>OW285205.1:17737500-20237500 GCA_935421205.1 Xylocampa areola | reverse complement strand
AGCGAGTTCAAGAAAACCACTTGAAACTACAAGATCAAGAGATCTTGTCAACTCATAAGTACATTACTACAAACTACTTTGGTAACATTAAGAAATGTTACGACGAAGGAATCAACTACCTCAGAAAATGTGAGGAAAGACTACAACACGTACAAAGTATTTATGAACCACGACTTCTAGATGAAGATGAAGACAAGGGGGTTGTCAGTAGCCCAAAACTGTTTATACAACTGTTCCGAATGTCACAGATATCCAAGAAAATATCTCAGGCTAAGGAATCCATTAATCAGGATAAGCCAATATGGCATTTACAAACACTATTACAAACCTTACAAAAACAATGGCTAGAAATTGAAGAGACGCACATCGAATTACTGATGGCTGAAAGCACACTGGACAATAGCTATTTCAAGGATAATTGCTTCGAGAATACACAGACCGATTATGACATTATCATAAATTTGTTAGAAGCAAGAATAATCCAAAACTCGGGTGAAAAAGCTATGTCGACAAAATCGTCAGTAAAACTTCCACGAATAAATATTCCCATATTTGCGGGGAACTATGACTCTTGGTACACATTCCAAGATTTATTTAGAAAAATAATTCACGAAGATAACTCAATTTCTTCTACAGAGAAAATGCAGTATCTTAAAACACACGTAAAAGGCGACGCAGCAAGATTAATACGTCACTTAACAATTAGCGAAATAAATTACGAAACAGCTTGGAAATTGCTTACGCAGAGATATGAAGACGAGCGCATGATTGCCACTAAGTTTATTGACAAATTATTAGATTTACCTAAAATGCAACGAGCAAACGCGGTACAATTACGAGACATGCACGATACTATAAATGAATGTCTTGAGGCACTGAAAAATCAAGGCATAAATACACCATCTTGGGGCCCTCTATTGATAAGAATAGTCAGTAGAAAATGGGACGAGGAAACAAATACCAAGTATGAAGACCAATTACAAAACAGGAATAAATTACAATCCTTCGACGAGATGATGAAATTCATGGAAAACCGTTTCAGTTGTCTTAAGTCATTTGACGGGTCGTTATCACATACTAATGGTCAACAATCACGTAATAAACAAACATCGGAAAAATATAAACGCTGTTGGCATTGTCAAAGTATGGATCATAGTATTCATTCTTGCCCTAGTTTCAAAGAGTTATGCGTCAGCGACCGATACAAAGCCGTCACGGAAAAAAGAATGTGCAAGCGTTGCTTAAATCACGATGATCGGAAACAGTGTGTAAGTGCAGTTTACAAACGATGCGATATTTGTCAACATAAGGGGCACAACACATTATTACACCAATCTAAACCGTTTCAAAATAGTAATAACGCCAAAAAATACACAACAAAAAATGTAGGAATAGAGAAGCCTCAAAATATAACAACGTCGAATTTATCGGCAACAAATACCAACACTAAAAATACAACTTTACTCGCTACCGCTATAGTAAAAACTACCTCTTATGACGGGATGCCGCAGTTGTTGAGAGTGTTATGTGATCAAGGATCAGAAGCTTCATTTTGCACTGAAGAAGTGGCACAACTGCTGGCTTACCCACGTCAAAAAATCCGAGCCGAAATAAAAGGAATCGGAGATGAAAAACCAAAAACATCAAACCATACAATCAACATTACTTTACAACCAAGGTACTCTAGCGATTATAAACTGCCAGTAACGCTAATAATACTACCAAAACTAACAAGTTCATTACCAAGGCATGACTTAAAACAATTACAAGAAAAAATCTTGGATAATGCGCTGATAGCTGACCCAACTTATTATAAAAAGGGACCAATTGATATAATATTAGGTGCCCAAGACCATAGCAAAATACTACTACAGGGTTTCGAAAGACTACGGGACGGAATTATCGCTCAAAACACACAGTTAGGGTGGATCTTATCCGGATTTTATCCCGATGACACGAATAGTGGAGCCAAAATACTGAGTATGGTGGCTTGCACTGAAGAGGTACGACAACTTACGAAATTTTGGGAATTAGAAGAAATTCCACAAAACTACAAACTCACACAGGACGACCAGGCCTGTGAAAACTACTATAAAGAAACAACGATAAGAAACCTAGATGGAACATACACGGTACGACTTCCGTTTAAGGATACAAACTTAAACTTAAACATAAACGGCGAATCGCGCAAAAAGGCCGCTGCTCGCCTCTTACAACTAGAACGACAGTTCGCAAAAAATGAAAATTTACTACACCAATACATTGAATTTATGAACGAATATTTACGTATGGGTCATATGAGAAAAGTAGATACAAAAAACTACAACTTAGGAAAATACTACATACCACATCAGGCAGTAATTAAGGAAGACTCACTTACTACAAAGTTACGCGTGGTTTTTGATGCGAGCAGCAAAAGCAGCACAAGAATAAGCCTTAACGACAATATGTATAAAGGTCCACGACTACAACAAGATTTATCCACTATACTGCTACGATGGCGAAAACATAAGTTTGCCTTCATGGCGGATATTATGAAAATGTACAGGTTCATAAAAATTAATGATTTAGACTTCGCACATCAAAGAATATAATGGAGACTTTCTCCCAAACAAGCAATTAGTGAATATGAACTTACAACAGTTACATACGGTACAACTAGCGCACCTTATCTTGCGGTACGAACACTACAACAACTTGCCATAGACGAAAAAGATAATTACCCAATGGCGAGTCAAGCTACATTACAAGATTTCTACGTGGATGATATTTTGTCTGGAGATTCCCAGGAAAGCACAGCTAAAGAACTTCAAAGTCAGCTAATATCCATGTTAAACAAGGGTGGCTTTAAACTTAGAAAATGGTCGTCAAACAGTTCAGAGCTCCTCGAGAATATACCTGCGGAAGATAAAGACGATCAACTACTCAAGCTACCATTAGACGAGTCCAGGAAGTCATTAGGCATTTCATGGTCACCACGGGAAGACAGTTTTTATTTTCAAATAACTATAATGGAAAAAGAAAACCCAACAAAAAGATGGATTATGTCAGAAGTAGCGAAAATATTCGATCCCCTGGGTTGGTTAGCACCAATTATAATTAAATTGAAGCTGCTTATACAAGAACTGTGGACTAACGAGATAGGATGGGATCAACCTGTTGATAACATACTCCAGAAAAAATGGATTGAAGTACAAAAACGCCTTAAAAGTATAGAAAAAATAAAAATTCCGCGGTGGTGTCACATAACTGATAGCACAGAGAATGAACTATATGGTTTCAGCGACGCGTCCGAGAAAGCTTACGGAGCGGTCGTATATAGCCGTGTAAAAATCAATAACAACTACTACATTACATTATTACAAGCAAAATCAAAAGTGGCACCAAAGAAACAAAAGACTACGCTACCTCGTCTCGAGTTATGTGCAGCACTCCTACTAGCCAGTTTGATCGAAAAAGTTAAAGAAGCGCTCAATTGTAAGAATATCACGATATCTTGTTGGACGGATTCCATGATCACCTTAGGCTGGATAAGAGGAGAGCCTGGACGCTGGCAAACTTTCGTAGCTAATCGGGTATCACAAATTAGACAACTTGTACCGAACGCAGAGTGGAACCATGTAATATCTGCTGATAACCCAGCTGATATCATTTCAAGAGGCCTGGAGCCGGAAAAACTTGTTAACTATTCCTTATGGTGGAATGGTCCACTATGGTTAAAAACCGATCAGATACCCACCACGAGACGTATGCCACAGCCGACTGAGGAAATCAAAAAGTGTCACACAGTTACAAGTGTTACAACTGAGATAGAAAAGAACGATCTCTGGAATAGATTTTCCAGTTTAAATAAAATGTTAAGGGTGTTATCTTACTGCTATAGATTTGCAAACAAGCAAACAATAAATAAACCAATTTCTTGCGTTGAATTAAAAAAGGTAACAAAACGAATAATTCTGAAAATACAACAACAGGAATTCGAAGAAGAATTGAAAACTATACAAAGAGGACAGCCTATGAAGAAAAATAAAAAGCTATCCACTTTAGATCCATTTATAGACGAGGATGGATTACTAAGAGTTGGAGGCAGGTTACAAAACTCTGGATTGCCTTACAACCAGAAACATCCAATACTGTTACCATACAACCATCATGTAACGTCACTAATTGTACAAGACGCACATTTAAAAACGTTGCATGGAGGCAACAAATTAACATTAGCATATTTACGACAAACATACTGGATCATTAATGGAAAAAGAAAAGTGAAGAGCATTATTAACAAATGTGTGAAGTGCATTCGATACAAAGCAGACACAAACTCGCAAAAAATGGGAATCCTACCAAAAGTACGAGTGACGGAATCATATCCATTCAGTCATACTGGAGTGGATTATGCAGGTCCAATACAAACCAGAACTATGAAAGGAAGAGGTCACAAGTCTTACAAGTCATACATTGCTGTCTTTGTATGCCTAGCAACAAAAGCAATACACCTAGAATTGGTGGGAGATTTGACAACAGAAACATTTATCGCTGCGCTACGCAGATTCATGGCACGTAGAGGTCATGTGTCACACATGTATAGTGACAATGCAACAAATTTCGTAGGTGCAGCCAACTTCTTACATCAAGAAATATTACAAATCACGCAATCGCCGCAATTCCAAAGCGCAATAACAAACATAGGAACTGAGTGGCATTTTATTCCTCCGTCAGCTCCACATTTCGGTGGCATTTGGGAAGCTGGCGTAAAGTCAGTGAAACATCATTTACGACGAGTAATCGGAGATACGACTCTAACATACGAGGAAATGACCACCTTACTACACCAAATCGAAGCGTGTTTGAATTCAAGACCATTGTGTGCGCAAACCGAAGATGTTAATGACAACACTATACTAACTCCAAGTCATTTTCTTATTGGCCGAGAAGCAGTAGGAACACCAGATCCGATGGAAAACATTAATACTGACTTAATGAATAGATGGAAACAGATACAAAAGATGAAAAAAGATTTTTGGAACAGTTGGACAAAAGACTATCTACATCAACTTCAGCAAAGATACAAGTGGAAACAAGCACATGAAAATGCTAAAATTGGAACTGTAATACTAGTAAAAGATGACAATGTAAAACCAAGTAAATGGCCGTTGGCAAAAATCACAGAAGTCCACCCGGGAAATGATGGGGTAGTTAGAGTGGTAACAATTAAAAAATCAACAGGAGCTGAACAGAAGAGATCAATTCATACATTGATCCCGCTCCCTGTAAACGAAAACAAAGAAATTGGTACAACGAGTAAAGACATACAAACGGCTACACAATGTAACATATCAACAGCTACCACAAACAGAAGAGGTATACGATCACCGAAAAATTGGATAAAGGATTTACTATTACAAACAATACTTGTTTTATTAATTGGCACCGTATCAAGTACGCCTACATACGCATTAAAAAATATAGATCCAGGATTGTATGTGGAAAAAATAGGAACTGCAACTATCAATCGAGGAATGTTTAGAATTGAAACAGACTACGAGAGAGAAAGTTTAGAACTAGACCAAGGAAAGATTGAAAAAATAACGTCACAATTCCAACAATTTTGCATAAATACGCAAAAAATCATGTACGAAACGCATTGCAACGAATTTTATCACCATTTAAACGAAGAAAAAACAAAGTTTAAGACAACAAAAGGATACCTAACAGAAATAAGAAATAATAGGAAGAAAAGAGGTGTATTAGGTCAACTCTTAACATCGGTGTTTGGAGTTAATGACGAAGTATACAGAGACATAGATACATTAAATAACAACCAGCAGAAACTTATTGATGCTGCCAACCATCAAACAAAAATAATGATATCTACAATCACAGCTGCAAACCAAACTGAAGAGCAAATCAAAAAAAAGCTAGATAAAGTCCAAGCAAAACTAAATGAAGCAATATCATTTATGAATCAGAACAATGTTTGGTATAAAAAGATTGACAACAACCACGTTAAAATACAAGTAATGCAAGCCTATGAATTAGCAAACAATTTCATCAATGAAATAATGGATTACTATACAGGTTTACTTGAAATTTATTTACAAAAAGCAAGTGTATATAGCATATTAACACCAACACATGTCAGCAACATAATAAAAACGGCTAATCAAAAGTTACCATCAAACTTAAAAATCATTCAGGATCAAATACTACAGACTGAGATGAATGTAAATACTACTCACATAAGAGTATATGCTCACTTTCCAATACACGACGTAACAAAGTATACACTCATACATGTCACGCCTATTCCAGAGAGGAAAACTGATGGATCGTTCGAGTGCTTCTCTATTCAGCAGACTTTCATGGGGTTCGACTACAACAACGAGCGTTACTTTGAACTGAGTCAAGAAGAATTTAAAGATTGTCTTCATAGCAATACAGAATTTGTCTGCTATCCTGTAGCTGTCAAGAACATGCAATTAAATAAAAATTGCATAGTTGATCAACTTTTTAGAACTGAGAACTACACACAAACTCAATGCACGTCAGAAATCTACAAAATGTCGACAGATATTGTATGGAAGCAATTATTCATGCAAAACACTTGGCTCTTCGTAACGACAAAACCAGTAGCCATATCGATTGTGTGTGACGGACAAAGACAAGAAATAACGATTCACGATGTTGGAGTTCTACATATCGCCGAGAATTGCGTTATTAAAACACTTAAAAACATACTTGCTGCAAAAAGAACAACGACTGTGACAGTGCTAGCTTCTTACTCTAAAACAACGAATTTCTCCATTAATACGCAGATTGTACAAACAAACATTAAAGACATATCGAAAGAAGAAGTAGTGTTAGACAGGACAAAAGGAATTTTTGACCATTTAGTCACATCTGAAACTAGCTTACAGACTCAACTAGATAACACAATTTGGAAACAGTTACAGTCTCATACATACATAGCTAGCATCAGTACTTCACTCATAATCATAACTTTAGCATTTGTTTTAATTTATTTTGGTCCACAGGTGTTGAATCGACTTAGAGCCGTCATTACTGCGAGAAGAAGCACGGCGCCACCTACTCAATTGCCCTCGATCGTCAGCAACATACCACACACGCAACTAACAGAGCAGTCGTACGGCATACCACGCAGGGTGCCCACTCAAGCACAGCAAACTGGAGAAGGCCAGGCCAGACCATACGAAACCATTGAGCTGTACCAACTACGGTCCTGTCCCTGAGGAGTCGCCAGAATGTTCAATGTTAACCTTTGAACATCGAATCAGCACTTGGCCCGGCGACGACTACACGAGCGGCCTAGTTAAAATAATGACTGAGTTGCATCTTACACGCATGAAACACATACAACTTTGTATAATAGTGTGTATTAAGTTAAATTAGTATATAAGCTGTACATCTTGTAAAATAAAGCAGATTTGAATTTTATATTCTTGTCTCATTACCCCTCACTGTGGCCAAGACACCTTTAGCCATCTCTGATCAGTCTCGTGAGTCTGCGAGCTGGCAGTGAGTTTATCCTTCCCGAACCTGGACATCCTGTCTACTCTCCGTCTGTAACCTTAGGTCGCATGGTGCAGACATCCTGAACTTATTTATATATTTATATATCACTACTAGGTATATGGTAGGTTAGGGCTGTAGGGCTTATAGGGATTATAGTCGTAGGGACTGTTAGGCTTATAGGTTCAGTAGGCGCGTGACATATCATATCCCTACATGTACTAACGCACCCTCATCAGTATTGCGACCTCACGTGACATCTGTTTGGAGTGGTTAGACCGTTCATAGTACTCGTCTCCACAGAGTAAGCAACTCGTTCATGGGTCAGTGTATACGCTTTTACAATAAATTACCCATTGATATCCGAAATTTACCTGTAAATAAATTTAAAAATGTTATTAAAACCAAACTTTGTAAAAAAGGGTATTACACAATTTCGGAATATTTGAACGACAAAAATGCATGGGATTGATCTGCTATTAAAAATAATATTATGGATATGGAACAATATTTAATAATGTTCAAATTTTTTGAGATTGGTTGTTGTGGTTGGCATTATTGAAATGAGACATAGCAAGAATGTGAAGGGTACACGGCTTAAAATAAATATCACTCACTTTAAATCGATGAAGGAAAACTCAGTGAGCATAGCAGAACACTTGAGAGATTTTTTCCATGGTGTATGTTTATACACCATGGAAGAGTTTAAGCCATCCCTAGGTTTCTGACATAGGTTTCTATGTCAGAAACCTAGGGATGGCTTAAACTCTGACACTAGGTTGTTAATCAACCACACGATACGAATATAGAACGCTACCTACCCATCTGTGCCTTTAATCAAATAGGTTCTAACTTTAACTTTGTTTTCAACTCGAATATCAATGGATGGATCTCCCTAACCCCAACCCATTGATCTGGGCTAAAGATATGTTAACGGTAAAGGTTAAGTTAGTAAGGTTCGGTTAAGATTAAGGTAGTTAATTTAGCACAATCTTGATATTTAGAGACGTGACCAATATACAGTGTTACTGGTAACTTGACGTATACCTGGCAGGATTAATCTTCGATAAGCATTAACGCATGCATAGCGAACTCTAAAGTAATATTTTTTTGTGGAAAAAGAACACGGTCGTGCCGTCTTAGTGGTCAGAGCGCCTGGAGTATTTATCCGGGACGCGCACATTCGAATCCTGCTAACGATCGTATACTTTTTCCACAAACATTTATAACTTTAGAACTGGTGATACATAACATAGCATTACACCTGTGTTCTCAGAAGGGGTAGGCACAAGTGTACACAAGTGTGTACCCACATTTCACCAATGCTGTTATGAAGTCCCATGTAATATGTGGAGAGCCTATTGTCATCTACCGGGCATAAATCCAAACTCCGGGCTGCTACTGAGCATTTCCTAACAGAAAAACCTAATAACACTGCCCGAAATGGGAACCCAGGACCTCGTACTCAGCAGTCGCGCTTGGGACCACTAAACCAACGAGGCAGTTTATATAAGGTCGTGTGTTATTTCGTATGTTTGAGTCTTAATGCTCAGCAGTCGAGCTTGGAACCACTAGTCAATAATAATTATAGCCTCGACCTAATTTTCTATCACGGCGGCCTATCTCCGAGGAGATTAGCCAAGTACGCAGGAGATATTATAGTGCACAAGTGTATGCGCAAACACAAGTACATTCCCTCTGTCTTCACTCTCATAGTCCGATGTGACGGAAATCCGACACGACTTCAACGGCTTCACTTAGATCTTACTAATATTATAAATGCGAAAGTTTGAGACGATGGATGCATATTTGTTACTCTTCCACGCAATAACTACTAAACGGATTTGGATGAAATTTTGCACACAGATAGTTTATAACCCGGATAAAATTTGGTTCACGGGTAGTTTATAACATAACATAACATATCATCACGCCTGTATTCCCCGAAGGGGTAAACAGAAGTGTACACAATTGTACACCCACATTTCACCAATGCTGTTATTAAGTCTAGTATTACATGGAATAGGTGGTGAGCCTATTGGCATCAACCGGGCACAATTCTAAACTCTGGGCTGCTACTGAGAATTTCCTAACAGAAAAACTCAATAACACTTTGCCCGACCCGAGAATCGAACTCGAGACCTCCTGCTCAGCAGTCGCGCTTGGGAACACTAGACCAATGAGGCAGTTTATAGCCCGAATGAAATTTGGCGCACAGGTGTAACACATAAGTAGGATATTTTTAATCCCGATTCGACCCTATTCTGAAGTCCACGTAGACGAAATCGCAACCAGAATCTAGTAATTAAATATTGAAATACCTTTGAAGAAGAATAATAAAAGTTATGGATGCAAATAAATACAATATCTAGCTACTTCCACAAAATTGAGGGTAGTCATGCATTACCTGTGCACCGCCCGCCCGCCCGCAAATATATGCACATACAGTGGCGGACACTGCACGGTCTAACAGCTCCTGATGATGCCCCGTGGAGGGGCGAAACACGTGTAGAGTAGTTGGTGGTAGTCGGAATTTTCACCGCTTGCGTATGTGCATATATTTGCGGGCGGGCGGGCGGTGCACAGGTAATGCATGACTACCCTCAATTTTGTGGAAGTAGCTAGATATTGTATTTATTTGCATCCATTGTAATGGACTTCCGCAAAGTAACGCCTGAATCTATTCAATAATAAAAGTTATAATGACAGCTATTAACAATTTAACTACATCATCAGTTTTTATTTAACTGTTATACCAGATCCGATCTGGGGACACGGTAGTGCCCCCACCAAGACGAGACGATAGAAGCGGGGCAATACCTACGTTTTCTGTAAGCAATTTTCGAACCATCATTGGGTAAGATATATTGCGTGTGTTTGCTAACTTTACATCTTGGTCAGAAAGTATAACTTGGTCGTTTAGTCATTTTCGCAAAAACTAGAAACTGTTCCTTAGGGAATTAATTGTTATGTCACGTAATAGTTCCACGAACATTTAATTGTTTATTTATTTATTCAAATTACATACATCTTGTTGCTAACAGAAAAGTCCTTACACAATAAGTCATAAAGATTATAAGATTATTGCATTCTAATTCCTATATTAAAACGCTAGGTACAACCTTAAATATATAGTAATAATGCATGTAAAGTTAAACTGTAAATATAAAAATGTATAAACCCTGTAAATTATAAAAAATATTTTTGTACGATTAATTTGATAACAATAAGCCAACAAAAGATAGTATAAAATTGATTTCACGATGTATACATATAATTAATAAAATTAAAATCGTGTATAACATTAAACGGCCAAGCCGTATTTTTTAACCAAGATGTAGAGATTGTAGAGTCAGGGCCTATAGGTAGAGTTATTTGTTATTCGTTATTATAAATGAGGTACAGTCAAGAGCACGTAGACCTATTTATTTTGTAATTTAGATAGGCCCCGTAGAGTGACGCGTAATACAAATCTGAGCTCAGCTATGAGTTTGACTCTAATATAGATGTCATAACTTTTAAATATTGAAACCATTACGAACTTGGGAGTCTTGGCAACTAACTTTCCATGGAATGTTTTTGGTGGAATTCATTTTAAATGTTAACTGGTTTGTGGTGACGCTGTGCTGTTACCATATTGATGGATAATCAAGATTTTAAAAGCGTCTCTTACGTTTATTATCTTAAAATTTTAATTCCCTCCTAAAATACAAGACTCGTTGGTCTTGTGGTGCCAAGGGCGACTGCCACGAGGTCCTAGGTTCGATTCGATGCTATGTTGCGTTAATGCATTTGAAAGATTAATTCGTATATATACAATCTGTTAATATCATTATTCCTGCATTATTCTCACATTACCTTATTCTGCATTATTCTCACATTACCTTAATTATTGTTAAACCAATTTATTTTAAAAAGAGTGTCTATGGCGATTCTCGCCGGCTATTCTCCATAAGATCAACGCCTTGGAACCGTGCACCTAGTTTTGACTTTTCATAAGTGCCTGTAATATAGTTTTTTTTTTTTTATGGAATAGGAGGCAACCGAGCAGACGGCTCGCCTGATGGTAAGCGATTACCGCCGCCCATGGACACCCGCAACCCCAGAGGAGTCGCGAGTGCGTTGCCGGCCTTTTAAAGGGTTTGGGCCTCCGGTACCCTCACTCACTCGGCGAAACACAACGCAAGCGTTGTTTCACGCCGGTTTTCTGTGAGGCCGTGGTATCAATCCGGTCGAGCCGGCCCATTCGTGCCGAAGCGTGGCTCTCCCACGGTGAAATAGTGTATTTGAAATAAAATATTTGAATTTGAATTTGATTAATTGATATGTAAATATAATCTGTTACTATGATTAATTAACTAAATCATAAGTAAGATAGTTTCTTGCTGATAGACAATGAATTTGATAGACAGCAATATGTTGCCTCACTCAACATAATATTGGCAAAAAAATATGATTAATTTCATTCCAAAACCAATATTCTGAAGCCCAGACATCTTTGTTCTATGTTACAATAAAATAAAATATCTTTCACCGCAAATAATATTGAAAATAGTTACAAACGATTTTATTGAAATATGAAAACAAAAAAGCCGCGTCTTTGCTTTGGACGATTGTAAATGATCCTTTTTGATGTAAAAGATTTGGGAACCATCCTCCTTTGAAACGTACCTATCGGTAAGATTTTTTTTTTATTTTACTTTCAAAGTTACGATGGCTAAATTAAAATTCTCAGATTTGTCATTTATATGTTCTCAATATTTTTTTCTTCGGCGTGGGAATTAAGTATTTTATTAACGTGAATAGATTTTAATTTAGGAAATTAAGTATTTTAAAGTGAATAGATGTTAATATGGCTGATGGAATTCTAATCTAGATCTAAATTTAGAATGGTGTTAATTATAAATCGTACTCGTTAGAATGTTTTATACATATTATATATGAATATGCGATTAATATCCCTCCGACTGAATTGTCACGGTGACCTTTCTTCACGAGTAGCCAAGTACGCAGGAGATATTATAGTGCACAAGTGTTTATGGTATCATAAGAGGACTCTCTCTTTTTTCACTCTCATATTCCGATGGGACGGCAAACCGACACGACTGGCAGGACTAAGTGTGTCACACCGCCATCTTTGTAACTCCAGGCTGATACTGAGAATTTTCTATTTTCTTTTTTTTTTCTATTATTATTATATACTTTATTGTACACCAGAAACAGGTAAAAATACAGCACAGAAGAAATAATAGTACAATGGGCGGCCTTATCGCGCACGGCAATCTCTTCCAGGCAACCTTAGGATGGAGAAAGTGGACTTGGTAACCATTTGAGGTAGTATGTGGTGTACATACATAATTATAATACAATATGCATATATAAGGATAAGAATACGTTAAACATACATAAATAAGTTTAAACAGAACTAATAATATTATGCATAGAGACCAATATATAAATGTAAAAAGGAATACTAGCATCGATAACAACATGTGGAAAGGTAATGTTTTTTCACAAGGTTTTTAAACATCGGTAGTGACTGGGACTAATACTTTGCCCTACTTGGGAATCGAACCCAAGACTTCACCCCCAGCAGCCACGCTTGCGGCCACTAGACTAATGAGGCAGTTATTTATATATGATATAGTTATATATATGATATAGTTATATATATATATACTTCTTCTTTTTATCGTGTGGTTGATAAACAACCTAGTTTCAGAGTTTAAACCACCCGTAGGTCTCTGACATGGTTTTACACACCATCGAGAACAACTCTCAGGTGTCCTGGTTTCCTCACGATGTTTTTCCTTCACCGTTTTAAGCAAGTCATAACAAAAAAAGGGTATAGCGAAATGTTAGATAGCCTATACTATTCCTCATGAATGTGGCTCTCAAATACAAAAATATTTTTTCAAAACCGACTGTAAATAAATAAATAATATTCCACAACTATCACACAACGCCGTCTAGTCTCAAGCTAAGCAGAGCTTGTGTTATGAGTACTAGACAACTGATAAACATACTTATATATTTCTAAATGCATACATATTATAGATAAATTACACCCAGACACAGAACAAATGTTTTTTTTTTTTTTTATTTATTTCACACTTACATATTCTATCATAACAGGAGCTTAACCTAATGCGACAGAGATGTGAATTATGTTCTTAAATATAAATTAATTCCATTAAGCGTAGGTATTCACACAACACATTCACTATCCTATATGCGGTCCTATATGATCTATCCTATATGATCTGACTGTTAGGTCCAAAGAGCGCGTATATATAAACAAACATAAAAAATCTCTTCCGCTTTGTAATATTATTAGTATGGATGTTTAATAGTTGTTCCGGATATCTCGTGGTAAAAATGGTTGTCTAACGTTCAGGCATCTGACTACCCGTAACGGCTATCATAGATCTTCGTTTGACAAACAGGACCAACGGAGGACTTCAAGAGGGATGCAGAGGGGTCGATATGGAGAGGGTGGGTCTATGTGTGCCGGACGGTTACGTGGGACGTCGGCGGCGGCCGCGCCGGCTGGCGGTGCCCCGAGCTCGCAGTAAATTACAAATAATACAATAATACTCGCCTAGAGATCGAGATGGCTTAGTGGTCAGAGCGCCTGGAGTATTTATCCGGGAGGGGCAGGTTCGAATCCTGCTCACGACCGTATCCTTTTCCACAAAAATCTATAACTTTACAGTTCGCTAAGCATGCGGTAATGCTTTTCAAAGATTTATCTGTTACCTTTAAACTTGTCCACATAGCATCATAACATAGCATCACGCCTGTATTTTCCGAAGGGGTAGGCAGAGGTGTACATAATTGTACACCCACATTTCACCGCTGCTGTTATTAAGTCCCATGTAATGTAGGCTCACCACGAGCCTATTGCAATCAACCGGGCACGATTCCAAATTCCGGGCTGCTACTGAGAATTTCCTGATATAAAAACCCAATAACACTTTGCCCGAGCTCGGAATCGAATCTAAGACCTCATGTTCAGCAATCGCGCTTGTGACCACTAAACCAACGAGGCAGTTCTAGATCTAAAAGCTTATTTCATGAAAGGATAACTTGAGCCCGTATAATTTCAGTTTTCTTTCAGAAGATCCAATATCCTGTCATCGGAGGTTTCCGGTGACTCAAAAGGGTCCATTTTGTATAATTTTAGATTGCGTCGCTACGTTGAAATCTTTTGAAATATTTGAAGTTTTTAAGTGAAATTTGACAAACTTACTGGACAGATACTACACAAATACTTAGCGGTCAGAGCGCCTTATCCGGGAGGCGCAGATTCGAATCCTGCTCGTGACTGTATTCTTTTTCCATTAAAGTTAATAACTTTAATTGGATTAAAAGAGAGTGATCAGTCTCTTACTCTTGAAAATAATTCCGCTCGATTGACATTGGAAATATGTCAGTTCGTACTTTTAAATACTAAAAAATAATTAAAGATTCGGGATATTATGAAGACAACATGCTTTAAAATTGAGACAATTGTAATGTAAATAAATTTATTTTAATATTACGCGTTGTTTTATGGCGTCTATTTAATATTGGATTTGGATTGGTATTGGTATTAATTTCAAGAGTAACCCCACTGAATTGGTACCTTTTAGAGTAAAACAATATAGTTGACACACACAAATTGAGTAGTGTGTCAAATTCAACCCGACCACCAAATAAAGAAATTATCTACCTATCAAATTAAGTTGATCTAGTGGTACCAAGCGCGACTGCCAAGTATGATGTCTTGGGTTCGATTCTCAGTAGCAGCCCGGAGCTTGGAATTGTGTCGGTAGGTCGATAGACAGACACTTTAATGCAAAATACAGTAATACCCCGGACTTACGCGATAGGTGGGACAAGAGATAGCCGTGTAAGTCGAATTCGCGTAATACGGGGTTGGTCTTTTAGATGACATAATTAAAGATAAACCAATAAATATGCACTGCGTACGTAAAATAATTCCACACGGAACACGTTCGAACTTATCGTAAACCGAACACGCCGATGCGCGCGATGAATAAAAAGAAAAACTGCGAATCTCCGAATTCGCGTAAAATGAGGTCGCGTAAGTCGGGGTATTACTGTACTGGTATTAAGCTGCATCTAGTTATCCTGGAATCTTGTGGTCAACTTTGTAATACAGTTGGAAAAAAACGGAGGAAATATAATAGAAAGAAAGAAAGAAAAAGCATTTATTCAGCACTGGACACAGTGACAGCATAAACAATAAATATGTAGGTACCTAATTAATACACACAAAAAAAAAAAAACATGAAAATAATCCAATTACACCCTATATATGCACTGTCGAGTGTGCCCGTACCGAAAGGGTCACTCAGCATGTGCTGGGCGTGTGACACCCAGCGCTGGTTTTCAATTAGCAACCCTGCAGTGACACACGGGCGGAGGTAACAGCGTATTCAGCAAGAGTAAATAACAAAAAACAACTAAATTGAAACGTACTGGGGCGCGGGAAGAACAGCAACGGGAGGAAGCGTACGCACCACCAATCACGCGCCGCCACCGAAACATAAGCGACCGACGATTACCGACGAGCACCGAACGTGGCCGAACGTCCACAGCTTCATTTCGATCGACCACAGATTAGTAATATATATATTTTACCGATCGACCATCGCGTCGTGTCGCGACATATGAAAATTTTGTTTAACATCGTCCCATTAAAAGGTTCATAAACCAGTCAACCCGTATACAATATATATAATAAAATTATAATAAGTAAATAATGTGACAGTAAAGTTACAATATTAAATGGAAAAAGAATACGGTCGCGAACAGGATGCGAACCTGCGCCTCCCGGATGAATACTCCAGGCGCTCTGACCACTAAGCCATCTCGACCTCTGCTCACCACCGCGAATTCTTCTTCCATATTTTAACACGTCTTATGGCGACGTCATTGCAATCAATTCAGTACTTATACAAGTGACCGAACCGACACGACTAACTTTGCAGTTAATACAATGTCGTAAAGAATGCAATTACCTTAATAATTCAAGATGTGTCTTTGAAAAAGCATTAACGGATGCTTAGCGAACTCAAAGTTACAATATTAAATGGAAAAAGAATACGGTCGCGAACAGGTTTCCAACCTGTGCCTCCCAGATGAATACTCCAGGCGCTCTGACCACTAAGCCATCTCGACCTCTGCTCACCACCGCGAATTCTTCTTCCATATTTTAACACGTCTTATGGCGACGTCATTGCAATAGAGGCGCAGGTTCGAATCCTGTTCGCGACCGTATTCTTTTTCCATTTAATATTGTAACTTTAGAGTTCGCTAAGCATGCGTTAATGCTTTTTCAAAGACACATCTTGAATGTGACAGTAATACCGAAATCAAGTCCATTGCCAGATCTAAAAACCAACGACACAGCGCTTCTAAAATTCTCTTTACCTACAAATTTGCCTTTCAGAAGATCTGAATAAGCGGATTGTCGAGGTGTAACCGCCGAGTTAAGCTGAAAATGTGCCTCTCAGAATATTGTAGTTTATACAAGGTAGGCTTTTTGGGTAACAGAGCGCGAAATGATTTGTCTTGACTCTTAGTTTTTGGATGAAATTCTAAGTACTTATTTATTTTCGGATGAGCAGTTTTATAGGACTAAGTAAGGTAGAAAATAAACCTTTAAAATTTTTTGGTTGAGCAGTTTTTTAGATGCAAGAATAAAACTGTACACCTAGCTTTGACTTTTCATAAGTGCCCATAAAATGGTTTATTTGAAATAAAAAAAAATGAGTTTGAGTTTGAACTTGTGGTCGGGTAGCTTAATGTTCAGAGCTGATACTCCAGATGAGTATTGATCCGGGAGATGCAGGTACGAATCCTACTCACGACCGTATTTTTCACACCTGGAACAACTATTGTAGCACTTCTTCAAAAAACAATGTTTAATTTGTGGCGACTTCAATATTAATCTGATAAAAGATGACAAATACCGAAAATCATTTTTATCATTGCTCTCATGCTACAATTTTAAATGCTTGTTTGACACTACAACATTCATACGTAATGACGCAGAGTCATGCATTGACAATATATTGACAAATCTAATAGATGCTATTAACGATATCCATATTGACCACAACGGATTATCCAATGGACATCTTCTTTATTGCACAATAAGTGTAAAAAAAGTAACTGAAGAAAAAAAATTAAGTAATTTTAAGTATATTAAAAAAAGGATATATAATAAGAAAATAAGGCTGAATTTAGGAAAAAGCTGTCAGAGTTAGATTGGAATCTCGGCATAAAAAATTTATAAAAAAAAAAAAATTAAGTACATGATAATTCTTTTAAAAAAAGCAAATTATTATTGATCTTAATAAGCTGGAAAAAATTATTGGTTTAGCAAAGGAGTTAAAGTATCCAGCAAAGTTAAACGTATTTTGTGCCTTATCGATAAAAAGAGATGTGATAAATCAATCGTAAAATATCGTGAAAACTACTTAAGGATATTTAGAAAGGTAGTGAGATGTGCAAAAAAGCTTAACACTAGTAAAAAGATTGATCAGGCACCTCAATCTAGTAAAGCCTTGTGAATAAAAAAGTAGTGAATAGTTGACGTAATTCTAATAAAAACAAAGCACTGATATTATAATACTTAAACAAGATAATAAGATATATGACAACCCTATAGACGTAGCCAACATTTTATCTCACCAATTCGATAACAAAGTTACAAAGTCTTCTGATCATAGCTTAGCTAAAAAATACTTAATCGATAATATGGCTAGAGTAGACGACAACATGTTGTTTGATCAAGTAACCACGGTAGAAATCTTCAAAATGGTTAATAATATGTGCAATAAAAATTCCCACGGTCATGATGAAATACCCATAAGTATCATCAAGGATAACATTGAAATATTAGCTGGGCCAATAGCTGACTTCTTAAACAAATGTATTGAGCAATGTGTTTTCCCTGATCAATATAAAATAGCTCGTATTTTGCCTATATTCAAAAAAGGCTCCAAATCTGATGCAAAAAACTATAGACCCATTTCACTGCTACCAGTGCGCTCTAAAATGTTTGAAAAGGTAATGAAAGACAGGCTTGTCAAACATTTGATTAAGCACAATATCATTAGCTATCAACAGTTCGGGTATCAAAGAAGCATAGGAACCATTGATGCAATAGACTCACTAGTGGATGATGTGGTTAGCAAACTAAATAATAAAGAAAAAGTGGCGGGACTATTCCTAGATCTTAGTTCTGCCTTTGATACTGTTGAACATAAAATCTTTTTAGACAAAATAGAGCACTATGGGATAAGAGATAATATCTTATATCTTTTCAGTTTTTATTTACAGAACAGATCACAGTATGTTGAAATAAAATCAGTGGAAAGCGGACAAGAAAAAATTAACAAATCGAAGCTGGTTAGAATAGAAAAGGGGGTTCCACAGGGCTCAGTCTTGGGTCCAATATTTTTTATAATATTCCTAAATGACTTAGCAAACTATATGTATAAGATAGTACCAGATATCAAAATAGTTATTTTTGCTGATGACACAAGTGCCGTTATGAATGATAACTCTGTAAAGGACTAAGAAAATAAAATGAATCGTGCACTGTCTGCTTTTGAGCATTGGTTTGCCACTAACAATTTAAAACTCAATGTGGAGAAAACTAAATGTATGCTATTCAAATCAACCCTCAGGAATAATGATAGTATTAAAATAGCCTCATTGGGAAATAAAGTGGAAATTGTACAAAACTTAAGATTTTTAGGCATACAAATTGATGAGCTCTTAAACTGGAAACAGGAACTGGAAGCAATCACAAATGCTCTCAGCAGTGCATGCTACGCTTTGAGAAGTTTAAGGGACGAACTAACCATTGCTCAGCTATGAAATGTTTATTTTGCCTTAATAGAGTCCAAGCTAAGGTACAGTATTAAACTATGGGGGAACAGTTATAAATATAATATTAATGAAGCCTTTGTTATGCAAAAAAGAGCCCTCAGAACTATTCTTCGCATAGAGCAGACTAAATCTTGTAGAGAGCATTTTGTGAAATTAAAAATTCTACCTGTACCTTGTCTTTATATTTTGGTTCTACTAAGTAATTTTCAAAAAAACCTAGACAAATATGAGACAAAGGAAGAAAGGGAAACTAGGGTGGAAACACGCAGGAAAGGTTTGCCTTATTATTTGCAGCCAAAATTAAATGTTGTCAAACAGCTCTAAAGTACAGTCTGTAAAAATTTACAATAAATTGCCATTAGAGCTAAAAACAATTGATAGTCCAAGAATGTTTAAATTCAAATTAAACTCATTCCTGTTGACGAACTGCGACTAATAGAAGAGTTTTTCAGTGACAAAAATAATGCCACAGTGTAACTTGTTTCTTTTTAAGTAGACTTAATTGATTTTTGACATTTTTTTTGATCAAGTTGAATGATGATTTTTTTTCTTGACATTACCTACTTATTTTAATTATTGACTGTTTCGACTTTTATTGATTACTATTATTGTATTGTTTTAATCCTGTATTCGACACAAATGTATTTTTGTTCAGAATAAATAAATAATAATAAACACCACTTTTTTTAAAGAAATTTATCTTGATTTTAATTGAATATTTTAATTACAGGTTTAATTTTGAAGTCAAGGTATAAGAAATGTATGTATGTATGTAGTTGGTTAGTGGAGTGTGATAACATCAGAACCTGGCGCATGGATAACATTTGGTATGGCATCACTAGATAGAAGGGGACCGTATCGATTGCGGTTACTACCAGCAACAGCATCCCCAAAGAGGGTTGACAAGTCGGAAGCCTACGGGATAAACCGAATTGTGAAATGCATAGTTTAATCAGTGTCAACAAATAAGATCACCATTGACGTTTAGGGATGGGACCTGAGATCGATTTACCGAAAAATAAATATATATATTAAACCGTAAACACGATATCGTTTCAAGGAATTGCAGAAATTGTATTTAGAAGTCCGTAAATCAACTAACATTTTATTTTATCTTTACAATATAAAAATTACAGTAAAAATATTTGTGAAGAATCGATTTTCAGTAATGAGTTTTTAGAAATATATAAATTGGGCCTAGACGGACCGTGGTCACGGACAGTCTACCCGTGACCACGGCCGGTGCAATTCGATCGAGACGTCGGGAAACTAAAAAGGTATCTAAAGTTACAATATTAAATGGAAAAAGAATACGGTCGCGAACAGGATTCGAACCTGCGCCTCCCGGATGAATACTCCAGGCGCTCTGACCACTAAGCCATCTCGACCTCTGCTCACCACCGCGAATTCTTCTTCCATATTTTAACACGTCTTATGGCGACGTCATTGCAATCAATTCAGTACCTATACAAGTGACCGAACCGACACGACTAACTTTGCAGTTAATACAATGTCGTAAAGAATGCAATTACCTTAATAATTCAAGATATGTCTTTGAAAAAGCATTAACGCATGCTTAGCGAACTCTAAAGTTACAATATTAAATGGAAAAAGAATACGGTCGCGAACAGGATTCGAACCTGCGCCTCCCGGATGAATACCCCAGGCGCTCTGACTGACGCAATGACGTCGCCATAAGACGTGTTAAAATATGGAAGAAGAATTCGCGGTGGTGAGCAGAGGTCGAGATGGCTTAGTGGTCAGAGCGCCTGGAGTATTCATCCGGGAGGCGCAGGTTCGAATCCTGTTCGCGACCGTATTCTTTTTCCATTTAATATTGTAACTTTAGAGTTCGCTAAGCATGCGTTAATGCTTTTTCAAAGACATATCTTGAAAAAAGGTATCGTAAAAGCCTTTTATACAAAATATCGCGAAATAGACCCAATTTGTATATTTCTAAAATGAGTACAAATCGCGAAAGTTTAAAATCAATTAATGAGTTTTTAGTATCACGATTTTTTTTTCAATATGTGTTCAATCCGTATTTTGACAGGAGGACTGATCACCTAGCGAAACTATTAGACACTGCAATAAACAATTGATAGATTTGAATAAATCACCTATTAATTTTTATTACAATTAATTAATTTTAGTCACAATATTTAAGTTGCTAAATAAGTTTTTTTTCTGCATGCATAAAATGTTCAAAAATGGGCGTTTCCCTTTATACCTTCATTTAAATGTTTTTTGTTTTGTAAAATAACTTCTGTGAGACACATTCATATTAATTATTGTTCACCGGTTATTACTTACTTGCATTCATCGGGATTGTCCGACTAGTTTCGAACTCGAACGGAGCCCTTAGTATTAAGCTGAGCCCGCGCCTCAGGATAGTAATAACCATTGAACAATATTTAAATATTAACCTGTATAATATTGGGTAACTTATAATATAAGATGATATTTAATTATAATTAAGAAACAATGCATGATATTAAAATAAATTTGCCTACATCACTATTTGCTAACATTTAAGCATGTTTGTACAGTCGAATCCTATTTAGTTAAGTATTTTCAAGGCAATTTGGCATTCAAATGTCAACTGACAATTATTTCCAATGACAATCGAGTGGATTCACTATGTGAGATTAATGCAGTTTGATTTACGAGACGAACAAAAGGATAATTGAAACAAAAACAGTATGAATGAATGAAATTAATTAAATTTATTTACTTCAATTATGGTGCATTTTAATAGGTTACATTTATTTCTATTTTAAGAATTATAGTTATGTACATAATAATTAAAAATATTTACTAAAATAAAACCTAAATTATATTGACTAAACTACTACTAAAAGAAAGAGAGAAAAAATAGGTTGGTTTACTTATTATAATCTTAGTTTCACATACTGCGTTGGGAAAGATAATACAATATAGCCAACATGCAAAATTTTATGATTGGAAATAGAATGTAATAGTGTATAATTATCAGTAGATTAGAATTAGCACATTTATTTAATTACTAGCTATGCCTCGTTGGTCTAGTGGTCCCAAACGCGACTGCTGAGCATGGGGTCTCGGGTTCGATTCCCGGGTCGGGCAAAGTGTTATTGAGTTTTTCTATTAAGAATTTCTCAGTAGCAGCCCGGAGTTTGGAATTGTGCCCGGTAGATGGCAATAGGCTCACCACCTATTACATGGGACTTAATAACAGCATTGGTGAAATGTGGGTGTACAGTTGTGTACACCTCTGCCTACCCCTTCGGGGAATACAGGCGTGATGCTATGTTATGTTTTATGTTACTAGCTATGCCCGCGACTCCGTCCGCGTGGATGTCGTAAATTAACACCATGTCATGTATGAACTCAACAACTGAAGACTACTTTATGTAGTAGACGTGAACAAACATTTTTAAACCTATTTTTTTTTTTTATTATACTATTATAGTGGTGCCTCGCGGTTTCACCCGCGTTAATTTGAGGATAAATCTACTAAAATATATTCCACCAGCGCCCTCCCCCTTCATGACCGCACCTAACACATCATAAATGCGTCTGCCTCGATAGTCTAGTGGTCTCAAGCGTGACTGCTGAGCATGAGGTCTCGGGTTCTAGTCCCGGGTCGGGCGAAGTGTTATTGAGATTTTCTGTTATAAATTTCTCAGAAGCAGCCTGGAGATTTAAATTGTGCCTTGTAGATGGCAATAGGCTCACCACCTATTATTATATGGGACTTAAAAACAGCATTGGTGGAATTTGCGTGTACGACTATGTGCACCTCTACCTACCCCTTCGAAGAATACACGCGTGATGCTATGTTACGTTATAAATGCGCGCGTGGTACTTGATCATTATTTTGTTGCGGAGTTATTTTAAAACTATGATATCTCCTTAGACAATCATTTAAATAAAATGACGTCAAGGGCAATTTTATTCAAACATTACTTGTGATTAATAACGTATTTATTTGGATAAGGATTAATATCATGTTTATGAAAACCCCTTCGCAAATAATGCATTATTTTAGAACAAATTTGATAACCATAGAAAGGTTATAGTGAGTCAACCTTAAAATATAGACATGCTGTCGTAAACTTTATTTAGGTACAATTCTGTGATATATGATTTCTGCGTAACTTTGACCGTTTACGCAGCGCACGCAACGGAAGCTCGCAAAAGGTTTTTTTCCCCCGTGTTGCAACATTTTTTATTAATACTCCGCTGCTATTAGTCGTAGCGTAATGTATATAGCCTTCCTCGATAAATGAACTATCCAACACAAAAATAATTTTTCAATTCGAACTAGTAGTTCTCGAGATAAGCGCGTTCATTCAAACAAAGAAACTCTTCAGCTTTATAATATTAGTATAGATGATTCTTTAAATTGGCATAACTTTTTTTTATGAACCGATTGACATGAAACAAACACTAAATGTTAAGTGAAGCTTACCACAATATATTAGTAAATCCACATCTAAATCAGATGAGCCGTTTCTGAGATTAGCGTGCACAAACGCACAGACAAACGGGTAAACAGACAAAAATTCTAACAATCATTGTTTTTGGTCCTAT
This sequence comes from Xylocampa areola, assembly GCA_935421205.1. Classification (NCBI taxonomy): domain Eukaryota; kingdom Metazoa; phylum Arthropoda; class Insecta; order Lepidoptera; family Noctuidae; genus Xylocampa; species Xylocampa areola. The sequence continues at coordinate 20,213,482 of OW285205.1, read as the reverse complement.
TTGTGTTGATAAAGGTCCCAATATTCTATTAAGGACATTTAAATTGTAAATATACAGATACATATATTAGTAATTATTAATCATAATATTATTTTTGTTACTATTCGACTATTTTTATTCTCATTACTGCCATCTCGACCTCTCAGTATACATACATACAGGCATAGTGGTCAGAGCGCCTGGAGTATTTATCTGGGAGTCGCAGATTCGAACCCTGTTCGCGACCGTATTCTTTTTCCATTTTCAAAGATTTATCTTGAAAATAATAATGTTTATAATAATTAGATACGGCCAATTTATGTCATTATAACCCAGATACATGTCAGTCTCAGAACTTTAGGTATCGGAAAAACGCGACATTTAGACTTACCAAATTCTATTAATTTTGATGACCTTAACAGCCATTTCTCCACAACCTCTATGCTGGATAGTCAAAAAAAGCAACAAACACTCTATTCAATATCTTGTCTAACGCGTCCCAATATAAACCCCTTTAAATTTTCTCCAGCTGCACATGACGAGATCAAAAAGATAATCCTGTCCATCAAATCTAAGGCAGTGGGCTGTGATAATGTCAGTCGCAGAATGATTGTCACAATACTAGACCACCTTCTACCAGCTATATCACACATAATAAACTACTCCTTACATTCCCGATTTTTCCCTTCCTTGTGGCCTAAAGCTTACGTTCGACCTTCGCCAAAGATCTCCAACCCCTCTCTTCCTAGTCACTTCCGACCTATTTCCATACTTCCCTTCCTATCCAAAGTGTTAGAAGCCTACGTGCACAGACAATTCTCCCGTTTTATCTATCTCAATAACCTGTTATGTCCTTACCAGTCTGGGTTTAGGCCAGGCCATAGCACTGTCTCCGCCCTCCTTAAAGTGACTGGCGATATAAAGGCAGGTATGGAAGAAACCAAAGTATCTGTTTTAGTGTTGGTTGATTTTTCGAATGCTTTCAATACCGTCAGTCACGACATCCTCCTGTCCCTTCTCTCCCATCTAACGGTCTCTCAAGAAGCACTGGAATGGTTTTCGTCTTATCTTCGGGAACGTCAGCAGTCTGTTCATGTTGAGGATTCTTTTTCAACTTGGCGTGAACTAGAAACTGGCGTCCCACAAGATGGCATCCTTTCTCCTCTTCTATTTTCTATATTTATTAATTTCATAACCCAAAGACTTCAGTGTGCTTATCATCTTTATGCCGATGATTTGCAGCTTTACTGTCAAGCAAAAGTGGAAAATGTAGCCAACGCAATTGCTGAAATAAATAATGACTTGATAGCAATAAAAAATTGGTCGGATATGTTTGGGGTTACGGTAAACCCTGATAAATGCCAAGCTATCGTAATAGGGAGTCATCGTAATCTCTGTAAATTGAATTCTGTCATTCTGCCTTCAGTTGTATTTAATGGCAGAAGTATTCCACTTAGTCCTAGTGTCAAAGACCTTGGTTTGCACATGGACACCACTCTGACCTGGCAAAGCCAAGTTGCAAGCGTTAGTCAGAAAGTCACGGGAACGCTACGCTTTCTCTATCGCCTAAAAAACCTACTCCCGTCCAAAACGAAAACAATGCTTGTGCAAGCCTTAATTTTCCCAATAATTGACTATGGTGATGTGTGCTACTTTGACCTGAATGCAGAGCTACTCAACAAACTTGACCGCCTTCTAAATAACTGCATTCGATTTGTTTTCAATCTCCGGAAATATGATCATGTGTCTGAATATCGTTTGCAGCTAGAATGGTTGCCTATTCGCCAACGTAGACACATGATGGATTTCGGATGATATTTTCCTACCTAACTTCTCATTTTCAATATGTATGCACCAATCATTCCAAATATCTTCGTTCAACAAACAATCGTCTTCTTCATTGTCCCTCTCATCGCTCTGATTTTATTCATTCTACTTTCTTTGTGCAGTCTATCCTATTGTGGAATGCTCTCCCTGTCGAAATCAGGATGGCAAACAGTCGGCACTCTTTTAAAGTCAGGGTACGGAAGCATCTTTATGATAAGACATTGGCAGATTCATCTCATCTTTGATTAGTTTTGATATTATATATTTATATATATATGATTATGTATATAATATTTATATTATACCTATATATATCTTAACATAGTAATAAATTATATTGTATGTATGTATTATAAATCTGGTAATTTTTTTTTTTTTTTTTTTACCGTTAGTGCATCTACCATACTTCGTCTCTGCATCACCCCAAGGTTGTCTGGCAGAAAATGCCTATGGCATTAAGACCGCCTTTGTACCAATGTGCATAAAGTATAAATAAATAAATAAATTGTTTTCAATATTTAACACACTGTAAAAATTGTTACGAATAAATAAATTATTAAACTTGATGGATCTCTTTTTTTTTATTATAGAGGTGATTGTTTCATCAAACGACTTGAAAACTATGTTGCCTCACAAAACAGCCAGTTGAAAAATATACAGACACGTCAACGTCAACACTTTGAGTTTCTAAAACAGAGGCTTGTATGATGTAAGTGGACTTACGCTACAAATTGCTCTTAAGCATTTCAAATCAAATCAAATCACTTTTGAATTGTCAGAAGTTAGTTGCCACGTTCCAAAGTGTAGGTTCCTATGGAGAAGAACGGGCAAGATGCTTCACGGTTACTCGACTTCCAAAAAGAAGGAGGTTATCAGTTCGGTTGTGTTTTTTTATTTGAAAGGACATACTTTCAGATTGGATCCGTTGAAATTTTATGAAAATTGGTTTGGTAGTTAGGTATTTACATCAAAATAACTAAAAAATAATACGTCGTACAAGTAAACGAACTGGTGTATTTTGCTTCCTTGTGACTTTCCTGTGGTTTTTACGGTCTCTAGAATAGTTCTAATGAACTGCCTATTTTCCAGCTTTATCATCAGATGATGATGATGAAACCGGAAGATAAGCACCGGAAATCCGTTTTTTTTGTTTGCTTTTTTACACGACTTTCCAAAAAAGGGGTGGATGTAAGTATGTATGTATGTATGTAAATATGTTTGTGAGTTTCTTTACCTATTCCACCATAATTTCTAAATGCCTCAACTGATTTCGTTAATTCGTAAACTGATCGTTCGAATCCTTACATTGTCCCGTGAGTAACATAGGCTGGTCAGGTTTTAATTTAATTATTTAATTAATTTCATCTCGTTTTACGCAGTTCACTACTCTCTTTTGAAATAGCCTTAGATCAAGATTTCCTACTTTGATATAGGCGTTTCTCCCCTTCTTTTCTCGTCTCAATTAAATGGCCCTGTCTCATATGAACAGCGCGTTGAGTAGGTCTACCCATATTCACTGCCGATAAATCAGTTATGGAACGCAAGATTCACTAAAAAGTAAGAAATAAAATATTTTTTTAACAAAAATAGAACTGACTCCAAAAATCATTCCGTTAAGTAAAAATTCACTAAAAAATAATTGCATTATTTACTTACTTCAATTAACATACAAATATAAAAAAAAAAATAGAGGATTCTGAATAAAATCAATTTATTAGGACATATACAATATGATATATATTTTTTTAATATACAATTATTATTATTTTTGCAGTCGATGCCAGCAAAGGATAACAAACGTGTAATGTACTCTACATTCATGAAGTAGTGTATTACGTAACTCAGCTGTCGCTTTAGGCAGTTGTTGTGTTCATTTTTAAATAGGTTCAATTAGGTATAATACATTATCGTAATAATAATGATGGTTAATGTATCTTTAAATATACTTTGCAAATTTTAGGAAACTTATTAGTTAATGTTCACCGGTTACTACTCACGTGCATTCTTCGGGTTTGCCCGACTAGTTTCGAACTCGAACGGAGCCCTTAGTCATGAGCTGAGTCCGCGGCTATGTCGCGAGTCAGTCTGACTCGCGACATAGCCGCGACCCGAAGAATGTACGTGAGTAGTAACCGGTGAACAATATCTAATATGAATAAGCCTCACGAAAGTTATTATACAAATTTAGGAAACTTCCTAAATATTTTTAAAGTTTCGCTGGCACCGACTCCAAAAATAATAATTATTGTATATTATTGTCCTAATAAATTGATTTTATTCAGTATTCTCAATTTTTTTTAAATTTTTACCTATGTTACTTGAAGTAAGTAAATAATCCAATTTCTTTTTTACTTTTTAATGCATTTTTACTTAACAGAAAGATTTTTGGAGACGATTCGTTTTTTTTGTAAAAAATTTGTTATCATATTGGTTTTTACAATAGTAGGTATTGGTTACACTGTTTTTATTGCAAAATAATATATGAGAACAATGCAATATGACGCCAATACTAAAAGAGATAATTTAAAAATTCAACATTTTGTTATGACAGTTTAGCGATGACCTGATGATGATGAACTGACAGCGCCCATTCACGAACATGACGCACGCGTCAGCATCACCCAACTCAACCATATTGTAGGGAATCGAATGACCCAACACACACGCCACCATCAGCGAGAAATTTTTGTGAGCATGACATACTCCCAACTGCCAGACAACAATAAAAAATAAACGGATAAAATCATTGTAAATGGTGTTTCTTTTGGACAGTAATAATTTATAAAGCAAGATTAGATTACCAACGCAATAATTACGAGTTAAACAGAGAGACAGCCTCCACTCACGAGTGTGACGTGCGCATCAGCTTCGCTACATTCAATCATTTTTAAGGAAACGTAACTACCCGATACACAACACGTTATCAGCAAAAACGATGGTATAAGTAACACGAATTTGTAAACAGCCGGTACAGGATTTTTATCCGCGTAAATACATTGGACGTATTCCCCGAAGGGGTAGGCAGAGGTGTACACAGTTGTACAACCACACTTTACCAATGCTGTAATTAAGTCCCATGTAAGATGTGGCGAGCCTATTGCCATCTACCGGGCACAATTCCAAACTCACTGGTTTAGGAAATTTTCAATAGCAGTATATATAACCTAACCTAACTGAAAAACCCAATAATACTGCCTGACCCGGGAATCGAACCCAAGAGCTCATGCTCAGCAGGCGCGCTTGGGACCAATAGATTAACGAAGCAGTCTGTTTTTGTTTTCAAATTTCTCCTAATTCATACCAACAACAACTTTACCGTGGGAGAGCCATGTTTCGGCACGAATGGGCCGCCGGATGATCGTGATACCACGGCAAACAGGCGTGAAACAACTCTTGCGTTGTGTTTCGCCGAGTGAGTGAGGGTACCGGAGGCCAAAACCCTTTAAAAGGCCGGCAACGCACTTGCGACTCCTCTGGGGTTGCGGGTGTCCACGGGCGGCGGTAATCGCTTACCATCAGGCGATCCGTCTGCTCGGTTGCCCCCTATTCCATAAAAAAAAAGTTCAGCTGGATTGCCATTGTGATACGTTTAACAAAACCGTTACCCAAGTTTAGACGTAATGCAGAATGACATATCTATAGTGGGACATATTTATTTATCGTATAGGTATATTAAATGGATAGTCACCACTCAAGTAAAAAAAATATACTGTATTCTGATTTGTGTTTCCGTGGTTATTGCCATAAAAACAACAAAGAAATAACGATAGGCTTCAAAACATTAAAATTCATACGACATCAATGAAGTTCCGAAGACAATAAGGAAAACCTTACAAAATGAGCAAAATTTCCCATTTTATTATTAACAATAACAATAACAATATTAAGTCAAAAACAAGTACATTTGTGAGTTTTAATTGTAAATCTATTACTAGATCTGTGGATTATGTCAGACTATTATGTCAAACATCTGATATAATCGCATTACAAGAAACCTGGTTACTGCCACACGACATTCCTTTTCTGAGCAGCATAGACCCTCAGTTCGACTTCGTGGGAAAATCGGCGGTGGATACGTCGTCGGGCATTCTACGAGGGCGACCTTATGGCGGAGTCGCTATCCTGTGGCGCAAGAGTGCCTATGAAAATGTATCTTTCGTGCAGTGTAACAGTGTGCGTCTTGTGGCTATCAAAATAACGGTAGGCGGTAAAGCTCTCTTAGTGTTCTCGGTTTACATGCCGACAGAGTCGATGGATAATCTTGGTGAATTTGTCGAGTGTTTAAGTGAGATTCACGCAGTGATAGAAGGTAGTGGTGTAGACGCGGTCTATATTCTGGGGGATTTTAATGCTCAACCAAACAGTTTATTCGGCAAAGAACTATTGAGTTTCTCGGCTGAAGTACAGTGGCGGTGCGCTGACGTTTGCCTGCTCGGTAGTGAGTCGGACACGTATACCTACGTAAGTGATGCACATGGTTCTACTAGTTGGTTAGACCACTGCGTAGTGACAGAAGCGGCGTGGAACACTATTAGAGACGCTAGTGTGCTTTACGACGTGTCTTGGTCGGACCATTTACCTCTAATTGTAATGTGTGATCTTAATTTATTAAGGCCAAGAGTTGCACCTGCTGCACTACCTAAATGTAACAAAGTAACATGGGGTGACAGAGATTTGCAGCAGACTGAGTTATATAGTAATTATTGTAATGATCTCTTGAAACATTTAGACTTTCCCTTAGAATTTACTGAATGTAGTAAAGGTAGATGTAGAATTAAGGAACATGAAACCATTTTAGACAATATGTATACGGAAATTGTGCGTACACTTTGTGAAGGTGCAATCGCTAGTAACTGTAAGAACAGAATACAGCATAAAAAGTGTTACATAACGGGCTGGAATAAGCATGTGAAGGACGCACACGGACAGGCTCGGCTTGATTTTCAAACCTGGACGTTGTTTGGTAGGCCGAAAAATGGTGATTTGTATGAAAAAATGGTGGAAAGTAGAAGGGTTTTTAAAAGTAAATTAAAATGGTGTCAAAATAATAAGGACCAAATAAAAATGGACATCATTGCAAGTCACCATGACGCAAAGAATTTTTGTAGTTTTTGGAAAGCCACGAACAGGTTGAATCCCAGGTCGGGTCTGCCTGTGAGTGTTGAGGGCCTTAGTGATCCTAGTGATATCGCCAACCTATTTAGTAGAGCCTTTAGGGTTGGGTCTCCCCTGGGTACGTCGTCTGGTGGGCCGGAGGTGGTGGGGGGGTCCGGAGACATGCCTATTAGGTTCGCGACCAGGGAGGTAGCTACTGTCATACGCAACTTAAAGAGAGGCAAGTCGCCGGGTCATGACAGTCTAAGTATAGAGCATTTGCTGCATGCTGGTAAGCACTTACCGCGAGTGCTAGCAATGTTTTTTAGCTTGTGCCTGAGTCACTCATATCTTCCAGCTGATTTACTTAAAACTATTGTTGTGCCCATTATTAAGAATAAAACTGGAGATGCGAGTGACAAGAGCAACTACAGGCCTATATCCCTGGCTACCATCATTGCGAAGGTGTTGGACAGTCTGATTGATCAGCAGCTGGATAAGCACTTAACACTCAACGACGCCCAGTTTGGTTTTAAGCCAAATCTATCAACGGAAACAGCTATACTATGCCTCAAACAGACTGTTCAATACTATACAAGTAGGAAAACACCTGTATATGCATGTTTTCTGGACCTCTCCAGGGCTTTCGACCTCGTATCTTATGACTGCCTATGGAGGAAACTGTCAAATGTCAAAAACCTCCCAAGCGATATCATTGGGATGCTAAAGTATTGGTATAAAAACCAATACAATTATGTTAAGTGGGCGGGTGTCCTGTCGGATGCATACGGGTTGGAGTGCGGGGTGAGGCAGGGGGGAATCAGCTCACCCAAGCTATTCAACCTGTATGTAAACGAGCTGATCTGTGACCTCAGCAATACCAATATCGGGTGCTCCATTGACGGGCACTGCGTCAATAACATCAGCTACGCAGATGATATGGTATTGCTGAGCCCATCGATCAGTGCACTTAGGAGGCTTCTTCGCATCTGTGAGGATTATGCGGTGTCTCACGGCCTTAAGTACAATGCGACCAAGAGCGAGCTACTGGTTTTCAAAGCGGGTAACAAATGTTACGATACTATCCCACCAGTCACCTTGGGGGGCGCTCAGCTGTCCAGGGTCACGAAGTTCAAGTACCTGGGGCATTGGGTCACCGATAGTCTGTCTGACGATGTGGACGTGGAGAGGGAACGCAGAGCATTGGCAGTTCGATGTAACATGCTGGCTCGTAGGTTTGCACGTTGTACTGGGGAGGTGAAAATTACACTCTTTAGAGCGTATTGCCAATCTATGTACACGTGTGCCCTATGGGTCAGCTATACAAAAAGCTCGTACAATGCTCTGCGAGTCCAATACAATAATGCCTTCAGAGTTATGTTGGGGCTGCCGCGCTTTTGCAGTGCATCGGGGATGTTCGCGGAGAATGGCGTGCCAGATTTTTACGCACTGATGCGGACACGAATAGCATCCCTGATGCGGCGAGTGCGCGACAGCTGCAACAGCTTGGTGGCTATAGTAGCCGACAGGATGGATAGTCCAATGATGTGGCAATGGATGACCAGTCATCGTGCGTCATTCAAATATTTAAAATAAGTTGTTTTAGTGTATTTTTTGTGTGTATGTGTATGTATGTTTTGTGTATATAAAATTGTAATGTGTGTTTTGTTTTATGGACTTATGGTCTGAAATAAATTTTATTATTATTATTATTATTATTATTATTAAATCAGTTGGTACTTGATTGATTGGTCTTCGTTTGAGATCGAGAAACTGGTTAAAGTCTTTCAACGAAAACGTAAAGCTTGTGTTTTTATTAATTAAAGTTTAACGGTTATTACTCACGCGCATACTTCGGGATTGCCCGACAAGTTTCAATAACCGTTAAACTATAATTTAATATGAATGTGTCTTACGAAAGTTATTATACAAAAATTGTGTTTTTATTGTTTTTGTTTTAAGTCATACATACATAAATTGACGCCTCTTTTGATCTCATGAGATCATCTCATGAGTATTGACAGAAACTACAGAAAGCCACGCACACACTCACCCACCCACACACTCACACCCACACATGCACATACACGCAAACACACACACACTCGCACGCGCGCGCACACACACACACACACATTACCATAATCTTATATCGATACCACTCCGTACCTCAGAGAGCACGTTCAAATCCGACAAATGACACGACTGCTCTAAACAGGAGTGTTATGTTTTTAATGTTCATGTATTTATGTTTGTGAGTTTCTTTATTCCGCTATTACTTCTAAATACTGAATCAATTTAGATGTGTGGGGTATCGTTAAAATCATTACATTATCCCGAGTAGCACTGGCTAGTGAGTTTTTATTTTTTTATAGTAGCTGTGGTTCACAAGAGAGTATGAAATAAATAATACTTATCTAAATTAATAACACGCACGCCTGCCATATGTGAACTGCTTTTTTTTTCAATTTTAGGTTCACATATGGCAGGCGTGCTGACTGCACGGAACGATTGTAATAAAATAATAAGATATTGAGTAGTTGGTGGTGGTTTCAATTTTTTTAATATTTCCACCGTTTGCGGGGGCGGGCGGGCGGTGCACAGGTAATTGCATGACTACCCTCAATATTGTGGAAGTAGCTAGATATTGTATTTATTTTATTCCATAAAATACATACATATTTATTTTATTCCATAAAATACATACATATTTATTTTATTCCATAAAATACATAGATTAACCACAATAACGATGATTCATAAACTTTCTTCCTCGTACATAAAGGCTAACATCCCAAACCTCACCCATCTTCAGACTAACCGCGGTAAACGCAGCTTAATCACAATTAATCTATTTGTTTTTAACAGGATTCCTTTATAAATAAGTAACAGAAGTTTGACACTTTGAGGGTTGAATGTGATGTTTACAACCAACTTTTACTATAGAACCAATTTCGAAAGAGCGACATAAAATCATTCATGGAAACATTGATGCGCCCTATCTACACAATGAGTTGCTTTGCATGTTTGGTCCTGACAACTATTGTCGCAATCGCAAGCATCATGTTTTTGTAATATCATGATGCAGGACTGTCAGTAGAGCTAAGTCCCCTATACCCCGCACCCTTCAATGGCTAAACCAATTCCTGGATTCAAAACCAGAGTATAACGTGTTTGCGAGTAGCAAAGGATTGTTTTTGTCGGAATGTTTGAAGTTCTGTGAGCGAGATGAATAAAAGCTATAATGTATAATGAAGTTAGGAGGGGCTCGTGGCTAAGTAACAACCGCACAGATCGATTGATCGAGGTTAAGCTGCGCTTGCCGCGGTCGGTATGTGGATGGGTGACCATCATTTCAATTATTATGTTTCTAAGGAAACATTGAAAAATAATAGACACAAACTTGATTGGAACCAGCGACCTTTGTCAGTTCATGATATCGCTCTACAAAAGATTAACGAGTCGCATGTTCGTAAAATAATAGACACAAACTTGATTGGAACCAGCGACCTTTGTCAGTTCATGATATCGCTCTACAAAAGATTAACGAGTCGCATGTTCGTAAAATAATAGACACAAACTTGATTGGAACCAGCGACCTTTGTCAGTTCATGATATCGCTCTACAAAAGATTAACGAGTCGCATGTTCGTAAAATAAAAAAAATGGGCATTGCATGGCCGTAACGTGGATAAAGATAAAAAACCGAAAGAAGAACATATATGTGTTTGCGCTCACAAAAGCATCGGTTGCGTCTCAAGGACGCTTTGAGGATCCAAAATAAAATACTAGGAAAGCTTTAAGACCCTTATAATATTTAAGTAGACAAATGTAGGTACTATGGTCTAGGTGTACAAAGTCGACCTCTCTAGATGAGGTTCAAATAGGAGTGACCGTTTCTAGTAACGGCAAGAACATTATACAAATATAATTAAATTATGAATCGGCTAATTGCAACCGAAGTGTAAGTTGCAACATTGCGGTACATTTATTAAAGGAGCTAAGCGCTAACAGCATCCCTTCTACAATGGGCGAAGCAGTTATCTCGTCATCGTGTGGCCCACTCATTGGCTACTAATGACGTGATATCGCCAGCGAACCAATCAGCGGGCGTCAACGTAGTGGTGGGGCATGACCACATTCACCACGCACTTTCGATAGTATCAACATCTGCGTCTCATATTTTATATTATTTCTTGTACCTCCAAAACGTTAAGAAATTAAACGCAATTGGCGGCGCGGTTGGTGCAGTGGTCGAGAGACCGACTGCTGCGCTGCGTGTCGCAGGTTCGATTCCTGCACGGAGCAAATATTTGTACGATCTATAGAAAATTGCTCCGGGTCTAGGTGTGTGTGTGCTTGTGAAGCAGCACACTACGCCTACAATAACATGAACGACATATGTTTTAATGGCTGAGTTTATTAATCAAGGAGCGGCAAGAACGCCCACATCTTGAGATAATTTATCTTATCTATCTTATCGCACAATGTGGACGTTCTAAGATATATTTTTTAATTTAATTTAGATACACAACGCAGATATATTGGAGAGAAGAGTAGTCGCCTAATATTCCACCGTACCGAGATATGATACACCTATTATTCAAGATAAATCTTTGAAAAGCATTAACGCATGCTTAGCGAACTCTAAAGTTATTATATTAAATGGAAAAAGAATACGGTCGCGAACAAGATTCGAAACTGCGCCTCCCGGATAAATACTCCAGGCGCTCTGACCACTAAGCCATCTCAACCATATATATATATGATACATCTCATATTCTTTTTCCATTTAATATAATAACTTTAAGCCTATTATTGTTTCGTTGTTAGAAAGAGATGGCGCTTTACATTCTCTACAGCTGTGTCACTGTAACACCTTTATAGTAGTGATAGCCTAGTGGTATGACTGAAAAGTAAAAGGTCGTAAGTTCGAATCCAAGGCACGCACCACTGTCTTTTCGCAGTCATGTGCGTATTATCAAAAAAACGAATTATCAAATGCTTAAAACGGTGAAGGAAAACTTCCTGAGGAAACCGGCACATCAAAGAGATGTTCTCGATGACGTGTAAAGTCAGAGACCCACGGGTGGCTTGAACTCTGACACTAGGTTGCTCATCAACCACATGATAAGAAGAAGAAGACTCTCTCACCTAAATAAAGACCACTGGAATATTATGTAGTAGATAATATAAATAAAAGATAATAATTTATTGTTTAATTCAGTCTCATTTAAGTTTATATTCACGTATGTTTGTATATTGATAGAATACTTTGTATATAATTTTTAGTAAATATTAGTTTTTCAAAGCAATCTGAATGTTACTAATTATTTTGTAATATTTGATGTCTACTAAGTTGTGTATGAATTTTAGAAAGTTTAATGAGTGTATGAGAAAATAATTAATGTTCATATGTACATTACATAGCATCACGCGTTATTCCCTAAAGTGGTAGGCAGAGGTGTAGATATATAGTTGTACACCTACGGACACACTACTTTCCTAACAGAAAACTCAAAAACACTTTGTTGACCCGGGAATCAAACCCAACATCTTCATGATTTAATGTGCATCGCGCACATATCTGACAGTTAGCTACATTTTGGACTTTTCCATACCTGTCATAGCTGTTTTAAGTACTTTTGGAAGAACGAAGGCCGTGGCCTGCCAGGAGATATCATATCGGGTCAGCAATACGGAGGAACGTTGTGTGGTGTGCCTCCATTGAAAAGGGAGGATCCAACCAGTCGGATGATATTGCTTATATACCCGAAGGATTGAGGAGAGGAGTACTGTTGTACATCGTGGGGAAACCAGCACTTCAGGGAGATATTCTCGATGGTGTGTAAAGCCATGTCAGAGACGGGTGGTTTAAACTCTGACACTAGGTTGGTCATCAACCACACGATAAGAAGAAGACTGCTGTAGACCCACCTTTCATCGATATAGTTATTAATTTCCCTAAAATGGGTGATCAATGTTCGTGCCTTCTCTGTATGAGAAGAGGCCCTTACCCTGCAGTGGAACAGTTAAGGGCTAGTTATGTCTTATAATCGGTGGTGGGACGGGCCTTTTGCCATCAACTGGACATAATTCCAAACTCCAGGCAGTTACTGAGAATTTTCTAACAAAAAATAATACAGTAACTTGACATGAACTCGCTGTTGTTGTCGTGATGGCTGAGTGGTTAAGGGCCTGCCTCTAGAGCCAAAAGCTGTGGGTTCAAATCTTGCATGTAACAATATGACTTTTTTAATGTCATAATTATGTACTGTCTCGTTGGTATAGTGGTAGCAAGCGCGAATGCTGAGCATGAGATATCGGGTTCGATTCCCAGGTCGGGCAAAGTGTTATTGAGTTTTTCTGATAGAAAATTATCAGTAGCAGCTTGGGGATTGGAATTGTAGATGGTAATAGGCTCACCACCTTATTATATGGGACTTAATAACAGCAATGGTGAAATGTGGGTGTACAACTTCTGTTCGGGAGTGAAACGCCTGACATAAAACTTGGAGCAAGTGCCTATTAAGTGTGCAGTGAATTGTGTAGGAACTTATATAATTATTTTACTTCCACCGTCACGTTCCCTTAGTTTTTAAGAAAACTTTACCTGGTCATCTCATTACATCAATTACCGTCTCGGAACAAGCTGTTTAATTTTATACTCCTGAGTTTGCCTCTTTTTAACATGGTCCTTCGAGCCGGATTTTATCAAAAGTTATGGAAATCAGCGAATAATAATATTATATAAGGCATTTAAGAAAATCAGCAGAATTATAAAAGGAATCTGGAGATTAACAAGGTTAGTGATTAAATCGATTTTTTAAATTTTCAACCATTGCCTTCAATTTGAATCACAGGCCGTATACATAATGTTAAGGGATAAATTGAATGTTATTATTGCGGACCTAATGATTGTACAGTTGATAATTTTTCTTTGTATAAATAAAGGTGAATTCTATGGCAATGTTGTAATCTTATAAAATCCGTTTTTTTTTTGGTTTCCCACATGATAATCAAGATATATCAATTAATATCAGTATTTCAATGTTATAAAGGTGTCCAGTGCTACATTTAGTTTTGAATTTAGACGATATTTTATTTAAATTGTAACTGAATGTTGTTTGAATTTGAATTTTAACTGAATTTTTATTTGAATTTATATTGAATTTTAACTGTATTTCAATTTTAATTTTATGATAATTGTAATTGAATTTGAATCTTATATGTAATTAATTGTTTATAGTTCGTCTAATTTATTCATTTCTGTTCTCATATTATGAATATGTTCTCATATTCATCTGTAACTAATTGTTAGTGCAATGTATTTCCTAGTTGTATGAGCTAGGGAGTAATCGTTTAAATTGTATAAATTCCAGATTGACAGCACCCTCGCCTTCCAGAATGTCCGAGAAGGAGGAGATTAGAGACTTGATTAAGAAAAGGGGTAGCTATAAAGGTCGTCTTACTGTTTTTTCTACGTACTTGAGCGGCTTGGATAAACAGTTAAGCCAACCTGAGGTATGTGAATTGCAATTACGTATTAATAAAATAAATTCATTGTACGATCAATATGATGAGGTGCAGTTGCGAATAGAGTGCCTAGTAGACGACATTGAATCTCAAATATCCGAGAGAAGTGAGTTTGAAGCATCTTATTATAAACTTGTTGCAAAGGCACAGGATATTCTGTCGTGTAGTGTTAAGAACATTGATAATGCAAACGAGCAGGGAACCTCACGTACTAGTAATCATAAACTCGTTAAGCTACCCACCATTAAGTTGCCAACATTCAGTGGGTCATACGATAAATGGCTGGAATTTCGCGACACTTTTACTAGTATTATACATTCCAATGATGATATAGACGACATAAACAAATTCCATTACCTTAGAGCGTCCTTGGAAGGGACAGCCGCTTTAGTGATTCAATCAATTGAGTTTTCTTCTAAAAATTATTACATAGCGTGGACCTTATTATGTGAGCGTTTTGATAACAAAAGATTACTGATACAAAATCATGTTTCTGCCTTATTTAACATTCAGTCTGTCTCTAAAGAATCCTCCAATAGCGTGAAGAGAATTATAGACGAATTAAATAAAAATGTAAGAGCCTTAGCGTCGTTAGGTGAACCCACTAAACATTGGGATACACTTCTGATACATATCGTGACTAATAAACTAGACGCTAAGACTTATCGTGAGTGGGAGGAAGTCAAAGGAACTTTAGACAAAGACAAACCTATAACATTAAGTCAATTTCTCCAATTTATTCGTAATAAGGCAGATTTACTGGAGACATTAGAGTTGTCACGTAACAATTATATTAATCAATTACCTAATAATAAAAATATTAAAATGAAAAGTATGGTATCGGTTGCCGAACCACATATAAGTTTACATAGCGATAGTAGGTCAACAACACAACATTGTCCTAGTTGTAGCGGTGAGCATAGCTTAGAAAATTGTTCTCAGTTTTTAGCTCTTAGCAATGAAAAGAGATTGCAATTAATACCTAATTTTAAAGTATGTTTTAACTGTTTTAAAAGTGGTCATTACGCTAACCGTTGCAAGAAGTATGGTTGTAAAATATGCAAGCGTAAGCACAACACTATTATTCATATAGCAGATTTAAAACACAAATCTAATGCATCCTCGCGCACAGGTGGCAGCACCGTCGAACCAGTGACGGCGGCTCCTGCCAACGAGGCAAGTGCCAACGCGACCTTGTCTTGTATGACAAAATCATTCTCTGCGCACGACACTCATGAAGCTGTGTTGTTGTCAACAGCATTAGTAAAATTGTATGATAAGAATAATCGTCAGCATGTTGCTCGCGCTATGCTCGACAGTGGCAGTACGTCTTGTCTTATGACAGACGATTTATGTCAGAAACTAAGCCTGCCTTTTTATAAAGTAAATACGTCTGTTGTAGGGATTAATAATTCAATGTCACAAATTAACAAAATGGTCCATGTGCAAATGAAATCACTAGATGAAACTTATTTACGTCATTTGCGTTGTTTTGTTTTACCTTCAATTACGAACAGCATACCTAATAAAAATATTAATGTGTCTGATTTAAACATATCAACCGATATTATTTTAGCGGATCCTAGTTTTCACACCCCGTCTACAGTAGACCTCATTATAGGCGCTGATATTTTCTGGGACTTAATGGGATCTCGCAGTATAAGACTAGGAGACGGCAAGCCAATACTTTATGAAACTAGCCTCGGATGGATAGTTTCTGGCCCAATTAATAGCGGTCATGTATCGAACTCGTCTTGTAATGTCAAATGTAATTTTACTAAGCTTGATCATAGTAGTAAGTCTCTTAATGATGACATACAAATCCAATTAACGCGATTTTGGCAGCTTGAAGAGATTAGCCCTAAATCATCATATTATTCTGAAGAAGAGCAGCTTTGTGAGAAGCATTTTTGTGAAAATACAACTCGTTTAAAGGATGGTCGCTTTTGCGTACGTATCCCACTTAAGCAGAGTCAAGGTTTATTAGGCGACTCATTTCAACGAGCTAAGCATTGTATTTTATCTTTAGAGCGGAGAATTAAAAATCAATCTTTATTCAGACAAAGTTATTGTGATTTCATGTCAGAATACCTTTCACTTGGTCATATGTCAGAATGTCAACTTAACCCCAAATTACTAGCCTATTTCATCCCTCATCATGGTGTTCTACGTGAGTGTAGTATTACCACCAAACTCAGAGTAGTGTTTAATGCTAGCTCACCAACCAGTTCAGGTGTATCCTTGAACAACATACAAATGGTAGGACCCACGATACAAGATGACTTATTATCGATATTAATTCGGTTTAGGCAACACAAATACATACTAGCGGCAGATATAGAGAAAATGTATCGACAAGTAGTTGTACATCCGAGTAATAGGCATTTACAACAAATTCTCTGGCGTGATAATCCAATAAAACCCCTAAAAGTATACCAGCTAAACACGGTCACATATGGAACCGCAAGTGCGCCTTTCTTAGCCGTTAGGTGTCTAAAGCAATTGGGTATGGAGTGTAATGATCCTGAAATAGCAGAAATCATCACTCATGATTTTTATGTGGACGATTTGCTCACAGGAGGGGACACTATAGATGATGTTATAAATATTAAAGAAAAGGTTACCGCCGCCCTTACATCTGCCTGTATGCCATTAAGGAAATTCAAGTCAAACGCGTCTCAGGTGATGTCTGATTCACAATCATATATTAATTTAAATATAGGTTCTAAAGAACCAAGCAAGACATTAGGATTAGGTTGGAACTTAGAGTCTGATGAAATTTATTTTACACTAAATAATGAAATATCCAACAATCCCACGAAACGTAGCATTTTATCAGTAATTGCTCAAATCTTTGATCCTTTAGGACTTTTATCACCTTGTGTGATTATAATGAAAATATTACTACAGAAGCTGTGGCTTCTTAAGTTGTCGTGGGACGATAGTCTACCAACAGATATTAGTGATATGTGGAATAGATTTATGAAAGCTTTACCATGTTTGAATCGGCTACACATTCCTCGCATGGTTATCTGTGACTTACAAAAGCATATAGACTTGCACATTTTTTCAGATGCATCACAGAATGCTTATGGAGCTTGCGTATATGTTAGAAGTGTAAACAAAAATGATGAGGCCCTAGTACGTTTGCTTTTAGCTAAGAGTAGAGTAGCTCCCATCAAGCCTACAACAATACCTAGACTTGAGCTTTGCGGAGCCTTAGTTGGTGTTTCTATATATGAAAAAGTTATAAAATCATTTCGAGTTAAAGTAAGACATACAACATTTTGGACGGATTCAATGATAGTTTTGGGTTGGTTGAAAATATTACCTACCAAACCTTTTGTTCGAAATCGAGTGGCTGAAATAATTGAAAAAACTAAATCGTGCACGTGGAGACATGTCCCCACAGAAGAAAACCCAGCTGATTTGATTTCACGAGGTGTAGACCCCAATTTGATTCAGCTATCAGATTTGTGGTGGTTCGGTCCAAAATATTTAAGTAAAGGCAGTTCTTATTGGCCTTTAATTCCGGGAACCGAGGAGAAACTTCCTGAGATTAAACCTGAGATTTCATCATTTTTTGCCACAGAATTGAAACCGATTTTAATCGATTATGGGAGGTTTTCATCCTTTCTAAAACTAAAGCGATCAGTGGCTTATGTATTAAGATTCATTGCCATAATTCGTAAAAAGAAATCATTCACGGTTAAGAATTTAAGTAGTGATGAGTTGCAGACTGCGTTGAATTTATTGATTAAGCTGTCTCAGATAAATTCATTTCCTGATGAATATACATGTCTCTTGGCAAGAAAACCATTACCCAAAAGAAGCCCTTTACTAAAATTTAACCCATTTCTCGATGACCAACGTCTGATGCGTGTTGGTGGTCGATTAGAAAATTCAGATTATCCTTACGAAAAGAAACATCCTGTAATTATTCATTCCACTCATCATTTCACTAAACTATTATTTCGGTTTGAGCATAGGAAATTAATGCATGCTGGTCCTCAGTTACTTGTAGCTACGATAAAAGAAAATTACTGGCCAGTTGGCGGTCGTAATTTGGCAAAGTTGTGTGTTCGCGAATGTGTTTTGTGCAACCGTATGAAGGGAAAAATTATTGCTCCAGTAATGGGAAACCTACCTCACCAACGTCTCACACCCAGTCATCCATTTGAAACTGTAGGAGTAGATTACGCAGGTCCTATTTTAGCTGCTAATCGTCAGGGAAGGGGTTGTAGGTTAACCAAAGTTTATATAGCAATCTTCATATGTTTTGCCACTAAGGCTATTCATACCGAATTGGTGGGTGACTTAACGAGCAACAATTTCATGTCAGCTTTACGGAGATTTATGTCTCGTAGAGGAAAGCCCAAAACCATTTACTCAGACAACGGCACCTCATTTGTTGGTGCGTGCAATGATATTGGTAAGTTTTAAAAAAGTAATTGTGATTTGCTGTCCGAGAGTGCGGCTGATGAAGGAATTGCCTTCCATTTTATACCACCTTGTTCTCTTCACTTCGGTGGCCTCTGGGAGGCGGGTGTGAAGTCAGTCAAATATCATTTACGTCGGGTACTGGGAAATTGTAATTTTACATATAAAGAACTTAACACTGTATTGGTACAGATCGAAGCATTACTAAATTCTCGGCCACTGTGGATTTAATGCCCTTGACGCCCGCACATTTCTTAATCGGACGGCCGCTTACTTCGTTACCAACGCCCAACTATGAAGACAACTCGATTTCTCAATTAAATCGATATCAAAGGATCGAAAAACTCCGCCAACATTTTTGGAATCGCTGGAGTAAGGAATATATTGCTGAACTGCAGCAAAGAGCAAAGTGGCGCTCAGGTGCTGGTCAACTTAAGGTGAATACCCTAGTCATTTTGAAGGATGACAATCTCCCTCCATTAAAGTGGAAAATGGGTCGAATCATGGCAGTGCATCCTGGAGTCGATGGCATTAATCGAGTAGCCGATGTAAAGACTGCGAATGGGACATTACGGCGGGCTTTCAGCAAAATTTGCCCACTTTTCCCAGAAAATGATTGAATGCTGAATTTGGTTGAAAGACGAGCTTTCAACGCGCGGGGGCATGTTCGGGAGTGAAACGCCTGACATAAAACTTGGAGCAAGTGCCTATTAAGTGTGCAGTGAATTGTGTAGGAACTTATATAATTATTTTACTTCCACCGTCACGTTCCCTTAGTTTTTAAGAAAACTTTACCTGGTCATCTCATTACATCAATTACCGTCTCGGAACAAGCTGTTTAATTTTATACTCCTGAGTTTGCCTCTTTTTAACAACTTCTGCCTACCTCTTGGGGGAATACAGCCGAGATGCTATGTATGTCGCAGATGGATTGTTGAATCCGCTGTTTTACAAAATCTCTAGCTGATTTACAAAACAGTACTGTTTTATAAAACAACTGAACAACGTTCAGCTGGATTGCCATTGCGATACGTTTAACAAAACAGCTACCCACCTTTAGACGTAATGCAGAATGACATATCTACAGTGGGACAGGTTTGTTTATTGTATAGGTATATTCTATGGATAGTCACCATTCAAGTAAAAAAGCGATACTGTATTCTAATTTGACATTCCGTGGCTGGGTCAACGGAGCCCCGCTTGGCGGGGCTCCCATTGTTCTGTCTGTAAGGTTAGAAAAACCTAAACACGAAGAAGATGATGACGTCATCCTCTTCGAACCTAACCTGTCCGTGTCGGGATACACGAACATTCCCGAGCTGGTTTCGCTCGGTCATGGATCAATTTCGTTTATTTTCTTTCATAATCCCGATATAATATTGTCGACTATTATAGTGGTTTAGCATTAACGTCATTAAAAATTTTGATAATTTTTTGCTATTGAGAAGTAAAATAAAGTTAGGTTGTTATTGTTAAGACATACAGAGCCATATGCGACAAAATTTCGAACTAAAATCAACAATCTGACAGTTCATTCCACATTGTTTTACATAATCTCTGATCGTTGACCCGCTGCATTGATAAATGCAAAACGTTCATTCAATTCTACGTGTTATTTCAGTAATTATGTAAAACCGCTAAACGTCGTTCAGCTGTTTTTCATAACAGTACTGTTTTGTAAATCACCTAGCAGTTTTGTAAAACAGCTTATTCTACAATCCATCTGCGACATATATATAATTATGTACTTTCTTAGTCATTGTCATCAGACATCACAGACAGTGAAGAAAAATATGGCGAGGAAACCTGGACTTAATGGTCTGAAATCGCCAACCCGCGGTGAGCTAGTGTGGTGATCAATGTTCGTGCTTTATCTGTAATGAGAAGAAGCCCTTGCCCTGCAGTCGGACAGAGACGGGCTGGCTAGGTTATGTTATTTAACAATTCATCCAACCTGAAACTCAGGACTTTACGCTCACCAGCTGCGCTTGTGACCAATAAACCACAAAAACAGTCCAACAAATCTGTAGAAAATGTTGACTCTAAACTAAAACCGAAATGGTTCAAATAGCGAGATAGAATGGAAAGAAAGCGGTACGTAACTTTACCCCCCTTCCCCCTACCCTCTATTACTAAAGCTCTATTGTTCTAATTTTTCTTCCATTCCCTTTTAACGCCCCTCGCGAGATCTTAACACTCGCGTTTAATTCGTTTTTTTATAAAAATATAAATGGAGCATTTTAGAAATCCATCCGACATTTAATTCTTAATAAATTACGAGGATCATTAGAAGTTTTTATTAGGAAAATTGTGGGGCGTTTGTAAACTTTATTTAAATAACTATGACTATGACTTGTAATGGCACATTTACACTAGTTCGGTACTTACAGTACGATGAATGGAGGGCAGCCGAAGTGGTCTATCGACCCAGTGTAAATTCCTAGCTATCTGACCAATCAATTGTGAACTGTTTGGTTTGATGTCGAGTAAGTAAATAAATATATAAGTTCAGCGTCGGGCGTCACTTAAAATCGTTTACTTTCATCATCCCCCTGCAAAAGAATACAGAACAAACCAGAAACCGTCAACGCGCCCAAATGTGAGGCAGTGTAAACCACGCCGGAACGGCGTGGTTCGTGTAATTGTCAATTAGACAATGGCCGACACGCGTACTGTTTATATCTAGTTGCAGTTGTTAGTTTTTATATAATTATGCCGTCGTGTGTCGGTCCCACTTGCAAAACTGCTACCGGGCATACGAAGAAATCGGATGGCATCACGTTTCATCTGTCAGTAGTACATTTCGAATCCATTTCATTAAAATATTGAATTTAATTTACGTAACTTATTTGTCAACGAAAATCACGCATCCTTTTCGTAAGTGTTGCCACAGAGTAACCGAATACTTTACCCAACATTTTAATAACTTTTTATTGAATTATAATAATTGCCTAAAAATCACACGTTCCTGTTGTAAGTGTTGTCATTACCCACCCTTTT
The DNA here is from genome assembly GCA_935421205.1 of Xylocampa areola. Classification (NCBI taxonomy): domain Eukaryota; kingdom Metazoa; phylum Arthropoda; class Insecta; order Lepidoptera; family Noctuidae; genus Xylocampa; species Xylocampa areola. The sequence continues at coordinate 20,191,607 of OW285205.1, read as the reverse complement.
CAAAACTTTTTTTTTATGATAGATATTATGTAGATTGTGTCGTTAAATATAAAAGCTAAACATCTTTAAAGAGTTATTTCAAATTTCTTTCACAACGTTCACTTCCAGTTTATCTAATATTATTAAAAGGCGGCTTATCAAGCTTAGTTACTTTGTAATATCTTTTCACTTATATGTTATTATTCAAATGACTTAGTCGCGCCTACATAACATTTTAATTTTACCTTATAAGAGGTAATGTCATGGTGCGCTGGTAACAAGCACTACGCGGGTGGGTGAGGCGCGGGCGGAGGGCTATTTTGGACACAATGTGCTCCGTACAAATGTGATTGAAAACTCTTTCTGGTTTATTCTTTATTCTGAGTCCCCCTCCCCTTATCCTAATTTATTTGGGGTCGGCGCAGCATGTATTCTTCTTCCATACATCTCTATTAGCCGTCATATTGTCAGTCACTCCTTTTCTAGCCTTAACATCTTTAACACAATCCATCCATCGCTTCCTCGGTCTTCTTTCACTCTTATAGTCATCTACATCCATATTCAAAACTTTCGTCACATGACTCTCATCTCTCTGCATCACATACATGTTAAACCATTTACTTTGAATTATGTTTATGCTTTTACGCAATACCATGTGACGAGGTGAGATTTCATATGCCCTGGACACCTTACGACTGTTCCCGTTGTACTACAAAAGAAACCGAAAAAAAAATCACATTTAATTTCACCTGATAAAGTTATAAAGTTCGTAATAAGGCAGCCTTTTATTATTCTAATTAAATCGCCGCTTAATTAACTTTTACTTTGAATCCATTTATTTTTCTAAACGCCTTCTAAATGGAGGTCACGAAATTCGTTGGGCACTTTTTTATGTTCGCATGGGCAAACCTTAGCTTAGATTAAGCTTAAATTTAATTACAATTTTGATACTTAAAGTTGGAACAAGCAATGAAGAATGAAAGGTACAGTCAGCGACATAAGTCTATTAACACGCATCGGACGGAACTGCACTGAGTGTAGTGCTGGTTATTGTGATATAATGTAATGACATTCTGCATCTTTTGTATTTATTTTATGTCTAGATTGTTTTGTTTTATTCTCCTGATAGTTACATGAATAGTTTCAGTTGCAACTAAAATCAATTACCTATCGGTGGTAATTTGCCAATATAAAATAAAAACAGAGCTATGTCAATAACAAAAAAAAGTATGTGTTCAACGACTTTTGTCGCTAACCGTACGCGTTGATTAGTCCACAGTGACTACAACGCCCTCATCGCACGAAACGGCTTGTTTAAGTGGCGTTTTTTTTTTATTGTTTTCTCCTAACTCGTTCTACGTGCTCTATCCTTGGCCACACCATCGGTTACAATCTGGCACAGCAGTGATAGCCTAGTGGTATGACCGTTGCACTGACAGGTTCAAGGTCACAAGTTCAAATCCAACGCACGACCCACTGACTTTTCGAATCATGTATGTATTAAAAATTAATGATCACTTACAGATATATCTTCAAAAATCATTAACGCATATAGATATATTTTTAAAAGCATTAACGCATGCATAGCGAATTCTGAAGTTATAATTTATTGTGGAAATGAATACGGTCGTGAGCAGAATTCGAACCTGCGCCTCCTGGATAAATACTCCAGAAGCTCTGAACGCCAAGCCATCTCCACCTCTGCTCAATGCCGCGAATTCTTCTGCCACAATTTAATACGTATTTTGGTGACGTCAGTGCTTTTCAGTCCTATACAGGTGACCTGGTGTACTATACAGGTGCTGGTACAAGTGAGGTGCCTGGAGTTTTAGGGGGCTGAGTTGCCCGCGTCCGTAAGAGTGCACCTTTAGACTGGAATGCCTACCCGTGGCCCCCGGGTGGTGCAAAACAGGCAACACAACTCTAGTGGGAGGCTTCGGCCGCGGCTGGTTACCACCCACCGGACGAAGCCATGCCATGAAGCGACCTAGTCGTGTTTCGGGATGTAGTCCGGTGCAACCGTTGTGGGAGACGGGTCTGGGCAGTTGCATCAACTCCCTAACTATCGTTCTCCCCAAATCTATCCACTCTACGATTTATTCTGGATATACGTGCTCCATCCTCGGCCACGCCGTCACTTACCATCAGGCGAGTTGGTGGCCATACGTAGTTCCATTTTTGATATAAAAAAAAAACTTTAATGATAACTTGCTTATAACGGTAAAGTAAAATATCCTGTGTAAACCAGCACATCTGAGAGATGTTCTCGATGGTGTGCAATGGCCTACGGGCGGTTTCAACTCTGTCACTAGATTGTTCATCACCCACACGACATGAAGAAGAAGACCATCGGGCGAGTTGGTGGCCAAACATAGATCCAAATTTATAAAAAAAAATTGCCTGTACCTATTAATGCAACCGTGTGCACTTAAAAATTATTTTAGTCGTATGTCACTTAAATAAACCACTCACCACTTAAATGTTTCTTTACACAAATAACATTACTTTTAATAAAAGTTTTCCTCTATACCCACCATTGTCTTTTAAAATACATTCCCAAAGACACCGACGTCACAAGTGGGCAACCCGATGCAGCAACGATAAATGACAGCTCCGTAGATAACCCGGTGCCAGAAAGACGGCGAAGCAAACTGACGCATCGATTTACGTCTAATTAACGGGAAACCGCCAGTAAGATGGTACACTTGGTGAATGGCTTACTCTGGAAATTAATTCCGCTCGACTGACATTAGAAATATGTCAGTTCGTACTTTTAAAGCCAAAATATCTAAATAATAATTATAGATTCGGGATAATATGAAGACAACATGCTTTAAAATTGAGGCAACTGTAATGTAGGTAAATTTATTTTAATATTACGCAATGTTTTAAGGAGTCTATTTAATATTGGAATTGGATTGGAATTGGCATTAGTTTCAAGAGTAACCCCACAGTTCCTTGATTGATCATTGTCATTATTAGCCTAGCAGTGAAAAGTTGTGTTTCTAAACTTGAAACGCCTTTCTTTTTCTTCAAGAAATTATCACCAACGTTTTCCCATATTACATTTTCTCAAAAACCTCCAAATAAAATCTCCTTTAGAATTACTGAATTTTCCGTTATTAACGATGCCCCTATCCTGTCCACGTTTTGCTTTTTGCTTCGTAACGTTCCTCTAACAAACTTTTTATTGTAAAACCCTCTAACGTAAAAATATCAGCGAACAATGTGTATGTAGTGACGATAACAATGAGTGACAGCTCCTGAGATAATGCTCTTCATCTTCTGAGGATAATCTAGTGCCACTTAGATGACGAGGAGAATTGACATATCGGTTTACGTCAAATTGATGGGTAACCCCTATTAGAACAATGACGGGACGACGCACCTGTGCCTTCATTGTAGAATCATTATAGGAATATAACACAAGCTCTGGAAGGTTTTTGGTTTTAATTAAAAAGTATTACTAATTATAATAAAAAAACTTTTAACCGGATTAATCACGTGTATTATCTCGCACGGGACTTTGCGACTACATTTGAATACAAGTTCTGTTGGACAGCGAGCGGTAAGGTCTACATTCGCAAAAAAGAAGGAGATCGTTCAATTCGCATAGGCACAGAGGCTGAATTAAGTAAGCTGAAATCTGAACTAAAAGCTTGACTAGATATTTTTAGTTTTATTATAATAGTTTTTACTGTTAGATACAAAAGATTTCATATGTTTTTTAAATTGCTTTCCTTTAAAACATGTTTTTATTTTTATTTATTAGTAACGTTGGTAAGGTTTAATAACAATGAAAGACGCTTCTTACACACCACACATCGCAACCAGTCGCAACACTCATTCAACTACACTTTACTAACTCATCTTATATATCACAAACATACATTGGCTTTAATTATTTTTATGGAGGTTATTAGGGCGATTAATCAAGGAGAATTAGTGTATAAACTAGCTAGTACTGTTGAGTGCACATTGATACCTATTACACATAGTAATGGATGATTTTACTATAAATCTTAACAACGACTTAGATAATGTCTCTGTTGCACATTCTGCGATATGTGAAATAGAGGACTGCAAAAACTTATTGAAAAGCTCTGGTACTACTTTGAAGGTGTTGACACAGAACATATGGAGTATTCATCGTAACTTACCAAGTTTGCAAACATTGTTAGCTAGATCTAATGTGGATTGGGATATTGTTGAGTTGACTGAGTGCTGGTTAACACGTAATTCTAGTATCCCTATGGTTGATGGTTACAAGTCCTTTTGTACGAACAATAATCAAACACAAAATGAGGGTGTTGTAATTTATTATAAAAACGTTTATTCCTATACAGTGGAAGAACCCGCACTTCTCGATGCAAATATCCTTGCACTAAAAATTAACCCGGATACCATTCTGATCGCAATCTACCGACCACCGAGCAAAAGAAACATTGATAATTTCATAAACTCACTGAACGATTGTTTATGTAAGTACTCTTCATTTAAGAATCTAATCTTGGTTGGCGATATCAATGTTGATATTGCACTTGGAAATCAAGATCAAAGATCTCCTGTGTATCTTGACACAGTTGCATTTCATGGTATGCTTCCTGCACACACAATCCCCACTCATAGTCGCACATGCTTAGATCACGTTTTGTTAAAGACAAGGCTAGCCGCTTATTGCTATGTCGTTCACACATCCATTACCGACCACGACTCAGTTATACTGTACCTTGACACTAATACCAAGCAAACTTTAATAAAAACCTACGAACGCATTGATTCCGTGGGATTAAATGAGAGTGTCAAAAGAATCGATTTTAGTCCTATTTATTAAATGACTGATGTGGACATGGCTACAGATTATCTTACCAAATCACTCACACAAGCTATAAATGATAATGTTGTGAAAACTACTAACGCTGGACGGAAAAGAATTCTGAAGCCCTGGATAACAAAGGGACTTTTAAGATGTATGAGGAATCGCGACAAACTATACATCAAGGCTAAGAAAAATCCAGAAAATGAAATTGTGCAATGCACATATCGGAGATACAAAATTTTTTGTAATAATGTTTTGAAGCGAGTTAAGATTAACTACGAAAAAGACATGATAAATAAAGCCGGCAGAAATAGCAAAAAAATATGGGAAGCAATTAAACATATAACGCACACCTCAAAAGTTAAGGAAAAATCTACACAGTTGATTAACACTGAAAATCCGTTAATGTCTGTAAATAAAGTGAACTCGTTTTTCGCTAATGTTGGAAAAACGCTAGCTGAAAAAATTACATCCAATGCAACACATGCAACATATTCCAATGGCTCGGCTCATCCCAGGGAGTCCTACGATAAATCTATGGTGTTTTTGCCTACTGACGAAGAAGAAGTTAAAACGCTAATTGTTCGTTTGAAGAATGTTTGCGCAGTGGGTGTAGATAATATATCAGGAAACTTCTTAAAGCAATACGTTGACATCATTGTTCCCCCGCTAACTTTCATTTTTAACTTATCTTTTAGTACAGGTGTGTTCCCCTCTGCTTTTATAAGATCGCAGATTGTTCCTATCTTCAAGAGTGGGGATAGATCCTGTGTCAACAACTACAGACCGATTTCTATTCTTCCAACCATGTCAAAAATTTTGGAACGGCTGATGAACAGCAGACTTGTAAATTTTCTGGAATCTAACAGTCTTTTGTCATCATCGCAATTTGGTTTCCGTTCTCAAAAGTCAACGTCAGACGCTGTTCATCAATTAACAGAATTTATAGTCTCGAACCTGGATGGTGGGAAGAAAGTTCTGGCTATTTATTTAGACTTAGCAAAAGCGTTTGACACAGTGTCTATCCCCATCCTAATAAGTTAACTAGAAAAACTGGGAATTAGGGGTGAAACACTAAATCTATTTGTAGATTTTCTAAGAGGTAGAACTCAGTTAGTGAGGATGGATGGTTGGAGAAGTGAGGAACTACCGATTGATTATGGCGTCCCACAAGGCAGTATCCTTGGCCCGACGCTGTTCCTGGTCTACATAAATAACCTATGCAAGGCAGTTCTAACCAATGGCAGGATAATCACATTTGCGGATGATACCGCTTTACTTTTTTATGGAGATACGTGGAAAGAAGTATTTACACACGCCCAAAATGGGTTTGACCAGGTGTCTAGGTGGCTTGATGAGAAAATCCTTACTTTAAATATAGAAAAAACAAAGTACATGACTTATACACTCGGAAAACAAGAACAATTAGATCTCTCAATTATTTCACACAAATGCAACTCACCATCCACAAATTCATGCTGCTGTCCGCAATTATCAAAAACGGATACAATCAAATACCTAGGTGTTGTAATTGATAATAAACTAAATTTCCAACCACACATTGAGTCTTTAGTCCCTAGAATTCGAAAACTGATCTATATTTTTAAATCCCTCCGGCATATTGCAGACATATCACTTATTAGAATGGTTTATCTTGCATTGTGTCAATCCTTACTGACATATTGTATAACTTCCTGGGGTGGCGCTGCTAAAACGTATCTATTAAAGCTAGAGAGAGCTCAAAGAGCTATTCTGAAAGTAAGTTCGTTTCTTCCTATACGTTATCCTACATATGACCTATACCAACGTAGTAAAGTACTCACTGTTCGACAACTTTTTATTTTATATACAGTGACAAAGAAACATTCGGAACTTTCATATGACCCTAAAACAGCCTCAACTAAGAGAAGAACCACCGCGATCTGTACTACCACTAGATGTAGGAGTAGTTTAGCACATAATTTTTACGTTTTTCTGGGCCCCTTTCTATATAATAAAATTAACAAAGAACTCCTAATCTATCCTCTCTCCGTGAACGAATGCCAGAAAAAAGTTTGTGCGTGGCTTCAGGGTGCTGACTACAGTGCTACAGAATGTCTTTTAAAACCCATGAAGTAACTTAATTATCCTATTTAATTAAAGCTTTCGCATACATACGCTCTTTCTCTCTCTCTCTCTCTCACACACACACACACACACACACATACACGCACGCACGCACGCACGCAAGCACGCACACACACACACACACACACACATTCTTCATACACACACATTTTTCTCGCACTTTCGCACTCTTGATTGTATAACTTAACCTACCAACTTATCACTTTGTTATTTATTATTTGTGTATACTATACTTGATTTTCTTTTCATTGTTTTTCACTTGCAATAGTTCATAGTTTTATTTTGTTTTTGTTGTGTATAGCAATATTATTACGTAATTTTATTTTTTTAATTTTTTATTAATTTTGTTTTAATGTTGTAGATTATCTTTTTATCATTAAATACAGTCAATGCTCACAAATTCATTGTCCGACGGAGGGTTAGCCTGGTGATCTGTAATACAGGTTCTACCTAAAACAGACACCAGTCTCTATGTATTGCATATTTGACTTTGTACTGTGTCTTGATGATGAGAAAATAAATAAATTTCTATTCTATTCTATTCTATTCTATTCTATTATTGTTTTTTTTTTTTGTTTTTCCTGACGTTTCGAACACTTTGCAGCGTTCGTGGTCGCAGGAGGACTGAGTCCTTAATCCGGTTAAAAGTTGTTTTATTATAATGTCTAGTGATCGCGCAAACCTAAGATATTACTAAGTACTACTAATGTCCATTTTCCGACTAGTTCTGAACTCAAATCAATAAAGTCAAATTATTACCTATTTGTAATTTCCTTTTACTATATTTCCTTTAACTGAAACTATCCGAAATAATTTCATTTGCCGTATCTGAACCCGATAAAATATTAAAATTTAATTATCAAAATTTCTTATTTTCAATATCCCTGAATACGATCACGTAAAAAGCTACCTCTACGCGCTATTGCGAATTTATCTCTTCTTCACGAAAATACGGAGAATTGATTGGCTTTACGACGACATTTATCTAAGAAGTAATATTGTGTACATTATTCCAGTAGATATGTATCTATATATACTGTAACCAAACCTTAATTTTATTATCGTATGGTTGATGAACAACCTAGTATCAAAGTTAGAACCACTCATAGGCCTTTGACATACATCTCTCACGTGTGCTTAATGCTCCACGATGTTTATTTATTAAAAATTTTGGTTACCAAAAGTCAACGATTGGTGCGAGCCTTCCCTTCGAATTTGCGACCTTCGACTTGGCAGTCCAACTGTCATACCATTGGGCTATCACTGATATACTACAATTAACTCTAATTAACTATTTCAATGGTCTAGTGGCTGTAATTGCGGCTGCTCAGCGTGGGGTCTTGGGTTCTATTCCCGAGTCGGGTTACCTAAGTGTTATTGGGGTTTTCTGTTAAGAAAATTCTCAGTAGCAGTCCGGAGTTACGAAGTTGGTGGTGAGACATCCGTGTTTCGGCGAGCACGTGAAGCCGTCGGGCCTGCGCCTGATCTCTCTCCGGTCGTGTCGAATTGAACCATGACAGCGAAGGACACACGCATACTTCCAGTGTACTTGACTAATCTCCGTGGAAATAGGCCGCTATGACTAAAAATTCAGTCGGGGGTATATTACTATAGTCTTCTATCCTAATATATAGCAGCAGTGATAGCTTAGTGGTATGACCGTCGGACTGACAAGTCAAAGGTCGCAAGTCCAAGGCACGCACCACTGACTTTTCGAAGTCATGTGCGTATTATAAATAAATTATCACTTGCTTAAAACGGTGAAGGAAAACATCGTGAGGAAACCAGCACATCTGAGAGATATTCTCGTTGGTGTGCAAAGCCATGTCACAGACCTACGAGTGGTTTTAACTCTGACGCTAGGTTGTTCATCAATCACACGATAAGAAGAAGAATATCGTAATATATATGTCGCAGGTGGATTGTAGAATCCGCTGTTTTATAAAACTGCTAGCTGATTAACAAAACAGTACTGTTATGAAAAACAGCTGAACGACGTTTAGCGGTTTTACATAATTGCTGAACTATAACACGCAGAATTGTATGAACGTTTTGCGTTTATCAATGCGGCGGGTCAACGATCAGAGATTATGTAAAACAGCGTCAAATGAACTGTCAGATTGATGATTTTAGTTCGAAATTTTGTCGTATATGGCTCCGTGTGTCTTTTAACAACATTAACTTAACTTTATTTCACTTTTAGTTAGTAGCAAAAAGAAAAGAAAATTTAGTTTGACTAAACCACTATAATAGTCGACAATATATCGAGATTATGAAAGAAAATAAATTAAATAGATCCATGAGCGAGCGAAGCGAGCTCGGGAGTTTCGTGTTCCCCGACACGCATAGGTTACTCAATACTCAATTCATTTATTGCACTCCACAAGTTAAATAGATGTTACAATTTAATATACAGAAACATGTGTGGGCCTTGTCGGCACAGCAAATGTAGGAGAGAGGAGGAAGTGTGTAACCCTTTTTTAACTTTATACTATTACATAAACTTTATATTACTTATTGATGTATATATTATTATTATAAGAATATTATATTATTTCACTGTATTTCAAATATTATTTAAATGCAGTTTTTATTTATTTTATTTGTATACTAACACTACTTAGATGATTAAGGAATGTCTATAAGAGTAACTAATAATATTAAAATGTATCTATATATGTTTATAATTTGTACCTATATGTGTATGCGTTTATTATATTATTATTAATTTAAATTTGTATTTATTCCGTTTTATATACATTTATCGTTTATCAATTTAAGATCTATGACAGTCGTTACGGGTAGTTAGAGGCCTGAAAGTCTGAAAACCAGTCATACCACGAGATATCGTGTTACCCAGTAACTGGGTTGTGGAGGTCAGATAGGCAGTCGCTCCATGTAAAACACTGGTATTAAGCTGCATCCGGTTTGACTGGAAGCCGACCCCAATGTAATTGGGAAAAGGCTAGGCAGATATATAGATACATTTATCGTTTAAATATTCGTTTATGTGATAGTAACATTTACTTAATAGCATTTGTTTTAAGTTTTTTATGAATATATTGTCTTTACCTTCATTTTTTATTCGTAAGCGTAGCTTATTGTCAATTTTTATTGACATGACATGTAAGAAAGAAAGAAAGAAAGAAAATATATTTATTAAATCACACAAAACACACTAAAACATAGAGATAACACACAGTTAAATAATAAAAAAAAAAGATAAATTCACAATCAACCAAACACGAAACAAACAAAATAAATAACATCACATACACACACAAAGACAATGATGACGCACACTGCTGTGTACATGAACTCGGGCGCCGCCGCCGCAGGCCGGCGCACGTACGTTCGAGTTCATTTAATTCATTGTGAGACAAGCCATGGTGCGAGCCGGCGCATGCGTCGGAGTCGCAACCTGTAGCCGCAACGTTACTGCTACCACACCATACCTACCCATGATGATTTGATATGGTGACCGCTGCATACCTTCTTAAGTAAATACTTTGGAATACACTCTCAACTCACCAATGGATTTCATGTGGACTAGATGAGTGCATTTTAAGCCGGGAGCTTGGTAGGTTTAAACGGTTTTTATGCCTTACCCTCTGGTTTTTATGTAGAAGTTTTGATGTTTTACTTAAACTTACATATTTCTAAAATGTACAGACTAGGCAGCGTTAGTATTTTATGTTTTATGAAATGGGGCTTACAGGTATCAGAATCTTCTATATTTACAAGTATTCGTATAAGTTTTTTCTGAAGAGTAAAAAGTGATGGTGCATCTGTACTATTTCCCCATAGGGTAATGCCATAGCTAAGCCATGCGTAAGCATAAGCGTAGTAAGTAACGAGTGCAGTTTGAAAATTTGTGGATTTTTTTACTTCGCTTTTTTTTCGCATTTAATTTTGTTTATGTGAGATATCCAGTTTATATGGGTATCTATGTTTAGGCCTAGTATCATTCTCGCATCAACGCTCGCCGCGCACGGACGTGTTACTCCGCGTAATTCGCTCGTGTTGTGTCAGTGATCGTTGTCGCTACGCTCTGCCGTAGCATTCTCCGTAGCTGCTCGCTAGCTACGCCACTACAATTCAAAAGTTGCCTCTTTCGAGGCGGCGGCTGATATCTGTCTTTTTCAAAGTACAGTCAAAACGTGTGTTGTGTAAATTCCCCTTCTGGGAAAATCCACAGTTTCGTGGTTCTCGATGGAAACCTCACGGTGTCAACGAAACCGAAAGGGTGTGGACCCGATACACCCAGCTGAAGCCCCTTCAGGGTTAAGCTACAAATCGGACGGGAGCTAGAACAACCGGCCTTGGGGGATCTCCTAGTCGACTCTAGCTCTGGTTTCCCTTACAGCAACACACCTAGTGTCGGTCGGGTGTGTCTACACCCTTCGCACTAGACTGGTTCAGGGCCCCGTACGCACATTAAGACTGGCGACGGGTAAAAAGCAAGCTTAGGGCTCACCATTAGGTCACTCACCTCCCTGCCTATACCCGGCGGGGAGGGTTACGCATCCCCGGGCTATCCTCCCGGGGAGTTAGGCCTGTTAGGCGAAAATTTAGAGTTATAGTGATATAGTTAAATTAATTTCTTTTTAATATGGACGCGCTTCTCGCGTTCGTTAAAATCATAGTCAGGGACCCCGACATTCAACGTCGGTACGGTACCCAAATTGCCGACCTGCAGCATGTCAACCCCGCAATAATTTGCGCAGATAGCCCTCTCTCTCCGCCGCCCGCTAAAATAGGTATACCATGCCTCGCATCCTTGCCCATCATCGACCCTCTCGTAGAGGCTCCCTCTACTTCGGCCATCGCGCCTCCTACGACCGCCGTCACTGTCTCGGAAGACATGGACGTGTGCGTCAACCCCTCTCCCTGTCTCTCGGATGCCACTGCCTCCGACTCCGAGACTAGCTCGTCCTCTCCCTCCTCCTCCTCCTCCGAAGACGACTACATCCAGGTCGGCAAAGGAGGCAAGAGGAAGAAGGGGAAAACTTCCGCCCCGGCCAGCAAGGCCAAAAAACCTGTAGCGCCCCCCGCCCCCTCCCCCGCCCCCGCGACTACCGCCACCCCCGCCCCCCCCTCCCCCGCGACTATCGCACCCCTCTCCCCCGCCCCCTCTCAGACCAACCCCCCCCTCAGCCCCTCCGGCGCCACTTCGAGCTCTAAGAAGCTTAAAACCCCTCCCCCGCTCTACATTCATGACAAGTCCAAATGGACTGCCATCTCAAAGATGTGTGTTGATCGCAGGATCAACTACACCAGTGCCTGTGCTACTCAGCAAGGCATTAAAGTCAAAGTCCCCTCCACAACCGATTATAGGGAACTCACCAAGGCCCTTAAGGCCAGGGACGTGTCGTTTCACACGTACTCTCTCCCCGAGGAGAAATCTACCAGGGTCGTCATAAGACGCATCCCGAAAGAAATCCCAACAGAGGACATCCTCAGCGACCTTCAGTCGCAGAGAGTCCCAGTATCCCAGGTGCACCGGATGCACCGACCCAGAGGTGGGGCCGCCTACGACATGGTGCTAGTCGTATGCGATCCTACCGAAGGACACCACCCTATCTTCCAGGTCAAAGCGATCTGTAGCCTTTCCGGCATCATTATAGAGAAGCCTTATAAAACAGGCGTAATAGGGCAATGTCACCGTTGCCAATTATACGGTCACGCTCAGACCAACTGTTTCGCCACACCTAGATGCGTCAAGTGTCTAGGTGACCACGGCACCGTAGACTGTCCCCGACCCAAAGATCGCGCACTCTGCACCGACCCTCCCAGTTGTGTGCTCTGCGGCGAAGCCGGTCACCCCGCAAACTATCGCGGCTGCCCTAAGGCACCGAAATCAACCTCGCCCAAGCTCGTGAAGCGGGCCAACGCCCGTCAACAAAGGGAAAGCCCTTCGGTGGCGATCCCCTCTTCTCAACTCCCCGCCCGCCTCAGCCCTCAGAGACCCAGTCCGTGGGCTCCCCTCAACAACCTCCAGCAACAACGAGCTTTCCCAGCTCTCAAAACCACCTCTACGCCCACGATCGCAGCCCTAATGGCCTCGCCCATACCTGCGCCCCCCTCTCTATCGCCTCCGACTAACGCGTCCGTACCGGCTAACGCCGCCGCCTCTCTACCGGTCGTAAACGACGACCTCGCGTTTGACCCCGCGGTCGTCATTCTCAGCACATTCAGCGTATTCTCTTCGGATAACGCTCACGCTATGGCCAGGGACATCATCGCCTGCAAAGGCGACCCTATGAAGCTACTCATGGTGTACAACACCTTTCCCAAGATTACGCAAGCCCTGCGCAATCTAGCTCACAACAAATAAAATATAAAATCTTTAATGGATAATAGGAACCTATGTAGAACCAAACCGCGCTCCCTAAAAATAGGTTTCTTCAACGCTAACGGCATCACCAAACAACGCGACGAAATAACCACGTTCCTCCGCGACCACCAATTAGACGTTCTCCTCGTACAGGAAACGTTCTTAAAACCTCACCGTCGGGACCCGAATATCGCCAACTACCGTATAGTTAGGAACGATAGAACTAGATGTCACATGGGCGGCACCCTTATTTATTACCGCAAAACGCTCCACTGCATCCCGTTAGACCCACCTCCTCTCTCACTTTTCGAGGTATCGATCTGTCGGCTAGCCATGACCGGTCACCAACCCATCACTATCGTCTCTTCCTACATCCCTCCCGCCGCCACCGATGTGGGGGAAAAACGCGAAATCCTATCCCACGACCTTACTGCCCTCCTCGGCTTGAGTGACTCCGTTATCATAGCGGGCGATCTCAATGCCAAACATCCCGCTTGGAACAGTAATACGACGACCGCGAGAGGCAGGCAACTGTTCGGCCTGTGTGCCACTCTCAACTTCGACATTATTGCTCCGATGCATCCCACCCACTATCCGCACAACACCGCGCACCTTCCCGATATTCTCGATGTGGCGCTTCTAAAGAACGTAAACCTTCGTTTACAGTCTATAGAGACGCTACACGAGCTCAACTCCGACCATCGTCCCGTGATCATGGCACTGGCACCTCGCTCGGGGCCCTCTGATCCCTCCCGACCCCCTCCCACCCAAACGATCACGGACTGGAAGAAAGTAAGCGAAAGCCTACAATCGACCAGCTCCCCTCAGTTAGACTCTATTCCCGACGTCATCGCCTCGGTCACTGACACTACGAATGCGATCGATTCGTTCACCGGTCACGTACAATCCGTTTTGAACAGTTGTTCACGGGAAGTTCCATTGATGGACAACCATCACTGGAAACTACCGGCGGACGTACGCGAATTGGTAACGGAAAAGAACGCATCCGTACGTGCCTACAGCGCGTTTCCCTGTGACGCGAACAAAGCTCACATGCGCTATTTGCAGCGTGCTGTAAAGAAACGCATCGATGAGCAGCGTAACGCGCACTGGGATAAGACGCTGAGCGACTTAGAGCCCACTCACCAAGCATTCTGGCAGCTTCAAAGGAGACTCCAATCCGATGGAGTGGCCACCATGCCCCCTCTCATCCGCCCCGATAAGAGCATAGCCTTCGACGACATCGAAAAGGCCGAGTGCCTGGCCGACAGTCTAGAAGCACAATGCACTCCTAGCACCCAACCGGTCGACCGAGCGCACCTCCTCAAGGTAGACGCAGAAGTAGAACGCAGAGCCTCACTCCCGCCGTTCGAAGACCCCGACGACCCCCTGCCCCCCGTCACTCCCGACGAGGTGCAAGAGGTCATTAAAAATCTCAAACCCCGCAAAGCCCCCGGCATAGACGGCATCACTAATAAAGTCATTAAACTTCTCCCCGCCCCGTTCATTATACTCATGACCGCCATCTTCAATGGCGCCATGAGTCACAACGTCTTCCCTCAATCGTGGAAAGAAGCCACCGTCATAGGTATCCCTAAGCCGGGAAAACCCGCGAACGAACCCACCAGCTACCGACCGATCAGCCTCCTCAACGTACTCTGTAAAATCTACGAGAAGCTTATTTATAAGCGACTCAAGGACTTTGCCGATGCGAAGAGCCTCATCCCCAACGAACAGTTCGGTTTTCGTACCCAACACTCGTGCGTACAACAGGTCCACCGCATCGTCGAGCACATAAGCGCCGGTTTTCAGCGCGGCACGATGACAGGCGCGCTCTTTTTCGACATAGCGAAGGCTTTCGACAAAGTCTGGCACAACGGCTTATTATACAAGCTGTACCAACTCGGCGTGCCCGACCGTCTCGTGCTCATCCTACGGGACTTTCTCTCGAATCGCACTTTCCGCTATCGCATAGAGGGCGCACTATCCGCCCCCCACTCTATCCGCGCCGGTGTCCCCCAGGGCTCCGTGCTCTCGCCCCTCCTGTTCACGCTCTTCACTAGCGACATCCCCAAAAATAAACAGGCAAAGTTAGCTCTCTTCGCAGACGACACTGCCATTTTCTACTCCGGTATCGTGCGCGACCGTATAGCTAGCACTCTCCAAACTTCCGCCAACGTACTAGGCGCTTGGTTCAGGAAATGGAGAATAGAAGTCAACCCCGATAAGAGTCAAGCCGTACTCTTCGCGAAAAAGCGTAGGATCAGACCCCCCGACCCCAAACCGATAACCATGTTCGGCAAGCCGATCCCTTGGGAGAAGCAAGCCAAGTACTTAGGAGTCATCCTAGATAGACACTTGACCTTCGGTGAGCACATAAGGACGGTGCGCTCGCGCGCCGCCTTCGCTCTGGGTAGGCTTCATTTCATCATGAACGCACGCAGCAGATTGTCCCTTAAGTGCAAACTGCGCATTTACACCACGTGCATACGCCCCATCATGACCTACGCCTGCGTAGTGTTCCCACACGCGAAATCGTACCGCCTTCATAAGATGCAGACCCTCCAAAACCGTGCCTTACGTAAGGTCACGGGAGCCCCCCTCTACGTTAGAAACGAAAACCTCCATCTCGACCTCAAGATTCCCACTATCCAACAGTTTATAAAACGCATTTGCAAGCGTTATTTCGAGTCTGCTGAAAAGCACCCCAACCCTCTTATTGCGGCTGCCGCCCGATACACCCCCTCCCAGATAAGTAGAATTCGCCGTCCTAGGCATTCACTATTGTACCCCGATGACGCTATAACCCTGCTCCAAGAGAGCCGTAGGGCCACCAGCACAGTACACAGACACAGACCGCCGTCATTTAGGCCTCGCCGCCGAGGCCCGTCGCGACGTCCCCGTAATGCACCTAATGCATCACCTCCCCGACCCTTGCTCGTGCCAGCCCGCGTAGCCGCTGAGCCTGTAGCTTTAAATTCCCATTATAATAATAATTCTTGTTCGATCCAGCCAGTCCCTTGCTGTCCTCCCTCAAGCGACGCCCTAAGCCGAGGCTCGTACCCCGCAGGGGGTGCCCTTAGCGTGGTCGCTTTAGATTTAGTTTAATTCGTAAGCCCCTGGCTGGAGGCCTTAATAATAGTTTATTATTAGGGCATCCACAGGAAAGCCCGGTTAAGCAGCCGACAACCTCCTAGGTTGACCTGCGAGATGCCACTACCAAAAAAAAAAAAAAAAAAGGCCTAGTAAGGTAAAGTTGCTAACGACTTCTAACTTCTTATCTTGAATTGCAAAAAATAAATTTATCGGCGCTTTTTGTGGGGGGTGGAAAGTTATCAATTTAGTTTTTGAATAGTTTATTTCTAAGTTATGGTTTATGGTTATGTAGGTTCATCCAGGATTTTATATTGTTTAGGAGAGTTTCTAGTTGATAATATAAGTTTATATTGTTCTGACAAGATAGTAATATGGAGATATCATCTGCGAATAAGACACAGGGTCCATGTATATCTTTTGGTAGGTCATTAATATACGAGAGGAATAGTAGACATCCGATGACGCTACCCTGTGGGATGGAGGCGTTGATAACTTCCTTATCAGAACGTATATTTTGAATTTATTCGGTGGTATGGTTGAAAAATTCGATTTCTACTCTATGCTCTCGGTTTAGTAGATAGGATGCGAACCATTCATGCGCTTTTCCTCTGACACCTATTCCGTGTTTATTTATAAGAATATTATATTGAACTTTATCGTAGGCTTTTGTCATATCTAGCAGTATACCTATTGCGTATTCTCTGTTGTTAATAATATTGAGCGCTTCCTGTATATATTTGTATACTGCTAGAGCTGTTGACCGACTTTTCCGGAAGCCATTTTGAGCTTCATCAAATATTTTATATTTCTCACAGAAGGAATAAACTCGTTCACACATGGCTTTTTCGAATATTTTTGAAGAAGTGGGCAAGAGAGCTATGGGACGATAATTGTTCGGGTCTGTTTTTGTATTTTTTTTATAAATAGGTTTGATGATTGCCTGTTTCAACATGTCAGGGAACGTCCCTTCTTCAGGAGGTCGGGAGGTTAGGTTCGAAGAGGATGACGGGGGCAAGTGAGCGAGCGTAGCGAGCGAACTACTCCCCTCATCCTCTTCGTATTTAGGATTTTTCTGACCTTACAGACACAAAAATAGGAGCCACGCGAAGCGCCACGGAAACACAAATCAGAATACAGTATCTTTCTTTTACTTGAGTGGTGACTATCCATTTAATATACCTATACGATAAATAAATATGTCTCACTGTAGATATGTCATTCTGCATTACGTCTAAACTTGGGTAACGGTTTTGTTAAACGTTTCACAATGGCAATCCATTATAAAACAGTACTGTTTTGTATATCAGCTAGCAGTTTTGTAAAACAGCGGATTCTACTATCCATCTGCGACATATATAACACAAAAATAATTTCTACTTATGTCCGTTATAGACTTTGAAACTATCCAACCGATGTGCCCCAAACTGGTTTCATTAGAAACGTAAAATAATGCGGAGATGGTTTAAGACCACTAAGATATTGTAAAAAAAAGTAGTAGCACACGCCCCGCGTATCCACTAGCAGGTTATAATATATGCATGTATTTTTTATATATTTTTATTAGATTGTATACGTTGATACATTACCGTGACAAAATATAAAACTTATAAAAATATGATTATTGAGTATTAATATTATCAAACAAACCTGCAATCAGTTTCGGGCGTTTGAAACGCCGCCATCTTGGCGCGCTTTTTCTGACGTCAGATTATTCATCTTTAAAGATATCTTGTATAGAATGGGGTGTTTAATTAACGAATTATAAATTTTATTGAAGAGCTTTTCTTTATAGAATAACGTTAATACTCAAAAAGAACCACAAAACATGATAAACACCCAGTAATAACATACTCGAAATATTGACATCGCGCAGAGTGACGTCACGTTTCACTCTAACCTTAAGCGTGTGTTTTGACATTTTAAAAATCCCTCGCATGATTCTCACTTTTCAACTTTAATATTTAATAGTTAAAACACGATTAATTTAAAATGTAACACCCTCAAGAATTAAGATGTTGAATCAAAGCCCACAATACATACCTATCAGAATATTTAATAATCTACCACAAAACATTAAAAACGAAAAAAGCTAATACCGTTCAATAATTAAAATTAAAACCTTTCCTCTAAAATAAATGTTTCTATTCCATTGATGAATTCCTAAACCAATCTACAAACGAAATATAAAATACATACATATAACCATACATTTACACGTATCTATACACATACAAATATCAATACATAAAACCTGAGTTAAAAAATAGTTAATTAATACGGTGATCTAAGAATATGTTACCAAATATTTATGCACATTAATTTAATCTAGACCAAAACTTATAACTATATTAATTCAATACTATTTAACCACACATGTTTAGATATTAGTAAATAAATACTTTAGCCCTCAAATTTGCAACGCCTGTAAAAGGCCGCTAAGTTTTAAGTTCCCAATATATAAATAAGACCTATTATGTAGACTTGGCTTGCAAATAAATGTTTTGAGTTTTGAGTTTGAGTAATTGAATAGCTATTATAGTTCGATGAAAAAAACATACAATACATTTTGTTACCTAGTACACAATCTATGTTTAGATTGCCCTTTTCCATTCAACCGTTGAACATGAACGAGTATATATTTAGTAGGAATTCCCTAGAAAAGGTTACATTGATCCTGTGTTAAAACCAACAGGTATTTATGAAGGGTTGAGGGCTGTTATAAAAACGAAAATAACTCTTGTTATGTTTAGGTTAATATACGGTTAGCTGAGTTCATAATGGGCTTCGGTTAAGTTCGAAACTATTCGGGTATCTCCGCTAAAATGCGCGAGAGTACCTACGGCAAAATCCTTACCATGCTTAAGTGCTTTGTAGCTCGTATGTTGTGGCCTGATTAGTGGAGTATGATAGTGGGATAATATCAGAACCTGGCGCATGGATAACATTTGATAGCCAGCATAGCTAGATAGAAGGAGCCCGTATTGGTGGCGGTTACCACCAACAATAGCATTCACAATAAGGGTTGACGTTAGGCAGGCGGCCGGTCATAAAACATAGCCAAAACTTTAGCAGCATTCCCGTACAAGTTTAGAGTATGTATGGAAGAAGAATACATGCTGCGCCGACCCCAATTAAATTGGGATGAGCGATGATGACTTCAATGCTATAACTATTAAACGGATTACATTAAAATTTGGCAGAGAACGTAGATAAAACCCGGTCGATATCTCGTTCTCACTGGTTGTCAGATTTCAGGCATCTGACTAACCATAACGTACGTCACGGACCTTGACAACCACGACAAATGATTTAACGTGCTGTCCGAGAAACGGAAGGGTCTTGAAATCAAATGATGGTTACCCATCCACCAGACCAACGGTGGCAAGCGCAGCTTAACCTCCATCGGTCGATCTTCACGAGCTAAGGAATGACTATGGACCTAATTTTGGTTTTAAGGTTTAAATCAGATGAAACACTGCCTCATTGGTCTAGTGGTTCCAAGCGCGACTGCTGAGCAGGAGGTCTCGGGTTCGATTCCCGGGTCGGGCAAAGTGTTCTTGGGTTTTTCTTTTAGGAAATTCTCAGTATCTGCCCGGAGTTTGGAAATGTGCCTGTTTGATGGCAATAGGCTCACCAACTATTACATGGGACTTAATAAAAGCATTGGTGTTCTGTTGACTTTGCCCAAACTCCGAAATTACTAAACTTTATAAGGTAGAAATTTTGGTAGATATAGTAGATATATAAAGCTTTTTGAAAGGGTCTAAACGGAAAGGGTTTTAAAGTACCGATGATTATGAATCGCTTTTGTTCCGAGTTTCGCTAAAAGTCGATACTTTTCGAGTTTACTGTTGAACCATTTTATGTTAAATGCGTAATGGTTTCCCTTTTATTAGCTAAGTACTTTAGCTAAACGGTATATATAGTATAGAAGGTCAGAATTTGTTAGCTAACTGCCTCGTTGGTCCTAAGCGCGAATACAGGCGTGATATTGTTATGTTTGTGTTAAAATAACATTATAATTAATTATTGTTTTCCCGCATCATAAAGATGTGCCTTCGTTAAGTAGTAATATCGTTATTTTGTCAACCCGAAAGCTTGGGAAGTAATAGTAATTCACTAATAGGCAATGGTAACGCAGCGCGTCCTCGATTAACCGCATGCGTCGAGTAACACCCGTGCGGCCGGTCGGGCTATCGGCACTGCGCGATAGTTGGTATTACTATTAAAGTCGAAGTCAATATACCCGTATGTATACGACCAACTTTCGCTATGGAACAAATTTCGAAAGCGTGAAAAAAATCTTCGCTTCGTTGCTTCATAGTCACTACAATTATAATGACTACTCGACTTTTGGAACGAAGTTCGTTATCGAGCGTTGCGAAAGGGGGCTAGACGGAAAAAATTAAGACGAAAAGTTGTAACGACAATTTTTGCTATAGTAAGCTATTGTAAGCCGTGCGGCGTGCGCATGTTTCTCTGTCTATCTCTCTCTCTCTCTTATAGAAAGAAAGCCAGATATATATATTTTTTTTTCTCTTTAACTTCGTTCCATCCGGGTGTCCCTTGACACCTCTCAAGTTTTTTTTTGGGCGTGGCCTCTTGCAGTTAACCCATAGGGGTTTGATCTGCGTAACCGAACAATAGCTATGGTGAGACAATTTGATACCTCCAGCCAGAGCATATTTTATGATACTACAAACTAAGCAACACAGCACTAAGGGCGTCCCCTGCGGGACACGAAACTCGGCTTAGGGCGTTGCTGGGGGGACAACTACAACAACAGCTGGATCAGATCAGTTTCCTTATTATTAAGGGTTGAATTTAAAGCTACTGGCTCAGCGCGGGCCGGCTCGAGCAAGGGTCGGAGCGGACATGATGAGATATTTGGCGTCAGACGGGGACCTCGCCGGTCTATAACGAGGCGGTCGAGCGCGTCGGAGTGTGCTTGTGTGTCTGTTAGACTCTTGAGCTACAGAGATCCTATCATCGGGACGAAGGAGAGTGTGACGAGCTCGGCGACCTACTCGACCAAAATGTAGCTGATATAAATATTTTTCGTGCTTTCGAAATTGATCTCTGGTACATTAGCCCTTAAGGCATGTACAGACTGGTACACGTTGTATATTAGTCTATTTGACTGCCTCGTTGGTCTAGTGGTCGCAAGTGCGGCTGCCAAGCGTGATGTCCTGGGTTCAATTCCCAGGTCGGGCAAAGTGTTATTGGATTTTTCTGTCAGGAAATTCTCAAACAGCCCGGAGTTAAGAAATTGATGGTGTGACACCCCTGTGCTTCGGAGAGCACTTAAACCGTCGCTCCTGCGTCTGATCTCTCTCTGGTCGTTTCAGATTGCCGTCCCATCGTACTATGTGAGTGAAAGAAGAGGGAGTACACCTGTGTTTACGCGTACACTTGTGCACTATAATATCTCCTGCGTACTTAGCTAATCTCCATGGAGGTAGGCGCCGTGGCCGAAATACGGTCGGGAGTATATTATTATTAGTCTATTATACCAATACAAAATTATTTCGCTGCGGGATAAAAGACATGAAAAATTTCACTTTATAGTATAAACATAAATATTTGAAAAGCATTAACGCATGCTTAGAATTAGAACCTTAAAGTTATAAATTTTTGTGGAATAAGAATACGGTTGCGAGCAGTATTCGAACCTGCGTCAGGTGCTCTGTACACTAAGCCATTTCGACCTGGAGTATTTATCCGGGAGGCGCAGGTTCAAATCCTGCACGCGACCGAATTCTTTATCCACAAAAAATTAGAATTTCACCTTGTATAATTAGCTTAACTACTAAATGAAAATAGTTTAGGTACACAGTAAGTGCTACACTTAGGTTCAATTAGAACTGCTTCCACAGGTTCAAAGTTTATCCTCCTGTGAGAGTTAGGTATATCTTGTTCAGTGAGAACCATGGGCACTTTTAAACTATTTAAGTATTTTATAAGGAACTATGTAAGAGAAACATATTTATGTTTTAATTTAATTTATTAAAATAATATAGATCTAAATAATATCAACATCTAGTAATATCTTAGGTTTTCGCGATTACTACACATTATAATATAAAACAACTTTTTACCGGATTAATCGCGTGTATTATTGGTTTTTGTTTTTCCTGACGTTTCGAACACTTTGCAGCGTTCGTGGTCGCAGGAGGACTTAGGTGTCAGGTGTCTCAACAGTTTATTTTAGATGATGAAATAATCTAAAATAAACTGTCTACCGTACGTATAATTGACTAGCTGTGCCAGAGACTCCGTCCGCGTGGATGTCGTAAATTAACACCAAGTCGTGTATGAACACAAATTCATTATTAACAAAATGTTCGACGTGATTCTTTAAATTGGCATAACTTTTTTATTTATGAACTTATTGACATTAAACAAACACTTAATGTAAAGTGAAGTTTACCACAATATATAACTGAAAACCACATCTAAATCGGATAAGCCGTTTGTGAGATTAGCGTGCACAAACGCACAGACAATCAGACAAAACTCTTACAATCATTGTTTTGGGTGCAATTAATTAATAAAGGTCCCAATAATATATTTTCTCATATATTTTCCATGTACAGACAGCGATCCGTTACATTTTTATTATATGTATTGATGATGATAATGTAGGTTTCCAATAGTACATCATTGTGTAAGTATGTGAATCACGTAGACAATGTTATTGGACCCAAAAACAACGCTCATGCGCACACTAAACACAAAACAAACGTAAAGTCATTCAAGTATAACATTTCGACTACATTGAAAGGCGCTCAGCAGGAAACCTGCCAGTGGCTAATGGCTCATGAAATGGTGAAAGAACTGCCCGACCCACATTTCACCGATTTGTAAACAACATGAAGCGAGAGGGTTTGTGCGAATCAGTGTAATTTTTTTGGAGTAGTATCTACAATATGTTACAAATGTGGATTAACTTTAAAACAATCGGAGAAGAGTTTGACTTACGCACCGAGGGTTCAGTTTAAGTAATATTACTGAAGATTGATTTAACGAAAAGAAGATATAATTAATAAAAAGAAAAATAAATAAGGCTATGGCACCCGGTAAAGTATAAGGATTCTAACGCTACCATATACATCTTATGATTATGAAGTTATGGAGTTTTTTTTTTATGAAATAGGGGGCAACCGAGCAGACGGCTCGCCTGATGGTAAGCGATTACCGCCACCCATGGGCACCCGCAACCCCAGAGGAGTCGCAAGTGCGTTGCCGGCCTTTTAAAGGTTTTGGGCCTCCGGTACCATCACTCACTCGGCGAAACACAACGCAAGCGTTGTTTCACGCCGGTTTTCTGTGAGATCAATCCGGTCGAGCCGGCCCATTCGTGCCGAAGCATGGCTCTCCCACGGTGAAAATAAACTCACATACCTACATACATACATTGTTACATAACACCCTAATAATAACAAAACACTCCTTTTTTGGGCAGTCGTGTAATAAGAATTCGGATTGAAGGAGAAACTCCACTTTGCAGTTGAAAAAATGTGCGTATATGTCGATATATGGGCGTACAGTAAACCGCGCGTCGGTGTTAACAAAACCCGTATAAACTGGCTTCGTTTACTATTGAAACTCCCTACTACGATAGGCCAGCTCAAGGTCAAAGTATAACCATTGACGTGCAGCCTCCTGTACAATAGTACTCCTCGGCCTAACCCTTCAGAAATACAGACATACATACATAGCATCACGCCTGTTTCCTTCGAAGAAGTAGGCAGAGATGTACATAGTTGTACACCCACATTTCACTAATGCTGTTAAACCTTTCGGCTCAGTAACGTACAGATCTGTACGTTGTAACAATAAAAATCTATTGTGTCTGCTAATGACTGAGGCAACAGCTTAAGTCCCATGTAATAGGTGGTGAGCCTATTGCCACCTACCGGGCACAATTCCAAACTCCGGGCTGCTATCCGGGAATCGAACGCGGGACCTCCTGCTCAGCAGTCAGGCTTGGGACCACACACACAGACATGATCTTTATAATGGTCCACAAAGGTCACAAATAGTACCAATACTTCTCATATATATCCCATTCTAAGAGGAAAGCGAACGATATATGCAACCAGTAAATCAGTATGTCACCTCCATAATAACTACAAAACCATATTATAACACAACATGACAGTAGGAAACATACGGGCCTTTATTAGGTCGGAATAGTCGTGGTACGACCGTTGAACTAACAAGTCAATAGTGGCAAGTTCGAATCCAAGGCATGCACCACTATCTTTTCGAAGTCATGTGCGTATTATAAATTAATTTTCACTTGCTTTAAATGGTGAAGGAAACCAGCACACCTGAGAGATGTTCTCGATGGTGTGTAAAGCCATGTCAGAGGCCTACGGGTGGTTTAAACTCTGACACTAGGTTGTTCATCAACTACACTATAAGTAGAAGGTTAGATCGATCATTCATACTCATATGGTTAATGAACAATCTCTCAATTCTGCGAAGGAATTATGCTCGCGAAGGAGGCGGTAGAATGTATAGAGAAGCGAACCGCGCTCACCCCTGCCGCAGAAGGCGTGCCAGGTGCTGGAGGGCGCTTAACACCACCGTTAACTGTGGACTGTAGGCGGCAGAAATGGGTGGCCGCATGACCAACGCCAGGCCTAAGACAGGCACAAAACAGACAGTCCATGATTGATTATCCATACAAAAAAAAAGAATATTTGAAACTGCAACCAGATAAATTCTCCAGGTGCTCTACTAATTGAGCTATCCACACCTTTGCTCAATATACCAAATTCTTCTTCGTCAACTTTAATTCGTCTTATGGTGGCGTCATCGCTATCTAAGTGAAACACAAACTTAATACATTTATTCGCAAACCAAGTGTCCATAATAGGTCTTATTTATATGTACAATATATTAGGAACTTACAAACACTTGTGGAATAAAAAATACGGTCGCGGGCAGCATTTGAATCTGCTAGGAGCGGGCGATCTTTCGCTTTCGGTCGTGATTAGATACATAGTCGGGAGTGAGAGTGCACGGGGAGCCGTTGCCAACTTCTGCGAGGATGTGAGGTGGCGGAAAGGAAGAGAGAGGCGAACCCCACTCACCTGCCTACACGCCTAACTTCAATGTCATACAGATGCGATTAACTTAATAAATACAGAAAAATCTTGCAAGTGCATTAACGCATGCGTAGCGAACTCTAAAGTTATCTATGGGGTACTTCCCGTTTTCAGATAGGTAATTGATAATTTGTAGTTATATCACCAAAAAAACATATTTATGCAATGATAAAATTTTATTTGGATTAATTATGGTCCGTGCCATTTATGGATGTATCTTAAAATATTTTTTCAACTGCAAAGTTAAGTTTATCCTTCAATTAGACTTTTATTTTCGACGTTAGAGTAATTTTCGGTGCTCTCATGGTTTATGGACAACAATAAAGTTAATCATACGGAACCCTCAGTGCGCGAGTCGTACTCGCACTTGTCCTTTATTTTTTCTGCTTAAATCCGAGATTCTGAATACACGCACAAAGGGTTTATAAATATTTCAGTTCCTCGTAACACGACAAGCTCTCGTCTTATTCGTAAAAAATAATCCTTAATCGCATTAAATACCTTCTACGTACGAACAAGAAATGGTAAACAAACTCCTCCACACATTCTCATGAATAATATGTGAATAAAACTCCCCATTTTCCCATGCAATTTTTACGTTTGGCAACATTGAACCCTCAAAGTGAACAAGTCACTTATTACTGAAAACAGGTAAATGGGGAAAAAACTCCTCTTGTGGTATTCTCTAATACACTTACAACACACGCGTGTATTAGAGGTTTTTGTAAACATTGAATGGGACAAAATATTCCGCCTGATGAGCGCAAGGATCTATTTATTTATTTATTTTATTTAACCTTAATAAGAACGGCCGCAGGCCACTTACACTAATCTTACATCACTTACATTAATTTTGGCGCAGCCCGTGAGGCCAACGCCCGCTAGCTACCTAGCTTTTTTGTAAATTTGTATCTTTTGATTGTGTCCTTACTAACTGTGTCAAATCAACAATCGTCAAAAAAACACAATCGTCTTCCATCCATCCGCAGACAACAACAGGTCACAATCAGGATTTTCTTCCAAAAGCGCGTTGAGTGCGGTTAGAACCCGAGGAATGGGTGAATTAAGACAAACTGCCGTGCGGGCCTTAGGTGTTGTAAGTAACCTGTGTTAATTAAAGTTCTTTTAAGGGCTATAAGCCTTTAATTCTTTCCTTAAACTCTTCTGGTAAATATTGTGTTGTATAAATACAATTTGATATAAGAGAGCATCCGATAGCAACTGTATTCAGTCGGTGACCACCCTTTAAACACGACCCTTTTGCGTTTCAGAGAGCATGTTAAAAAGTTAGTCCGGGTTGTCAAACGAATATCCGACACAACTGTTTCGGGTATTCGGAGACCCAAAAGTCCAACAGCTGTCTATTTCAGAAAATAATGTTTGTGTAATTGTTCACCAGTAAATTGACTGCCTCGTTAGTCTAGTGGTCGCAAGCACGGCTGCTGAGCGTGAGGGGTTCGATTGCCAGGTTGGGCAAAGTGTTATTGAGTTTTTCTGTTAGGAAATTCTCAGTAGCGCGGAGTCAGGAAGTTGGTGGTGTGACAACCCCGTGCTTCGGAGAGCATGTATAGACGTCGGTCCTGTGCCTCATCTCTCTCCGGTCGTGTCAGGTTGCCGTCCCATCGGATTATGAGAGTGAAGGAAAAGGAAGTGCACCTTTGCTTGCGTATCCACTTATGGACTATAATATCTCCTGAGTACTTGGCTAATCTCCGTGGGATAGGCCGCCGTGACCGAAATACGGCCGCCGACCATATTATTATAATAACTTTCGTGGGGCATATTCATATTAATTATTGTTCACCGGTTACTACTCACGTGCAAGGGTGCGAGTCTGACTCGCGACATGCCGCAGACTCGGCTCATGACTAAGGGCTCCGTTCGAGTTCGAAACTAGTCGGGAAAACCCGAAGAATGCACGTGAGTAGTAACCGGGGAACAATAATCGATATAACATAGCTTCGCGGCTGTATTTCTCGAACATGCATGAAGAGATAATAAACATATGGCGGAATCGGTGAGTCAGAATCGTAGCAAATAGAAATCGTTAGTCTCTGTCTGTCTGTCTACCCCAATGGGGAACAGGCGTGATTGTGTGTATGTATTTAAGGTAGGAGTGTACGTATAAAGAGTTAAATTATTGTTGTTATGACAGGCAGAGTCATGAGCGACAACATTTTGAACTATAATCTACAATCTGACGTTTCATATCACGCTGTTTGACATAACCTCTGATCGTTGACCCGCTGCATTGAAAATGTGTTGGCTCGTTAATTACAGACACAATAGATTTTTTACAAGCTTTTTTATTATTATGAAGTATAATTTTGTAAATCATATATAATTATATTTATATTTTATATATATTGAAGCCATGTAATGCCTATATTTGTTACTATTTTTCAAGGAGACAATGAAAAAAAATAGACAAGAGCGGGACTTGAACCTGCGACCCTTGACATTCTGTGTCATCACTGTACTACCTTGCCGTGCTCGAATCTACTGAGTTTTCAATCCTGCTTGTATCCGTCTTAAGGAGACGCCTGGCGACATTTATTTAGCAATAATTTAGGAATCTACTATAATTTTGTACTTCTCCCATTCGAAAAGTTTAACGCGAGAAGTTTATGCAATTCTGCTAGTTCAATTATTAATCAAAAACCCCCAAAAAGTGTTCAGCTGTTTCACATAACAGCACTGTTTTGTACATCAGCTAGCAGTTTTGAAAAACACCTGATTCTACAATCCATCTGCGACATATACATGACCGAATTATATTTATTTTTTTAAGTTGGTCGTAGGACATTTGCCTATATCTTAGGTTGGTTAAGAGATACATAGCTCACTTACAATCATACACCCAAAAATAGTAGGTACAAATTATCTTTAGATCACACAAATATTGGTTCCGCAAGGGAATTGTACTTGCGTCATGGAACTTCAAAATCATAACTACTACTATCTAATAAGTTTGTGACTGCCTCTTTGGTCTAGTGGTGCTAAACGCGACAGCTGATCATGAGATCCTGAGTTCGATTCCCGGATCGGGCAAAGTATTATTGAGTAGTTATCAGTAGCAGCTTGGAGCTTTGAATTGTGAGTAGATGGCAATAGGCTCCCCACGTGCGAATTAATAACATATTACAATAAAACATACTTAAATAAAATGTGCGTGTACACCTGCGTAAACCTCTGCCTACTCCTTTGGGAAATACAGGTGTGAACTATGTTATGTTTCTAAAGAGTTTGGCAGTCATTTTATTTTTTCTTTGCGTCCATATTTCAGCAATTATTGGTATTTACCGTTCATAATTCCAAACGCCGTAACCGGTATTCAACAATGCAAATAAACGTTAGAAAAGCAAAGTAAATATTTACAATTTTACATAAAACTAAAACTTATTTCAAAGGTGTAATCAAAAAAAGACGTTGATATTCAGAATATCCCCCCATATGTTTCCCCCCACTCACCGGCTATTTGGTAACTTGGCACTTGATGCATAGCCGCAGTGAATTATAGCCGATACCCCGGTTTATGTTTATTGACTTGTAAATCACTATTACAGTTCCTTGGCGAAGGAAATGGATGGTGTATGCTTTGAATTAATCTTGAGCGAATAGCGAAATCGAAGGCAAATACGTTCTACAATTTATTTGTCTATATCTCTAAACTATACTATGTTTAGGCTATCTACGGTCAACTGCACGTGAGTAGTAACACTTGCACTACGAAAACAGCCCTTAGTACTACGACATAAAGGTGTTATCAATGTTAAATTGTTACCATAGACATGTGTTTGACTGTACAAAAATGTATGTCTTAAAAAAAATAAAGAATCTATGAATCCGATTAAAACAACTTTTAACACAACATAACATAGCATCACGCCTGTAATCCCCGAAGGGGTAGGCAGAGGTGTATATAGTTGTACACGGACATCTCACTAATGCTGTTATTAAGTCCCATATAATAGGTGGTGAGCCTATTGCCATCTACCGGGCACAATTCCAAACTCCGGGCTACCATCTATAATTTCCTAATAGAATGACCCAGGAATCGCACCCAGGACCTCATGCTCAGCAGTCACGTTGCGGACCACTAGACCAACGAGGAAGTTTCAAACAACTTTTAATCGGATTAATCGCGTGTCTTGCGGGTTTGGGTTTTACCCGACGTTTCGAACACTTTGTAGTGTTTGTGGTCGTCTTTATTATCCGTTCTTCTCCATTGGAATCTAAACTTTCAAACGTGGCATCCAGCTTCTGACAATTGTGATTGTAAATTGTCTAACTGAAATAAAGGCTTTCATTTTGACTTTATTAAGGATTTCTTAACACAAAAACTTAGGAAAAGAACGCAGGATTTCACGGTTACCAGCCGCAACTACCACGAAACCGATCAGACAGTCCCTAGTGCCTATATTCAGCAATAGATATTTCAGTTCCACCTGATATTAAACGACACGAATTCTAAGACATCAGAAGTGAAAAGTAAATTCGGTTTTAGGTACCTTCATTCGACAGATCACCTGGAACCCTCAGGGAAATCAGTAGAATTGACGGTGTGACATCGCAATTCGACAGCAAAACTGCTCCCAATAGATTCCCCAATTGATTTCATCATGTATAAATAAGTACATAAAATAAGTTACGAAAATTTATTACAGATATAGACAAAGTCACGTTTCCTTCCCATGGGGATAGGCAGAAATTACAGAACGCCACCTGCTAAGTTCCTTAAAGAAAGAAGGAAAGAAAGAAACATTTATTTGATAACTGTGTCAAATAAATGTTTCTATTCTGTAAGGACACAATAAAAAAAAATACAAATTTACAAAAAAGTTAGGGAACTAGCGGGCGTTGTGTGCCTCACAGCTGCGCCATAAAGCCTTACATATGCCTTTTGCTTTGTCCACGTTCGTACATCTAGTCTGACACGCCGGTTGTGAGTATTACGCACCTGACCTTTTTGTAGGACATCACCAATAAGGTCAGTGTATTTTGTCTTTAATTATGGTTCAACGGTTATTACTCACGTGCATTCTTTGTTTCCAAAGAATGTGCACGTGAGTAAAAACCGTGGAACAATAATTAGTATTTTATCTTACAAATATTTATGACAGTTGTAACTTCGGGCTCAGTTAGAAATAAACACAAAAGCACGTTACTTTCGAGAGACACATTTATATTAATTATTGTTCAACGGTTATTACTCACTTGCATTCTTCGGGATTGCCCGACTAGTTTCAGTTTGACTCGCGACATCGCCGCGAGCTCAGCTCATGACTAAGGGCTCCGTTCGAGTTCGAAACTAGTCAGTCAATCCCGAAGAATACAAGTGAGTAATAACCGTTGAACAATAATTAATATAATACCACGTGTATAACACACACACACACACACACACATGGCCTTAATTTATATCACACTTACCTATTCATATTCGCCCACTTAACCTCTCAGCGAGTGTAACAATTATGTGACGATTACGCGACGACTCACGCGTCTAAATCTTCGTACCTCTGAAGATCAAAGATTAAGGGTGTTTTAAAATTAATTGTGTCAGTTGGTAATTAATCTGGCAGACAAGCTAGCGAGAATCGTCTTACAAGATTTGCCTTAAGATTGGAGGGAAGGTGGTGTTCCAGTATAAGCGATAATTACGCGATAAATGCTAATATGTGTTTCCATATCTTTTTTGAGAAGTGAACAATTTTTGGGGGCTGAGTTGCCCGTGTTCATAGGAGTGCACCTTTAAAATGGAATCCCTACACGTGGCCCTTAGGTGGTGTAAAACAGGCAACACAACTCTGATGGGAGGCGTCAGCTACGGCTGGTTACCACCCACCGGACGAAGCCATGCCGTAAAGCGACCTAGTCGTATTTCGGGATGTAGTTCAGTACACCCGTTATGGGACATGGGTCTGAGCAGTTGCATCAACTCCACAACTATCGTTCTCCCAAAATGTATCCACTTTACTTAAGAGTGAATAGATTTATTCTGGATATACGTACTCCATCCTCGGCCACACCGTCGCTTACCCTCAGGCGAGTTGGTGGCGAAACGTAGACCAATTCTTTATTAATAATAATAAAAAAAGCGGTAATATGAAATAGTTAAGGATAAAAAAAATAAAAAAACAAACATACACACAACGGCCATTTAGTTAGATAAATTGAAGTATTTATTTAATGATAAAGAGTAAACATAAGTATTGAGAAACCATTGAGTTTCTTGCTCAAAGAGTTGAGTTGAGTTTTTTGTCAAAAGGAACTTATATTTTGCAAATCAATAACTGGTTCTTGACAATGCAAAAGTGCCTGTAAATGGTTTAATTGAAATAAATGCTTTGACAAAGATCGCACTGTGAAAAAACTGCAATTTTGTCATATGTGCATGCATGCATTAACAATTTAAAGACTAAAAAATATATAAAAAATTGCCAAATATATGTATATTACGAGGTTTTTTTAATTATTGCAATACGAAACGTAAATAAAGATTTAATCAATATTAAAAATTTCACTTTAGAGATGTATTGCAAAAAATGAAAAATGCGTTAAATAAATATTACCAAAAAATATTTTCAACTAATAAAGTTGGTCAATTATTCCCTAGAGTTCTAAAGTCAAAAGTTGTGTGTCATTAATCAGTATGAAGACAGCTAATTAGCTCTGCGTCGACTTTCTTACGAGGCATTTATTGAAACGATTAGTTGTGCTTTTTCATCGTATTTAGTACCTATATCAATTTGAGTAGGTACGTTTACAAGCGCTAATCTCAGTAATAAAGGCCCGAACTTGGAACAACTTTCACTTCGCGCAGCCCAGGTAGGGAAAAAGCCGCATCCCCACCATCAGTGGTAGGGGACAATTGGGGTCGCGGGCACTATGTCTTAGCAACCCTGTAGTGTGCGTGGTCACATGTAGTTGTACACTGAGGGTTTTGGGGAAACTGTCCTGTTTTCCCGGAGGAGCTAAATGCATGGCACAGAAGGGGCACTGGTTTGATCTACTCGAGTTAACGGTGCTCCTTCTTTATGTGCTGAGATGGCCCTGTGGTTTTAGTCGGTAGGAGTCCGACATATCAGGTGTAGGGCATCCATGAGGAGTTACACACGATGACACGATTAAAAAAAATAAAAAATATGTAATTCAATACATAAAGATAAATCTTTGAAAATCATTAACGCATGCTTAGCGAACTCTAAAGTTATAATATTAAATGGAAAAATAATACGGTCGCAAGCAGGATTCAAACCTGCGCCTCCCGGATAAAATACGAATCCTCCTGGCGACTGTTTATGTCTATATTCATCAGACTACTGCGCCAATCGTGTCATCTTTACAATAATACAATACAATACAATACAATACAATACGATACCTAACTGACAGAAGTGGAAAACATCTCAAATAAAAAAAGAGAGTTTTGAGTAAAAAGTCATAACCCTGGTTTTTATACAACGTAGTCGGCTAAAAAAAATTTCACCTGAATAGGGACTGAATAGATAGCGATGACGTCACCAAAAGACGTATAAAATGTGAAAGAAGAGTTTTGAGTAGTCGGAACGCCTAGAGTGTTTATCCGAGAGGCCCATGTTCGAATCATGCCCACAAACGTATTTTTCTATCCATAAAAAATTTGTAACTTTAAATATTATTTGCATCAAGAGCATAAAAAAATTCACATTATCTACACAGAAAAAAAAACGGTACAGTTTTGCTAAGTCTTAATCCGCTTTTGTCGCTGACGGTACAGTATTCACACCCCAAACACGTCACCTTTCTGATATGAATTGTACTAGTGAACACGGTAGGCAGACTCCTGCCTCATTTTCTGGATCTCCACAACAGCGCCACCTACCGTCACCAACATCTACTAAAGATCCAGGCGAACACATAAATTAAAAAAAAGCATCAATATAGGTCAAGCCGTTTAGGATAACAATTCAAACACACACACCGGAATTCTATAAAGTTTAGCATAGCTTTAAGTGGAATATAAGTTTTAGAGTCGCCAAGCGACACACGTTTGCCTTTTGAATTTAATTCGGGACGAGTTCTTTTTATTGTAAGTACAAAGGTGAGTGGAATAGTAAAAAGATGTATCAACCTGGGAATTTTATTGAAGTGGGTCATACACTGACCGACTGAGGAAATGGGGCTCGTGGTTCGTATTATTATTCAATGAAGGAGCTAGGCAAAATAAGCTACTTATATCTTAAACTAGTTGACCCGCGCAACTTGGTCTCCATCACATAAGAGAGATCGCAAATATTTTGGAACCAATTTGATAACCATAAAACTTAGCATCACGCCTGTATTCCCCGAAGAGGTAGGCAGAGGTGTACACGATTATACACCCACATTTCACCAATGCTGATATTAAGTCCCATGTAATAGGTGGTGAGCCTATTGCCATCAACCGGGTACAATTCCAAACTCCGGGCTGCTACGAGAATTTCATAACAGAAATACTCAATAACACTTTGCACGACCCGGGAATCAAACCCGAGACGTCCTGCTCAGCAGTCACGCTTGGGACCACTAGATCTGATGACAGATTTAAAGAACCTGAGAATAAATGGTTTTAAAGGTAAATTTACATACAAAGGATCCTAAAAACATTACTTAGTTTTATTAAAAACATTAAGATTAACAAGATTTTCAATAAAATAAAAGTATAAAATGCTGCAATCGGCCATGTTAACTGAAACGTCAATGACAGCGAATGACGTCACGCCTCAGTCAAATGTCAATCATCACACGTTTTTCGGATATAGTAGACGTAGTGTACCTACATTGTAAAAGGAGATTTCAAAATTTGTCATCCTTCCTATTCTCAGTAGTATTATATATTCCAGGAGTTTGGCCATAGACTCACCACCACACATGAAATAATAACGAATTGACGAAAATTTCAGTATAGAATGGTAGGTACATCCCTGCCTCTCCCGTCAAGGAACACAGAGGTGACCTATGCTCTTAAATAGACACTAAACATTTATAGTCTGGATTAAGAACACTCGCAGCTCTAAGTTCATGAGCAGCTTCCAATAGCCAATTGTGTACTGAATTATATTCCCAGTTCAGGCTAAAAGCTTCATGGAAATTTGTGAACAAATAAAATGTATTAATATTCATTTAAAATCGTGCCAATGTGTTCTAGGGTAGGATTTACATATGAAATACCGCGCGTGCCTGTCCGATGGCTGAGTTGCGCTGTTTCAACTTTCCGATAATGACATTAAAGTGGAAAAAAAAAGAATTTTTATATTTTTTTTCTTCTTTTGTTTTGTTTTGTGTGGATGTGGGCGTGTTGGATAACGACCCTTCGCAAAGAAACTATTTCTTGTATTTGTTTCTTTTGTCTTCTAAAATTGGCCTACGTAAGATTTTTTCCTGTGTTGTGCCTATTAGCCCGGTTAGTGGAGTGTGATAGTAGGATAACATCAGAACCTGGCGCATGGATAACATTTGGTGTAACATAGCTAGATAGAAAGAGCTCGTATCGGTGGCGGTTACCACGAACAACAGCATTCTCAATGAGGGTTGACGTCAGGCAAACAGCCGGTCATAAAACATTGCCAAACATTGGCAGCATGCCAGATAGGTATATGCTGAGGCGACACCAAATACATTGGGTTAATGGCAGGGGGGTGATGATGATGATTGTGCTTGGGAATATGTTTACAGACATATAACTCACACGCACATAAATACAGACGCGGAAGAATTTGTTAATCAAATCAATAAAACATTTTAAACTACATTTTACAGGTTTTTGTATAATAACTTTCGTAAGACACATTCATATTAGTTATAGTTTAACGGTTATTACTCACGCGCATACTTCGGGATTGCCCGACTAGTTTCGAACTCGAACGGAGCTCTTATTCATGAGCTGAGCCCGCGGCGATGTCGCGATCAAGAGCTCCGTTCGAGTTCGAAACTAGTCGGGCAATCCCGAAGTATGCGCGTGAGTAATAACCGTTAAACTATAACTAATTTTACAGGTTTACACAAATTTATTATCGAAAAAAAAATATAGTAGTGAATTTAACTTTTTTAATTCCAGGACCTTTTATTATCATAGAAAAACAGGGCACGAGCCTTCATCACCACACTAGCTGTGGTTTGACGGTTTAAGACCATTCTTCTTAACGTGTGGTTGATCAACAACCTAGTGTCAGAGTTTAAACCACCCGTAGGTCACTGACATGGCTTTACACACCATCGGAAAATCTCTCAGGTGTGCTGGTTTCCTCACGATGTTTTACTTCACCGTTTTAAGCAAGTGATAATTAGTTTATAATACGCACATGGCTTCGAAAAAACAGTGGTGCGTGCCTAGGATTCTAACATGCGACCTTTGACTTGTCAGTCCAACGGTCATACCAGTACGCTATCACTGTTTGACTCGCCATTCTGCGCTGTTATGTGCTGAGCTGATCTAACCTTCTAATGCTATATTTTTCAAGCTGTGCGAAGGGTGCGCCAAATACGACATGCATACAAATACGAGTGAACACCTTCCACCAAACCAAAACGTGATGTTTTGGTGATAAAGCTGCATTTTTTTTTATGGGATAGTAAGCAACCGAGCAGACAGCTCGCCTGATGTTAAGCGATTACCGCCGCCCATGGACACCCGCAACCCCATAGGAGTCGCAAGTGCGCTGCCGGCCTTTTAAAGGGTTTGTGCCTCCGGTACCCTCACTCAATCTGCGAAACACAACGCAAGCGTTGTTTCACGACGATTTTCTGTGAGGCCGTGGTATCAGTCTGGTTGAGACGGCGCATTCGTGCCGAAGCATGGCTCTCCCACGGTAAAATCTGCAGCTGCATGGCCGAGCCCGGTGACCAACACGACTCTTGCGCCTCCTGACCCAGACCCATAGCATAAGTAGAACCTTAAGATTCTTATTAACCTAAACTTTAAGAACCCAGATTTAATAGAAGAGTTGTAGGAGATGGGCCTGAGCAGTTGCATCAACTCCCCAACTGTCGTTCTCCCCATATCTATCCACTCTACTTAGAGTGAATAGATTCTGGATTTACATGCTCCATCCTTGACCACACCGTCGCTTACCATCATGCGAGTTGGTGGCCAAACGTAGATCCATTTTGGAAAAAAAAGAGTTAAATAATTAATTAGTACAATATTAAAGGTATGGTTCTATGGATAATAAATTATAAATTTATATTAATTAGTGATTATAATGAAAAAATATTATATATGAGTAAACAATACAAATTCTTAAACCGGTTTCCAGGTCAGACATTAAATGTCACGTCGGTTGCCAGGTGCTGGACACACGCACTCATTCACTTAACAACACACCAACAATACATAGAGGAATTCCAAAACCGCCCACGAAGTGGAGAACCCCACCCAGAGCCCGCCGGCCGTGACCCCTAGGTATGGCAATATAAAAAAAATATGTGATACTATATGTGAAACAATGTAGGAGAGTGAGGGGAAGGAGTGACTCAGCACGTATCACGTAATCCTTGTTGTGTATTAAACAAAGTGTAGCCGCACATAGCGCAGCGCAGCACGTTTTGTTTACTCATTAAGTATTTACTTGAATTGCTCAACCATAAATTAAAACAATCCTTGAAATGCTTTTATTTACTATCTACGGTAAAAACTGATTAATTAATATTAACACGCAATACGAACAACGTGTTTATTCATATATTTTATTTTTATACAAAACTAGCTGTGCTCCGCGTATTCACCCGCCACGTTAAAATTTCTTCCGTACTATTAAAAAAAACTTATGTAAAAACATTGTCCTGACAATGACGAACACAACAAAAAAAGAATTATCCAATTTGGTGCAGTCGTTCTCAAGTTATGGCGTGACCAAAGGAAATAGGGATTAATTTATACAAAATTATATATATATATATATTGTTAAAACCCTTTAATTAAATGAATATAGGCATAGAATAAATTTATATGTTTCTAAGGAAACATTTGAAAAATAATAAACATGAACGGGATTCAAACCCGCGACTTTTGCCAGGCCGTGACATCGCTCTCCCAACTGAGCAACCGTGTTCAATTTTTCTTTACAAATACAAGATATAATTTTATTTAATAACATTATAATAATAATAATATATAATAACATTTATATTCAACAAATGCATTTTTCAACACTCTTGCTCGTAAAGTGGCTCTTAATTGCACAGCTTTTAGGTTCATAATGAGGTTTATTAATCACGCGTGCTCTTTCTTCATTTTTACCGCTTTAGTTCCGTAATATCAAAAAAGAGTGCGTGACGGCTTTAAATTTACTTTTAAACCTCAGCAAAGAGTTTTGATATTTGAAAACTTCTTGATGAGATCTAAAATTTTTGTGACTTTGCTAATTTAAATATGACAAATAAACACTTCGATTCTTCAAATTATTTCTTTTTATCAACAAAATAGCATTAATTTGTGTTACAAATAAAAAAAAAAAAAATACTCCTTCCGATCGTATTTCGGTCTCGGCAGCTATCTCCACTGAGATTAGCCAAGTACGCAGGAGATATTATAGTGCCGAAGTGTAGGCGCAAACACAGTTGCATTCCCTCTTCCTTCACTCTGAAATTCGATGAGACGGAAATCCGACACGACCAGAGAGAGATCAGGCGCAGGACCGACGGCTTTACGTGCTCTCCGAAGCACGGTGGTGTCACACCACCATCTTCCTGACTCCGGGCTGCTACTGAGAATTTCCTAACAGAAAAATTCAATAACACTTTGCCCGACCTGAGAATCGAACCCTCACGCTCAGCAGCCGCGCTTACGACCACTAGACCAAGGAGGCAGTCAATATTTTTTTTATAAAATTTATTTAGACGTCAAAAAATAGATTGTCAAACTAAAGTTCAAGCAACTTCGTCAAGTCAACCCGGCGCACAAAAAAGAAATCTGTGCGTAATTTTAACTAAATAAGTTTAATCGATTTTATTGTCATGTTTTCCCGCAAGTCTGTCTCATGGAACATACGTCGTATAAAACTCGTGAATATAGACATCAAAACTATATGCTGAAACATTTTTTAAATATTAAAAGGGAAGAAATTTGAGGACTACAAACTCTTTGCTGAAATTTACCATTTTTGTTATTAGATACAGTCTTGGATAGAGTGCATAATATGACGTTTCAGTTAATAAAAAAAAAAACAAATCTGTAGCCGAATAAGCATGAGGTAAGTTTTGTTATCAATAAAAATATATTAATTTTATGTTATTATTTTTATTTTATTATAATATTAGGCTGTTTGGCAACTTTGTCAGTGATCCTCCTTCCTGCGCGCAAATAGACCATAGACTCGGCGTACGAGAAAAGAAATATGCTCGCCATCTTAAAAATGTTTATAGTGAAATGTCTTCACAAAATGTAATTTTATATTATTTTATTGGTTTTTTCCTCACAAGAGTGTTGAAAAACGTCGTATGAGCCGCGTGCCCTAATGGTCAACAAGTCTCGGTCAATCATTGCTACCCTCGCCAAGGCTCGGTTAACATTCAACCTCGACTGTAATGACTAACTTAGGGAACTTGTATCATAATGTACTATTAACTTTTGTATTATATAACGTCGCATGTAAACAACGTATTTATCAAAAACCACCAAAACACCACCAACCAAAATCCAAGGGACCAAAAAAATCGGATTAGTCAACTTTTGACGTCAACAATTTGCCGCAAAACTCGTTAGTCCGTAGGCGTTCGGAATACGTCCGTCATCATCAGCGAGGCGTTTTTCCATGTATTGGCTTTCAGTCAAATATCTGGAACTGTTTAATAGTAGCAGGTGCATTTCAATACTATTGTAAAGGAACTTCCTGTTAAAGAAGATATTTTTTATTTGTAACGAGTAACATTTATCTTAGGGACTGAATAAATTGCGCTGGCGTCACCAAAACACGTTGTAAAATGTGGAAGAAGAATTCGGAGCAATAAGGAGAGGTCGAGATGGCTTAGTGGTCAGAGCGATTGGAGTATTTATCTGGGAATGGCAGGTTACGTATAAATCAATCCTTATCGGTTTCATTAAAAGAAAGCGTGTGTTAGTGATTCTTCTCCGGTGAGCCTAATGCTATCAACAGGCACAATCCCAAAGCCCGGGCAAAATAGGCCACGTAGGGCAGGCCTATTGCTAAGGCTCGAGCACCCCCGTAAAGTAGCATGGCTGACCATTTTCTACTGGCTATATTTAGTTAGGTGAGTGTGCGCATGATCTTGGTGACCTTATTCCATCCTCCCCCTTTTACTACAGGATAAGCAGAAGGACTGTTGCTTATCCTGCTGCTGTTATAAGTCCCATGTTATAGGTGCTGAGCCTATTCTCATCAACCGGACACAATTTCAAACTCCGGGCTGCTACTGAGAATTTCCTAACAGAAAAACTCAATAACACTTTGCTGGACCCGGGAATCCAACCCGAGACCTCCTGTTCAGCAGTCGCGCTTGGGACCACTAGACCAACGAGGCAGTCCTTATTAATATATCGATACAATCATTTATCAACACAAGCATAATTTGAATTCGATGACGTCACCAAAACACGTAGTAAAATGTGGAAGAAGAATTCAGAGTATTGAGCAGAGATTGGGATGGTTTAGTTGGCACAATTCAAATCCTGCTAAAGACCATATTCCTTCTTTCCATAGCTGTATAACTTTAATTATAAACCTATGTTTATGTTAAGTAATAGTGAGAAAACAATAAATTACACGAGGGCGAGGCCGAAGGCATCTAGTAGTCCATAAACCCCCAGTGATGTGACCTTTAATTATCACTTCACAGTATCCGTTACTTGAAAATTTTCTCAACCAAAACAGGCACTTCATTTCTAATAAAACATAATTCAAAATGTTCTCTAAAGCGTTAATATTAATATCATACCCGTGCTCCTGCAACACCTGGCACAGGTTAAGTAATAGGTGTTTTTACCGCTGCTACTCATATTTTGAGGAGTTTGGTCCAAGGTATGAGAGAAGAGAGAATGAAAAGGTATAAAAGCGCCAGAAGTATGCATTCAAATCTTGCTCAAGACATAAAACACATTTAAAATACATATGTATTGTATGTATAACTTAAATTCAGAGATTGCTTTTTATGCTTTAATATGTTTTAATATATGATATATGAGTAATGAATAATAATCTACATATATATAAAAATCAATTGCTGTTCGTTTGTCTCGCTAAGACTCGAGACAAACGAACGACTAGACTAAGACTTTTGGTTTTGAAATGTTTGTCGTAGTCCAGGGAAGGCTTAAACGGTGAGAAAATGGAAGATAGTAAAAACAACAATTTAATTTGCCCATATAAACTGTTCTACCTACTTTCCTGTCAAACATTTGACGTTCGAGGTGATACGAAGTACACCGGGTCATCTAGTGTTATATATATATATTAAGGTGCGATTGTTTGTGGGAATGGTAATAAAATTGAATAAAATATATAATAAAACTAATTCATACTTAATATTATAAAAGCTAAAATAACTTTGTTTGTTTGTTATCTTTTCACGACTAAACGGCTGAACAGATCATAATGTTTGGTAAGGAGATAGATTGTATCTTGGGTAAGGACAAAGGCTACCTTTAGGCGCACAGACGAAGTCGCGGGCACCAGATAGTAAATATTGTTTATCTGACAGGCTATCTTGTATGGTCCGGAATGTTCATTTAATTCACCTCTTTTGTGGGCCAAAAAGTAATGAATGAAAGGCTATTGCATGCAGCTTAGATATGAATGTTAAGAAGAACGTGTGGTGTGACGCGGATGGATAGAATTAGAAATGAATATATAAAAAGAAGCCTGAGACTTGAGCTGGTGACCGAGAAGTTGCGTGGTAATCGTTTGTCATGGTATGAATGTGGCAGATGGGAGGCAAAATCCGCTGTTTTACAAAACTGCTAGCTGTTTTACAAAACTGCTAGCTGTTTTACAAAACTGCTAGCTGTTTTACAAAACAGTGCTGTTATGAGAAATAGCTGAACAACGTTCAGCAGTTTTACATAATTACTGAACTATAACACGCAGAATCGTATAAAGGTTTTGCGTTTATCAATGCAGCGAGTCAACGATGAGAGGTTATGTAATGTGCAATGCGGAGGAATACGGATCATGTGACAAGGAAAGTATTAAGTATACAATACTCGCAATTAATCCGTTTTTTATTTTATTTAATGTGTAGGGATCGCGAAAATGTAAGATATTACTACTCAGTTATTTAAAACAAAAATATACAAATATTTCGTAATGTGGGATTGGGTTATTCTAAAGGCATATGTTTTAAAAGTCGACAACTTGGTTCTCAAAAAATCTCTCAACGATGAGTTAGTCTCCAGATTCCCTGGTCAAGGTTAAGCCAATCCATCCCTTCCCACGAGTGTTGTTAAAAGTGACAGTTGAATTATATCAGAAGGAAGTACACCTTTGAGTTCATTGCAAAGATCTGATTTCCCTTAGGATGAAAATAGTATATTACTTTGATGAAAAGCACGTCTGCACCACTTGAAGGCCCAAATGAATGTATCACTCTGATAACTGATGTGATGCCGTAGTTGGTGCAGAGGCCGAGACACCCACTGCTACACCGCGTGTCGCGGGTTCGATTCCCGCACGGGCTAAAATATTTTTATGTTCTATAGATAAATTGGACATGCGTCTGTAAACGCACCCACGATAAAGGAGAAATTCTTAGTACAGGAAGTTTTTAAAACAATCTTTGTTTTAAATTATTAAGAGCGCAGTAATAGCCAATGGTATGACCGCTGGACTATCAAGTCAAAGGCCGATAGTTCGATGACCTGAGGCACGCTGCACGCACCAAAGAACTTTCGTAATTATAAGTAACTACCTGATGCCCGCGGCTTCGCCCGTGTGTGTGTCGGTTATCGCGACCAAAAGTAATCATGAAATTTTGATCCCATTCCCGCTTTCCAATTACCGCTTTATAATAGCCCATTTTTTAAAGTATTAATATGGATAGAGTATGTTATCCTTAAGAGACAGACATATGCCATCGCGGACTTTTTTGTAGACCTATATAAGATACCTACATTGTGTTATATCT
Organism: Xylocampa areola; assembly: GCA_935421205.1. Classification (NCBI taxonomy): domain Eukaryota; kingdom Metazoa; phylum Arthropoda; class Insecta; order Lepidoptera; family Noctuidae; genus Xylocampa; species Xylocampa areola. The sequence goes on along the minus strand of OW285205.1, from coordinate 20,149,030 downwards.
CAAAGGGTTTAGACAGCGTTTTCGTTGAAAGCTCCCAGACGGCTTATTTTTTTCCGACACTTCCAACAAATAAAATTATATTTTAGCCAATGTATACAAAAACTTGACAAATTATATACTAAAACCTTCCTCTTGAATCACTCTATCTATTAAAAACCGCATCAAAATCCGTTGCATAGTTTTAAAGATCTAATCATACATAGGGACAGACAGCGGGCAGCGACTTTTTTTTATACTATGTAGTGATTAAACTGATTAACAAGAAAATCATCATGGTATAAACCGACCATAATTTTCTAACATGTCTTACTCCATCGAGAACAACTCTCAATATATGTCTTAAGAATTTCCTAACAAAAATCCCAAAAACACTGCCCGATCTAGAAAACAAACCCTTTACAATCAGTAGCCACTTGCTTACACTCCACCAATAAGACCAAAATAAATCCGCATTGAATAAATTATTCGACTTTTTCACTGTGTCTTAAAGTTTGTACTGCTTAAAAACAAAACTTCTTAACTCTCGTATCTTGAGCCTGTCCACACCATCTGTGTTCCTCATGTAACATTTATACACTTTAAGCTTTGTTAAGTGACTTCACAACTAACTTAGGATCCTTTAAGACCACAGAGTAAATAACTAAAGGAGGTTGAAAGAACAGGTGCACCCTTCTGCCATATTCCACGGTCATATACACGCAACAACTTACTCCCGACCAAATATTTGGTCACGGTGGCCTATCTCCACGAAGATTAGTCAAGTACGCAGAAGATATTATTGTGTTCATAGGTGTACTTCCTCTTCCTTCACTCTCATAGTCCGATGGGACGGCATTCCTACACGACCCGAGAGAGATCAGGTGCTGAACCGATAGACGGCTTTACCTGGGTTATACTCCTAACTCTGAGCAGCTACTGAGAATTTCCTAACAGAAAAACCCAATAGCACTTTGTCCGACCCGGGAATCGTACGCAGAACCTAACGACCTCACAATTAGTAGCTGAATATACAATATACCCATAGACGTTTATTATAGACGCGTTTATTAGTGTGTGATTTTAGCTTGTGTATCGAGTTATCGAATTTGCTTTACACAGCATAACACCACGCCTATATTCCCCGAATGGATAGGCAGAGATGTGCACAGTTGTACACCCACATTTCAGCCATGCTATTATTAAGGTCCATGTAATAGGTGGTGTACCGGGCACAATTCCAAACTCCGGGCACCATTTCCTAACAGAAACCCTCAATATCACTTTGCTCGACCCGGGAATCGAACCCAGGACCAAATGCTCAGCAGTCGCGCTTGAATTTATAACATAACATAGCATTGTTCCCCGAAGCCTGTATTCCCCGAAGGGGTAGGCAGAGGTGTACACAATTGTACACCCACATTTCAACAATGCTGTTATTGAGTCCCATGTAATAGGTGGTGAGCCCATGAAATTATAGGGGAATTTGTCGATTCTCCCTCCTTAGATACCTACTCTAAGCTTGAGACATAATTTATGGGTTTACTTTCTTTCTAACTGAACATTATGTTTCGTCAACTTTCGTATAATTTAATTAGTTCACTTGCAAAGGTTATGTTGTTTAATGATATTAAATTCAGGACTCTCCGGATAATTTGTTTGCTTAAGCATCGACTGTTTTTTCAGCTGGCTTTGAGAGTCAAGTAAAAAAGTTTGGTATATATCTGCCTAGCCTTTTCCCAATAACATTGGGGTCGGCTTCCAGTCAAACCGGACGCAGCTTAATACCAGTATTTTACATGGAGCGACTGCCTATCTGACCAGAACAACCCAGTAACTGGGTAACGCGATATCTCGTGGTTTGACTGGTCGTCAGACTTTCAGGCCTCTGACTATCCGTAACGGCTGTGATAGATCTTAATTTGACAACCAACGGCTTAACGTACTCTCCGACGCACGGAAGGGTCTCGGTATGAAATGATGGTCACCCATTCACAGACCGACCGCGGCAAGCGCAGCTTAACCTCGATCGATCGATCTGTGCGGCTGTTACTTAGCCACAAGCCTCTCTCAATATATTATAAAAAATTATAATACTAGTACTATTGCATCTCGAGAAAATAATCGTTATAATAATATCTTAGTTTCTTCGCGTTCCATATACATTATAACAAAATTACTTTTAATCAGATTAATTGCGTGTAATGCGGGCGTCTACGGCCCTCCAGGGTTTCGTGCAGGCTGGCCACAGTTAAACTGCACAGACACTTCCCCGTGGTGCACTTGCTGAAGCGTGTTGCGTGACCTTCTCGGCGCTCGCTTAAAATTGTAATATAAAAATGTAACACGTAATTGACGCAAAACGTAAAATAATGTCGCAATTTTTTTAACAACTTTTCCGCCCCAACCTTGATCTTCCACCTAAAGAAGTAAATTTTGTCAAAATTAATTTCGGATGTTCTAGAACTTTAAATTTAATTAATCCTCCATTCAAAGTGACCCATTTCTACCTTTTACGTAAGAAGTGCCATTTTAACTTGGCTATGTCAAGTTTGCGAGGACTTGTATTGTTTGATAAGATTTAAGATTTCCGAAATTAAGCTCATATATATTGCAAAGTTAAATTAAATTAAATCTTAATATACTTTTCTTCTCAGTCGTAAAGCTCTTGAAAGAGCGGTAACGGTCTTCATGTGTCGCCCTTAGAGGCGAGCTACATTCGCCCCTAAGGGCAAATGTAGCTCGCCTCACGATGTCCCGCGGTCTCCAGCAATTCTGGTGCATGTAAATGACCGCCTTCACCAGATCCTATCTGATTAGTCCATTGCATGGGCGATCTTCCACGCGACCTAGTATCATCATCGTCATCCCTTGACCCACAGATTTTGGGTTCGAATCTAGTAAGTGTGACCAGTGTGAACATTTACATAATAGAATTAACAAGTTACGGTTATGGAAAACATTGTGAGGAAACCTGGACTTAATGGTGTTCAATCGTCAACTCGCAGTGAGCTAGGCTGGTGATGAATGCTCGTGTCCTTTCTCTCTATGATAATAAAAGGATTTAATGTCTAGGTTTTCTCACGACGTTTTCAACCCCCTGCCCTTATCCCAATTTAATTGGGGTCAGCGCAACACATATTTTCTTCCATCCATCACTATCAGCCGTCATTTCGGCAGTCACTCCTTTTCTAGCCATATTATCTTTCATACAATCCATCCATCGTTTCCTCAGTCTACTCTACTCGAAAAACTGGATATTTTCGTAAAAATATAAAATATGTAATAGAAATTTTCTTTTAAAAGAATCAAATCTGACAATTTCGCGATAATAAAAATAAAATGTTGTCGAATCCTTTAAAATTTTCCTTCTTACTATTCTAATATTCGTATATATTATCGAAAGATGTCAAATACGATTCGAAAATATAAAATTCAACACACAAAGCAACCGCATTGGATTGTCCTATAAATGTCAGTTGCAGTAACATGTTACAAGCAACTGAAGTACCTCAGAACAGCTATTTTCATCGACAATCAGGTCGGCATGAGAATGACGTAATTTTATTGTGATACCAAATACTTATTTTTATTACACAGCTGCCCAAAAAAGGAGTATAATGTTTTAGGGTTCATGCATGTGTGTTTGTGAATCTCTTCATTTCATCATAAATTCTAAAAGCCTGAACCAATTTAGATGTATGGGATTATTAGAATCCTTACATTTTTGGGTAACATAGGCTAGTAAGATTAAAAAAACATAATTATAGTAAAAGCGGGACCGGCAGACATTCTCATGCCCTGAACCTGATTGCAGCGCCACCTACCGGGTCTATTTGTAAATCTAAGCTATCCACGGAGAGGATGATTACTGTTTCACAGAAGGACATCACCGCGTCCCAGGACTCTACGCCATCTACCGTTCACAGTGGCAACCTCCGAGCTTCTATTGTTTATTTACAACAGAAATACCCAATAATACTTTACCCGAACCGGGAATCGAACCGAGGAACTCACGCTCAGCAGCCGCGCTTGCGAAACTAAACCGATGAGGCACATCTGTTAAGCAAAGCGACCATAAAATCAACCCCATCAACCACAAGCACTGCTTATCACTTTAATCCAAACATTGCGTGACGAAATCCAATAATGATGTTTACAATGCTTAATGTACAGTCGAAATAATTGAATCATGACGCTAACATATTTTTTTTTGTAGTGCTTGATTGAAAATATATATTTTTACGACAATCTCTGACTATAAACATACGTACGTACATGTTTTATGCAAAAACAGTGCAGAATTATATAAATTGAAGTAGACTTTGACTAACTTTAGCAATAATCGCTCTTTTTGTAGGTTTAGTTACTGGTAAAAAAAGTAAAAAAAAAGTAATCAATGCCTTTATATTAATGTTTTATTACTTAGTTTTTCTGGTAGGTATAATAGTCATATTTATATTTATTAACCATTACTTCTATACATCTAACACTAACTTCTAAGCAAACGTATTTGCTACTAAATAAAAATTAAACACACTATATAAAAAAGTTACAATATTAAATGGAAAAAGAATACGGTCGCGAACAGGATTCGAACCTGCGCCTCCCGGATAGATACTCCAGGCGCTCTGACCACTAAGCCATCTCGACCTCTCAGAGGTCGTCTTTTTCCACACAAAATGACTGAATAAATCTTTATTAGAGTTCGCTAAGCATGCGTTAATGCTTTTTCAAAGACATATCTTGAAACACTATATAAAAATTATAAAAGTGTTCACATATGATGATTTAATAAGATATAGAATGCTTGTTTATTTCAAAATAAATATTGTGCAAGTGGCTGTTTTATCCGCTCTGTGGACTGTACTTCTATCCAGATTTTCAAATTATCCATGGAGCACAAATATCCGGAAAGTTGTTTGTGATTCAACCGGGTAGGGGGGATGGCTTTTGTTTACAAAATTAAGGCTGATGTGGCAAAATGGAAATCAAGTCACATTATGGTAGATTAAATCACACACCTTTACAGATAAATGATCGAAAAGCATTAACGCATCATAGCTAACTCTAATAAAGTTTTCATTCAGTCATTTTGTGTGGAAAAAGAATATAGTCGTGAGCTGGATTCGTAGCATTAATTATTAAATAATATTACATCTCACACATTAACCTCCATTGTTCTTACACCTACAAACTTTGTAACTATGCAAAGATCTTGCATCTTTATTGTATTATTTTATTTTAAAAGAGTGTCTATGGAGTTTCTTGTCGGTTCTTCTCCATAAGACCAACTTTTTGGAACCGTGCAGCTAAAATCAATTAACATTTCATAAGTGCATGTAATTTTGCCTATTTGAAATAAAAACTTGAAGCCCTATGTGATGCTAAGTCTATTGGCATTTTGTCTTCATATCGTGACAATCACTGGCATTTTGATATTTTGTCGAAACAGTACTTAGCCACGGCAACGGCATTATCAGTGGCGTTGTATAGATCCTCTACCTGACTGCGTCTATGGTCTAGCGGTCCCAGAGCGGCTGCTGAGCATAAGGTCTCGGATTCGATTCCCGCGTCGAGAAAAGTGTTATTTAGTCTTTCTGTTTGGAAATTCTCAGTCACAGCCCGGAATTTTGAATTGTGCCCGGAAGATGGTAATAGGCTCATCACCTATTACCATCCTACATGGGACTTAATAACAACATTGGTGAAATGTAGGTGTACGACTATGTACACCTCTGCTTTCTCCTTCGGGGAATATAGGAGTGATGCTATGTTGTATAGATCCTCGCGTATACAGGTGTTGGGATACGCTGGGAAAATTATCAGATGTGACACTGAATGTGGAGGGAAACCACACTCGCATGTGTTATAGCCGCTGTAGCCGCCTGCACATATTTTCTTTGCCGACTTGGGTCCGGAGTCAATTCATAGCCTTCCACTTCGGCTATGGTAGATCGTGTCCAGCCTTTCAGTTCTATATCATTCGGCAAACATCTGACCACAATTCCAAACTGCGGGTTGCTTCTATGAAATTTCTTAATAAAAGACTAATGTAGGTTGGGTATTAGGGATTCTGCGAAAAAATAAGTAGGCGTTCTCGTATGCACAAATCAGTCTATTAATAATAACAGTAGGTACAATCGTCCTTATACTTAAATATCGCATATATTGGGCGCTAATCGTTTCGCGGAGCGAGCGAGAGCCGCGGAGGGGACAGTAATACAGATGTGTACTCGTGTTGCGTAAGCGCGCGGCTCGTGAGCGAGCCCGAGGGCCGTTAGAGGCGCCCGAGGTGCCGCGAGCGCACCGCGCCTGCGCGGTGTCGTACGATGCCTACTTAACCGCGCGGCAGCGCACGGAGCCGTATGCTACTAACCCTCGCATTGCGCGCTACACTAATATTTTTTTCAGTTTCCTGTAAAGGGACTGAATAGATGGCAATCACAAAATTTGGGAAGAAGAATTCGCGGCAGTGAGCAGAGGTCGAGATGGCTTAGCGCTCAGAAAGCCTGGAGTTCGAATCCTGCTTACGAACGTTTACACAAAACATTGTAACTAAAGAGTTCACTATGCACGCTTCAATGTTTTTAGTTTTTGTATCTTATAACATTAACGACACAGGAATCGAAAGTTGACATACTAGGACTAGGACTCGGCAGCTGCACTTGCGGCCACTAGACCAACGGGGCAGTTTAGTTATTTATTTAACTGTAAACTGTAATCTATATATATAAAAATCAATTGTTGTTCGTTTGTCTCGCTAAAACTCGAGAACGGCTGGGCCGATTTAGCTTATTTTGGTTTTGAAATATTTGTCGTAGTCCATTATCCATCATATAGTCCATTTGTCGTAGGGAAGGTTTAAACGGTGAGAAAATGTAGAAAAATTGCGAGGAAGATAGTAACATCAAACAATTTCATTTGCCCATATAAACTGTTCTATCTACTTTCCAGTCAAACATTTGACATTCGAGGTGATACGAAGTACACCTGGTCATCTGGTCTGAAATAATAATATGGTGAGCACCTTAATAACAAATTTTCTTTGTCACTAATAAACGGTTCCGACTCGGTGACTCGAATGGAGAATCTGAGTGCCGAAATTCAAGAACTCACGGACGAGATAATATTTAATAATAATAATAATATTTTATTGAATAAAATATCGTACATTAATAAAATAACAAGTACAAAGTTTCACTTATATGTCTATATACACATGTGCCTGAACTAGGAGATCCTGTGTCTCAGGCATGAAGAACAAAAATAGTCTTAAAATTAAATACACAATCACATTGTTAATATAATAAAAGTACAAAATATGTAATATTTTAATGTAAAATTAAACAATTATATAATTAAAGCAATAGTCCCTAATTTAACATTAATAAAAATCTGTGCCTAACATCTTAACTAAAATAAAACAATAAACAATAAAAAAATCTTTTACTTTAATACGGTTAATAATTTCTCTGTATCTTCGTATGACATATTTTGTAGAGCATCATTGAGTTTTTTTTTTGCAGTTATTATGATTGTAGGAATAGATGTTTGTTATTGCATTTAGTCTATTGTACAAAAGTGGTCCTAAGAAAACATAAAATTTGGCTGTAAAAGCATGTTTTGTTCCTATTTTTTTAGGGCAAAACGATATCTTTCCTCCGTTTGTTAATAAGATCAATGTAATCACAGCAAAAAATATTATTAACTAACTTCTTACCGTGACTTTGTCTGTGCGGCTTCAGAATTGGGTCCAGCCAGGAGTTACTTATTTATTTATCTTTCCACACATGTAGATATATGTCCATAGGTCTTAAATTTGGATTAACAATTAAGTGAGTACATGCACCCTGCTAGGTTATTTGCAAGTGAGTGCGTTCGCATACATATTTAAACAATACATACATAATAAAATTTGTATGCAGATAATTGTCAAGTTTTTTGTAGTGATTACATATCAATTATTATATATATTGTAGACTTAGAATTAATTAGAATTTTACATAATATTTCGTTTTCAAATTGTAATTCATATAATGATGTTATTATGATGTCATATTTTGCGATATCGATGTCACAAAAGGTACATTATGGACTCTGCAAGCCACGGCAACTTAGAAGAGAGGAGGATGCTATTTATTTTAGTCTCTGTCAACCGCACCAAAATCTTGATAAAAGTATCCTATATATTAATCTAGGTTATAAACTATTTGTAAGCCAAATTTGATCCAAATCCGTTAAGTAGTTATTGCATATAAGAGTAACAAAGATCCATCCCCATCCACACCCCTCACAAACTTTCACATTTATAATACTAGCTTCTGCCCGCGACTTGGTCTGCGTGGACGTCAAAATTGGGCCCAGCCGGGATACATACATACATAAACTCACGCCTTTCGCCCATGGGGGTAGGCAGAAACTACAGAACGCCACCTGCTACGATCCTTACATATGCCATTTGCTTCGTTCACGTTCATACATCTGGTCATACATGCGCGGCGGTTGCGAGTACTACGCACCACACCTTTTTGGAAGATATCACTAATAAGGTCAGTGTATATCCTTCTAGGGCGTCCCCTTCCAGCATTTCCAGTTATAGGTACCTGCCTTGTAGATACTACCTTTTGTTAACCGTCTTTCATTCTTTCTCTCAATATGACCAAACCATCTAAACTCTATACTCTTTTAAATTTTCGTCACTACATCTTCTTTTATACGGCAACGTTGTCCAGCCGGGATAACAGTAGGTATCCTATGTGTTAATCTAGGTTATAAACTATCCGTGTGCGAAATTTCATACAAAATGGTTTAGTAATTATTGCGTGAAAGAGTAACAAACATCCAGCCATCCTAACAAACTTTCACATTTATAATATTAGTAGGAATAGTAAAAGAAAGAAAGAAATCAAATTTATTAAACCACAATACTAAATATAGAAATCACATAATTGCAAATTTCAAAGTGCGATAAAAATGGAACATGAACAACACAAAACAATTAACAATCACACACACACACACACACACACACAAAGACGTCGCATCGTTCATCACTCAACCATCGCACACAGACTGATATGTAGACTGTATGATAGTACACAGTAGGATTATCAGTTCTCCAATCTTAAAATGCTCTCCGAGCCACGGAGGGGTAAGATACGAAATCATGGTTGTATTGTACACAATAGATTTTTATTGTTACAACGTACAGATCTGTACGTTGCTGAGCCGAAAGGTTAAAAATTTGCATCCGTGATTTCTACTCATTTAGTTAAGGTCCAGTTGAAAATCAGTGTCAGGCAAAATGCCAGACTACTAGTGAATAGTCTGGCATTTTGCTGAACTGGACCTTTTTTGCGCAGCCGTGAGGCACACAACGCCTGCTAGCTACCTATATTTTCTATCTTTTGATTGTGTCCTTATTAACTGTGTCAAATAAACGTATTCGACCGACCACGGCAAGCGCAGCTTAACCTCGATTAATGGATCTGTTCGGCTATCACTAAGCCAAAATCTCCAATTTTTTTTCATTTATTTAAAAATAAGAAAATTAATTATTATAAACTTTCTAAAAAGGAAAAGGATTGTTAATGCAAAATCATATTCTCAACACGAAATGGAACGATGGGAGGGCGATTTTAACTCTGACACTAGGTTATTCATCAACCAAATTTTGCAGCATCAGATTTTACTCTTAGTTCGATTAATTAATATGCTTAAAGATACGTTAATAATCCTTGTAAAGACGAAGATCATAGCAAAAATAATGTTATTTTAGGAGGATAATTGAATAGTTCCGAGCACAGCTATGAGACCAGAGTGACATTGATTGAAGACATAATTTCGCTAATGTTTCACTCCCGGAACTTTTCATGCAACGTACACTATAGTAGGGATGGGGGTGATGTTTATCGATATTAGTTTTTTTTTTATAAACATTACCTATTTATTTATAATAATAATACTTCTCCGTTCGTTTTCGGTCACGGCGGCCTATTCCGACGGAGATTAGCCAAGCAGAAGGAGATATTATAGTGCACAAGTGTATGCGCAAACACAGGTACACTCCCTCTTCCTTCACTCTCATATTCCGATGGAACGGCAACCCGACACGACCGGAAAGAGAATAGGTGCAGGACCGACGGCTTTACGTGCTCTCCAAAGCACAGGGGTGTCACACCAAATAAAACTGTTTTTACCATATGCAAATTCTCAGATTATTTTAAAACTTACAAATTACACTGACTGTACATAAATTAGCCACAATAAGGTGCCAAAAATGAAAATTTTAAAGTGATTTTAGAGTGTTATTATTAGGCATTGCATTAATCCTTACGAACGAAAGTTATTTCATCATCAACACAACTTTATGAAGATAATGTAAGCCATTTGTAGCATATTATTTGAATGCGTATGTTAGGAGATAATGTAAAATGAAAATATTACAACACTCGCGCCTACGAGCCGTGTGACACATAACGGCATAACCGAACGTTTGGCGAGAAGAGTCGAACTGTCAATTATTTTCTGTTAGTGGTTAGTACTAAAGAGGTAATTATAATATAACTGTATTCGTAAAACTGCGGGGCAAAGCTAGTAATATATATAAAAAGTTTCCTAAGCTTTAACCTATAACCTAAATTCTGATAAAATGCAGTCAAAATAAGAACAAAACAAAAGAAAAGCTGATTACAAGTACACACAACAAATGTACTTTGAAACTTTACCCAATCTAAGTTACAGAGGCTGAGTATGTAACAGTAGCTTAATATTCCCCACAAGTTTGCAATCAAGTGATAGAAACGGGTTGGCTTACTCGCTGGCAATTGTCCAGTTAGCCAGCAAGGCAGCAAGTTTTAGGGAACGACTGAAGTTTTCAAAGCAGTTTTTGAACATACTCACTGCAGCATGTGGATTCGAGTGCGAACGTGCTCAGCATTGATTCGAATTTAAGTGAACATAGTTGGAAATTGTATTAGCTACTCTAAGCCCGTTGCGATGCCAGTAACACTGCTGCAAATGGTTAGTTTCTTAGAGACGATCGTGTTATTTTTCTTGGCTTTTGGATACGTGTTTCTACTCTGTTAACGAGTCCATAGATTATAAATTTGTAAGTTATACATAAATAAATGTTCCTAATATTAATAAATAATAATAATATATATATCTACAAATAATAATTCCTATGTAATGTTTTAAATGTATAAAAATGTCTGAATTAGTATTATAAAATGTTAAATATTTTTCTAATTGTCATATTTCTACACCGGATACGGTAGTTTATGTGAATCATTGTATAATTTTAACATCTGTAATAACCATATACTAAGAATTAAACTATATTCTATTCTATTCTATTTTCGCAGTATTGATACTGATAGATTGCAGGCGTATTGGATTAGATCACCATCGATGAATGTCATTTTCTGGTACATTGCGTCGGATTTTATAGTTTGTCTTTTAAGGGCCGATTTTTCAATCCTCGGATAAAAGTACCAATAGCTACCTAAAGAATAAATTTGTTAGTCTCTTTATTCGTCTGATAAGTGGTTGTCAATTTTTCAATACATATTTAACCTATGAATAACTATCTGACCGAATAACACATCTGTGAAAACGCTAACTTCAGGGTGGTGAAACAAATATACAGAATAGACGAATGTTAGATCGGGACGGACTATTTCTTTGTTTGGTGTTAATGTCAAACAAATAAGCGTCAGCGTGTTACTTTTATTTTCTGAGTTTATTTTGCTTTTATTACGTTACGAGGTTGTTAGTTTGGGTGTGTGGTGTTTTTCGTGTAATTAGAATGCTGCAGATCATTACCTATCTCAAGTAAATTTGCAAAAAATAATAATAATAGACAAATGTTTTTGACAAAGCCTTTTTATTATCAAGTACAATTTTTATTTTAATGAATAATAAAACAAAAATAAATCACACACGTTAAAGTTATCGACCCTCGGTCTTACGATTCTTTCTTTTCATATAAATTTATAATGGCTTCTTCCTCAATTGCCATGTCGTCAATACTATCGAAAATATCCATTTGAATTAAAGTACAGTATCGAAAACTAACCTCAAACTAGTAACATCAACGTCGGTTATCTAAGGAATAAGCGGTTATCTGGCCGTCAAAGAGTCAGATATATTTATTCCTCAGATAAGTGAATTATTCGACGAATAAAGCATATTTGACCATTGAACAACTGACTTTTTTGCTATCTATCGAATAAACCCTATCTGTCTGTTTATCTGAGGATTGAAAAATCGGCCCTAAGAGTAATAATATTGTAGAACTGTTGCAAAATAGTTTGTGAAGTAAAAAAAGTTACAGAGATTTTATGAGATAACTTCGAATCAAGTTTGAATTCACAACCTTTGATTGGTAATCCAAGTCCTCGGCCAGCTTGAGTACTTAATACTACTACCTCTTTTATCTATCATGTCTTATGGCGATTAGGAAGTGATAACGAAAACATCGAACCACTATGACAATCTTTATTAATGTTTTTTTTTTTGTTTTAGTATGGTTTGCGTTTGACCACACCTCGCCTGACGTAAAGCGGCGATGTGGTCTATGATGGAACACGCTTGCCTAGAAGATACCTATTCACTCGCGACTTGGAGACGCTCAGACTGTTATTATCGGGAAATACAGACTCCGAAAAGAGTTCCATTCTTTAGCGGTTTCTTAATTACTCGTAGTAACTGTCACACCTAGTTATGGACATAAAAAAATATGTGAGCTGGATTCCAACTTGCGCGCACCTCCCGGATAAAGAGATAAGCTTAGTGGTCAGAGCGCCTGACATATTTATCCAGGAGGCACAGGTTTGAATCCTGCTCACGACCATATTTATCTTTCCACAAAAATGTATAAATAATTCAAATTCAATTTTTTTTATTTCACATAGACTAATTTACAGGCACTTATGAAACATCAAAGCTAGGTGCACTAACTAACTAGCTTTAGAGTTAGCTATGCATGCGTTAATGCTCTTCGATGATTTATCTGTAATTACGGTCACTGGCAAAATAGAAGTCAGCAGGCCAAGTAAAGCAGCATCTAGACTCCAAGATCTGCGACGCGCTACAACAGGCGTGAAACCGTCATAAGTGGAGAAAGCTAGCCAAAGGTGTTGGTTGGGCACATCAAGACGCGCAGCAGTAAGCGAATGACTAAAGGGGAGGAACTGTCACAAATCTCAATATAAATTTATCTAAAATGTTCAACTAATACTCGCACCTCAAAATTTAAATTATCATATAATTAATATTTTATCGATGATGCTGCTCTCACGTGAACTGGCGCAAGTAATATAACAAAACGACTTTTTTGAATAATCCAAATTAGCTTGATAGATATTCATTTAAGTATTAGCTTGCTTAGGTAGAATAATTGATATTTAAAGTAATTCATTGTTAAAATAAATAATTGAAACAATAATTGTTATGCAAAATCATAATATCCATGTGAAATAGCACGATGGGCACCCATATAAAAGACGAAGAACGGGAAGTTTTGCAGCATCAGATCTTACTCATAGTCACATAACATAGCATAGCATCACGCCTGTATTCCCCGAAGGGTAAGGCAGAGGTGTACATAGTTGTGCGCCCACATTTCCCCGATGCTGTTACTAAGTACCATGTAATAGGTGGTGAGCCTATTGCCATTTACCGGGCACAATTCCAAACTCCGGGCTGCTATCGAGAATTTCCTAATAGAAAAACCCAATAACACTTTGCCCGACCCGGGGATCAAACCCAGGACCTCATGCTCAGCAGTCGCACTTGGGATCACTAGACCAACGAGGCAGTTACTCGTAGTACAGTTAATTAATGTTTATAGAGACTAAAGAGATGTAAATAACCCAAGCAATGACGTGTATTTAACATAGCAAAAATAATATTAATATAGGAGGATAATTGAATAGTTCCGAGCACAGCAAGCTATGAGATTAGAGTGACATTGATTGAAGACATAATTACGCTAATGTTTCACTCCCGGAACTTTTCATGCAACGTACACTACGGTGGGGATGGGGGTGATGTTTATCGATATTAGAAATTAATTTTATTATAAACAGTACCCGTATTTATAATAATAATACTCCTCCCAACCGTTTTCGGTCACGGCGGCCTATCTCGACGGAAATTAGCCAAGCAGGAGGAGATATTATAGTGCACAAGTGTATGCGCAAACACAGGTACACTCCCTCTTCCTTCACTCTCATATTCCGGTGGGACGGCAACCCGACACGACCGGAAAGAGAATAGGTGCAGGACCGGCGGCTTTACGTGCTCTCCAAAGCACAGGGGTGTCACACCAAATAAAACTGTTTTTACCATATGCAAATTCTCAGATTATTTTAAAACTTACAAATTACACTGACTGTACATAAATTAGCCACAATAAGGTGCCAAAAATGAAAATTTTAAAGTGATTTTAGAGTGTTATTATTAGGCATTGCATTAATCCTTACGAACGAAAGTTATTTCATCATCAACACAACTTTATGAAGATAATGTAAGCCATTTGTAGCATATTATTTGAATGCGTATGTTAGGAGATAATGTAAAATGAAAATATTACAACACTCGCGCCTACGAGCCGTGTGACACATAACGGCATAACCGAACGTTTGGCGAGAAGAGTCGAACTGTCAATTATTTTCTGTTAGTGGTTAGTACTAAAGAGGTAATTATAATATAACTGTATTCGTAAAACTGCGGGGCAAAGCTAGTAATATATATAAAAAGTTTCCTAAGCTTTAACCTATAACCTAAATTCTGATAAAATGCAGTCAAAATAAGAACAAAACAAAAGAAAAGCTGATTACAAGTACACACAACAAATGTACTTTGAAACTTTACCCAATCTAAGTTACAGAGGCTGAGTATGTAACAGTAGCTTAATATTCCCCACAAGTTTGCAATCAAGTGATAGAAACGGGTTGGCTTACTCGCTGGCAATTGTCCAGTTAGCCAGCAAGGCAGCAAGTTTTAGGGAACGACTGAAGTTTTCAAAGCAGTTTTTGAACATACTCACTGCAGCATGTGGATTCGAGTGCGAACGTGCTCAGCATTGATTCGAATTTAAGTGAACATAGTTGGAAATTGTATTAGCTACTCTAAGCCCGTTGCGATGCCAGTAACACTGCTGCAAATGGTTAGTTTCTTAGAGACGATCGTGTTATTTTTCTTGGCTTTTGGATACGTGTTTCTACTCTGTTAACGAGTCCATAGATTATAAATTTGTAAGTTATACATAAATAAATGTTCCTAATATTAATAAATAATAATAATATATATATCTACAAATAATAATTCCTATGTAATGTTTTAAATGTATAAAAATGTCTGAATTAGTATTATAAAATGTTAAATATTTTTCTAATTGTCATATTTCTACACCGGATACGGTAGTTTATGTGAATCATTGTATAATTTTAACATCTGTAATAACCATATACTAAGAATTAAACTATATTCTATTCTATTCTATTTTCGCAGTATTGATACTGATAGATTGCAGGCGTATTGGATTAGATCACCATCGATGAATGTCATTTTCTGGTACATTGCGTCGGATTTTATAGTTTGTCTTTTAAGGGCCGATTTTTCAATCCTCGGATAAAAGTACCAATAGCTACCTAAAGAATAAATTTGTTAGTCTCTTTATTCGTCTGATAAGTGGTTGTCAATTTTTCAATACATATTTAACCTATGAATAACTATCTGACCGAATAACACATCTGTGAAAACGCTAACTTCAGGGTGGTGAAACAAATATACAGAATAGACGAATGTTAGATCGGGACGGACTATTTCTTTGTTTGGTGTTAATGTCAAACAAATAAGCGTCAGCGTGTTACTTTTATTTTCTGAGTTTATTTTGCTTTTATTACGTTACGAGGTTGTTAGTTTGGGTGTGTGGTGTTTTTCGTGTAATTAGAATGCTGCAGATCATTACCTATCTCAAGTAAATTTGCAAAAAATAATAATAATAGACAAATGTTTTTGACAAAGCCTTTTTATTATCAAGTACAATTTTTATTTTAATGAATAATAAAACAAAAATAAATCACACACGTTAAAGTTATCGACCCTCGGTCTTACGATTCTTTCTTTTCATATAAATTTATAATGGCTTCTTCCTCAATTGCCATGTCGTCAATACTATCGAAAATATCCATTTGAATTAAAGTACAGTATCGAAAACTAACCTCAAACTAGTAACATCAACGTCGGTTATCTAAGGAATAAGCGGTTATCTGGCCGTCAAAGAGTCAGATATATTTATTCCTCAGATAAGTGAATTATTCGACGAATAAAGCATATTTGACCATTGAACAACTGACTTTTTTGCTATCTATCGAATAAACCCTATCTGTCTGTTTATCTGAGGATTGAAAAATCGGCCCTAAGAGTAATAATATTGTAGAACTGTTGCAAAATAGTTTGTGAAGTAAAAAAAGTTACAGAGATTTTATGAGATAACTTCGAATCAAGTTTGAATTCACAACCTTTGATTGGTAATCCAAGTCCTCGGCCAGCTTGAGTACTTAATACTACTACCTCTTTTATCTATCATGTCTTATGGCGATTAGGAAGTGATAACGAAAACATCGAACCACTATGACAATCTTTATTAATGTTTTTTTTTTTGTTTTAGTATGGTTTGCGTTTGACCACACCTCGCCTGACGTAAAGCGGCGATGTGGTCTATGATGGAACACGCTTGCCTAGAAGATACCTATTCACTCGCGACTTGGAGACGCTCAGACTGTTATTATCGGGAAATACAGACTCCGAAAAGAGTTCCATTCTTTAGCGGTTTCTTAATTACTCGTAGTAACTGTCACACCTAGTTATGGACATAAAAAAATATGTGAGCTGGATTCCAACTTGCGCGCACCTCCCGGATAAAGAGATAAGCTTAGTGGTCAGAGCGCCTGACATATTTATCCAGGAGGCACAGGTTTGAATCCTGCTCACGACCATATTTATCTTTCCACAAAAATGTATAAATAATTCAAATTCAATTTTTTTTATTTCACATAGACTAATTTACAGGCACTTATGAAACATCAAAGCTAGGTGCACTAACTAACTAGCTTTAGAGTTAGCTATGCATGCGTTAATGCTCTTCGATGATTTATCTGTAATTACGGTCACTGGCAAAATAGAAGTCAGCAGGCCAAGTAAAGCAGCATCTAGACTCCAAGATCTGCGACGCGCTACAACAGGCGTGAAACCGTCATAAGTGGAGAAAGCTAGCCAAAGGTGTTGGTTGGGCACATCAAGACGCGCAGCAGTAAGCGAATGACTAAAGGGGAGGAACTGTCACAAATCTCAATATAAATTTATCTAAAATGTTCAACTAATACTCGCACCTCAAAATTTAAATTATCATATAATTAATATTTTATCGATGATGCTGCTCTCACGTGAACTGGCGCAAGTAATATAACAAAACGACTTTTTTGAATAATCCAAATTAGCTTGATAGATATTCATTTAAGTATTAGCTTGCTTAGGTAGAATAATTGATATTTAAAGTAATTCATTGTTAAAATAAATAATTGAAACAATAATTGTTATGCAAAATCATAATATCCATGTGAAATAGCACGATGGGCACCCATATAAAAGACGAAGAACGGGAAGTTTTGCAGCATCAGATCTTACTCATAGTCACATAACATAGCATAGCATCACGCCTGTATTCCCCGAAGGGTAAGGCAGAGGTGTACATAGTTGTGCGCCCACATTTCCCCGATGCTGTTACTAAGTACCATGTAATAGGTGGTGAGCCTATTGCCATTTACCGGGCACAATTCCAAACTCCGGGCTGCTATCGAGAATTTCCTAATAGAAAAACCCAATAACACTTTGCCCGACCCGGGGATCAAACCCAGGACCTCATGCTCAGCAGTCGCACTTGGGATCACTAGACCAACGAGGCAGTTACTCGTAGTACAGTTAATTAATGTTTATAGAGACTAAAGAGATGTAAATAACCCAAGCAATGACGTGTATTTAACATAGCAAAAATAATATTAATATAGGAGGATAATTGAATAGTTCCGAGCACAGCAAGCTATGAGATTAGAGTGACATTGATTGAAGACATAATTACGCTAATGTTTCACTCCCGGAACTTTTCATGCAACGTACACTACGGTGGGGATGGGGGTGATGTTTATCGATATTAGAAATTAATTTTATTATAAACAGTACCCGTATTTATAATAATAATACTCCTCCCAACCGTTTTCGGTCACGGCGGCCTATCTCGACGGAAATTAGCCAAGCAGGAGGAGATATTATAGTGCACAAGTGTATGCGCAAACACAGGTACACTCCCTCTTCCTTCACTCTCATATTCCGATGGAACGGCAACCCGACACGACCGGAAAGAGAATAGGTGCAGGACCGGCGGCTTTACGTGCTTTCCAAAGCACAGGGGTGTCACACCAAATAAAACTGTTTTTACCATATGCAAATTCTCAGATTATTTTAAAACTTACAAATTACATTGACTGTACATAAATTAGCCACAATAAAGTGCCAAAAATGAAAATTTTAAAGTGATTTTAGAGTGTTATTATTAGGCATTGCATTAATCCTTACGAACGAAAGTTACTTCATCATCAACACAACTTTATGAAGATAAAGTAAGCCATTTGTAGCGTGTTATTTGGATGCATAGTTTAGGAGATAATGTATAATGAAAATATTACAACACTCGCGCGAACGAGCCGTGTTACACATAACGGCATAACCGAGCGTTTGGCGAGAAGAGTCGAACTGTCAATTATTTTCTGTTAATGGTTAGTACTAAATAGGTAATTATAATATAACTGTATTCGTAAAACCGCGGGGCAAAGCTAGTAATATATGTGAAAAGTTTCCTAAGCTTTATCTTAACCTATAACCTAAATTCTGATCAAATGCAGTCAAAATAAGAACAAAACAAAAGAAAAGCTGATTACAAGTACACACAACAAATGTACTTTCATTTTGTAACTTTACCCAATCTAAGTCACAAAGGCTGAGTATGTAACAGTAGCTTAATATTCCCCACAAGTTTGCAATCAAGTGATAGAAACGGGTTGGCTTACTCGCTGGCAATTGTCCAGTTAGCCAGCAAGGCAGCAAGTTTTAGGGAACGACTGAAGTTTTCAAAGCAGTTTTTGAACATACTCACTGCAGCATGTGGATTCGAGTGCGAACGTGCTCAGCATTGATTCGAATTTAAGTGAACATAGTTGGAAATTGTATTAGCTACTCTAAGCCCGTTGCGATGCCAGTAACACTGCTGCAAATGGTTAGTTTCTTAGAGACGATCGTGTTATTTTTCTTGGCTTTTGGATACGTGTTTCTACTCTGTTAACGAGTCCATAGATTATAAATTTGTAAGTTATACATAAATAAATGTTCCTAATATTAATAAATAATAATAATATATATATCTACAAATAATAATTCCTATGTAATGTTTTAAATGTATAAAAATGTCTGAATAAGTATTATAAAATGTTAAATATTATTCTAATTGTAATATTTCTACACCGGATGCGGTAGTATATGTGAATTATTCTATAATTTTAACATCTGTAATTACCATATACTAAGAATTAAACTATATTCTATTCTATTCTATCCTATTTTCGCAGAATTGGATAAACTGATAGATTGCAGGCGTATTGGATTAGATCACCATCGATGAATGTCATTTTCTGGTACATTGCGTCGGATTTTATAGTTTGTCTTTTAAGAGTAATAATATTGTAGAACTGTTGCAAAATAGTTTGTGAAGTAAGAAAGAAGTTACAGAGATTTTATGTTATAACTTCGTATCAAGTTCGAATGCACAACCTTTGATTGGTAATCCAAGTCCTCGGCCAGCTTGAGTACTTAATACTACTACCTCTTTTATCTATCATGTCTTATGGTGATTAGGAAGTGATAACGAAAACACCGAACCACTATGACAATCTTTGTTAATGTTTTTTTTTTGTTTTAGTGTGGTTTGCGTTTGACCACACCTCGCCTGATGTAAAGCGGCGATGTGGTCTATGATGGAACACGCTTGCCTAGAAGATACCTATTCAATCGCGACTTGAAGACACCCAGACTGTTATTATCGGGAAATACAGACTCCGAAAAGAGTTCCATTCTTTAGCGGTTTCTTAATTACTCGTAGTAACTGTCACACCTAGTTATGGACATAAAAAAATATGTGAGCTGGATTCCAACTTGCGCGCACCTCCCGGATAAAGAGATAAGCTTAGTGGTCAGAGCGCCTGACATATTTATCCAGGAGGCACAGGTTCGTATCCTGCTCACGACCATATTTATCTTTCCACAAAAATGTATAAATAATTCAAATTCAATTTTTTTTATTTCACATAGACTAAATTACAGGCACTTATGAAACATCAAAGCTAAATGCACTAACTAACTAGCTTTAGAGTTAGCTATGCATGCATTAATGCTCTTCGATGATTTATCTGTAATTACGGTCACTGGCAAAATAAAAGTCAGCAGGCCAAGTAAAGCAGCATCTAGACTCCAAGATCTGCGACGCGCTACAACAGGCGTGAAACCGTCATAAGTGGAGAAAGCTAGCCAAAGGTGTTGGTTGGGCACATCAAGACGCGCAGCAGTAAGCGAATGACTAAAGGGGAGGAACTGTCACAAATCTCAATATAAATTTATCTAAAATGTTCAACTAATACTCGCACCTCAAAATTTAAATTATCATATAATTAATATTTTATCGATGTTGTCTGTCACAACACTACCTGCTCTCACGTGAAACTGACGCAAGTAATATAACAAAACGACTTTTTTGAATGATCCAAATTAGCTTGATAGATATTCATTTAAGTATTAGCTTGCTTAGGTAGAATAATTGATATTTAAAGTAATTCATTGTTAAAATAAATAATTGATAAAGGGTAGGCTTAATTAGATGCTTTTATATTTGATTATTTAAATAATTAATTATGCATGTTGTATGTTATATTACTTGCGTCAGTTTCACGTGAATAAAGGATGTCCAATGGTGAATGTTAAAAGATTGATAATTATTTAATAATTATTAAAGTCTCTCTAAACTGTCGTGGTGGCCGAGTGCTTAGGGCCCACCTCTTGAGCCGCAGGTTATGGGTTCAAAACTGGCATGTACCAATGTGACTTTTTCAATGTCATAATTATGTACTTTCTTAGTTAATCTAAGACATCACTGACATACGTTGAAGGAAAACATCGTGAGGAAACCTGGACTTGGTAGTCTGAAATCGCCAACCCGCAGTGAGCTAGCGTGGTGATTAAGCTCGTGCCTTCTCAGTATGAGAAGAGGCCCTTGCCTTGCAGTGGGACAGTTATGGGCTGGTTATTATTATTATTACTAAAACCTAACAGGAATAACGCGCAATAAATAGGTACCTTTGCATCGCTTGACGCGCGTTGTTTGTGCGTTGAATTCCCGTTAGTTTTTAGTGATATCATGCAACGCGATAGTTTAAAAATCGGTATTCTCAGTAATAAGTTCAGAGTTTGTGCCCGCTAGAATAAGCTCACCAACTATTACATGGGACACACACTGTACAACAGTATACAGCTACCTAACCCTTCGAGGATAAAGGATTGATGATATTTTTTTAATTATTTCGCGAAATCACATCTCACTTTGTCGCGCGACAAGTTGCAGCTGTTCGAGAAACCCTTTTAAACGTATTAAATAATCACATTCCATTTACATATATCCAATAAATCAGTTTAATACACTTTTAAGTAGATTTTAACCCTCTAAAAGTGTAAATCTGTCAAGTTACAGTGACTCACATAATCTTGATAAATGTGTACCCTTCGAGTCTGTTTGAATGGTTTAGTCACGTATTCAGACAAAATGGCCGACGTTTTGGCACGCGTAGATAATGGTTACGATTATGACACGTTCGAGTTTCAAACTGAGGGTCGGAATCTATAAAGGTTAGGAAATTTGGTGGTTTATTTTAGTAAAAAGAAAAATCTACTCGAAGTTTATCCATTATTTTTTTGTAATAGGCAGATGAAGCATCGGCCATTGTGAGTAAGATTACTGCAGTTAGTTTTCCGTACCACCTAAATTAGGTTTTTTATAATTTTTTGCCTAACTATACCTAAAATATACAGGGAGAAACAGGTTTACAATAATTCTTAGTGACAACGTTTTATATAATTAAATAATAAAATACAGATAAAATAATATATAGATAGAATAGAGTTCGCTAAGCATGCGTTAATGCTTTTCAAAGATTTATCTTTAATAAAAATACAGTTTTAAATGCGACTTTACAGCTTTGTGACCTAACCTTCTAATATATCGTATCACAGTGTTTGTTAAGGAACTCCTCCGAAACGGCGTGACCGATATTTATGGAATTTTCTGTGTATATTTGGTAGGTCTGAGAATAGGTCGTAGGTTTTTTTGATACCCCTGGTGATAAGGGTGGCCCTATCCGGAAAATTTATATGGCAGAACAACGTTAAAAAAAGCTGGGCACAGCTATTAACGAATTCAAAATAACCTAAAACTCGGTTTTCAAATTATAAATTTATAAAATTTAGCGTCGTTCAAGTAAGTACTGATAAACAAGAAAACAATTACAGTCTGTTGTAAATTAAATTTCTGCTTTATTGTATTTAAATACTTTTTTCTTCACTGTTAAATTATTTCAAGCCAAGAGCATATTTCCATAAGCACCTTTGAAGGCCTACCTGCTGGAAAACGGCAATTTTCCATGAATCAAATAAAAATAAATCTAATAATACAAATGATAAGTAACACAATTATATTTCATCAAAAAATTTCTGGAATTTCGTCTGTCATAATACAATTTGACGTCCATAATATGAATTAAAGTAATTGCTGTTATCTTCGACGAAGAAATACCGGGTATTGTAATATAATTTTGAATAATTAAATTATTACTGGCATTAAATAAATGTGGAAACATTCTTCTCGTCACTTTGGAAGTTTGATTATCTTTGGCTAGATTTATAAAGCATAGACATGGCCTCATTTGTCTAATCTAATGGTTGTAAAGGCGATTGCTGGCGTTTTTTTTTCCCCACTCTAGGTATTTCTTCCTGTGTCGTAGGTGCGTTTACAGACATATAATCTCACAAGCACACTAACACCCAGATCCGGAGCAATTATCCGTAGATCGTACAAATATTTGCTCCGTGCACGAATCGAACCTGCGACACGCAGCGCAGCGGTCGGTCTCTCGACCACTGCGCCAACCGCGCTGTCCAAATATATTAGTAGTTTTTTAAGTTAAAAGTAATGTACTTTTTTAAATATATATTTTTTTATGTGCCAACTTGTTTTTTTCCTATTTTTATATGTACCTTTTTTGAAAAATCTGGAGGTGATGGAGAAAAACTATGTACATATTTGTAATCAACGCACCAAAATACCCTTGAATCAGCTATCAAATTCCCGAGAGGAAGTTATGACCCTCATTTTGCTGGCCTGTGTAATCTGTAGATCACACAAATATTTGCTCCGTGCAGGAATCGAACCTACGACACGCGGCGCAGGAATTGGTTTCTCGACTACTGCACCAACCGCGCCGTCAAATTCGATGATAGTTCTGAGTTCGATCCCTGAATCAGGCAGTGTTATTTAGTTTTTCTTTATGAAAATTCTCAGTAGCAGCCCAGAGTTTGGAATTGTGCCCGGTAGATGGCAATAGGCTCACCACCTATTACATGGAACTTAATAACAGCATTGGTGAAATGTGGGTGTAGAACTGCGTACACCTGTGCCTACCCCGTCGGGGAATACAGGCGTGATGCTATGTTATGTTATGTATGTTATTATTTAGTACTCTGTAAACGATTACTTTCGGGCTTTGGAATTGTGACCGGTTGATGTCAACACGGGACTTAAAGTTCGATATGTATTTTTAACCGACTTCAAAAAAGGAGGAGCGTTTCTCAATTCGACCGTTTTTTTATTTTTATACTACTATTAATGAAGGAAGTCGATCTGATGATGGAGCCGAAAGACAGTCGAGGGAACTCTTTAAAGATTTACAGCAATTACCTGGTGTTTGACCTTGATTAATTTGTATTGATGAGAACTTTACACCTAGATAGGTTGTGACTGTCATTGGGGGTCTGATGATGAAGACGAAGGACAGTCAAGGGAACTCCTTAACGTTTTACAGTAGCTACCTTGTTTTGTATGTATGTCCGTCCAATCTTTGTTTGAAAGAGTAGTGCCCAGAGGTGGTCCCATTTAAATTTAGTAAAGATCCGATAAAGACCTTCGAAGTTAGACAATGGAACTCTTCAATGAATTACAGCAAATCACTCTCAATTGCTGTAATCGCATGTTCATGTATAGTTCATGCCACTCAATACATACATAGTGTCTTTCGAAGGCCTACCCATATTATTAAATGACTAATTTTACTTATTTATGAACTATACAAACTTATATATGGCCTATACAACATATATATATATATTACCCTTAAAACTAAAAAGGGTAAAATAACTTAAAATTTAACAAAAAATAAAGACTCCAAGATTAACAGATTATTATTATATATTGTTCTTATAAAATTATTTTATTATAAGCAAATTTTGATAATATTTTAAACTTTTTAGTGTAGTAGATTTTTGAAGGCGGTTTTTATTTTTTGTTAAAATTTAATTCTCTCCACATAAATGTATTGTTTTTTTAGTTCGTTCGTAGTTCTCTATGCATGCGTTAATGCGTTTCAAAGATTCTATAGTATTAGCTAAATAAAATTGTTTAAGTTTAGCCTCAGGCTCCCCCACCCTAACAATCAGATACCCTTATAAAGGTACATACTACACAACAGATGTACCGAAAAAATCCCCGGAATTTATTAGATACCTACCAAATAACATCAACAAACTCTAGATTAGATCTAGCCACATGTGCCCTGAAGCAAATGATTAAAAACAACAATGTCCCCTTATGTAACTGTACCCTTATCAATTGATATAGACATCTCTACATGGCTGCTCAATCAGAAAAAATCTAGAACAGAGAATACGATGTCCTACATGTTCAGTGGCATGTAGCCATATTATTGTAGACTAGCTGTACCCGTGGCTTTGCTCACGTCAAAGTAATCTTAACGCCAAACTAAGATTTCAATTAATCATACAAACCAACTCACACCTGATTCCCATTCCAGTAGGCAGAAACTATAGATTTTATCTTACATACATGAAGAATGCATGCTCGACGGTTCAGTTTATTAACCTGCCTTTTTTGAGAAGGTCAGGTACGTTCGTTGAAGTCAGACCCTCCACCCCTTCCTTTTTTTTCCTTTTTTATTGTTGTCTATCCTCATTGACGCCACCCTCATACAGACAGCCGTGACTTTTCAGATACTTGACAGTCCTAGTAACCCAAACTCATACAGATAAATCATAGCAAACAGTTAAGTTATAAATTTTAGTGGAAAAAAGAATACGGTCGTGAGCAGGATTCGAACCTGCGCCTCCCGGATAAATGCTCCAGGTGCTCTGACCGCTATGCCATCTCGACCTCTGCTCACTACCGCGAATTCTGCTTCCACATTTTAATACGTCTTCTATCTATTTAGTCCCTATACAGGTGACCGAACCGACACGACTAACTTTGCAGTTAATACAATATCGTACAGATTTTATGCGAATTCGTGGTAGTAAGCAGAGGTCGAAATGGCTTAGCGGTCAGAGCGCCTGGAGTATTTATCCGGATTAGGATTACTTTACAATATAATTAATAAACGATTCTTCATCTTCATGTCGACACAATTTTAATTATTTGGTTGCCTAGATCCACACTTGCTGTGTCCAAAATTGTTTTCAGGTAGGTTCACTTTATGCTTAATTTGTTAGGAACTTTTCCACCACACGGTGGAAAAGTTCCTAGCCTCAGTTTTGCGGTGAGTCTCGACTGGGCATCCTGACACTGCCTCGGTCAGTTTAAAATAACTGTGCCTGGCTTGTTAGGTGGTTAAGTGTTGTGCTGGTAACTGGTCATACAGTGGGTGTCTAGGGTCTGACTCCTGCTTGGATTTTTCCACGGCACACGTGACATGTCTGTAGATATGTGGGGGCGCTATATCAGCTGTCGGATACAGCTTTTGAAGTGGTGTAGATTATACGATGCCATATTAGGATTCCACTCATTAATTAGATTTTTACATAATCTCAATGGGCCTGGGTTTGACCGCCAACTCGCCTGATTTTAAGCAATGATGTAATTGACGATGGAACACGCTTGAACACTAAATACCTTTTCACTTGAGCCTTGAAAACCACCAGATATATATTTATTGAGAAACACGGATGATGAACGTATTCGGCATCAGTACAACCAGCTGAAAGCTAGATGCGACATAGATGATCTTAAGCCGCCGTTACCGATACATTGAAGATACCGGGATGTTTTAACACCTCTTCGATACCGGGAGTACTCCCGACTGAACGTTCCCGAATGACTGTACCGGCGCCCTATATCTATGGAGTGCACTCCTTCTTTCTTCACTCACGTATTCCGGTGGGATGGCAATCCGACACGTCCGGAGTGAGATCAGGCGCAGAACTGACGACATGACAATATGTGTTGAATGATAATGTCACATACATAGGTACATACATAAATTCACGTCTTTGGCCTAGGCTTCAGGTAGGCAGACACTATAGAACGCCACCTGTTAAGCTCCTTACATACTCTTTTTGCTTCTATCACGTTCATACGTCTGTTAATACACGCGTGCTGATTGTGAGCACTACTTTTTTGACCTTTTAGTGAGTTTCGGTGGGTCATTTTATATCCATTTAGGGATCTCAGAATTTCCACTTACACCTGCCTCGTCTTTTCAACATGACTTTAAGCATAAATTTTTCAGTTTCTGTCACTGCATCTTCATTTAAAAATGAAAATATTAATGATCATCAATCTTGTGCAGTGTAAAGAGAATCTTAGAAAAACGGACTTATTAGTCTAGTGGTTGCAAGTGAGTATAAGCGTAGATAAGTCTTGGGTTTGATCACCAGGTCGACAAAAGTGTTGTCGAGTTCCACAATGGAGTTTTCAGTAGAGCTTGGGTCTGGCTTGTTGTTTATTTTTCCAACATTTAACACCCGATCTATAAAACGAATGCCCAAGATGCAGGTACTAATAGTCTGTTCCAATCTCCGCTTAGTAAACATTCGCTGAGGTTAAGCAATGTTTTACACGGTATTTCATTGGATATCATCGAGAATGTACTCTCCAACCACCTCAATAGCTGGACAGCCTCTAACAAAATCGTCAGTAATGTTTATTTGATGTTTCGCTATTAACTACTTATGGATTAGGCAATTAAATTAATCCTAAGGCCAGGCTGAGGGAATGTGTAGTTTTGTTACTAAATAGGTATTGGGGGCTGAGTTGCCCGCGTCCGTAGGAGTGCACCCTTAAAATGGAATCCCTACACGTAGCCCCTGGGTGGTGCAAAACAGGCAACACAACACTGGTCGGAGGCTTCGACCACAGCTGTTTACCATCCACCGGACGAAGCCGTTGTGGGAGTGGGCAGTTGCATCAACTCCCCAACTATCGTTCTCCCAAAATCTATCCACTCTACTTAAGAGAGAATTGATTTATTCTGGATATACGTGCTCCATCCTCGGCCACACCATCGCTTGCCATCAGGCGAGTTGGTGGCCAAACGTAGATCCATTTTTTTGTTTATATATATTTTCTATATAGTTTATGACAGAGTTTAAAAATGACTTTTCTATGGAAAGAAGTACCATGATTAATGATGAGATCTGATTGATAAAAATTGTACATAACGCTAACGTGTAACATCTTCACTGTTCCCCATACTGATATGAGACAGCTGCAAGAGAAACACATAAAAAGTGGGTTTATATCACAAAAGGACACGAAAAACGAAAATAACGTTGTTTTTCTACGAAATAACATAAACCTTGTATTATCAAAATTAAAAATATGCAAAAATAATTCCTGTACCTGGATTCGATCGTCATACTTAGACTGTGCCAGTCACCTATGTACGATATACAACTAATTAGTCAGTTGACAATGTCGCTAAAATAGGCATTCACAATCTACTAATCAAAATACAAAACCGGTAAATGCTTGGTCCCCATGTGATAAAGCGCAATGATACCCTTTGCAGTGCTTATCATTTTTGATTAGCTATACAACAGTGCTATTTTTTATTGAAATCCGTCCAATTTAGATTCTGAGTGTCAGATGTTTATCATTACTGCTCAGCTCCCTTGAGGAAATGCGCAATTTTGAATAGCCTATAAGTTGACCCGGCTTTTGACGATATTTTTTACAAATTTTCAGTTGTTTCTTTTTCTTGGTTTGGACGACAACCTCGGACATACAAACAGACAAAAATACTCAAATTTTAAAAACCACATATTTGGCAGTAGATTCGATTGAATAACACAATACGAAAGAAAAAAAACCAAAAAGCGAATTTTAAATTTTCGGGCTTTCGAGTTACGATTTTATTATAAGTATAGATATATTATCTCTCAATAACATTTGTCTTTTATTTGGAGATATATAGGTTTTTTTTCCTAGAAGCATTTTTAGGTAATTTATCATAGGAGCTGTGTTTTGTAGAGCATAAAATTCCAGACTTAATGTACTCTTTATTTATAAAAGCTAAATGATTCTACACTGCCCTGTCTGGATTTCCAAAAAAATATACCTATACAAGCTGTGGTTTTGAACAGTGGCCATATTGTAGGAACATATACAGCAACAAGTTATATGTTGTATAAAAATAATTACGTCCTATTCGTCTCGTAACAGCTGACGCTTCTTTGTGAAACTTTCGCATACTACGCACAACGCAGCAACGAGCACGCTGCTCGACAAGTAGGTAAGTTGCATACAAATCAACGATAAAGACCTAACGAACATAATAAGACTACAATGTAGTTTAAGGATTGTGTTTTTGTTTCATTACTGGTTTCTAAACTCTCCGTGGCTATGATACGACGTATACGCAAAAAACAGTAAAAATGCGAAATTAATTAGATTTTCTAAGGTATACTTTTTTAATTGTTTTGTAATCAGTTACACCTATAGATTCATCTCCTTCAATTTGGCCACTGTCTAGAACCACAGCCTGTATAACAAAGGTTTTTTTTTTTTTCAAAAATAATAATAATAATCTTTATTCATTCAAACATTAGTACAATACATATACACATATTACATCAGTAAACATAGACATAAAAAAAAAACAGTATATCTCTGGCCCCCACACTAGGATTCCCTGTGTCGTGGTGACAAATAAAAAAATAAATTAATTAATTAAAGACATATATATAGAGATAGTGTGTGTATGTATATGCGTGTGTGTGTGTGTGTGTGTGCACGCGCGCGCGCGTGTGTGTGTGTGTGTGTGTGTGCGCACGCGCGCGCGCGTGTGTGTGTGTGTGTGTGTGCGCACGCGCGCGCGCGTGTGTGTGTGTGTGTGTGTGTGTGTGTGTCTGCGCGTGCGTGTTTGTGTGTGTAGGTAGATTTAGTTTTAATACGTGTAAGTTCGTCTGCGTGCAATATTAAATACCAATATTTAAGAGGTTCTCGGTATGGGCATAGTCTTTGGGTATTAGCCATTTCTGGATTATGGTTTTTAGGCGGATTGCTGTCAGGTTTATTATAGTATTATTGGTTTTAAATAGTTTATTATGTAGAAAGGGTCCCATATAATTAAAAGATTGACGAGCAAAAGCAGAACGAGCTCTCGGTGTGTCCCACTTAAGAGTTCTGTAAGAGATATAAGATAGAAAAATAGACATCTACACACGTTTGGCCAACAGCTTGCCTGATGGTAAGCGACGACGGTATGGCCGTGGATGGAGCACATAGATCCAGAAGAAATCTATCCACACTAGCCTTAAATATCCCTAGATTGTATTTCTCAGGACACACGGAAGATGCCAAGGAGTTCCAATCATGGGCAGTATCATGAACGTGGATCCAAATCGTTGAATAAGAGTTTTTGGAATTTCCACGAGGAATGGATGGTAGTGTTCCGTCCTTCTACTTGTCCTGTAATAAAAGGGGAAGGATCGAATGAGGTCATGAAGCTCACATACTTACCGAAATGTATCTGGTATATAATAGACAGATATACTTCTTCCTACTAATATTATAAAGGTCTCCATTCCTGAAGGGTTTGCATACACCAACAAATCAGCAATACTGTTATTAAGTCCCATGTAATAGGTGGGTAGTGAGCCTTGTGAAGGCAACCGCCTCCACGCCTAATAGCCGAAACCCCTGCCTGTATGATTTAAACTAGGCGGGCTTGTACGGTCATGGGTGGTTAGAAAGGGGACTCTGTTCACCATCAAGTGACTCGAGAGAAGACGGTGGCGCAGTGGTCACGTAAACTGTGGAGAGCGATGCTTAGGGGAGACCCCTGTGCAGTTTTCCCAAGGATGTACCGTAATAAGGATTGCATAGTGGGTGTATTGGAGCTGGTCTGTTCAACTTACGTTGTTCCTGAACTATTGAACCGATTTTCACTGACGAGATGTGTCGTGGAAACTGTCGCGTTGGTCTACTGGGTCCTCAGTGCCCCCCTCTATATCCTGATAATGATCACCAGGGTGGTTTCAGTGAGGTAGGAATCCCACACTCTCCTGTTTCTACTTCCTGCAACAAAAATCCAATAACACTTTGGCCAGCCCCAAAATTAAACCTCAAGCTCAGCAGCTTTTGCAACCACTAAACCAACACGACAGTTTCCAAGGCGATCTGTCTTCGTCCGTTAGTTAAAATCTGTTCAATAGTTCAAGAACAATGTTAGTAACTTTAACTATATGAACATTCATGTGTAGTCAAGTCAACTTGTAACATAGTTAAAACTAAAGTTATCCTCGAAGGGTTCTCCCAAGTATGTCGGAGTCGGCTTCCAGTTCACGTGGTCGAAAATTTGTATTTAATAGTGGAGTACTGTTACACTAGATCAGAATTGTCTGTAGACAGTTCAGCTACTACACACATTGTTCACTACACATAACAATAAAACAACTTTTAACCGGATTAATCGTGTGTATTAACACCAATATGTTTGTTTTTCCTGACCTTTTTGATTTGTTGAACGCTGCAAAGTATCAGGAAAAACAAAAAACCAATAATACATGCGATTAATCCGGTTAAAAGTTGTTTTATTATAATACTACACATATTGTCTAGTGGCCGATAGTGCCCCTGCTGAGCATGTCGTCCTGGGTTCGATTCCCGAACCAAGCAATGTATTTTTAGGTTTTTCTTATATGAAATTCTCAGTAGCAATCTGGAGTTCTGATGTTGGCGGCGTGACACCCCTGTGCTGCAGAGAGTACGTAAAGATCTGTCCTTCACTCTAGTCGAGTAAGACTGTCGTCTCAGCCGGCTATGAGAGTGAAGGAAGAGGGAGTGCACCTAGCTTTGCGCATACACTTGTGCGCTATAATATCTCCTGCGTACTTGGATAATCTCCGGATAGACCGTCGTGATCGAATATTCGGTCGGGAGTGTATTGTTATGGACAAATACCTATGGAATATGGCAGAGTGGTATGTGGTTCTTACTACCTCCTTAGTTATTTACTCTGAAGGCTCCTAAGTTAGTTGTGAAGTCAGTTAACAAAGCATAAAGTGTATAAATGTTACATGAGGAACACAGACGGTGTGGACAGGCTCAAGATACGAGAGTTAAGAAATTTGTTTCCTAGTTTTAAGCTTGTATGTGAATTAAGTATCTGTTAATGCAGCTACAATACAGGAAATAAAAAATAACTAATTAAAAAGCACGACTGCCATATGTGAACCAAAAAGTGAACAAGATTAATTAACAACTTTTAACCGGATTCATCGCGCGGGTTAACGCTGCATCATAGTCGCAGGAGGACAAAGTGTTCGAAACGTCAGGAAAAACAAAAATCAATAATACACGCGATTAATCTGGTTAAAAGTTGTTTTATTATAATGTGTAGTGATCGCGAAAACCTAAGATATTACTAAGATTATTTAATTTAAACATTTAAAAACACGCCTGCGCCTATGATATTTTACTAGCCTATGTTAATCGGGACACTGTAAGGATTCTAACGATACCCCATCGATATCGGTTCAGGCGTTTAGAAGTTATAGTGGAATAAAGAAACTCACATACATACTTACATACATGAACCCTAAAAACATAACACTCCTTTTTTGGCAGTTGTGTAAAAACAAGATAGGTGAAAATTTTTCATCGCAGTCGGGGGACAGCACTTGTTATATATAATCATATTTTTTTATATATGTTAAGGCATATAGGCATTTAATGCCTATATTAATTGCTATTTTTAAAGGAAACTGATAAATAATAGTCAGGAACGGGACCTGAACCCGCGACCTTTAACATTCCGTGTCATCACTCTACCAACTGAGCTGCCTTGTCGTTCTTCGAATCTATCGAAAGAGATTGGGATGTTGTTCGGCGCTTTACAACTGTTAAGTGGTAATGCTGAGTTTAGTAGATCTGTATATGATTGCCAAATAAATATCGCTAGGCGTCTCCTTAAGACAAGGATACTTGAAATTCAATAGATTCGAACAACGACGAGGAGCTACCTTGGGTACTAGTTGGTAGAGTGATGACACGGAATGTCGAGGGTCACGGGTTCAGGCTTCAGGTTCTTGTCTATTATTTATCAATGTATCCTTGAAAAATAGTTATTAATGTTATCACTTATTATATATTTTATTTTATACCTACTATATAACTTTTTTTTTATCTAACTACCGTATGTTACTCAGAACAATGCAAGTACCTACGCACGATACCCCATACATCTCAAAATCAGTTCAGTAATTTTATAGTGGAATATATAAACTCACAAACATACATGTACCCTAAAACACAACACTCTTTTTTTAGGCGGTCGTGTAAAATCTTCTTGTGTGGGACTATTTTACAAAAAGAAAAACAAAACAATTGAATCCAATACCGACTGCGAATGCCTACTATCTGACGTCCACAATCCAGTTACTGGGTAACATGATATCTCGTGTTATAACTGGTTTTCAGACTTTCAGGCCCCTGCCTACCCGTAACGGCTGTCATAGATCTTAATTTGACAACCGGGACCGACGGCTTAACGTGCTTTCCGAGGCACGGAGGGGTCTCAGTATGAAATGATGGTCACGCATCCACAGACCGACCGCGGCAACCGCAGCTTAACCTCGATCGATCGATCTGTGCAGCTGTTACTTAGCTGCAAACTCCTTACAAATATTCTAAGCATTTTACATGAAAAGCTGACGGTTATATCAGCTATTTTCCCCAATCGTCACGTCCGATCAAAACGTATTGGACAAACATCGCACGTGTAAAGGAACTGCGCAGAAATCCGTGTCTATTCATTGAATATTTCTCAGAAAACTCAACAATATTTGTCTGTGGTATTTTTATGTGCATCTACGAATTTAGGTGATGACGTCACCAATCCTAAATAGAGCGATCAAACCACGAATAAGCACGAAATAGCTTATGTATTTGTCACCGAATTATTGTTGAGTTATTTTATATACTAGTTTATATTAAGGTTTTATTCTTAATGTTTAGAAGTTTACTTAGTGGAGTTAGAAATTTGTAGACAGTTTAATGCGGTCGTGAGCAGGATTTGAAACTGCGCCTCTAGCCAACTGAACCATCCCAACCTCTGCAAACTACAAATCTTTCAATCGTATTATAACGCATATGTCGCAAACTCTAAAGTTATAATTTTTTATGAAAAGGGAAATACGGTCGTGAGAAGGATTTGAACCTACGCCTCTCGGACAAATAGTTCAGGGACTCTCCAGGCAGAAGTCAGGGTTCCACCTTGTCGTGGTGGGGAGGCTCTAGTACCCGTGGCTTGGTCACCCACGGTAAAGCTAGAGGATCCCGAGGAGGGCCGCTCCTCCGGGCTTTGCCTTCAAGCCCATGTTGGAGCGAGTGGAGTGCTGCAACTGAAGTGGGCTGCGGTATCGTATGGGCGGCAGCAAGGCTGAGAGATGGGGACCGCGGTGGGAGAGGAGTGCCGCTATGTCAATACACCGCTCTCCCTACCTTCCGCGGCCTTGACGGGACCGCCACCGTTAGATGACAGGCATGGTAGGGCCGCAGGGGAGGATGAGTGCAGGCATATCGAGGAGCCGCTCTCCCTATCCTCTGCGGCCGTATTGGCAGGCAACGGAGCCACAGCCCTGACCCGTCGTCGCAGGGACCTTGGGCGTCCGGACACGGGGTCGTCTGGCGCCCATTGCACATGGTCTCCGAGGTGTGTCGTAGCGGGGGGGTGCCATACCCAACCCCGTGAGAGGGAAGACGGACCGTGGACCCGCCCTCAAGCATCTGTGGAGGTACATTGTGGAGTTTTAGTGGGTTCGAGTTCCACTATACAAGAAACTATAAAAGAAGGCTGAATCCAGGATGGCTTAGTTGGTAAAGCGCTTGAAGTATTTATCTGGTAGGTGCAAGGTCGAATCCTGCTCTCTACCATATTTTTCTTTAAATACATAAATAAAAATAAAATTTATGTGTATTTTTATGATCTATAGATAAGGTACTTATTGGTTTCGGGTTCCAGTGTGTATATATTATGTTAAA
Organism: Xylocampa areola; assembly: GCA_935421205.1. Classification (NCBI taxonomy): domain Eukaryota; kingdom Metazoa; phylum Arthropoda; class Insecta; order Lepidoptera; family Noctuidae; genus Xylocampa; species Xylocampa areola. The sequence goes on along the minus strand of OW285205.1, from coordinate 20,114,343 downwards.
AATAAAAAAGTATCATGCCTGTATTCCCCGAAGAGGTAGACAGTGGAGTATTGTTGTAAACCTTACATGTAATATTTGGTGACAGTAATGATACCACTGTTTTATTAACACCCTAAAGCCAATTTAACCTATTTGTAGGGGTATAAAGCTGGTAAATTTATTATACTCTTGAGCGCCATTTTATATTAAACAGCCATTTATTTCCAATGAGGTTTTATTTTATAGGTATATGTGTCGTTTTGTGGGTTGATGTGATGGAAGACTTATTGAAATAATTTTGCACACACGTGAATTTTTAAATATATATGACGGACAATGGTTTGAAGAATAGGATCAGAGGTGTCTGTCAAGATTTTAAAGGTAATAATGCAGCGAACCTACTGCACCACAGTCTAAGCGGCAGGAGGAAATAAGGGGTAAACAGAGCTGCTGTGAAGCGACCCACAAGGATCCATCACAACATTGTCCAGCGAAGGACAAGTGCGACAAGGATAGCTTCATCAAGGTGGAAAAGAAGGAGAAAAAGCCTCCTTGTCGGAACCAGTGCGGCACCGCACCTACCGGACCGAACCAACTGCTGCGTCCGGCTGTACCAGAGTCGCCGCTGTATGTGTCCCGGCTGCATTACTCTACAAAGGTCGAGGAGATTGTAGAGCACATCAGAATAAAGACGAAGTTCACTGTGAGGGTCGAGCGGTTGGAGTCTCGTCACAATGTGAATTTCAATTCCTTTGTGGTGAGAGTGCCGACTGAACATCTTTCGACCTTCACGAAGGAAGAATTTTGGCTGAGAGGTGTGCTGTTCCGGCGTTTTCGAGGCCGGATACCGGACACCGCGCGACACACGACGCCGACTCTACGTGTGAATTAGTGTTTTTGTTTATATTGTTATGTTTTTATGTTCATTATAGTATTATATGTATTTTGTTATGGGCCTTGATGCCTGAAATAAATGGTAAAAAAAAAAAATTAGGCTCTCCGCCTCCCACTGAGAGCACATTTACATTGGGTTAGTGACTAGTACTGAGTCACTTCATATTACAATGTACAATGTAGGTATTCAAATATTAGAGGGATTAGAGGTCTAAATAAGTCAGGGTGTAGGGGTCCGTCCGCCACGGTGGTTCTCAAGAGACTGACGTCCTTCCTCCTCTTGCTGTAGTCGCTGACTACCCGTAGCGCTCGGTGTTGCAACACCACTAATGTGTTGTCATCTCCGACATATAAAATAGTTTGAATATTTACCCTTTTTGCTGCCTCATTGGCGTAGGTTCGATTCCCGAGCCGGGTAAATTGTTATTAAGTTTTTCTGTTAGAAAATTCTCAATGGTCCGCAGCGGGCAGCTAGAAAATTATATAACATCCCCGTGCTTCCGAAGCACATAAAGCCGTCGGTCCTGCGACTGATCTCTCTCTGGTTGTGTCGGATTGCCGTCCCATCACACTATGAGACTGAAAAAAGACTGAGTGTACACAGGTACACTCAGTAGTTTACACATGCACTTGTGCACTTTAATATCTCCTGCGTATTTAGCAAATCTCCGAAGAGATAGGCTACCGTTACCGAAAATTCAATTAAATAATAAAATGTATACAAAAATGTCTAAATCGACTTTTTTCATTCACGAAATATTATGAATAGCATTTTTTTGTCTACATTTATCGCATTCACAATACTTATAATAAAGGTTGGCATTCAATCCGCGACCGTTTGGACGCAGTCAGCCGTGCTTCCCGTGAATGGGACGCGATAAATCATGTCTTGTACTCCAATGGCGATGTATGGCCCTTTTTTGTTAAATGAACTGATAATAATATCGTAATCTAATATGAATTCAAATATATATATATAGCAGAATACATATAAAATACAAGCAACATAGCCTCACGCCTGTATTCCCCGAGGGGAAGGCAGAGGTGTAGTACACAATACGCATGACAACAGATTTTGAAAACTGCTTTTATAATGTGGGTATACGTCTACTATTACCGAAAAAACATTATTTTAGCAATAAACTAAGTCAGCAATAAACAAATTATTGCATTTTAATTTAGGTGTCTAATTTGAATTAAGCGCGAAAACGCTCATGGGCGTCATGGCGCCGCTTGTGACGTCACGCCTCGGTAATTATTTGAGAAAAGTTCAATCAACACCTACGGCGGTGACTGATATTTACCTGGGCGTGACGTAATTCCGTGCAATTGGCGTTTTAGTTAACATGTCCGATTCCAATATTCTATACTTTTATTTTCAAATCTAGGTCATTATTTAGAATGCTTTGTGGATATATTTTTCTCTAAAACCATTTATTCTTTGGTTCTATAATACTGTCATCATGCCTATTGTTCAGCCACATTTCACCAATGCTGTTATTAAGTCCAATGCAATTAGGTGGTAAGCATATTATCAAAACTAACCTTATAAATGCGAAAGTAAATCTGTCTATCTGTTTGTTTATTACGTTATCCTAAACAGCAGAACCGGATGAATCTTGGTATAGATATAGATTGGACCTTGGAGGAGGACATAAACTACGTATTGTCACGCAAATAAATTCGCGGGCACCAGCTAGTTGGAAATATATCAGTACTTTTGTACACCATATTAAATTTAACACTTTCACAGTCTAGCGTCACAGCGATTCTTTATTTACTGTGTCTGCAACGCGGACTGTGAAGGCGAGGGTATCCGGGTAATGTCATTTTCAGATGTGTTTCATTTGTATTTATTTTTTTGGTCTGGGTTGCAAACGGGCAGACGTGACGTAAGCGATTACCGCCGCCTATGGACACCCGCAACCCCAGAGGAGTCGCAAGTACGTTGCCGGCCTTTTCAAGGGTTTGGGCCTCCGGTACCCTCACTCACTCGGCGAAACACAATGCAAGCGTTGTTTCACGCCAGTTTTCTGTGAGGCCGTGGTATTACTCCGGTTGAGCCGGCTACATACGTGCTGGAGCATGGCTCTCCCACGGTTAAAGGTTAAAGTTAACCCGGATTCAAATTTTGAATGAAATATAAAGGTCTGCACTGCATCCAATAAAATCACAAAGACAAGCCTAATTACGATTTGCCATTTATTTTATTTGAGTTATATATAAAACTTATACCAAAATTAAGGTCATAAAGTATGTGATAGGTAAATCAAGAAAAACTCATCAGTCTAATTAAAAAATTAAGTGTTTCCTATATCTACGATGCACTCACCACATCATTCAGTTCCGAGCTTCAAGCGGCGCCACTCCTACGCCTAAGGCGCGGTGACGCTTGAAGAAATAAATAACAAACAGGATTATATAAGGTAAACTTCTAAATTTAGATCAAACTGCAATAATAATAATGCTTTATTATAAGACCCATAGAAAATATAATACAAATATACTTTTCTTATTTTTATAATAATGTAGGTAAAATTTTAAGATTACGCATTTTTATTAAGCGTTGAACTACTGAAATTGGATTGGAATTGAAATTAATTTCAAGAGAAGCCTGAGGGAGCCAATTGGTCGGCCAACACGACCATGGTACCGTCTAATCCCCGTCTAATTTGTCTGACAAGTTAGATGGTTAACCGACCATCAGTCAGCTGTCGGGGGCCTTTCGTTAATCAATCAAATTCAGGCTTGCCCCGTGTACTGCGGTACACCGCGCGCAGGTGACCTTGCTGAGTTTATAGGTACTAATGCATATAGTGGCGAACTCTAAAGTTATAAAGCTTTGTGGAAAGAAAAAAACGGTTGTGAGCAGGATTCGTACCTGCACCTCACGGAAAAATACTCCAGGCGTTCTGACCACTAATCCGTCTTGACCTCTGCTCACTTGTCCGAATTATTCTTCCGCATTTTACGCCGTTTAAAGTACAATGATATTATTAAAATTTAAAAGGACACTAAATAAATTAATCCTACTAATATTATAAATGTGTTTAGATGTTTTGTTACTCAACCGAACAAAAACTACTAAACGGATTTGGATGAAAATTGGCGTACAGATAGTTTATAGCCTGGATTAACATATAGGATACTTTTTATCCCGGCTGGAACCATTTCTGAAGTCCATTTGGACAAATTCGCGAGCAGAAGCTAGTAATATATAAAAGTTATGATATAACTGCCTCGTTGGTTTAGTGGTCCGTAGCGCGACTGCTGAGCAGGAGGTCTCGGGTTCGATTCCCGGGTTGGGCAAAGTGTTTTTGAGTTTTTCTGTTAGGAAATTCTCAGTAGCAGCCCGGAGTTTGGAAATGTGCCCGGTTGATGGCAATAGGCTCACCACATGGGACTTAATAACAGCATTGGTGAAATGTGGGTGTACAATTGTGTACACCTCTGCCTACCCCTTCGGGGAATACAGGCGTGATGCTATGTATGTACAATTGATGAATTTCTTAATGATAACACATTGACTAATGTCATTTTTGATTACTGGTACGACTGACTTATAAAATTTTGATGAGATATACCCGTACAATTTAATTTATATTCTAAATGCTTTAAATCTTTATGTTATGCTATTAATTCTTATTCTAAAACTAGCTGATGCCCGCGTCTTCGCCCGCGAGAATGTCGGATATCGCGACCAAAAGTAATCATGAAATTTTGATCCCGGTCCCGCTTTCCAATACCGGGTTTAGGCAGCGCATGCCATTTTTTCCTACTTACTTGACACTTATCTTCATACTTTGGACAATTCACACAATATCTTTATAAATTGTAGCCTATGTGTTATTCTGATGTATAAGCTATATTATTGTAAAGTTTCATTAAAATCCATTCAGTAGTTTTTACGTCAAAGAGTAACAAACATCCATCCATCCATCCATACTTACAAACTTTCGCGTTTATAATATTAGTAGGAAGAAGGATTTGTATGCCTATAAGACAAAACATAACGCACTTAACATATTATATTTACGACCCTATTGTTAACCTATGTTTGACAAAAAAAAAAAATTGATTTTTGATATAGTATCTACGTCTTTTGGTGACGTTACCACTATGTATTCAGTCCCTATACAGGTGACTGTACAGTGACACTAAGATATTTATTTATTTATTTTTCTTCTGGGGGGCTCATGGTTAAATAATAGCCACACATATCGATCGACCAAGGTTAAACTGTGCTTGCCGCAGCTGGTCTGTGGATGGGTGGTCATTTCATATCGAGACTCCCGTGCCTAAGAGAGCACGTCAAGCCGTCGGTCCCGGTTGTCAAATGAAGATCTAAGATAGCCGCTACAGGTAATCAGATACTTGAAAGTCTGCAAACCAGTCTTACCACGAGGTATTGTGCTACCCAGTAATTGGGTTTTTGAAGTCAAATAGGTAGTCGCTTGGTTAAGCTGGAAGCCAACCCCAATGTAGTCTTCGTTGGATAAAACGTAGTTGGACAAAAGCAAGACAGATCGATTGATTTAAGTATACTTCCTTCTATTCAAATACTCGTAACATAAAGAGAAATACAAGTTTTTAAAACATAAGTTCGACGGGCGGCCTCATAATGCATATCTACCAGGCAACCTTGAGAGGGAAATGGATTAATGAGTCAATAAAAAAAGATATTATTTTCCGACGCGAGCGGACTCGTGGGCACAGCTAGTGTTCCATAAATCCTCATTCAACTTCTTCTTCTTCTTCATCGATACACTCCTGGCAGAGTGGTCTAAGTGGTATTCAACTGGATGTCTTAAAAACTATTGTTTGTATGACAAATTTAATAATGCAGTTCAATGGATGACATATTATGGGATTGATTTGGTGTAAATATAAGTATTTGCATGGACTAAAAAAATCATCAGGCTCAAAGATTACATACATACATACATGTATGTAACATACATACATAAACTCACGCCTTTCGCCCATGGGGGTAGGCAGAAACTACAGAACGCCACCTGCTACGATCCTTACATATGCCTTTTGCTTCATCCACGTTCATACATCTGGTCATACATGCGCGGCGGTTGCGAGTACTACGCACCTTACCTTTTTGGAGGATATCACTAATAAGGTCATTGTTTATCCTTCTAATGAAAAAATTAAAAAAACACTGCAGGGCAAGGGCCTCTTCTTATACATGAAGACACGAACTTGATCATCACGCTACCACCCTGGAGCGGAAGTTCAAATTTATTCACAAGATTTTCCTTTGACGTGTTCTGATTAACTAACAAAGTACATATAACATGAAAAAGACACTTTTGTCAAAATTGTACCTACCGTTGGCGACCATCAAGCCATCAAGTTTTGGGAGGTGGGCCCGTAACCACTCGGCCACCATGACACTATGTTATCGTCTTTTTTTTAATGTTTAAAGTTACAGACTATATAAAAAAATCAAAACAAAATGCGAGTTAATTGTAGTATTACGGTTTACTAAATATCCAAATCATAGCATTGATATTACCTTCATAAATACTAAATTATCCATTTTTCCTCTACCCAAGTCCAGATAGAAAGTTTTCCAGTCAGTAAACCTCAGCAATTTTCTTACAAAAATACAGAGATGGAATAACAGAGTCGAAAGCTGCTAAAATAAAAATATCACGTCGGGCCGAAATACTTAATAGAAAAAGGTTGCCAAGGGAAAAGTTGAGTATTTGTCGTAGATGGATAGAGAATCTGCTGTTTTACAAAACTGCTAGCTGTTTTACAAAACAGATCAGTCTTATAAAACAGCTGAGCAACGTTCAGCTGGATTTCCATTCCGATACGTATAACAAAACTTCTACCCACGTTTAGCCGTAATGTAGAATGATTTATCTACAGTCAGAAAGATTTATCTATTGTATAGGTATATTAAATGGACTTGGACAGTCACCACACAAGTAAAAAAAGAGATACTGTATTTTGAATTATCTTTCCGTGGCTGGGTTGACGGAGCCCCGCTGTGCGGGGCTCCTATTTTTGTGTCTGTAAGGTCAGAAAAAACCTAAACATGAAGAGGATGACCTCTTCGCACCTAACTTATTCGTGTCGGGATACACGGAACTCCCGAGCTCGCTTCGCTCGCTCATGCGTCAATTTAATTTACTTTCTTTCATAATCCCGATTTAGTATCGATTAGTCATTCATTTATGTCATTCAAAATTTCCATTATAATATTATTTACTACAGGCTTACAACACACAGAGCCATAAGCGACAAAATTAAGAACTAAAATCTAAAATCTGACATTTCATTTCACACTGTTTTACATAACCTCTGATCTTTGACCCGCTGCTTTGATAAACGCAGAATGTTGCATACAATTCTGCGTGTTATAGCTTAGTTATTAATGAAAAACCGCTAAACTTCGATCAGCTGTTTCACATAACAGCACTGTTTTGTTAATCACCTAGCAGTTTTGTAAAACACCTGATTCTACAGTTCATCTGCGACATATTCAATGAAACTAGAGTTATTTGGTGAAGTTTTCCTGTAGTGTTTCAACAACGCTTGAGTCGTTTTGGGTAAAAATTGTATCTACCCGGTTTGCCTCGTTTGTCCAATTGACGCAAGTGCGACTGCTGAGCATGAGATCTCAGGTTCGATTCCCGGATCGGGCAAAGTGTTGTTGAGTTTTTCTGTTAGAAAATTCTCCGGACTCTGAAATTGTGCCCGATAGATGACAATAGGCTCACCATTATTACATGGGATTTCATAACAGCATTGGTGAAATATGGGTGTACAATTGTGTAGTATACCTCTGCCTACCCATTCGGAGAATACAGGCGCGATGCTATGTTTAAAAAGAAAAGAAAAGACCCCTGATAACTAAAAAAAACAAATGTTTCTCCAACATCCTGTGCCGAAGTCTCGGGATTGCTGTATTCACCGAGACCTTGGCAAGTTGTGCAATCACCCTGCTGGGAGGCAGTCAGATTAGTAAAAAAACACACGACTGTAATGTGTGAACTAAAAATTTATAAAAGATGAGATAAAAAATCTCAATTTTTTGTGTACCATAGCCACTATATTTAAATATTTTCATCTTACTGGCCTATATTGCCCGGGACAATGTAAGTATTCTAACGATACCCCATACATCTCCTGGTTCAGGCGTTTAGAAGTTTTGGTTGAATAAAGAAACTCACAAAAGTCACAAACATACATCAATACATATTATAAAACAAAGTCCCTCGCCGCATCTATCTATCTATCTATCTATCTATCTGAGTTTATCGTTCACGATAAAATCAAAAACGACTGAACGGATTTTCATGCGGTTTTCACGAATAAACAAAGTCTTTCATGAGGAAGGTTTAGGTGTCAAATTCCCGTGGAAAGCCAGGGTGGGTCGCTAGTGAACCATAAAAACATAACACTCCTTTGTTTGGGCAGTCGTGTAAAAATCTGAGTGATTCAGAGTATATACCTATCTGCCTAGCCTTTTCCCAATTACATTGGGATCAGCTTTCAGTCAAACCGGATGCAGCTTAATACCAGTATTTTACATGGAGCGACTGCCTATCTGACCTCCACAACATAGTTACTGGGTAACACGATATCTCGTGGTATGACTGATTGTCAGACTTTCAGGCCTCTGACTACCCGTAACGGCTGTCACAGATCTTAATTTGGCAACCGGGACTGACGGCTTAACGTGCTCTCCAAGGCACGGACTGAGTTATTCAGAATATAAGAATTAAATCAACAGATACCCTAACACAGTAAAAGAAACGAGATAATGAAATACCTATTTGATACTAGTTTAGATTCATGAAGCTATATGATTCTGTGGTTCATTCATGAACCGTGTAAGTCCCGGCTTACAATCCCCGAGAGTCTCGTTAAGCACGAAAACGGGATTACACGACTTGAATATTAGATATTAACACCGAAACAGCTTTTTCTTTAGGGTTGTCGAGTTCTTTAGAAGTTCTCGTCTACGATGGGGTACATTTTGGTATCGAGAATATCGGGTATCGTTATAATCCTTACATTGTCCCGGATAACATAGGTTAGTAAGATTAAAAAAATAGCAGGTGTGGTTATAAATTTTTCAATTTATTTCATCTTTCATAATACACAAAAACACAAAAACCATCGCCATCGCTGTAATAATTATAGATTCGGGATATTATGAAGACAACATGCTTTAAAATTGAGGCAAATGTAATGTAGGTAAATTTATTTTAAAATTACGCGTTGTTTGAAGGCGTCTATTTAGTATTGGAATTGGATTGGAATTAAATGGAAAAAGAATACGGTCGCGAACAGGATTCGAACCTGCGCCTCCCGGATAGATACTCCAGGCGCTCTGACCAACTAAGCCATCTCGACCTCTTCCATTTAATATTGTAACTTTAGAGTTCGCTAAGCATGCGTTAATGCTTTTTCAAAGACATATCTTGAATGGATTGGAATTGTTATTAGTTTCCAGAGTAACCCCACGGACATATTTCCAATGTCAATCGAGCGGTTTTATTTTCAAAAGTAAGCCTACTTGACTTCATAACTAATTAACAACATAATTGAAATAGAAACATGATTTGCATAAAATTATAAAACCATTTATTCGGTATAACTCGGTTCAGATAACAGAGCGACCACAATTTTGTGGTTAATTATTGTTTGCAATGATTTGTATTACCGTGAATCGCCGCATGAACCTGGTTATCCACAGAACGCGTTTATTTGACCGTGTGTAGTAATTACGGAACATTTTCATTTAATTTGTATATGATTTGAAGTGGTTAGAACTATAAATGAAACGTTATATGAGGATATTCATCGACTGTGTGGTCGTATGATTTCATGCGGATTATACAAGCTGTAATTATAAAAAGTAGCTATATTCTACAAAACCTTGAAGGAATTAGTAATGGAGTAGTTTTAGCGGGGGTACCCCTCTCGCCACTGGCATATGATTCCCAATCAAACCTTTATACCTTTTACCTGTATGGTTACAATGATAGTACACGATTTTTATCGATGTGACACAACTTTACGTTTGAGTTTAGTTTTTATGTGTGTTAATACTGTTAATGTAATGACGAGAGCTATTGTTGGTTTAGTGCAACTTCTTTTGTCCTTGTGTGTTACCTCACCCCCCACTGAAAGTGGCGAGCAAATTTGTTCGATATTTAGTCAGAAGCTGTCTCTCGTCTGATCCTCTAAGTAAGAAACTGTACAGCTAACAGAAATAAGTTGTATGAAAAAATATATTTAAAAGTGTTTTTAGTTCACAAATTTCAGGCGCGTGTTTTATTTAATTATTTTATATTTAATACCTTTTTGTGCACCATAGATACCATACTATATTAAATAAATCTTTAGCCTTTATTACGCGGGAAAGTATATGGATTGTATTGATACCCCATACATCTAAATCGGTTCAGGCATTCAGAATTTATGCAAAAAAAACACACACACATAAAAGCTAAAAACAAAAATCTCTTTAATATAATAATTTTATAGCGATCTGTTACAATTGATTTGCCGTCTGGAATACACTGTTTCTAGAACAAATATCATCGCGAAAAGAATTCTAGATAAGTCGATAATTCACATAGAGCTTAGGATTTATGGTCGGAGACTCGCGCAATATTTTACAATATCAGAAACTCATTCCGAATACCAAACATTTTGTGTGATACACTTAAAAAATTCTGCCATATATTTTTCTGACGCTAAATTGACAGCTTTGCTATGGTTTAGCGTCGTCCGATACCATTTTCATTATGATGAACTCAAAATATTATAGCGTCACGCCTGTATTCCCTGAAGGGTATGCAGAGGTGTACACAGTTGTACACCCACATTTCACGAATACTGTTGTTATGTTGCAAGTATATATGTGGTGGGTCTTTTGAATCTCCCGTGCACAAACCCAAACCCTAGCTAGGTACCATTGAGAATTTTGCAACAGAAAAACCCGACCGATGAACCCAGGTTTCAACCGATTCCCATTGGACCCAAGGACCTCATGATCAGCAGTCGGGCTTGGGACCACTAGACGAACGGGGCAGTCATTTTCAAAGTCAAAGTCAATAGTTTTTATTTCACATACATAAACCAATTTAAAAGACACTTATGAAACGGCAAAATTTAGTTGCACGGCTATCTACGTTGCACGTTGGCAATGCTGCCAGCCTTTTGGGTACACTCCCAGTTGACAGCGACGCGAACGAATTTTTCGATTCCCTCCTCAGGTTTTAATTCAGTTTTTATTTTTATTATTAGTTTTAAAACATTTAATGTATATCTTATGAAATATATAAAAAAAGTTGCACGGTTCGAAATGGAGAAGAACCGGCAAGAACTCCATGGTTACTCTTTTAGACGTCATAGTTTTTACAGTATTTGTACATACAATTTAGAAAGAGGAATGCGAGAAGAGAGTAATCTTCGATACAAAGTTATTAATATTAAAAATATTTAGCTATAATGTAATAAACACAACGAATTTGGCAAGTTCACTGAATTCTCTGAAGCTATACAAAACAAATCAAATTAAATTGAATGCAAATTAAACTAAATTTGGTCAAACAAAAGAAATACAATTGGATGAAGTTGTTAGAATCATTATGTTATTGACCATAATTCTAATATAGCAAGTTTAACTAAGTTACATTCGTCTTTTACTAATATGAGCAAGATGGGACGAATCAAGAGATGTCAAATTGTAATTTAGGCACGTCAAATTAAAATCTCCGAACATTTTTAGTAGGCATAGTTTTAGGTTGCCACTAAAATTAGAGACGTCAAACGAAAATTGTATGGAAATTTTATGTTGACATGATTAAATTTGAATTTGACATCATCCCGTCCCGCTCTTATAGTAACGGTTCTTAGAGGACCAGACGGAAGACGCATTCTGACTAAATATCGAACAAATTTGCTCGCCACTTTTGGCGGGGGGTGAGGTAACACACAAGCTCAAAAGCACTTGTTCTTAAGAGAAAATAGCTCTCGTCATTACATTAACAGTATTAAAATACATAAAAAAACTAAACTCAAACAAAAAAATGTGTTACATGATTAAAATCATGTACTATCATTGTGGTAAATTGTACCTTTATATGATTGGGAATCATATGCCAGTGGCGAGAGGGGTACGCCCGCTAAAACTACTCCAGTACTAATTCCTTCAAGTAACGGTTAGCAAAAGACAAAAATGCTCTAAATTCAGTGTTCAGTTGGTACATTAGAATTGACGCCATTGTATCTGCTTCTAATTTCTCTAAATATTTTGTTTTATTCTACACTTTCATAAATAACATAGCAAGAAAACACATAAATGAAAAGTAAAGCTACAATTCTGGAAACATTTGCAGCAAATGGTGTAACTAACAATTTAAGAAAACACAAATCACTTGTGTTACAAGTGATTTATGTTTTCTTAAATTGTTAGTAAGAATGAAAAGAGTGTTTAATTATAAGAGTTATGGCCGAAATCATTTTAAGAGAAATTCATATTTTCGTTTTAATTTTAGAACTTTCAAAAATGTTTTATGCCACTTGTAAATAACTTGTTTTGTAAAACTAAATAATTCGAAGTAAACGCTTTAGGTAATTGGCTGGTTAACTTATTTTTGGTTTGATTACTATAATTACCGCCTCCGCGGACAAGTGCCACACGATCGAAAGACTTTTATTAATCTGTTGGCTCGCTCATTAGCAGACACAATAGATTTTTTTTGTTATGAAGTACGTATTTGTACGTGGCTGGGCCAAAGGGTATATAGGCTTAAGTTTCTGTACTTATATAACATAGCATCACGCCTGTATTCCCCGAAGTGGCAGGCAGAGATATGGTTTAAGACATTTATTTCTCAAAAAAGAATAACAATTCATTTACAATGAGAAACACTAGGTAATATATCATCATCCCCCTGCCCTTATCCCAATTTATTTGGGGTCGGCGCAGCATACCTATATCTGGCATGCTGCTAAAGTTTTGGCTATGTTTTATGACCGGCCGCCTACCTGACGTTAACTCTCTTTTGGAATGCTGTTGTTGGTGGTAACCGCCACCGATACAGTCTCCTTCTATCTAGCTATGTCACACCAAATGTTTTCCATGCGCCAGGTTCTGATGTTATCCTAATATTACACTCCACTAACCGGGCTACACTAGGTAATATATATTAATACATAATTTTAGAAGCGAGTATAGGAACGGCAGTTTTATTAACCAAGTAAGAGAAGTAGAATACACATGCATGAGGTATTATTAATTTTTTAGTAAGGTAATAATTACTTTGATACAATAATAATATGTACAAACAAACTGACTATTGTACATTGAAGGTATTCAATAAAATATATTATTATTGTTAAAAATATTAAATGGAAAAAGAATACGGTCGCGAACAGGATTCGAACCTGCGCCTCCCGGTTAGATACTCCAGGCGCTCTGACCACTAAGCCATCTCGACAAGAATCCTGTTCGCGACCGTATTCTTTTTCCATTTAATATTGTAACTTTAGAGTTCGCTAAGCATGCGTTAATGCTTTTCAAAGATTTATCTTGAATTATATATATTATTATTATTATTCTGCCTAGCTTTTTCCCAATTACATTGGGGTGGGCTTCCAGTCAAACTGGATGCAGCTTAATACCAGTATTTTACATGGAGCAACGGCCTATCTGACCTCCACAACCCAGTAACTGGATAACACTATATCTCGTGGTATGACTGGTTGTCAGACTTTCAGGCCTCTGACTACCTGTAACAGCTGTCGTATATCTTAATTTGACAACCGGGACCGACGGCTTAACATGCTCTCCGAGGCACGGAGAGGTCTCGGTATAAAATGATGGTCACCCATCCACAGACCGAACGCGGCAAGCGCAGCTTAACCTTTATCGATCGATCTGTGCGGCTGTTACTTAGCCACGAGCGAGACAATAAAAGATATTATACTCGCATATAGAATGCAGTTTATATTACGTGTCGAAACACAAATGCTATCTATAATGCCTTTGAAGGCCAATGGGTCGGTAATCAAACTATAATATGATTCCGGAAATATAGTAATGTACACGGTTGCGCACCAACATTTCACCAGTGCTGTTATTAAGTCCCATGTAATGAGAGTAAGTGGGCATAATTCCAAACTCCAAGCTGCTACCGAGTTTCCTTGTAGTAAAACTCCATAACACTTTGCCCGTCCCGGGAATCGAACCCAAGACCTCACGCTCAGCAACCGCGCTTGCGATCACTATACCAAAGCGCCAGATACCTCTGCATTACTCTTCTGGGAAACAGGCGTGATGGCAATTACGTATGTACTTAGGTCTAGTATGTACTTAGGATTGCCTCGTTGGTCTAGCGGTCGCAAGCGCGGCTGCTGAGCATGAGGTCATGGGTTCGATTCCCAGTCGGGCAAAGTGTTATTGGATTTGGAGATATTCGGAGTCAGGAAGTTGGTGGTGTGACACCCCCGTGCTTCGGAGAGCACGTAATGTCGTCGGTTCTACGCCTGATCTCTCTTCGGTCGTGTCCGATTGCCGTCCCATCGGAATATGAGAGTGAAGGAAGAGGGAGTGCACTTGCGTTTGCGCATACACTTGTGCACTATAATATCTCCCGCGTACTTGGCTAATCTCCGTGGAGATAGGCCGCCGTGACCGAAATACGGTCGGGAGGAGTATTATTATGTACTTAGGTTATAATAACTACTTACAAAAGCAAATTCATATTTGTTTTACGATCCCTTATACAGCTGAATCAACATTAATGTTATTCTAGATCCAAATATAGGCGATCTATGTTTTCAGTCCAGTGTTGATATGGGTATGCTGAAAATAATATATTGTAGAAATGAAAGATCTTGAGTTAAGTAATTTTAACCCTTTCACTGTCCAATGAATCACATGTGGTACTGTTGTGTCTGCTTCGTGGACAGGGACGTGTCAAAACGAAGTGCTCATTTTGCAACCTATACATATTTTCACCTAAAATAATATAAAATGATATTTTTTATACATGTTAAGACCATGTAAGGCTTATATTAATTACTATTTTTCAAGGAAACATTGAAAAATAATAAACAAGAACGGGACCTGAAACCTTGGACATTCCGTGTCATCACTCTACCAACTGAGCTACTGTGACGTTGTCCGAATCTATTGAATTTCAAGCTTCCTTGTATTTGTCTTAATGAGATGCCTGGCGATATGTATTTAGCAATCATTTACAGATCTACTAAACTCATCGTTACCACTAATTAATGAATGAGGAATGTCAAGGGTCGCGGGTTCAAGCCCCGTTCTTGTCGTTTATTTTTCAATGTTTCCTTGAAAAATAGTAATCTAAATTTATCTTTTTAGAGAAGAAATACGAGACATTGCGTTTAAGATTCAGGCATAAATAAATAGTATCTGGATGACCAAGCTTCTCTCGTTTTTTTTGGTAAATCGACATTTTCTAAAAATGAAACCGCCCCCGACGATGCAGGGTGCATATTAAATTTCATGAAAATCGTTGGAGCCATTTCCGAGATTCAGATTATATATATACAAGAATTATTCGTTTAAAGGTATTAGATAGATTAACAATACATTTACTAGCCACTTAAACAATATTGAGGGTAGTTTTGTCATAACCAATTAAAAGTCCTAATGGAATCCATTAGTCTCAACATATACTAGGAATTTAGTATTAACGTGATTTATTTCTCAATTTCCAAGGTATTTGAGACTAAATAAATATAAAATAGGTACTAAAGTTAGGGCTAAAATATATACGGCCTACGAATTACGATACGCAATAAACATACATCTCTTTGGTTAAAATGAGGGCTCCTAGACTATTTGGTTTGAAATTCAACGACCACAGAGTATATGAATACAGAATGCTCAATCAACACAATCTACTATAACTCTGTGTACACAAAAAAAAGTAGTAGAAGTTTGCGGGTATCCAAATAAATTTACTGTTGTGTGTTTTGTTATTGCTTATTTATTAACGTTCAAGATACAGATTACATGGCTACCCAAAAAAGGTGTGTATATATGTTTGTGAGTTTCTTTATTCCACCATAGTAGTAGTCATGTGGGTCAAGTGTGCGCAGCGCGTAAGTGTGCGCACGCATAATATCTCAAAAACAATTAATAACTAGGGAACTGCAACACCCCCCAGGGGTTTCACCTTGTCGTGGTGGGGGGGCTCTAGTAGCCGTGGCTTGGTCACCCACGGTGAAGCTAACGGAACCCGAGGAGGGCCGCTCCTCAGGGCTTTGCCTTCAAGCCCATGTTGGAGCGGCGCCGGCGTAGGTTGCGGGCCTTATGGGGGGTGTCGCAACCGAGGTGGGCTGCGGCGTCGTATGGGCGGCACCGCAGCTGAGGGATGGGGGCCGCGGTGGGAGAGGAGTGCCGGTATGTCGATGCGCCGCTCTCCCTACCTGCCGCGGCCTTGACGGGGCCGCCACCGTTGGATGGCGGACGCGGTGGGGCCGCAGGGGAAGAGGAGTGCCGGTATTGCGAGGCGCCGCGCCGCTCTCCCTATCCTCTGCGGCCGTAGTGGCAGGCGGCGGGGCCACAGACCTGACCCGTCGCAGGGGACCTTGGGTGTCCAGACACGGGGTCGTCTGGCGCCCATTGCACATGGTCTCCGAGGTGGTTGCGGCACGCCATTAGTCTGGTGTGCCGTAGCGGGGGGGTGCAATACCCAACCCCGTGAGGGAGTCCGGCAACGGACGGCTGCGGGCGGGTTCGCGGTTGTGTGCGTGAGCGTTCCCGCGTCCCGCCCTCAAGCAGCTGATGAGATATACTGTGGAGTTTTATTGGGTTCGAGTCCCACATAACCGCTCTGTCTCCCCGTGTCAGAGCGGTATGCGAGGGCATTTCTCCAGATAAAAAAAAAAAAAAAAGAAAAGGGATAAGTGCAGTGCAGTACATGTGTGCCACCGACGATATTGTTTTTATTTTAAAACTGTCTAATAAATACTTTAACTATGCAACAACCATTTGTATCATTACGCTTAAAAAAATCGAATTTATGACGTTTCAAAGCTTAATTGCGCACACTTGACCCACATGACTCTGACTTCTAAAAGCCTGAACCAATTTATACGTATGGGGTATCATTAGAATTCGTACACCTTCTCGGGTAACATAGGCTATAAAGTTTAAAAAAATAACTTAAAAATATGGTAGCCGAAAACACAAAAAAAGAAAAACATATTAAAATTAAATAGGACGTCTTAAAAATGTCCCACAAAACATGACTACGATGAAAATTCTTCAGTACCTTGTTTTTATTTTGTAGTCCGCACATGGTGACGTGCTTTAAATTTTTTAGTAATGATTTTTATGTATAATAATAGCGCATAGACTACGGTCTGGACACGTTCCACTCAACAAGTTTCGACACTTAATGGGGAAAAGTGACAGCCCCAATTGTACACATTGTCATACGATGGAGGACGTTCATCACTTGTTGGTGGAGTGCGTCAGGACCAGAGCTGCTAGAGAGACGCTGATGAATACATTCAAAATAAATTTGATAGATGTTGGTTTTGTTCAAAGTATATTATCAGAGCCTGTCTCGAATGTAGCTATCTTACTGTATAAAATAGTATATGGGGTTTTGAAACCTGAATAGTTTACACTATTCAGATTTCAAAACCTTATTATTTAAACCTTATATTAGCTTTTATTGAATTAGGTTATGATGGGGCTGGCATGGTCGTGTTGTGATCAAAAGCCCCTAAATTTATAATAGATAATAAAAAAATAAAAAAAATAAAAATATTTTTTATTTATACCATTCTTGTAAACCCTTTCCCATATAAGAAATTGCTCGTGTATCGCGAGTGCGTCTACAAACACAAATAACACATGCACACCCCAGTCTGGGTTGATGCAACAGTTATCCGTCAATTTTACAAATAATTGTAATTTGGTAATAAAACCCGTGAAACGCGGCCCAACAACGCCAATGATACAGCAAACATTCCTAGTGTATTTATTTTTAATTATTTTTGTTTGTGAAGTTCGATATTTGGAACGACCTTTTAATTATTAAAATATCTCGGGGTTTTTTTTGCATTGTAACTTAACACAGTAGTAAAGTACGCAAAAGAAAAAAAACCTGCATATCTCCGCTACCTACCGGATTTACGGGAATGAACATTCTGTATCTTGTTATTCTGTGGCCAGATTAAATATTTAATAGATTTACGCAAGCGAGTTTTGTTGAATTTTCCATGTTCATAGGATTGAGGTAACTTTCGGACTAGGTATAGGTGCCTCCTTGACCAGTCCCTTTCCTACCTAGGTACCTACCTTCCTATCCTAGTTAAAATTCAAACGGCTTCTTATGTTACATCACGACTATATTTGCCCAAAGCTTAGGCAGGGACTATCTCATTGGTCAAGTGGTCCCAAGCGAGTCCTAAGATCAACGTCTTGGCACCGTGCACCTAGATTCGACTTTTCATAAGTGCCTGTAATGTGGTCTATTTGAAATAAAAATAATTTAATTTGAATTTTATCTGTTAGGAAATACTCAGTAGCAGCCCGGAGTTTGGAATTGTGCCCGGTAGATGGCAATAAGATCACCACATATTACATGGGAGTTAATAACAGCATTGGTGAAATGTGGGTATACCTCTGCCTACCCAATCGGGGAATACAGGCATGATGATATGTCTTAGGCAGAGATGTACAAGGGAAAGGTTGTACACCAACATTTTCCCTATCCCGTTATTAAGTCTCATGGTAGATAGGATACTGCCATATACCGGTCACAACACCAAGCAAAGAACTACTACTCGAAACTTAATAAAAGAAAATGCTTTGCCCGATCCGGGTATAGATTTTAGTACCTACCTTTCGCTCAACAGCCACGCTTGTGTTCACTAGTTAAATTAAGCATTAAATACATTTAATCTGGTAGTTAAAACTGAGACTTTTTAATATATATCTTCTCATTTTTAAATCTTTCTTTCTGGTCTTTAGGGAGTTTCAAAATTTTATAACCAGAGGGATCCCAAAAAAATTATCAACATCGTTCTGTTGTTGATTAAACAGTGCAGTTCAACATCCCGCATCAAAAATATTAATTTACATGCAAATATGGGAAATGGAATTACAAATTACAGCCTGGAATATTGGGTTGTTTTTTATTTTTCTTTTGATTGCCTTCGATTGTCGGGTGGATAAATATTTGTGTGACCTTTAGTGACTATTCCGGGTCGCTATGTTTGCTCATGTGAGATTGTGTTTGTTAAAACAACCACGATACAGAAGTAATTCTACTGCGTCAACGCCAACGTTTATAAAAACAAACGTAATAATACTCCTCCAGACCGTATTTCGGTAATGGCGTCCTATCTTCACTTAAAAAGTGTTGACGCCAGGCAGGCGGTCGTTCATAAAACATCGCCAAAACTTTAGCAGCATGCAATTTCAAAAACATTTAGAAATTGGAAGAATGATACATGCTGCGCTGACCCCAAATAAATAAATATTATTATAATATTAATAATACTCCTTCCGACCGTATTTCGGTCACGGCGGTCTATCTCCACTGAGATTAACCAAGTACGCAGGAGATATTATAGTGCACAAGTGTATGCGCAAACACAGGTGCACTCCCTCTTCCTTCGCTTTCATAATGATGGGATGGAAATTCGACATGGCTGGAGAGACATCAGGCGAAGGACCGACGGCTTTACTCCGAAATTAAAGGGTGTCACCAACTTCCTGATTCCGGGCTGCTACTGAGAACTGGAGGCTGTTTCTCAGAAAATCCTCAATAACCCTTTGCCCGACCCGAGACCTAATGCTCAGCAATCGCGCTTGGGACCACTAGACCAGCAAGGTGGTTACTTATTAAATAAAATATTAATATAATAACTTTAGAGTTCGCTAAGCATGCGTTAATGCTTTTCAAAGATTTATCTTGAAAATAGAAAAGCAACAAATTTTTGTAAAAAAAAAAAACTGCCGTAAGCAGGATTCGAACCTGCGCCTCTCGGATAAATACTCCAGGCGTTACATTTGAAAGATTTGTAAATCAAATAATTTATAACAATAACAATAAACAAAAGTGTTAATAAGCTCAACCATATCCATATCACAAACAAATAACTTGCAAATAATTGGTAAAAAATAAATCCTGCCCCGTTTATCATGACGTCATCTGTTTACCCTCTTTATTGAGTGTCAGCGCGAACATATTTGTCCCTTGGACTACAGCAATGATTTATTGAAGTTTTTGGTCCTTTTTTCCGAATGCTAGGAAAAATTGTTGACGGTTATATCGGCAAAATTTGGGGCAAAGCAAATTTTTATCTTTACAGCTAGTTTTTTGGATAAGTAAGGGGGTCTCTTTTTATTAGATACGTGACTATGACGTATTTTTACTCGTATGTTGGTACAGTCGACAAAAGAGATAGGTATGCAGGGTCGTCAGATATAAATGAAGTTTTCTTAGAAACCGATGGATGTGGATGGATTGAAACTCAATTCAATTAATGAACTGCTTATTATCTACTTTTTAAATTAAATTACATTTCAAAACATCCATCGGTTTCTCGTCGGTTACAGTAAATCGGTTACAGTAAGTATATAGACTGCAGCAATATATATCATATTAATCTAGAAACCGAACTCTGACTGCCTCGTTGGTCTAGTGGTCCCAAGCGCGACTGCTGAGCAGGAGGTCTCGGGTTCGATTCCCGGGTCGGGCAATGTTATTGAGTTTTTCTATTAGGAAATTCTCAGTAGCAGTCCGGAGTTTGGAATTGTGCCCGGTTGATAGGCTCACCACCTATTACATGGGACTTAATAACAGCATTGGTGGAATGTGGGTGTACAAGTGTATGTATGTAAAAATGTGTGTACGATTTTACATTCAGAAAAATTATGAGCATATATGAAGCCATTCTTTCTTTTTCTGTTAGAAAATTATTAAAAGAAGAAATAAAACAACAAAACATTTTTGCTATTTCTTTCCTACGAAATCACATTGTTTTCCCTAAACAAACTGTTCCAATATACACCAATAAAATGCAAATCAAGTCTTATTCTTTCAAAAGAATTCCGTGTTTAATGTAAAAACTTCATTTACAAGACATTGCCTGCGTTTATTGAGCTTGAAAAAAGTAACCTTGGCGGAAGGTCAGGGTCAAAGAACATAACACCGGACCCTACGTTTATATTAACTTAAATTACAACTTCAACTGTCTAAGAAAAATAACTTATTATATCTTTAGGGAAAATTCATATTTTTTATGCCGCCATTTTTGTGGACAACGCCTTAATTAATTCAATTAATTCATTTTGAAGAGAGTTTAGGGGCGACTGAACTTTCTTTTACAAAGACAAATGTTAAGTGACCCTAAGGGGCAAGTGGCTATTTAGCAACCAAAATGTAGCAGTTAACCTTTTCTTTGAGGATTCCTAGCAGAGGTCAGTTTGTCGATAGGTTAAATTTTGAAATACTGAGGCATCTTTCAGGTCTGGAGCCATCCAATTTCCATCATGGGAGTACCGAAATTATATTATTATACCTACATTATTATTATATCACTCCTTTTTCATTTAGATTATATCTCATACATCATCTTTGGTCTCCTTCCTATTTTATAATACAATTTTACTAGCTGTACCCCGTAAACGTTGTTCTGCCAAATAAAATTTCTGAATAGGGCCACCCTTATCACCTATATATCCTATATATCTCAGATCTACCAAATAAACACAAAAAAAAAACATAAAATTCGGTCAAGCCATTTCGAGTTCGATAACAGTGTTTGTTACGTTGACACGAGATTTTTATATATTAGAAGATTAAAAATGAATTCTTATAAATTTCAACTAAAATGGGCATAGTAGAGATACATAAACAATTAATGTTTATTGTTATATAAAGGTCTAACCATTTCATCAATATCAGACAATTTTGAAAATTTGGCGATTGAGAATTTTGTATTCTTAAAATCATATTATCGAGAAGAATTTTCTCTATCTCTTACTGAACATGTAATAAATGATATATATTATATATTATTACATAAATTCTTATACTTCCACCGTCCAAAAATAACAAGTAAACCCGGGATCAATACTAAGCGACCGTCCATTCACAAGATAACAATAGGGTCTTTATTTGATACCCGGTTGTTCAAACTAAACAATCATGGAGACATTGAGTGATAGGCACTAAGAGCTTCTTGCAAATGGGCACCGAGTTTATATAGAAAAGAGGTTTCTTAGCAATATGAGGATTAATTTCAATTTATTTATTCTCTAGAGTATTGTAACAGGTGTTATGCTTAAAAATTAGTTACATCATAGTCTGCCCGTTGGGGCGTGCAAATCGAATTATTACATAAAATTAAATGATGTGATATATTATGGGTATTATTATTATGCATAAATTATTTGTCAGTCGTATGCAATTAATTATTATATAATATTATTATTTAAGTTACTTAACTTGGTATCTTATCTTCTAAATATTCTTTAACACTGTAATATTGTTTATATAAAGGGAATTTGTATTTTTTTTTTAAACGTTGCCTCACACTAGGAATTTCTTCCTGTGTCGTGGGTGCGTTTACAGACATATAATCTCACAAGCACACAAACACCCAGACCCGGAGCAATTATCCATAGATCGTACAAATATTTGCTCCGTGCAGGAATCGAACCTGCGACACGCAGCGCAGCAGTCGGTCTCTCGACCACCGCGCTGTCAGTTCAGTTTTAAACTTAGTTAATGGCAGTTCAATAATGGTTTGAGGGAGATGATTGTAAATTTTAATAGATATACAGTATGCATTTGTCCTGAATATTTCTAGTAATTTTATAGCTGGTAATTTTAGTTTATTTCTATGTCTGGAGGTATTTTCAAATTATGTAAAAAGTTCGGGGTGTTTTTTTACCAGGACACATAATTTCTAGAATATATAATAAACATGACAACAGGCAAAATTTTGTATTTAGACAACAAAGGTTTGCAGCTGTCCATGAATTTTAACTACAGATCAATCTTTCAGACACATGGTTATAAATGGAAAAATATATAGTCGTGAGCAGGATTTGAACTAGGCGCTCTCCCAACTATCTCACCTATACTGGGACTGACTAGATAATCATGACGTCACCATAAGAAGTATTAAAATGTTGAAGAAGAATTCGTGGAGTATGGGACACCATTACACTGTTGGGAGTGAAACAATCGGGGATAGTTGAATTTTACACTTCTTGCATAATTATATGCATATTCTCGTATTTGCGGGCGGGTGGGCGATGCACAAGTGATTGCATGAAAAAGAATACGGTCGCGAGCAGGATTCGAACTTACACCTCCCGGATAAATACTCCAGGAACATTGACCAAGTTTTCTTTGACTAAGTCATCTCGACATCTGATCACCACCGCGAATTCTTCGTCCACATTTTTATACGTCTTTTGGCGACGTCATTGCTATCTATTCATTCCCTGACTGACCCGGAACCCGGGACCTGGGAATCGAACCCGAGACCTCCTGCTCAGAAGTCGATCTTGGGACCACTACACCTACGGTTATTACACTTCTATAGTGGAGTGAATTGGTACTTTCCATATATAAAATATTTGATGGTACCCTTTTAACTCCATAGGTGTTATAAAACCATCAAGATTACGGTCCTCTTGATAGTATTATGTCACCTATAAAATGTTATTCATGTTTGCAAAAACAACGAACAGTGATCTCCAACTTCATATGCCAAAATTGTTGTTATGGCAAGTTCCCCTCTGACAATTTATTGAACAAGGCCTTGTCGGGGTCGTTTGGGTGACAGACATCCGTCCAGCTGGGTTTAGGCTTACCCTTAAAAAAAATCCGCTCGATTGACATTGGAAATACATCAGTGGGGTTACTCTTGAAACTAATTCCAATTCCAATCCAATCCCAATATTAAATAGACGCCTTAAAACAACGCGTAATTTTAAAATAAATTCACCTATTTTATATTTGTCTCAATTTTATAGCAGGTTGTCTTCATATTATCCCGAATATATAATTATTTTTTTGACATTTGGGCATTTAAAAGTACGAACTGACATATTCCCAATGTCAATCGAGCGGAATTATTTTCAAGAGTAAGCCCACAGTTCATACTTTTAAGTGCCAAAGTGTCAAAAAAATAATTATAGAATCGGGATATTTATAAGACAACATGCTTTAAAATGTATGAAACCTGATGTAGGTAGATTTATTTTAATATTACGCACTGTTTAAAGGCGTCTATTTAATATTGGAATTGGTATTAAATTCAAAAGTTACCTCAATGGTCCGGAAGAATACCGCATTGAGAGTTGTCATCGCCATATGTAGACAATCCTCTCACCTCTTACATAGAAGGTGCCGAAGGACAATTGATTATCTCCGGTCACCTTGAACTGTAATCTCAAGCCTCTCTAGGCGAAGGACTATGATAGTCCATCGCCCAACCAGCAACAGGCTCGAGACCAAGACATGCAGCCGTTTCGTACGCGCGCCTCGGCAAGTGTTGGCGCAAACCCACTGCGGCGAAACTAGACGGGGTCCACTACTGGTGGAGCACAACCTGCCGGAGTTGCGTCGAATGCAGCTACATCATCATCATCCCCTTGCCCTTATCCCAATTTATTTGGGGTCGGCGCAGCATGTATCTTTCTTCCACTATCTAATTGTTTTTGAAATTGCATGCTGCTAAAGTTTTGGCAATATTTTACGACCGGCTGCCTGCCTGACATCAACCCTCATTGGGAATGCTGTTGTTTGTGGTAACCGCCACCGATACGCTCTCCTTCTATCTAGCTATGTCACACCAAATGTTATCCATGCGCCAGGTTCTGATGTTATCCTACTATCACACTCCACTAACATATGAATGCAGCTACATGTGAATCTCTTAACCCTGGTAAAGTTTAGAGGAGTACTGTGTGGTTTTAATCGGTAATCAGACGCGGTCGATCGTAATGAAGCTGCTCGGGATGCTTGGCTTCGTTCGGGGCTCATCGGTAATCATCGGCTGCATAGAGATCGGTGGCGCGGCGGCGCGTCGTTGGTGGGGCGTACTCTGCCCCCTGCTGCTGCACTTACCGTAGCGATTATTTTTATTATTTTTTGTTTATTTTTAAGAATAAGCTGTTACCTCCGTCCTTGTGTCACTGCAGGGGTGCTAATTGAAAACCAGCGCTGGGTGTTACACGCCCAGCACATGCTGAGTTAATGACCTTTTCAGTACGGGAAAAATCGACAGTGCAAAATTAGGGTGTAACTGTGCGTATATTTTATTTGTGTTGTTTTTTTTTTATTGTTTGTATTAATTTAGTTGAGTACCTACGATTTAATACTGAATAAATGCTTTTTCTTTCCTTCTTTCTTTCTTCAGTAAAAGTACGATACAAAGTCTGTAAAGATAGGGAAAGGAAAGTTTCCCCCTATATCTGGGCTGAAAATCGAGCAGTACGAGGAATTAGAATTGGTTGGCGCATTTCCAATTTATGGTGCTCCTTGATTTTAAGATTCTCGCAAAGTTTAAATATAGTTATGAGCAATCGTTAATCCATTATTGTCCGAAGACAAATGACGGTCAAGTACGGGGACCCTATTCAATAACCATATATCAAGATTTTTACCGGGGAATGATTTATATGACCATAAAAGTGTTATCAAAGACCAACCGCTTTTATCCATGATGGGGGGAGAGGGTAATATTTTTTCGGGAAACTATTTAATATTTTTGTATAATAACTTTCGTGAGACACATTCATATCAATTATTGTTCACCGGTTACTACTCACGTGCATTTTTCGGGATTGCCCGACTAGTTCAGTTTGACTCACGACATCGTCTCAGCTCATGACTAAGAGTAAGACTTTCGAGTTCGAAACTGGTCAGGCAATCCCAAAAAATACACGTGAGTAGTAACCGGTGAACGCTATATAACTATTTTATAGTTTAATATTTGCTATGTTGGTCTATTGTTCGCGCGGCTGCTGAGCATGAGGTCCTGAGCTGAATTCCTGAGTCGGGCAAAGTGACCACCACATAAAACTTGATAATGTCATCGGTGAAATGTGGGTATTCAATAGTAGATACACCTCTGTCTATCCCCTTCGAGTAATACTGGCTTAAACCGGTATAAATTGTGTAATACAGGCTACTTCTTAAACCGGTATAATAAAATAATATAATGTTTGAAGCTTTTTTTCTTTTATTAATATTTTAAACGGCAATCCTTTGTTTTGTTTTCTTTAATTTTTTAAGACGCAGAGAGTCACAAAAGATTATTATATTAAATGGAAAAAGAATACGGTCGCGAACAGGATTCGATCCTGCGCCTCCCGGATGAATACTCCAGGCGCTCTAACCACTAAGCCATCTCGACCTCTGCTCACCACTGCGAATTCTTCTTCCATATTTTAACACGTCTTATGGCGACGTTATTGCTATCAATTCAGTCCCTATTCAGGTGACCGAATCTTTTTCCATTTAATATAATAACTTTAGAGTTCGCTAAGCATGCGTTAATGCTTTTCAAAGATTTATCTTGAATTATTAAGGTAATTGCATTCTTTACGACATTGTATTAACTGCAAAGTTAGTCGTGTCGGTTCGGTCACCCGTATAGGGACTGAATTGATAGCTTAAGCTTAGCTTTTTTTTATTGTTTAAGAAATTCTTTAATTCGTAATTTGGGGAAGAATTAGGAGAAGGGGAAATTTTATTTCACTATAACTGAACTGCATACACAACCCCATACAATGACTCGTTTATGTGAATCCTGCATCGCGCAAGTAAAGTTTGACGGTGACGTAGCATAAATTCGAGCGCCTCACAATAATCGTAGGGCCGGGGCCCGCCAGGTAGTACCAACGGCCTGGTCAGGCGATTTCGGTCACGACGGCCTATCTCCACGGAGATTAGCCAAGTACGTAGCAGATATTAGTATTATAGTACACAAGTGAATGCGCAAAACACAGGTGCACTCCTTCTTACTTCTCATTTTCCAATGGGACGGCAATCCGACACGACCGGAGAGAGATTAGACTCAGAACCGACGGCTTTACGTGCTCTCCGAACCACGGGGGTGTCACACCTCCAACCACCTGACTCCGGGATGCTACTGAAAATTTTCTTACAAAGAAAATTCAATAACACTTCGCCCGGCCTGGCAATCGAGCCCAGAACTTCACGCTGAGCAGTCGCGACCAACGAGGCAGTAGATATGATATTGTATTAAAATCTGAAGAAGATTTCATTGCTGACTTAACAAACTATATGACAGCTTAACCGTGTTTAACGCAGTGTTAAAATAAAAATAAGATTGACCATTATTTTCCATCCGATCAAAGATAAAGTAGAACGTTTACATTTAATATAATGGTCATAAACCGGTTGAGGTCTAGGATACATTGGATCTCTCATAAAATTATATTGGGTCATGAAACTGAATCATTGCTCAGGCATTGGTAATTTGTTGAGGCGGATAGTGCTAACATTATGTTTAAAATTATGTGTTAGACGTTTTATTTTTCTACGCCTGTATTTTCTGAAGGGGGAGTGACAGAAGTGGATTTTTGTAACACCCACATTTTTGTAACTGTAAGGTCCGCCTTGCATGTATTAATGCATAAAAATATAATTGAACGTCCGTCACTCCCGCATTAATGCATAAAAATATTACTGAACGGTCATCTCGCATGCATTAATGAGGCTAAATGTTACTATATTGTCGGCGTCGCATGCATTAATACATAAAAATATTACTGAACGGTCAATCTCGCATGCATTAATGAGGCTAAATGTTACTATATTGTCTGCGTCGCATGCTTTATGTGCATTATTGCATAAAACTATACCTATACATAGTTTAACTTGAAGCTCTTTGCATAATCCGAATAAAACTAGTTCATTAGATTTGGAAACAGCCTTGGGCAGGTAGACAAACAGTGACAGAGAAGTATTTTATAGTATGTCGAGTGCGAAAACTGCCTCATCGGTGTAGACACACACACACACTCACGCACGCACGCACGCACGCACGCACGCACGCACGCACGCACGCACGCACACACACACACACACACACACACACACACACACACACACACACACAGGCTGTCACTTGTTTTACTCACTTTACAAATAATGACCTCTGATGCACCCAATGTAATTTGTCTTAGGTAGTAATACCTTTGTGAGAATTCTGGTGCCCATAACACAAGTTAAATCTTACTTTGGGTACCAGTGTTCAAACAAACACTTATTATATTAGTTATTTAATGAATGTATTCATGAGCATACTAATGATTTGTAAGTGTTTATGTTCAAACTTTTGGCCAATAAAGATTTATTATTATTATTATATTATTATTATTATTATAGGTCCTGGGTTCGATTCCCGAGTTGGGCAAAGTGTTATTGGGTTTTACTGCAGGAAATTCTCAGTTCTTCTTGTCGTGTGGTTGATGAACAACCTAGTGTCAGAGTTTAAACCACCCGTAGGTCTCTAACATGGTTTTACACATCGAGAACATCTCTCCGGAGTGCTGGTTTCCTCACGATGTTTTCCTTCACCGTTTTAAGCAAGTGATCATTAATTTATAATACGCATATGACTTGGAAAAGACAGTGGTGCGTGCCTTGGAATCGAACTTGCGACCTTTGGCTTGTCAGTCCAACGGTCATACCACTAGGCTACTATGCCACATTCTCAGTTAAGAAGTTTGCGGTATGACACCGACGTAATTTGGAGAGCACGTAAGGCCGTTGGTGCTACGCCTGATCTCTCTCCATTTGGGTCGGATTACTCTCCCATCGCACTGAAAGTTAAGGAAGAGGGAGTGCACCTGTGTTTGTGCATGCACTTGTGCAATATAAAATCTCCTGCGTACTTGGCTAGTCTCCGTGGAAATAGCCGCGCCGTGATCGAAATTCAGTCGGGAGTATATTATTACGATGTCGAGTTATAAATGTAGCTAGATACACATAAAGGTATATATAGTATATTTTCATATTACCTAAGATCTCAGCTATAAATACCTTCCTAAATTAGAAGCACTCAGTTTTATATACATATTTTCCCGAAACGGCCGTTTTAAGTCTTCACACTACATTAATTAAAATGTTTCGACAGAATCGGTTCCAAAAATAATAAAAAGATAAGCTTTAAACGGAAAACAGAGATTTATGTTTTCGGTAAAACGTGAAATAGGCTTATTGATGTTCATCCGAAGCCTTCAGATATAAATGGAACAAACGCTTTTAAGATATATCTTGAAAGACATCCACTGAAGAAACGTGACGAGCGAACTGACAACTGGTATTTTAAAACTTATGAAATTTTGTGGAAAAAGATTAGGTTTGTGAGCAGGATTCGAACCTGCGCCTCCCGGATAAATACCGCGAATTCTTCATCCACATACGTGTTTTGGTGACGTCATTGCTATCTATTCAGTCCCTATACAGGTGACCGAACCGACACGACTAACTTTGCAGATGCAAGTTAGTCGTGTCGGTTCGATGCAATGTCGTACAGATGCAATTACCTTAACAAATACAGATAAATCTTTGAAAAGCATTAACGCATGCTTAGCGAACTCTAAAGTCTACGGTCGTGAGCACAGGATTCGAACTTGCGCCTCCCGGATAAATTCTCCAGGCGCTCTGACCACAAAGCCATCTCGACCTCTGCTCACTACCGTGAATGGTTCTTCCACATTTTAACACGTCTTTTGGTGACGTCATTGCCATCTATTCAGTCCAGGTGACCGAACCGACACGACTAACTTTGCAGTTAATACAGAGACCGAGATGGCTTAGCGGTCAGAGCGCCTGGACTATTTATCCGGGAGGAGCAAGTTCGAATCCTGTGCTCACGACCGTATTCTATTTCCACAAAAATTTATAACTTTAGAGTTTTCCAAGCATGCGTTAATGCTTTTCAAAGATTTATCTGCATATTTTTTTTTTTTGAAGGGACAATGTTTTAGTGAGACGAGTTTAGGTTTCAAAGAGTACAAAAGGATGACAACGGCTAAACCTGTGCCGGGAAAAGTGCAGCGAAAATTTCATTTTGAGTCAGATGGGGGCAATGACGTCACGTCCGCTTTATGCCAGAGGCTTTTAGGGACTAAACGATTGAACTAGCTCAAGAGTTTAGGCTCTAAAACCATTTTAGTGATGGTAGAACGTGATTTTTTTTTGGTAGAAAGAGTAGATCTTGAATTTCTTGAGAATAAATGAATCAAAATAAAATGTAGCTTTTGAGTAACTTTCATAATATAAATAAATCGATTTGAATACTTAACTATGTACAAGAAAAGATAATTAAAATTAAAAAATATTACTTAAAACAAACGTGGTTTAGGCTTCGAAGTATTCCTCCGCATCGCTGTCATCCGGTAAAGTTCCCAGAAAACTGGCAGCATTGCCACGTTGAATGGCAATGCTAATTCTCTGACCAAGAAACAGGCCACGCGAAGTGTCAACCAGTCTGCCAGACATTCCTTTGAAATATAATATTGGAGAATTTATCCGAAAACCGCAGGTTCAAAATCTACTCACGACCGTATTTTTGTTTCCACAAAAATAGTTTTAATTTAACTGCAACGTAGAATACAAATTATATAAATATTACAAAGCCTCGCTATTTGAAGTAGACGCAATTAAAAATATGGATTCAGTGAGCGTAGTGTGTCGCGGGCTTAATGAGAAGATAAAAAAAAATATAGGTAGTTGACGACAAATCTATCGCACCCATGACGGAGTAAACTCGCTGCATCAGTCTGCTTGTGACCACGATCAGTGGAACCTGGTCGAAACGTCAAGCAATTCAAAGGCATTTATAACATAACAACATAACATAGCATAGCATCACGCCTGTATTCCCCGAAAGAGTAGGCAGAAATGCACACAGTTTTACAACTCCCACATTTCACCAATGCTGTTAATAAGCCCCATGTAATAGGTGGTGAGCCTATTGCCATTAACCGGGCACAATTCCAAACTCCGGGCTGCTACTGAGAATATCCTAACAGAAAAACTCAATAACACTTTGCCCGACCCGGGAATCGAACCCGAGACCTCTGCTCAGCAGTCGCGCTTGGGACCACTAGACCAACGAGGCAAAGATATTTATTGCGCGTTAATTAACGATAGTATATAGATTTATTTTCTTTCCTTCTTTCTTATTTTATACAATTAGTTATACTTGCAGTATCTAAACATATCATAGCATAACGCCTGTATTTCCCGAAGGGGTAAGCAGAAACGCTTACAGTTGTACACCCACATTTCAGCAATGCTGTTAATAAGGCCCGTGTAATAGGTGGTAACTGCCTCGTTGATCTAGTGGTCCCAAGAGCGACTACTGAGGATGAGGGCTTGGGTTCGATCCCCAGGTCGGGCAAAATGGATTGGGTTTTTCTGTTAAGAAATTCTCAGTAGCAGCCCGGTGTTTGGAATTGTGCCCAGTAGATGGCAATAGGCTCACCACCTACTACATGGGTCTTAATAAACAGCATTGGTGAAATGTGGGTGCACAATTGTGTACACCTCTGCCTAACCTTTCGGAGAACATAGGCGTGATGCTATGTTATGTTAGGTTTAGTAGGTGGTGAGCCTATTGCCATTAACCGGGCACAGTTCCTAACCCCGTGATACTACTGAGAATTTCAGAAAAGCTCAATAACACTCACCGGGAATCGAAACCGGCACCTCATGCTTAGCAGTCGCGCTTGGAACCACTAGTCTTACGAAACATCTAACACAGTATCTCCTTAAATATAATTCTGTAACACACTGTTTATTTTCCCTCACTCGTAAACTCCAACCAATCTCCTTTAGACCTCGTAAACCCCTCACCAACAATGTCTGAGGGACCTCTTAAGTAATTGTAGGCCACAATGAAAATACAAATACTTTCGTCTGGTTTAGAAAGTCCTACTTAGGCCTATAGACCTAATTTGAAAAGTGTTTTGTTAATTTAATGATAATAATGATGGGTAATAATATCTATTGGACTCGTTAGTCCAAGGATGCGGGTGCGATTTCAAAGACTGTGGAAGTTTTGGTTAAAATTACGAACTTGCAGCGAAGGTTGCAGCGAATACAGCTGCGATACTGGAAACCCGATAATGGTTAACTTGTATGCCACATTTCCAGACACAATTAAAATTCCATTGTCTTTCGCGTGGATCCACGTTCCGGCAGGCAAGAGGTTAATAGAAGACAGTAATTTGCATGCCATTCGCTTATAATGTCACTTGGGAGAAAAGCTGCTTATAAAAAGAACAAAAACGGTCCTAAATATAAAGCGTGGTATTTTGGAGATAACAAATCAGGTACTAAATAATAGCCAACTGGAGCGAATGTTATGGACTCCGCGTTAATCAATCTGATTACATTGACAAAATCTCAGGTGATTGTTGTTGGCAGCTCACAAATGGTTTCGAAAATCAATTAGTCCCAACTTCCTCAGGTTATCTTTGACGCTGTCCAGATACCTTTTAGTAATAAGGTCAGGAACTTGGAGA
Source organism: Xylocampa areola (assembly GCA_935421205.1). Taxonomy (NCBI): domain Eukaryota; kingdom Metazoa; phylum Arthropoda; class Insecta; order Lepidoptera; family Noctuidae; genus Xylocampa; species Xylocampa areola. The sequence continues at coordinate 20,081,888 of OW285205.1, read as the reverse complement.
TATTACAAGAAACTCGTCGACGTATCTTTGCGTCAGCGGGCTATCTAAAACGATCGTGCTATTTTCTTCCAATTGCTACTAAGATTGCGCTGGCACAATCAAGTATGTTTATCAGTTGTCTAGTACTCATAACACAAGCTCTGCTTAGCTTGAGACTAGACGGCGTTGTGTGGTAGTTGTGGAATATTATTATTATTATGTTATTATTATTCCTAACCTTGACTTTGCCGATGCCAGCTATCTTGATTTCACCGAGATCCAATTCAACAAGCTTGAGTGACTTCAAAACTTTTGTATAACATTTATATTCGGATTACGCAAATATGATCATGTTTTTGAATTTCGTGCTAAACTCAAGTGGCTTCCAATACGCCTTCGTTGGAATATTCATATACTTTCACTGCTTTACAGTATTCTGTTTCATCCCATAACCCCTTCTTATAGAATTCCACCAGCTTTATGACCATTCCTTCACTATCCAGGAACATACTACCGGTACGTGTGAGACGTGCACAATCGTTGTCTGCTTTTGAAAGAATGGTGCAGTCAGGTTAATTATTAATATAGGTTTTAATATTGGAGTTCAACGATCGAAGTATAATTTATTTTTGTGAAATATCTTTAAACATATTGAGGTTTTTTTTTCTAATAAGGGTATCAATAGTAGTAGTAATTAGGTACTAAATGCTGCAGATGAGTTAGATACAATCAATCCCGCCATTTTGACTTTCACTGTAAGAGAGTAATGAGTATGAGTGTTGATGGGATACAGGGATAAAGGGAGATCAAATAAAAGATGAATTAATTGTAGATGATATGAATGAAAAGGGAGTGAATGATAACGTGACGACTGAGAGGAGAATGGAAGAGGAAAAATAATTGCGCCGACACCTAATAACTAAAAACATATGTTTTAAATATTAGATACATATATTTTTCTGGTACGGCCGTGGTTGGTTACCACCCACTGGACGAAGCCATGCCGTGAAGCGACCTAGTCGTGTTTCGGGATGTAGTCCGGTGCAACCGTTGTGTGAGACCGGTCTGGGCAGTTGCATCAACTCGCCAACTATCGTTCTCCCCAAATCTATCCACTTTACTTAGAGTGAATAGATTTCTTCTGATTCTACGTGCTCCATCCTCGGCCACACCGTCGCTTAACACCAAGCGAGTTGGTGGACAAAAGTAGATCCATTTTTGATTATAAAAAAAAACTAGACTACGTTTTGTTTTATTAATTGTCTGGCTTGATATTTCAACAAAGACGGACATAGTTATATTCCCGATCCAAAAGGTATTCCTATCGTATTAAACTGTTCACGGTCGTATTTTTTCTATCCAAAACAAAATCTCCTTTGATATCCTCTACAAAGGCGCTGATGCATTTTTTAAATCCATATTTCTTATGCCAAACAATCTGCAACATTATGTACCCACACACATATTCAAGGTGACTTTATTTCTTTTGAATATACGTATTCCATCCTCGGTAACACCTTACCACCAGGTGAGTTGTTGGCCACCCCCCCAGGGGTTCCACCATGTCGTGGTGGGAGGGCTCTAGTGGCCGTGGCTTGGTCACCCACGGTGAAGCTAACGGAACCCAAGGAGGGCCGCTCCTCTGGGCTTTGCCTTCAAGCCCATGTATGCGGTGTCGTATGGGCGGCACCGTGGCTGAGAGTTGGGGACGGCACCGTGGCTGAGAGTTGGGGGCCGCAGCGGGAGAGGAGTATGTCGATGCGCCGCTCTCCCTATCTTCCGCGGCCTTGGCCCCGCCAAGACCACCCTTAGATGGCGGCCGCGGTGGGCCCGCAGGAGAGGAGGAGTGCCGGTATAGCGAGGCGCCGCTCTCCCTATCCTCTTCGGCCGTAGCGGCAGGCGGCGGGGCCACAAACCTGACTCGCAGGGGACCTTGGGTGTCCGGACACGGGGTTGTCTGGCGCCCATTACAATTGGTCACATAAAAAAAAGAAAAAAAGGAAAATTCATTTTTGATAACAAGAACAATTACATCGTGTTGCCAAAACAAAACGGCTGACTCTACTTATTCGTCCACGACAATCTCTTTAGTCACTAATCAGTATTTAATCTCCTCACTGAAAACAAGATGAAGATATCAAAGTTCCACGAACAACTTCAAAACTTTCCCATTACTCCGAGCTTCAGTAAACAAAGCATCTCCTTAATTATTTAATTTCCCACCACAGTGGGTAAATGAAAAACTAGTTTGCCAGCAAGGTTTCACTTTTACAGTGTAATTTACCTTATTTTAACATCACATAGCATCTAGCTAAACCAACCGCTGTGCATTAACACTTTATTTTTCTAGTGTGAAAAATCCTTCATGGACGTTGTGCCGGACTCCTACCGACTAAAAATCACACGGTCCTACTCTAACCTATACCGGGGTCCCGGGATCGCGACTCTATTCACCGCAACCCCGATTATGGCTTGTCACCCCCTCGCCTGTATAGGTCAACCACAGTTGGCCCGCTAAACACTCCTCGGATGTGCATTAACACATGCACTCTTAACGATCTAGAAGAAGCCAATGATCTTGCTGCAGAAGTGGCAAAGATTTGGTAGAAGAAAGTCTAATTTGAAGATCCAGAATCTAGAATCTATGACACAATTAAATTATTATTATTTATTATTTTTTATTGTGCCATAACATTGTACATAAGTAGATTAAAGCCCTAGACCCCACACTAGGATTCCCTATGTCGTGGGATCATTCTCTTTCAGTCCAGAATATAGTTGACACAGTACTTAACTGAAAATAATGAAAAAGGAAAAAGTAAATACAATGCCAAGGATTTAAATTAAGGTAAGGTGTGTGCGCGTGTGTATTTGTGTGCGTGTGTGTGTGTGTGTGTACAGGTGTGTACGTGTGTGTTCGTATGTGTGTGTGTGCGGTAGGGTACGAAGAAGAAGAGTAAATCTTCGGGTTACACCATAATTCTATTTACTCTGAAATAAATCTAAGAAGACATAAGATAATAAAATAGTCTTGCAATCCCAATAAATGCACGTGAGTAGTAACCGGTGAACAACAATTAAATATGCACGTGAGTAAATAATGATTAATATGAATATGCATTACGAAAATTATTACACAAAGCCATAACCCTTCCACTAAAAGTAAATTCACGGACAACTAACAATAAAAAAAAAAAATACAACCGAATTGATAACCTCCTCCTTTTTGGAAGTCGGTTAAAAAATAGTGTTGGAGCATAACTTGTAAAATAGTTTAGTGCCTAAAAGTGTAATGATTTTAATACTAACATGGAAATTCTTATAATGAAAATTGAAACTTGAATACAAACAAATCATAAATCATTTATTAATTTGCAAACATGTGTATATAGTACTTAAGTGTAGTTTCGACAAGTGACACAGTTTGACAAAGATCGCGGGTACGAGTCCCGTTCGTGTATTATTTTTCCTACATAGCGAACTCTTAAGTTATATTTCTTTCTGATGCCGTCTTAAAATATTGAAGAAAATCGCCAGGAAGTAGAGGTGGAGATGGCTTTATTGCCAGAGCGCCTGTAGTATTTATCAGGGAGGCGCAGACGCAAAATATGAAATAACAATTTTTGCAAAAGTCTGTCGGACGCTACATGATTAGATTCAAATCTTGGCATTCCCCTTTAACATTTTAAATATTTTCTCAACAGTGTAAACTAGAGTTGTTATATTAAATTTAAAAAGAATACGGTCGCGAACAGGATTCAAACGTGGGCCTCCCGGATAAATACTCCAGGCGCTCTGACCACTAAGCCATTTCGACCTCTGCTCACCACCGCGAATTCTACATCCATATTTTAACACGTCTTTTGGCGACGTCATTGCTATCCATGCAGTACCTATATAGGTAACCGAATTTCTTCTCTAAGCATGCGTTAATGCTTTTCAAAGATTGATCTTTAAGTGTAAACTAGGTTGAATTTCACGAGTTTTCGTTAGGAATTCCTGTCAACGTTATAGAGTCATGTTTATACACGAGTATCTAACTCGCCGTGTCGTTTTGTCAGCAGGCACGCTGCGGGAGTTAAGATGGAAGCACACTGAGAGCGAAGCAAGAGGTTTTGAAGCCTCACAGTGAAACAAAAATTCTAATGGACTTATACCAGATTGACATAACACCTACATACCATGGTTAAAAGGCTATATCATTTTCAAAAAAAAAGGTAAACAACTGTAGCGCGCATGTCATCTTCCGTTCGGTGATAATTTACTCCAAGACTTGCACAAATATATGTCATTAAGAAATTAAATTTACAAATACTTAGATACCATTTGATTTTATTTTATTTGATTACCATGTTATGTTATGTTTAATCGTGAGATTATGATTATTATATAATAGTAGATTAATATTGTAATTCCATTACATTGTAAAATTATTATTGCTATTGAATTAATTATATAAATGTTATTAATTATAGGTACAAAATAAAAAATAAAAAAATTATGTTGCTGTGCCCTCATCGGGTTTCATGTTGAAACGATTCATACCTATGTATTATACACATGAACGCAATAAAAGTTTTGAGTTTGAGTTTGAATCACAACAATAAATTTAAAGAAGAAAATAAACTACTAAAGATAATAAATATAAAGTACTATTTTAGAGAGAGAGAGATGCATGCATTCGTACGAGAATAACAAGAAAGAGTTACTTTATTTAAATTATTTTTATACATTTTAAAGCCTTTTCTTAAAAAAAATGAATACTGGCATTACATATGCCAGTATTCATTTTTTTTAAGAAAACAATTATAAATAATAGACATGAACGGGACTCGAACGTTTGACATACAATATCATGACTCTCTCAATTGAACTACATGCTGTTGTTCGTATCTATTAAATTTCAACTTCACTTCTTCTCAACTTAAGGAGACGCCTACGCATATTTATTTAGATAAATTTTAAGTAGTCAATAAAAAATATAGTAAGTTTTTTTTTTTTTTCATGATTATACTGACTAAAAACCTTGAAGGAATTAGCACTGGAGTAGTTTTAGCGGGCGTACCCCTCTCGCCACTGGCATAAGATTCTCAATCATATAAAGGTACCTTTTGCCGGTATGGTTACAATAATATTACACGATTTGAATCGTGTGTAACACAATTTTTTGTTTATTTAGTTTTTTTTTTTGTATTTTTATACTGTTAATGTAAAGACGAGAGCTATTTTCCAACCAATTCTTTCGATATTTAGTCAGAAGTTTCCCGTCTGGTCCTCTAAGCTAAATACCGACCCGAGAAGACAAAATAAAATAAATTAATTTCACCATTGCAGCACCAACCTGCTACCAACACTTTAAAACAGACAATCGAGAAATATGTACTTGTTTTCTCTCTGTGTCTCCCCAACGTAAACCACAATTTTCACTCAACAATCCAAACACAGCTTAGGTGTAGTATATATTCAATTAATTATGTATTCAACCACAGTATAAACAAACAATTTATTACAATTGTTAGCAGTTTCAATAGTGTCCTTGTTTATTCTAAATAATTAATTGTACTTTCAAAGCGGTTTAAACGTAATTCCTAGTTTGATATATGAAGGGTTGATTTACAAATGACAGTGTGATTTCAATGGTTAAGCAGTATCATCAAGAACATTAAAATAAGATGGCCGAGTAGTAAAACCCTGTCTCTTTAGCCACGAGTTATTATATTCTTTTGAAGGCAAGGAATAAATACATTAACTTAAGCTAAGAATTGAATCGAAATAACAAATTATTTGTAATTATCATAGTTTCAGCAAGACGAGAACTGCTCTTCTATCGGCCAATATTAAGAAAAAATCTAATTGTGACAGTACTATGAATTATGATTTAATCTGTTGGCTTCCTAATTACCAGACACAATAGATTTTTATTGTTAGGAAGTACAGTTTTATACTTCTCTGATTCGAATGAATGAATTCTTATCACTTACTTATTGATCCCAAGGAAGCTACCTAATAATTTAAGACTACATGTAACACAAGGCCATAAAGTCCGCCCGTAGACCTCTGACATGGCTTTACACACCATCGACAACATTTCTCAGGTGTGCTGGTTTCCTCACGATGTTTTTCTTCACCTTTATAAACCTATGATAATTAATTTCTAATACGCACATGAATACGAAAAGTCAGTGGCCATTGGATTCGAACTTGTGACCTTTGAATTTTCAGTCGAACGGTCATACCACTAGACCTGTTGTTGTTTGTATTCAAGAAATTCAGAAACTCATCATTATCATATCAGCCTGTCGCCGTCCACTGTTGAACGTAAACCTCCCCGAAATAGGGCCAGCAATCCCGGTCTTGGGCAGTCCGCACCCATCCGCTGCAGCCACCTTCTTCAAATCATCGGTCCATCGTGCTGCAGGGCGTCCTACACTAAGTTTTCCCAAACGTGGTCTCCACTCCAACCCACGTGTCTGCTCTATCGACCCATCCATTTGAAGTGCATCCGGGTAATTCCGCGTGCACAGATAGTTTGAAATAATTTTGTTTTACCCTGCGTGACCCGACCACTACAAGCTTCAGTGTTTCGAAGATCCTGAACAAATCCACCCTGCTCACCATAATAGTGGAATATTAGCATAATTATATGTATCTCTGCCAGCCGTAGTACCCTCACGGAAGGGTCTCACATAAACATTTCAATTACGTCACAGAGCTAATGTGTGTACGCATCTTTTATTCATAGTCTAGAAGTTTCTTTAGTGCCTTCCCTACAACAGTATATTATCACGCATATATTCCCTGAAGGGGTAGGCAGTGATGTACACAGTTGCACACCCACATTTCACTAATGGTGTTATTAAGTCGCATGTGGTGAGTTTATTGCCATCTACCGGACATAATTCTAAACTCCGGGATGCTACTGAGAATGTCCTTACAGAAAAACTCGGTAACACTTTGTGAGCATGTCCTTACAGAAAAACTCGGTAACACTTTGTGAGCATGTCCTTACAGAAAAACTCGGTAACACTTTGTGAGCATGTCCTTACAGAAAAACTCGGTAACACTTTGTGAGCATGTCCTTACAGAAAAACTCGGTAACACTTTGTGAGCATGTCCTTACAGAAAAACTCGGTAACACTTTGCCTTGTGGATGTTCAACTATATAAAATTCTGCTTATCCCTTCAGGAAACTAAGTGTTGTATATGCTGATGATCAAGGGAGCTAGTGGATAGTGACAAGTTTAAATCGTTTTTTAATTTTGTTAAGTGAATACGCTATTAGATCTCACGGAATTACTCCAAAAATCTTAATATTTCAAAGGACAAAATACATAAAATATTTCATGAGTCAAAAATTGTTACAATATTATATGGAAAAAGAATACGGTCGCGAACGGGATTCGGACCTGCACCTCCTGGATAAATACTCCAGGTGCTCTGACCACTAAGCCATCTCGACCTCTGCTCACCACTGCGAATTCTTCTTCCATATTTTAACACGTCTTATGGCGACGTCATTGCAATCAATTCAGTACCTATACAGGTGACCGAACCGACACGACTAACTTTGCAGTTAATACAATGTCGTAAAGAATGCAATTACCTTAATAACTCAAGATAAATCTTTGAAAAGCATTATTGACGTCGCCATAAGACGTGTTAAAATATGGAAGAAGAATTCACGGTGGTGAGCAGAGGTCGAGATGGCTTATTGGTCAGAGCGCCTGGAGTATTTATCCGTAGGCGCAGGTTCGAATCCTGTTCGCGCCCGTGTTCTTTTTCCATTTATTATTGTAACTTTAGAGTTCGCTAAGCATGCGTTAATGCTTTTCAAAGATTTATCTAGAATCAAAAATTATTATTACCAAATCAAATAAATACTTTAAACCTTATCGATTTTATTGGTTACTTTGTTCGAGATAACGACTATTTAAATCTTTTTCCTGACGCTTTGAACACTTTGCAGCGTTCGTCGTCGCAGGAGGACTAAGGTGTCAGGCGTTAAAAAGCTATTTGTTATGACGTATAACATTCATCTCTAAAAAGATTTCGGTCCTCCTACACGTAATCGAGTACCGTCTAGAAATCCCAAAAAATAATACGATGGAATTTCAGTGCAAATAGCATCATCATAATGGCGCCGTTTCCCTTGATTAAACGAACTTAGATTATTGCGAGACAGAAAAGAAAAATTACCTAGCTTTACTGAGTACATTCGGAAATGCCTATTTTTTTATAAAGTGTTAAAAGTTTTTTTTTTTTATAATATGCAAGCACCTCAATAACTTTAGCAGTGGCTGCGTAAAAATCATCTGTCATGCAGGTTTTTGCCACAAAGGACACACCATCATCAATAGCGTGCTAAAATTATTTGAAATTTTCTGTTTATACTAATTTTCCATCTCTATTTATCTCTATCTTATATTTATTTGCTATAACTCATTGCTACGTATTAATATTAGAATGTAATGGCTAAACTCGGAAAAGTTACTCAATTTTAATTGGCGACAAATCATAATATAAGCAGAGATAGCCTAGTAGTATAACATATGGTGATAACCCGGGTAGTGGAGTGTGATAGTAGGATAACATCAGAACCTGGCGCATGGATAACATTTGGTGTGACATAGCTAGATAGAAGGATACCGTATCGGTGACGGTTACCACCAAGAACAGCATTCCCAAAGAGGGTTGACGTCAGGCAGGCGGCCGGTCATAAAACATAGCCAAAACTTTAGCAGCATTCCAGTACAAGTAGAGAGTATGTATGGAAGAAGAATACATGCTGCGCCGACCCCAAATAAATTGGGATAATAGCAGGGGATGAAGAGCCTAGTGGTATAACCGCCGGACTGATAAGTCACGGGTAACAAGTTCGAATCCACGCCACACACCACTGACTTTTCGAAGTCATGTGTGTATTATAAATTAATTATTACATCCTTAAAACCATGGAGGAAAAGATCGTGAGGAAAGCAGCACACCTGAGAGATGTTCCCGATGGTGTGTAAAGCCAGGTCAGAGAATCATAAAATAAAACAAAATAAAAAAGCCTTTAGTAGTTAAAGCCTGTATTAGTTTGCCGTAGTAGAATAATCTAATACAAACATACAGAATGAAATAAAAACTAAAATAATAATAATAATAGTATAAAATTTAAGTAGTAGTCGCCTCATCAGCGTAGGCCTCCTCCATTTCTTTCCATAGAGTACGGTTCCTGGCTTTGGTCATCCAGTTTGGTACACCTCTTTCAGAGGTCAGAGACTTACGGGTGGTTAAACTCTGGCAGTAGGTTTATTAACCATAAGATAAGAAGAAGAAGCGTCCCTTTTTGTACTATCACTGTTCTTTCGCTTTGAATGATAGCGACAGCACGAAATTTTTTATGAAGATAAGTCATCAACATTTTAATAGAGTACCACTACCATTTCACGTGCTATCGCTGAATTTTAGGGAAAATTGATTATTAACTTTCATATTAATTATTGTACAACGGGTATTACTCACGCGCATTCGGGATTGCCCGACTAGTTTCGAACTTGAAGTGCGGCGACATCGCAGCGGGCACAGCTCATGAATAATTCATGAGGTGTGCCCGCTGCGATGTCGGGTAATCCCGAAGAAAGCTTTTGAAGTTTTGAACAACTTATTTTTATTTATGTTTTCAATACAAATGATTTCGATAAAATAAATAAAAATAAGTTGTTCAAATACATACATGAAAGTTATAAAAAAAATTTATTGCATAAAAATTAATAAACTGTGAGGAACTATATTCTTAGGGGATGTTGCGACGTTTACCTACAACCACATCACTAGTCGGCCGGCAAGCAGCGGGGGACGCACGGAGTCCTCACTAACAATGTAGATATCCCGTATTGCGAGTGTGTTTAAAGACATGCGCATACATACATAAAAATATCTGTAAATCATACAAATATTTGTTCAAGTTTAGTTTACTCGGTATGCAAGAGAATCGGCATCAACATCAGCTAAATTTTGTTAGTCCCAAAGTTGATTCTAACAAATTCTCGAAAAAGCTGAGAGACGTTTTGTCAGTTAAAATATATTTCTGCTCTCAAAAGTATTTAATAAAGACTTAATTCTGTTTAACTTAGAAATCGTAATTATTTCTCAATGTCGCACAAAGCACAAAGGGGTATTTGTTCCAAGTAAACTATCTACTTGTTCAAATTAAGTAGCGGAATACTAAGGAATTTTATAGAATCAAGCTCTAGTCATCATCACCCTGCTCTTATACCCTTTTATTTGGGATGGGCGCAGCATGTATTCTTCTTCCATACATACTCTCTACTTGTACTGGAATGCTGCTAAACTTTTGCCTATATTTTATGACCGGCCGCCTGCCTGACATCAAACCTCATCGGGAATGCTGTTATTGGTGGTAACCGCCACCGATACGGTCTCCTTCTATCTAGCTCTCGGAATGAAATGATGGTCACCCATCCACAGGCCGATCGCGGCAAGCGCAGCTTAACCTCGATCGATCGATCTGTGCAGTTGTTACTTAGCCACGAGCCCCTCCCAATGTTTAATGATGATAAATGGAGAGTTACAATATGAGATGTATGAGGTCATACCGTATGAACAAATAAGACCAAGTTAATAATTATGCGTGCGCGGCTGAGCGTTATGTATTCGCGTAGCGTTATCGCTGACTAATTGACTGAGTGGCCGCGCAGACCGGTTGAACGCTCCTTCCGTTGCCCAGTCCAGCCACGGCGGGCTGGGCTGACGAGTAGTTGAACTGGAGTCTCCCGACTTCGATGAAACCTCTTCAACATTTCATGCTTTAGTTCACAAAAGGCAGTTTTTTTTTGGTCTATCAAATATAATATTATGTGGTCCCGTAGCATCAGAATACTCACCACACCCTTTTACGGAGAGTATGCTGTATGTAGTGTTGGTCCGCATAGGTATAATACCCTCACTGTACGAAAAAAAATCGGTACCTACATAACTACATTTTATTTGAACTTATAAAATTCCTGTTACGCAGTTCACTGCTCACGGCTCGGGTTTATTGACGGGACACAAAACTTTTTTGTTGCATAACAAATGTTTCATTTTGTTATCTTCTCGGATAAAATAATGTCTAGCTTGTTTATTTACAATATTAAAGAAAAAACCTAATAAAATGTGGTCTGACAGGTGATTGATTCGAGGTTCATCATAGAATTCAAGATATGTCTTTGAAAAAGCATTAACGCGTGCTTAGCGAACTCTAAAGTTACAATATTAACGTCGCCATAAGACGTGTTAAAAATATGGAAGAAGAATTCGCGGTGGTGAGCAGAGGTCGAGATGGCTTAGTGGTCAGAGCGCCTGGAGTATTCATCCGGGAGGCGCAGGTTCGAATCCTGTTCGCGACCGTATTCTTTTTCCATTTAATATTGTAACTTCATCATAGAAGTTTTTTTATGGATATTTAACAAACTAGATGTGCTCCCTGTGTAATACTATTGAAAAACATATTGGTGCGTATTATTCGACGACTGTTCTTAACATCTCGACAAAAACAAAACTGCTATCAATATAACAATGTTTGTGAAAGAACATAAAACTATGTCATAAAAGTGAAAAGGGAAATCAGATCAAGTCCCAAAGCCATCAACACTCGGGAACGGCTGATGAAATCGGCAATGTAACCATAAAAACATGTGGAAAGCAAGAATATGATATCTTATTTGCTTATTGAAGAAAACTGCTAGCGTTTGTTGCCTCTGTAGCTCATAGAACTTGAAAAGGGTGTCCATCTTGGATGAAAGAAGGTGTGTATTGTTGTTGTTGACTGCCTCGTTGGTCGCGGCTGCTGAGCGTGAGGTCTTGGGTTCGATTCCCAGGTCGGGCAAAGTGTTATTGAATTTTTCTGTTAGGAAATTCTCAGTAGCAGCCCGGAGTCAGTAAGTTGGTGGTGTGACACCCCCGTGCTTCGGAGAGCACGTAAAGCCGTCGGTCCTGCGCCTGAAAGTCTTATACCTCTGTCTGGTCATGTCGGATTTCCGTCCCACCGGAATATGAGAGTGAAGGAAGAGGGAGTGCACCTGTGTTTGCGCATAGACTTGTGCACTATAATATCTCCTGCGTACTTGGCTAATCTCAGTGAAGATAGGCCGCCGTGACCGAAATACGGTCGGAAGGAGTATATATTATTGTGATTGTCAAAATGTGAAGCAATGGGTAGGGTATACTCGCGACAATTTAAGAAGGCCGATTTGACGTTTCCTTTTCGAGTGCATTTTTTCAATATAAAGTTAAACATGAGGTTTACGAATGATACTCGTTGTTATAGTGTATGGGTAACATAGTCATTATTTAGGATTATGAATTTGATTTTTCAATTTCTTACGTAGACGTTCATACAAAGGTAAAATGAGAAACGTCAAATCGGACTTCTTAGATTGTCGCGAGTTTAGTTATAATTCTATAGGATAGTGTTGCTTTTGAAAATAAATCCGCTCAATTGAAATTGGAAATATATCAACTCGTACTTTTAAATGCAAAAATGTCTTAAACATACTTAAAGAATCGGGGTAATAATAAGCCATCTTATTTTAAAATTAAGATAACTGTAATGTAGGTCTCTTAGAATGGGAGAAGTATAAAATTGTACTACATAACAATAAAAATCTATTGTGTCCGGTAATTAGGGAGCCAGCAGATTACTTTATTTCAACATTATACAGGGTTTTAAGACAATTTGTTTCAATGTTGGTTTTCATTTCAAGAGTAACCCCATTTCAAGGTATACTTAGGTATCTGGCTTTTTACACGTAAATACTTATTAAATTGGATTCTGTTTCTTCGTGAAAATGATACAAATTTTATTTATTGCGGTTTACTTTACACATGGTGTGCCCAAAATGTTGCCACATCTATGACGTTTTTAGTGGCAGTGCAGATGTCACTCAATGCACAGGTCTTGGGGTACAAAGAGCAAGACAGTAGGTGGGACATTGTTTGTGGATCAGCTACACTTTTACATCCCGATGCCTTTTTACACGACTGCCCAAAACAGGAGTGTTATGTTTTTGTCAATGTAGCCCCCCACCTGGTCATGTTGCACGGTCCGGAGTCGATTAAAAGTACGATAGTTAATTGAATTAGTAGGTAGGTAATTAATTTCAAGTCAAAGTCAAAAACCCGACTACGATTCGCAGTGGCTTTTGTTTTTTCAAATTGTTTTTTATCTTAACCTCGTAAAACGCTTGGAATGTTCAGTTTCCGTTGGAACTTCGGGATAAAAAGTATATAAAAACGTTTTGAGAGGTCGTTGCCCCCGCGTGCGGTTCGAGTACCTACTGCGTTACGTATTAGTGAATTACTATTGTTTCTTACGCTTTCGAGATGTTTTTTTTAACTAACTTTTACTTTATCTATCGCGTTGCGTGATATTACTATATACTAACATAAATTTTAAATTATTAGCAACGTAGAATCCAATAATTAAAATATCAAAAACTCGCTATTTTAATTTGTTGTCGATTAAAATACGGACACAGTGAGTGTAGTGTGTCGCGGGCTTTATGAGAAGAACGGAAATATGTAGGTAGATGACGAAAAATCTACCGCACCCATGACGGAGTAAACTCGCTGCATCAGTCTGCTTGTGACCACGATCAGTGCAACCTGGTCGAAACGTCAAGCGTTTCAAAGGTATTTATTGCGCGATCATTTCTGTTTTTTTTTTACACTATGTTTCGGTAGTACCAAGTACTGAGGGAAAATCGTTCTGCCGCGGGACAGACATTGAAATTATAGCGTGTTTAAAGAAGATTATGAAAATGTCAAAGTAAAGTAATTCACTTTACTTTCAATTCTCACTCACTTATCGATTATCGAATCGGCCATTTAAGTTTCAATTCAAATCGATTACAATCGTCTTCTTTTCAATTGCTTCGTTGATCTAGTTGTCCTAAGCACGATTGCTGAGCATGAGGTCCTGGGTTCGATTCCCAGGTTGGGCAAAGTATTATTGAGGTTTTCTGTTAGGAAATTTTCAGCAGCAGCCCGGAGTTTGGAATTGTGCCCGGTAGATATCAATAGGCTCACCACCTATTACACTGGTATACATATGGTATTTAATAACAGCATTGGTGAAATGTGGGTGATCTGTGTACACCTCTGCCTTCCCCATTGGGGAATATAGGCGTGATACTATGTTTATGATCTGTGGCAAGCAATGTATAAACAGGCCGACCATTTTTTGATAAATAATGAAAATACTAACCCAACAAAAATCATTTTATAATAAAACCAAAGTCATTTACCGAATATATTGGCTTTACATAACATTTATGTACTAAATAAAGGCATTCACACATCGACGCGACGCGATATCACTGCGATGTCGTATTATCAACTTGTAAAACCGGTCGTGGTGGTCGAGTAGTCACGGGCCTTCTTAAATAACAGCTTATGGGTTCAAACCTGGCATATATCAATATGCATGTAATAAACAACCTCATGTGAGATTTTAAATCGCGCGTAAGCCTGTAACATGGCTTTACACACCATCGAAAACATCTCTCAGGTGCGCTGGTTCCCTCAAAGGTTTTCCTGTAACGTATGTGATAATTAATGGTGTATGCTTTGGATTTAAACTTGCGACCTTTCACTTGCCAGTAAAATTGCTATAACCAGACTTTACTGCTTAATTTTTTTTTATATAGAAATATAAAGTGTAAAGTGTAGTAATCGCGAAAGTCTAAAACGATGTATTTTAAATCCGTGAATGTGCGGTTCATATTATGCCGTATATTACAGAGATCGACGAGTCATATCGCTTGCGAAATCGCGCCTATGTGATGAAACCCTTAAAGCGAAATATAAAACATCGCGTTGGTATACCAGACCATCCCATAACTCGTAATGTCATGTTGCAAAGCAGAACCGTTTGATTTATGTGTACAAATTTTTATTGCGTTGACATAATCCTGAATGTTGAACGCAATGTGTGTAGTGTGACGTAACAGAATTGTTTTATGAGTAATGGTGGATAGGAATAGGGTGTTTTACATGATAAAAATATATTTGCATACACATACAGCATTTTTTATATATTCTCTAATGAGTTAAAAGAAAGAAAAGAAAAGAAAAAAAAAACCGGGAGGCGCAGGTTCAAATCCTGCTCACAGCAGAATTTTTTACCCAAATTTTTTTTTAATTTGGAGATCGCTACGCCCTCCTATTTGTTAAGGTAATCGCATCTGTACGACATTGTATTAACTGCAAAGTTACTCGTGTCGGTTCAGTCACCTGTTGGATTGATTATACATGATGTCACCAAAAGACGTATTAAAATGTGGAAGAAGAATTTGGAGTAGTGAGCAGAGGTCGAGATGGCTTCGTGGTCAAAGCGCCTGAAGTATTTATCCAGCAGGCTCAGTTTGGAATCCTGCTCACGACCGTATATTTCTTTCCACAAAAATTTATAACAAAAGTTAAATTGTTTATTCTGACATACGGAACACGGACAACTGCCTCGTTGGTTTAGTGGTCCGTAGCGCGACTGCTGAGCAGGAGGTCTCGGGTTCGATTCCCGGGTCGGGCAAAGTGTTATTGAGTTTTTCTGTTAGGAAATTCTCAGTAGCAGCCCGGAGTTTGGAAATGTGCCCGGATGATGGCAATAGGCTCACCACCTTGGGACTTAATAACAGCATTGGTGAAATGTGGGTGTACAATTGTGTACACCTCTGCCTACCCCTTCAGGGAATACAGGCGTGATGCTATGTTATGTTATGACATACGGAAGAAAACACAGCAAAACACTAATAAATATCTAGCCGGTGCCCGCTACTTCGTCTGCGCGACTAAAGGCAGCATATGTGGCCTCAAGATACAATCTATCTCCTTGCCAAATTTCATTACGATCCGTTGAGCCGTTTAGTCGTGAAAAGGTAAAAATAAACAAACATACAAACACAGTTACCTACGCATTTATAATATTAGTATGTGGAAGTATGGATATACGAGACAGATATAAAGGTATTCTCGTTGTCCTGTGCGATGTCAGAAAAGGCCCCAGCCTCAGCTCTATGCATTGAGACACTGCAACGCTGATTTTCAGCCCCACAAAACCCCACGTTAACAATAAAAATAGCTTAACTAATTATAAGTAAATTTTAGCTTTTTTTTTATTAGAAAAAGAGTTTGGCGTTCAGCGGGTTGAGTATTTTATTATAATTATAACTTATCTGTGCCACCTGCGCCAACGACTTGTTGAATATCCACACCCTATCCTATCCCTTCTTTTCGTCTTACGAAGACCTCTGGCGACATCTATTTGTCAATCATTTTTAGATTATTACTTTCACAGTAATTTCTATTTCCTTCTCAACCCAGGCACAATAAAAAGATCGGTGGCGGACTCACAGCACACTGCACGGTCTAACAGCTCCTGATGATGCCCCGTGGGGGGTGGAAATAAGTGTAGAGTAGTTGGTGGTAGTCGCAATTTTCACCCCTTGCGTATGTGCATATATTTGCGGGCGGGCGGTGCACAGGTAATGCATGACTACCCTCAATATTGTGGTAGTAGCTAGATATTGTATTTATTTACATCCATTGTAATGGACTTCCGCAAAGTAACGCCTGAATCTTTTCAATACAATAAGATTTTATTCCAAGGTAAAGTACAATACCTATCCAAGGACACAGGTGTGTTGCCCGATAGCAATGTACGTAAGACGAAACTTTTTAACTTAAAGGAAAAGTACCGACTGTTTATAAGACAGAATATTTTGTTTTGAGAATACGTTGTGGAAGACGGATCTGTGCAGTTGCAACTCCCCAACTATCGTATACTCTGTAGTCCTCTAAGGACCTCTACACCAACAAAACAGTTTTTTAAAACTTTCTTTATAATTTTTAATCATAATCTTTTTTATATATTTGTAACATTTTCTTAAGAAATATATACATTTTATTGCCAATTTTTTTTCAAAAAATGAATAAATGAAATAACTTCTGTGACATACGTCATGTCCAGCCGCTAAGTTCATTCGTTCGTTCTTCCATTCAACCGTTCAGTTGGTTGTCCAACTGTCTCAAAAGTACCAAATGAGTTCCATTGAAAATAATAATGTTTTTTTGTCAATGTAAGTTCTTTCGAACGACGATATCTATAATATACAGTTAAATACATATATATACACATTAAAATAACATAGCATCACGATTATATTCCAATTTCCCGAGGGAGTAGACAGGAGAGTACACACCCGTAATTGTTACACTCACTCTTCACGAATGCTGTTATTAAGTCCCTGGTAATGGGTCGTGAGTCTATTTGCATTTTCAGGCACAATTTTAAACTCCGGGCTGCAATAAACCTTTGCCCGAACCGGGAATTGATGATTGATTATAGCTCAAAAATCGCGCATGGGACCACGATACCACAGAGAGAGTTTAAAAAGAAAATTTTTTCCACAGTACAAAGTCAGGGCGGTTCGCTATTCTATCATGTAAAGTGTACGCGTTCACACATGTCTGCTTATCCCGCAAAAAGTCCACTCTAACGTCAGCTCTACAAACGTGCATTACGTCATAATCTGTGATTAAGACGAGTCAGCAACATTAACGTGTGAGTTAGTGTTGCCGAACTGACGATAATTTCACTATCGATGGTTGAATTTAGAAATCAGTGGGCTTACTCTTGAAAATAAATCCGCTCGATTGACATTGGAAATATGTCAGTTCGTACATTTAAATGCCAAAATGTCTAAAAAATAATTATAGATTCGGGATAATATGAAGACAACAAGCTTTAAAATTGAGGCAACTGGTATTAGTTTCAAGAGTAACCCTACAGTTACATTAAGAGAGAATTAAACGTTATTTTATTATTATTTTAGGCTAACAGGGTATTTGACAGTGGTAGAAAGAAAATATGAAACTTAGCTATAATGAAAGAATATTCTTTATTAGAATTTTATGTATTTTTTAAAATAATAATAATAACTCGGAAATAGATTTAATTCGCTAAACAAATTCATCATTCTATGATCTATGTATCACGTGACTCGAAACACCAATCACTGCGTGACGTCACTACCCAGGTGATTGATTGTCAGTTTGCAGTCACTGTGACACATGATACAAAATAAATAGATGAATTTGTTGATATTTGGGAAGCAAGTTGTAATCACTTTCTTTTTATTTCAGTGCAGTTTTCGAATTATTGGTACACTGACGCACTACGCACCGTAGTCGTTATCGCGCCTTTTGGCTCGAAATTTTAATTTTAATTTATTCAATAGGTACAATGGTAAATGCTAAATGCTTTTTTAGTTATTGTAGACCATGTTCATTAAATCTAGGCCTTTTGTAAAATTTTGGCAATAACTCTTTTGATTCTATCGATAACGGGGGCCGCATCAATAAGTACTATTGATAATTAATAATACTACTGCTAGATTTCGACATTGATATCGACTATATTTTCAACAGTATCGGTATAATCGATTGTATTGCATAAATAACTATCAAAAGAATTGATACTATCGACGGAATCATTATTGAAGATTATACGCGTACTGTACTTAAGATAGTATCGATACTATCAATAATATCGATACTATATAAAATATCGATAAACTATTAATACTCTCTGATGATGTTGTCGTTTTTATGACTATCGATAATCGACTGTCGATCGGCAACACTAATATGAATTGTCAGTTTGAGAACAATCTGCTCGTTAACGTCTCGGAGAATGATTAAGTATGTACTTACTAAATTCGTGGGCCCCGCTGAAAATGTAATATAGTAGTCTCTACCAACATAGCATGGCTAATGCTAGGTAATTTGTATAGATACTGATAAATCATAGAAAGTTAAAAAAGTTAAGTTTTAAAGTTAGATTTTTTTTAGGGAATCAGAGTCCGGTCAAGCAAAGGTGAGCAAGATTCGAACCTGCACCTCCCGGATAAATACTCCAGGCGCTCTGACCGCAAAGCCATCTTTATAACTTTAGAATACACTAAGCATGTGTTGCTTTTCAAAGATTGATCTGCATTGGCTAAGGTAATTGCATCTGTACGACATTGTATTAACTGCAAAGTTAGTTGTGTTGGTTCAGTTTCTTTTAAAGGAATAGAATAGATAGCAATGTCGTCACTAAAAGACGTATTAAAAAGGGATTTTTATTGCTTTCGTAGCTGGGCCCGCGACTCCGTCTGCGTGGATGTCGCACACAACATTTTTTTTTTACGTGGAGAATTGCCCTCGCATACTGCGCTGACACGGGGAGACAGAGCGGTTATGTGGGACTCGAACTGCACGGTTTATCTCCTCAGCTGTTTGAGGGCGGGACGCGCGAACTCGCCCGCGGGTGCCCGTTGCTGGACTCCCTCTCGCGGGGTTGGGTATTGCACCCCCCCGACACACCAGACACCTCGGATGTCGTAAACCAACATGTGTAGAACACAAAATTTATAATAATTCCCCATATTATGTCCATGTCATTATTCATCCAAAGATTTGTAATCTAAAGTAAGATATTTTCTTTCCACGAAAATGTATAAGGCAAAGTCAAAGTAAAAGCATTTATTTCAATTAGACCATTTACAGGCACTTTTGAAAAGTCAAAAAAAAAACTAGTTGCCACGTTCCAAAGTGTAGATTCCCATGGAGAAGAACGGACAAGAAACTCCACGGTTACTCTTTTTAATCATACAATTACAATATCTGGTTACATATAAAACAGACTTCGGACGCAGGTAGGCCGAAATAAGGAAAACATGTGCAGGTCCTAAAGGTCCAGGACCTAAACCTGGATTGCGTATGCAGAGCAGTCCAATTAATGGCCCACATGGTGTCCTGTCCTGCCTGCCCTACCACCTGTTCGCAGCAGGACCTAATAGACGCCACCGATTCCGCAATTTGCGTTGCCAAGGGCCGCAAAAATATAAGTTTGTCATCGACACGCAAAGAAGAAGAAGGTATAACTTTAGAGTTCGCTATACATGCGTTAATGCTTTTAAAGATTTATCTGGGTTGTAATCTGTTATGTTTGTTTTGTGATGCTATCGGTGTGGACGTGAGAAGGCTTACATCATGTTAAAGATAATCTGAAGATGAAAAAAATTATCTATGCTACTGTTATATGGAGTAATACCACATTATCTTATCACCAGCTCAAGATAAACCATAAGCCCTTCCAATTCCATTTATGATAATTCAAATGATTGACAATATTACAACTTTACCCTTTTTTGGGAAGCAGTGATAGCCTAGTGGTGTTCACGTTGGACTGGTAGGTCGATCATCAAGCACACGGCAAGAATGAGAAGAAGGAGAAGGCTTATTAATAAGGACCTAACAACACACTTCGGTTGCTGCTGTCTATCTGTCAGACACTGGGCTGAAAGCAATTTTATGGCTAAAAGGTGCAATAACTGAATAATTATATTTTATGGTCCCTTTCCCTGTCCGTGTCCCTGTCCCTGTCACTATCACTGTCCCTGTTCCCGCCCCTGTCCCTGATCCCGCCCATGTCCCTATCCCTATCCCTATCCCAATCTCCATCCCTATTCCTATGCCTATCTTTATCCCTACCTTTGTCCCTATCCCAATCACTATCCCTATCTCTATCCCTGCTCTATCTCTATCCCTATCTCTATCCCTATCCCTATCTCTATCCCTGCCTCTATCCCTGTCACTATCCCTATCCCTATATCTATCAATATCTCTATCTCTATCCCTATCTCTATCCCTATCCCTATATCTATCCCTATCTCTAACCCTATGACTATCTCCATCTCTATCTCTAACCCTATCACTATCTCCATCTCTATCTCTAACCCTATCACTATCTCCATCTCTATCTCTATCGCTATCTCTATCCCTATCTCTATCCCTATCTCAATGTCTATCCAATCTCTAACTCTCATCAGATCGTAATTTTCTTCTTCACATGCGAGTACATACGAGTACAATGATGCCTGTTGGCTGTTCCCACATTTTTGAATCATAAATTATGACCGTCCCTAAAACTCCTTAATATAAAATGCAAAGAGCATTTTTTATCTGTGCCGGTTCAGTCTGGTCTAGTAATAAAAATGCATATTTCGCGAAACTCACTTGATTAAAACAACTCGTTAGAGAGTCCACGGAAATGAAATTCGCACATTTCATAAGGAATTCATGAAATTTCATTTTGTTACTGAGTTTTAGAGGAACTATTTACTAAGGAGTTTTTAGTGGCATAACATACTCGTAATGTAGCATCACGCCTGTTATCCCCAAAAGGGTACCACAACATTCAGGGGTATCATAACGCATGCTTAACGAAGTCTAAAGTTACAATATTAAATGGAAAAAGAATACGGTCGCGAACAGGATTCGAACCTGCGCCTCCCGGATAAATACTCCAGGCGCTCTGACCACTAAGCCATCTCGACCTCTGCTCACTAAGCCATCTCGACCTCTACTCACCACCGCGAATTCTTCATCCATATTTTAACACGTCTTATGGCGACGTCATTGCTATCAATTCAGTCCCAATACAAGTGACTAACCGACACGATACAATGTCGTAAAGAATGCAATTACCTTAATAATTCAAGATAAATCTTTGAAACGCATGACGCAAAAGAATACGGTCGCGAACAGGATTCGAACCAGCGCCTCCCGGATTAATCCGTATTCTTTTTCCATTTAATATTGTAAATTTAGACTTCGCTAAGCATGCGTTAATGCTTTCCAAAGATTTATCTTGAATTAAAAAAGTTGTGCCAATTTAAAGAATCACGTCAAACATTTGTTAACACGCTAGTTAGGTATCAGTAGCAGTCCGGAGTTTAGAATTGTTCCCGGTTAATGGCAATAGGCTCACCACCACACAATATTATTACCTACATGTGACTTACACTTCTGTGTACCCCCGCGGGGAATTCGGGCGCGATACTATGTAATTTGTATTGTGTATCATTTACACAATGAAGAAAAGACAGCGAATACGCACTTCTATGTGCGAGCGTAAGTTGTCGCTAGGGAGATAATTCCGACATGTTTGCAGTTATCAATGCACTGATGAATGCTACCATTTATCTTATCTGTCTGACATAAGAATGGTGTCCACTCTTACAATATATTTGGTTTACGATTGGATTCTGTCATAATAAATAATTGAGATACATATCGGGAGCTAGATCAGGGCTGGTGATATCACTTAAGTAGTTGTATCGACATGTTCGTATCGAAGCGATATCTCATGTTAAATTCTTCATCAGTAAACATTCCAAATATTACCTTCAACGTATGTATGTCTGTTGGTAATGTTGTATATATCTAATATATAAAAATCTCTTGTCACAGTGTTTGTTATCGAACTCCTCCGAAACGGCTTGATCGCTTTTTATGTTTTTTTTGGGTATATTTTGTAGGTCTGAGAATAGGTCGCAGGCTATTTTTTATACCTTTATGTGATGGCCCTATCCAGAAAATTTATAACGCAGAACAACGTTTGCGGGGCACAGCTAGTATGAAAATAGATTTCAAAATACAATAAAATGTTTTGAGGCAATGCCGATACACGTCAGATGAACCAGTGAAGAGAGAGTATTTAGTGTTCACTATGCATGCGTTAATGCTTTTCGAAGATTTATCTGTATACGTATAAGACAGGTTTACTTAAATCAATCCACAATTGCCGACGATATCGCTGGCTTTACATAAACACAAAAACATACCGACGAATAGAGAACCTCTTCCTTTTTGAAGTCGGTTAAAAAGAGCAGTAATAGATAATTGCCTCATTGGTGTAATGGTCGCAAACACGGCTGCTGACCGTTGTAACCTGGCTTCGATTCCTGGATTGGGAAAAGTTATTTTTTATCAGAAATGGGTTTACGTTTGGCCACCAACTCGCCTGATGGTAAGCGACGGTGTGGCCGAGGATGGAGCACGTAGATCCAGAAGAAATCTATTCACTCTAAGTAGAGTAGATAGATTTGGGGAGAACGATAGTTGGGGAGTTGGTGCAACTGCCCAGACCCGTCCCCACAACGGTTGCACCGGACTACATCCCGAAACACGACTAGGTCGCTTCACGGCATGGCTTCGTCCGGTGGGTGGTAACCAGCCGCGGCCGAAGCCTCTCACCGGAGTTGTGTTGCCTGTTTTGTACCACTCAGGGGTCACGTGTAGGGATTCCGTTTTAAGGGTGCACTCCTAGGGACGAGGGCAACTCAGCCCCCAATTGGGCTTTTCTGTAAGGAAATTCATATAAGCAGCTTTGAGTTTATCCGGGATCAGAGAACAGAATTCAGAACTTCATGCTGATTAGACCAATGATGCACTTTTAAGTTGGCGGTGTGACACCCCCGTGCTTCGAAGAGCACGTAAAGCCGTCGGTCCTGCGTCTGATCTCTCTCCGGTCGTGTCGGATTGCCGTCCCATCGAGCTGAGTGAAAGGAGAAGGGACCGCCTGTGTTTGTGCATACACTTGTCCATCTCATGCGTACTTGGCTAATCACAGTGGAGATGGGTCACCGTGGCCCAAAATTTGGTTTTGGAGTATTTAATGATTGATGCAGTTTAAATAAAGGTATTAATTTCGGATCAAGAAAAAATCTCTATTCTTTTTCAGTATAGATAAACCTGTCAAACGCATGTGAAGCGAACTCTAAAGTTATACATTTTTGTGGAAAGTAAGATACGGTTGTGAGTAGGATTCGAACCTGCGCCTCCCGGATAAGTACTCCAGGCGCTCTGACCACTAAGCCATCTCGACCTCCGACTCATTTAAGTAGACATACGAGTAGCTATTTATTGTAGCTCATATAAATACTCCGACCGTATTACGGTCACGGCGGCCTATCCCTATGGAGATTAGCCAAGTACGCAGGAGATATTATAGTGTAAGAAAGAAAGAAAGAAAGAAAGATATATTTATTCCCACACAGTGCGACAATAGTACAGAAAAACAGAATAAACAGTGAAACTTAATCTAAACTATAACTAAAACACATGGTTGACAATATAATTTTTATTTATGTACATACCTACATATAACTTTTATTTTTGTTAAACTTCTTTAATTATGTGCATCGAAACTGTGCGAAAAATGGTCGCCACTCAGCCTAATGCTGATGTGTCGCCTATAAATAAAGCAACCCAACAGCACTGATATTCTGTGGTAACCTCTTGTCGACGTATGGCGTCTTCCTAAGAACCTGGAGAATCAATTTATTCGATCGGTGAGTATCGACATGACATATTCACAAGATTCCAAGTAAAGTTCAGTCATTCATTCAATTGATCATGGTCAATGGATTAATGGAGTATCAGTTCAGTATTACTATATTGTTATATTGTCTTTGGTAAAGTTTGATATTGAGCACTTGCATAACGTTTATGTTTACAACAAAACAGTTACTAGAGTATATGAAATCCTTACGATTCCCAGTGGAGGTTGGATTAGATAAGGGTTGGTTAAAATCTAAACAAGCGTACAAGTAGCAGTGTACAAATGTATGCGCAAACACAGGTGTACTCCCTCTTCCTTCACTGTCATAATCCGATGGGACGGCAATCCAACACGACTAAAGAGAGATCAGGCGCAGAACCGACGGCTTTACGTACTCTCCAAAGCCCCGTGCTTCGTGTCATACAACCAACTTCCTGACTCCGGGCTGCTACTGAGAATTTCCTAATAGGAAAACCAATAACACTTTGCCCGACCTAAGAATCGAACCCAGGACCTCACGCTCAGCAGCCACGCTTGCGACAGCTAGACAACGGGGCAGACTAATTTTGATACAGGTTAAGCGCTAGCTACACCACTGTTTGATGGGCTCGTGGCTAAGTAAGGCAGGTCGGACCTGGGAATCGAACCCAGGACCTCACGCTCAGCAGCCGCGCTTGCGACCAACGAGGCAGTGAATGTAACTCATACAGAATCCCGGAACTTTACCAAGACGTGTACGTAATCCGGCGCCATTTTTATCATCATTTATCTAGAACACAGTAATCTTGCTGCAGCTTCGTCTTAGCTATATTTATCGTACCTATTTATTTTACACGGTGTTGCCAGATACAAGGTACATAAATCGTGAACTGTAATATTTTATATGTAGACTGTTTTCAACATGAAAAGTATTTTCTGGGTTTTTATCATACAAATATTTCAAACGCATTATCGCATGCGTAGCGAACAGTAAAGTTATATTTTATTGTGGAAAAGAAAATGCGGTTGTGAGCAGGATTTGAACCTGTGCCTCCCAGATAAATACACCGAAATCCAGTATGCGTATATTTAAAATCTAAAAAAATTTTACTTAAAAAAATATTTGTCATGTCGGACCGTTTACAGTCACATAACTCCTCCCGACCTTATTTTGGTCACGGCAGCCCATCTCTACATAGATTAGCCAAGTAAGCAGGAGATATATTTATTATAGTGCACAAGTGTATGCGCAAACACAGTTGCACTGCCTCTTCCTTCACTCTCATAGTCCGATGGGACGGCAATCTGAACGACCCGAGAGAGATCAGGCGCAGGAAACGCGTAACAGAAAAACCCAATAATACTTTGCTCGACCTGGGAATCGAACCCAGGAACTACCACCAGACCAACGAGACAGTTACAGTCACATACTTTTTGTACCGTGGGAGAGCCATGCTTCGGCACGAATGGGCCGGCTTGGACGGAGTGATACCACGGCCTCACAGAAGCGTTGTGTTTCGCCGAGTGAGTGACCGTAGGCCCAATCCCTTTAAAAGGCCGGCAACGCACTTGCGACTCCTCTAGGGTTACGGGTGTCCATGGATGGCGGTAATCGCTTACCATCAGGCGATCCACCGGCTCGATTGCCGCCTATGCCATAAAAAAAAAAACTTCACATGAACAAATCCCCTATTATTTGTTGATCATACAAATAAGTTTCTATTAGGAAAATCGAAACCATGACACCAACCATGGCGCCATCCGCGCCGCTTATAGCGGAAAAAATATTCCCATCAAAAACAGAAATGTGAAAAAAGGGATCAAGTTCAGCACTTTCCCATAGGGGTTTGATCTGCGTAACCGAACAATAGCTATGGCGAGACAATTTGATGCCTCCAGCCAGAGCATATTTTATAATACTACAAACTAAGCAACACAGCACTAAGGGCGTCCCCTACGGGACACGAACCTCGGCTTATAGCGTTGCTGTAGGGACAACTAGAGACTAGCTGGATCAGATCAGCTTCTTTATTATTAAGGGTCGAATTTTAAGCTACTGGCTCGGCACTAGCCGGCTCGAGCAAGGATCAGGGCGGACATGATGAGATATTTCGCGACGGACGTGGACCTCGCCGGTGAGGTCTATAACGAGGCGGTCGAGCGCGTCGGAGTGTGCATATAAGAACTTTACGGAGTGTGCAAATAATATGTAAATATTTATATTAAATGTCACCCGCTTCTTACCGAATGTGGCGCAATTAATGCACGCAAATGAAATAGAGACAAAAGCTAGTACAAAAATAACCATACTTATTCTGCAAAAATAATCATATAGATACATAAATAAGACTCAGGTGAATTTATTAAAAATACATTTGAAGTCAGCCTATGATTTACATTACTTTTCCTGTTACAAAAGAATCCTGTACACAAATGTTCCGTTGCTTCCGGCAGATGCCATTTTGAAAGTAATAAGTAATTTTTGCTGGAATGTGTTTGTATATTGTAAGTACTTACGTAATATATTTTTGCTTATGCATACTTTATAATAAAATCAAATTGTATTAAAGTCTGGTGTGGAGTAACAAAGATGTAATGATGTGAAATGACGAGAAATGAGAAAGGCATGCTAAAATTGTTACGGCATGTACAAAGGATGGATGAATAGAGATGACAGATCTAGTTTAAGAAGCTAATGAAGATGAAAGAGGTTGAAGACGGGGAAGATTGACCTCAGAAATTTGCCGAACTAGCTCAAAAGGTAAAGAACTAAAACTCATCTTATAGAGATCATAAGATAATGAAGGATTTTCGTGGGGATAGAATTCGCCAGGGACGTATTGATAACAGAATTTTATGTAAGTACGATTAGTTGAGCTACACAAAGACTGATTGATGCGTACGTGTACAATTATTAACCATTTTATATTTTTCTTACTTTATTATTAATCCATTTATTAATAAATACTGAGATAACTTACTATTTCATTAAAAATATATATAATTAGTTAATGAGCTTGTTTAAAGCATTTGTTTTGAAAATTTAAGACAGAATTATTGAATTCTATTAATTAATACAAAAAGAAATGTAAACACTAAATTATTATTTTTTTATGTAAGGATAATTCAGCTCAAAACAGTTATGGCTCTTTCCTCAAAAGAGCATCTCAGATTTATCCCTACATAATTAAACTCATATATATCTGCCTAGCCTTTTCCCAATTACATTGGGGTCGGCTTCCAGTCAAACCGGATGGAGCTTAATACCAGTATTTTACATGGAGCGACTGCCTATCTGACCTCCACAACCCAGTTACTGGGTAACACGATATCTCGTGGTATGACTGGTTGTCAGACTTTCAGGCTTCTGACTACCCGTAACGGTTGTCATAGATCTTAACTTGACAACCGGGACCGACGGCTTAACGTGCTCTCCGAGGCACGGAAGGGTCTCGGTATGAAATGGTGGTCACCATCCACAGACAGACCACGGCAAGCGCAGCTTAACCTCGACCGATCGATCTGTGCGGCTGTTACTTAGCCAGGAGCCCCCCCCTCTCTCATACACAATTACACTCATATGTTGAATAAAATTATGTTTGTACTTTAAAAGAGACGTTGAACTCTGGAATTTGTTTCGGCATTTCTTCTCAGAGATATCCTTATAGGAATTGGATAGAAGAATTAATACTCAGACATAATATAATTTTATTTTTAGTTCTTCTATTCAGTTTTGTTTTTCTCGAGGTATATTTTTTTGTTTTTTTTTTTGTTGTGTCTGATCGTTTAAGGAATACATGCTATAAATAACTATAAAAAAATTAAGATCCGGCCCTGTTAAAACTCATCTCATATGAAAGTTTAAAGTTTCTAAACGCAGTGTCCAATCATGTAGACTGGTCTCCAAAGTTTAATCTCATTTGATACGCTTTACTGAGTTCGTATTAAATTCATTCCTGTTTATAACTATTTGTGAAACCTCTCAGTAGAAACTGGTGCCGGCTGCGGCTAAAACTTGATCAGGGGTACAAATTAGTATATAAAACCCTCACATTGTATTGTATCATTATCAAATAAAGTAATCTTCGAGAATTCAATAGAATAAAAATAAAAGAAAATAAAAAATACTACCTCGAGTCTATAGTGCGTAAAACGAAACGCGCGTATTAGTAGTGATAGCTGACAATGAAACTGAAACGGAGTGGAACATGAAACAAGGCAAGTAGGTTAAAATATAAGTTCTGTTACAGCCCTCGATCTCGTTCTTTCTTAAGGCGTAATGTGAATGAAGGAATGAGATAAACTTACTGTTTTGTTCGGAATTTTCCCAAGAAGGAACTGTCATTTTGGCATTTAACCCATAGAAATATAACTATAATAATATCTTAGATTTAACCGGTCAAATTGTGAAGTGCTTTGCGTCAAAGACTGACAGACTGTCAGCATGACACCATCATGAAACACATGACAGACAGGCAGTTCGCTTTATGAAAATATATCGAACTTGGTACAGTGTATTTCGGCCAAGTCTGTAAGTTTTCTAATTAATTAAACGCATAACACCTCTTAAATGAAAAATAAATATATTATTAGAACTTGTTGTTGAATATTTTACAATAACAAGACCAAACCATCTAAGCACTGGCGCTGCCAGAAGTCTTTCGGCAGGATGTCCCACTTTTAATCCCTCCCGGAACGCGTCCCGACAGCACCCTGACCGGGACGCCCAAAATACCGTTTTTTTTTTATCTAGCCAACCTCTTAACAAAGAAACGCATGAGGCGAGCGAAAGAAAAATAATAATTAAAGTTATTATATTAAAAATGGAAAAGATTTAGGTCGCGAGCAGGATTCGAACCTGCGCCTCTCGGATAAATACTCCAAGCGCTCTGACCACTAAGCCATCTCCACACGAATCCTGCTCGCGACCGTACTCTTTTTCCATTTAATAACATAACTTTAGAGTTCGCTAAGCAAGCGTTAATGCTTTTCAAAGATTTATCTTATAAAATTATATTTTTTCCAACGTTATCTATTTATCAAGTATTATTTGAATTTTCTTTTTGGAATTAATAATATATTTTTGGTAATTATATAATGTTGAATGGCCTAACGGAGAGCACGTTAAGCCGTCAGTCCAGGTTGTAAAATTAAGATCTATGACAGCCGTTACGGGTAGTCAAAGGCCTGAAAGTCTGACAACCAGTCATACCACGAGATATAGTGTTACCCAGTAAGTGGGCTGAGGAGGTCAGATAGTGGCTCCATAAAAAATACTGGTATTAAGCTGCACCCGGTAGACTGGAAGCCGACCCCAATGTAATTGGGAAAAGTTTTTTTCGGTCTGCCCCGTTAGTCTAGTGGTCAAGTGCGACTGCTGAGTATGACGTCTTGGGTTCGATTTCCAGGTCGGGCAAAGTATTATTGAGTTTTCAGTTCTCAGTAGCAGCTCGGAGTTTACAATTGTGTCCGGTAAATGGCAATAGGCTCACCACCGATTACATGGGACTTAATAACAGCATTGGTGAAATGTGGGTGTACAATTGTGTACACCTTTGACTTCCCCTTCGGGGAATACAGACTGCTATGTTTTTTTGTTCTGGGTCCCGATTTTTCAGTCCCGCTTTTTTACCATTTAAGTCCCGACATTAGACAAACAGATCTGGAAACGCTACTAAGCATACTTTTTTAATTTTTTGCCTCTTAAGCCTTAACGTTGTCTTATTTTAATATTCCTAAATCTACCAATCTACAGTTCAACCACACACACAATATTAAAATATTAATCTACATATTACTAGCTGTGCCCCGCAAACGTAGTTCTGCCATATACATTTTCTGGACAGGGCCACCCATATCACTTAGGGGTATAAAAAATTGCCTACGACCTATTCTCAGACCTACCAAATATACACAGTATATTTCATTAAAATCGATCAAGCCGTTTCGGAGGAGTTCGATAACAAACACTGTGACACGAGATTTTTATATATCAACTAGCCGTGCCCGCGACTCCATCCGCGTGGATGTCGTAAATACCAAATGTTCGACGTAATTCTTTAAAATGACATAACTTTTTTATTTATGAACCGATTGAACGTTTGAATGTTTTTCACTAATGATTGTTAGTGTGTGTTTGTGCACGCTAATCTCAGACACGGCTAATCCGATTTAGATATGGTTTTCACTTATATATTGTGGTAAGCTTCACTTAACATTTAGTGTTTATTTCATGTCAATCGGTTCATAAATAAAAATATAATACCAATTTAAAGAATCACGTCGAACATTTGTTATTTACGACGTCCACGCGGTTGGAATCGCGGGCACAGCTAGTTAGAAAATAAAGCTGAACCTCCACAGAAAAGCTACTAACATAACATAAACATGATGAATTATGAACAACTTGAACGATAGTGACACAATTCAGAGACAAACCCCAAACTTTTTGTGTCGTCCCATAAAACATGCTTAATTCTCTATTTACTGTCTTAATACTACTTGTACCCAACTCTGCTAGAGCCCATAAGTTAGTTTGTCATAATAAACGAGACCACAGGAGATAGAAAATATAATCCTCACAACACGGATCTGAAAAAAAATACGGATGTAACCTTGCCTTGTCATAAGCGAAGCATAGGTTACTCACACACACGCAGCGTACTGGCGCCGAGTGGATGAATTTTAAGTATTTTTATGCGTTTAGCTCGTGTATGACAAGCGAAATGGGATGATTCTCACATGTCGTACGCAACACTCCGTCCGTATTTTTTTATGGTCCGTGCCTCACAAGATAGTTATTAATACTTGGCTACAAAGAAAATGGTACTGGATATATGTTTTTGTCGAGAAAAATATGTTATAGAAGACAGTAGAGGTTATAATAGATACGGCACAAATAACTTAGGCTTTTAGTAGCATGAAAAAAGGACCGACAGGTCAAAGGTCGCAGGTTTGAAGACAAGACACCACTGTCTTTTCGGTTTTCATGTGCGTATTATAAATTAATCCTCGTTGGTCTAGTGGTCGCAAGCGCGGCTGCTGAGCGTGAGATCCTGGGTTCAATCCCCACAGAATACAAATTCTCTTGTTATATTATATAACACACTGATTAGTTGGTTGCGGTGAAGTAAAATATAGATAGTTAACTGCAACTTTTCTAGAAATAATTGAATACATATGTGAAGTAAAAACTTTGTACACCTTTTTACGAAAATTAGGAGGAGTATGAAATTTGGTACAGTTAAAGTTTATATGGAGAAGGAGTGCAGAAAGCTAATATATTAGGAAGTTGGTAGTGTGTCACCCCCGTGCTTCGGAGAGCACGTAAAGCCGTTGGTCCTGCGCCTGATCTCTCTGCGGTCGTGTCGGGTTGCCGTCCCATCGGACTATGTGAGTGAAGGAAGAGGGAGTGCACCTGTGTTTGCACACTTGTGCACTATAATATCTCCTGCTTACTTGGCTAATCTCCTCGGAGATAGGCCACCGTGACCGAAACCTTGCGTAAATCTTTAGTAATTCACGAACGACATGTAACGGACAGTGATGTTGCCATCTACGGAGCACAGTTCCGAACTCCAAGTGGTCCCAAGCGCGGCTGCTGAGCATGGAGGAGCATGGATGGATAATGGTCTCGGGTTCGATTCTCAAATGGAGCAAAGTGTTATTGGGTTTTTCTGTTAGGAATTCTCAGTAGCAGTCCAGTTTGGAATTGTACCCATGATGGCAATAGACTCGCACTTAAAACATGCTACTTAATTGTATTGGCGAAGTGTGAATGTATAACTATGTAAACCTCTACCCCTTTCTACCGTACCTTTTTGGGGAAGACGGGTGTTATGCTATGTTATATTATATTAGTTGGTGGTTTAAACTCTAGCACTAGGTTGTTAATCAACCACACGATAAGAAGAAGAAGAAGTTTACATAATTATGTGTAATTTTATATTAACTTAAACTTCTAATAATATTATTTCTAAGAATGTGTCCATTGGCACTTTCTTAGCGGCTATTAAGGCGAAGTCACTTTGTTCACGTGTTTTTAGTTATTAGTTCACTATCACTAATTTATATTATCACTATACTAACTCAAAAGGTTTAGTCCTTTTCAGTCTTCTTACTAAGTCTGTGTTGTCAAGGAGCTGGATAGCCTCAACATTCACATGATGATGAAGTCTGCGTTCATGAACTTCGGCATGTTTTTGAATAATCCTGTCCATGAACTCCATGTTTAGGTCCCTGTGGAGATCGTCATTTCTTATGTACCACGGTGCGTTCACGATATCCCTGAGCACTTTGTTCTGGAAACGTTGTATGATTTTTATATTGCTCTCTTTGGTACAACCCCACAGTTGTATGCCATATGTCCATACTGGCATCAGGACTTGTTTATATAACAAAAGTTTGTTGTGTATTGATAGCTGAGATTGTCTACCAAGGAGCCAATACATCTTTTTGTGGCGAAGACCCAGTTCTTCTCGCTTCTTCTTGACGTGAGCCTTCCAGCGCAGCTTAGCGTCAAGCGTCATACCCAAGTATTTAGCTGTATTCGCGTGTGGTATCTGTTGTCCATTTAAGTATACCGGATTATAGTTCGGTTTTTTGTTGGTAAAGTCAACGTGAAACCAGCACACCTGAGGGATGTTCTCGATGGTGTGTAAAGCCATGTCAGAGACCTACGGGTGGTTTAAACTCTAACACTAGGTTGTTAATCAACCACACGATAAGAAGAAGAAGAAGAAGTTTACATAATTATGTATATCATGGTTTTCTCCACTCTACGTGTAGTCCATTATGCTACAAATCTGCAGCACTTTATATAAACTTTTAAATACCATTTAATCCGACCGTTATATCGCTTTTCCAAAAACGATGTTAGAACATACGTAATTCAATAAATATGTTGACACCCCTATTTATATACGCATAAAGATCTTTTTTCAATGACACTTGACTCTGCCAATTGTAGGTAATACAATTTTAAATCAAAAATCTTCTCTTTTATGTGACACTAAACAATTTTGTGGGGACATTATGTTTTTCACTACATATTAAAAGTTCATATAAAAAGATTAGGCAAGAATCTACTCAATATCCATGGTATAAAGTTGAAAATTGGATGCGTTATTAATGGGAAAATTTTCAAGTGCTTTATCCCCGATTTAGGGACCTGTCCCACCGCAAGCGACTGGCTATAGACTATTCAATCGGCCAAGAAACGAACAGAAACGTACCTCTTTCAGTAACATGGACCGAGTTAATAATAATCTATACTAATATAATAAAGCTGAGTTTATTTGTTTGAACACGCTAATCTCTAGAAAAACTAGGTAAAACAAATGTTTGCATTTGATCAGCTGCAGCTATTTAACATCAGACTAAGACAAAAAGCGGTTTAAACTGCGAGGCACAGCTTGTATTTTTATAATTGACAAATGTTTTCACCGCCACCGACGAGACCACTCGCACACAAGGTTTAATTGTCGCAGTGACAAAAAAAACCCGCACAACGATGCTCTCTTGGTGGTCAAAACACTCTCTGAGCGACACTTGCCCCTCAAAATAATCGAAAAACTTCTCCAATATCTAAGTTGCATGGATCTAATTTAGGTCCAATCTAAATATGCTATTGGAAAATAATTGAAAATTTAGCCTAATATGAATGAATTTTTTATTTACTTTTAGATGACTTTTAAACATTTTAAATGCCCCTGATACTGTACGTACATATCCCACCAACCTTCCCATGGCCCCGCCGACCGGCTCCAGTCATATGGGCCGAGGCCGAATCTTGAGACGACTGTACGTACAATAGTGAAGTTGCCCACCGACAAATCTATTCACTCTCTAATCGATGGTGCTAGTTCTTTATGTTTGTAACTCAACTCGCTGGTCGCCGACGGTGGGACAGATGCTTTAGTGGTGAAAAATAAAAGATGGCACGAATTTCTAGATTTATACTAAATTGAATAGATTCTTCAGTTCATTTCGTATGTAAATTAGATTGGAACTTATGTATTCTGTGTACATTTTCTTTGTTCTAATCTTGAGAAGAATCTTCCAAGTCTGAGTCTAAAGGTTTAATTTACACTATTGTAGGCACATTCATCCCATCTGCGACCACGGTGAATTACTTGAGATATCTACAAATATATTTTCAGGCACACAGATTCTATCTTTTTGCGTTGGCCACTTTTTCTTGGATACATTGTAATACTGGATGTGATTTTTTAATTTCAATCTGTCATAATACTCCTCACGATCGTATTTCGGTCACGGCGGCCTATCTCCACGGAGATTAGCCAAGTTTGCAAGAGATATTATAGTGCACAAGTGTATGCGCAAACACAGGTGCACTCCCTCTTCCTCCACTCTCATAATCCGATGTGTGTCCATGTGCTTAGTTATAATAAATAAACAATTAATCTGCTTAGCATTTTCTCAAGTACATTGCGATCGGTGGAAAGGAAGGGAGAGGGTAACCCCTCTTAACCTTATCACTGAAGACGCGCCAAACATCGGAGGGCACTAAACGGTCTTCGGCCAACTTGAGCCGTAGCTTATGGGCTGACAGGCTCGAGACGGCCGCACGCCGCGCCTTGCCACCCGCAACCCTCTGGAGTATCTGCAAACCATCTGCGGTCTGAACAGGTAATGGGGTCTTTCGCTACCTTCGACGGGTCATAACTTGCCGGGGTTGCGGTAAATGCAGCTGCTATTCCAGAAGACTAAAGATTAGAGGAAGTCTCTGTGGTTTTAGTGTGAAATCCAGCACAGCGTCCACCACAAAAAAGAAATAAGAAATGGCTTCCAGTCTAGCTGGATGCAGATTAATACCAGTATTTTACAAGGAGCGACGGCCTATCTAAGTTCCACAACCCAGTTACAGGGCAACACGATATCTCATACAGTACAGCAGGACTTGTTATCAAATCTTCAGTCTGACTACCAGTAACGGTTGCGTAGATCTTCATTTTACAACCGGGACTGTCAATTAAACGAGCTCTCCGAGGCACGGAGCGGTCTCTATATGAATGGTGATGGTCACCTACCTCGAGCGATCGATATTTAGCCACTAGCCCATCTTTTAACATTTAGCCATGAGCCCATCTTTTTACATTTAGCCACGAGACCATCTTTTACATTTAGCCACGCGCCCAACTTTAACATTTAGCCACGAGACCATCTTATAATATTTAGCCACGAGTCCATCTTTTAACATTTAGCCACGAGCCTATTTTTTAACATTAAGCCACGAGGCCATCTTTTAACAGAGTCACAATACAGATAAATATTTCAAACGAATTAACGAATGCGTAGCGAACTCTATCAACTCAACCTATCGCAGTCCACTGCTGGACATAGGCCTCTCCCAATATGCGCCATAACACCCGGTTCTCCGCCTTACGCATCCAATCCGTTTTCACCGATTTCTTCAGGTCGTAATCTACGCAATTTGAAGGATAATTAATAAAAACTGATTTAAAAAATATATTAAAAATCGTTTATTGTCCAAAGAAATGTTTTACAGGCTTGTATAATATAATGTCTCTGCATGTGTGTGTGTGTGTGTGTGTGTGCTTGCGTGCGTGTGTGTGCAATTGTGTGTGTGTGTATGTGATAATTTCCTAGACGAGCTATTTAAGTGAAAGAGAAAGTAGCAATCATACCCATGAAGAAAACTCTACGAGCAACTCGACGGGCGGAAAAGTTTAAAAAAATAAACTGACAATATAAATCAGATCCAGAATATACAAAGAGAGACTTCAACTAACTTTACGAGATCAATACCACAACTTACAATTCAGCTCACGACGCAAAAGAAGAGGCGTGAAGGTAAAATAATAGTGTATCAGCTACTAATCATCCCTCAACTTTGGGGAGATGAAGCACCTCTACAAAGTTGTGTGTGTCTTATCCAAAGGGATCGTGATCACATTACTGAATAACTAGAAAGTATATGAAGTACCCTTTGATTATATACTTTCGTAACTTTAGTAAGCTTTCATTCAGTTTTCTTTGGCTTTACGCCACAATCACAGCAGTGACCAGTTTTTTATTGGCTTCCAGCGCTTTGGTCATCAATTTATTTTTATAAATTGTTACTATTGTCCGGTTATTTTGCTAATAGGACTGTCAGTTTCCAAGAAACATATTCCGCTATCTACAAAATGCGAACATTTTCATAGGGTCAACACAAACATTTCTTCGATATGTTCTATCATTCAATCATTCATTAGTGGAGTTGTAAAAGGAACTAAGTTTATATTTTTATAAATAATTAAACTCAGCTTAATTAAGTTCTCATTATCAGTAATAGGCAAGATGTTGTACCCGTTATTTCAAAGCATACTTACTTAAAATGGTAGTCGGCAAAAAAATATTTTAATGTGTTTACCACAAATTTCAATTTATTAAAAATAATTGATGATATTTCTGTAATATCACTAATTTAATATTTGCTACTCACTCATTCGGTTTTTTTCTATTTACATATTTGTTATCATTACAGCCGATTTTTGCTGTTGTTACGTGGGAAGATAGTGAAGTCGCGATCCTATTAGCAAAAAATGTACTTATATTTTTTATTTATTTTTTGTTTAACAAACAGCATCACGTCTGTATTCCCGGATTAGGCAGAGGTATACACAGTTGAACACCCACATTTCACCGAATGCTGTTATTAATGCGCTGATGCGCTACAGCAACGTGGGAGCCCCAACAACATCCTGAAAGTATTGTTGTACTGGACTCTGAGGGCGTTGTATGCCCTCTGCGTATATCTAACCCACAGGGTGCACGTGTACAGCGACTGACAAAAAGCCTTAAAAAGAGTTATTTTTACTTCTGGTGTACAACGTACAAACCTGCGGGCCAACATATTGCATCGGACCGCCAACGCCCTCCGTTCTCTTTCCATATCAGTATCATCCCTTAAGTCCTCCGTAACGATGTGCCCCAAGTACTTAAAATCAAACACTCTTTCAAGGGCCACACCTTTTAACATAACTGGTGGCATATTATGTGCTGGTTTTTTATGCTTCGCCCTAAACACAAGCAGTTTGCTTTTTTGTACGTTGTACACAAGTCCGTGTGCTTCTGCATAAGCCTCACAGACCGCCAACAACTTCCTGAGTGCGCTGATTGATGGACTCAGCAGCACCATGTCGTCCGCGTAACTAATACTATTGACACAGAGTCCGTCAATAGAACAACCAACAAGAGTGCTACTGAGCTCGACAATCAGCCGGTTAACATACAGGTTGAAAAGCGCTGGCGAGGTCAATCCCCCCTGTCTCACCCCGCATTCCAACCTGTACTCGTCAGACAACTCGTTGGCCCATCTAACTTGATTGGTTTGGTGGCCATACCAATACCGAAACATATTCGTTATGGCGTCAGGCACTCCCACTTCACGCATCTTACACCATAAGACGTCATACCTTACCAGGTCAAATGCCCTGGAAAGGTCTAGGAATGCTGCATACACAGGCGTATTTCTCTCTGTATAGTACCTGACAGTATGCTTGAGGGACAAAATAGCACATTCAGTTGATAGCTGTGGCCTAAAGCCGAACTGAGCGTGGTGTATTTTAAGATGTTTACAAATTTGTCCCTCAAACACACCGTCCAGTACTTTAGCCGTAATAGTCGCCAATGAGATTGGTCTGTAATTACCTTTGTCACTGGCGTCACCGGTTTTATTTTTCAATATTGGTACAACCACCGTTTTCATCAACGCAGCGGGTAGGTAGGAGTGTCGGATACAGAACGTAAACAATAAAGCTAACAGTCGCGCGAGATGCGGTCCGGCATGCTCAAAATGTTCTATGCTAAGGCTGTCATGTCCCGGTGATTTACCTCGTCTCATATTTTTAATTATTATTCTAATCTGCTTAGCCATAATGCGACCAGGCACCTCCAACACAACAGCCCCAGCAGCGGCAACGTTAACATCTGACTTCGACGGTAGTATTTTAAAATGTTCCTTAAACATGTTTGCGATCTCCCCGGGTGTGCCCACACCATCAACACTCACCGGAATGCCAGGCTTAGGGTTTAGTTTTTTGGTTATTATCGCAATCAATTATAGTTTAAAAAACTAATATAATCTAACGACACTTCTAAAGCTAACATCCATCAACCCGTT
Source organism: Xylocampa areola (assembly GCA_935421205.1). Lineage (NCBI taxonomy): Eukaryota > Metazoa > Arthropoda > Insecta > Lepidoptera > Noctuidae > Xylocampa > Xylocampa areola. Next base: position 20,043,567 of record OW285205.1, on the reverse strand, counting down.
TAGGCTACAGAGCATGCCAAAGAAATATACATACATACACCCGAAAAACATATAACCCTCCTTCTAGCGCAGTCGGGTAAAAACTCAGTTCAGTTCGTGATTGATGTGTGTATAAAAATATTGACCAATAATAAAATGTAATAAAAAAAAACATATACGCACGTACAAGGTTTAGTCTTCGACCTATGAAACGCGGCGTCACGTAGTTCGTATGAGTTATGACAGATGGCGCTACTTTTACTTGTATGAAGAAGTTTTCTGTAAAATGTTTAGATGGGCGTATCTTTCTTTTGAAATCATTGATCATTGTAACCATACTAGTAAAACTTATCTTTATATGATTGGGAATCATATGCCAGCGACGAGAGGGGTACGCCCGCTAAAACTACTCCAGTACTCATTCCTTCAAGCTCTCAAGTGCAAACTCAAACTCATTTTTTTTTTTTTTTTTCAAATAGACCATATTACAGACACTTATGAAAAGTCTAAGCTGCACAGCAAAGGTGCACGGTTACAAGAAGTCAATCTTATGAAGAAGAACCGGCAAGAAACTCCATAGACACTCTTTTAAAAATATGTGTTCTTTACAATAAAAAATTATTAATGTGAGAATAATGCAGGTTCATGTTGAAGAAAAGGCAGACTTTTAATTATATAAAAAACCAAAATTATAACCAAAGCCATTACGAGCGGACCAGTCCCAACAGACAGCACCCGTTCACGAGTATGACGTGCGCATCAGCATCGCTAAACTCAACCTTTTGAAGGGAACTCAACGACCCGATACACAACGCCACCATCAGCAAGACATTTTAGTGAGCATGACAAACTCATAATACCTGGCATGCATATTACATAGGCTCGTGCTAGCTAACTGTGCCCAAGATATTTTATCTCACTAGATACAATTATTGTATATAAATTCAATTTTAGATTTGTATAGAATCTGTAAATAATTTTGATACAGACAGACGTGTTGCTGGGAAGTTTGTTGCGCCGCTTCTTCTTTCCAGCTAAAACACTAGGAAGCGGTGAAGTGTGGGCTTTTTTGGGGGCTGTCTTAATGTTTGACGTTCAAAAAGCGCTAATTTTTAGCCTAATTTGAATAAAGAAATTTTGATTTTGATTTTGATTTTGATATTGGTCATAAGCTGTTATATGTGTATATATAATATGTACATATTTAATTTAAAGATTAACATTAATGTGTGTGTGCCGTTTGTAACCCCGACGTCATCGATATTGGACATATATTTGCGAGAGCCGTTGAAAGATACTGCACAACACGTTTTCATATCATTTCTGTGCGCGGCTCGTTTTCATAGTCATTTGAGGAAGTTGGTGGTGTGACACCCCCGTGCTTCGGAGAGCACGTAAAGCCGTTGGTCCTGCGCCTGATCTCTCTCCGGTCGTGTCGGATTGCCGTCCCATCCGAATATGAGAGTGAAGGAAGAGGGAGTGCACCTGTGCCACTCCCTGACGGGGGGCCTAGCCCTTGTGGCTCAGCGCCCCCCCCCCCCCCCCGTATTATTAATACGGCTGATACAGCGGTAGCTACGCCCCTGCCATCAACCTTTAAATTGAAATAGCCCTCAATAATTGTCACGTCCACTGTCCCCAGGGATTCAAACCCGCGATTTGTATACTGCGAGTATCTACCGTGATTCGCGTAAACACGGCGCTCGCTGAAACGTGTTTGTAATACAAACACGTCACTAATTGTTTTGGTGTCCCTCCTTTCAACGACTTTTGCTCCTCACTTTTGACATAGCACTTATAAAGTTATTTACTAAATTCTACCTTTCTGTGTTTGAGATAAGGTTGGATTTTGATTGGTCTAAGAGGGTAGTTGAGCTGTTTTGTGTATAAAGGGTGTAAATTTTAAGGTCCCTATGAATGTAGGTATAATGGTGTTAACTGCCGTGTATTTTTAACTCGGACCCTTTAATTAATGTTTTAGTCACATTGAATTATGTGTCTATTTCACTTTTGTAAAGATTTTCTTAAAATTTAACGTAAAAATGCTTTGGGGTAGTACGAGTACCTTTTTGGACCTTAACATAATGTTTACATTATAACAATATCTTTAACGCTTGCTCCAAAAAGAAACAATTTCTTTTTTTACACTGTTTTGCCTTCGTTTTCAGTAAGTAGATATTTTTCGAATCCGAATGTTGTCTCACAGAAGAGATGAATGAAAAGGATGCTGCTGAGATGAGACTGTAAAACGGGATGTGTGATGTGACGCGCATGGATATAATTTTTTATTTACTTGACTGCCCATGTTTGTGAGTTTCTTTATTGCACCATAAGTTCTAAATGCCTGAATCGATTTAGATGTATGGGGTATCGTTAGAATCCTTATATTGTCCCGGATAATACAGGCAAGTAAGATTTAAAAAAATTGTAATGTATTGGCTATGTTAGGTACACAAAGTTCACACAGGACAGGCATGCTTCCTTTTTCATTAATTTCATCATGTTATTTTATGTATTTATTAATACGGCTTAACTTTTATAACAATTGTTTCTTATTGTACTATGGAGGAACGAGGAGTGGTGTTCCTCCATAGAAAAGGGAGGATCCTCCAACCAGGCGGGTGATATTGCCTGGCGGGCCACGGCCCAACGTTTAATGTCGGGAGGTCGTATATATACACATTTGCCGTCAAACTTTGATTGCGCGATGTAGCGTGTTGTGCGCGTAGTATCTATGTAGCGAGATAGATGTCGCTACAGTACCTATGGTTACTTTAAAACGGTAATGTACGAGGCTTAATAACTCTGATAGTCACCAGGTTGTCTGCCAACCACCCTACAGAAGCAACTCAAACGCCGTTCATTATATTTCTTAAAGCGCCTGATCACATCTCTCTCTGTACTCAGTACTCTTGAAATTAATACCAATTTCAATGTTAAATCAACCAATTTCAATGTTAAATCAACGCCTTAAAACAATGTGGAATGTTAAAATAAATTTATCTAAATCCTATTTATCTCAATTATAAAGCACGTTGACTGATTAGTATCCCGATTGTTTACTTATTATTCAAACATTTCGCCATTTAAAAGTACGAACTGGTATATTTCCAATGTCAATCGAGCGGAATTATTTTCAAAAGTAAGCCCACAGATAGGTAAACATAAAAACAATTGAAAAACTTTAACTGATGACATTGTCTGCTCACAAATGAAGGAATACCCATAACAATTAGACCACAAACCCTCCACCCAAACCAACACAAACAGTTGTAACACGACACACAATGTTTACTAAAACTCACTAACACTTTAATATTATAACGCTTCAAAGCACCCCGAATTGAATAAAACCGCAATCTGGCTCGCTTTTAAATAAATGAGATGGCATTAAAGTTGGTGACGTAAATATAAGAATAAACGTAGATACGCCACAGAACATTAAATGCCCAAAATATACATAAACATACTACAATACATATTTATTTAACTACAGTGATAGGTACGTCATTTGGACTGGCCAGTCAAAGGTCTCAAGTTCGAATCCAAGATGCGCTACACAGACTTTTCCAAGTCATGTGCGTATTATAAATGCAAATAAACTTATTGTATTGTATTGTTAATTAGTTATCTCTTGCTTAAAACGGTGAAGGAAAACATCGCGAGGAAACCAGCACATCTGAGAGATATTCTCGATGTTGTGTAAAACCATGTCAGAAGTTTATGGGTGGTTTACTCTGACACTAGTTTGTTCATCAACCACACGAAAGGTAAACCTTTGGATCTGGGAGAGAATGCCAAAGGCATTAAGTCCGCCTAAGTACATTTGTTGCATAAAGTTTAAATAAATAAATAGAAGATTACCTACATATTTAATACCACACTTACAAGTCAAAATCTTATTCTTGAGTTTCTTTATTCCATCATAACTTCTAAACACCTGAACCGATTTAAAATCCTTACATTTTCCCGGGAAACATAGGCAAGTAAGATTGAAAAACATAGGCAAGTAAGATTGAAAAAACATAGGCAAGTAAGATTGAAAAACATAGGCAAGTAAGATTGAAAAACATAGGCAAGTAAGATTGAAAAACATAGGCAAGTAAGATTGAAAAACATAGGCAAGTAAGATTGAAAAACATAGGCAAGTAAGATTGAAAAATAGGCAAGTAAGATTGAAAAAATTATAATATAGTGACCATACATAAAAAAGTGTTAAATAAAAAAATATAGATGACACATGGCAGCCTTTTCTTTTTTTTGGTACCTGATTACCTGAAGAAGGGGTTATGTTTTTGACGTTAAAAGTTTACTAGGGCAGTCACTAAAAGTTTTTTTATAAATTTATCATGTGCCTAATGATTTTCTTTTCTATGTTTACGCCACCATCTCGCCTGATAGAATGCGACGATGTGGCCGGGGATGGAGCATATAGATCCAGAAGAAATCTATTCACTCTAGCCTTACATATGCCTAGATTGTAGTTCTCAGGCAACACGGAAGATGGCAGGGAGTTCGATTCACAGGCCCACACAAGTATGTGGTAAAAAAGTACAAAAATAGCGTCGTCCCGTCACTATTCCGTCAACATGCCTTTTAATAGAAAAACAGCTTTGAGTTCTGCTGTTTTGGTGTTAACAGGCTCTGTCATGCTTAGTGCCCGCGGGGGCTGAGTAGCCCGCGTCCGTAAGAGTGCACCCTTAGAATGGAATCTCTACTCGTGGCCCCTGGGTGGTGCAAAACAAGCAACCCAAATCTGGTTGAAGGTTTCTGCCGTGGCTGGTTACCACCCATGTGTTTCTATATGTAGTCCGGTACAACCGTTGTGGGAGACGTATTCATTATGTCCCGCTTTCTGGGTCCCGGGCTCGTGGCTAAGTAACAGCCGCATAGATCGATCGATCGAGGTTAAGTTACAGTTGCCGCGGTTGGTCTGTCGATGGGTGACCATCACTTCACACAGAGACCTCTTCGTGCCGGAGAGCACGTTAAGCCATCGGTCCCGGTTGTCAAATTAAGATCAAGACAGCCATTACGGGTAGTCAGAGATCAGAAAGTCTGACAACCAGTCATTCCACGAGATATCGTGTTACCCGGTAACTGGGTTGTGGGTAAAATACTCATCATCATCACTAACATAGCATCACGACTGTACTCCCCGAAGGGGTAGGCAGAGGTGTACACAATTGTACACCCACATTTCACCAATGCTGTTATTAAGTCCCATGTAATTGGTGGTGAGTCTATTGCCATCTACCAGGCACAAAAACTTCGGGCTGTTACTGAGAATGTCCTAACAGAAAGTCAAAAGTCAAAATCATTTATTCCAATTAGACCATATAAAGGTACTTTTGAATATCAAGAAATGCCACGTTCCAAAATGTAGATTCCTATGGAGAAGAACGGGCAAGAAACTCCATGATTACTCTTTTAAAATGTTGTGTTACAATAATTTTGGTACATTTATTGATAAAAAGACGAACGAAAAACTCAATAACACTTTTCCCGACCCGGGAGTCGAACCCGCGACTTCATGCTCAGCAGTGGCGCTTGGGACCACTAGACCACCGAGGCCGTTACGGTACACCATCTCACGACATTTAGCATAACACCTTCCTTTCTATCATCTAAGTTTTGACCCTCGTCATGGCCACAAGTAGGTAGGTACTATGAACGAATCTCGTCTTTCGGTATTATTGCGCTTCGTCTTTGTGGTACAAGCAGTCTGTTTGAGTTCAAGAGTCCTTTGTAATGCAAATGTTACGTCTATTTTCACGACTTATTTGCTGGACTTTTCATTAGTTCGAGTTATTGTTGTGGTTTGACTGTAATTGAAGAATTTGAGGTTATTTTGGTAGACTTACCGAGCTGGTACTGGCACATTGATTCTGGATACTTAACAGCATTTAGATATTTTTCACTGTTCATTGGTAGACTAGAAGCATGATGATTGATTTTGAAATCGAAATCGCCTTCTATAATATAGGTACACGTCTACTATTTCCGAAAAACACATTATTTCAGCAATAAACTCTGTTTTAACGCAGAATGCATTTTAATCTATCTAATTTGAATTAAGTGCCAAAACGCTCATGGGTGTCATGGCGCCGCTTATAATGAGTTGTGACGTCAAGCTTCGTTATCATTTGACAAAAGTTCAAGCAAAACCACGGCAGTGATTGACATTCAATTGAGTCGTGACGTCATTCGCTGTAATTAGCGTTTCAGTCAACATGGCCGACTGCAGTATTTAATACTTTTATTTTATTGAAAATCTTATTAATCTTAATAGTTCTATTAAAACTAGGGCATTTTTTATAATCCTATGTACTTATATTTTTCGCTAAAATTTCACATTTATTCTACAACATTTATTCTTTGATTCTTCAGTACTATCATCATAACTTTTGTTGCATTGGGTAGGTATTATTATTACCTGTAGTAACAAGTGTGGACTAAGAAGTGAAAGATAACAAACACAAAAAGTTTCGGCGTTTCTTCTCAGAGAAAGTCAGATACGAAACGCACCATCTAAATAAATAAATAACCAGCTCATAACTGTGGTAACGGGCCCGCCTCCTGAGTCGCAGGTAGTGGGTACAAACCTGGCATGTACCAATGTGATTTTTTGAATGTCATATGTACTTTCTTAGTTAATCTATGACATCACAGACTTATATATGGTGAAGGAAAACATCGTGTGGAAACCTGGACTTGGTAGTCTGAAATCGCCAATTCTCACGGTTCGTGCCTTCTCTGTATGAGAAGAGGCCCTTGCCCTGCAGTGGAACAGTTATGGGCTAGTTATGTTATGTCTAGATTTTCCTCTGCTGATTAAATGATTAAGGTTTGAGGGCTTTAGGATTTAACAGAACATTATAAGAATTTTGAGAATTTTTGGCAGTGCTGCAGTTGGCCGTACTATTGTGTAATTGAAAAGGTAAGGCACGGTAGCTTTGCTTCTCTTCATCCAATGGCAGTTAAAATGTGCTGACTGGTATTTTATTTAATGAAATTTTGTCTACCACACTACTGAATGGTATAACTGAGAAGCGGTAAAATGTGAAATTTTGACCTCGCTTTCTTCATTTTCTGAACCAAGCTTTCTGTAGGCTTACTCTTGAAAATAATTCCGCTCTATTGACATTGGAAGTAAGTCAGTTCGTATTTTTAAATGCCAAAATGTCTAAAAAATAATTATAGATTTGGGATAATATGTAAAAAGTTGTTTCTATATGTGTATATTGACCTCTTAAAGTTCGACTACGGGATTATGTTACGTGTTATATATAATATATAGATATAGATCACTAGCTGTGCCCGCAACTTCGTCGCGTGGATGTCGTATATATTTAGATAAGGATTAATATCATGTTTATAAAAACACATAACATAACATAGCATCACGCCTGTATTCCCCGAAGGGATAGGCAGAGGTGTACACAATTGTACACCCACATTTCACCAATGCTGTTATTAAGTCCCATGTAATAGGTGGTGAGCCTATTGCCATCAACCGGGCACATTTCCAAACTCCGGGCTGCTACTGAGAATTTCCTAACAGAAAAACTCAATAACACTTTGCCCGACCCGGGAATCGAACCCGAGACCTCCTGCTCAGCAGTCGCGCTACGGACCACTAAACCAACGAGGCAATTATTATAAAAACACCTTCGCAAATAATGCATTATTTTAGAACCAGTTTGATAACCAGAAAAAAGGTTATTGTGAGTCAACCTTAAAAGATAGACATATGAGGAACAATTCTGTCATACATGATTTTTGCGTAACTTTAACCGTTTACGCAGCGTTCGCAACGGAAGCTTTTATTAGGAATATTTTTTTCCCGTTTTTGCAACATTTTTCATTGATACTCCGCTCCTATTGGTCATAGCGTGATGTGATATAGCCTATAGCCTTCCTCGATAAATGGACTACCCAACATAAAAATAAATTTTGAATTCGAACCCCTAGCTCTTGAGATTAGCGCGTTCAACCAAACAAACAAACTCTACAGCTTTATAATATTACTAGCGGTCCGTCCCGGCTTCGCACGCGACTATAATTTGAGATTTAAACTATCCTATCTCTCAAGTTGGAACGAACTGCACATGGTGTGCGAATTTTATTATAATCGGTTAAGTGGTTTAGGAGTCCATTGAGGACAAACATTGTGACACGAGATTTATATATATTAAGATATTAGTATAGATAATAAGGTTGTGATTACTACCCAGATTGATGTAGAATTACATTTTATAATTAATGTTAATTTGTTTATTCCGATTCCGAGCTTGCGAGCGAATGTCAGAGGCCTTCCACAGCCTAATTACCTCCGCGTTGATTTCCAGTTATTAAGCACTTGCCACGCTCAGTGGATCCTCTCAATGTACACCCTTATGTAGTGTGTGCTGAGTTAAAAAAGTTAATACTAAGGTTAAATTTTATCGAATATATAAATTAAAGATAAATCTTTGAAAAGCATTAACGCATGCTTAGCGAACACTTAAGTTATTATATTAAATGGAAAAAGAATACGGTCGCGAGCAGGATGCGAACCTGCGCCTCCCGGATAAATACTCCAGGAGTATTTATATACATTAATATTTATTTTGACTTACTAGCTTTAGTTACTCGAAAAAATGCAAGGATTCTAACGATACCCCATAAATCTCGGTTCAGGTATTTAGAAGTTATAGGTTATTAAAGAAACTCACACACATACTCGTACATAACTACTTACATGTATGTATGGGTTCATGTATAAGTCGCAAATGGATTATAAAATCAGCTGTTTTACAAAACCACTAGCTGATTTACAAAATAGTGCCGAAAACAGCTGAAGGACGTTTAGCGGTTTTGCATAATTACTGAACTCAGGACGCAGAATTGTATGAACGTTTTGCGTTTATCAATGCAGCGGGTCAACGATCAGAGATTATGTAAAACAGCGTGAAATGAAACATCAGATTCTAGATTTTAGTTTTAAATTTTGTCGCTCATGGATCTGTGTGTCGTATTAACAATAATTTATAATGATGTATTGTATTTTGTAAATCAGTAGCAAAATTATAATAATGAACATTTAGAATTACGTAAATACTGAACTACTATACTAATCGATACTAAATCGGAATTGATTTGATAAATTGACGCATGAGCGAGCGTCGCGAGCTCGGAAGTTTCGTGTACCCCGACACGGACAGGTTAGATTCGTCGTGTCGTTCGTTTTTAGGTTTTTCTGACCTTACAGACACCTAGGAGCCTGGGACTCCGTCTACCCAGCCACAAAAAAACAATTCAGAATACAGTATCTTTTCTTTAACCTGAGTGTTTAAGTTCCATTTAATATACCTATACAATAAATAAACTTGTCTGATTGTAGATATGTCATTCTGCATTACGTCCAAACGCGGGTTTTGTTAAACGTAGCGCAATGGCAATCCAGCTGAACGTTATTCAGATGTTTTATAAAACGGATCTGTTTTGTAAAACAGCTAATAGGTAGTTTTGTAAAACAGCTAATTCTATAATTCATCTGCGACATATTCATGAACCCTAACAAACAGAATACCCTTTTTTGGGCTGTAGTTTAATAACTCAGCACATGCTTTCGCTTAGCTGTCACTTTAATACAACTGTCAAACTCCAAGTGCAATATAAAGACGGGAATATAGCTAAACCAATGCACGTGCTTTGAATTATCTTGGCCTTAGTGTCAACTATGGATTATCGACCACAGATTGCCACTTCAAGCGTTTCCAATCACCTGTCAACTGTGTTTTAGATGCAGACTGGCATAACTTATTTTGTAGCATATCCACCAAAGATGGGGTGTATGTTGTGCGGTTTTACTGAAAGCGAGAATGTCACATCAGAATGGTTCATAAAAATTAACAAAGCGAGGTCTAAATTTCAAGGCAGAAGCATTGATCACCACGCTAGCTCATTATTGGAAGGCGATTTCAGACATTAAATCCAAGTTTCCTCGCGATGATTTCCTTCACCGTATGTGAAGGCGTCTGTGATGTCTTAGAATTACTAAGAAAATACATATTACATTGAAAAAGTCACATTGCTACATGCCAGGTATGAACCCACAACCTACGGCTCAAGAGGTGGGTCCATAAGCACTCGGCCACCACGATAGTTTAGAGAGACTTTAATAATTATTAAATAATTATCAACCTTATAACATTCACCTTTGGACATCCTCTTTTTTTACGTCGAAAATGGATCTGTGTTTGGCCACCAACTCGCTTCAAGGTAAGTGACGGTGTGGCCGAAGATGGAGCACGTAGACCCTGAATAAATGTATTCACTCTAAGTAGAGTGGATAGATTTGGAGAGAACGATAGTTGGGGAGATGATACAACTGCCCAGACCCGTCTCCTACAACGGCTGCGTCGGACTACATCCCAAAACACGACTAGGTCGCTTCACGGCTTCGTCAAGTGGTATTCTCCCACCAGAATTGTGTTGCCTGTTTTGCACCATCCTGGGGCCACGTGTAGGGATTCCAATTCAAGGGTGCACTCCTACTGACGCGGGCAATCGGGCCCCCAAAATATGGTATAAAGAATGGCCGGCTAAAATTTGGAAACTATCACCAGAGGAAGGTCCCTTAATTGAATTGTACTTAATAAAAAGTTACCAAATTAACGCTATAATGTAGTTACTTATAACCAATCTCGTAACGATTTAACTTCAAGTACAGATTTTGACAAACAGAATGCTACCATGTTTCCCTCTGTTTCCTCTTTAATATAATACACTATTACTCATACCGTCCTCTTTGCGTGCAACTGAAAGCTACGACGCTCACGTTTCTGATGTAATGCAAAAATGACAAAAGTTATTTGTTATAATATCCGTCTGCACAAAAGTTTTGGACCGCTTGAAGGGTGTGGCGTCAGTGCGAGCGAAAACTTAGTTACGTAATATTTAAAAAATATCATACCTAAACTACATTTTTATACAAATCCCAAGAAAATGTAAATTTTCGCTTTCGCCCATAAACCAATCTAATTTTAGAAACTCCCTCAGAACGTGCCAATTTTATACTAATCAAATCAACCTCAATTACTTAATATTCGAACATTAATTCTCAAGTATTCGTTCATTTAAATTTTCGGACATAAGCAAAATATTTTTAATGGATTTGAGAGCATCGTTTTTTTAATAACGTACTCATCAAACATACGTCGCAAGAACAAAAGAATTGCTCGTAGTGTGGCGACAATGTTGATAGTATATATGTATGAAGAAAGGCATTGTCTCCTTTTTTTTTATGTGGAGAAATGCCCTCGCATACCGCTCTGACACGGGGAGACAGAGTGGTTATGTGGTACTCGAAACCACTAAAACTCCACAGTATACCTCCTCAGCTGCTTGAGGGCGGGACGCGGGAACGCTCTCGCACACAACCGCGAACCCGCCCGCAGCCGTCTGTTGCCGGACTCTCTCTCACGACACACCAAACGGATGGCGTGCCGCAACCACCATGGAGACCATGTGCAATGGGCGCCAGACGACCCCGTGTCCGGACGCCCAAGGTCCCCTGCGACGGGTCAGGTCTGTGGCCCCGCCGCCTGCCACTACAGCCGCAGAGGATAGGGAGAGCGGCGCCTTGCTATACCGGCACTCCTCTTCCCCTGCGGCCCCACCGCGTCCGCCATCTAACGGTGGCGGCCCCGTCAAGGCCGCGGAAGGTAGGGAGAGCGGCTCATCGGCATACCGGCACTCCTCAAGGCATTGTCTCCTGGAATACAGGTCATAACCGAGTCCGGGAGGCAGGGCTCATTTTTTTATGTAACATATTTGGTTGCAATGGCAATTATATAATAAAAAAAATATTTTTGCTGAAACTATTAATTGTGGAAAGAAAAATACGATCGTGAGCAGGATCCGAACCCGCGCCTCCATAGTTGCTAATAAGAATGTATTTTATTAATTATTGGTAAGCTTTATGCTGAAATAGGGGACCTTTTTGGTCTCGTGCAGGTGTATTTCATGAAGTCTTGTATTTTTAATCTTAATTTTTTCTGCTCTTTTAATAATTGTAAGTTTGACTACGAGACTTACAAAAATATTTGAAAAGCATTAACGCATGCTTAGCGAACTCCAAAGTTATTATGTATATTAATAGGAAAAAGAATACTTTAATATAATAACTTTAGAGTTCGCTAAGCATGCGTTAATGCTGTTCAAAGATTTATCTTGAATTGTTAAGGTAATTGCATTCTTTACAACATTGTATTAACTGCAAAGTTAGTCATGTCGGTTCGGTCACCTGTATAGGGATTGAATTGATAGCAATGACGTCGCCAAAAAGACGTGTTAAAATATGAAAGAAGAATTCACGGTGGTGAGTAGAGGTCGAGATGGCTTAGTGGTCAGAGCGCCTGGAGTATTAATCCGGGAGGCGCAGGTTCGAATCCTGTTCGCGACCGTATTAATTTTCCATTTTGTGTAAATACTTTCTTTCTTTTTTGTTAAGAAAGTCGTTGGGCTACACTATGACCAAGATAAATGAACATTACGTACTCAGCATGTGCCGTGCAAGATAAAAACGAGAACATAGCTGGCACGTGCTATTTAATGTTTATTTATTTTTGCCTATGATTTTTCCTGTAGCATATGAGCGTCTACAGACGTAAATTTCACATGCACACAAAACTTGTGAATATAGATCTTAGTAAACATTTTTACGTGTGGCTATCCAACACGCGATTCACGGCGTGGCGACATAAAATGTCCTCTATCTAGCTTTTCTTAATTGCATTTGGGTCGGCTTCCAGTCAAACTGGATGCAGCTTAATAATAGTATTTTACATGAAGCGACTGCCTATCTGACCTCTACAACCCAGTTACTGGGAGACAAATTATCTCGGGGTATGACTAGATGTCAGACTTTCAGGCCTCTGACTAGCCTAACGGCTGTAATAGATCATAATTTGACAACCGGGACCGACGGTTTAACGTGCTCTCCGAGGCATGGACCCCTCCATCTCGATATGAATGAGGGTCACCCATTCATCTGCAACCGCAACTTAACCTCGATCGGTCGATCTTTGCGGCTGATACTTAGCCAGGAGCGCGTCTCGGCGTCATATAAAAGAAATCAGTAGAAAAATATGGACTACTTTCTTCCCATACCGCTGCAACTAAGACCCCACCTTATACTAGGATAAACTTTCCCATATCCACGTCAGTCGATCCCAGCAAAGCCTTCACATTATGTATGCTCTCCCTGACTCATCTCGCCACTTATCTCTTAAGATAGCGTATACTTAGATATAAAATCGTAACTTTTATTTTAAAACTGCATTAATTCAAGATTGATATTTATGGTACTAGCTTCGGCACTGTGATTTTTCTTCTTGAACAGAAATAAAATTAAATCCCAGAAATACAAAGTTGTTGTTTTTATATGTTATAGTTAATAAGGTAAAACTTAGGTTTGCGCGATCACTACACATTATAATAAAATATTTTTTAACCGAATTAATCGAAACGTCAGAAAACACACAAAACCAATAAGACACGCGATTAATCCGGTTAAAAGTTGTTTTATTATAAAGATAAATCTTTGAAAAGCATTAACCATTATTCGCAGTGTGATGCGCGGTCAAGTACGGTCGCGTTTGCGCTGCTCGTTACGAATATTTTATTCGCGATTTGCGCGGCTCTAGCCGCTGCCCGTGTTTCGTAGCTATGACTTCACAACCACTCATAGCGAACGAGCTGTTGGCATTAATCAAGCATGCCATCGATTAAATGGATGAGGTCAGCATCTTGCAGATCTGCAAGTCCGCCTTCAAGGAGCGCTCGGCAAAGTTGACCAGATGCCGTCTCGCCGAAGGGATGGCACAGAGAAAAGTCTCCAGGACATCGTCACCCTGATGAAGGCGACTGACCCGGATGACGTACCCGATTTCGTAGTGAAGGACCTGCAGAAGCTGCCCCCTATCACATTCGACCACATCGATGTCACTAGGCTGCTGAAGGATACTTCTTCCGACCGTATTTCGGTCACGGCGGCCTATCTCCACTGAGATTAGCCAAGTACGCAGGAGATATTATAGTGCACAAGTGTATGTGCAAACACAGGTGCACTCCCTCTTCCTTCACTCTCATATTCCGATGGGACGACAATCCGACACGACCAGAGAGAGATCAGGCGCAGGACCGACGGCTTTACGTGCTCTCCGAGGCACGGGGGTGTCACACCACCAGCTTCCTGACTCCGGGCTGCTACTGAAAATTTCCCAACAGAAAAATTCAATAACACTTTTCCCGACCTGGGAATCGAACCCAAGACCTCACGCTCAGCAGCCGCGCTTGCGACCACTAGACCAACGAGGCAGTCAAGCTGCTGAAGGATATCACATTCCTGAAAGCGAGCCTAGCAGATATGCAGTTCAAGCTGGAGGTGTCCGGAGAAGGACACGTGCGATAAGGATGGCTTCATCAAGGTGGAGAAGAAGAAGCAGCCTTCTTGTGGGAACCAGTGCGGTACCGCGCTGGCAGGACCCAACATGCTGCTGCGTCCAGCAATACCTACGACGCAGTTGTACGTGTCCCGCCTACATTATTCCAAGAAGGTCGAGGAGATCGTGGAATATGTTCGAGTGAAGACCAACTGGAGTTTGAGGGTCAAGCAGTTGGATTCGCGCCACCACACAAACTTCAAATCGTTTGTGGTGCGGGTTCCAACCCAACATCTTCAAACCTTCCTCAAAGTAGAGTTTTGGCCGAAGGGTGTTGTGTATCGACGTTTTCGCGGCCGGCTACGTGGCACCAGTCAGCGCAACACGACGCCGACACTTCGTGTACAGTAGTTATAAGTTTTATTTTGTAATATTATGTATTAGTTTATTTAAAGTAACATTTTATGTTTGTGTATTTTATTCTATGGGCCAAGTTGCCTGAAATAAAGGAAATAATAATAATAATTAACGCATGCTAAGTGAACTCTAAAGTTGTAATATTAAATGTAAAAAGATTACGGTCGCGAGCAGGATTGGAACCTGCGCTTCCCGGATAAAAGTCGAATGGCTTAGTGGTCAGAGCGCCTGGAGTATTTATCCGCGAGGCGCAGGTTCAAATCCTGCTCGCGATCTTATTCTTTTTCCATTTAATGTTATAGTTATGTCTGTAAACACATCCATGTCATGTTAAGTACAGAAAAAAATTGCGAGAAAACCTCCACGAATTCCACGTTTGGGACTGCGGGGAGCGGAGCTTCTAATGATTCATTAAATTGGTCAATGCCGGTGTGCGGGTATTCGTAATTTTTCTCCTTTTAAAGGTAGGTGACGCTGTTATTGAAAACCAGAAACTATGCAAGATAACGTCAATGAGATACTAAAAACTGAAAGCGTATTTTTTTTGGACATCGACACAACATAAAAGTTGCGTGAAGTTGAAAGGCCTCACGCAACTTTTTTGTTGTGACAAGACACAATCAGTTTTTCTTCGCTTTGCGTCAATCGACACATAAAATTGCTATCACGAACTTGTCTAATTACCAAAATTAAACGTCACGTCAGTCACTTGGCTAACACGCCAATCTGACAGGCACAACGTTTTAAAATAACATTTTGCCATCCAAAACTTTTGATTGGCCCGTGAAATTTTTGGGAGGCCGGAAACAATGAAATTCTATTGCGAATTTTCCAGTTTTTTTTTTTTTCATTTTCTATTTCCGTTTTTGTTATTCCATGTTCCATTCACGTATGTTTGTTGACTCACTAATTAGCAGAGAAAATAACAATAATATTGTTATCAATTACAATTTTGTAATTTAAGGCGATAAGATACCCTAAACTACAAATGAGACATATATTTCGAGGCTTACTTCTTCTAAACGGAAGAACAAAAAAAGCTCAAAAAAAAATTATGTCAAATAGACACTTAGGGTAAGTGTCTATTTGACATCTCTGGCTTTGATTTGTTTGAACACAATGCCGTAGTTCTTGACAAATTTTTATTTATTAAACTATACATGTTAAGTTTAATTTACTTTTTCTGCAAATGTTTTTACTGAAAAATAAAAACCTAAGTTACCAAAGATACCTGTATAAATTTTCCTACTCCTCCTAAATTACTGAAGCGATTTTCATTATTTTTTCATCAGATTATAGCCAATTTTAAAGTCTATCAAAAGTAAGTTCCAAATTTCCAAAAATAATAATATTGACGGCACAATTCACTATCCAAGTAATTTGATACTTGGGGCGGAGGGTAGGCGACGCTAGCTCAGTGCTCAGTCTCGCGTAGGGTAAGGGAAGGCTGTTTCGCATGTTGGCTAGGCGGATTCATCGTTTTCTTAGTCGAATAATAGATTAAACACAGAAAGTGCACTAGGTATAGTAGAGATGTGTTAATATTGAACATTTGCATTACAGCGATGATAAATTTGAAAAATATCAAAGAAGAAAATCCTACAATTTCGTGAGTTTTGTAATTTACTAAAACACCCACAATTGTTTGAATAAAAAATGTGAAAAAAGTCTATTCAGCCAAAGGGATCCTAATAAGATACTTGTACCGAAATGTAGAACAACCCTTTACCAGACAAATTGTATATTTATGTGTGTTAAAGTTTCTAATATAATACCTCAGACTACGTATATAAGAGAAATATGTACCTACAAGATAAAATAAAAAAATACTTGCGCCTCCTTTAGAGTTCGCTAAGCATGCGTTAATGCTTTTCAAATATTTATTCATAGTAAAACTTTTAAAATTATTTAATGCCCAAGGGTCGATTGGTGTATCTTACACTATCATATGATTAACAACTACCTATTAAATACTTGAAAGATTTACCTAATTTTATAGCCTTTATGTCTGTGATAGGCGATTGTAATAAATAACAGTTTGTAAATTCTAACTTACTCAGGGTTATAATGTCCAATGATAGAGGTAGTTAATAATAGTCCTGCCGACCCTATTTCGGTCACGGCGGCCTATCTCCACGTAGATTAGCCAAATACGCAGGAGATATTATAGTGCACAAGTGTATGCTCAAACACAGGTGCACTCCCTCTTCCTTCACTCTCATATCCGACACGACTGGAGAGAGATGAGGCGCATCAGAAACATTCGTGGTCGCAGTCCTGCTGCGACCATGAAACATTGCCTCGTAGCAAAATTCCCCTAGATGCCACCTGGCAATATTCTCCGCAATTCCTCATGGCAATATTCCCTGACATGGCTCCTGGCAATGTACCCTGCAATACCTCTTGGCAATATTACCCGAAAGGCTTCCTGGCAATATTCCCTGACATGGCTCCTGATAATGTTCCCCGCAATAGCTCCTGGCATTATTCTCCTGGCATAATTTAATTCAGTTAATGTGCAGTTTGATTGAAACTGATATTAAATGTTCTGATTATTGTAATAATGTTTTATGCCAACTTTTATATCAATCGCTTTTCTTTCCACTAGAACAATAAACTCGTTATAAAGAACAACAATAAAATTGAACATAACAAACAAAATTTTGATTAAATTCCGAATTCCGAATATGTCCCTTAATCGGAACTATATCGTGATCCAGCACAAAGTAATCTAATTAAAACTTTGTTCCCGATCCATATTTTATCTTTCAACCAACATGGCATGTATGGAAACACAAGCTTAAACTATAATTTAATTAACATATAAATTACTTGAAAATCTTCTTCTTATCGTATGGTTGATGAGCAACCTAGTGTCACACACCATCGCAAACATATCTCAGGGCCCTGATTCTGTACCGTCGGAAAATGGCGTTTTCTAATCCGTGCAGAAAGTTGTCGATCAGAACCTCTAAAAAATTGATAAAGCATGATATATACTTAATCGTACATAAGTAATTTAAAAAATACATCAGAATAATATATTTTATACAGTTTTTAAATTTTCTATCTTAATTATAGTTTCCGTTCCGATACGGAAAAATATCGAATGGTTCAGAATAAGCTTACTGGTGTGCTGATTTCCTCACGATGTTTTCCTACACTGTTTTGCAACCGACTGTACTAATCACTTATTCAGAAGTTCATTCATTTCCTTTATCACATAATTGGAATCAGGAATATTTCCTTTAGGTACTCATTTAAGCAAGAAGGACTGGAGAACTGCTTTATATCGTACAAGATGTTTTACTAATCATCATAACATGCACGGTTGACTAGCTGTGCCCGTGGTTTAATAATAAGTTGGACACCAAACTAAAATTTCAAGCATACTACATACTAGGGGCCGTCCATTAATCACGTGAGGCTCGAAAGGGGGGTGCGGGGGTTTGGCAAAACTCACGAAATATCACAAAGGGGAAGGGGGGTGGAGTAAGATATCACGTGTATTTATTTTCTGTACTTATTTAAAGATAATATTCTAATAATTATAAGATTCTTTGTTGGTACTAAAAATTACACGTGATTGGGTGGATTTGAACATTGGGGTTGAGTCTTAAACCTCACCATGTATCACCGAGGGAGAGGGGGGGGGGTTAAAAAATGCTAAAAAAAAAAACATCACGTGATTAATGGATGCCCCCCTAGCTAATGGCTGATTCCCAGTAAAGTAAGCAGAAATTAGATAATTCAAGATAAATCTTTGAAAAGCATGGCAAGTATTTATCCGGGAGGCGCAGGTTCGAATCCTGTTCGCGACCGTATTCTTTTTCCGTTTAATATTGAAATTTTAGAAACTAGATATTTTCGTGCTACGATTCCGACACATGAGAAATGCATGCTCGTCGGTTTTCTGTATTTTTTTGACAAAATCCGCTACGTAATTCAGTATAGTTTGTTTTTCAACGGACGACTAAAGGATGAGGTTCTCTATATTTTGTTTGTATGTGTGACTCATAACTTTAAAGTCGTTTATTATACTTTAATTAGAACGGTTTACAATCCACTTACACTAACATAAAGTTACAAGTTATCTAGGAAATATGAAATTAGAATATAACATTTAATATAACACTACTTTAAATATAAAACTTAGCAGTATCTGTACTACGTCTAATAATAAAACCACTTTTAACCGGATTAATCGCGTGTATTATTGTTTTTTGTTTTTTATGACGTTTTGATGAAACACTTTGCAGCGTTCATGGATGACTCGGACTAGACGGCGAGGTTGGCGCAGTAGTCAAGAGACGGGCTGTTGTGCTGCGTGTCGCAGGTTCGATTCGAGCAAATATTTATATGATATAGAGATAATTTTTCCGAGTCTGGGTGTATGCGCATTTGAGATTATATATCTGTAAACGCACCCATGATACACGCAGAAATACCTAGTGTAAGGCAAAGTTTTTTTAAAGAAAAAAAGATTACTTAGATAAAATTTATGGTGATAAGGATAAGTGAAAGCATTGTACAAAGGAATAAAATTAATGTTGTTTTTGGCTGTCTAAAAGAGTGTGTCATATGTGGGATATAACATCACCCTATAATTTGCACGACTTTATCCCGGGCTGTTAGAGTTCGGAATTTTGCCCTGTAAATCGGAATAAGCTCTCCACTGGTCTGTCACTTCCTGTGCCACGGTAATGTCAAAAACCTCCCTTAAAAGTTTTATTCGAAAATAAAATATTTTTTTATAAAATAATAATAATACTAAATGGAAAAAGAATACGGTCGCGAACAGGATTCGAACCTGCGCTGTCGAGATGGCTTAGTGGTCAGAGCGCCTGGAGTATTTATCCGGGAGGCGCAGGTTCGAATTCTGTTCGCGAGCGTATTCTTTTTCCATTTAATATTGTAACGCGTTAATGCTTTTCAAAGACTTATCTTGAATTAATAATAATACATTTTCGAATTTCCCTTTCAAATTACTTATTTACTTTTAATTAAAAGACTAGAAACTAATTTAAAAAGAAAAGCAGAAATTTCATACAGATTACGATATATAATTATGATTATTATTAGAATAATGAGAAATCATTGTTTCATTAAAAGTAAAAAGGGGCGGGGCCACGGTAATGGCCATCTTGACATTTAGCAGTATTAGCCAGATAAGAGCGATACCAGGGGAAAGGTATCACATATTACTTCATAACGCCATCGACGAAATTAATGTAATTTTTCTTGCACCTCTATTTTACCCTTTGAGGAATGTAGGCGTGATGCTATGTTTGTAATTTCAATGTGATTTAATGCAGGTTAATCCGTCTAATTGATCTACGTTGCTCGTGTCGTAAGTAAACAGCCACAGCTTGACAATACAATTAACCGAAAGATCAACACAGCAATTACAACCGATTGTGTGATAAAAATGGCAAATTCAATACCATTACGTACGTATCATTGAAAAAGGAAACAATTAAAAAAACAAATTTATTTATTAACCTTCACTATCAATTAGTCTTCGTGAGTGTTCGAAAGAGTCTTCATAATGAAATTAGAAAAAAAAATTAACCATCTCAAAATTATGATAATATTGACGAGTTTTACCACCACGCACCATTTGGAGACTATAAAAGGAATGCTGGCTAAAGCTGAACTAGAAATCTACATAGAAGAGAAGAAAGCAGAAATAAACCCGAGGTATAAACTGCTCTACCACATAACACCTCCTATCGGCTGGATGAATGGACCAAATGGTTTTTCATTTTACAACGGCGAGTATCATTTGTTCTACCAGTTTTACCCATACGATACCCAGTGGGGACCGATGCATTGGGGTCATGTGGTAAGCCCAAACCTGGTGGAATGGAGACAACTGCCCACGGCCTTACTACCCGAAAATGAACAGTGTTTCTCTGGTAGCGCTGTCAATAACGATGGCATCTTGGCGCTGATGTACACCGGACATGAAGTAAGAGATGAACCGCCTTTCTTCAATGAGTCGCAGTATCTAGCATTTAGCATTGATGGCATAGAATTCCACAAGTACAAGGGCAACCCAGTATTGATAATTCCTCCTTTTGGCACCCAAGATTTTAGAAACCCTAAGATTTGGAAGAAGGGTAACTATTGGTATGTCGTTGTTGGCAGCAAGACTGTGGATCATAGAGGAGCAGCAATACTGTATAGATCTGAAAACATGATCACCTGGGAATATGTAAACGTGTTAGCAGAATCCAATGGCGCGTTGGGCTTCATGTGGGAAAGTCCCGACTTCTTCGAGCTGAATGGAAAATACATCCTTCTAATTTCCCCGCAAGGTATGATATCTTACGGAGACAGGTACAAGAACACCTTTCAGACAGGATACATTGTTGGGAGCTTCAATTATGAAAACGGTGTTTTTGATCCGGAAGTGAGTTTCCAAGAAATCGATTACGGTCACGACTTTTACACTACTCAGACTACAGAGAACGGCGGTAAAAGGTACCTGGTTGCGTGGTTCGGAATGTGGGAATCTCCTCATCCTGAGGATGTGGACGGGTGGGTAGGAGCTATGACCCTGTTCAGAGAGCTCGATCTAGTTGGGACCCGTATTTTAATGAAACCTGTTGATGTTATAGCTGATCTTCGACAAGAAACTATTATTGAAGGTGAATTTGGGCGGAATTCTTGCCTTGAATTTGAGCAGACTGGTGAAATAATAGTTAACCTTGACCTCACTGAGTTAATTGAATTGGAAATAAGAGGTGAAAATGGTGGTGATAGCGTTTCACTGCGCTGGAACGCAGAGGAAGGAAAAGTTGTGGTGGACAGAGAAGGAGATATTAGACAAGTGGGATGGGACCCACTCGACACAGTCACCTGGAGAATTTTCCTGGATGCCAGTTCCTTCGAACTCTTTTGTGGTGAAGGTGAACTGGTGTTTAGCTCTAGGGTTTACCCTGTAGGGGACTGGCGTGTGACGAATCTCGGTCCTCAGTCTCTTCATGTCGTAGCCTATACACTGAGGAAGACGATGCCTTCTTAAAAGTCAATATTTCGGCCTTATTTTTAATGCATTCTGAAATACTCATATTACTTAGTTGTGGGTTAAAGTGTTTCGTGATATTTGTTGTAAAATTTTCGCGTAGTAACTATTGTTAGTAAATGTTTTTTATTAATTTAAACATAGTATTTGTTTCATTGATAGTATCTTTATATGTATCCAGGGATGAGTTCTCTTAAGGTTAATTATGAATAACATTTAAATGAATTGGTCTTAAGCCGTGACCAGTAAAGCAATAGAATTGTATTTGATACTGCATGTCGGAGCACCTCGCCTGGCTACCAGGCGACATCGAGATCAGAGGCTGCCCGGGGGCGACAGCAAACAAAATAATCCACTGGAAATGTCGGAAAGTTAGATGATATTTATGTTTAAAATTAGCATAACATCACGCCTGTATTCCCCTGAGGGGAATACCCGAAGGGGTAGACAGAGGTGTACACAGTTGTACACCCACATTTCACAAATACTGTTATTAAGTCCCATGTAATGCATGGTGATCCTATTGTAGCCCTATATATTGTTATGTTAGCTTGTAAGTAATATATTATATTACACGGTTCGAACCCATTTACACGTGTTTAATAAGCTCCACTACCTCGCACATTATTACCACGGGCCCAATTCCAAACTCCGGTCTGCTACTGAGAATTTCCTAACAGAAAATCCCAATAAAGTTTTCCATAGCCGAGAATCGCACCCGAGACCTCCTGCTCAGCAGTCGCGCTTGGGACCACTAAACCAACGAGGCAGTCAAGTGGGTTGGATATGTTATGTAATTATAATAGCACAGTATATTACTCGTAGTGTCCTGGTCAACCCTTAATGGGTCTCAGTTAATGGTAATGGACCACACGATTAAATGGCGCGGCGGTAGGCACTAATGACGCTTCTAAGTTAGAACTTCGATAATCTATTCTACCAATTTATACAACTTTACTCATTAACTGCTTCATTAGTCTAGTAGGCGCAAGCTCAACTGGTGAAAGTGAAGTCATGGGTTCGACTTCCATGTCAGGCAGTGCTTATTGGCTTTCTTGTTCGGAAATTTTCAGTAGCAGCCCGGGGTTAGGAAGTAGATGGTGTGTTTCGGTGAGCACTCAAAGTCTTATGCCTCTCTCCGGTCGTGTCGGATTGCCATCCCATCGGACTATGAGAGTGAAGGAAGAGAGAGTGCACCTATGTTTGCGCATACACTTGTGCACTATAATATCTCCTGCGTACTTGGGTAATCTTCGTAGAGATAGGTTATATAATGTGACTAGCTATGCCCCGCAAACGTTGTTTGGCCATATACATTTTCTGGATAAGGCCACCCTTATCTTCAAGAGGTTAAAAAATATTCTCAGACCTACAAAATATATCCATAAAAATCGGTCAAGCCGTTTCGGAGGAGTTCGATAACAAACACTGTGACAAGAGATTTTTATATATTAGATATATAACAAAATTACTAACAGACATACATACGTTAAAGGTTATATTCGGAATGTTTACAGATGAAGAATTTAACATGAGATATCGCTTCGATACGAACATGTCGATACAACTACTTAAGTGATATCACTAGCCCTGATCTAACTCCCGATATGTATCACAAATATTTATTGTGACAGATCCAATCGTAAACCAAAGATATTGTAAGAGTGGACACCATTCTTATGTCAGAAAGTTAAGATAAATGGTAGCATTCATCAGTGCATTGATAACTGCACACATATCGGATTTATCTCCCTAGCGACAACTTACGCTCGCACAAGAAAGTGCACATTGGCTGTCTTTTCTTTATTGTATAAATTACACACAATAAAAATTACATAGTATCGCGCCCGTATTCCCCGCGGGGGTAGGCAGAGGTGTAGACAATTGTACACCCACATTTCACCAATATTGTTATTAAGTCACATTTTATAAGTGGTGAAGCTATTGCCATTAATGGGGCACAATTCCAAACTCTGGACTGCTACTGAGAATTTTTAAAAACCTAAATACCCTTGCACTTCATGCTCAGAATCGCGCTACGGAACAGTAGACCAACGAGGCAATTGTACAATACAAATTATAATAGTGAAAAAGTTAATTAATTAGTTTTTAATAGCTAACCTTGAAGGGGCAAATATGAGGACACAGTTAAGTGTACAACAAGAATAGAAAATAATAGGAAGAGTGCAGAAATTATATACCATTTCTTCTTGAGGTTTGAAGGAAAACCTAATTTCAGAGCTATTCAAACCCTTAGGCTTATAATATTATTAATAGACGGGTCCAACGGTTAAAAATGTGATGCGCGGGGATGAAGATCATGTGATAAGGAAAGTTTTGACTATTGATATAACATAAAGAAAATCCGAGGAAACGATGGTTAGATTGTGTTATACATAATATGGATAGAAGGGAGTGAAAACCGAGATGACTACTGATAAAGATGTGTGGAAGAAAGAACCGTTCTGCGCCGACACCAAATAAATTGAGATAAGGACAGGGGATGATGGTGAGCCAAGTCCAAAGATGTTTTGTTTTTTCAAACCAAAACAGATAACAATAATGTCTACAATAATCTTCTCTATTCAAGATATGTCTTTGAAAAAGCATTAACGCATGCTTAGCAAACTCTAAAGTTACAATATTAAATGGAAAAAGAATACGGTCGCTAACAGGATTCGAACCAGCGCCTCCCGGATAGATACTCCAGGCGCTGTGACCACTAAGCCATCTCGACCTCTGCTCACCACCGCGAATTCTTCTTCCATATTTTTAACACGTCTTATGGCGACGTCATTGCAATCAATTCAGTACCTATACAAGTGACCGAACCGACACGACTAACTTTGCAGTTAATACAATGTCGTAAAGAATGCAATTACCTTAATAATTCAAGATATGTCTTTGAAAAAGCATTAACGCATGCTTAGCAAACTCTAAAGTTACAATATTAAAGCAGAGGTCGAGATGGCTTAGTGGTCAGAGCGCCTGGAGTATCTATCCGGGAGGCGCAGGTTCGAATCCTGTTCGCGACCGTATTCTTTTTCCATTTAATATTGTAACTTTATCTTCTCTATTGTTTGATTAATTGTTTTTTTTTATATTTTGGTATTTTTAAACTATGTTTTTAAGTGCAAAATAAATATGTTCCATGATGTAACTGTTTATTGAATAATATAATAAAATCACTTTACAAACGCACAATTGCAAAATGGCGTTACGGATATAATGCAAGAGAGCTGGTAGTGGAGAGGTGATTCAAAGGTGAAAGAGACGAGTGAAGGTAGCATATGTTTCTGCGTTAGCGAGGCGACCTGTTGAGTCTTGCAGGATTTAGTACTGGAGTACTTTTAACGGGCGTACCCCTCTCGCCACTGGCATATGATTCCCAATCATATAAAGGTATCTTTTACCAGTATAATTACAATGATAGTACACGATTTTAATAGTGTGTAACACAATTTGTTTGTGTTTAGTTTTTTTTATGTATTTTAGTACTGTTAATGTAATGACGAGAGCTATTTTCGCTTTAGTACAAGTTCTTTTGTGCTTGTGTGTTACCTCACCCCCGGCCGAAAGTGACGAGCAAATTTGTTTTCTTGCGCCTCCCGTCGAGTCCTCTAAGCGTTGAGTTCTAGTAGTACGCCACGTCACCGTGCGCTCTCGTCCGGATCAGTTATTGAGCATCCCTTTGTGCGGCTGTAATAACACACGTGCTCAAAAATACACGTTTTGCACAATATTCCGTAAGTAACCTAATGTGTGTCAGTAGAAGTATGTTTTCTTTATTACACAAGGTTATTTGATAAAAAAAAAACGTAATCTCTTTTTTATCTATCACCTCTTGACCTTTAAAAGTGGATGTGGAAATGCGTCATAACCTTCTCATTGGGTACCTACCAAAAAATATTTATATATTATTTATAAAAATACTAGCGGTCCGTCGCGGCTTCGCACGCGACTATAATTTGAGATTTAAACTATCCTATCTCTCAAGTTGGATCGAACTGCACATGGTGTGCGAATTTTATTATAATCGGTTAAGTGGTTTAGGAGTCCATTGAGGACAAACATTGTGACCCGAGATTTATATATATTAAGATTATAATAATACAATTAAATATAAATTAAATTTATTTGTATCAATAAAATACAATATGACACACGCATAAAATTCAAGTACATTCAGCTAAAGTTACAATATTAAATGGAAAAAGAATACGGTCGCGAACAGGATTCGAACCTGCGCCTCCCGGATAGATACTCCAGGCGCTCTGACCACTAAGCCATCTCGACCTCTGCTCACCACCGCGAATTCTTCTTCCATATTTTTAACACGTCTTATGGCGACGTCATTGCAATCAATTCAGTACCTATACAAGTGACCGAACCGACACGACTAACTTTGCAGTTAATACAATGTCGTAAAGAATGCAATTACCTTAATAATTCTTCTTAATTTCTTAATAAGTCTTTGAAAAAGCATTAACGCATGCTTAGCAAACTCTAAAATTACAATATTAAAGCAGAGGTCGAGATGGCTTAGTGGTCAGAGCGCCTGGAGTATCTATCCGGGAGGCGCAGGTTCGAATCCTGTTCGCGACCGTATTCTTTTTCCATTTAATATTGTAACTTTAGAGTTCGCTAAGCATGCGTTAATGCTTTTTCAAAGACATATCTTGAATTACATTCAGCTAATTATAGAAGAAATATAGGTATTAATTACCTATTATTTCATTATTTTTTTAAGTTTTATTGTCTACCTCGTTTGTCTAGTGGTCCCAAGTGCGACTGTTGAA
This sequence comes from Xylocampa areola, assembly GCA_935421205.1. Classification (NCBI taxonomy): domain Eukaryota; kingdom Metazoa; phylum Arthropoda; class Insecta; order Lepidoptera; family Noctuidae; genus Xylocampa; species Xylocampa areola. The sequence goes on along the minus strand of OW285205.1, from coordinate 20,016,910 downwards.
GTGTTGAACATGAGGTCTCGGGTTCGATTCCCGTGCCAGGCAAACTTTTCTAGTAATAATTAAACTCTCTAGTGCTCGCCCACTGGCCGAAATTCGACATTAGCACATTTAAATGTTAAATTTGAACGTTACGACATCCACGCAGTCTGTCGCAGGAGGCAGGATGTCGTAAACAACAAATGTCCGACGTGATTCTTTAAATCGGCATAAGCCGTTTCTGAGATAAGCGTGCACAAACGCACAGACAAACAGACAAACAAATAAACAGACAAACAAATAAACAGACAAACAAATAAACAGACAAACACACAAACAGACCAAAAATCTAACAATCATTGTTTTGGGTTCTATTTGCGTTGATAAAGATCCCAGTAACATTTTTACTCATATATCTTCCATGTACAAACAACAATCCGTTACATTTTATTATATGTATTAATGATGATGATTGATGATTAGATTAGCTTTCTGCACTCCTTCTCCATATAAACTTTAACTGTACCAAATTTCATACTCCTCCTAATTTTCGTAAAAAGGAGTACAAAGCTTTTGCTTCACATATTTAGTTCAATTCTTTCTAGAAAAGTTGCAGTCAACTATCTATATTTCAGTTTACCACAATCAACTAATCAGTGTGTTATTTAATATAACAAGTGAATTTGTATTCTGTTTGAAGACTGTTTGGGCTCATTAGCTCGTCGGGAACAAAACCTAGGTCCTACCTCAATTTCATTGTAGGAATACTAATGGTTACTGATTATTCTAGGCTAAAAGAAGCGTAAGTCTGACTTACATCAGAAGGGACTAATTCAAGCCCCGGCTACCTGCAAGCGTTTAATATTATTATATTAGCGATATGCTAACTTGCGCTCAGTGCGGGCACACGTTTACTGCTATAATAGGCTACGCGAGCCATTGGAGAGTACATCAGTGAGCTGAACAATCAAGCTCCTAATTATGACTGTCTTTGAATCTGTCGTTATAGCCGAATACGGCTCTCTCTCTGCCTAGCCCCCAATTTCTTTATTTATTCGTTTGATCTTACAAGCTAACAGATGTAAATTACACTAGGGTTGGCTTCCAGTCAAACCCGGATGCAGATCAATACCATATTTTATCTGACAGACTACCTATTTGGCCTCCACGACCCTGTTACTAGATATCTATCCTAGATACCTATCTCGAGTTATGACTGGTTGTCAAACTATCAGAGCTCAGACTTACAATCGGCTGTACCTGAATACGGCTGTGGAGGCTAGTGGCTAGGCTAGTTTTATGGCTTTCTCTAGGCCTAGCCAGGAAGTTAGCTCACACTATACCCAACATGTTTTTTTTTTTCATTTTCATTCATTCGTTTTGAAAATACATCATGTACGAGTACTTGTCGCAGAAGTCTGGCGCTGGAGGGCACTCGAATGATCTCCGGCCACCGTGAGCTGTATAGTCCGCGGGCGGCGGACTTGTGTAGTTCATTGCCTGACCAGCAACAGGCCTTAAGATTTCGGGGGGCATTTAAACCCCCTAGACCCCACCTGACTACGGCCTTGGTTTTCATTTGAATTTTGACTCAAACTGTGATTTCTGGTGTAAAGGTGCTAAGGTATATGTAATGACAGACATGTTTTATTCCAACAAAGACATGACTTAGCATCACGCCTGCATTCCCCGAAGGTTTAGACAGGGAAGTACCTACTGTTGGATAACCATATTTCAATGATGAAATTAATAAGTCCCATTGAATAGTGAACATATTGCCATCTACCAGAAACAATTCTGTACTCCAGGCTGCTACTGAGAATTTCCCACCAGAAAAAGTCTATAGCTAATATAGGTAGATCCGTCAAGCGCAAGCGTAGCGTTTTTCCACGAAAAATATGACTATAGGCACTTTGCTCAACCCAGAAATCGAACCAAGGACTTGTCGCTCAGATGACGCCCCTGCGCCCGCTTGCCACTAGACCAATGGGGCAGTAGTTCCAACATGTTAAAGTTGAAAACCAAAAAAATATATCTTAAACTTAACATAAAATAAATAAAATAATAATCTTTAAAAAACGATACTTTTAATTAAATTAATACTTTAATATTATTTTATACTTTTAAATAATAATATGTTTAATTTAAAATCGAACTATTTATGTACAACAAAATTACTTTAAACAAGCTTTAAACATTAACCTATTCACTAGATAACAATAATTTAATACCATGAGAATATTAAAACAAATATCACATAACAGTCTTGGGTATTATTGACCTGACTGAAAATACCATCCACATACATACCTTTGATCAAATCAAGGTCAAAGATGGGCACATAAAAAAAAACAATTTAAAATGATTATTCGGGAACACTTCTCCTTAATTTATATGCGACAACGTTTAGGGCCTGGGGGCTTAAATTCGTCACTGTCCACCCCCCATCAGGGTAGACTCTCGTACTAAAGACCACTTCACCTTCACCACAGAACAGCTCCAAAGAAGAAGCATCCAAAAAGATCCGCCAATCTTCAGATTTCAACGGGAGCCACTCCACTTGTCTTATATCTCCATCTCTATCCACCACGACCTTACGAACTTCCGGGTCCCATCGCAATGAAACTTGACCGCCACCATTACTGCCTCTAATTTCGATCTCAATGTTTTGGCTCAAGTCGACACTCACTATTAGTTCTCCAGTCTTATTAAACTGTATTCCAGAGTTTTCTGGAAGTTCTTCATTCCATACAGTTTCTTCTCTCAAACTGGTCATCATCTCAACAGGCTTCATCAGGACACGGTTTCCAACTAGATCGAGTTCTCTAAAAATAGTCATGGCACCTGCCCAGCCGTCAACATCTTCAGGATAAGGAACCTCCCACATTCCAAACCATGCAATCAGGTACCTCATACCGTCTTTTTCTGTCGTTTGTGTGGCGTAAAAATCGTGACCAAAGTCAATTTCTTGGAAACTAACTTCAGGTATAAACTCAAAAGTTTCGTAATTGAAGTCACCGATAATATACCCTGTCTGGTACAGGTTTTTGTATCTGTCACCTTGTGGCGTGAGGCCCTGAGGAGACATCAGTAGTATGTGCTTTCCCTTTAGCTCGAAGAAGTCGGGACACTCCCACATGTAGCCCATTTCACCGGTAGATTCTCCAAGGACACTTAAGAACTCCCACCTGATCATGTCTGGTGATCTATAAAGCAATACTCTGCCTCTTTCATCTTCAGTCTTACTGCCAATCACGACATACCAGTAATCACCGTACTTCCATACTTTAGGATCTCGAAAATCTGGAGATCCATTAGGTTCAAATGACATGACTGGATTACCTTCGTACTTGTGAAATTCCACGCCATCATCACTAAACGCCAAATATTGAGTCTCGTTGTAGAAAGGTTCTTCATCAGTTAATTCGTGGCCCGTGTACATTAGAACCAACGTATCATCTTTGACAATAGCACTACCAGAGAAACATTGTTCCCTCTCAGGCAATAATGCCGTAGGAAGTTGTTTCCAGTCCACAAGATTTGGACTTGTCACATGTCCCCAGTGCATAGGTCCCCACTGGCTGTCGTATGGATAAAATTGGTAGAACAGATGGTATTCTCCTTTGTAGTAGGAAAATCCATTTGGGTCATTCATCCAGCCCACAGGGGGCGCCACGTGGTAGTGTAGTCTGTATCTGGGGTTGATTTCTTCCTTTTTCTCTTGTATATATGCTTCCAATTCTGCTATAGCATTGCTTTCCTTGAGTGATTTTAGGTGAACACTAGCAAGCACACTAAGAAACACCACGTATATCTTTAAAAGAGTCATGATTGATTGATATGTCGTCTTGTGTGGTAATCTGTTTATATACCCAATTTTTGGGGAGAGATAAGAGATATTTCAAGTGTTTTGTTTTTTGATATATGATATAACAAACGTCAATGTGTTGAGTTTTATCTCTCCATAGTGACGTTAACGACGTGTTTGTTGGAGTAATTTTAACAAAAAAAAAATGTTATTACTCGGGTTTTTGCGATGTTACTGTCAATGAATCAGAAAAAAAAATACAAAAGCGCCACAATTTCGTCAGATTGTTAATCAATAAACGGTACATAGGATGGGCTGTCAGAAAAAAATCTATACCTAGGTAAGGATTGTGGTAAGGATCTATAAAATAATAAACTGAAGGCATAGTCACAGAGCCAGCCGTTTGACTGTCCTGTTGGTCTAGTGGTTAGTAGCCCTGACTGCTATGCCGGGGGTCGTGGGTTCGATTCCCACTCAGGACAAATGGTTGTGTGATGAGCACGATCATTTGTTCTGTGTCTGGGTGTAATTTATCTATAATATATATGTATGCATTTAGAAATATATAAGTATGTTTATGAGTTGTCTAGTACTCATAACACAAGCTCTGCTTAGCTTGAGACTAGACGGCGTTGTGTGATAGTTGTGGAATATTATTATTATTATTTTGTTTTTAAACTTTTATTTTCTTAGGCTTTTAATACCTAGAGGTTTTAAGGTCCCACAGGTATAAACCAAAGTGCGACCTTAAGTTTGAGGTGGTGGATTTATTTGTAATGGTACGGTACTGTTTTCTAAATCTAACTGTAGAAATTTCCTAACTATACGGCAAGTATTAAGAATAGCTGCTTTTTGAAGTGTAAGATATGTATACTTAGAGAGGTTGAGCGCATTTAAACTAATAAATAATTGTTTTGGGATGACACCGGTTGTGGAAATGACTATTGGGACTATTGTTACTCTAGTAATATCTTAGGTTTGCGCGATCACTACACATTATAATAAAACAACTTTTAACCGGATTAATCGCGTGTATTATTGGTTTTTTGTTTTTCCTGACGTTTCGAACACTTTGCAGCGTTTGCACGAACGTCTTTGCACGAACGCTAAGTTAAGTTGTTTTATTATATTGTTACTCTATTCATTTTCCAAACTCTCGTAATTTCTTCCTGTAGTTCTGTATATTTCCTGATTTTTTCTGTGATAGTATTTTGTATATTGTGAGTGCTTGGTACTGCTATATCTATTATGTATGTGTGTTTATTTTCTTTAACTATAAGTGTTATATCAGGTCTAATGTTATAAATAGTGTGATCTGTAATAATAGTGCGATCATAATATAATTTAAATAATTGATTTTCTAATACTGCCCTAGGTGAATATTTGTAATATGGTGTTTATGGATCTTGTGTGAGATTGTGTTGTTTTGCGAGTTTCTGGTGTATAATGTTTGCGAGTTGATTGTGTCTGTGAGTGTAGTCATTTTGTGTTAGTGTGATGCATGCGCCCGTGATGTGTTGTATTGTTTAAGGTTTAGCGTGACATTTCCTACATAAATCATTTATGTTCAAGTGTTCTATCATTAATTATGTATTTTCGGTAATTTTTTGTGTTAATGGCTTGATCTTGAATTGCTAAAAGAAATCCTTCCGTTCCTGGAATATTATTATTATTGTACATAATCATGTAGACTATCCAATTACACGAATGCTGAGTAGGAGGAGGTCTTGGGCTCGATTCTCAGGTCGGGCAAAGTAGTATTGGTTTAAAAAATATATTTGCGGTAGTATCCCGGAGTTTAGAATTGTTTTGTTTTTGACAAAATCGACCAGAAGTATAACAAAAAAAGAGAGACTTCAACGAACTGCCTCGTTGGTCTAGTGGTCCCAAGTGCGACTGCTGAGCATGAGGTCTCAGGTTCGATTCCCGGGACGGGCAGTGTTATTGAGTTATCCTGTTATAAAATTCTCAGTAGCAGCCCGGAATTTGGAATTGTGGCCGATAGATGGCAATAGGCTCACCACCTTTTATATGGAACTTAATAACAGAATTGGTGAAATGTAGGTGTACACCTCTGCTACCCTCTCTAGGAATACATGCGTAATGCTATGTTATGTTATTCCATTACAGATCTATATTTAGCCTTTACGAAAAGCAAACCATAGCATCACGTCTATATTCCCCAAACAGGGTAAGGGGTTTAAGTTTCACCAACAGGTGACAAGCCTTTTGCCATCAACCGGGCACAAAGCCAAACTCCGGGCTGCTATTGAAAATTTTGCCTGACCTGAGCATCGACACGCTCGAGTTTTATTCTGTAATACTCTTTAATATTTCGAAGTGGCTACTAAATAACCATAGAAGTTTTAAAGTAATTTTACATAATTAAGAATATTTACTTAATTATCTTTTACTCTATAAATATGGCAAGCTGTTGATCTGTTTAACAGCTTGATTACCATACAGAGTAATTCCTAATTATTATTATCTTACTAAGGATATAATTCAAAATAATAAACACATAAACGGGATTCGAACCCGCAACCCATGTCAGTTCGTGTCTTCCCTCTCCCAACTGAGCTAACGTGTCGCTTATTCGCATCTATTCAATTTCCTTTCTTTCCGTCTTAAGGAGACGCCTGGTGATATTTATTAGCAATCATTTACAGATTACTAATTATGTATTATTGTATTATTTATGTATTTGTTTATAAACAGGTTCACCACAAACTGCCCATTATCTTATATTAGCTGATGCCCGCGTCTTCGCCCGCGTGGATGTGGGATATCGCGACCAAAAGTAATCATGAAATTTTGATACCGGTCCCGCTTTCCAATTACCGCTTCATAATTGCCCATTTTTTTAAGTATTAAAATGGATGTAGTATGTTATCCTTAAGAGATAGACATATGCCATCGCAGACTTTTAGGTCTTGACCTATATAAGATACACTATTCCACCACACATTATTTTGTTATATCACAAAGGGTTTAGGCAGCGCACGCCAGAATAGCTCGCACATGGTAGATTTTTTCCTACTTACTTGACACTTATCGTCATATTTTGGACAATTCACACAATATCTTATAAATTGTAGCCTATGTGTTATTCTGATTTATAAGCTATATTCTTGTAAAGTTTCATTAAAATCCATTCAGTAGTTTTTACGTGAAAGAGTAACAAACATCCATCCATCCATACTTACAAACTTTCGCGTTTATAATATTAGTAGGATTATGTTATGTGAAACGCCTGACATAAAACTTGGAGCAATTACAAGTGGCTACCTATTAAGCGTGCAGTGAATTGTGGAGGAATTTTATATAATTACCAGCTGTGCCCCACAGACGTTTTTCTGCCATATAATTCATCTGGATAGGGCCACCCTTATCACCTAGAGGTATAAAAAATAGCCTACGACCTGTTCTCAGACCTACCAAATTCAAATAAAAAATAAAAAAAATATTATTATTAACGTATTCTTTTTCCATTTAATATAATAACTTTAGTGTTCGCTAAGCATGCGTTAATGCTTTTCAAAGATTTATCTTGAAATACATAAAAAAATCATATACATCGGTCAAGCCGTTTCGTAGGATTTCGATAACAAACACTATGACACGATATTTTTATATATTAGATTTGGTTCCACCGTCACATTCCCTTAGTTTTTAAGACATTTTTACTAGTCATTGCATTGAATCACTAACCGTCTCGGATGCTACAAGCTGCCTAATTTTATACTGCCGATTTCCCCCCTTTTACAACTTCTATCTTGACCAAACGTTGTCTATCCAAAGTGTGGTTAGTAGCGATCACTCTTAACGATTTCTTCTTCTTCTTCTTATCGTGTGGTGTCAGAGTTTGAACCGCCCGTAGGCTTGTGACGTGGCTTTACACACCATCGAGAACATCTCTCAGGTGTGCCGGTTTCCTCACGATGTTTTCATTCACCGTTTTAAACAAATGATAATTTATTTCTAATACGCAGATGACTCGAAAAGTCATTGGACCCTTGGATTCGAACTTGTGACTTTTGACTTGCCAGTCCCACGGTGATACCACTAGGCTAACTGCCCTTAGCGATAAGACTGCCCTTTGTACATTCTCTTAAAGTTTTTTTTTAATCACATATTTTTGTGACTCGACCCTGCGCCTACTGGATACATACTCCAGGCGCTCGTCAACTACTCCATTTCCATTTTCATTGTTTTTTAGATTTTTAAACTATTATTTATTTAAGTAATATTGCAATAATAAATAGTGCTCCATGCAAAGCTAGGGCGAGTCGCTAGTATTATAATAAAAATAATAATTATTATTATTTAAATAATTTATTTGGTTCAACAATCACCACAAGAACTTCAATCACTATAGGTAGTTACTATAAGTAAAAATAGTAATAACATTTAAAACAATAATTTACACGAAAAAAACATAGTTTTAGCACTTAGAAATATTACAATAACATTACAGGCGCATAATTTAAGAAAATTTTAAACAAAATAGCACCATAAAAAAATTATACACTTACTCAGGCACACTCCTTTTCAACGAATAAGCTACAACATTTAGGGTCTGGTCGCCTTTATTGGTCACTTCCCACGTCCCCTCTGGATAAACCCTTGAGCTGAACACCACGTCACCATCACCACAGAAAACCTCAATCGAACTGGCGTCCAAGAAGATCCTCCAGGAATGTGACGATGCTGGTTCCCAAGGTCCTTGTCTGTCATCTCCAGCCCTGTCTAGCTTAACTATCTTACTAGCTGCAACCCATTGTAATGTAATCACTTCTGCCGTATCGGTATTACCTCTAAAATCTAAGCTTATATCTTGACTCCAATTTCCGCTAACAATAAGTTCTCCAGTTTTTTCGAATGAAATAGATGCATCTTTTGCAAGGGCTTCGTTATGCACTGTAATATTTCTAAGATTCATAATTGCTTCAACGGGTGTCATCAATATGCGGTTTCCTTTTAATGTCAACTCTCTGAAGATAGTCATGCTTCCCGCCCAGCCGTCTGCAGCCTCAGTGAATTTAGCATCCCATTGCCCCATCCACGCGATCAGATATCTCTTGTTGTCCTTATCCAGCGTCTGTGTTGCATAAAAATCATGGCCATAATCAATTTCTTGGAAATTATACTCTGTCACAAATTTCCCTGTCTCATAATTGAAGTTTCCAATAATATATCCGGTTTGGAACTGGTTTTTGTATCTATCACCGGTAGCGTTCATACCTTGAGGGGACATAAGAAGAATGTGTTTTCCACCTAACTCGAAGAAGTCGGGACATTCCCACATGTAGCCCATATTAGCAGAAGATTCTCCCAGTGCGCTGACATACTCCCAGGTTCTCAAGTCCATAGACCTATACAACAGTACTGTACCGTACTCACTTGAAGTCTTGCTGCCCATTACAACATACCAGTAGTTCTCTTTCTTCCATATTTTAGGGTCTCGAAAATGTGGCGATCCGGTTTCTGACTTCGTAATAACTGGGTTATTTTTATATTTGTTAAACACGACACCGTCATTGCTGAACGCCAAATACTGTGTCTCCTCTGAAGTATTTTCAGTCAACGGGACGTGGGCAGTATACATTAAGACCAATGTGCCATCTTTTTCAATGGCGCTACCAGAGAAAATCAGTTCTTTTTCCGGTATTAGTGCAGTTGGCTCTTGTTTCCAGTGCACTAGGTCATTCCCTGTCACATGTCCCCAATGTATAGGTCCCGTCGAGATGTTATAGGGATGGAATTGGTAGAAGAGATGATAATTTCCCTTGAAGTAAGATAATCCATTAGGATCGTTCATCCAGCCGACTGGGGGCGTCACATGGTAGTGTTGTCTATACGTTGGTTTAATTATTAGTTTTGTGTTGTTTATATAAGTTTCAACTGCTATTCTTTGTTCAATTACTGATTGTGAGGATTTGAGGTCACAGGCAAGGCTTGTGGCGAACAAACTAAAGGCTACCACGTATATCTTGAGAGGCGCCATGTTGGATTGGTATGCGCCCGCATCGAGATTTACGTTTATATACCGGTAATTATAAGTACTGATTGCATATTTCAAGTGTTTTGTTTTTGTTTTATACGATGCATAATGTTTGAATTTCTTTCCGTGTCGTTGATGCATGTAACATAACATAACCAGCCCATAACTGTGCCTTCTCATATACAGATAATGCACGAGAATGGATCACCACGTTAGCTCACTACGGTTTGAGGCACAATTTCAAATTCCAAACTCCGGGCTGCTACTGAGAATTTCTTAACAGAAAAACCCAATAATACTTTAACCGACGTGGGAATCGAACCCAAGACCTCATGCTCAGCAGTCTCGCTTGGGACCACTAGACCAACGGGGCAGTTATTATTAATCAAGTATGTGGCAATTCTACCTGATAATCAAACTACAATAATTAATAGATAATCTCTGCCTACCCTACCTAACTACCTAGAGTTATTTTTACGGCCTCATTGGTCCAGTGGTCGCTAGCGCGGCTACAGAGTGTGGTTCTAGGTCCGATTCCCGGGCCGGACGATATTATTGGAATTTTCTGTAAGGAATTTCGATTTAGGAGTAACTGCATGAGGGAGGAACTATGCCCGGTTGATGGCAATAGCCTCACCAAACTTAAAAACAGCATAAATAAAATATGAATATACAATTGCGTACACTCCTGCTTATCCCTCCGGGGAATACACGAATGATGCTATATTATGTTTAAAGGAATCTTATTACTTTGTATATAGAAAAATGCACCTCCTAGATCAGTACTCTAATTGCTTAGTTGACAAAGCGGCACATAACCAAATTAAATTAAAAATATATGACTGCATATTTGAAGTCAAGATTTGCAATTTAAATAACAAAGGCTTGCATATATATTAAAGCAAAATATTACAAGAGGCACGAGTAGAATGCCAACTTGGATGGTGTTATGCGTTACTTATGACTCAACTGATATATAAATCCTATAATACTACTAGCTGTGCCCCGCAAACGATGTTCTACCATATAAATTTTCTGGATAGGGCCACCCTTGTCACCTAGGGGTATAAAAAATAGCCTACAACCATATTTCCATAATTCCAATTTCATAAAAATCCGTTTTGGAGGAATTAGATAACAAACACCGTGATACGAGATTTTTACATATTAGATTTTCAAGATAAATCTTTGAAAAGCATTAACGCATGCTTAGCGAACTCTAAAGTTATTATATTAAATGGAAAAAGAATACAGTTGCGAACAGGATTCGCGACCGTATATTAGATTTTCTTCATGAATTACAGGCTTATTAATAGAATTCTGCTATTTTCATGAACTACAGGCTTACTAATAGAATTCTGCTATTTTCATGAACTACAGGCTTACTAATAGAATTCTGCTATTTTCATGAACTACAGGCTTACTAATAGAATTCTGCTATTTTCATGAACTACAGGCTTACTAATAGAATTCTGCTATTTTCATGAACTACAGGCTTACTAATAGAATTCTGCTATTTTCATGAACTACAGGCTTACTAATAGAATTCTGCTATTTTCATGAACTACAGGCTTACTAATAGAATTCTGCTATTTTCATGAACTACAGGCTTACTAATAGAATTCTGCTATTTTCATGAACTACAGGCTTACTAATAGAATTCTGCTATTTTCATGAACTACAGGCTTACTAATAGAATTCTGCTATTTTCATGAACTACAGGCTTACTAATAGAATTCTGCTATTTTCATGAACTACAGGCTTACTAATAGAATTCTGCTATTTTCATGAACTACAGGCTTACTAATAGAATTCTGCTATTTTCATGAACTACAGGCTTACTAATAGAATTCTGCTATTTTCATGAACTACAGGCTTACTAATAGAATTCTGCTATTTTCATGAACTACAGGCTTACTAATAGAATTCTGCTATTTTCATGAACTACAGGCTTACTAATAGAATTCTGCTATTTTCATGAACTACAGGCTTACTAATAGAATTCTGCTATTTTCATGAACTACAGGCTTACTAATAGAATTCTGCTATTTTCATGAACTACAGGCTTACTAATAGAATTCTGCTATTTTCATGAACTACAGGCTTACTAATAGAATTCTGCTATTTTCATGAATTACAGGCTTACTAATAGAATTCTGCTATTTTCATGAATTACAGGCTTACTAATAGAATTCTGCTATTTTCATGAATTACAGGCTTACTAATAGAATTCTGCTAATTTCTTCTTTGTTATGCAAACTCTTCGTAACCATCACTCAATCAAAATTCATAAAATCAATCTGGCTAGCCTTTTCCCAATTACATTGGGGTCGTCCATTCAAACCCGATGCAGCTTAAACCAGTATTTTACATTGAGTGACTTCTCATAACAAAACATCATAATAACAAAAGAAAATGTTTATTGAAAATAAAAAAAACATAAAGTAAAAATAAATAAATATTTTAAGTATAAATTCAGAGCCAGTAAATAAAAAAGAAACTATTTCAATTGTAATTTTGTAGAATGTTAATTAATTTTCGGAGACGCAACGGTTAACATGTGGCTACTTATTTTATGTAAGTACTAAATATTACATAATCCACGCAATATTACTTCAAGCAAGGACTCAATGCCAGTAAGCAGGGTTCGGAGACGCTAAATGCCTACAAAAAGCCGACCAAGGCCTTCCTATACTACAAGCTGGTCAATTGCACTGTGCGCCCTACAATAGAATCTTTAAATCAAAATTTGATTTCTTCTTCTTCGACTAGGCATCTTCGCTCTCATATTCGGGGCAGCTGGATACTTTAAATAGGACATCATCATAGAAATTCTTCTTCTTATCAAGTGGTAGATGAACAATTGTACAACCTAGTATCAGAGATTACCACTTTGACGCAGCATTACAGATCATTGAGAACATCTCTCAGGTATTCAATAATTTTAATAAAATGGATGCAATTAAATACAGTGATGATGATGTAGGAGGTAAATGCATGCCTACCCTCAATATTGACCACAATATTGAGGGTAGGCATGCATTTACCTATACATCGCCCACCCGCAAATATGTGCAAATACGCGGTGACAAATCGCTACTATCACCAACCTACCTCCACACGTGTTTCGCCCCCTACAAGATATCATCAGGAGCTGTTAGACCGTGCAGTAGATTGATACAACTACCTCTAAATAATATACAGCCACACCAAACGTGAAAAACTTCAGCAAATTAAGTATCCAATAGCCTGGTCTCAATTGATTCGGAATCCTTTGTCCCAAAGCGATCTATTTTCATCGGGGATCCGGCATTTTCAAATTACCGTAGAATTGTTAGTCTGTCCGAGTTAATTTAAAACTTTTAATCGTAATTAACGTTCATCCGACTTCTAAAATGAGGAGATTCTTAATTCAACGCGTATATTTTTTCCGCCATTTTGTATGTAGAAAAAGGAAGGTGAGGCCTATGCTCTGCAGTGGGACAATATAGGCTAGATAGATAGATTTATATGTAGACAGATATCTCCGAAATGATTGAGCCGAATAACGACATCCTTTTTTGATTGATTCGGGGTTCTCTTCGTGTTGTTCCATAAACAAATTTGGCTATTATCTTATAGCCAATTTAGATGTATGGGGTATCCTTAGAATCCTTACATTGACCCGGGTAATATAGGCTAGTATATAAAAAAAAAAATATAAAGGGCCTATGGTACACAAAAAGCGTGGAATATAAATAATAATTCACACATAGCAGCTATTTAATTTTTGAATGAAAATCCTATATTAATATCTTTTCTTTTTTTTGTGGTAAAATAATTAAGTCGTGAGCAGGAATCGAACCTGTGCCTCCCGGATAAATACTCCAGGCACTCTGACCACTAAGCCATCTCGACCTCTGCTCACTACAGCGAATTCTTCTTCCACATTTTAATATGTCTTTTGGTGACGTCATTGCTATCTACAGGTGACCGAACCGACACGACTAACTTTGCAGCTAATACAATGTCGTAAAGATTTATTTTGTATTTATCCGGGAGGCGCAGGATCGAATCCCGCTCAGGACCGTATTTCGTCGATATGCATGCGTTAATGCCTTTCAAAGATTTATCTGTACTTTCATCGTGTTTATTTGAATTGTTCCTTCGTACATAGTTTTATCCCCCAACAGAGGGAACAGTCAAGTGTCCCAGATGGTGCAGGCACGCTCTGAATTGGTAACTTGTGTTGTTCTTGTCACTCAGAGAAATACACGAGCCAAGTTATGAGGTCATAGCGTCACGCCTGTTTTCCTTTTTGGGGAGGGCAGAACTGTACTATGAATGCAAGTATCTCTACTGCCACAATATTGAGGGTAGTCATGCAATTACCTGTGCACCGCAAATATATGCATATGCGCGAGCTATGAAATATTCGCCCCCCCCCCCCCCCACGGGGCATCACACGAGCTGTTAGACCATACAGCGTCGAGTGTCGAGACCCCGGTAAAGGTCAGTGGAAAACTGTGTGGTTTTTAATTACAAATGAATCATTAAAATCCATTAAAGCTTAACGAACTCTTAAGTTATAAATTTATGTAAAAAGAAAAATACGCTCGTGAACAGGTGGTTTCGAACCTGCGGCTTCCGTTTAAATACTCCAGGCGCTGTACTAACTAAGCCGTCTCGACCTCTGTTCATTACTTCGAAATTCACAGTAGCATCCTGGACCTTGGAATTATGCCCAGTAGATGGTAGCCGGCGCCTATGGGAATGCATAACCGGTGAAGTTTATTTTATGTGCATTTATAATCACATCGCTAAATTTATGCTTTTTACAATTAGTGATTCCAGATGTTCCAGCTTTTGGCGGGGCGTCCCGCTTGTCTGGCCTCTCGGGACGCGTCCCGCCAGCACTTTGAGCGTGATCCCCAAAATTCCGCTTTTTCATCAGCCTCTGAACATAGAAACGCATAAGGCGAGCGAGGGCAAATAAGTTAAAGTGAAATTTGTTGATCTCATTGTAATATGATTAGAATTAGAGTAGAAATAAAGATTTGTAAGTATATTGCATTTTTTCATCGCAGTCCAGCCATTTGTCCACTTAAGTCCCGTCATTTAGACGAACAGATCTGTCACCGCTGATTACAATACAATTCTGCCAATCCCTGCGAGGAATACAGGCGTGATGCTATGAATATAAATTATCAAGTACTCCAGATATTGCTTCACCTGATATTAGCTTGATAACAATTCAACGCCACTTAAAATCGAGTATCATCGACACAAGGTCTCAACGTTTTCAATATTAATTACATACAATATGCACAGAACTTGAAGTACTAGAAAAGGGAAATTACTTGCGTCATCGTTCAGTTTAAACAAATAATTATGTGTTTTATCAGCAGTCTGTATTCTATCAAAGTATGAAATATATTTAATTCCATACTTTGCCTAGGTATTCTATACATTGCCTCAATGTTCAGCGGCAATGTGTTTAATACTCGTTAGACGGGTTGACCGGCGGAAGCGCTCACCTAACCTAAGCTACAAGAACCCCGAAAAACAATATCAGAGAGATGATTTACTTCCAAATATTAAAAAGAACTTATGTAATTAATCACGTATTTATTAAATTTGAATTTTATTTCCAGTATTAATAGTCTAGTGGTAATAATAATAATAATAATAATATTTCTCAACTATCACACAACGCCGCCTAGTCTCAAGCTAAGCAGAGCTTGTGTTATGAGTACTAGACAACTGATAAACATACTTATATATTTCTAAATGCATACATATTATAGATAAATTACACCCAGACACAGAACAAATGATCGTGCTCATCACACAAACATTTGTCCTGGGTGGGAATCGAACCCACGACCTCCGGCATAGCAGTCAGGGCTACTAACCACTAGACCAACAGGACAGTCAAAGTGGTTTTCTTATGATTAATTAATATATTGTAGCGACATCTATCTCGCTACATAGATAATACGCGCACAACACGCTACATTGCGCAATCAAAGTTTGACGGCAAATGTGTATATATACCACCTCCCGACATTAACCGTCGGGCCGTGGCCCGCCAGGCAATATCACCCGCCTGGTTGGAGGATCCTCCCTTTTCTATGGCGGAACACCACACCTCGTTCCTCCATAATATAACTAAACAACTTGTTCAGAATAGTTTCATATTACTTTTATAATTTGTTTATTTAAAATGCACCTTTTTAGGTAAATTTTGAGTTAACTAAAGATATTTTATGTGTCCTACAAACTAAACTAAAATAAGAGCATTGTTGTCTACTAACAGTTACTAAGGGTAACAACGAAATTATAACTTAGAAACGACAAATTCAAAAACATGTCAACCTAAATGTTGTAATATGCCTAAGGGATATTACAAAATTTTACCGCCTTGTTGATAGGTGAAATGGAAACGTGTAACACTAAAATTACTGTCGTTGAGTTCTCTTGTTCCACAAGTTCTCACGGCACAACTTTGGCATTTTTGGCGACGAAATAAAATGCTCCGATGAGTAATACAATCAGTACTGCTATCAAAAGTATTTCCTCACTGCTGAGTGGTGCAAAGGTTTGACTGGTAGCAGCATGACCTTCACCGTTTGCGTTTTGTGCTACCACCATTTCTTTTTGGCGACGAAATAAAATGCTCCGATGAGTAATACAATCAGTACTGCTATCAAAAGTATTTCCTCACTGCTGAGTGGTGCAAAGGTTTGACTGGTAGCAGCATGACCTTCACCGTTTGCGTTTTGTGCTACCACCATTTCTTTTTGGCGACGAAATAAAATGCTCCGATGAGTAATACAATCAGTACTGCTATCAAAAGTATTTCCTCACTGCTGAGTGGTGCAAAGGTTTGACTGGTAGCAGCATGACCTTCACCGTTTGCGTTTTGTGCTACCACCATTTCTTTTTGGCGACGAAATAAAATGCTCCGATGAGTAATACAATCAGTACTGCTATCAAAAGTATTTCCTCACTGCTGAGTGGTGCAAAGGTTTGACTGGTAGCAGCATGACCTTCACCGTTTGCGTTTTGTGCTACCACCATTTCTTTTTGGCGACGAAATAAAATGCTCCGATGAGTAATACAATCAGTACTGCTATCAAAAGTATTTCCTCACTGCTGAGTGGTGCAAAGGTTTGACTGGTAGCAGCATGACCTTCACCGTTTGCGTTTTGTGCTACCACCATTTCTTTTTGGCGACGAAATAAAATGCTCCGATGAGTAATACAATCAGTACTGCTATCAAAAGTATTTCCTCACTGCTGAGTGGTGCAAAGGTTTGACTGGTAGCAGCATGACCTTCACCGTTTGCGTTTTGTGCTACCACCATTTCTTTTTGGCGACGAAATAAAATGCTCCGATGAGTAATACAATCAGTACTGCTATCAAAAGTATTTCCTCACTGCTGAGTGGTGCAAAGGTTTGACTGGTAGCAGCATGACCTTCACCGTTTGCGTTTTGTGCTACCACCATTTCTTTTTGGCGACGAAATAAAATGCTCCGATGAGTAATACAATCAGTACTGCTATCAAAAGTATTTCCTCACTGCTGAGTGGTGCAAAGGTTTGACTGGTAGCAGCATGACCTTCACCGTTTGCGTTTTGTGCTACCACCATTTCTTCCCTAAAATAGTTCTTCCCTATATTCGTTTTTGATAATATTCTATTACCGTATTCTTTTTCCATTTAATATTGAACTTTAGAGTTCGCTAAGCATGCGTCAATGCTTTTCAAAGATTTATCTTGAATTATTAAGGTAATTGCATTCTTTACGACATTGTATTAGCTCCAAAGTTGGTCGTGTCGGTTCGGTCACTTGTATTGGGACTGAATTGATAGCAATGACGTTGCCATAAGACGTGTTAAAATATGGAAGAAGAATTCGCGGTGGTGAGCAGAGGTCGAGATGGCTTAGTGGTCGGAGCGCCTGGAGTATTTATCCGGGAGGCGCAGGTTCGAATCCTGTTCGCGACCGTATTCTTTTTCCATTTAATATTGTAACTTTATTCTTCTTTAAGTTAGTGGGTAGCAGGGTCGCCATGTAATATCCCTTGTAGTTAGCTGAAACGGCAACGAGTGTTCATTCCGAAGTTAGATTTATTTATGGATCATAAATAACATACATTGAAACAAACTGATATTATAAAGGTGGTCTTAAATAACAAGAATAATTAAACTTACTTAAAGTTACAATATTAAATGGAAAAAAGAATACGGTCGCGAACAGGATTCGAACCTGCGCCTCCCGGATGAATACTCCAGGCGCACTGACCACTAAGCCATCTCGACAATGTCAGAGCGCTTGGACTATTCATCCGGCAGGCGCAGGTTTGAATCCTGTTCACGACCGTATTCTTTTTCCATTTAATATAATAACTTTAGAGTTCGCTAAGCATGCGTTAATGCTTTTCAAAGATTTATCTTAAACTTACTTAGCAAAACGTGAAGTATTGTTGTACCTACGATTTTAGTTTGACGTACGCAATGTTTGTAGCTAAATAAAATTGTGCCCACTAAAAATAATCGGAGATATCGATTTGATGTGGCTAAATTTAAAGTTGACGTCTCTTACGTTACGTTATAATTTATAAATACTCCTGGAGTATTTATCCGGGAGGCGCAGGTTCGAATCCTGCTCATGACCGTGTTCTTTTTCCATTAAAATTTATAACTTTGGAGTTCGCTGAGATTTCACGAATGCTGTTATTAAGTCCCATTTAATAGGTGGTGAGCCTATTGCCATCTACTTTAGAGAATTTCCTTAGAGAAAACCTAATGACATTTTCGCGACCTAGGAATCGAACCCAAACCCCATGCTCAGCAGTCGCGCTTGGGATCACTAGACCAACGAGGCATGAACAGACAGCAATGCTTTAAATTTAGTTTAGGTGGGCTAGATCAGAACTGACGCCAATTTTCTACTTCAACTAATCTTCGTGGCATTCTAAACAATACCTAGGCATTGCGTACATTGATATGTTTTTTATTTATTTTTTAGACGGATGAAGTAACTCTCCGGCAGTACACGTCTAAATCACAAAGTACATCAAAAGGCAAAATAATACGATATATGAGGTCCCTCCACGTGGACGTCGTAAATTAACACCATGTCGTGTATGAACACAAATTCATAATTAACAAATGTTCGACGTGATTCTTTAAATTGCCATATTTTTTTTATTTATTAACCGTTTATCATTAAACAAACACTAAATGTTAAGTGAAGCTTACCAAAACATATTAGTGAAAACCACGTCTAAATCGGATAAGCCGTTTCTGAGATAAGCGTGCACAAACGCACAGACAAACAGATAAACAGACAAAAAATTCTAACAATCATTGTTTTGGGTGCCATTTGTGTTAATAAAGTCCCCATTAATATTTTTTCTCATATATCTTCCATGTACAAACAGCGATCCGTATACATTTTTATTATATGTATTGATGATTTATTGCAATCAACGAAAGAAAAGGCGCGTTCTCAATACATCACACCGTTTTTATCGCTGGTCGCCTTACTTGCAGCTCCCGTTGGGTTATGACGACAACAGTTGAATAATAAAATCAAGTAAATAATTTTAACATAGTAGAAAAACATTATCACGCTACTTACGCACAAAATAAACGTAGACGGTAATAACATAAATAATCATCATGTGGTTTTCTATTACGTCAATCCCGTCTTCTCTGTTTAGAAATAGAATCTTGACTGATTTCTTCTGGATCTACGTGCTCCATCCTCGGCCACACCATCGCTTACCATCAGGCGAGTTGGTGACCAAAGGTAACAGCATTTTTGTAAAAAAATATATGCTAATATGTATTTCGATGCGTCTTATTTTTACTCGTCTGCCCAAAAAAGCAGTGTTATGTTTTTATGGTTCATGTATGTATGTTTGTGAGATTTTTTATTCCAACGTGACTTCTAAGTGCTATATCGTAGATGCGGTACATAAAAAGTAAGATACAAAAAATACAAAATATATTTTTTTGGAAGCGGTCGTGAGCAGGATTCGATCCTACGCCTCCTGGATACTCTAGGCACTGTGACCGCTAAGCCATCTCGACCTCTGCTTACTACCGTATATTCTTCTTCCGTTTTTAATGCGTCTTTTGTTGTCGTCATTGCTATCTATTCAGTCCCGTGTCAGTCTTGATACAGGTGACAGAACCGACTCGACTAACTTTGCAGTTAATACAATGTCGTACAGATGCCTTAACAAATATAATAAAAGAAAAACACGCCCGCCATGTTGGAACTAAAACGCCAAATGAAAAACAAGGTATGTAGGTGTAGAATTTTCACCGCAGTCGGGGGACAGTTCTCTGATTTTCTTTTTATCGTTCAAAAATGGAAGGCGTGCTTAATTTTTTATTTTTATTTGACTAACACATCTACATTTAATCTGATTATTGAGGTGATTTTGAATATGGAATCAGTGGGCTTACTCTTGAAAATAATTCCGCTCGATTGACATTGGAAATATGTCAGTTCGTACTTCTAAATGCCAAAATGTCTAAAAAATAATTATAGATTCGGGATAATATGAAGACAACATGCTTTAAAATTGAGGCAACTGTAATGTAGGTAAATTTATTTTAATACTACGAGTTATTTTAAGGCGTCTATTTAATATTGGAAGGCAAGTGCATAAAGTATAAAATGAAATAAATTACAGGATATCTTAAATTGCCATTCTCCTAAAAATTTATCATTATTTGAATTGAGTAACTTCTTAAGATTCTGCTCTTTGACACATTAACAATTCCTATTCTGTGAGCCATTTAACGAATCTCCATAGAAAACTGTCAAATAGATGAATTACTGTTTATGAATTGCACGCAAATCATATTATGATTTGTCCATGAAGTGACCATTTTACGATTTTTGAAATGAATCATGTTAGGATGCTATTATGATGCAGCCAAGTGGCCTTTTAAGAGCCCCTGATAAATCATTGAAGCGCATTTTATTTTATTTTTTGTTAAAAAAAACATTGCCCCACACTAGGAATTTCTTCTTGTATCGTGGGTGCGTTTACAGACATATAATCTCACAAGCACACACACCCAGACCCGGAGCAATTATCAATAGATCGTACAAATATTTGCTCCGTGCAGGAATCGAACCTGCCACACGCAGCGCAGCAGTCGGTCATAGCCGAAACAAACTCGAAAGATATGGATGTGGGGAAAAAACACGCCTAGAGGACTTCCGTCCTATTTATTGACTGCCTCGTTGGTCTAGTGGTCCCTGCCACTGCTGAGCATGAGGTCTCGGGTTTGGTTCCCGGGTCGGGCAAAGTTTTATTGAGTTTCTCTTTTCTTCTGTTAGGAAATTCTCAGCAGCTGAATTTTGCCCGGTAGATGGCAATAGGCTCACCACCTATTACCTTCGTGGGACTAATAACAGTAATGGTGATATGTGGGTGTATAACTGTATACACCTTAGCCTACTCCTTCTGTGAATACAGGCGTCATGTTATAGAGTATTTATCTGAGAGGCTCAGGTAAATCCTGCTCACGACTTTTTCCTTCCACAAAAATTTATAAATTTAAATAATGATATACGGATGTGATTCTTTCCCGCAATACGCGCGATTACTGTAAATAATTTTTCAGATTTGCGAAAAAACGTACGAAATTTTACCGCAGTGCGTGTTTGGCTTTAGGTTAATTATTGTTCACCGGTTACTACTCACGAGCATTCTTCGGGTTTGCCCGACTTGATAGACTCGCGACATTGCCGCGGACTCAGCTCATGACTAAGGGCTCCGTTCGAGCTCGAAACTACTCAGGCAAACCCGAAGAATGCACGTGAGTAGTAACCGGTGAACAATAATTAATAGGCCTTAGGTCTCACAATCGCAACGGGAGCTATATAAAATCGCGCCCCGTGAGTACCTACCCTTACAGCCTTGACTATAAAATAAATCCTGTTGGGCATTGCAACAGCTCTTATCAATGACATCGGCGCTCAGGTTGGGCTTATCAAACCACGTGACCATCTCAAGTAGCAGCGAATCATTGCGATTAGTTGATGAGTATGTCATTCCCTTGACTGTATTTTGTATCTTTTTATCTATACTAGCTTTTGTCCGCGGCTTCGTTCGCGTTATTTAGGAGGAAAAACCAGACTGGTTTTTCTACACTCACATCGACACTATAAATCAGCGATTCCGCAGAAAAGTCACCAGGGTTCCGCGAAATTATATTTATTTTTGGCCGTTAAATAATACCACGGTTAAGTACAAATATTATTTTGAAATATAATTATTTGAAAGTTAAAATATAGAATTAAAATGTGAAACTTTTAAAATATTTCTAATGAAAGTTTATGTTCTATTTAAATTACAGTGTCTTTGTCTGCTACTGAGAATTTACTAACAGAAAACTCAATAACAAGACCCGGAAATCTAACCCGAGACCTCATGCTCAGCAGTCGTTATTATTATATTAAAATCGTCATATACCTATAAGGTCCTAATTTATTAGGTAATTTACTTTAAAAAGGGTAATATATAAGTCAAATACATTAACTTAAGCTAAGAATTAAATGGATATAACAAATTATTTGTAATTAACATAGTACTAGTAAGACGAAAATTGCCCCATGAAAGGCTAAAATTAAGACAAAAGAAATAGTTGTAAAAAATTAATTTTTGGACTAAATCCATCCTTATCATTTATACATTGACCCCTTAAAAGGAAATTACCTACTAAATTAAGACCTTATATATTATTGAAACTGAGTGGAAGTCCCTACACATAATATATGAAACACATAATTATCATTATAGCTTAAACTCTGACACTAAATTTTAGCAATGTTTAAAAAAAAGTTTATCAACCATAAGATAACAAAAATAATACCTAATCCAGGTGGCTTCTGCAAATCTTACCCCATGGGATACCGTCAATGAGAAGTGCGACACCTGGGAAGTTACGCCTTCCAAAAACAAGCCAATTTTCCATTCAGATAAGGACGTTCAGATATCATATCTTATTGTATCATCGTCAATAATACTAGGTGTTTACAAGGTAATCAATTCTTCCATCAATATATCAAACAGATATAATCGAGTTGTCACATATGAGTGACAAAGTAGTTCAATCTAGCTACCAAAGTGCAGGATAACACACCATCACGATTGCATTATGAAGAGATAGACAGTTCAAATTAAAATATTAATAACACTGCGCGACCTGGGAACCGAATCCATTGTTTATGATGTTTTTCACCGTGGGAGAGCCACGCTTCGGCACGAATGGGCCGGCTCGACCGGATTGATACCACGGCCTCACAGAAAACCGGCGTGAAACAACGCTTGCGTTGTGTTTCGCCGAGTGAGTGAGGGTACCGGAGGCCCAAACCCTTTAAAAGGCCGGCAACGCACTCGCGACTCCTCTGGGGTTGAGGGTGTCCATGGGCGGCGGTAATCGCTTACCATCAGGCGAGCCGTCTGCTCGGTTGCCAACTACTCCATAAAAAAAAAAATTATGATAATACTCCCGACCGATTTTTCGGTCACGGCGGCTATCTCCACAGAGATTATCCAAGTACGCAGGTGATATTATAGTGCACAAGTGTATGTGCAAACACAGTTGCACTCCCTCTTCCTTCACTCTCATATTCCGATGGGACGGCATTCCGACACGCTCGGAGAGAGATCAAGCGCAGGACCGACGGCTTTACGTATCTACTCTCCGAAACACGGGGGTGTCATACCGCCAATTTCCTAACTCCGGGCTGCAATTGAGATCGTCCTGCAAAAAAACCTAGTAGCTTAAGTAGCAATAATACTTTGCCCGAGAATCGAATTCACGCTCAGTACCGCGCTAGCGGCCACTAGACCAATAAGGCAGTGTAAGAATAAAATGTCACGCCTGTATTTCCTGAGGGAGTAGGCAGAGGCTATACACCCACTTTAATAGCCATCAACCGAGTATAATTCCAAATTTCGGGCTACACCAGAGAATTTCCTAACGGAAACTCCCAACATCACCTTACGCGAACCGGGAATCAATCCCAGGAACTCACGCTCAGCAGTCACGTTTGGGACCAACGTGCCTCGTCTTATAATTACACGACTGTCCAAAAAAAGTGTTATATTTCTTGGGGTTCGTGTAAGTATGTATGTATGTTTGTAAGTTTCTTTAAACCGCCATTACTTCTAAATGCCTGAACTGATTTCGATGTATGGGGTATCGTAAGAATCCATACATTGTCCCGGGTTAAATGGGCTAGTCAGATTAAAAACAACGGGCGTTTTAATTATTTAAATTAATTTCATATTTTTTGTATGGTATTATTACGAACAGCATCAATTGATCATCAAAATTGTACAATACAGATGTCTCATGCGTCTGAATACTGTATACGTTTCATTCATTGCTTTAAATTCAGAGTTTCCCAATTTTATTTCACTTTAACCAAAATACGGCTCAATAATATAAAACCCTTTACAAAGAATATTAAACGATGAAAAACCACTTGACGTCTGTTCCAGTCTAACAGATTAGCTTCGAAAATAATTAATTAGAGAAAATTAACGTTCTCAAGTATAATTGTAGACCCAGTAATTTGGAAAGCTGCCGAAATTCTTCATCATTTTCATGATGAATTTCAGAGAAACGTAGCCTTTGAGATGTTAATACTTCTAAAATATGGGGGCCGGGGGGCACCCACGCGCTTTTTTTTAGATAACGTTACATCACGCACAACAATATTAGAAGGCACGCCTGTATTTATTTATTGAGATTATAGTTACTATCATGTGTGTGGTGGACCTATTGCCTAACTCCGGCTGTTTTTGAGAACTACCTATTAGAAACACCTAATAACTCTTTGCCCGACCTTGAAATCGAAACCAAGACCTCACGCTCAATCGCACTTGCGGCTACTAAACCGACGAGGCAATTGCTTATATTTTCCTAGTTAAAAGCCGTAGCTGCCCGCAGTTAGGTATTATAACCGGTAATTGGCAATAGGCTCCGCCTAATCTTTCGAGGAGCAGAGTGTAGTACTATGTTGTTTTGTATCAAGTTTAAAGATTTTAATTCTGCTTATTAAAGTATTAAAATTCCCTCGTTGGTCTAATAGTCTCAAGCGCGACTGCTGAGCATGAAGTCTCGGGTTCCATTCCCGGGTTCCATTCCCGGGTCGGGCAAAATGTTATTGAATTTTTCTGTTAGGAAATTCTCAGTTGCAGTCCGGAGTTTGGAATCGTGCCCAGATGGCAATAGGCTCACCATCTATTACATGACACTTAATCTGTTGGCTCGCTAATTAGCAGACACAATAGATTTTTATTGTTATGAAGTACGTATTTGTAAGTGGCTTATCCAAAGGGTTAATAACAACATTGGTGAAATGTGGGTGTACAACTGTGTATACCTCTGCCTACCCCTTCGGATAATACAGGCGTGATGCTGTTATGTATAGTATTAAAACGCTTAGTTTGTGTTTTAAATAAATTGACAATTAGTGGAATATTTTTACTTTATTCGTAATTATAAAAAGTTAATTTTAAACACACCCGGATATGTTCATTTTAAACATATTTATGTAGGTACCTACTGCCTACTTAAAATAAACTAAGTTAGATTGAGTATTAAAAAAACAATCCGCTAATATTTTTCTGGTAAACAAAACGATAAGATTGACGTAAATGAAGATTCTTATGGAACAATATCTCACGACCTTTTAACACTCGAAATTTAACGATTTACAAAATATTGTATTACATATCTAGAAGTTACGTTAGATTTAGAATGACATAATTTTGACGTAACATGATATCGAACGATCGTAACTCATAATCTCTGAAAGCAGTCTGGACTGACAAGTCAAAGGTCGCAAGTCGAATCCAAGACACGCACCACTGACTTTTCGAAGCCATGTACGTATTATAAATAAATTATCACTTGCCTAAAACGGTGAAGGAAAACGTCGTAGCACACCTGAGAGATGTTCGATGGTGTGTAAAGCCATGTCAGAGACCTACGGGTGGTTTAAATTCTGACACTAGGTTATTCATCAACCACACGATAAGAAGATGAAGATCTCTGACAAACTGGATAGCCTTTTTTACACGACTGCCCAGAAAAAGGAGTGTTATGTATTTGGGGTTCTTGTATGTGTGTTTTTATGTTTGTGAGTTTCTTTATTCAAGCACAACTTCTAAACGCCTGAACCGATTTAGATGTGTATATAAACCTATGGGATATTGTTAGAATCCTTACATTGTCCCGCATAACATAGGCTAGTAAAATAGTGGCTATGGTCCACAAAAAAGGTGATTTTTTTAAATGTAATACATTATTCACACATGGCAAACGTGCTTTTTTTATTAATTTCGCCTTCTTATACAGATAAATCTTCGAATAGCATTTACACATGCATAGCGAACTCTAAAGTTATAAATTTTTGTGGAAAAAGAATACGGTCGTGAGCAGGATTCAAACCTGCGACTCCCGGATAAATACTCCAGGTGCTCTGACCGCTAAGCCATCTCGACCTCATAGCGGTCCTGGGATTGCAGCTGCATTCACCACAGTCCTGCCAGAATATTTTTAGTCATCAAAAGCATCGACTGATCCCGTCATTTGAGCAGGCTGGTCGCTGTTGGCTTCGCAGACACGTATGAAAAGCGACATCGGTCGCCGTCCCGAGCTTGATGCTGGTCGCGTGACGAATAACCAAAGTCCGTCGCCCGCGGGCTGCGGTTCACGGTGACCGAAGATCATGGAGCGCCCTCCGGCGCCTTGCATGTCTTCTGCGGCAGAGGAAAGGAGGTTTGCATCTCTCTTCATCACCTCCTCGCAAAAGATGGCGATGGATCCTGCCTCCGCTAAGTCATCTCGACCTCTAACATCGCTTAGCGGTCACAGCGTCTGGAGTATATATCCGGGAAGCGCAGGTGCGAATCCTGCTCGCGACCGTATTCTTTTTCCACAAGAATTTGTAACTTTAAAAATCGCTAAGCATGCGTTAATGCTTTTCAAAGATTTATCTGCATTAACGCGTGTGAAGTTATTTTTTGGTATTAATTAATGTTGGACCGCGAGTGAGGCTTGAACCCGTGACCCCTAAATAAGTACCTTAGAGTTCATCAATCGTTCTTGCCAACCAATCCCACACAATCACCGATCACCGTGCAGTGTTTCCACCACATTCAATAAGATTTGAAGTGACGTTACCAAAAAAAAATTACTCATGTCTTTTTGAAATTTCGTCATCTAGGTCCAAACATTACTAAGTGGATCTTTTAATAAAGTAATTAATCAAAAATATATTTAAAAAAACAATTTGAGATCATTTTTATATTAAACTCTAAGTAAGTAAGGACGCTTGATAACTTTCCGCTAATCTATTTTATTTTAAGGCCAAGATTAAATAACGGACTCCAAGGCTTTCAGAGCTTTTCTCTAAAACCTCAATTTTAGAATAAACTAAGAAAGTAGTAATATTAAATGGAAAAAGAATACGGTCGTGAGCAGGATTCGAACCTCTCGGATAAATACTCCAGGCGCTCTGACCACTAAGCCATCTCGACTTCTGCTCACCACCGCGAATTCTTCATCCGTATTTTATCACGTCTTTTTTGCGACGTCATTGCTATCTATTCAGTCCATTTACATGTGACCAAACCGCTCGCGACCGTATTCTTTTTCCATTTAATATTATAACTTTAGAGTTCGCGAAGCTTGCGTTAATGCTTTTCAAAGATTTATCATCAAACTAAGAAAGTTCTGCCTCTATCAGTTAGTTATATTAATGAATTACTTAATCATCATCATGCTCCTGCCCTTATCCCAGTTTACATATTTGGGGTCGGCGCAGCATGTATACTTCTTCCATACATACTCTCTACTTGTACTAGAATATACTAGAATACTGCTAAAGTTTTGGCTATGTTTTATGACCGGCCGCCTGCCTGACGTCAACCCTCTTCGGTACTGCTGTTGTTGGTGGTAACCACCACCGATACGGTCTCCGTCTATCTAACTATGTCATACCAAATCTTATCCATGCGCCAGGTTCTGATGTTATCCTACTATCACACTCCACTAACCGGGCCAGCAGATCGAAATATTAGGCTGATAACTTGCTGGCCCATCTAAGTAAAGTGTATTTTTGTGAGACGTGTAATGAATTACTTAATGTAAATTCAATATAATCCAATAATCTATACTAATATTTCAAAAGTGAAAGTAACTCTGTTAGTTTATTACCTTTTCACGACTAAACGACTGAACGGATCGTAATGAAATTTGGCAAGGAGATAGATTGGATCTTGGAGAAGTACATAGACTACCTTTTGTCACGCAGACGAAGTCACGGGCACCGGCTAGTGTAACATAATTTAGACCCCAATTATTCTATTTTTTTTTTTATATAAATTCATTTATATTTTAATTTCAATTCTGGTATTCATACCTCATTTGCATGCCTGTGTTGGTAAATGTGCTAAACTATAAATTTAATAATAACATTATTGTCATACCACATTTGCGCAATAAATAAATAAACATTCTTAAAATTACATATAAAAGTAAATATTTATTGATATTTTTCATATATTTTAGACCATATTTATGCCTATGAGATTGGTGCAATTTGTGCAAAACCACAATAGCTACAACAGTGACAAATTGGATATTTATAAAAAAAACATAAACTGACTCTATTAATTATAATCATTTTTGTGGATTCTGATACAGGGAATCAGGATTTAAACATGCGCCCCCCGGGTGAATACTCCATAAAACATACGCCCCCGGGTGAATACTCCATAAAACATACGCCCCGGGTGAATACTCCATAAAACATACGCCCCCGGGTGAATACTCCATAAAACATACGCCCCCGGGTGAATACTCCATAAAACATACGCCCCGGGGTGAATACTCCATAAAACATACGCCCCCGGGTGAATACTCCATAAAACATACGCCCCCGGGTGAATACTCCATAAAACATACGCCCCCGGGTTAATACTCCATAAAACATACGCCCCGGGTGAATACTCCAAAAATTATATATTATAAAGTTCCCTACGAATGCATTTGAAATAGATCTGGACTTTAAATGCACTATGAATTTTAGTTACAGTCGGTAACTTAAATAAATACCTGAGTACATTTTTATAGAGAGTCAAAAAATGGCCGTGAGCAGGATTTGAACCTTGCTCCCGCATGAATATTACGGGCGCTCTTCCAACTAAGCTATCCCGCTGCAGACTATTCCAGGTTCCATTGAATTGGATTCCCAGGTCGGCAAGGTGTTATTAAGGTTTTTCGTCAGGAAATTCTCATTAACATCCCGGAGTTTGGAATAGGCATGATGACTGATTTTGAAATCGCCTTCTATAATATAGGTGCACGTCTACTACTTCCGAAAAACACATTATTTCAGTAATAAACTCTGTTTTAACGCAGATAATTTATCTAATTTGAATTAAGCGCCAAAGCGCGTATGGGTGTCATGGCACCGCTTATAATGAGTTGTGACGTCACGCTTCGTTATCATTTGACAAAAGTTCAAGCAAAACCATGGCAGTGATTGACATTCAATTGAGTCGTGACGTCATTCGCTGTTATTGGCGTTTCAGTCAACATGGCCGATTGCAGTATTGTATACTTTTATTTTATTGAAAATCTTATTAATCTTAATGTTTTAGAATTTTGTGTACATATTTTTGCCTAAAACCATTTATTCTTTGATTCAATAATACTGTCATCATGCCTATTATGCGAGTACTTAGTTGGCAATATACTATACACGTTTTACAAGGTACGACATCGTGTATGCAACATACACTCTCGGCTCAGCTTAACGTTTTGGCTAATACATGCGTGATGCGATTATCATAATAAGTAAGGTTCGATATGGAAAAAGAATACGGTCGCGAACAAGATTCGAACCTGCGCCTCCCGGATAAATACTCCAGGCGCTCTGACCACTAAGCCATCTCGACTGGGGTCGCGGACAGGATCCTCGTCGAGATGGCTTAGTGGTTAGAGCGCCTGGAGTATTTATCCGGGAGGCGCAGGTTCGAACCCTGTTCGCGATCGTATTCTTTTTCCATTTTATATTGTAACTTTAGAGTTCGCTAAGCATGCGTTAATGCTTTTCAAAGATTTATCTTGAATTATATGGATTTTCATGATAACCTGGTGAAACAGTTAAATACGGAGAAACCCGATCTGTTGATATCAATCACCAATTCAGGATTGGTGATTGACATCAACAGATCTGACTGTATCAATCAGCTTAACCAAGCGACGAATGTAAGACTACATAACTGCCTCATTGTCCTAGTGGCCGCAAGCTGATTAGCTCGGTCCTGGGTTCGATTCTCGGGTCGGGCAAAATGTTATTATTTCTGATAGGAAATTCTCAGTAGCAGCCCCGAGTTAGGAAGTTGGCGGTGTGATACCATCGGTCCTGCGGCCGATATCTCTCCGGTCGGGTCGGATTGCCATACCGTCGCACTATGAGACTGAAGGCATGCACAATGCACCTGTATTTGCGCATAAACTTATGCACTATAATATCTCATGCTTACTTGGCTTAATCTCCGTGGAGATAGGCCGCCGTGACCGAAAATTATTATTATCATAAGACCAAACAATACAACAAAAAACAAACACATTTTAAAACAACATTAATTTATTTACTAGACATAAATATTACACAACTTCTTAGACACAATTGTCTTACAATCAGTTATCGAAGAAGCACTAATTGAATTCATACCATTAAACTAGGTCAAGGTGTGTTCCAATAAAATGATTGTAAACAATTGCAAATTAATCTAAATATATCACAGGCTTATAAATACATTCTTATTATTAGTATTAAATGCAAATCCGGAAACTCAATCACTAACATTCGCGTCTTCCTGTTTGTACCCTTGATTGTAAACATGTTTAACCTTTGTGGAAGGTCTTACCGCATTTACCTCAAAATCATCCTCATTAGAGATGTTTGAGATAGTTACATTACATAAAAGATTTGACCTCGTTTTATGTCTTCCTTAGATCCTGTGTAGGGCTACATTACGCCCAATTGGGCCACATACGCCGATCTGGGCACGTCGGGACCCATACACTTTACATAATTATTAAATTAAATTGTTTATAGCTAAATTTAAGATATTATTGTGGAAAGAAAAATACGGTCGTAAGCAGGTTTTGAACCTGAGCCTATCGGACAAATACTCCAGGTGGTCTACTCACTAAACCACCCCGACCTCAACTCACTACTCCGAATTCTTCTTCCACATTTGAATACCTCTTATAATGACGTCAGTGCTATCTATTCAGTCCCTATACGGGTAACCGAACCGACAAGACAAACTTTGCAGTTAATTAAATTGTCGTACAGATACGATTAACTTTACGAATGCAGATAAATATTTTAAACGCATTATCTCATGCGTAGCAAAAGAAACTTAGCATACACTCGACGCGACCCAACACCGAAACAATTTCAACCGTATGCTTCTCACATAAAGTATAATGTTCAATCTACGTATTCGTCTTAGACGTGTGCGTCGGCCTAATGTATTACTAACTTTTAATCCCGGCTTTAGCCAGGTACAGTTTAAGTACCAAACCCTAATATAACATATTAAAACATTCGACAATCATATAGAATTTATCTAACAATTATTTTAATAAAATAAAAGGGAATCTAAGTTCTTGTCGGTGTCTTGTACACAGAAATAGTCTAGCTAAAATCACAAGCTATTTTCACAGGTCATAGCTCCATAAGAAGTGGTAGGTAACTAGACCAAACTTATTCCAAATTCTCAATGGAAATATTTCCTTTAAAGCAGTGCTTACCGCTTTCTGCTTCGATAGATATATGTAACAATGGCATTTGACAATGAACAAAATCACTCGTCTCGATCTATATTATCCAAACTGCTTCAACCAGTATCTTCCTTCAAAATCTTGTGGAAAATGTATGAACATTCATATTCATATACTTATGTAGAGATCTTAGCACTTCATTGTTTAACAATCTAGGAGCGTCAATAGCCCACAAGTAGTCCAGATGGTTGAACTTCTCATCAGGCACCAGGAACATCTCCGGTTTAGAGGGCAGTCTGTTATAAAGTGTCTTCACGTCCTTCTCACTTGACAACAAGTCATTCTTTGACCAGAATAATTTAATAGGCAGTGTAACCTTTTTTAGATCATACTCAGGAGGAGACCCAGCCCCGTAGATTCTCCAGTTACTCAAATAACCATAGTCAAATTGTTGGAATTTACCAGAAAGTATTTCCTGTGAGAAATGAACTGCTGTCTTCCAAGAAGTTCCCGTTCCCAAATGAGCCAGAAATACCGGCAGAAGAGTCTTATTAAACTGCTTCTCGTTAAAACCACACAGATAGAACACTATATTCTTGCAAATTAGGGAGTCCATATTTTCGCCATTGCATGTGCTGGAAATCTTGCCCAACGCTGAATTTTTAGGGATAAACTCGTATGTTTTTTGTAACGAATCTATATACGCTAAGTTACTTGCGATTGGTGCCACAGACTTCAATGGAGACTTCATATCTGATAGGAATACTACAGGAGCTAATGAAAATCCAGCTGTCAGTATATCATTATATTCAGGTCTCAACGACAGCATTGCAAAGAGAATTGTAGTTCCCATAGAGTGGCCAATGTAAGCTATCTTGGTTTGTGTACCTTTAGTCGCTAAAATATAGTCTATTACTTTAGGGACATCATACTTTGCTACATCGTGCCAAGAAAAGTCCCAATAGGCGTGTGAGTTTGACTTGAACGAAACATGATCTTTGGAATACCTGTTCCCTCTAATGTTTGTCATCCAGACGTCATAGCCAGCGTCAGCCAGGACATAGCCTAGTCCTTTTCCTGGGCCATTCATGATCCAATCGGCAGAACTTGCGAATAAACCGTGTTGTAGGAGAACCGTCTTCGATGGTACATCCCTGCTATGTCTGGAGCGAGGAATCCTGTGTATATTGAGTACATAACCTTTTGATATGACTGTATGTGTTTCACATACGTATCCATTCCTTGTAATTATTCCAGGCACTGATAGTACTACATCAGGGTTTTCTAGCAGCGAATCCTCACCAGAATAATAAGACGATGGATCTACGAGGTGTTTCCCATCCCTCTGGATGTCATCGATATAATTATTCAAATTGTCACTGATAATCTTCTGTTGTTCTTCGACATAGTTATCGACGGAATCCTTCATGTCCACAGCATCGCTGGCGAAAGTTTTAACATTATCACTTTGTTCTTTAAAAAAGTTCTTGATCGACGGCACGAGGGACCAAGGTTCTGGTGCAACAGAGGTTACACTGAGTAGTAGGAAAATTATACAGACGTGCATGTTGTGGAATTGTTACTTTAGACTGGGCGTGAGACGTTCTGTCATCAATAATATAGCCGTGTACGAGACTGACCCCGGAGATGAGGTTAACACGTCACAAGATAACATTTATATTGTGTCTTATTAAAAAATTACCCGTGTCCGTTTATCTACGAGCGAATATTTACTCGGAATGTTATTGCGAACATGATAAAAAAGTATATTAAAATTATTGAGATAACGATTAATTCGTCATCAAGGAAAGTGGTATTCGATACGTTAACCTCATCCTAGACCTACTAGTGGCTACAGATGCTTTAGTAAATAAATATTCATTGGGTTCTAAGCTCATAGCATTAGCATCAGAAAACCGCTCAATACAATACAATATTTATTTATTTCTCACCACAATATTAAATATTACATAATTAAATTAACTGGAATTGAAAATTAAGACAAAGAAGTGTTTTAGTTATTTCAATTAAGTAAGGACTAAGACGTTGATATTGTTGCTATAGTGGTTCTAGACTGGATTTAGACTGGCTTGGGGTTGTGAGAAGAAAGAAAAAGAGACCGGTAATGTACGGCTGTAGACCGCTCAATTTCAAACACGACTCAACGCAACGCCCTGTCAGATTGACGCAAAGCTAGGAATCAGTTAATTTGAGTGGACCGTGGACTTAGCAAAATGAGTATTAAAGATGGCGTTTTGTAGTTTTTACTTACCCCCATGGGAAAAAGGCGTGAGATAATGTACGAGTATGTCTTTACGCCATCGTTCCACGTGACAGCAGTTCCATCCCCATCATTTAGATGCTTGGCAGTCCACAACTGTGCGTTTCTCGAGAAACTTTCTGCCTCGCACAACAAAACTGTAGAATGAACTGTCGCCTGCGGTATTTCCGGACCAATACGACCTTCAAACCTCCAAGAAAAGAGCGTACTTCTTTTTAAAAGGCGGGCAACGCACTTGTGGCTCCTCTGGTGTCCATGGGTAATCGCTTACCATCAGGCGATCCGTATGCTCGTTTGCCATCTAAGCCATAAAAATAAAAAATGTAAATAAAAGACAAATCGGTTAGATAGAGGAGTACTGTTCTACGACCAAATTTCATGAACGCCGCCAATAAGCCAGTTTTTGCCCTCCACTTCATGTAATCCTGTATTTTAGTTTCACAACGCCCAGTAAATAAGAAAAGTTTGGCTTTTCTCTGCAGCATTCCTGAGGTGAATAGGTTTTTCCACTTCAAACGAGCATTCAAATTAATTAAGCGCCGACCCCAAATAAATTGGGATAAGGGCAGGGGGATGATGATGCAGTTAATTTGTAACTGCCCCGTTGACCTAGGGGTCGCAAGCCAGGATGCTAAGCGTGACATCCTGGGATAGATTCCCGGGTCCAACAAAGTGTTGTAGCGTTTTTCTGTTAGGAAATTTTCAATAACAGCCTAAAGTTTTTAGAGAAATTGTACCCGGTAGATTGTAATAGCTGCATCGGTGAAATGTCTGTGAAACAGACTCTGCCTAACCTTTCAGTGATAATATAGACTTGATGCTATGGTATGTTATGAATAAAGAAAACTATATTGACAAGTATTTGTATATAGATCAATATAATATCAGCATCTTGGACTTTGCTTTAATTAAAAATGGATAAGAATAAACTAAAGACCTCTAACGACGCAATAGCTAATTAAGAAGTATTGCTAGAATTATACCTAATTAAAAGATGAATTATTAATAAACATTGTTCGTGTGAATGTTCTCTTAATGGCTTATATTAATTGAATACAAGAAAACATGTGTCAGTCGCACAATCTTGCACAATTTTTAACATGAGGGTGTGTGCTGAGTTTTGTAGATAAAATCTTTTTCTTATCGTGTGGTTGATGAACAACCTAGCCTTATGTATAAAGTGATGGGAGAGGAGGGTAGGAAGGCAGTTGCATAAAGGATGCAACTGCCTCCCACGCCCCCTCTCGCCTCCTTATTTAATTTGCATTCATATGTCTTGTTCGAACTAAGAGCGGTTCTTATTAGAGAATAAAGGTTTTCTACTAGACCTAAACGCAGTGTTGACCGTGTAAAAATCCACCAACATGATTGCTTCATTTTATTAGCCTCGCACAGTGCAGCTCGGGTGGGAAGGGCTGGTACTCATTGTGCAAAGTACGTTTCACAGCTCCGCTACACATTTTCGGACTACTCAACTGTCCTGCACAGCTTTGGTAGAAAAATTAACACCATTTCACAGCTCCGCTACGTCTCCTTGTGCTACTTAGCTTTATCACAGCTTTAGTAAAAGGATTACATTTCACATCTCTGCTACACATCCTGCCTTTGCACAGCTTCCTTGCATAGCTCTGGTTAGAAGAGACAACGTTTCACAACTCCATTAGACATCCTGTTCAACTTCATCGCACAGTTTAGGTGTAAGAAAGTGATAGTCTAGTGGTATGACCGTTGGACTGACAAGTCAAAGGTCGCAAGTTCGAATCCAAGGCACGCACCACTGCCTTTTTGAAGGCATGTGCGTAATTTTAAATTAATTATCACTTGCCTATAACGGTGAAGGAAAACATGGTGAGGAAACCAGCACACCTGAGAGATATGCTCGATGATGTGTAAAGTCATGTCAGAGACCTACGGGTGGTTTAAACTCTGATACTAGGTTGTTCATCAACCATACGATGAGAAGAAGAGTGGAAACCCACCCTTACAGTAGCCGTCATTACGTATAATATCCAACTAATATTATAAACGCGAAAGTTTGTATGTATGGATGTTTGTTACTCTTTCACGCAATAACTACTTTACGGATTTGGATGCTATTTGGCACACAGATAGTTTATAACCTGGATTAACACATAGGGTGTTTTTTATCCCGGCTGGACCTTATTCTGAAGTCCACGTAGTCGCGGGCAGAAGCTAGTGTAGCAATAATAACGAAATTACAATACCTCAATCAATGACACGATAAATTTGAACCACTCATCCTATAAGAGCAGAATTATAGTTGGTAAATCCAGAGTACGTACAAGTACCAACATTCGGTATAACTAATTACAAGCCAGCAGCGTCCCAGTAATTAAGACATGATTATTTCGCGAAATACGCATACATATAGAGTCGTAAATTACCCATACGAACGCGTAAATTCGCCGGTAATTGTGCATGAAATAGTGATAATTACAACTCTGGTTAAGAAGCTAATGTATGTGTTGCTTTCAGATTACTCTTGTTAATTATTGTGAATATATTTTGTATGTCTTCTTTCGTTATTTGGCGGCACGTTTCGGTCAGTGGTCGAGATCGACTGTTGTGGCGCAACACGGTTAATATATATTCCTGCACAGAATAATTATTACTGTATGATTTAGAGATAAATGCTCCGGGTCTGGCTGATTTTATTTATGTCTTCTCCAGTGAGGCAGAAGATAGGTATTCCTAGTTACGGGGTAAAGCTTTATTTTAATATAAGTATTTTTTTTTTTCGATTAGTTTGTCTTGCCTACTTGATTCCGTTGTCGGAAGTCACCCAGAGGAGGTAATGTATTTGGTGGTTCATGATGAGCACGTATGTAATATTTCCGTTTCATGAATCATGTTTTAAATGACCATTTTGACAAGTGATATAGGTACGTATAAATCGATGCGTAGAAAAAAATTGTAATGAATCCCAAACTCTGCCGGTCGTACTTTTAATAAATTCATGCACCGGTAGGTCCATACCAATCTGCTCCAACTTCCAGTACCTTGGGTCGCTCGTCCAAAGTGATGGTGAAATAGACCGAGAGGTGACAAACCAGATCAACTCAGGGTGAATGAAATGGTCACAGGAACAACTTCCGACCTACAGATACCCCTCAAGTAGAAGGGCAAAATCTACAAATCCGTTATAAGAACGGTCCTTATGCTCGGAATTGTAGGCCACGAAGAAGAAGGATGAAAGAAGATTGCTTAAGGCTCAGATGAGAATGTTGAGATGGCTGTGTGTGTCTGTGACGAGAATGGATAAGGTAAGAAATTAGTTCCTATATTAGAGGAATTTTGAAAGTAGCACCAGTGAGGTTGAAAGGAAATCGTACAGACACGTGATGAGGAGAGATGAAACACATGTGACTAAGAGAGTAATGAATATGAATGTTGGTGGATGGAGGGGACGAGGGAGATTAAAGAAAAGAAGTGATGGATTGTGTGACGGATGATATAAATGAAAGGGATATAGCCTGGCTACTGATAGAGGAGTATGGAAGGGAAAAATTATTGCGCCAACCCCAAATGACTTGGGACCAGGGCAGAAAGAAGAAATATGGCACGGCTACGGATTGTATACTTAACTACACAAGATTAAATTAATTAAAAAAAATTAACGCACACCTGCCATTTGTAATTTTATTTTTATTTCACACCTTTTTGTGTAGCATAACCAAAATATTACTTATTTTTTTAATCTTAGTCTGGCCTGTTACCCGGGACATTGTAAGGATTCTAACAATACCCTACGCATAAATCGGTTCAGGCGTTTAGAAGATATCGTAGAATAAAGAAAATCACATACTTAGATACTGTAAGGGGGAAAATGAAGACATAGTCGATTCTAAAGGACAGCTATAGTCTATGGTCCTCCGTGGCGTCGTTGATCCCCGCACTACTTGTTTTGCATTCGGACAATAGCGTTTCGCGCGTAAACGTTGTGAAGTGATTGAATTGTTTTGTAATAATATAATAAATGTAATTACTTACTAAACTTAACTTAATAAACCTCTTTAGATTTCACCATCTAATACATATATGTACCCTAAAGACTTAAGACTCCTTTTTTGGCCAGACGTGTAATAAAAATCAATATAAATTAGGTAGGTATCTGTTCCATGAAACAACACTTTTAATAAGTATTTCCTTTTATTGATTAGTTCTAAGAACTCTAATAACCGTAACTATCAGCAATTGTTATTTTTATTGCTTTTAATTGATCAAATGATCTTCGAGAATTGTGTTACTTTATTTATTTCCAGACATAATCTACTAGGTCACGATGATTAGATAATGTTTAGTTGTTTATAAAACGGACTCCACACTAGGAACTACCCGGAACTCGTACAAATAATTTTGTTCCGTGTGGTAATCGAAATTGCATGCTGCTAAAGTATTGGCAATATTTTTTTTGAATTTTTTGACCGACCGCCTGCCTGACGTCAACCCCTATTGGGAATGCTGTTGTTGGTGGTAACCGCCACCGAAACGGTCTCCTTCTATCTAGCTATGTCACACCAAATGTTATCCATGCGCCAGGTTCTGCTGTTATTCTACTATCACACATACAGGCTGTGGTTCTAGACAGTGGCCAAATTGAAGAAGGTGGATCTATAGGTGTAACTGATTACAAAACAATTATAAAATTATACCTTAGAAAATCGAATTAATTTCGCAGTTTTACTGTTTTTTGCGTATACGTCGTGTCATAGCCATCGCCGCGTCGCGCGCAGTAGGCACAAGGACGGCACCGCGCGCCGACAAAGGCCGTACACGAAAATTTCACAGAGAAGCGTTAGCTGTTACGAGACGAATAGGACGTTGACCTCTTGGCTATTATTATTTTATTTATTCTTATACAACATATAACTTGTTGCTGTATATGTTCCTACAATATGGCCACTGTTCAAAACCACAGCTTGTATATCACAATAATAATATTTGGATAATATTTAGTATTACCCAAATATTATACATAGGTATGTTTCTTAGAATGTTTGGTTTCTTACAAAGAAATACCGAAACGAACTCAGAGGTCAAGGTCTCTTCTTACGAACTTCTACCTAAGGCAACGACTTCAAAAGGTTTTTGCAATTTGATTTATAGATTTGTTTAAGAAAACGTATGTAATTTTTTGTTATTTGTTTCTTGGTGTTTTTGGAGGCGGTTTTTTTTAAAATTTATCGTCCAATTTAGTGTAGTGGGAAAAGCTAAAGAGCGGTAAACGCGCCATGGGGGCGTCCCGTGTAATAGGTGGTGAGCATATCGCCATCTACTGGGCACAATTCCAAACTCCGGGCTGCTACTGCGAATTATCTAACAGAAAAATTCAATATCACTTTGCCCGACTCGGGAATCGAACCCGAGACCTCATGCTCAGCAGTCGCACTTGGGACCACTAGACCAACGTGGCAGTCAGTTATAGATTTTTGTGGAAAGAAATATATGGTCGTAAGCAGGATTCGAGCCTGCTAGATAAATACTCCGGGCGCCCAGACTGGTGGCCAGGACTGACCGCAAGAGGTGGAGATGGCTTAGCGGTCGAACCGCATTCACAAAAATGTATTACTTTAGACTTAACTAGGTTAGTATATAGCTAGGTAGGTAGACAGCCCTACAAGAAAATGACGAATAATAATACTACGAACTAGTAAATAAACATTGGCTGTTAGGTAATATATAGACATCATCTAATGACCACATAATCTCGTGAAGAGGTCATAATAATTATATATGGGTCATTTCCATCTTCACACATGAGTTACACACGGGAGTAACAGTAGTGTCAAGGTTACATTACATTACAACATCACATGGCCGTAGCCAGGGCCCCCCCCCCCCTGGCTACGGCCTGGTTGAGGGTGAATTTTGGAATACATAAATGCAAAATAAATTCAGTTACAGCCGGACACAAAACCAACACCAATACACCCTAGGAATGAGGGAACAGATAGAACTATTAGGTGAACTAGATACTTAAAATACTTAGGGTACAATCAATCACTTCAGATAAACTACAAAGAAACTAAACAAAAACTGAAACAACAATTTCAACACAGACTCAATGCAATCTTAAAGACTCAACTCTACTCACGAAACAATAAAAACAATAAACGCTTTTGCTATACCTGTACTCAAATAGTCCTCCGGGGTAATAAACTGGACCAAAACAGATCTAATACACCTAAAAAGAAAAATTAACGCAACCGTGACCAAGTCCCGCAGCCAGGAGTTTAGGGTAAACGGGGGGGTCCCACGGATATAAATTCCTGGCTTCGGCCGGAAGCAGGGTCTAGATTATCACCTCCCAGGAAACTTAAAGCAGAGACTGCATCCTCGGTGGATATACCTTGCCTAAACCCAAAAGGTTAAGGTGATAATATCCGGAATTTATTTAGATTTGCTTTAGCCGGATATTTAATAATTTCTCAAGTATTTTTGATAATGTCGATGAAACTGAGATGGGCCTGTAATTGTTGTCTTTGTACTGGGGTTCCCCGCAGGGGTTCCACCTTGTCGTGGTGGGGGGGCTTAGTAGCCGTGGCTTGGTCACCCCCGGTGAAGCTAGAGGAACCTGAGGAGGGCCGCTCCTCTGGGATTTGTTTCCAAGCTCATGTTGGAGCGGCGTAGGTTGCGGGCCTTATGGGGGGTCCCCCCCCCCCCCAACGGCAACGAACGGCTGCGGGCACGTTCGCGGTGGTGTGTGAGAGCGTTCCCGCGTCCCGGCCTCAAGCAGCAGCTGAGGAGTTATACTGTGGATATATATATAGGTACGTGTGTTTTAGTGGGTTCGAGTCCCACATAACCGTTCTGTCACCCTGTTTCAGAGCTTTATGCGAGGGCATTTCTCCACATCAAAATAATGATAGCCTGTGTCAGTAGGTTCGGGAAGATGCCTTTACCAAAGAAAAGATTGACCTCTCCTTAGTTATTACAGGCACCACACGGCCTTGCAACATCATAACCATAAGATTCCGTAAAACCCTATCCCATCAAGATTAAAATGTGAACAAAGGTACCAAGATTCGGTACTATTAATAAACAACGCCAAGGATTGACGGTGTAACCGATAAAAGGTCAGATCTAAATGGGCGCCAAGTTCAAGCTCACTTATGGGAAAGTTAAAAGGTTATTTGATTTGAATATCGGTTTACACGACTTAGACTAAATGACCAGACGGTCGAATGAAATGATTAGTATTATCAATCAGATAAGTCAACATCAAAGTCAAATTTTAAATAATATGTAAATATTTATATAAAAATTTTGCAAGTAAGCTACTCTTGAAAATAATTCCACTCGATTGACATTCGAAATATGTCAGTTCGTACTTTTAAATGCCAAAATGTCAAAAAAATAATTATAGATTCGGGATATTATGATGACAACGTGCTTTAAAATTGAGGCAACTGTAATGTAGGTAAATTTATTTTAAAATTAGGTATGCGTTGTTTTAAGGTGTCTATTTAATATTGGAATTGGATTGGAATCGGTATTCGTTTTAAGAGTAATACCACAGGTCTTATTTAACATACGAAATTACAAGTGTGTAGGTCTATTAGTTTCTTACTTATAGGGGAGTGAAAAGTATGTAGTTCGAAATAGTTAGATACAACACTGGGCGTGCGTCGCTCGTTTCTTACCGAAATTTGCGGACACACTACCGTGTGTATCGATGAAAAAATGTTATAGAGGTTTTTTATATTGCCTGTCACTAGGATATTTCCTTCTATATCTTGGGTATGTTTGCTCAGTTCGATTGATCGAGGTTATGGTGCGCTTGTCGCAGCCGGTCTGTGGATGGCTCACCATCATTTCATAATGAGATCTCTCCGCCAACGTGCCTCGAACCGTCGTTGAACCGTCATACCACGAGATATCGTATTACCGTACCCAGTAACTGGATTGTGGAGATCAGATAGACAGTTGTACACCAATCAATGATTTCAAAAGAAAGGATACGCCCATCTAAACATTTTACAGAAAACTTCTTCATACAAGCAAAAGTAGCGCCATCTGTCATAACTCATACGAACTACGTGACGCCGCGTTTCATAGGTCGAAGACTAAA
The DNA here is from genome assembly GCA_935421205.1 of Xylocampa areola. Taxonomy (NCBI): domain Eukaryota; kingdom Metazoa; phylum Arthropoda; class Insecta; order Lepidoptera; family Noctuidae; genus Xylocampa; species Xylocampa areola. The sequence goes on along the minus strand of OW285205.1, from coordinate 19,974,907 downwards.
CCTTGTACGTGCGTACATGTTTTTTTTATCACATTTTATTATTGGTCAATATTTTTATACACACATCAATCACGAACTGAACTGAGTTTTTACCCGACTGCGCTAGAAGGCGGGGCTATATGTTTTTAGGGTGTATGTATGTATATTTCTTTGGCATGCTCTGTAGCCTAAACGGGTTGATGGATGTTAGCTTTAGAAGTGTTGTTAGATTATATTAGTTTTTTATACTATAATTTATTGCGATAATAATACATGTCACAAAAAAACGTATGTAAAACAAATTAATATCAGTCAGCTTTATTTGAAATTGTAAACAATATTGTTATAATAATTAAGTATTAACATATTAGGTACTTATTAAAATTACTTACACCAAGTTCTTAAGACAAAAATAAAACAAATAAAAAATGACGTTCTTTCAACGTTACTTCGCGTGCGGCCGGCCACACAATGGCCGCCATTACGGACTTCGGTAGTAAAATAATTATACCTTTAAAATGTGATAATTTAATAATTTTATTGGAACAGAAGTAATCTAGGGTTATTTATCGATGATACGATATCCCATGTTCCTTTTTAATCTTTGTATCGTAATTTTTGCAGCCATTTACCACGCAACTAGGCATATTTATGACAAACAAACACTCGTTCTCTCCTGCGAGCGGTCCATTGTCGACTGAGTTGCGTTGGCCCTAAACTGTCATTTTAGGGCCAACGCGTTGGTGCCATTTAGTTTCGCGGTCGGCCGGGTCCTTACGCTAGTAATATATATGTCAATGACACCAATGCTGTTATTAAGTCCTATACCATGGTGGTGAGCTTACTGCCATCTACCGCGGTGTTCCGCAAACTTTTTGTGTTCAAGGTACGTCTAGGAAATCGGAAAATTTTGGAGGTGCACCATAAATTAAAAATAAATTTTCACGTAATAGGAACCTTTATAATTAACTAATCAACAAAAAAATATTTATTAACAATCAAAATTTATTTGTAATCAACAAACCTAAACTTTTAATTGCAAACAAGGTATTTAATTCGAAACATGAGCTTGTTTAATTGAGCATAGACGATCCAAATTTGATCCAAAACGCCTCGCTAGTTATTTTTCTTCCATCTGTCTATTTAAGTTGAAGAGATGACATTATTTTTAACTAATGACCACGGTACACCAGTGTGCCGCGACACAGTCTTTGCGGAACACTGAACTACCGGACACAGTTCCAAACTATGGGCTGTTACTGAGTATTTCTTAATAGAACATCATAATAACACTTTGCCTGACCCGGGAATCGAAACCAAAACCTCATGCTCAGCAGTCGCGCTTTGGACCACTAGACCAACGGTGCATTTAATAGTAGGTATTGTTTTTTTTTTTCTGTTCAAAGATTCATATAAGTCTTAGATCTAAAACAGCGTCTATATATGTACTTTATATATTTTTGTTTTATCTTATAAATGTCATATATATTGTAGTTATTTATTCTACTCAGCATTACGCATGACGACAAAGTGACAGTCACTTCTGTGACCTATCGATCAGCTGCCTCGCTAAGCACCTACCTTATTTCCTTTTCTTATTCTGTGGTCAACTTTCCACAAACATCCCGTCTTGGCATCATTATCGTAAATATATTTTTTCCCTAATGTCCGTTATGAATAAAATATTTGTTTTCGTCCAATAAAAACTTGAAAGTTTATGGTTATGACCTCAAAACTTTATACCTATATGCCTGAAAACATTATTGACAGCCAAACGTTTAGCGCACGTAACTATCACAGAATAATAATTTAAGTATGTTACGATAGTGCTGAGCGTACGGGGAGTGCCTTGGGTTCAATTCCCAGGTAGTGTTATATGTGATTCTGGTAAGAAATTCTCACTAGCGGAATTTGGAATTGTATGATGATAATTAAATTGATGGCAATAAGTTTACCACCTATTTATTCATCACCCTTACTCATAATCAAAGCCTTTAGTTGATAATTCGATTTTCTTTAGATTTTTTTTCTGCAAAAATTATTATTTAACTGTGGTTGTGGGGAGACGACTGCTGCACCGCGCTAATGCAGTGCGCATCGATATACAAAACTAATGCGTCAGCAGTGTCCCTACAATCACGAATATATAGAACGGCCGAAGCCAATCACAATATTTAGTCACAAATATATAAAATTGCAATATATGACGTCATTGTTCATGGATGATATGGACTGATAATTTCGAATAATACATCGCCAACGTCCATACTACGTTGAATACACCGGTTCTCGTCCGATCACCGAAGTTAAGCAACATCGGGCGCGGTCAGTACTTGGATGGGTGACCGCCTGGGAACACCGCGTGACGTTGGCTTTTTGCAATTTTTTTCATTCACCACAACATAATTATTATCTTTTCTGTATTTTTATACAATTTTAATTTAACTGAAAAAGTGCCTATACGCAAACTTAGATAACATTACGAAATAATCGCATTTTCACTATATTGTCGTTGTAATAAAGAGTACTAAGTACTAACCATTCCTCGTTATAAAAGTTAATTTCAAACTCCTGGGCCAAACCAATGTAAAAAAGAATAACATTTGAACAACTTTTTTTTTTTCTCTAGATAATTATGTTCTCTTGCAGGTACTAAAAATATACAGAAATATCTTTTACAATCAAAAAATATTGAACCACGAACGCTGCAGTGTTCAAAACGTCAGGAAAAACAAACCAATAATACACGCGATTAATCCGGTTAAAAGTTGTTTTATTAACCGACTTCCAAAAAGGAGGAGGTTATCAATTCGGTTGTATTTTTTTTTTTTATAAAAACATTGATTTAACTTTTTACCAAAAAAAGCTCATACACATAATTAAATAGCTCAATCAAAATGTATAACACTTGTGCGTATTATTATTTACTATAGCTCAATATAAAATATGACGTCATCCGTGGATGATATAGATTGATAATTTCGAATAAGTTACCGCCAACGTCCATACTAGACGTTGAACATGTTGGGTTATGTAACAAAGTAGTCGAATTGAAAACCTCTTCCTTTTTTTGAAGTCGGTTAAAAACCAATGCCGTCATTATTTACATATAATTACCATGGCTAGTTTTTAGGTATTAAGCCGCTGACAGTGCCTACCTCTTTTCTAACTAAGCTGATAAGGATTATAATACGCTTAAGTATCGGTAACGTCCCTGTACAAGAATGTAGGCACTTACGCACAACACTTAACACATGATTACTCATAAGTACGTAGGTACCTACCTAATATTATGGAATTTTTTAAGGTGAATGTAAATCTTTTTTTGTATAAAAGCCTTTCGTGAAACGTATTCATATCAATTATTGTTCACCGGTTACTACTCACGTGCATTTTTCGGGATTGCCCGGCTAGTTTCACATCGCCGCGGGCTCAGCTCATGACTAAGGGCTCCGTTCGAGTTCGAAACTAGTCGGGCAATCCCGAAAAATGCACGTGAGTAGTAACCGGTGAACATTAATTGAATGTAAATCTTTTGTAGAGTGCACGCAGTCTTGTTAGTTAAATTATGTATCACTAGCTGACCCAGCGAACTTCGTACCGCATTTTTTACAAATCAAAGACACTGTAATTTAAATAAGAACAAATCTTTTATTAGAAATAATTTAAAAGTCAAACACTCATTCTTTACTGTAACTTTTAATGTGTAGTTGTTTTTTTTTAGACGTTGCCCCACACTAGGAATTAATTCCTGTATCGTGGGTGCGTTTACAAACACATAGTCACACATGCACACACACACCCAGACCCAGAGCATTTATCTGTAGATCATACAAATATTTGCTCCGTGCAGGAATCGAACCTGCGACACGCGACGCAGTAGTCGGTATCTCGACAACTGCGCCAACCGCGTCGACATTAGATTAATTATAAATTAGAATGAAATTATTTCACTGTTTTATGAATAATTGTTATGTAATGGCCAAAAATTAATAAATTCGCGGATGGATAAATGCCCTGGTGACTTTTCTACAGCACCCCTAGGTTCCGCGGAACACACTTTAGAAATCGCTGCAATACTTTATCATATAATAATAACTGTAATCGTGTTTATTTTTTACCATTAACCTGAAATTACTATATTGTATCAAGGCTGATCTTTATCTGTGGGTGATCATAAAAAATACTAAAACAAATAAAACGAACCGCTTAAGGAGATAAAATACGTTTATTTCTTAAAATTTGTCAATAAACCATACGCTGTCATTACAACCGATATCCTTTACATCTCTCGTATGCATGTTCCTATCTTAGTCAATATACACAATATTATGTACGTACGCTACATACGTCACAAAACAGAAAAGTGAGAAGATCCACTCCTTCACAAGATTAAAATACACCCACATAGATGTACCTTTAAAGAGTTCTTGTATTGTATAAAGGCCTGGCGAAGGCTTGAATCATACCTGTTCTTTTCAATTGAAATTGTGGAAAGAAAGAGATGACAACAGAGTTTAGAGAAATTTTTGCTAAAATACATTTCAAGGGTAGTTACAAATATAGACCCCAATTTCAATGCTGTTTATAATTTATTCTCTATATTATTAAACACGCAATACCACACTGCTCATTATGATACTTATTCTATAAATAAGAGATCTAGTACCCAAGAGCACAAAGCGATTTTCTGATGTCGATCGACGAACATTTTATTATCAAAATAAAATTAGGCAAGACCGCGGGCGCGGCTGGGTGAAAGTATGAAATCCGATTTCTAATTCAAACATTGGATTTTAAAAACTGTTTATAGCCATTATATTGACTGTGGTTAGTCTTTGCGAATAAAAGTTGGGTATAAAAATCTCAACTAACTCGGTTATATCATTACTTAATATTTTCGTTAGTTTGTCTGCTTACATTTTCGCGTATTTGTATAAAGTGGACCTTTTGCACTTTAATATGTTGCGCATACATTGTTTAGACAAGAAATATGTATAGCATTAAATGCCTTATATATATATGCCTTATATACTATAAATTAAAACTAAAGTCGCCGGGACTTGTTCTGTTAATGCTAGTACTCGAGGTTTAATTTATTATCAATTTACATTAAAGAGCCGATATCATAAATTATCATTTTAAGTATTTATGGATTGTTGCTTTAGCGGTATGACTGTACCCTTTCCTTTAAAGATTTTAAAATTTATGTTGTATTAAATGATAGCGGCCCGTAATGGAAATGAGGTTCTAATATTATGATACTTTTAATTCTATTCTTTAGTAGATAGATGTAGAAAACTTAATCATTATCAAGCATCCTTTTAGATTCACAAAAAAAAACTGTCCAAAATTAAAAATAACAAAAATTTACGCACTGGGAAAAGAAACCATTGGGTATTATAAAAGTACCATATTAACCTTTAACTACATGTCACCGTCAACCAGTCTGGTTGGTGATCGCGATTTGTAACCACGACTTGTACAATGACATGTAATATTACATTAGACCTCGAGTAGATTAGGGTTTCAGATATTTACACTTTGGTAGATGTGGCTCCTAAGATACATTTATTTTAACAATTTGATGTAATGAGAAAACTTTTAATCAGATTAAGTAGATTTATTTTAGTACATTTTACTTCTTCTAGAATTTATAGAACATTATAAACATAAATTATGTATTTAAATTTGATATTTTAATTATTTTGTAGAGACCAGTGTCAACTATCCAAATGCGTAAACATCTAAAAATAATATCAATAAATCAAGTTTCTATACATGTTTTTACAATTACCCCCTATAATTTTTAATGTTCGCTCACCGCCATCTATCGGCGACAAACGAAAACAATAATTTATTTATTCCAACTTTTATTTATTTTGCATAATGCCACCTAGTAGAAGCAAATCGCGTGTCGTTTAACTAAAATGGTAAAAATATCGAACATCGATAAATTTTAATATCGTCAATTGTCAGTATTATCGATTTTTCGTAGAATAGTCGACATCGTAAACTATTAGTCTGAGTTAAAGAATAAAATTGAAAATCGAGAATCCGATTCTATTTATCGATATATGATATTATAAGGGTAAGGTAAGACAAAATACAAATTTGTTCCATAAGAAAGCCTCTTGCTAACATTACAATCCACATGCATATTTAAATGCTATAGTATAACTGTAGAATTTTTGCTGTTTTACACTATCTAAAATAATAATAACATATTACAAACTACTAGTGAATATTACTTTACATATTCAATTACTATATTATTATTTATTTATAATAATTATGTTTATACACCTAAACCGAGGGAGAAATTATTTTTTAAAGAGAAAAAATAATAGTTGTTCATTCTAAGCTAAATCACAAGATGTTACCGGCTTAAAGAGAATGTCTTTAATTTTATTTTTAAATATGTATCCATGCGATATTACCTAAATATGAAGTATGTATAACTATAATTATTTAATCAAGTGTAGATAAATGATTAAGCGACACATTAACAGTTCCTTTGTATATAATTATATGTATAATATAACTGTACATATATAATGTTAAGATAAATCATAGTAATTCGACCTAATGTTTTTTTATTTTTTATTTTTGTGAGGTGCAACGTACCGTTCCTATTAAACTTTCATAATAACTTTAATATAGGTATTATACAAATGGGACTACACAAATTTTATTAAAAAAAATATTATTTTAGTAGTCTGTTTTACGTAAATAATATACCCAAACCAAAGGAGTTTGGAGCAGTGAGTTTAACACGAAAAACAATTTAAATCTAAGATATTTTCATGACATCCGTGTATATTTTTCTAGACTTACAAAATTCATATTAGAATATAATTGTTTTAACTAATCACATCGGCCGTTGCACCCGTGTTTAAATTCGCTATGATTCCATAACAATGGTTATTATTAACTCGATTATTTAAAAAAAGTACAAACAGAGATACAAGTATTGTCTTGTAATAATATTACTTCACTCTATTCATGCCTTTTGGAAAATGATCGTGAAGGTATATAAAATTGGATTCAATGTGGAGATAAACATTTTAAACATTTAATTTTGCACGAGTCAAACTCGCACAATATATACGGTTAAATTTCTTATAATAACTGGACTATTGTGAATCAATTTGTGAGGAACGCTTGGAGAACTACAATAGATCAATCGCGATTGAAGACAAGACTCGATACCGAAATAGCGCAGACGGTACCTTATAGTATGGTCGACCATACAATTGCTTTACCACCCTAATGCTCAATCTCGTTTGCACATCATAATACGACAAGGTCTGTTTTCGCTTACAAGATCAAAGTGTCAGTCAGATACTGTCAACCATAATGACATTTTAATTTACTGGAAGTTTTAGTCAAATATGGTAAAGCAATTTCGTGGTCGACTATACATTATCACGGTTAATAATATTATGTATGTAAAAAATTTAATTAACGCAGGTGGGTTTACAATTCAAAATTTGCCTGGTATAAATAGATTTGATAAGGTCACCCAGTGTCTTCTATACCTAGTCATAAATTAAGGTTGATAGGTTTACAATAAATTATTTTTTTGTAAATATTTTTATTAACTTCAATCGTATTAATAGATGAGCTACATAAGGCTCCGTTTGAATTCGAAACTAGTTTGGCAATCCCGAAAAGTAACCGTTGAACGAGCCTCACGAATATTAATGTAAAAAAAACCATCAATTGTCAATCTCCAAGCATATACAAGTAATATTAAATACATACATTTAAATATTTCATACACTTCTATCACTATCATTGCACTCACCTTAGATATTAATGCCAGCCTCAGAAATATTCCGATAGTTTAATCCGAGATTCTAGGCTTTACAATGTGAACCTTCGCATTGGTTTATAAAGTTAATAAAGTCAGTGTACATTTGTTTTATATAATAATAAGTTTAAGAATATTAATGTCTATAAATCCCTAAGTTTTACACACACATTTTACTTTTCAAAATATATATAAGGGTGGCAATACTTTCCTTCGAATATTTTCGAAGCTGGCGGCACAGTACTGTGTGCTTAGTATGCAAGAGAAGAGGGAACGTTCCACTCAACAGGACAGCTTGAAATATCAGCTATTATATTTATAAACGAGGTTAGTCGAGTGAATGAAGCGTCATTTCATTTGTGAAGATTTAACTCGGAAACGCCTGTACCAATTTTGATAGTTGCGAGCAGAAAGGCCTGGTTCACCCTAACATAGTTACATTTATTGAATCATTTTGGTAACTTATTTAAGATATGAAAAAGGCCCTTACATAGATTTCAAGTTATCACTGTATTTTATGACCTGGAAGGTCTAGCGGGAGCATCCACTTTATAATAGTTCGATTCCCGCTTAGCACATACAAATATCCCATAGATATAATAATATGCATTTGTGAACAGCACCCCAGTTCACGGGATCTAAATGAAGCGCATATATATATTTATATATAGTCAAAATTATATATATATAACGGCGAAACGTTACCATCTTACCTCACTCCATATTCCTTCACCTTAAAGCTCGTTCGCGTCTTATTAAACAAAAGTTTATAACTTAAAGAGTAGAATTTAACACTCGACACTAATACTACACACTGTCTTGTTCAACAACTCAATTGTTCATAGTTCCGTATCACTATTATTGCTACGATATCTTTTGTGCGTCGACCGATGAGGATAAGCGACAAGCTACGTAACCCCGACTAAGCAATTTTTGATTCCGTTCCAATTTTATCGAAAAAATGTGTTCTCAATGATCTCCGAAGCTATAATTCGGTGCTTTTCATTCTCTAGTGTCTCGGACTGTAGTAAATAACTATGAAAGCAAACAGAAACTTGTAGTGAAACTGTCATTTATTACGAATCACAGGTGTTCATAGGACCGGGTACACATGGTCTACGGCTACAGAATCAGCGTATTGTTTGGTGGGAGGCTGGTGGGGGCTGCCTCTCGGCGACTGCGGCGGTCAGTGGGCGGCGCGCCGCGGGGCCGCGCGCACGTCGCGCACGTCGCGCACGTCGCGCACGTCGCGCACGTCGCGCACGTCGCGGGGCACGCCGCGCGCGCCGCGTGCGCGCTGTGGAGCGGCACGCGGCGTGCCACGTCAATATGCGCGCCGGTCTTCCAGCTCCGACATCTGCAACCACACAGGATGATAGCACTGAGTTTGTGGCTTCGGAATAAGACTTTGAATAATGAGTATGATTAAGTACGTCTGATCTGAATCCAAATTGAATTTTCACTTTTTAGGGTTTAACTTATTCGGTAAACACAATTTGCATGGGTAATAATGAATTTTAATACATTAAAGACATTTTAATCGGAGATATGATTTAATATTTAGCCGTTTTTCTGTATAAAACCTGTCTAGTCTATTTTTCAAGATCACTACAACGTCGCGGCACCATTTCTTCGCTCGCCGATGGCTCGGGTAGCAATTTAACCTCGACAGTAATGACTAATTTCGCTCACTTGTGTCATAATGCACTATTATGAGGCGCATCATAGATGACGAGTTCGCCGCCGCCGTAGCCGCCGCTGAGTATAATGTATAATGCAGTATACGTACGTTGTTGTGTCGGGCACGCTTGTGGGGCGGGTCGGGCGCGTGGGGCGCGTCGGGCGTTTCGGAGATGACGAGCTCGCCGCCCACCGCGCCGCAGTCGTCGCCCGCGCCGCCGCCGTAGCCGCCGCTGAACATAAACAATTATATCAGGAGGGGATGCTCGAAAGACACGCGTTTACATGTTTTTTTCGGCGATAATGAAAATGTTGACAAACTAATAATCACCGAAAAAGTCCAAACTAAGTATCCGTCTAGTGTTGAAAATATCAAAATCGAATCTCTTACATTGTTTATATAAAGTTCTACTCGCTCGCCACAGAAACGCATTCTGACGATAATTGGTGGACACCAAGGGAAGACGAATAGAATTGTTATGGCTTGCCGGTGGTCTAGGCACATTAATAGTTATTTTGGAGAGGAGATCAGAACAATCGATCGACTGAGGATATGTTTAAAAAATAAGTGGCGTCAGCTCTATCAGCGACAAAAGAAACCAACATAAGGGTTTCAAATTGCACGACGAGGCGACGTTGCCAACCATACAACAGGTCAGTCACTTTTCATTGCCAGATAATTACAAGTGGTGTTATTTTCAAGATAAATCTTTGAAAAGCATTAATGCATGCTTAGCGAACTGTAAAGTTACAATATTAAATGGAAAAAGAATACAGTCGCGAACAGGATTCGAACCTGCGCCTCCCGGATGAAAACTCCAGATGCTCTAACCACTAAGCCATCTCGACCTCTGCTCACCACCGCGAATTCTTCATCCATGACGTCCAATGACGACGCCAAAAAGACGTGTTAAAATATGCATGAAGAATTCGCGGTGTAGGCAGAGGTGTACACAATGCTACACCCACATTTCACCAATTCTGTTATTAAGTCGCATGTGTGGAGAGCCTATTGCCATCTACCGGGAACTATTCCAAACTCCGGGTTGCTACTCAGAATTTCCCAAAAGAAAAATCCAATAACACTTTGCTCGATCTGGAAGTCGAACTCAAGACCTCATGCTTAGCAGTCGCGCTTGGGACCACTAGACCAACAAGGCAGTCTAACAGAAGCAGTGTAATTCATGATGGCGAATAAAGTTTCTTCTTTTTAAATCGATTATTATCGGTTTTCGAGTTATTTTTAAGGTGTATTATACGGGTATGGCATCATTTTAGAAATCCTAGATGGCAAATAAAGGTTTTTTGAAAGTTTCCAGATGAGTAACCATTTTTAGTATTAACCAAATGGAACCGGAAACAATGTTATTTTCAAAGTTATTATATTAAATGGAAAAAGAATACGGTCGCGAACAGGATTCGAACCCGTGCCTCCCGGATAAATAGTCCAGACGCTCTGACCACTAAGCCATCCCGACCTCTGCTCACCGGCGACGTCATTGCTATCAATTCAGTCCCGTAAATACAATGTCGTAAAGAATCCAATTACCTTAACAATTCAAGATAAATCTTTGAAAAGCATTAACGCATGCTTAGCGATTAACATGTTATTTTCGTAAAAATATCAAGCACCTCGGTAAAAAAAACTCAGTTTTTCTTTGCTAGCAATTTTTTTGTTAGATTGATTTTCAGTAGTAATGTTTTATTTGTAAATCCCTTAATTACAACGGCAACATCTTGTTTTTCTTTTTAAATCATTAGAGCTATTGTTAATAGTACCCTAAAATACCTTGAAAATGACATCATTTGTTTTTTGTTTTCATTTCACTAATTAAGGCAGCAGAACACAAGACATAATACAAGTTTTTTTTATGACGTCTATAGACGTCGTGTGTCACGTGGAATACCAATATTTTTAATATTCAAGTTACAGCTGTCATTTAGATTGTGGCTACATCTATGCCACTAAAGGATGCACCTTCCAATTGCAACTACAAGATAACAATTTCCGAACTTCAATAAAATATGTTTTTTTTTTCTTTGTTTTACCTGTAGTATGGCGAGTGCTGGTGTATGACGACGTTGGCGGGCACGTCCTCCTCCTGGATGGACACCAGGTTGCCGCCCGTCGTGCCTACCACATATTTCTCTGGAAATTCAACAACACCAAATTATAATGGTGCGTAATTAAAATGTATGTGACGTAAATTCTGAAGGTGCCGAACTGATCTATAATTAAAGTCTTTTACTAGTACTGTAGTACTTACACTAGTAGTGTACTTTTAAGTAGTTACTAAAAGAAGATGACGTCATCCTAAGTTTTTAATACAATTGTATTCTGACATCTCTACTTTAAGTGGCTGACTACTTAAAAATCGCGCTCTGAAAACTATGAAACAAGAAAATTATTGTTCTTGTGTGGCATTCTTATCTACTAACTTTTCAATATTCATTATCTAATAATTAGACAACTTACATATTGTACATTTTAATTCAAACAGAGATATTCGGAGGATAGCCGTAGTCTTATGCCCCTAATCGTTCAAGACGCTTCGAAGAACTTATGAGGGAAAAGACGAACATACATAGATACGGGCTGAAATCATAACCCTCCCTTTTGGCTTAGCCAAAGTCGGCTAATTAATTACATCAACGCCACACGACGCGACGCCAAAAACAGTTTAACCCATTGACGGGCGGTAGACACCTATTATTTTTTATTGTTAAAACGTCTATAGGCGTACTATCCCTCAATGGGTTAAGATAGTATAATTACAATACTGCATAAAAAACAAGTGTTATGTTTTTTGGGTTCATGTATGTATGTTTGTGAGTTTCTTTATTCCTCTATAACTTCTAAACGACTAAACCGATTTTGATGTATGGGGTATCGTTAGAATGTCCCGGGTAACAAACTAATAAACATAAAAAAAATATCATATCGTGGTACACAAAAAAGTGAGAGAAAAAAAAATCGCACATGGCAGGCAGGCGTGTTTTTTTTAATTTTTTTATTAATTTTGTCTTGTTTTCCTTGCACGTATGAGTCATCGCGACGTGTGTCAGTGTAATGTAGTTCTATTTGTGTACCTTCTCTCTCGCCGCCGGCGCCGTTGGTGACGACAGTGATCTGATGTCCCGCCATCACCAGCGCGCCGCCCGCTGAACTGTACGCCAGACCGTGACCTGACATATGCATGTGATTATTACTATCGTAGTTTCGTAATGGATACAGTGGAGCAGGCTCGGCTTAAGTGCTCCCTTTATAAACTAGTTGGGCAATCCCGAAAATGCACGTGAGTAGTAAGTATCCGGTGAATAATAATCAATTACTACATGGATAAGAAAGTTAACTTTTTAGGGCATTTTAAAACATTTTATTTTATTATTATTTGGTGCACTACATGGTGCATACATTATTGTTATTTGTTTCCTCGATTTCATGTAAGTACGATAACTGCCTTCAAAAAGTTTTTATCTAATGGAAGGGAGACATACAAATAAAGAAAATACACACTTTTAAAGCATCACAGAACAAAAGTCGATTTTATCTGTCGATATCTTGTAAATAAGATATCAGTGGTAACTGGTTAGTATATAAATCCCTTCATACCGGGCGAGCCGGGCGCGCTCTGGCTGACGCCGCTGCGCTGCGGGAACAGATACTGCGTGGACTGGCTGCTGTTGCTGCTCAGCCGCTGCTGGCTCGCCTGATAACAAATCATCATCATGAATCCGTATAGAAAAACATCGTGAGGAAACCAGAACACCTGAGATTATCTCAGTTGTGTGTAAAGCCCGTGTAGCCGTGTACTGACCTGCTGGTCCTGGTCCTCGGGCGGGAACAGGTCGGGCGTGGGCTCGCGCGACAGTTCCTCCGGCGTCACCAGCCCCGACACGCCGACCTGCGACGGTGACGTGGGCGCACTCCTGCGGGGGTACACGAGTCAGTGGGACGAACGGCACACCGGTTGTATCGAGGCGCCGTCTAGCGCTCACACCCCGGGGGGAAACCGGTGTGGGAGACAACATGTTGCAAGGATAATTTTGGAAGACTTCGTTGGTTAAGTTTTGACCAGATCAATGACTCCAGCTTCACACTTCCTGAGCGTTAAGTAGGTATCAGCCCACAACGAATATGTCGTCGAAAATAAAGTTTTTACAACTACCAAACCAAATGTGGTGCCAAAGTTGGTTCTACAGATCTACTGGCCCCTAAATGCTGGTCAGAACATTTGTGTCATCGTGGCAACGACTTGGTTGCCATGATTACCCAAATATTCTGGACGATTTGGCTCTTAACAAGCGTGTGAAGCCAGGTAATATTTTCGAACGAACATCAAGAAAACAGTAGATAAAATAACACCAGAATGCGCCTCAACACAACGCTTATTACCAACAATATTGTTCTTAAAAACAAGTCCGGCCATTTATTACCTCTGTCTACCCTTTAAGGGTTAGTCGTGATTGATTTATACGTCTCTTTCTGCTTAAAAATAAGCTCGATCCTGTCCGGATTTTGTTATGGTTTTTTCTTGACTTTCGATCTGGCAACTTTACTTGCAAAGCACCTGCCGAGATTAGAGGAAACTAATACAGCAGTGCCTTTAGATCTAACTAAATACCTGGAGATATGGGGGAGAGGGTGACTTTATAGGTTTTCGCTGAAAGACTTTGACGACCAATAGATATCAAAATTTACTCGGCAGCATCGCTTTTCCAGATTTTGTACCGTTTATGATCATGGAACAGCCAGTATCCTACTGGTGGTGGTCAAGGGAAAGGAAAGCTAGGTACCATTTGTGACAGGCCTATTTTTGTGCACCATGAATTGAGATGATAAGCATACATGCGTAGGAAGCTTACTAAGTAATGACACTTCTAATTAACCTCTCGAATGCCGCATTTCCAGACACAATTAAAATTCCATTGTCTCTAGCTTGGATTCACGTCCCTGAATACAAAAAGTTAAAGCTATTGCGAGCCTGCAGGGTAGAAATAGGATCAGAAAACACGTACAAGCGGACAATCCCTAAAAGTGAACGGACCGTCACATCCAACTTTGCGCTACACCGCACCAGTTGGGGGGGTACGGTCGACGCACCATTAACAATTTGACGACCACAAAAGATCTTTCATACAATAATTCGACGGACACTCCCTCCAAACGCATATCAAGACACTGTTCCCTACTCTTCGATGCTTCAACTCCTTACCGGGAGGAAAGACCGAAGGGCGCTCGGAATTGAACGCCACGTGGACGTCGCGGACGGAAGGCGAGCTCGATGAGCTTGCCTTCGCTTTGCGGGTCGATGCGCCAGAAGCTGCCCTTGCCTGGCTCCTCTTGGCTGCGGGGGACTTTGATGAAGTATCTGAAAATTACGGAAAAAGGGTGAGTGACACATACAACACTTTAACACGTCTCCATGACACGTGGTGCTTCGATTAAAATAAATTAGTTGTTCCATGGCATTCAACACTGGTATGCAACAATTTACCAGATATAGGACATTTGGATGACTGTCCGCCTGCTAAAAAGCAATTATTTCTAGCTCCTTGTTCAACTTACCTATTGAGTGATAGGTTGTGACGTATGGAGTTTTGCCAACCCTTGTCGGCGGTGCGGTAGTAGGGGTAATGCTTGGTGATGTAGCTGTAGATGCCACTGAGCGTCAGTTGCTTGTCAGGCGCAGACGCGACAGCTTGCACGATGAGCTGCGCGTAGCTGTACGGCGGTTTGGCATCGTCGCGCGGTTCTCGCGGTTCGCGCGACTCGCGCACGTCGCGCGTGCTGCCGTACCCAGATTCTGAATTCGAGGCAGATGCCTGGAAGGAGTGCTAATATGTTAAGTCATAAAACTTCTGACCATTCTGATAAAATTTGCATTTTTTGCAGTACATACTCGGCTAGCTCAGGGTTCCAAAGACTACCTACCATTAGTGTTCTATAGGTGATCAGTTCATAATCATGGAAGTGAGAATAATTAACCATTGATTTACAATTACAGACTTTTGGAACTCTTGGACCCCCCCAATGTAAATGCGAAAAACTTTGCTAGAATTCCCTAGGTGTACTTACAACATTTCCATTGGAATTGGGCCGCGCGTGGTCCGCCAAGGCCGCGTAGTGTGCGACCAGGCCGAGGTCAGCGTGTCTTCGGCCCGAGGAGCCGGCGCCACGTGGCGACGTCGGACAACTATTGGCGGCGCTTATTGTGCCTGTAACATAGACGGGAATACGTCGTTATTGTATCTGCAGTAGAGGGTAGTAGAAGAGGAATTGTAGTTGACAGACATATATACACTGATAATTTCTTACGTAGTTCTTTTTAAGAGAACGTTTGACTATGTCATTGTTAGTCTGCGAACACAACAAAATAAAGCTAGGCATCCGTAAACACGATGTCACTGCTGAAAGAACTTGACATTTTCTACTCTGATGATGATGATGTCCTGTCGACATATCCGCCCATGTTTGGTTAAACATGGGCGGATATGTCGACAGACAGAAAGAACTTGACATTTTCTACTCTGATGATGATGATGTCCTGCCGACATATCCGCCCATGTTTATCCCCATGCAATATCTCTTGGTGTGTGCACGGATATAATTGACCAAGTTAAAGTTTGTCCTGAATATGCGGTTCTAAGAGCCGCAGTTAAGCTGACCACTGTCTTGTTGTAGGTGGAATTCGGCTAGGTACGGAACTTTGTCGAAAACTTTCATATTCATATCGTTTATTTGCATACCATAAAGTACATAGGATCGTAAAATTAAATAAAAGTTTAATTATTATGGACCCTGAAGGGTACAGCAAATGTAGGAGACACATGGAGGACATATTTATGAATTACACTTGTATAGTGTCTTTAAGTATTGTAAAATGTTTTTTATCCATTAAAATTTAAAGCAAATTTTACTATTGATATTGTTGTCTGTATTTTTGCATATTTTTATTTCATGTTATGTTATTTGAAGTATTACAAATTGTTATTTATTATTATTATTTATATATTCATATTTATAATTTGTCTGTTATTATGATAGTTTAGCTTCTAGGATCTTATACCAATAATTTTTATAACATAGCATCACGCCTGTATTCCCCGAAGGGGTAGGCAGAGACACATTCGTACACCCACATTTCACCAATGCTGTTATCAAGTCCCATGTAATAGGTGGTGAGCCTATTGCCACCTACCGGGCACAATTCCAAACTCCGGGCTGCTACCGAGAATTTTCTAACCGAAAAACTCATTAAAACTTTGCCACTAGACCAACGAGGCAATATTATTTTTATTATATCCATAATATTAAATTCTATTTATTTATTTTATATTTTATTAACTTTTTTATATATTGTGCACATAACCATTGTTTTCTTTTAACTAAAAAGAAGCACTATTATTTTATTTATTTTTATTATTTTTGTTTGGTTTGTAATAAATCGCCATTTATGTATGTTTCTCATTTTAATCAATCAATCAATCATCAACATGTCGAGTCGATAAAAGTTTAAATGTATTGCATTTTTTATAGTTTTCCGTCAATTTTTACGTTTAAAATCGAGAAAAGAATCGAGAAAAAAGAACCATGCTTGCACCGCTGGTTTATTAGTTTGCGTTTAGCATCGAAATCTTCTAGACCTACCTATTTCATAAATTAAACTGTTACGTTACCTGTGGGCGAGGGTGCCGGGCTGCGTCCGTCGCTATCCGTGGGGATAGTGATGCGGAGAGGCGGCATCTGGGCGGAGCTGCCACCGGCCCCGCCACCGCTCTCCTCTACCAGCGACTGGAACTCCAGCCGAATGTTTGTGGAGGGGAAGCGGAGTGTGCATCTGAAAATAAGGGAAGGAATTCCTTTACTACATTTAAAAAAGAAAAGTTTTTATTTCTATGCTCATTTTATTGGTCTGCGATGATCTGTGATGATCTGGTGTCTGGATCGAGAAACGAAGACCAGTAAGAAATAGACAGCCCAAATAATTTGGTCCGGTGAGAAAAACAACTTAAAAATAGGCATGTAAACACATATATTATCCTGAATTAAGTACTGTGTTTCGAATACTTAAGTACGCAAAAACAGGTCCCCTTCCAAAACCAACGCATTAATAATTCCACCAAGTACCATTATTCGCTGTTACTTGGACTTTTGCCGAGCGGAAAAAGGAATTAAATTACAACAGTTAAAGTAGTAGTTAACTATTTAGTAATAATCAATATTTGGCGCCCAACGTGGGACTGAAAGAATTCTTGGTTAGGCGCCACACATATTCATGTCGCGACGCCTACATAAATAATAGACTAAGCAAATGACCTAGTAATGACGTGGTGGCACGGAGCGGGTTCGTACCTGACGTACTGATTTGACTTTTATGAACGTCACCTAAGAAACCATTTGACTCAAGGTAAAGGAAAAACATCGTGAGGAAACCTGGGCCTAATGGTCTAAAACCCCCATCCTGCAGTTAATTTCCTCTATGAGGAGCGGCCTTTGCCATGCAGTAAGGCATTTACAGACCGGTCATGTCATATTAAATTACCTGGAACTATGTTTAAATCGATATAGGACAGTTAGGACAGCACGAGGTACCGCTTATTGGCGCCCGCAGTGCAGTAAATTCAATAAGCGGGCAGACGCGCCGGTGACGGAGGCAGGTAGGTAGTAATGAATTGTTGCCTTGACGACGCTCAGAATGCACTTTACTGAACGCTAGGGGAGTTTTTATGTCTGCAGCACAGACATTTTTAATTTAATCTTAAATTGCGAGAATATGGCTTTGTTGAATGCAGTTTTTTTTTTATGATATAGGTAGTGTTGTCAAACGTAGTTTATGATTAATTATGTTACGATATTTTACGTACATATATGTATTTTTGAATAGCAATAATTGGTACCAAAATATTTTGACCTCGTGTTTCAGTCATGAAGAAAAAAGGATGACAAACTTCTGTAAGAAGACTTGTATAGGTAGTTAGTTTTATATAAAAAAAATACTTGATACTATTATTTATATTGCTGTAATTCTTCTGAAACTAAAAAATACTTTATTTTAACAAAATAAAAATAGCCCAAACCATTTTTCTTCCAGAACGCCGTTATTCAACATCGTCATCCCCTTACTCAAATTTTTGTTTTTTTATCAACAATCCACGAACTCGACAACCGTTTGTGATCGATGTAGCACATCTCTTCCATACATCTCTATCAGCCGTCATCACGGTAGTCAAATCATCTTTCACACAATCCATCCATCGCTTCCTCGGTCTTCCTTTCACATTCATACTTAAAACCTTACGCGTGACATAATCCTTCCCAGCGTACATATTGGCTATTTCAGTTACCGACAAATTGATGGTCACTTTGACCTTGCGTCGTATGTTACAGTTTATCTATGATGAGAAATAATATCAAAGACATACTGCATCTACGTCTCTACGTTTACGTCGTACTACAAACACCATCAAAGACCTACAATAATAGTCAATATGTAAGTTTTCAATCAATTCCAGAATAAGCACACACATACGCTCCACATTGGCGTAATAAACGCGTATAGTACACAACTACACACTCCCAAATGCAGCCACCATTCATACCAGTGACATAATATCTCTATACAAGCACGATCCAGCTTCCCCTTTAAAAAAAACACATAGCTTCACGCTTGTTTTCCGCAAAATGTTAGGCAGATTGTTACCCACATTCCAAATTCCACCACAGCCGTTATTAGTCTCATGTAATGAAAGGTGACCCTGTTTCCATCTACCGAGTAAGATTCAAAACTGCTGCCCAAAATGTCCTAAATAAGTACCCAATAACACATTGCAGCAATCAATTGGTAGCCTCAAGCCAAAGAAACTCAATGAGACAGTTTTTCCCTTTTTAAACTAGTCAAATAGTTACTGTCTATGTCAATAACTAGATACTATATTAATTTATGCATTACTCCACCCGTGTAACAAAATAGCTTTCATCATCGACACGATAAAAGATATACATAAATACTTCCATTATGAACATTTTAACCCTTCGTACACAAATTCACAGTCAATCAGATTAATGCGTCCGCTATCAACCGCGTTTGAATGTAGTACGGAGAACCAACATTCTACTCATTCGAACTAATACACTAGTATTCTATTAGTACTATGAATTCAGCACAAAATTTCCACAACTCCATCGTACTACTGCAGCTCCAAGTCTGCATCTATTTTGGATGACTCAACTTGGCGTTCAGAACCTCGTACGTGCATAACTTAGGTAGCCTAGATCGTAGGGACGCATTTAGAAATAGAGCGAACTATTTTCCAATTTACTATATTCGTTTACACGGTCCAGGTTGCAATGGAACACTTTTTACTCTGACTGCCCGAGAAAAGGAATGTTGGATTTTTACTAAAAATAAAATTCCATACGGTTCGTATCGTAGAAGAATTAAAAGTTTACCACGTTTGGTCATTAAAAAGAAATTTTTGCGCTCAGTTATGATACCTCAACATTACAACATATCGGCAGATTTTTAGTTTTTTTGCTAATGTTGAATTCTCAATTTCTTTCTTCATATTTCGAAGCTTCTAGAATATTATTTTGTTATTTAATTGATTTAGACTTATATTTGGGATTGTAATTTATTGATTTGTTCTAACTATTCTTCAGTTAGCAACAAAACTGGTTTTTTTCTTCTTGAATGTGTTTGCTCTTGGCATTATTATATTATTCAGAAGATTTTCGGTACAGCAAACATGGGTGCAAAAGGAAGCACCCACTTCCCAGGTTCCCTGGCCGCGTCACATGTTTATGTTCAAAGGACATGAATACATGCCTACCATTATGGGATCCCATCATGTTATCCATCGCATCCATCCACATTAAGGCCATACAAATCCGTCGTCCATTACCATCCATTGCAGCCGTAACGCCTACTAACGCTCACATATCCTGCATTCCCGCGTCCTTATGTGCGATATCGCGCATGTCACGGATAGCTTTAAAGCATGTCGTTATTAAAATATTTTTATGAGCGGATTCTATTTTATACTAGTTTTCACTCGAGGATTCTCCCTTGTGGTTCTTGCCTTCCAAAATATGGGTTTGATAATCAAGTTCTATTAAGTGTTAATATCCTAGAAATCAAAGTAATCTTTGGGATAAATATAAAACAATACCATTCCCCGGGTTATTTAAGCGCTGACTCGGTTTAGTAGATAAAGCGTCAAGCAGTAGGAAACCCAAAACATATCAATATGGATTTTATCATTTTACAGTATTTCTTGATGATTGAGTCTTTCTGTTCTTGATAAAGTCATATATGTAAGGTGTTTTAGGAAATTCAAATAAATAAAGTACACCTTGAAGCTCACAAATGACGGGACACAATACAAGTTTTATTGTTATGACGTTTATATGCGTCGTGTGTACCTGAAACGAAACTGTTATGAAACCGTTTACCTTCGTCAAACGTCCCACACTTCGAGACCCATACCTTCAAATTGTTTTTAGTACATTTTGCATGGCATCGCAGGACAACTGCATAGAGCATTTAATACTTATGAATATTTTATCTACTAGTAAAAATTTATCGGTCCTTTCTAGAAAATTTCATTATCACAGATAACCTTGTGCGTGAACCAAGGTTCAGACTTCACGTAGGAGCACTAACTAGCTCATAAAACCGATGTAGACGGTAAAATAACTTTTTTATGTTGAACAGTTGTTCCACAGGGACAATAAAAATATCCTACCTAGTTATATGGCCCATTATTTAGGGAAGATTTAGTATTTTTTGAAGTAGTAACATTTCTTTTGATATTTTATTGAAAGCTATAAGGCAATGTTGCCTCAGTTTCTTTGTATTTAAAAGGAAACTAAGTTTTATTATTTTAATAACTGCCATGTTCAATTTGGGCTAACTTTGTTTCCTAAGACACGTGGTTTGACCAATTTTCTTTTAACTGTATAGTTGATCAACAACCCTATTGTCAAAATTTAAGCCACCCATAGACCTCTGACATGGCTTTACACACCATCATCTCTCAACTGTGTTCCTTCATCGTTTTAAAAACAATGATGATTGATTTTCAAATACGTGCTTGATGACGAAGAAGTCTGCCGTGAGTCTGTACTTGCGACCCTTGACTTGGCATTCCAAGTCATATTACAACTATCAACGCTCTACTGCTCCATGACTATCAACGCATACTGTACTTCATAGATCAATATATCTACTACTTATTCCTCACTTAGCCACGCGCCCCTATTAATATTCTTCATGAAGTGTAATAGAATTTGCAAGAATTCTCATAACAGCTTCATTTTATATTCTCTACAGCTCCATTTCTACGATTTAGAGTAAAGAAATATAGCTAGCTATATACATCGCAATTCCTAAGCACTACTTTATTTTAATTCAAAACCTACATTAAATGCTGGATTAATTTCCTAGAGAGAGTGCATTGCCGGAATACCTCCCGCCATCTTTTATTTAGATCAATTGGGACTGTGGAGGTTGGTATATCGTCTATATCGTTATTGGTTTGGACTTCCATTTGACTTGTTTAGTACTTGGGAGATAGTTGCAAACTTTTCTTAAACTGATAAAGACAAATGGATGGAACTGAATTAATGGTCTACTATATACTTGCTCAGATATGAAATAAGTTTCGGGGGCCCCCTTAAAATGGAAATAGACTTGGCCCGTGTTCTTTTTTTTCGTTTATGGGGTAGGGGGCAACCGAGCCTACGGCTTGCCTGATAGTAAGCGATTACCGCTGCCCATGGACACCCGCAACCCCAGAGGAGTCACAAGTGTGTTGCCGGCCTTTTAAAGGGTTTGGGCCTCCGGTACCCTCACTCACTCGACGAAACACAACGCAAGCGTAGTTACATGCCGGTTTTCTATGAGGCCGTGGTATCACTCCGGTCGAGCCAACCCATTCATAGCGAAGCATGGCTCTCCCACGGTAAAACTGTGTGGTGCACAACAAACAATTCTGGTGGGAGACTTCGACTGTGGCTGGCTACCATCCACCGGACGAAGCTATGCCGTGAAGGGACCTACTCGTGTTTCGGGATGTAGTCCGGTGCAACCGTTGTGGGAGACGGGTCTGGGCAGTTGCATCAACACCCCAACTCACCAATCTCCCGAAATCAATCCACTCTACTTAGAGTTGTGGCTTATCAAATGTAGAAAAGATTTTTTGAAATCAGATATAGTAGATAGATAGATTAGCGCTTAGATTAGCGCTATCGATTCGAATAACGACAAAGTAGCTAAGTTGGTAGAGTGATGACACGGAATGTCTAGCGTCGCGGGTTCAAGCCCCGTTCTTGGCTATTCTTTTTAAATGTTTCCATGAAAAATTTTAATTATTATATGTATTACGTGGCCTTAACATGTATAAAAATATCATAATATATAATACAACGTTATAACTTTTAGTAGAGATTAAAATAACTAGGTATGTTGTTAAAACTGAGTTATAGTGCACCAAACTGTTTTTATTATCAATTTATTTCAAGCTAACAGGCAGCTTAACGCTCTCTCCTCCTTTAAATTAAAATTTTCCTGTAATTGACAAATGCGTTTCTTTCATGTGTTAAATGATTTTGGTCTTCTTATTCTTCAGATTTAATAAGGAGAGGTCGCATGCAAAACTCGTGTTTAATAGTTTCAGTCTAGTTCGAAAGTTAGAGATTTCCATATAATAAAACTACTTTTAACCGGAATAATCACGTGTATTACAGGTTTTTGTTTTTCCTGACATTTCGAACACTTTGCAGCGTTCGTGGTCGCAGGAGTTAATACAATGTCGTAAAGAATGCAATTACCTTAATAATTCAAGATAAATCTTTGAAAAGCATTAACGCATGCTTAGCTAACTCTAAAGTTACAATATTAAGACGTGTTAAAATATGGAAGAAGAATTCGCGGTGGTGAGCAGAGGTCGAGATGGCTTAGTGGTCAGAGCGCCTGGAGTATTTATCCGGGAGGCGCAGATTCGGACTGTGAATTTGTTTCGGTATTTCTTCTCAGGGATAGTCTTAGGAAATACCGTCGCAATTTAGTTTTAAATATGTATCAGAGACTTATATGAATTTTATCAATTATATGTACGGTAGTCTGAAATAATTTTAAATAATCTGTTGAGACGCTTGACACCTTAGTCCACCAGCGACCACGAACGCTACAAAGTGTTCGAAACGTCAGGAAAAACAAAAACCAATAATACACGCGATTAATCCGGTTAAAAGTTGTTTTATTATAATGTGTAGTGATCGCGAAAACCTAAGATTTCCATATGCTCATTAGTAGGTTAACAAAAACGACCAGCATGTTTCAATTACCACCAAAAACATACATCGAAACAAACGGTCGGAAACTCCGCATTACATTGGCTATTTACATTAAATTTTCACAGAACAGAAACATTAAAAACAAATTGTGTTTGCTTGTTCAAAGAATCTGTTATTCCAATAATTTTCATTGGAATTGCGATGAGGCGTTTCCCGAAGCGGGCTTGCACCGTGCACCCTGCACGGGGGGGTTCGGGTGTTGCCATAAAATCGATACGATGTGTTTATCTACGGAACGATGTTACGTTACGGCGCCTGTAAATATAGAAATGGGACGCTGGACTTTGTTGTTGCCACTTGTGGGGTATGTATTCCTTATGCTCAGCAGAGTACAATGGTGGTCTAAATGCTTTCCAGCAGGGGGCCATTAATCACGTGATGTTTTTTTTAGCTTTTTTTAAGCCCGCCCCCTTCCCCCTTGGTGATACGTGGTAAAGTTTAAGACTAACCCCCGACCCCCACCCAAAATCACGTGTATTTTTTAGTACCTACAAAGCATCTTAAAATATTTAGAATATTACCTTTAAATACACGTGTTATCTTACTACCCCCCTCCCCTTGTGATATGTCGTGATTTTTGCCAAACCCCGTCTCTCCCTTTCGAGCCTCATGTGATAAATGGACGGCCCTCAAGAGTGTAGTGACTTAACCGTTGGACAGCAACTCAAAGGTCTTAGATGCGGGCCCAAGGCACAAAATATTTAATAGCATAGCGCAGTGGTCGGCAACCCTACCAACCAAAAGAGCCAAATATAGACAATACACAATTGAAATTTATTCAGAGAGCATTTTTTTGCGTTTCATCAATGTTTACTCGTCTCTTACAAGGTAAGATAATAAGTAATATTCCGTGCCTGCACTAAACATTTCATGGAAGAGCTGTAGCCGAGGAGTCAAAGAGCCGCATACGGCTCGCGAGCTGCTGTTTGCCGACCACTGGCATAGCGTCATGCAAGTGTACACGGTTGTACACTCACATTACATTAATGTCGTTCCATGTCATAAGTTGTGAGCCTATTGCCATCCACTGGGCCCAATTCCAAACTCCGGGCACTGACTGATAATTTTCCAACAGAAAAACGCAAATAAATTGCCGACCTGGGAATCGCACCCAGGATCTCAAGCTCAGCAGTCTCACTTGGGACCACTAGACCAACTAAATTATCACTTGTTTAAAACGGTGAAAGAAAACGTGAGGATCCAGCATTCCTGAGAGATCTTCTCGATGGTCTGTAGAGCTCCGTCCTAGTGGTTAAAATTCTGCCACTGGGTGATAAATTGTTTAATAGAAGCAGCTGATCAAACCTTAATAAATTAAAAGACGAGAGATTTTAAATACAAACAGCTATTGAAGCTCGAAGATAGTAGACGGACCTACATCAACAATATACTCCTCCCGACCGTATTTCGGTCACGGCGGCCAATCTGCATGGAGATTAGCCAAGTACGCAGGAGATATTATAGTGCACAAGTGTATGCGCAAATACAAGTGCACTCCCTCTTCCTTCACGCATAAGCCCGATGGGACGGTAATCCGACATGACCGCTTTACGTGCTCTCCGAAGCACGGGGGTGTCACATCCCCAACTTCATAACTCTGGGCTGCTACTGAGAATTTCGTGGAGTTTCGTTTCTGGGAATCGAACCCAAGACCTGACGCTCAGCAGCCGCGCTTGCGACCACTAGACCAACGAGGCAGTCAGCATCAACAATATATGTTCAAATATTTCTATAGATTATTGTTATTTACCTGTGATATTTTTGTCCAACCCAATTTCCAGTTTCTAGGAAAAAAAACCGTTTTATTTATGTTTGTTTACCAAGCTAGTATAAGAAAAACATTGTTTATCAGGTGGTTTTATTATCCAACGTTGCTTGTTGAGTTGAATGAGGTAAATATGTTGTTTTCTTCCAGACCTATTCTGACGTCATTGAGTGTATAAAATGATCTGTACAAAATATGTCTGCCTAGCCTTTTCCAAATTACGTTGGGGTCGGCTTGCAGTGTAATCGGATGCAGATTAATACCAGTATTTTACATGGAGCGAATGCCTATCTGACTTCCACAACCCAGTTACCGGGTAACTCGATATCTTGTGGTAAGACTGATTGTTAGACATTCAGGCTTCTGACTATCCGTAACGGCTATCATAGATCTTCATTTGACAAACGGGACCAAAAGTTCAACGTGTTCTCCGAGGCACAGACGGGCCTTGATATGAAATTATGGGCACCCATCCAGAGACTGACTGTGGCAAGTGTAGCTTAAACTCGATCGATCGATCTATGCGGCTGTTAGTTACTCAAGAGATAGTTCAAAGGTGGAAAAATTGAGGTAACAATAATTCTTCATGAAGTTATGATATGAATTGATGAAGTCTTTAAGTTTCCTTCTCTATCTTTATCATCAGTATCAGGCTAGTATCAGGATTTTGGGAATCACGGGAGAGGCCTTTGCCCAACCCTGGGATGATACGTGCTGACAGTATGGGTCGTTATACCAACTTGAATATTAGCGCATGTACTCGTACGGTGGTCAGCAGATGAATGCACGGCGAGCGATGCCGCTCCGCGCTCCCACCACCAGTCGCCCCACCAGTATGCGTGACTATATTTACGGTATATATTACAGTAATAACAGCAATAACATTTTTGTAACGCAATGAAGTAATAAAGATGGTTTACTTCATTAGTCTAGTGGTGGCAAGCTGCTGAGCTGGAAGTCCTGGATTATTGGGCATTGTTATTGAAATTTTCTGTTAGGAATTCTCAGAAGCGGCCCTAAGTTTGGAATGCCCGGTTGAGGGTAATAGGCTCACCATAGACTTAAAAGTGCATTGGTGAAATGTGGGTGTAAAACAGCACGCCTGTGTCTAACCACGTGGGGTATCAGGCGTGATGCTATCCTCATAATGACACCCAGCCATACTTTTAACACAATCACAAAGCAATTACGTTTCAAAGAATTTCAATTTACATAGCTCAGATTGTTATCTAAACAAATAACAGATGTACGCGACTGTACACTGCCCTTTAAGCGAAAATTGTAGCTGTAGTAAATAAAACCCATTGACCTCCAGCCAATCGAGTGACCATTAGCCTTATCGGAACATCAATGAATGGGTGCAACGTAAATAGTGATACGGTTTTCCTCGTACCGTTTACACAGTGGCCGGTGATGGATTTGTAGGTACGTACGAAGAGCTATGGGTTGTTCCCGATAAAGATTAGACCTCACTACCCTTCAAAGGGGCACTCCCTTCGTAAAGGCATCTAAGAAATTATCGCGAGACTATTCTTAGAAACTCATACTTTTTATTTAAAATAGACTAGATTACAGGTACCTATGAAACGTCAAAGTTAGGTGCACGTTTCCAAATAATTGTTTTTTTGGAGAAGCACCGACAAGAAACTCCATAGACTTACGATTACTTTTATTTAAATGTTAAGGTACCCAAATTCGGAGCCTACAATTAATATTTATTATTTATAAGTATTAATATTTGTGTCAGTTGTGTCTAGAAATGATGCATTTGCAACGCCCTATATTTTTTTTTATTTAAATGAAGCTTTATTACGTAATTATTTGTTTGAAAACTAATATTGTTAATAGATGGCAGTGTTTTTAATGGTTTAAGAAATAATAGAGAAGTAGAATTGTGCGGAAAAATGTGGATCATGTGACAAGGCTAGGTCAGTGGGTCGTCTTAGGGTTACATTAATAAATAATGTTTATTTGGACACAGAAAAACTTACATAAGTACACAAAGGTTAGAGTAGTATAGTACATTAGTCATATTAAAGGGCGAACTGATGGCTCCTAAACTAGGCCAAAAGCCTGTGTGATAGGAGCGGAAGTTCCTGCAAGTATAATGGCATACAACTGGTATTAATTGTCGTGCAAGTACTTATAGTTACAAAAACTTATATTAAACAAATCAAGCCTTAATTTAATACAGTATTAGTTTTATCACGAGACTATGGTAATAAGATTCTCGGTTTCGTCATATGTTAACTTCTCCAATCTGTTTCATAAACTTCATTAGTAGAGGAACACCGAGGAAAAGATGTATAGAATGTGCGATAAGATAATATAGCTAGAAAAAGAGTGACTACAGAGATGAAGGCTGACTGAAATGTATGGAAGAAAAAAGACATGCTGCGCCGACGTCAATTAAATTGGGACAAGGGCAGGGGAATGATTATGGGAGAAGTGCAATCAAGGCAATTTTATTTAATATTTAATTGACTTTAGGTGGACATGAAACTATTGGTTTAAAATCGTATTTATATTTATAAGTTATAATATTAAATGAAAAAAGAATAAGGTCGTGAGCCGGATTCGAACCTGCGCATCTCGGTTAAATACTCCAGGCGCTCGGACCACTAAGCCATCTCGACCTCAGCTCACTACCGAGAATTCTTCTTCCACATTTTAACACGTCTTTTGGTGACGTTATTGCTATCTATTCAGTCCCTAATATACAGGTGACCGCACCGCCGCGACTAACTTTCCAGTTAATACAATGTCGTACAGATGCAATTAGAAAAGACGAAAGAAGAAGAAAATATTCTTTTTCCATTTAAAATTATAACTTTACAGTTCGCTAGGCATGCGTTAATGCTTTTCAAAGGTTCGTATTTATAAGTTGGTTTTTATCAGTCCAAAGCCAATACCTAGAAACTGATTTAACGGCAGAATCGGGGTATCCCTAAAAAATATCATCCGCGGCATCATTCCTATTCAGTAAGTGAAATTTACTAGAACGAAATATACTTACATACAAATTAATGCTGGTTAGCGACAGCTTATTACTGCCTCAATGACCCATTTCTCACAGCTAACTTCCAATTTAACTTTGCGTGTTTATAATGTATTACATAGCTACAAACTTGGGTTCGGTTTTCTGTGTGAAAGGATTCAATAACTTCGGAGAAGCCATGCCAGTAGTGTTGACGCGAACTGTTTCAGAAATTTCAGGTCTTCTAATAAGTTAACCGGTAAATAGTCCTTCCTAAAGCTTTTTTACTTGTTTTCTTAAGTTCTATTAAAAACCCAAAAGGTTTTATTTAAGTTTTTATACAGTATCTTTAGACTACGACTAACCGCTCTGACACGGAGGGACACCTCTCACGGGGTTGAGTATTGTACCCCCCCCCCCCCCCCCCCCCACTACGACACACCAGACGCATGGCGTGCCGCAACCATCTCGGAGACCATGTGCAATGAGTGCCAGACGACCCGATTTTTTAAATTTTCCTTTTTATCTCCGACTACCCTTTCAATTAGTTTACGGAGTATAAATATCGTCATCTTGATTAATAACACTTGTATCGTGTACTGTGGCTGTTGGATCTGGATGATGTGACTGTTTGCTTGTCATCATCATCATCATTATTGATAGCCTTATTTCACCTACTGCTGAGTTTACGATGCTTCCCTGGTCTATGCTAGTCGCATTCAGGTGTTACCCGCGATCTGGTCTCCTTCCTTCTGGCTATTGGTCTGCCAACACCTCTTTTGGAAACCATTCAGTTTGAGCATTACTCCACCACCCATTACATAGCCTTGCTAAGTGTCCTGCTCACCGCCATTTCAAAGTCGCTACACACGTTGTCCCATATCGTGGACTTTAGTAGAATTTCTGATTTACGAACTCGCACTCATGAGATTTCAGAATTTTGCAAAAGGGGGATAGTAGAAAAAAACCGTCATTGGTGCATATTTGCATTAAATATATATTTCTAAGATACAGAGAATACATAGTGATGACGTAATGAAGTTGGTTTAGTGTTCAACTTTAGCTCGGGGTCACGAATTGTTATGCTTAGAATACGTTTACACTGGTTTGTTTAGATTGTGTAGATTGCATTTATTTTCAAGGATATGCTTTATTTACTGTATTTTGATTGTGTTTATGAAGTTTACTTTTCTAATAGTACGTAGATTTATGTTAGAAACATCATACATAAAACTTTATTTGTAGATGCTACGTTTTATGTAAGAATGAATACTTTATACTTTTTTATATCCAAAATGGATCTACGTTTAGCCACCAACTCGCCTGATGGTAAGCGACGGTGTGGCCGACGATGGAGAACGTAGATCCAGAAGTTCTTGAGGAAGATCATAGACATCACTCTACGGCCCTTAGGAGCTGATCCAAAAGAAAAAGCGGATGAAAACCGACACAATACTGTACAATACGAGTATGTACGCTTCCCTAACCTTTTCCTTTCGTGTCAGTGTAAATTTTACAATATGGGACAGTTCATAACACATTCATATCTAATATACATACTCGGTAACCAAAATGAAAAGTAAACATGTTTCTAAACAGAATTGAACACAAAACCAATCAGTCTAATCTAGCTGATAGCATTTCGCTTCAACATCAACAAACATTTGAACACAAAAATACATTCTCCTATGAATTCGTAGCACTTATCGAATTGATATACAAATTGTTATCAGGCAATAACAAAGAGTGTGTATTCATGCCTTTGGCAATATAAACATAAGGGCAGGTGAATAGTAGATACTTTTAACTAGAGAGCGTTTTTGAAAACGCAAGGAATAGGGATGCGTAAGAATCATCAGAAAAATTTTGATCCATATGCGTAATAAATTATATCTATCCCTAGCAATTCTTTTCCTGGGGAAAGAAATCACAACAGATAAATAAAATGTCTCAAGCAGCCACAAAACAGCTCAGACACTATCAGAAACCTCAAGCTCTCATAGTGACAGTGCAAGTCGGTATTTTATTTTCATTGAATGATTCTCCCGGTGACCTCGATAGTGTTATAGTCTTCATAGTCCCTGAAGAAATAGAGGGGTTCCGCCGACGTCGGGTTCGAGCCTATAGGTACAGGAGTAGTATAGTCACCGGCTCGTTTCTAGTATTCGACAGCCGCCCGTCTGGTATACCTCTGCTGGTCTATACTTTTCTTTTTGTATGTGAGTAAAACCCGTCATGGACGCTGTGGCGGACTTCTGCAGTCTAAAAACCGCACTGCTCTTTACACATTTACTGGGATCGCACCTGCAATCACCGCAACAAGAAGTTGGTCTTCTCCATTAAACCAACTTCTTGGAACCGTGCACCTAGCTTTGGCTTTTCTTAAGTGGCCCATTTGAAATAAAAAAATTGAGTTTGAAAACCAGCAGGCCTCAGTCCGTCGAAGGTATGTATCACTTGTGCAGGCCGTGCGTTGACACTATATTCCACACAAAAAAAAGCCTTGAGCGGGGTTCGCCTCTCCCTTCCCGCCATCTCCTTCGCGAGCATCACCTTCACCGAAGATGGCAACGGCACCCCACACGCTCGCATAGTAGTATTTATTTACCGGCAATAAGTATTATGAGCCATGAGGTTATACAGAGTAGTCAATAACAATATAACAATGTCCAAAATACTACACTCATTTTCATAGCCCATATGTAATGTGCATCAAAATATATAAAAAATTACCCAACAAAATAAAAGATGAGCCTAGCGACACGAAGGTCCTAAACACCCTAAAGCAAATATTAATAAATAAAGCATACAGTAGGTATGCTTTATTTATTAATATATATACACGATTAGTGAATATCTTACGGATAAACAAATAACATGAAAATATTAATTTTATACAAATATAATCATATTAACAAACACCTTTTCCTGCTAAAACCCATACATACTTACCTATAATTTAAATATAATAAATAAATACATAATATAAAAGTAAACTTAAATATAAAAAAATGAACAATAAAATATTCAGCTGTAACAAAAAATTATAAAATATTCACCACAATCAACAAATATAAATAATACAATAAAATAAATATAACACAATAAATTTATACAAAATTTAGAACGGATAACCTATTAATATAATGTACTAAAATACAAAAAATATACTTATATCTAAATACCTACTAAAAATACAAACATAATAACAATACTATACATACTTAGATACATTAAAAAGGAATATGAATACTTGAGCATAAACAAATATTTCTATATATACAACGCCTTCCTCTCTTCTAATTTACTATTTGCTGTGCCCATCAGGGTCCACGATTGCTACCATGTTATTTATATTACCATCTTATCTTTACATTGTGGATTTGCAATAAAGAATATGATTATGATTATGAAAATGAGGATATTTTAAAAGTTCCTGTTATAGATACTATAAAGGTGTTACACTGTTGGTGAACTTGGACCAGTATTTCGCTCCCCAAAATGACGTAATCAAACGCTTCATACAAACCACAAGGCGACACATGAACACAACATGTCAATACAAATTCTTATCACTTAGATACAAGCGTTACTGATAGCGTTGTTAACCTGTTATCAATACAATAACATTGGCGCCGTGTCGTATCCAAGTGCGGAACAAATAGCTCATATTTACTTTAATATATGAATGAATTATGTTTCATATAAATAGTTGGAGATAGCTATAATTTATCTACGTGATTTCTGAAGTGGAAATAGAATTGATAGCAGCGTCTACAGCGATACTTAAACTTATACAAATTTTATGCAAAACAATAGCAACTTTTGCAGAAAACAGTGTAGGCTTTCTTATTTTTAGGATATGAGATAAATATTTACTCTATCGACAACCCAGTAGCTGTCTTCAGCAGATGCGCAGGTGAAGCTGAATTGGATGGAGGTGGAACGCACTTGTTGGGCGCAGAATCACGCCACAAGAATGACTGATTATTCTCTCCAATTGCCTTTATTTTCCTAGGTCTTTTTATATGTCATGTGCCGAAATCCACCGTGGACATTGCCGAACTCCTACCAACCTACCGAAAACCACACTTTTCTCTGCAAATCTATACCATGAATCTGAGATTGCAGCAGCTGCATTCCCTGCGGCCCTCGCAATGCACATGGGCCTAGATTTTATCAAAAATCGAACAGTATATCTTGGTTAAAATTTCATAACCCACACGTGTCTTCCTTTCTTACCAATTCAAAAGAGGTTATTTGTCAAAAATATCTGATTTGATTGATTTAGCTAATCGTAGCAAGTAGCCAGTAGATAAGAACAAAAGAACAGACAACGTGGCATCATTACATTAATACACCCTCTAATACAAAATACAATCTTACTCACGAGTAATTTTTTTCCTACCACTTATTTACTTGTAAACAGACGCCTTCCAACCTAAATTACTTACAAAACTTAGCCGACAAAACAAAAATAACAAACAAACAAGCCGGTAATGTGTTTGTCGCAGCGCGAGCAGTCGCAAGAAATCAATAGCCACGCTCACGGTTGTTTACAACGCTGTAAGAGCCCACGCACATGTGCGATTATGGCTGCGACTATATTGCCGCACCCGTAATTAGACACGCTATAGTAATTTTTAGGCCCTGTACGTATCACGCGTTTTTTTATTGGTGGTGATAGAGGCGTTAATTAATGGAGCCAAAATTTTCAAGGACTCCATTTTGAAAATTGACGGGATCTTCGTTTGACCAAATCTCTTTAAATTCAATCAGTAGTTAGGCCAACAAATGTGATCAATAAGCGACTAAAAAGAGTAGAAAGTACCCCATATGTACTATGAATAACACCCCTTCATATCCCATTCCCAATTCGAGACACCTACGACCGAAACGGGCTATTAATTGCCGCAGACATGACGTTCAATCTGACGCCTACATCAACAAACAAAATGTAATCTTGACGTGGCGCCCAAACATATCTTTAGAACCACCTACATCCCCTCGAAGAACTAATTTATACATATAACAACCTTCACCCGAATATAGCTCTGTCAGAATTCTGGATGTTTCTCGAACAATATACTGTTGTTATCCATCTTTGTAAGGAATTGAGCGGATCCCGACTGCGAAATTTGCTCGAACAAAAATCGTAACGAAAAGACAATACGAGGAACATGTTTGAAAGTAGATATGCGTATGTAAGAATAAACGTACTGATTCGCATTGAAGATAATATTTTTGGGTTTTAAATGGACGTAGGTACTGTTTATCAAAGTTTACACAATTTATTTAACCAATTGCTAAGCTGATACGTAAGCTCTTTCATCGCATATAATGCAATAACAAAACGTAAACACGAACTACACCGCATAAAACTAATTGACGTAAAACGCAATGCAGCAACCATGCTAACGACGTTATTAGAACCCTTGAATAGGCCCACTAGAACACAAAAGTGCTTAACCTATTTCCCTTGACTGACTTACAACGTACAACAGCAGCTGTCAGTGACACGACAATCCTATAGTTTGGCCAACTTATCATCCCGTACGCCTGCCATCAGTTGACATAAATAGGGCCAAACTTACCCGTACCCCGCATACTACCAGCGTCCCCTGTCATCGCCAACAAGTTGCCAAACGTTTATAATAAGCACAGCCGCTCAAAATTGAAGGAGTTCGTAGTCGGAACACGTTCGCAACCAACAGGTCAACATATTACGTGATACGAGGAAAGTAAACTTTGTTCCGGACCACATAAGGTAGGTATTCGAACGGAGGCGCAATAGACAAAGTATCGATCGCCAATTTCCCAGCATAACAGCCGTCCTTCACCCCGTGCCCTTTTAGGATAAACCGGCAGATTTGCAAAACAGTCTTGGAAGTAGGGAAATGAGACAAGTGGAGTACTTTGTTACCAGGTCGGGTTTTAGTATATATTTTCCGTCGATCCGACGAATGTCTGGTGAAAATAGATGGAGTTTTGGGCGGTTGTCTGGGTCCAAGGAACTGTCAGTGTTAGTCTGTCAAGATGCCTTTCATTATAGAAAATTATTAACATACGTCGCAACAAATAACATTTATAGCCTTTTTATTTGATCGCAAATAAATTGCGATCCATGTGTGCTATGCAAAATGAAAACTGAAACAAATAGATACAACGTGTTTCAGCCTTCAGGCTACTAACATTTCATAATCGAACTGACCTAGTTTTACTCGTTTCATGTTTCAATCAACGCTCCAATGAAATTAAACCATCCATGTACGTTGGACAGGACATAAAATGGTCCTGTTTTTCGATCTAGACCACTTAATGAATCCTTACTGTGTAAGAAAAACTATGGAAAACTTCCACATAACCGGCTACCGAAATAACACCAACTTTTCCATTAGCTAATATTGTTTTTCTTATTTGCCAGGATATAACTAAGTGAGTAGATTCTGTATCCGAGGCCGGCTAAACAAGTCGTGTTGACACTAATCCTCACGTTTCCAAGGGAATTATGGAAGAAGACGAACCTTCTCGTCCCTTTAATAAGCAAGGATAATCTACGAAGTCGAGAAAATTCATTCGTCTGTGCTGGACTCTTTTATAACTAATCGTTTTTACGAGTCCTTTGATATGGTATGTATACCTGCTTCTCAGAGTCTTAGAAATAAAGAGAGGTAATTTTCTTCTTTATAATCAAGTCTTTGGTAGACGCAAAGACTTGATGTCTGTTACATTCTCACACAACCAACCAACAGTATTTTTACTATTGTTATACAGTCAACGTATATCTGAATCAGTCCTTCGACAAAATAAGCCCACGCGGTGTTACATAATCCTCGAAAAACTGGAAGGCAGATCCCTCAATAAAGTAAAACAAAAAAATCAGAACCTCTTGTCGCTAATATTGTGTAACTTCAGTAATCGGAAATTGGAATTTATTACATATCATTTACATCAAGTTGAAACGAATCGTTCAATATCAGTGCTTCTGCTGCACTGAAATGATTGGCCTAGCTTTTATCACACCGTAAGAATGATGCACTAACAGTTCCAGGCGGAATTACAATATACATCTTTTTTATTTTAAAGGGTTTCTTGCTAACAGAACCTTACTTAAATTGAATTGGCAAAATTTATTACAGCTATGTAGCATTCGACTGTATTCGAATGCTTCAATTATTTTCAGTTTAAAGTATCTCCGAACACGACTGCCGTTACATCGTCGCGTAGTCCTTAAGGCGACGAAACTTGACCATAGTAGTGATAATAAATGAAACTACTTTTGATCAAAATCAAAATTTCTGTATTCAAATTAGGCAAAAAAATATTTTTTTGAACCTCAAACGTAAAGCCATCTCCCAAAAAAGCCCACCCTTCACCGCTTCCTAGTGTTTTAGCTGGAAAGAAGAAGCGGCGCAACAAACTTCCCAGCAACACGTCTGTCTGTATCAAAATTATTTATAGATTCTATACGAATCTAATATTGAATTTATATAATATTATTTTGAGATTGTACAAACGTTTATCATATGAATACCCCATAATTAACATCGACGGGGACATATTCATTAGAGGCCCTAAAGTTTGGAAGTTTAGTCACCACTTCAAGACTGTATACGAACGAGGGTGGGGTTGCTAGCACCAAAAAATCTGACTCACACGTATACCGGTTTATGCAAATACTGAGGGGTAGAATGACAACTTTTTCAGAGGGAGAGGTTTTGATAAACGAGGTGTTATTTTTTGCGACTGAGTGGCTGCTATGAGACCTTACATGTATTTTAGGGAGTAAAAACATGGGTTTCATCCTAGATGGTGTGGGGCCAAATGTAGAGTAATAATTTGTATGACAATTCATCAATCAGTGTTATGAAAAGGTTAATGACCAGTTGCCTAATATCGCCTGCAAATATAAACAAGATTGGTTGGTTTCAACTTGAAGTTGCATTTATAAGATATAAATATGTTTGATTTATCATAATTAGACTGCGTTGGTCTATTGGTCTCAAGCGCGACTGCTGAGCCTGAGGTACTGAGTTCGATTCCCAAGTCGGGCTGAGTTATTGGTTAAGAAAATTAAGGTAATCTGGAGTTTAGATTTGTGCCCAATAAATGGCCATAAGCTCACCACCTAAAATGGGACTTATTAAATCCCATTTGGACGCCCTCATTTTACCAATACTATTATTAAACAGTATTGGTAAAATGAGGGCGTACAACTGTGTACCTATTTTTTGTTTTCGGGGGGAGACCTTCAAAAAGGCGCCCGGCCTTTGGGGTCAAGACCGGGGAGTGTGGGATTTTTACCTCACTAAAACCACCCCGATGGTCACCATCAGCACATGGAGGGGGGCACTGGGTCTTACAACTGTGTTACCTACACCTCTGCCTAACTCTACGGGGAATACAGGCATGATGCTATGTTAAAATTAAAGCTAGAGACAGAGATTCTAGACAGGATAGCACAAAATTTAATAAACTTAGATATATAAGGTCCTAATTTATTAGATAAGGATTCATTTAAGCCATAATTCAAATTTTAACAACAATTAAATTTTTTTCTTAATATTCGCCGTTCAACAAGCAGTTCTCGCTTAAATTAAATTACAAATAATTTGTTATATATCCATTTAATTCTTAGCTAACGAGAATGTATTTGACTTTACATTAACCATTACTTATAAATTAGGACCTTATATAGTTAAAAGTTACCAGTAGGCAGCGTCTTATAGAAGAGGAAGTTCTACAATATTCCACAGATTAATCAAGCATGACGCATACTAACATAATGTATGAATACGTATAAGTATTTCCATTACACACGAACTAGTAACGTGGTTAACTCAACTATTACATAAATTTTCAGATCGTAATAAAAACGAACTGCCTCGCTGGTCTAGTGATCCCGTTCCCCGAAGAATTTCACCAATGCTGTTAAGTCCCATGTAATAGGTGGTGAGCCTATTGCCATCTACCGGGCACAATTCCAAACTCCGGCTGCTACCGAGAATTTTCTATCAGAAAAACTCAATAACACTGTGCCCGACCCGGGAATCGAACCCGAGACCTCATGCTCAGCAGTCGCGCTTGGGATCACTAGACCAACGAGGCAGTTTACTCTCACCACCTATTATTACATGGGACTTAATAACAGCATTGGTGAAATGTGGGTGTACAATTGTGTACATCTCTGCCTACCCCTTCGGGGAATACAGGCGTGATGCTTTGTTATGTTATGTAATAAAAACATACTATCCAAAACATTGTAAAAACACGAAAACAGATGTAGCCATTACGTAGTGCGTAACAATTTCTGATTTAAACTTTCCTATTATGTCTATGAGAACTAGAGTTTAATAGTTTATAAGACTTCACCTGTTTGCAAGTTTCTTGCATTCAGACGCAAGTTATACGGTACCACAGCGTAATTTTTTTTTGTTTACTGTATTAACATACTTTATGTTTACTTCAAGCTCAAGAAATTGTCGACAAGTTTAAATGAGAAATCACTAGCGACCCGCCCGGCTTCGCACGGGAATTATACACCTAAACCTTCTTCATGAACTGTCTATTGGTGAAAAGGAAAACGGGTCTGGGCAGTTGCAGCAACTCCCAACTATCGTTCTTACCAAATCTATCCACTCTACTTAGAGTGAATAGATTTCTTCTGGATCTACGTGCTCCATCCTCGGCCACAACATCGCTTACCATCAGGCGAGTTGGTGGCCAAATGAAGATCCATTTCTCATAAAAATAAAACCGCATGAATAACCGTTCAGTAGTCTGTGAGATTATCGCAAACAGACAAACAGACGCGACGGGGACTTTGTTTTATAATATCTAGCCTGTGCCATGTGATATCTATCCGCAACCTCTGCGTGCCCATGGTCTATCTTGATTACCGTCAAATTAAAGATTACTTTGTAGTACATTTCGTCGTATGTTTCAGCTTGTCTATGATGAGCAAAAATATTAAAAACAAACGGCGCAATGCACTACAAAGTGAAAATCAATTCGTTGATAACCGAGATAGCCCATGGGTACGCTGGTCGGTTAACGATCGTTGCAGATAAACAACGCTTGGCAAGGTTAATCTGTAGATGGGTGAGCGTTAGGAGCATTTTCATGTGTGTGTCTCCTCTCTGTGCTAAGGGGCTCGTAGCACAGTAACGATCAATCGAGGTTAAGCTGTGCTTGCCGCGGTGGGTCTATGGATGGGTGACCATCATTGCATACTGAGACCTGTGTCTCGGAGAGTACGTTAAGCCGTCGGTCCCGGTTTGTCAAATATGAATCTATGACAGTCGTTTCGAGTAGTCAGAACTCTGATAGCCATTCTTACCATTAGATATCGTCTTACCCAGTGACTGGAATGTGTAGGTGAGATAGGCAGTCGTCCTATGCAAAATATTGGTATTAAGCTGCATTCGGTAAGAGTGGAAGTCGAACACAACGTAAGTAGTTGGGAAAAGGCTAGGCAGATGGATTGTCTCCTCTCTGTTTCGGAGGGCACTTGAAACCGTCGGACCTGGCAGTTGTTAATTAACAGCAGTTCCTAAGACAAACCAGGGCCCTACTGGCGGCTAGAACAACTACGACACTAAGCTGGCTCCACTAAACACACAAAAGAAAAATAATTAGAACGAAGTTCCTTTTCTTCCTTTTAAGCGACTTCAAAAAAGGAGGTTCTGTATTCGGCACGTATGTATGTATGTTTGTATGTCCGTGAATTTCTCAAACACTACTACCTCGATTTATTCTTTTTTTTTCTATTCAGGGAAGGTTTAAGTATAGGCATAATATATTAGACAATTAAACTCTTCAATAACTAACAGCAAATGACTCGCGATTGCTCATAAGCATAATTTGTTCTCGAATAGTGAAATCCTTTAAAAATGAAAATATTTTTAAAGTGCAGTATGTATTTTCTGTATCGCCCAAAGAAGGTCGTCGAGGAGGCAACCGCTTCGGCGCCTAACAGCCGAAACCCCGCCTGTAGGATTAATGCTTAGAGAGGAGACTCTACACATCAAGTGACCCAGAGAAGACGGTGGCATAGTGGTCACATGCCACCATGCACAGCGAGGCTAGTCTCCCCGGGGATGTACCTTAATAAGCATCGCATAGCGGTGGTACAGGAGCTGGTCTGTTAAGAGGACCCAATGCCTTCATATGCTGATGGTGACCATCAGGGTACTTAAAGTGAGGTAGTTAAGAATCCCACAATTCCCTGTACTAACCCTAAAGGCTAGGCGACTTTTAGAATGTTTCCTCCAAAATCAGAAATAAAGGTTTATTTGTTTATGTGATAGAGGCCAACCGAGCAGACGGATCGTCCGATGGTAAGCGATTACCGCCGCCCATGGACACCCGTAACCCCAGAGGAGTCGCAAGTGCGTTGCCGGCCTTTTAAAGGGTTTGGGCCTCCGGTACCCTCACTCACTCGGCGAAACACAACGCAAGCGGTGTTTCACGCCGGTCTTCTGTGAGACCGTGGTATCACTCCGGTCGAGCCGACTCATTCGTGCCGAAGCATGGCTAACCCACGGTAAGAGCTAGTTTCTGTTTGTATACGATAAAAGTTCTTTTTCATCACACATTATTTAGCAAAGTAAACTAATATCGGAGTGGGAACATGTCGCTTCCGGCCCATATTGGCGCTGAAGGATGAATAGCATATCTTTAGGATACACATGCATATTTAATATTGCGGGTGACGTGTGCCTCGGAAACACGCGCCTACGCGGACTGTATTTTATCCGTAGACGTGTAATACGAGTATTTATCTGACGGATAAGTATATGATTCCGGAGACTACTTTACGAGGTCAGGAGTAAGTCAGGGTAGTACTTTGGGACCATTGCTGTGCGTTATATTCATTAACGATTTAGCGGAGATTGTCCTGACTTCTGAGTGTCTCCTGTTTGCGGATGATATTAATAATAAGTTTGGGTATTGAAACCGAGGCCGACGTGGCGGCATTGCAGAGAGATATTGATGCGGTGTCCACATGGAGTGAAGACAACCACCTCCCATTCAATAATCTCAAATGTAAAGTAATAACATTTTCACGCAAATCACAGCCCTTGATAATTAGTTATAAAATATTGGACGCTCCTTTGGATAGAGTTTATGACATTCGAGATTTAGGTATAGTATTAGATAGTAAATTAGACTTTCATACGCATATCATTAAAATTTGTAAGTCAGCGCATAAGACGTTACGGTTTGTCATGAAAACAGCATCACAGTTTGACAACATAGGGGTTGCAAAAATATTATTCAATGCATACGTACGAAGCAAACTAGAGTATGGTGCAGTTATTTGGAACCCTTATGAAGAGAAATATGCTCTCATTATTGAAAATCTACAACGGAAATTCGCTCGATGGATATATAAAAAACAATATGGATACTATCCCTACCTATATCCATCTTTATTCGTTTCGGGTATGGTGGACATGGAAACGCAAGTATCTGTCCATAATTCGCAACAAAATTGATAGTCCCCAAATATTAGAGCGAGTTCGTATTTTGGTCCCCGGGAACATATCAATGGACTCGGGAGGTCAGGTAGCGCCGCGCCGCCGCCCGCGGCTGTTGGAGGCGCCCGCCGCGCGCACCGAGCGTGGACGACACGCACCCACCAATCGTGCACTCCGCACTATTGGGGACATACTTGCACAGCACCACGAACTAGACTTATTTGCCGATGGATTAGGACATTTGTATAATATATTTCGTGTAATTTTAAATCACAATTATTGTATACGTACTTAAAAGTGACATAATAATTATTAACGGACATATTACTATTTTTTTATTTATTTTAAATTGATACTTAATTGACATTCTATTATTCACAGTCAATTTAATTCATAATTTTAATTTATTGTTATTAATATA
Organism: Xylocampa areola; assembly: GCA_935421205.1. NCBI lineage: Eukaryota > Metazoa > Arthropoda > Insecta > Lepidoptera > Noctuidae > Xylocampa > Xylocampa areola. The sequence continues at coordinate 19,933,428 of OW285205.1, read as the reverse complement.
TAAAGATTTTGACATTAATGCTATTTTATAAAAATATTTTAGATTTCCCTATACATGCATTTATTTCAAAAGATGTATCTGCGATTATAAAATTCATTTGTAGTTTTAAGTTAATAATAAATCACCCTACAAGTACTTATTTATGTAGAAGCCCAACATATAAAGCGTGTAATTCGAAGTCAAAGCATTCAGTCATAACCCATCGAACAATAGCGTGAAGACGAGGGGATTAGCAGAAATGGGTCACAGGTTGCAATGCACACCCCTGCTAGCCCACTTCAGAACACAAGCTCCCCTTGTAAATGGTCACAGAAATCGATCTAGTGGAGATGATGCTTTAAATTTTAAATATCTGGTGAACATCCACACTGGCTTCATATACTAAGTTATAAGGCGAGTATAGACAGAACGTTCTCAAAAAAGGACAGGTCAAGCGCAACCTAAGCCGATGAACATGCATTAACAGGTTAAAGGACATAGATGAAGCAAGAGGTGTATCAGAATCGTAGCAAGTGGAAATCGATAATCTGTGCCTACCCCAATGGGGAACAGGCATGTTGTACTCGTATATGTATCTAGTAGATGCGAGCCAAGTTATTGAGTCAGTGGTCTGGGTTTCGATTGACAGGTCGAACAGTGTTTTTAGCGTTTTCTGTTAATACATTCATAGAAACCGGAATTTTGAATAGCGCCCAGTTGGGTGGCATTAGTGAAATGTGGGTGCATAACAGCAAACCTCTGCCTTGCCCTTCGGAGTATACAGGCGTGATATTTTGTTAATAAATGAGTCAGGTGGAAGTTGATCTCTAATATATTAATGATATAGCCTTCTCCTTTACTCAAAAGCTAACCGATTAATAGTATTCTCTGGGTACGTAGACCATATTTCCATAATAACAGGCTATTTTTCATTGAACAAACAACACCTCAATATTCCAAATAAAAGCAAAAATTTGGTTAAATGACGGGCGCCATTTTTTTTTATGCTCCTTTTGACAACCTAAAAACTTTTTTTTTTTTTTAAACAACCTGTCTGTGCAGTTGGAATTTTGACCGTTATGCGTGAGTAATAATTTTGTATCCCTTTTTTGTTCATATCTTACTTCTTCAATCTAAAATTCAAAATCTTAATTCTATCCGAAAACCAGCGCTGCTTCATTTCGATGAAGTAGCTTATGCTGAGATAGGGGCCTTTTTTGGTGTCGTACAGGTTCTTGCTATTCATATTCTTTTTATTTATTTTTTCTTTGTCGATCTTGTAAGAGCCCAACACAGACTTCAACAGATTGAAAGAAAGAAACAAAATATTTATTATCTTGTTTCTTTCTTTCAATCTGTGCCTTAATTAAACGTATCAACGCTAATTTCCTAACGGGATAAAAATATCCAATTCGTGTCTCAATCCCACGTTGCGCGCTTGTTTTATTTGAAAGAAACCATACAGTTTCTCTAGTAGGACTAGTTACGCAAGTAAATGTATAAAGTCCATCCTAGGTAGTAGACCCAGCCCTGCCCTTCTAAAACGATTACCTATATCTGGTCCAAAATATATCGGCTAACTCTCCCAACATACCTGTAACAAAAGGGAGACACAAACATTACAATCTGTATATAAAAAACAAACGCTGTAAAACGTTCTAAGCAAGGAAAATAAGGAATACACGAGACATAACTTGACCCGGGTTAAAACACGACATGACGGCACCCTAAAAAGTCTCCCCAAGTAACCTATAAACCAAATATTTCGCGAGTACACGCCACGCCGCGCCGGTTGGCAACAGGAAGCAGGGGGTGCGGGGACGGGGGTATGGTGACGTCAGCGCGGTCGTCGCCCTCCAAGGTCACGCCTCCCGAAGACGCCACCCCCGGGCCAGACTGCGTTACCCACGTAACGCGATGCCGACATTATGTATTCGCGTATGTGTTTTTGGGCTAAGTGTATGAGGAATATGATACCAAAGAACTTTGCTGGAGAAGGATCTTAAGTTGAAGGTAAATAAAACTATCACTTAATCGGCATACAATTATAATAAGTTTATATTCTTCCAAAAAGTAATTACAAGACAACACTCACATTAATTGTAAGGTAATTGTACAGAAGTATTCGAGAAGTGAGTCAACGACTCCCAAACTGAGCAATGCTCGTATCTTGGGTAGTCGGAAGTCCACCGTGCTATTTGTATTATATAATTATCACCGTCCTATTTTATTGGTATAATTACACATACCATTTTAGCTGTATATTACTAAATTGACACCACCAGTTAGTAAAATTGATTTCAAATTCAAATATTTTTATTTCAAATAGGCCATATTACAAGCACTTATGAAAAGTCAAAGCTAGGTGCACGGTTCCAAGGCGTTGATCTTATGGAGAAGAGCCGGCAAGAAACTCCATAGACACTCTTTTAAAATAAATTGGTATAACAATAAATAAGGTAATGTGAGAATAATGCAGGTTAATGAGCAAAATAATAAAGGAAAGCGCTAGAAGCAATAACTTATATAGCCTTTTAAAATGATTGCCAAAGCAGTTAGGAGCTGACCAGTCCTGACAGACAGCACCCGTTCACGAGCATGACACGCACATCAGCCTCGCTTAGCTCAACCATTTTGTAGGGAACTCGGCGACCCGATGTACAACGCCACCATCAGCAGGACATTTTAGCGAGCATGACAAACTCATAATGCCTGCCAATGGGCAATATGTACGTAACATGAGATTAAAAATAACATTAATGTCCACATAATGCTCACATTTTACAAAGGTATATATTAAGGAAAACTTCATAAAGAAATGTTAATATAAATTTAAAACTTTTCCATTTTGATCTATTGCAGTCATTGGAAAATCCTTTTCTATACTGGATGGTTGTGACGTATTGTACGGCTTAGTATTTTCGAGATATCTGTACCTAATAAAGGCGTTATCAAAGCTAATAATATGAATATTAAAATACTGTCTCATTAGTCTAGTAGTCGCAGATGAGTCTTGCTGTGAGTGAATTCCTGGGTCAGATTCCCGGGTCGGGCAGTGTTATTGCTGTTTTCTCTTAAGAAATTCTCAGTAGCAGCTCTCGGAGTTTTGACTGCGCCAGGTAGACAGAAAGACTTAATAAGGGCATCGGTGGAATTGAGTGTATAAAAGGTACATCTCTGCCCAGTCCTCCGGTAAATGTATGAGTAATGCTACCATTTCTAGTCAAAATATTACATTTCCGCATCAACCTAAGGTATAACAATATTAGATTTCGTTAAAAAAGATCTCATTTCAGTAGCTCGTGAAAAAGCCACCATTTTGGAAACACATCAGCCCACTCCAGTAATCACGTTTCAGATATCAGGTTCTTATCGATTCCCAAACGGGCTATTAACATTTTTGCCGAATAAAGAACTTGTTATTGAACAAATTTATAGTTTTCCGATGTAAATGTCGTTCAATCTGAACCTGGCCTTGAAATACGAGCACATGGAAAAGCCGACAGAAAAGGGGGACACGCTAGTAAGTGTATTAGTATGTTTTGGTAGTTTTATTTGATAAGCCAAGCCAAGGCAGAGGCTAGCAGGTGGCTTGAACAACTCTTGACACATTTTTTTCTACACTAATATTATAAAGAAAGATTTATATTTAACGCATAAACTCAAAAACTACTAGCCAGATATGAAAAATTCTTTCGCCGTTAGGAAGCTACGCTATCCCCGGGTAGCATAGGCTATATAACATCACGCTATGACCAGAAGGAGCGGAGCATAAAAGCGGGTGAAACCGCGAGGCACAGCTAGTTTTTCTATATATCAATTACGTATGGCCTAGCCTGATAAGCGCCTGTGTGACCGAGGATGGAGCATGTAGATCCAGAAGAAATATATTTACTGTAGCCTTGAATATGCCTAAATTGTATTTCTCAGGACACACGGAAGACGGCAGGGAGTTGGTTGGAGTTGGAAGCTGGCTCATAATCACACGAAAGAAGATTTGGTTAGCTGTGAATAGATGGTTCTGTTCTCCTAAAAACAACATTCGTTCCAGCATTAAAGAGCATGGATTTCTACTCGAACACTATATTTTATCACTACTAGCGACGTTAGCAGTTGCAATGCAACTTGCACTTTTCCGGTAAATTTCCCAAAAATATTCTCTCATACAAGCCTTGTGGTGACAATTCCGAACACAACAAAAACAAAAAACAACCTTATCAGTCGAGCCGTTCCCAAGTGATGATCTTCCATACATGCGGCAGTTGATTATTATTTATAGTTTAGAAAAAAAAAAGGTCTTGGCTAAGTAATAGCCACATAGATCGATCGATCGTAAGCTCCGCTTGCCGCGGTCGGTCTGTGGATGGATGACCATAATTTCATACCGAGACCTCTCCGTGCCTCGGAGAGCACGTTAAGTCGTCGGTCCCAGTTTGTCAAATTTAGATCCATGACAGCCGGGTAGTCAGACGCCTGTGAGTCTGACAACCAGTCATGCCGAGACCTCGTGTCACCCAGTAACGGGGTTGTGAAGGTCAGATAGGCAGTCGCTCTATGTGAAACAGTGGTATTAACCCCCAATGTAACTGGGAAAAGGCTAGGCAGACTGAAAAGACAACTAACATTATTTTAACTACACAAAACATAGGTAAATCTTTTCCTTAATCTCCAATGATCACGTAACTTATTTGAACCTACGAACATTTTCTCTCCAATCAAGATTAACCGTCTTCGCTATCAAACGCAACCTTACCGGTGTCAATGTGTGCGTGCCTCGTGCATGTATAAGCAAGGGTGCATGTGTGTGCGTCATATCTGAACTGTCAGAGCTTTGGATTGCCGCAATGTATATTGCTAGCTCGTAAGGGTTGAACATTTCTGGCATTCTATTCTTTTTTATTACTTTGTCTATCAGTATCTGGCCTATCGTCATTTTACGACATGTAAATTGTAATGATGGCCTTGTAAAAAATATTTTAAGACAATGGGTTTGAAGCCAATCCTTTTCAGAACTGATAGGCAAAAGCAGGTACGTATCTACCAACTTCGAAGCTAAAATAAATATGTTATATTTTTGTGGAAAAAGAATGGGGTCGTGAGCAGGATTCGATCCTGCGTCTCCCTCACCTATACAGGTGTCCGAACCGACACGACTAACCTTAGAGTTCGCTATGCATGCGTTAATGCTTCACGAAGATTCAAAATAATTATCTCTCGCTAACTCCGCGCTGCTGAAAAGAGAATTCACTCGCTTTTGGTAGACAGCCACAACACATACACGAAAACAATTCAATACAAGCAAAATTAGCATTTAAAATGCCGGTTGCTAAAAACATCAAAGCCCGACACGCAGCCCTAAATAGTATTTACATAGCCAACGTCTTTGACCATCGCCGTCCTAGCCGTATAAATTGAATCCTGTTTGTCCTGCCTGCACAAACACTTCATTTGAAACCCTAATGCTATTTGCTTAAAGCTGACTTTTGTTGGACAGTTGTTGTGAATTTTGAGTCGGTTTCTGGATGTTATTCAAGTTTATGGATTTGCGAGCACAGAGATCTATGCAGCTTGTGATGATACAGATTGTATAGCACTCCGTTTTATATATTATAATGTTACAGTACTTCCTGAAAGTGCAATGGGAGAATAGTTCAATGACTAAAAGATTAAGTCTACGAAACATCTTCGTTATCATCATCATCCCCCTGCCCTTATCCCAATTTATTTGGGGTCGGCGAAGCATACCTTTATCTGGCATGCTGCTTAAGTTTTGGCTATGTTTTAAAACCAGCCGCCTGCCTGACGTCAACCCTCTTTGGGAATGCTGTTGTTGGTGGTAACCGCCACCGATACGGTAGCTAGCTATGCCATACCAAATGCTATCTATACGCGTGGTTCTGCTATTATCCTAATGTTACACTCCACTAACCGGGCTTACATCTTCGTTATGCTTTCCAATATTAATCTTTGGTCTCAAAGCAAAACTCATGACATTCATACAGGATGTTTCGTAGGACCAGTCACGATCCAATCCTGTTTAATGATAAGCAAAGCGGAAACGTGGCAGACGAGGCGTGTTAATCTATATTATGAATATAGGTATTTCTTTCTAAACTCCAAACCATATTTAATCTCCTTTAAGACTAATACCATTCCTGGGCACAATCATGAAGCCATTTTTAATTTAATTTAAGTCTAACTGGATTTGTCCAAGTGTAAGGAACGGGTCCATCGTCTAATGAGTTTTGCTTCAACGCAAATCTTGCATAAGGCATCCTACTCCGACTCAAACTAGATTATATTAGGTTGAACTCTTAACTTCTTACTTGAAGTTCTTAAATCCTAAATGGAATAAGTCATCTTAGTTTATGAACATAATATAGTCTGAGGAGGAATAGTAAGTGAAATTAGAATTGAATATTCAGAATTAAGGATTCAGGATTCTAATTTAATCCGCTTATAACTAACTGCTGATATTATTAAAGCTTGGATTAATTTAGATGAAGTTCTGATGGTTATAAATCTTGGGATTTAGAACGGTCTAGTTTCTTCAAGTACCATACAAGAACTTGGAAAGTCTTAACTGATTTAAGGCGTGCCAAAAAATAGATCCTAATTAAATAAATGATAATTGGTTGTCTGTTTTTATAGGCCACTATAAACTGTTGTAAGTTAATAAAATATGTATCCTTTAAGGAAGGAATCAATAAACCTATAAATACATTCCAACACAAACCAAACAATAGTTTACTTTTTAATAAAATCATAAAGATATAGACAATTTCACCCAAATACATTATTCACACACAAATTGTTTCCCACGTCATACTTATTTGTGGAACCACCATAGGCTGTATTTGTAAATAATACAGTGATGATGACGTCACTATTGTTACCACGTCACTCTATGTGTGTCAATATGAGTCAATGATTAGTTAAAATCCCATCCATATGTATGTGTCTTGGAAGTGCCATAAATAATGTATATTTGGTCTAGAAGATTCCGGTATTTACGTCAACGCTATGAAGTTGTCAATATTCTGATTGATTGAAACTGGATTACTGACTGCATAATCAATGAGGCATAAGGGTGGAATAAATTGAGTCAAAATTCGTTTAGCTTTAATGAAGTTCTCAAAGGTGAATTGGATGAACTTCTATAATTTTGAATAACAAACGAGTGAAAACAAAACCGAAGTAATTTATATAATAATGAAATAACTGAATACGGAACCATTAAAAAAAATCCAACGTTTTACCCCAACCACATTTCTGAAACACGTAGTTTCGAGTGCCCTACAAACAGACTCCTGCAACCCGCATTCAATACGGTCTAACGGCCAAGAAAAAAGGGTCGGGTTAAGAAAACTCCGCCATCTTGCTAACAAGAATCCCAAAGGCTAGCAACATCCAATTAACTCCATGTCAGTGCTACAGACGTCCAAGCTTTCATGGCTTCGATTCCCATCGTTGGGAACTTTGAAGCTTTGATAGCAGACGAAGTTATTGATTACGAAATAGGAAGCGGAATATGATTCCAGCGCTCTAGATTTTTACAACTTTTTACGCTATTGTATCGGAACTACCGACCGTTACAAACAGAACTCTTGTAGTGACGTCATACACATCAAGCTATACGTATATTCAGATCCTGTTATGATTATGGTTATATACTATATACTAACAATTTCTAGACTAATTTCTGCTGTTGTGACCACGATCAGTGGAACCTGGTCAAAACGTCAAGCGATTCAAAGGTATTTATTGCGCGTTAATTCCTGTTATTATATAGTAATGCCATGCAACATATAGGCGTGATACTACCATACTACTATCGCATATGGTGCATATGCGATAGTTTAAAATTTAGCATGATTGTGACTACTTCTAACTTTTACATAGTTCGCTACTTACTACTAACTAATAGTTTTTATTTATTTATGCCGTTTCTAATTCAAAAGATATCAAATAATATAAAATAGAGAAGCCACCGACATGAGCGGCTTAATGATACTAGGAAATAGGGAAGAAACCCAGTATTTTAAAGCCTATTATGTCTGTCCTGATTAATAGCAAAAGTTCTTAGTGCCTCCTCAGGGATGCTGGTCTCATTAAACGAAGGCTGCGGATCTTAACGGTAGTTCCGAATAAAATTATGACAGGAAAACAATAATTATATAAACATCTTTTATAACATGGAAAAGGCAGTTTGCTGTCTACAGATTAAGGTCCCTATGGGGAGGCCTTTATTTGTCGTCGAAAATAATGGGACTATTATATTAAAAACTCATTTTCTATTTTCTCCTGTCCCTACCCTTATCGTAAATTCTCTTCCCAAACAGCCATTCATTAAATCAGTCGGCCATTGTTATCCTGAAGCGAACAAATATTGTTCTAGAACCAGCCCTTAGAGAGCTTTAGCTCTAATAAGGTCTGGAATTTTACCTTTTATTACAAGGCTAATAATTTTGCTTCTACTCCGATTTCTTGCAAGGATAGTATTAGACTTTACTTGATATAAAATTCAAAGGAAAATGAATGAAAGAAACCGTAAAGATATTTTTATATCAAGTATTCTTAAGTCACGTTCATGGAACTCGAGAAAAATAGTCTGTTATGATTTTATTGTGGTTTCAAGATACAAACCAAAGCTTTTAAGGAAACTGAATATCGTATGGCAAGCTTTTAGATAAGATTTCAAAGTCATTGTTGACGTAGAAAAATATGTATACTAAAGAAAGGTATATCAAAATAATAATCTTATCTCACATTTATTACGTCAGTTACAATTTTCCAATATTGCATGTAGTTTTGTGGTAAACATCTAAATTTGGTATTTTAAAAGGTTATTATCGTCTAGTACATTATACATACCAGTTCCCAAGAACCTGCCAGTATTCATTTGGGATGTCACAGATGTTATCACTTTCATCGCATTATAATCATTCTGATGAATGGGAGCACAACTCATTGAACAAAATGAGTATAAAACAAACCGCTTCTACTAGAAAATAAATTGAGCGTTAATGACGCATCTATATTGGCACCACTACTGCTCACCCAAAATGGCGAAGCAGCGTGCAATTATTTACAAAACAAAGTTATTTCAGTATTGGACAAAATTAAACCGTGTTATATTCTCAAAATAGAGACCAATTACGTTGACATCAAACGTAAACAATGACGTGCGGTGACGAATAATATTTTCATAGAAACTGTGAAGCAGTCCAATCGAGGGGCTTTTGGCTGACACCGATCGATTTATGTACGGGGTCAAGCAATGATGGCCATCTAAAACGATGACTAACTACCATATACACGTGGTTATTGGAGAAATCCATGCTGTGTCAAAATTACACATAACTTTGTGATGCGGAATTCGTGTATAAGGCAAAATCTAGAGAGATGCTAACTGTATATTTGAGTGTCTGAACATTTACTCTCATCTGGCTAGACTGGAAGCCGTTCCCAAAATACATAAAACATTGTTGACAGTACAGCTATCCAACTATCCAACCCTGACTGCGTGCATGCCAAAATTATGACTCAAAGCTGCACAAGGAAATGGGACAATGACCTGTGAAGAAATTCTAGAAGGCAAACGGGACGAGTTTGATATCATGTTACTTTGTCCACTTGGTGGCAGTTAGAACTTAGAATCGCCATTAAATATGGCGACATGGATTTGTTCTAGAGACTTGGTTACAGCGCCATCTATTCAAATGTTTATGAACTGTATCGTTTGTCAGTGGGAATAGTAGATCGTTTTACTATGAACAGTTGTCTGGCACAAGTTTTGATTGTAATTCAATGATAATAATCACTGCGATACAAACGCATGAATCAAGTCACGGACCTGAATAGGATAGCGTAACTTCCTTCCTGTTCTACGACACAAAAGGATTGTTTTTATTAATCAGTTACATTTCATTTTAGGAGAAAATGAACTTAAGGAAAATTAGAATGAAGAATCAACAAACAAATGATTTATATTCTTTGCAAAACCTGACAAACGCCACCAGACCACGTGACAGTTGCCACCCTTTGCCCTGAATACCCATTCGCGCCTGCAGACACCCATCCACAATAGTTGTTAAACAATTTGCACACAATACAAGAACCGCACGACCCATACCATTGACGTATGAATGGACGGATGGCTGACCAAAAAAATACTATAAGAGTATTCTATATCCTATTTATATGACTGACGTCAGGAGTGAGTCAGTGTGCGGCACGTGGGGCCCATGTCCTGTCGCGAGGACCTTGGCGCATACTATCTACTATATTAGATTGAATTATATCGACGCGCCGAAAATTTCCAACCAACAGTACATGTAGATGTCTTCCCTGGGAGTTGTTTATATAAGCTACTAGCTTGCCCTGATCGTCTCGGAATCGTTCACACGACACGGAGATCACGATGGTTGTGTTTATTTCGTAACTAGTGAGACATGTGCAATTTATTACTGTTATAATCCTTACAAATTATGTCGCCTGGCGTCCGAGCACAGATCTTTGTCGAAAAACCTGTCGAATCGATAAAAGTTTTGATGTATTGAATTTTATCGTTTTATCTTAAACAAATTTGACGTTTAGAATCGACAAATGTGTCGACAAAAAGAACCATGCTCGCGCCGCTGATGGCACACCTAAAGCTTATGATTTTCTTAAAATCAAAATTCCTCCAAAATACTTACAACCCCAGACTGAACGCCAAATATCGGCAATTTTTCGAATACATCTTTATTCTGTAACCGTAAACGCGGGTAGCCTATAAAGCCATCAACCGGCTTCCATTAAAGACCAAAAAGGTACAAAAACCTCCAAGTGTCCGCCAAAAGGCTGAGCAAACTTCGCCGACAGTCATATGCTCCCAGACAGACTAAGATTGATAATAGGATCTGTTGCTACCCGACATATGCGCAAACTAAAAACAACTTTAACATCTTAATGATAAAATTGTAAATCCTCAGAGCTCTCGCACGTGTATTTCTTCAGATCACGTTTGACTTGAAAGTAATTCCGACTATGAGACGAGAGTTTTTCGGCTCAATTTTGATTTGGCAAAGCCATGCTCCACTTTGCCTGGGCATGCGACTCGATTGTACATCAACGCCGCGGGACTCGTTACAAACATTATGCTAAATGTTTGTGTAAATAACGTGCAAATAGTTAGGCACGGTGTCATATTGTATGCAAGCCAATTTTTATTTAATTTTTACCAAGCCAGGATTGTAAACAAACCCCAAATGAATCCAATTGTATTTAATTTAACACAGAAACAAACTTCCTGATAAAATCTTGTCGAAAACACACCTCACAACAGCGATATCAAAAATCTAGGCCATAAAACTATTCTTCTGAAACTCAGGGTATCTGGAGGACTATCTCTGTGTCCGAGAACATTTCGAATATCGCAGTAGTGTATAGTTAAAGCGAGAGGACATAAAAACACATTGTTTAACCCCATGCAGATATTAGACAGGCAATAAAGACACCGCGTGGCGTCGTGTTGTCTCAGGGGAGCAGTGACCTCCGTCGCGAAAGCTATGGTGCAAAGAATGCGTAAGTTCATGCTTTTGTAGCCTGATTTGTAAAGGCTTCGCGCAGTGAAATGTAATGAGACCTATTTATTTTGGATTTTAATTGCGATGTAGAACAAAGAAGAGGAATTTACTTAGCTACTATTACTTTGGTTGGTTGGTACATTATAAGGACTAGACAAAATAAATATATTATTGATAATATTATGATTGTGTGACCTAAATATGAAGTTATCATGGTAATGACGACTTTTTATAAGCTATAAAGTAATCATGAAGATAAATAAAAAATTCACAAACCGCCTGCTACGAGTAGTAATATTGCACTCACAAATCGACAAAGCTTGTCAAACAAGTCAATGGCGCACAAAATCAACCCCTTGTAGTTTTATATTAACTGAATCGAAACTAAATAAGTCTGAATTAAACTATTCCGATCCAAATATCAGGTTAAGAAATAGCCATCGTAAGTGGAATCACTTGTAAGGTTAACAACAGGAACGGGAAGTCCTTTTGACTCAAACGTCAGCTGCTTCAACTATCTCTTTTAACAACACAATATCTTCCTCAAAGCAGATCTCCGTGTCAAAACTAGACACAAATCATACAAAGTTTTCACAAATGTCAATCGTGAGACATTCCTTTGTAGCGGACCCTTTGTAAACAAATCATTGAAGTCATGCGGGACTGGGACAGAAATAGGTCGTGGAGCATCGCGAGCGTCCGTCACACAGACGACACGTATTTTTGGACGTGCACAGTTGCCAGTGACACTAGATATAGAAAGAATATTTGATAGGTATGTACATGCAGCTAGCGAATGTATTTGAAATTGAAAGCAGTTGCAATCGCTGTTCAAACAATGTGGAGTGAAGGAATTGTCTGATTGCGTTAGGGATTTGAACCAAAGAACACTTCCAAGTTCTTCTTTTATTTCAACTGTATCATGCGCGACCTCGTAGACTACACGGGTACTCTGAGAGTCTGAGGTAACTTTGTAGCTAATCTAAATAATGTTAGGCAAAGAGTTATTTAAACTTGCAACAAAAAAAGTTATTCAACAAAGTAACCGCTACAATACCACAAATATATTTTTGAAAATTTTTGTAGATAAAGAATACGGGCGCGAGCAGGACTCGAACCTGCGCCTCCCGGATATATACTCCAGGCGCTCTGACCACTAAGCCATCTCGACCTCTGCTCACCACCGCGAATTCTTCGTCCACATTTTAACGACTTTTGGCGACGTCATTGCTATCCATTCAGTACCTATACAGGTGACCGAACCGACACGACTAACTTTACAGTTAATACAATGTCGTAAAGATGCAATTACATTAAAAAATACAGATATATTTTTGAAAAGCATTAACGCATGCTTAGCGAACCTTAAAGTTACATATTTTTGTGGAAAAACTATACAACGCTACAATACTATTACAATTCCATGGTATAATTATTCTCCCAATAAAAAGTTTGAACGAAGATTTTTCGCATAATCTGAAACATTTCCTGCTGCTAAATGGCCAGTAATTCAATCTACATAACCGTTGAAAGACGCATTAGTATTCAGCCTAGATCGTGTACACTCGCTGAAACTAAAACGTAAGTACGTAAATAAATACAGGCAGTACTGTGCCGCTACATTTTGTCTCGCATGCAATCGTTATGGCCATGATTTTGGCATAGATCAACGGAGAAATGGTGGAGAACAAGAAATTGGAACAAGTGGCTCTGAGAGTATACACGCAAAACAATTTATTGGAGATGATAACGTTTGAAATATTCTTAAATTTATTAACTCCATAAATCAAGAAGACTCCACACCACAGACAGGGCCAACTAGAAGATCTAACTACGAAGCAAAATCAACATAATTATATTCATATGTATGGAAAAATCATGCTAGATGGAAAACAGAGGCTTTATTTCATGTTTTTGGATATAAACAAAACGTGTCTGTCAAACTATTAAAAACCAATCGATCGTTAAAACAACTAATCAAAGCTATGGCTATAAATAAACTGGTTTCTTCACATAAACAAGCTATGATGACGCATCCGCTGACCTTGCGTAATTTCCACTAGTTAAAGTCATCGACCGCGTGTTACCTCTGCGAAACAGTACGAAAGTATTATAATTCTACCCCCTTCCTGAAGTTTAGTGTCCTTACTTCTCTCCGAGGCTATAACTGGAATTCCTTGGTACAACAGACAATGTCACACCTCATACAAAATGAAACTGTAGTGCAAAACCTTTTTATGTAGAGACGGACGAGTATATATGTCTCGTATCACAGTCATTGTATCCAGTACAGCAGGAATGTTCAGTAATAGCAGCCTTCGTGTATTGTCACTCGGAGGACCAGACGGGAGACGCCTTCTAAATATCGAACAAATTTGCTCGCTACTTTTGGCGGGGGGTGAGGTAACACATAAGCACAAAAGAACTTGTACTAAAGCGAAAATTGCTGTCGTCATTACATTAACAGTATTAAAATACATAAAAAACTAAATACAAACAAAAAATTGTGTTACACACGATTAACATCGTGTACTATTGTTATAACCATACTGGTAAAAGGTATCTTTATATGATTGGGAATCATATGCCAGTGGCGAGAGGGGTACGCCCGCTAAAACTACTCCAGTACTAATTCCTTCAAGTATTGTCATTACTTGACACTTTTCTATAAATCCTTTGAACTGTACATGTTCTGCATTTGGGGTTGCCAAACACACGGATGAAATCGCACCTATGGACTTTCTACGGCTACGTAAGGCATAGCTCAATAGCACTGATCAGAGACCTATGGCACAAACTGGGAAAAAGCCTGAGTGGGTGAAATAGGGCTGTCAATAATGATGTCCCGAACAAATTTCAACGGAGGGGACTCGTTTGGTATTTACACCATACGAACGTCTACGTCGGATGTGACATCATCATACCCTTTTAGAGTAGTCTTTTTACACGACTACCTAAAAAAGGAGTGTTATTTATTTAGAGTTTATGTATGTATGTTGTCAGTTTCTTTATTCCACCATAACTTCTAAATGCCTGAACCGATTTCGATGTATGGCGTATCGTTAGAATCCTTACATAGTATCGGGTAAAAGAGGTAACAGTAAGATTTTTTTAAATGCCAGGCGTGCTTTCTAATTAATATCATATTGTTCCTCCACATATATTCTGTTAGCGGTCATCTTAGTATTGACTTTTCCTTCGAGCCATCGGATGTAATCTTCATTAATTTCCCACCAATACTCAAGTCGGTCTGCGAGCCGCTTACTCTTTGGCTGTCAAAACATAGCGTGTATTCGGCTTCTACCGTTTCATTGTTCTATATATTGGTCACGATACGTTTCCTTTCTCATTGTGCACCATACTCTTTAGTTATTGTTTCTATAGACATGTTTGAAATTAAATGTGTATGATATTAACAAAAAAACTTATATTCCTTTGTTATGACTGTTTTGGTGTAGGTTTTAACTTCAGGTAAGGGTAACACGGTTTTTTCTAGGGCAGATTCGATTATTTCAAGGGATTCCCCAAATTTACAACAAATAATATCAATTATTGTTCACCGGTCACTACGCACGTACATTTTTCGGGATTACTCGACTAGCTTCGAACTCGAACGGAGCCTTTAGTCATGTGCTGAACCCGCAGCGAAGTCGCGAATCAAACTGCTGCTGAGTTTGACTCGCGGCATCGCCGCAGACTCAGCAAGCAGTAGTAACCGGTGAACAATAAGTGATATGAATATATCTCACGAAAGTTATCATCAATCATCAATACATATAATAAAAATGTAACGGATCGCTGTCTGTACATGGAAGATATATGAGAAAAAATATTATTGGGACCTATAGCAACGCAAAAAAACGCAAAGAATTTTTGTCTGTTTGTCTGTGCGTTTGTGCACGATAATATCAGAAACGGCTTATCCGATTTAGATGTGGTTTATATTGTGGTAAGCTTCACTTAAGATTTAGTGTTTGATTCATGTCAATCGGTTCATAAATAAAAAAGTTATGCCAATTTAAAGAATCACGTCGAACATTTGTTATTTACGACACCCACGCGGACGGAGTGGCGGGCACAGCTAGTTAAAAAGTAAAGATAGGATAATGTTCGAAAGTAAACTTAAGCGAAGTTAATAAAAACATAAGAAAAACTGACGCTTGTTAATAAGCTCAGATAGCACCTAAGCTAAATAACTTGAATTCGACACCACTGCCTATTAGTCCAGTAAATTTGCTCTCAAAATTATGCCGTATTCCGTGTACAAAATATACATAAGTTAGCTAGTCTGTTTGTGCCGTACTGTTGGGGATTATCTAATTTTGTCGCGGCTTCATTATAAACACGCTAGAATTTTGTTTATGAAAGAGAAAATAATGACCAAGTTAATAAAGACCAACTTTGTATACGTTATTTTAGAAGTTGCTGTTTAACTGAAGTGCCCAATTTAATGTTTCAGACAAATTACACCTTTTTGTTGTAAAATGATGGTCTTTTATAAATACATTTATTATCATTATAGCTATACGTTAAGTGCCAGAAATCTGTTATCTTATAGTTGACGAATAACCAGTGGGCTTACTCTTGAAAATAATTCCGCTCTATTGACATTGGAAATAGTAATATCTTAGGTTTGCGCGATCACTACACATTATAATAAAACAACTTTTAACCGGATTAATCGAACTGAAGTCCTCCTGCGACCACGAACGCTGCAAAGTGTTCGAAACGTCAGGAAAAACAAAAAACCAATAATACACGCGATTAATCCGGTTAAAAGTTGTTTTATTAAGACATTGGAAATGTCAGTTCGTACTTTTAAATGCCAAAATGTCTAAAAAATAATTATAAATTCGTGATAATATGAAGACAACATGCTTTAAAATTGAGGCAACTGTAATGTAGGTAAATTTATTTTAAAATTACGCGTTGTTTTAAGGCGTCTATTTAATATTGGAATTGGATTGGAATTGTTATTAGATTCAAGAGTAACCCCACTGGAGTCAGAGTTTAAACCACTGAGAACATATCTCAAGTGTACTTCCTCACTATAATAAACAAGTAAACGGTGAAGGATAACATCGTAAGGAAACCAGCACACCTGAAAGATGTTCTCGATGGTGTGTAAAGTCATGTCAGAGACCTACGGGTGATTTAAATTCTGACACTAGGTTATCACTGCTCAATTAGTACTTATATTAGACAAATAGATGAAATTGGTACTGCATAGTGCCTGTTAGATACAGCTAAAGTAATTAACGATTTTCACCTAATTACTAACAATACAACACATACCATTAAAAGCTAATTAGGTATCATTCCTAAATACGATGCCAACGAAGGCCATGATAAACCAAATCCATTATTAAACCACATCGACCCCAATATTGTGGGGTTTCGTTCCCCATTGGGGCGACAAGTACTTCACAATCAATCAATTTGCCTAACTTTCCCAACTACGGCGGGGTCGACTTCCAGTCAAACCGGATGCAGCTTAATACCAGTATTTTACATGGATCAACTGCTTATCAGACCTCCACCACCCAGTTACTGGGTAACACGATATCTTGTGGTATGACTGGTTGTCAGACTTTCAGGCCTCTGACTACCCGTAACGGCTATCATAGATCTTCATTTAACATCCGGGACCGACAGTTTAACGTGATCTCCGAGGCACATAGGTCTCGATATAAAATTACACCCATCCACATACCGACAGGAGCAAGCGCATCTTAACCTCAGTCGATTAATCTGTGCGGCTGTTACTTAGCCACGAGCCCCTCCCTCACAATAGAAAACATACCATTTAAAGGCAGGTAATTAGGTATAATGATCCTGAATGGAATACCAATCCGTACCATGATAAATCAAACCCATTATAAAATCACATCGACCCCAATATTGTGGGGTTTCTTCCCCCCATAAGATGGGTGAAGTACTTTACATTGTAATGATATTGATAGTATGTAACATCACGCCTGTGTTCCCATGGTAAGGTAGAAACGTACTGTCGTACACACATATTGTACCGATGCAGTCGTTAAAGACTCATCGTGATGAGCTGTTCGTATCGGTAACTGGGCACAATTCTACGAGCTGCTACTGAGTAACAATAACACTGGCAGACCCGGGAATCGGAACCAGAACCTCACGCTGAGCAGTCGCACTTGCGACCACTAGACCAATTAAGATATTTACTAGTTGAAGCCGATGCTAAAAAGTATAGGCGGTAACTTTCCGTAGGAAGCAAAATGACAAAGTAACACATTGTCTCACTGATGAAGACGAAAAAAAATAACCAATAAGCACTCGACAATATCGGAAAAGACAATAAATCAGGAGCGTTGATCCAGCCTAAGGAAGTTCTAGCAGTAGAATGTAGAGGTTAACGACCTCAACGCTGTATATCCTAACTACCCAGTACCTTTCTGTAAAACAAACTCCTAATTTCTTTTATGTTAGTGTGGCAAACCCGCTGGCTGCCCACCTGATGGGACCACCACCGTTTATGGACATCTACAATACCAAAAGCATGTATCGTACCCCGCGGGAAAATCTCCGGAGGAAACCCAATTCAACATCTTGCAGGTACGTGGTAAAAAACAATCGTGTAAAACGAGTTGTGTGAGCTGACCACGTATCTGCGATGTGTGGCGCTTTTTCGGGATGGCGAGACGACTTGTGGTAGAAGCGCGAAGATAGATGAGGTTGAACAGCTCTTCAGAACACTATGAAATAGGCAAAGTGAGCCGAAATCTAGACGAAGGCTCAGCAGACACTTCTTTAAAACGCATCAGACACAATATTGTTTTGTCATGTGGTCAGGATTTTATTAGTCAACTTAGCGTCAGATTTCTTTAAGCCCTCTACGTCAGAAAGCTTCTTAAGCGCGACTGGTATTAAGTAACGCCAATACCGACAGCTTAACGTGGTCTCCGAAGTACGGAAAGGCTCACAGATAAAATGAGGTCATCTATCTGCCGACCGAGTGACCTATCACCGATGAGAGTTCGGAACAAGCTATGAGGGCCTCCATCACACCCAGTATTTCAAATACTTACGTCCACAAATCTATTACACAAAATATAACAAGATCGCTCTGTTATCAAAGAACACAACTACAACGCGAGATTAGAACAGCTAGATGTAGGTTGTGATAACGGCGTGCCAACGTGGCCAACATTTGTTGTTCTAATCAAGGAACTAATAAATTCAGAGTTACTGTTTTACAAATTTTTATTTTTTACCTAGCCGTGCTTGTGACGTCGTTAGCGCGGGACTTTAAAATTTTGTGGCTATGGTATCACTTAGACCAGAAAAGGTCTATCGTGATCAACACTTTTGCGTTTAAATTAGAGTTCATCCCTAAACCCTGCCGCTGTGATGAACTGCAAGATTTTTCTAGGGGAGAGCTCTTTTATTTCATCCGGGCTTAAAATATATTTCCCTAGATGAGCGTAGCGCTTATGTATTAGCGGTCCACATTCCCCTAAAAGGTGAAGTGGTGTTTCCTCAGCCTCTTCACACCGTCTGCAGGTTTGTGTCTCGCTTAGCCTCAAATTGAACATGTGCTTATTTAAGTGAACAATGAAGGCTCTTGCCACTAGTGCGGGACTTAGACAAATACATAATATAACCAGTCTGGGGCAATGTATCCAATAGCAGAACCCCCTCAAATACATTCTCACTAATGAGTAACAAAAGAGAGCATGAGAAAGTCTCACACTATATAGTCGAAACCAACAAATATAATAAAAAAAAAACAAAAAAAAAAAACAACCAGCCCATAACTATCCCACTGCAGGGGAAGGGCCTTTCTCATACACAAATAGCACTTTATATTTATTCTAGCTGGTGCCCGCGACTTCGTCTGCGCGACTAAAGGTAGCCTGTCCTCCCCCAAGATACAAACTATCTCTTTGCCAAATTTCATTACGATCCCTTTAGCCGTTTATTCGAGAAAAGGTAACAAACAAACAGAGATATTTTCGCCATTATGTATAATATAAGTATGGATCAATGATTCAAACCTTCTGAATCTGATACGTGAACATATAAGATGAAATTCCTGTTTAGTCATTCTTTTTTCCATTGAGCGGTTTTGCTTTTAAACAACAAATAACTAAAATTAAAATGTCTATTATGAATAAATGGTTTATTACTTTACTTTGCAAACCTTGTGGGAAAATCTAGTAACAAAATTTTAAACCATCCGCTTGACTTTGGAATATTCAATTCCTACTTTTGAATGGCATATTGGCTTTAAGAATATTATAGGAAAATTATTTTACTTCTACAAGCGCGCTTCAAAATTGAGATCACTGTGATGTAGGAACATTCTCCGCGACCTCATCCCACCAGCCCCCTTCTACCATCGAACATCTAGACGCACTGCAAGTTACCATCCCTACCTTGTTTCTATTCCAATTCGCACTAAGCGTATTCAATCATCTTTTATAATGCGCACAGCAAAGGAGTGGAACTCTCTACCTGCGTCTGTGTTTCCGAACGCATTCAACCCTAATCTCTTCAAAGTTAGAGTGAGCAGGCTTCTTCTGGGTAAGCTCACTCCATCGTCGACTTTGTCTCTGTCACCTCTGACCTAGACTAGAGTAAAGAGCAAACCCATGAAAAAATAAAACATTTATTTTTGGATACCACACTGATGTTAAGCCTTGAATTAAAATTGAAATAGTATTGGATTAGAAAATAATTTAAAACTAACAGGCAGGGTAACTTTGATCAGACGGATCTTTTCCTCTCATTAAGTAAACGTTGGATCTCATGAAATACGAAAAACAAACAAGTCCTAGCATCCTGTGTGTGAATACGATAGACAAACTGATAATATAGGATCCATCTATTTTGTGCTGTTTTAATTACGGCGGGCCGCGGCCCAACGTTTAATGTCGGGAGGTGGTATATATACACATTTGCCGTCAAACTTTGATTGCGCGATGTAGCGTGTTGTGCGCGTATTATCTATGTAGCGAGATAGATGTCGCTACACTTTTATTTGTTCTCCATCCGATCGGATCTTATACTGTTACGAGTTGATCCGTCCGCAGCTGCGCACGACGTTAACTATTATAGATAGATAACTGCTTTTTGCTCCTTTCATGAAAATAGACAAAAATCTATTCATATTAATTATTATTTAACGGTTGCCCGACCAGTTTCGAATTTGAACGGAGCTAATTCATCAGCTGAGCCCGCAGCGATGTCGCGAGTCGGCAAGTTATTATACAGAAATCTATTTGTTATTTTACCAAAAGCTTCCTTTTGGAAAACTCTGTTCATTGGCTAAAATTCGAACAAAATTTCTTCAGTAGTTACGGAGAAAATTGTATTCAGACAATCGGTGAAGGACTTTGTTTACACTATGTAGATTTCATTTCATTATTCTCTTTGTAAACGTCGCCTTGGCAATGAATTTCAGAAAACGTGTCGCACGCCTTTATAAATAATGTCATTTGGTGTTTTTCGAGGCCACAAACACGGCATTAAACGTAATGGTGAAAGCATTTCCATGTTATTCTTTCTAGTTCAAGCACGTAGGCAAGGAGAGTGTTTGGGCAGATCTTATATCGTCTTAGCACTTGGAGTGATTAGATTGGCACCATATCGAGTGGCCTATAATCCTTTTACGATGTATGTGAATGATTCATGCCTTACAGATCTGTTGCCTCTGGTATAGTAAGAATACCAACCATAGAGTAATCTATACTAAAATAATAAAGCTGAAGAGTTTGTTTTTGTTTCAACGCGCTAATCTCAGGAACTACTTGGTAGATTTGAAAAAATCTTATTGCATTTAATAGCCCAAATCTTGAGTTATATGCTATTTAACAACACTTAGGAGCCGAGCTAAAAGAAAAAAACGAGTGACATCGCGGGCACAGTTAGTTTTGGAATAAAATTGTGGATTTTAAGTTAATTTATGAGTTGTATAAAACCGAATGCAGCGTAAATTACGTGACACAAAAAAAACTATTCACAGAACACAAACACACTTAATTAAGCAAGTTTTGGTCCGACCGCAAGATAATAGTAATATCTTTAAAATCTGTTGGTGAAATCAAAAGACGTGAACTTATTATAAGACTGGATGACCTATTAAACATGATATATTTTAATTATTAAATTTAAACGGGACTTAATCGCGCTGAAAGCATAATATTTATTTACCTCGCCGTTTCGTTCAAGTAGCATTGATCGTGGTCGCGAGTAGACTAGAAAATGCGGGTGTCATCGTCGGAAAGAGCGAATAGTTTTTGCATCCACCCGCACTTGATCTTGTAAATTTTAACATTAAAACGGATTTACGTTTGAATTCAATAATTATGTTTTCGAATCGCGAAAGTTTAAAAAGTACATGATATCTTTGTTTTTCAGATCCACGAAGGAAACGACAAATTCACACAGATATTTCCAATTTTTGTATTTACTCATCATCAATCAACTAAAACGTAACTTATTTAATACTCAATAGAACTTAATAATAGTTGTACTTAAACAATTTATTTTAGTATAAATATACAACCGTTTTCCCTTTGGCAACCTTTTTCAGAACTGCATAGTCATAATCATAATCATTTATTTGCCTAAGGTGTTGTGTACCATGAGTACTTTTTTTGTGTTCAAATCATATAAAACTGTTCAAGCTCTATTTGCACACTGTTACTTAAGCGACCACATGGCAAGTGGCATGTACGCGTTAAACCAGAGATTCAAACTAACGTCCGTTCTCCACAGCCAGTTGCTACGCGGTATGCACCGGAGTCCGGAGTCTCCGAACTGGTAGAATGTCGGTGTCTATTTGTTCGTGTATGAGCAAATACGAACGGCCGTAAGTATTCCCAGTAAGTATGTATTATAACGGTTATTTCCATAATGCTGTATGTTTGGGATTAATCGACGCATCGTCTATATCAAAAGCTTATCGATAATATATTAATCCTATTAATATTATGACGCGAAACTCTGTGAGGATGGATGGGTGTTTGTTAATCTTTCACGCAATAACTATTGAACGGATTTGGATGAAATTTGGCATACAGTTTATGGCGTAGATGAACACAAAGGATTCTTATATCTGGGCTGGGCCCAAATCTAAAGTCCACGCAGACGAAGCCACGGGCGAAAAGCTAGTCTAATAAATAAAAATCTCGTGTTTGTTATCGAACTCCTCCGAAACAGCTTGACCGATTTTTTATACCCCTAGGTGATAAGGGTGGCCCTATCCAGAAAATTTATTTGGCAGAAGGACGTTTGCGGGGCACAGCTAGTAATAAATAATATTATAAGAAGGATTTATTTGTTTGTGATCGATAAAATCTGAAACTACCAGGAAAGCTATATTAATTTATTTCAGTAATAAAAATATTTCAGCCTAAATTCCAAGCGGGGGAAGCCGTGGGCAAAGCTAGTTTTGTGTAAGTTGGGATACAGATTCAGGCCCAAATGGAAAAGATCTGAGATTTGGGAATCATTGTCGATGATCGAATGATTAGTCAGATAGCTAGAAAAACTCTTGATACAGGTTATTTATGTTACTGAGGGAAATAAATCACACTTTTTATAAGACGAGTATCTTAATTCATTCATTGACTAGGCCTCCGGAGACCGATAATAATAGAGTTATTAATTGTCTCATTATCGGTGTTTTAAAGGTTAAGGAACGCGCATTGTATCACTACAGATGACTTTTAAAATAGTGGGTCCAAAAGATATCTAGAGAGAAGAAAAGTAATGAATTTTTAGACAGACAAAAATGAGGAAGTTTTAAATAGAATAAAAGTAAGAATTTTTCAAAAGGAAGAAGTGATAAATTTTGTAAAAGAAGAATTATCCAAGTAAGGCATTTTTAGACAGAAGAAAGGTAAGGAATTTTTAAAAGAAGAAATAGCAGTGTAAGTTATTTTTAGACAGAAGAGAAGTAAGGAATTTTCCCTTTGACACGTGCAAGGAATTTTACAATACCATAGAACACAATTATTTATCATCTCCATAGTCATATTGATAGTCTACTAGTATCAAATCCGATGCACCAGTAGAATGTCGCCGTGTTTTTCCAGTGCAAGCTACGCGCATGCGCTACCTTATGCGTGGGGGCAGGGATCAATGCTTCCAGTTATAGGACGATTTTGAAATTCAATATGCTGTTTTATTTTAAAGAATGGAAAGAAATACATATTTTATTCATAATTAACAATTAATCAGTACATAGTATAAAACAAAGTCGCGTCCCTTCTGTCTGTCTCTATGTTTGCTTCGATCTTTAAAACTACGCAACGGATTTTGATGTGGTTTTTTTTAAAGATGATTCAAGAGGACGGTTTTAGTATATAATTTGTCAATTTTTTGTATACATTGGCTAAAATATAATGATATTTGTTGGAGGTATCGGAAAAAACAAGCCGTCTGGGATCTTTCAACGAAAACGCTGCCTAAACCCTTTGAGATATAACAAAATGATGTATGGTGGAATTGTGTATCTTAAATAGGTCTACAGAAAAGTCCGCGATGACATATGTCTATCTCTTAAGGATGACATACTCTATCCATTTTAATACTTAAAATAAATGGGCAATTATCAGTACAGTATCTAATAATTTTGTAATAGGCACTTAATTCAGCGAATGGAATCGTTATTATTACTTGTATGATTATAATTTATAATAATTCCCACAAAACAGTTTCTCCAATTGATAATATCTCGTACGTAGGGTACGTCTACGTTTATACCACATATAGCACACATCTTATTTTTCTAAGGTAACATGGAAAAATACGAACGGGATTGGAACCCACCAGCTTTGTCATACCGTGACATCGCTACACTAACAGAACTACCGTGTCGCTGGTTCGCATCTATTAAATTTCAAGTTCCCTTCTTTAGGAGTCGCCTGGCGTTATCTATTTAGCAATTATTTACAGTTTACTAACTCAGCGCTACCACTTTGCAGATGTAAGGCGCCGAACGATCATCCCAATCCTATAATACATGCATGTTAAGACTATGACGTAATGCCTATTATTTATAGATACTTCAATTTTTCAAGATAAATCTATAATTATTTTTATTACTTCAATTTTATTTATTGGTATCGACAAGTTACGGTTGCTTGGTGTAGAAAAAAAACCTATAATTTAGTTTCAGACTGAATTCTAAACAAATATTAATCACAGCAGTAAAAAATACATCATCACTACTTATTATATAAAACAAAGACCTACGCCGCGTCTATCTGTCTGTTCGCGATAAACTCAAAAACTACTGCACCGATTTTCATGCTGTTTTCACCAAGGTATAGAGTGGTTCTCGAGGAAGGTTTTAGTATATAATTTGTCAAGTTTTCGTATGCATGGCAAACGTAATGATATTTGTAGGAGGTGTCAGAAAAAAATAAGCCGTCTTGGAGCTTTCAACGAAAACGCTGCCTAAACCATTTGAGATATAACAAATTAATGTATGGTGGAATTGTGTTTCTTATATAGGTCTACAGAAAATTCCGCAATGGCAAATGTCTATCTCTTAAGGATAAAATACACCATCATTTTTAATACTTAAAAAAATGGGCAACTATAAAGCGGTAATTGGAAAGCGGGAACGGGATCAAAATTTCATGATTACTTTTGGTCGCGATAACCGACATACACGCAGCCGCGGGCATCAGCTAGTTTTCTTAATAATATACATTATACTTTGGTGACGGTTACTTTAAATAATTTACTTAATATTTCTTGTATATTTTCATGTAAGTGGCTTTTTGCCTTTAAGAGAACAAATGATTTTAAACCTACAACAATAATTTTATCTCAAAATTTTCTAGCTTAAACAAACGCTAGCATGTTCAAAGGGAACCTAGTAGTGACTGGCGTTATCTAAATTATTACCCCTTGACAATAACCCGGTTAAAGTTGTAGCCCATTGTAGCCGTTATCTGTACCCTCTAAAATGTATTAAAACTAGTGCAATGTAGTCAAATGGAGTAGGTGGCAGCCCTGGGACTAGGGGTGTCGCATCATGTAAGTTGTTTTTGAAGTTTGTTCATCATAAGACATAAAGGAATGAGTCTATGTTTTATGTAGTTCGCGTATGAGTTAAATGGAGTAAGTGACAGCCCTGGGACTAGGGATTTTCATCATGTGAGTTATGTCTTTTTAACGTTTTAATTTAAGGCAGATTAATAGTATTTTCAGTATTAATAAAACCCTGTCACGCGAAATTTTCTGTTTACATCATTTTCTTGTGATTAAAAACAGACTGCAATAAAATTTTCATCGCTCAAGTTTTTACATCAAAAGAGAGAATTTTTCCTTTGACTATTTGGACTGTCAACAATGGACAACTATTGACGGAACATCGATACATAGTCAGATCGATAGATCAGAGTGGCCGGCGCCATATTGTTTATAAAAATTACTTGTAAAAATGTCTTAAAAAATCTATTTACAGAAATAAAGTCATTTATCCGCAAAAGCAAGAATAAATTATAATACATACATTTCAAGGTTTATGATAAAATGATCATTATTTAAGTAGGCATACGCGTGCAACATTTTTGGAGCATGAATTTGGATGATAAATCTTGAACCCTTCACGGTAACAATACATTCAAAGTCGTAAACCAAAATTATATAAGATTCTGACAACTGCTTCATTGGTCTACTGGTAGCAAGCACGAATGCTGAGCACGAGGTCACCGGTTCGATTCCCGGGTCGGGCAGTGTTTTTGAAATTTTCTGTTAGAAAATTCTCAATAGCAGCACGGAGTTTGTTATTATGCCCTGTATACGGTAATAGGCTCCCCACCTATTACATGGACCTTAATAACTGGTAAAATTTGGGTGTACTATTGTGTACACCTCTGCCTACCCCTTTGCGGAATACAGGCAAGATGCTATGTACGTATGTTTTACTGCCTGCCAAACTATACCGGGCGTACGATATCCGTCAGTGTCAACCCTGCGTTATCATAATCACAGCACTAACAAACAATAGATATTGGTATCACAATCATAACATTTCAAAAGACTATAAAACGAGGGAGCGAGATATAATATATGTTGACAATGCAAGGCCAAAAGTATATCGTAGTGTAACTATACAAACATACATACATTATTGTCTTCGTAGTCTTCTGGAGTGAACAACAAGTCACTGAATCATCGAAGTAAACAAGTTAAAAATTCACCAATACATTGATACAAATTCTAGAGCTTTCCAAGAGATCTTAATGGACACGAACTTTATGGACACCTTCCGTAGAAATTATCAAACTAAAATCTATACTAACGCGATTAGACCATGAAGTAAAATAAATTTATCTTAAATATTTTATTGACATTCTATCTCATTCAAAAAGCTCTCCCTTTTATAAAGAAACAGAATGGCAATGAAACATTTCTATCATTAAAGTTACAATATTAAATGGAAAAAGAATACGGTCGCGAACAGGATTCGAACCTGCGCCTCCCGGATAAATACTCCAGGCGCTCTGACCACTAAGCGCAGGTTCGAATCGTGTTCGCGACCGTATTCTTTTTCCATTTAATATTGTAACTTTAATGATAGAAATGTTTTTCCATTTAATATTGTAACTTTAATGATAGAAATGTTTTTCCATTTAATATTGTAACTTTAAAGTTCGCTAAGCATGCGTTAATGCTAAAAGATAGACAGGGACAACGTTAGTGTAAACATAGAATATAGATCGAATGCAAGCGAGACATCACGAATAAACACTGGTCAGCCAAAAACACGGGTTGTTTATTTATTTACACACTGCGGTCGCGTGATCTCGCAGCGCCGAAACGTGATAAATGTTAATGCTCGCATTAAATATAGTTTGAGATTCAATCATCATCCGAGTAATTGGGTACTACCTCCCAAAAATAGATAACTAGTAAAGTAAAAGATTCTGACAGCGTAGATATTTTGTAAGATTTATGGTCGATAGTAAAACATGGGTCAATGTCGCTGTACCGCAAAACTATTATTGTTGAACACAAAAAGGGTTAAGGAAAAGTCTATGATAGACTTAGCCGATGGTTTGGTGGTCAGCTCGCGTAGACCAAGTGGAAACGGGTTTTGTCTATGGTAGAATAGACAGATTAAAGGAATGTTGTGGCATTTTTTTAAGTTCTAGAACGCGACACTTGTTATTACGTAGGTACGTCACATGACAACGACACCGTAACATACTTCAGGCAAGCCTACAAAGCCCCAGCCCCCTTTACATATTCGCAAAATCCCCCCAATCTATTTCTAATTTGCAAGATAACATGTCCATGCGATAAGAACGTACATATATTATGTTACAACCGTCGCGGCACAAACGGTCAGACAAGCGTAAACCATTATCTATGACGTTCACTAGGTCGCCAAACCTGTATTTAATGATAAATAGTACACAACGCACTGTTAGAGTAATAACAACTTTATCGTCTATGAAATAACGTTTGTTATCGTAGGAGATATATGTCGGGCAAACCTTCAAAAGTTATGCGACTCACAACGATTAGCAGTCATCAAAACAAATAGAATTTTAAAAGGTATGGAAATAAATACAGTGACATAATACGCTGTTAAGTGGCTAATAAAATTTGTAAAGAAAATTATCCATTAGTACATTGTTTATTGATCAAAATTCAGGGAATTTCGAAATCGAAAAAATCGTTTAAATGGATCGGAAGTTACTTCATCACTCATGGAAGGCAGGATGCGCCCACATGTCACTTCCCTAACTCGTCCCTACCGTTCATCCAATTGTTTCATTGAAACCTTAAAAGTTCCTGTCATTAGGTATCTAAGCCGATTCACAGCCCACCATAAAATTTGTTGAATCAATGAAATTATTACGGACGGACTTTGGAACACAGAAACACACTGGAAATATCCTTCGGCCTTCAAACAATGTAAACAATATGTCGTCACCCTTTACCCCTCTCAGGGTCTTCTAAAGGAATGAACAGGAAGGCCGTCTGATCTTGTTTACATGTTACAGCGACTGTGTCCCCCTACTGACATTATCTATGTGTACACAAACTAACCCCCCTTCTCCTCACACCTCATGTCAATAAGGTTGACTAGTCCGGTGCGTAAAGATTCTACTTGTTTACCAATACAGCCGTGTGTCATTGCGCAATGGAACGTTGGCACTGCAACAAACGCCGCGCATGCGTGGCGTAAGAATACACGAGAGCAAAATGCGTTAGCGCCAGCTGTGAGAACCGTTGGGATAATTTAGGGAAATAGGACTTGTAACTATTTGATACATATAGGTACGGTTAACATCAATTTGATAATGTAATGGGTATACTTTACAACTGATAACAGATTGTACGAATATCGTACGAAAAACTCCGCAACACGTGGAATTATAGTAATATCTTAGGTTTTCACTACACATTATAACTAAACAACTTTTAACCGGATTAACCGCGTGTAATTTTTTTTAAAGTTTCGGTTTTCCTGACCTTTCGTTCACTCTGTAGCGTTCGTGGTCCCAGGACTCTCCTGCGATACTTATTATAATCTAGGAATTATACTTAAACTAGCTGATGCCCGCGACTTCGCTCGCGTGGATGTCGGTTATCGCGACCAAAAGTGATCATGAAATTTTGATGCCGTTCCCGCTTTCCAATTACCGCTTTATAATTGCCCATTTTTTTAAGTATTAAAATGGATGTAGTATGTTATCCTTAAGAGATAGACATATGCCATCGCGGACTTTTTTGTAGACCTATATAACATACACAATTCCACCATTTTTTTTTTTTTATATCTCAAAGGGTTTAAACAGCGTTATCGTTGAAAGCTCCCAGACGGCTTATTTTTTTTCCGACACCAACAAATATCGTTATATTTTAGCCAATGTATACAAAAACTTGACAAATTATATACTAAAACTATCCTCTTGATTCACGCTATCTATTAAGAAAAACAGCATGTTAATCCGTTGCGTAGTTTTAAAGATCTAAGCATACATAGGGACAGACAGCAGGAAGCTACTTTGTTTTATACTATGTAGTGATTGATGTTTTTAACAGTTTATTACGCAGTACCATGAGTTGACGCCAAACTACCGAATATTACAAAAACTCTACACCTATTAGTATCAGAATCACAAGCACGAATAGTACAGAAACACGCCATTCAATAATTTCAAAGCTGTTCTGTGCAGTGCAGTTCCTCTACAGTAGGTATAATCTCATAATATATATTTACTTTAGAAAGAAAGAAACATTTGTTTGGCACAAAACACACAAACACAATATCAAGAAAACAGAATAATTAAAAAAGCATATAGTTCATGTTTTTTTACAATTCTATCAAATAGTCTTTTGAAACATTAATAAATTAATAATTTACAAGACATTGCGAAAACTTGCGATTTTTTTGTCGATAAACTATTCCCAAGTTATTTCGGTATTCTAATTCGGTAATTAACATAACAAAAACTTCTTTGAGTATTGTTACTTTAGTTTTTACTTCACCTCCTACTTTATTTTACGTAAATAAACACAGTTCGGTTGATGTTGATTTATTTTATTATGTACGCTACCTTCTTTGTTTAGTTTTTTATTTTCCATCTGTTGCCATTGCGCCTAGGTAACCCGTAGACTTAAATCTCTTACCCTTCAACTTAATCTAGTTTTAAGATAAATCTTTGAAAAGCATTAACGCAAGCTTAGCGAACTCTAAAGTTACAATATTAAATGGAAAAAGAATACGGTCGCGAACAGGATTCGAACCTGCGTCCCGGACTCCAGGCGCTCTGACACACTAAGCCATCTTGACCCCTGCTCACCACCGCGAATTCTTCATCCATATTTTTAACACGTCTTTATGGCGACGTCATTGCTATCTATTCAGTACCTATACAGGTGCCCGAATTATTAAGGTAATTGCATTTTTTACGACATTGTATTAACTGCAAAGTTAGTCGTGTCGGTATTGTCACCTGTGTAGGTACTGAATAGATAGCAATCCACATATTTAAATGTATTTGGATATAGTGGTTTCATAATAATTATGAAAAGGCATCATAAGTCAGGGTCTATTTTACAAAAAGTCTAAAGGTTGTCATAATATTGTCACGATGAGAAAATATGTATTATAAACAAAGACTTTATTTTTATTATTTACAACTTGTACGAGTTAAAGTTAGTTTGACGTCATTCACCCATAACCTCCGCAAATTATCAATGAAATAATTAAGAATATCAGTAGTGATATAGCAACAATAAACCGGTATAAATTGGTAATATAAAAGCATTTAAAACATTGTGGAGACATAATTACGCGCGTGATATGGAATCGTATGTTACATAACAACGAACGCAGATTAATGCAATTAAAGAATAATAAATATTTTTTCCTAGTAAAGTATAATTTTATCCGGGAGGTTCGAATCCTGCTCACGACCGTATTATTTTAAGTTCTATAACTTACGAGTACGCTATGCATGCGTTAATGCTTTTCAAAGATTTATCTGTATTTTTGCCAGTATATATTTTCCAGTTGAATATAAATCAACCAAGTAGATAGTTTAACTTGAACAGATATTGGCATAATTTTGAAAAAATATATTCAGGATAAAATCAATTAAGTCTTTTAAAAACTTATGCCTCCCAGGAACACGTGTGTATATGCCCCATAAATAACAACAAAGTAAGTAGTCTCTATGGCATGGGCATAAACTTGAACTCAATCATAAATGTTTGGACACGAGAATCACGCAACATCTTTTAGGAGTCTTTTTCGAGTACCAGAGAGAGATATTGCTAGTCCAGCAAAATTAGAGCTGATTAGTTATGATCGCTAAAAGGAAATATCCTTTTGATCAAACGCAGCCGTCAAAACAAATAACCGCGGCGTACCCGCACGCAACATCGACCCGTGTGTTACGTAAGCGCAGACGCACAAACACAGTTCGTCACGCCGCGATGTAAACACGTGTATAAGGATACATTTGTTAAGTAGAACGGTAGTAATAGTTGCGAAGTGAAGATGAACTTCAAATTACGATGAAGACGAAGGTTGATAAATAGAGGAGCAGTAATGCAAGGATAAATTAGGGAGACTGTTCCGGTGGACCCCAGTTTACATATTTCTTCTTTCTTATAGTGTATCTATATAGCCTGGTCAACACCAACAAGTAGAACGAAAAGCACCGTTTAATTGAACAGAAAAACTCCAGCTTAATCGACTCTAAGACCAGATTTCAGATAAGCAGACAACATAACAAATGTTACATAAGTAAACAAAAAACAATTACAGTTTGTGTATACCGCATAGGGACAGCCAAGACCTCATTCGTCGAGGCTAGAGCCGACGTCAATGAATTCCAGACAATCGCAGACAATATTGCTAACAAATCAGCTCCACTTTAATTGGAGAATGACGTATGTATGTTATGAGAAAGAGCTAATAGAACCACTGATGGAAACAATACGTTATTTGGTGAACGAAACGGTGTAGTCTTTTACGATAAAGGGCTTACCACAGCCCCCAAATCTATTCTATTCTAATCTAATAATATTTAGTATGTTCACCAACAATATATTGTTCGATGAAAATGGCAGTTTATTCTTTATTCATACAAAAAGTTAGTCTTAGTAATGGTTATGTAAATTCATGAACATTTCTTTTCGTAGTCATTGCTAAAATGGACCACGAAATCCAAGGTTCATGAATTTGTCAATTCTGGACTTTGCATTGGTCGGCAGTCGACTCGCTAAGCTAAATCAAAAGTCATATATAGCATCCTGGCTCTGTTAAACATTTCATCAGTCCATCAGTGACTATGGAACTTGATAAAACTTGAAAAAATACCCGGCATAAATCCATTCATAACAAAAGACTTCATGATCTTCAAACGCCTGAGCGTATTTTCTTTAATTTTATTATATTTAATTAATATATTAAATGAGGGATTGGTATATTAATTAATTAACCAATTGAGTGATTGATGTAATTTTACTTTGTTTTTATTTTTATTTCATTTTTATTAATGTAATGTAATTTTCTGTGCTGGTGTCCTATATGGGTTAAATACCTGAAATAAATGAATTTTATTTATTTATTTAAAAAATCATAGCTCAACAAGTTTCAAACAAAACAACTAAATCCAAATGGTTCATCCGTTTGGGAGCTAGCACGCCACAGACATAACTTATAACAACCCCTGTTTGCGACCGTTAAAACTAACATAAATCATCTATCTACATAACCTGCTCATCAACATATACGCCTATTTAGCATTGAAACCTGTAGTATATCTAGATTCTAGATCTCCACCGACCTAGTTCGTAATACTATCAATAACACCGAGCAAAACATTCTAACGCGTAGAGTGACATTAGCTAGCATAGGTGTGTTCTACGTTGAACAAAGATGTGTGCATGTGAGTAGTTTTCCATTCCAGGCCAATGAATGGAAGCAGAATGGTTAAGGTGTTTTGTTATTGAATGCTAAATGAGGAAAATTACGATGTTTATTTATACTTGACAGATCTAACTTTAAATTTAGGACTTGATTCCCAGACTAAAGTTTCATAATTGTTAATCAATATTATGTCTATCGGTGCCTAATACATAGCTGCTGTAAACTTAAGGTTTATTTTATTGAATAGGTTGCCACCGAACAAATTATAATATAACATATCTGATGCAATTTGCCTCGTATTTTTGCGTAACTTTCGAGAAGTTTCGTGAGACATTAATTTTGACTCGCGATTTCGCAGCGGGCTCTGCTCATGATTAAAGGCTCCGATCGAGTTCAAAACTAGTCGAACATCCCCGAAAAATGGACTTGAATAACAACCATAAAACAATAATTAATTTACATTATATCCAGAATCTAGCACCATAAGTACCTATTTCCAGAAGTGCATCAAATATTATATCCTGTTTTCCTGAACATTTGCATAGCAACACATTTATAATAGGTGCACTTATCACCTTCCAGTAATCGAAACTAAAAATAAGCAAAACAGGAAAAATCCGACAATAACAATGCAATGATTCACCGAGAACAAATATGCAGTTTTGCGTAGTGTGTTGGGCTTTCACTTTTAACCACCTGCCATCATAAATCACCTTTTCCTGTTACACTTTCGACATTCAAATCAAGTTTATTGAAAGTTTACAGAACTAAATTAATGGAGTACTGCGAGGAATGTATGTTGTAACTTATGGAGCAGGTGTGAAGATCTTAACTAAGGGTAGGAAAGCTTGTTAGACGATATTTTCCAAACGTAATGCTAAGTGAGGACCTATTTTTGCATCTGACATCACAGATCCTATACGTGGATGATTATTTCTGATGTCCACCACTTGTTTGGCCACCACTGGGGGAAACAACTTTTAAAATTATTCTCGTTGTAGACCCTTACAAAAGTACGAATTTTAAACAGATCGGTTCTGGCACTCGCCGGCCGCTGCCGCTTCACCGCTCGCTCCGCTTGCTCATCCGTGGACAAACTACGCACAAGCGTAGTTTGTCCACGGTTCTAATATAACCTAATCTATTTTATGGTCCCCCAGTGGTGGACAACGAGAATATTTTTTAAAGTTTTTTCGCTGTCACTTGTTCCCCGCTAAGTCACGTGTTCACTTTGCCCCGATTCGGGAATAATCGAACGTGGATACCGCAGCGCTTTCAGTCAGTGGGTTGCCTTAGGGACCTGATAATCTATTCCGTAAAGACACCCATGACAACAATCAAAGAAACGAGGAATTATTCCCAAGAACTATTGGATTCAAAGGAATTTCCATCACCCTGAAAGATAAAGTTCAAGGCAATAAGTTCCACTTTCCCATGACATCGTTGGCTCCATCTAATAGACTCCGGCCTGTTAGCCATGTGCATTACGCCCAAGGCCAGACGGAGACACATGTGACACACATATTTAATGCAACTCTACATGGTATTGCCTAGTAAACAACATTTTGTGGCTGTATACCACGGCGGTTTGTGATTGATGGCTTTTATGTTCTCCGAATTGGATATAAAGATAGCTTAGTGGAATTATGTGAAAGAGAAACTGTAAATGCTGTTGTTTAGCTCGCATCTGGCGTGGAAGCTGGTTCGAACATACTTGGAAATAGGGTGGCCATTGTGGGCAAGCTAAGAGTCCTGTATTTTAGACGATTTCCAACGGCATTTTCTGTAAAATTACTTCGTTAAAAAACGATCTAGCAAAGGAGCCTGAACTCTGAACATTCGTAATATAGCTCTTATGATGTACTTTCTTTCTAGCTAATCTACTTGCCCACTTACACCACCAGAATGCGGGATTGTGGGAAGAATAAAATGCAGACAGAATCCTTTTAGTAGATTCAGTTTCTGTTCTGAACTATTTGTAAGTTTTTAAAGCATTGGAAAAACGTCTACATATATGTACAAAGCTCACCTAGCAGGTAGTGTTATAGCTTCGGCATCTGAACTAACGAACTGTGCCGACCCAGATTCTATTGGCCTAATTCCTCTAACCTGAATAGAATATAAATTAATCTCTTAACGGTTCAGACGACTGTAAAGGCTTAAGGGGTGATTTCAGCTAAAGATTATAGTCTCAAGAGTGACAGGTCTTGGTCTAAGACATTTTAAGTTACATGGGTTACCAATTTATTTCATCATCTCCCTGCCCTTATCCCAATTTATTTGGGGTCGGCGCAGCATGTATTCCTCTTCCATAGATACTCTATACTTGTACTGGAATGCTGCTAAAGATTTGGCCATGTTTTATGACCGGCCGCCTGCCTGACGTCAAACTTCATTGGGAATGCTGTTATTCGTAGTAACCGCCACCAATACGGTCTCGTTCTATCTAGGTATGTCACACCAAATGTTATCCATGCGCCAGGTTCTGATGTTATCCTACTATCACACTCCACTAATGGGACTAACGGGTTACCAATTTATTTACCATTAATAAATTCTAATAATATTATAAATGGAAGGTTCGTGAGGTTTGGATTCGATATTTTTTTAGTCATTAACTCAAAAACGTCTGGACGGATTTTTGTGAACGTTTACAAAGCTATAGATATAGGATATTGCCAAAAAATTGCTGTTTTCTGGGAAAGCTTTTGAAGTGAAAAAACTGAGACACTAGAAGGTGCTGATATCGTTTAAATTTGAAAGTCGAGAGCGGAAACTATTTACGATTTTACGAATAAAACTAAAAGGCAATAAGAGATAAAATAACAATGTTGCCTTGGAGCGCTTTAATTGAAATATGCAGAATCGTTGTAATAGCATACT
Source organism: Xylocampa areola (assembly GCA_935421205.1). Taxonomy (NCBI): domain Eukaryota; kingdom Metazoa; phylum Arthropoda; class Insecta; order Lepidoptera; family Noctuidae; genus Xylocampa; species Xylocampa areola. The sequence continues at coordinate 19,897,599 of OW285205.1, read as the reverse complement.
GTAAAATGCACGCACATTTTAAGTAAAATGCTAATAAATAGTATTAAACAGTTGCAGTTGCAATTAAATAATGTAATGTCAATGCACCTCCAGACACGGTTGATAATGTTATTAAGAATTTTGTTAAATCAGTAACAATGTAATATTAAGTGTGTATTGACATGTCGTAATTTTCGATTTAATTTGTTACAAGAGCTTTGTATTTTACAACCATAATTCCGGTATTGTGTGTAACAATTTTTTCATAAAAAGATAATGATTAAATATTATGGATTTTTGAACTTCTTCCAACTTTTAAAAACCTTAAGTGATTATGTTATCAACTGTACTATGCGAAAGAATACTAGAAAATCAGCTATCTGACCTTAGGAATGAAAAAAATATTAAATAAGTCAGAGGTTTTTTTTTTAAGTGTGGAATATATGTCATGCATGCTATGCCGGACTCCCACCAACTGACCTTTACCGAGGTCCAGGAATCGCAGCTGCATTCACTGCGACCCCGGCAAGCTATCCTCCGCCTCCCTCGCAAGCATTAACTCCTCGCAAAACGTGGCTACGGCTCCCCATGCGACCATGTAACTGATCACAAGCGGAAGACCCATAAAATCGAAAATAAATCATGTTATTCCATTCCATCCATATCCATCCCGTCCTTACCACCCACCCTGACTTTTCTGACCAGGTAATGGAAAAAATAAAAGAAAATTATGACGTAAGCAAAACATAATTATTCAGTGACTGAACAAAATAAACCAGTCGCATAAAACATCACGAAGCTTCTACAAGGATATTCAACTATCTCTTAAGTGAATCACAGGTGAGTGATGACGTCAGCGCTCATCACGAACGTGCGACAACGGTATCAGCATCGATCAACTAATTTGCTAAGCGCTTAGTCACCGTTACGCGAAATTTAATCATAAGACTGCCATATTGATTTTGAATGAGGAAAACATGGAAAGGTCAGAACTCCTTAAACATATTGGATATTGCACTGACTTCCTCATTGCTTTAGTAGATGCAAGCGTGACTGCTGAGCGTGAAGAATTGGGTGGGTTCGATTCCCGGGTTGTAGAGTGTTATTGGGTTTTCCTGTTGGACAACACGCACTATCAACCTAGTTTGTTAAGTACCCTGCTGGCAATAGGCTCACTCTATTACATGGTACTTAATAACAACAATAGTAACATTTGGATGTACACCAGCACATGTTTGCCTAGTTCTTAGGAGATACAGGAGTCACGCTATGTTGATTATATTACTGCAAAACAAATCTGGTGACACATGAGTATTATTTTTAACTGCTCAAATGCTCATGACAATGTGTTCTCCACAACAAGATGTCTTAAATAACTCTCATGTGCCAATCATTCCCAAGCAATAGGTCAATACATTAAGAGTGAGTTGCATCAACGTAACTTTGCCCATCACCGATATATTAATGTGTTTTTTGGACAGATTTACAGAGTAACACGTCAGTTATGGTTAAAGTTGCAACAACAGTTGCACTTAGTTTGACTGTTGCATATTTTTTTTTGGGACTAAAATGACACAGTATCATAGTAGTACATCTTTAAAATGTTATAAGCAAATCAGTTATCGTTAAAGAAAACTGTTATTCTTCTAGATACTAGATGACAGTGATGCAGAGCAATATAATTAAAGTTTCAAAGGTTCACAACAATTTGTGCTACAATTGCAGTTAACAGCAATAGATTAATGTATGACAGACTCTAGATTTAGGCTATATAGAAAAGAAAAATGACTGTCTTAAATCTCATTGAGACCAGTCTCCAACACACCACACTAGCAGTACTGGGGCGACCCACCAGTCTTGGCCTGCAGAAAAATTACACAAATCTGAAGAGTACTCGTTTCGGAAGCCAAGACCCATTTTGGGTTACTGAGCCATATTAAGTTAGAGAGGAACAATATCTTGATACTAAAACACAGCACACAAAGGTGAAATGTACAGACTTATGGTGTAGAGAGCTTGTTTCCACAACTCTCCGCTCTTGGCGATTATTTGGCGTCCCTACAGACTTGTGTACTTGACTTTATCTTGTACATTTACATTTAACATAATATAGCATAGCATCACGCCTGTATTCCCCGAAGGGGCAGGCAGTGGTGTACACAGTTGTACACCCACACTTCATGTAATAGGTGGTGAGCCTATTGCCATCAACCAAGCACCATTCCAAACTCTGGGCTGCTACTGAGAATTTCCTAACAGAAAACTCAACACTTTGCCCGACCCGGGAATCGAACTCGAGACCTCCTGCTCAGCAGTCGCGCTTGGGCCCACTAGACCAACAAGGCAGTACATTTAGCCACAATATTGTTAGCAAAAGTACCGGATATATTTTATCATGGGACTCAGTACTCGTAGATCACTAACTAATACTAGCTAAGCTAAATAACACATTATAAAGAAGTATTTGAAAAACCAAATTACTGTAAATGTATGTTATTGAATTCGATTTCAATAATAGAGCAGGTATTTGCTTTAAATATCACACTAAACAATTTTGAAGTAACTTGCTACAAATAACTTAATTACTGAATCTATTTATAGTCCCACATCTATGACATAATAAATACTGTAATAACAATGTTATGTATAACACACAAATTAACTCCTCAAGCATTATATTAAAGCTTCTAAAGGATTTAATCTCATTTATGCAATGACCTTATAACTTGCCTTCCTTATTGAGTGATAAGACTTTTGGAGACTAAGTTTTTGATTAAGCTGTTGCCTCGTTCATTAGCAGACACAATAGATTTTTATTGTTAAAACATATAATTCTGTATGTGGCTGAGCCGAAAGGTTAATGCTAATACCGCAAACACGGTATTATTACCTTATAAGTCAACTCTGCAACTTTATGAACATCTATCAACAATGTGTGCCTGATTAAATTCATTCATAAGACAGAAGAAACACTTGTTCTTGTCTTCTGACTGTCTACAAATACATACTTCATAACAATAAAAATCTATTGTGTCTGCTAATTAGCGAGCCAACAGCTAAGATAATATAGCATAGGATACTATAAAATAATCATGAATTTTGGCAATATTCACCAGGCCACTTGAAAATTGATTAATAATACAAGTGGTGCCACCTATTGTAATTTTTATGAGGTTAAAGAGCATGCACCTGTTTAAAATTGATTACATACTACAAATATGTTTACATTATCTTACATTGTCTCCATGTTAATCTACTATTTATTTAATTGAGTTATTTGTAGACAATGTTATTCAATCATTAATAGAGCAACAGGAAATACTTAAGGAAAACTAATAATATAATCATTTATTCTAAAACAGCTAATCAAATTACATTACATTGATAAAAATACCAAAATGATGCAACATTATTTTATAAATATTAAGGCTAAAGTGACCATAAAATAGAAGAACTAGACTGCAAGGTAGACCATGAAAAAACACTAAGCATATGTTACAGGATCTTGAAAAATAATCAAAGTTGATTAAAATCATGTTCAAAGTATAACACATGGTGTTTTGAATGTACAATACTAAATATAATTACTCTGCCTCCTACTCCCAAATTAGAAACAATATTTAAATATATTTATTAATAAAAAATGAACACAAACATGTCCTTGAATCAGAATGTGAGTGAAAAAACTAGACACCACACAGTCATACATTAATCTGTCTGTCATCTTCAAACCACATGTGAGTTGCAGGTTAGACAGCACTAAATTAAGTGTAACAGTAAACATTGTAGAATGTTGAGCAATCAGGATAACAAGCTACAAGAATACTTGGAAAGGAAAGTATGGATACAATATATCTTCCATGTGGTCACATGAGCAAAGGCAATGCTGTAACTGAGTGACAGTGTGAATGGTCCCTAACTTTGGTCAATGGGTTGTCTCTTTAGTTTGATATGTTTTGATTATAAGTGCACATAGATTAATATAAAGATAGCTGTTTACTACAAGTCACACAGATTGATATATATGAAACTTAAATTTGTTAATCCCTCACTGAGTACTTCAATGATCAATGACTAGCGAAATGTCACATTTCTATGTGTTGCATCATACATTTAGCGTACAAATGTAAAGCGTGTATCTTATCTGTATTAATGCTCAAAATAACTAGTAACAAGTGATAATCATTATCAAACCGTGCATTAAGCTTGGACATTGATCGTGGAATAGCAAGATTCTGTTTTTGTTTACCACTTTTTGATAAGACACGGTGAATGTGTGCAAAAATATTGTTGATGGCATTTTCCTACTATCAGTTAACTTTGGTGACTAATTATATTTCTCTGAATTTATTGCTAAAATTCAAGTTGTTATGATGAAGGAATAAATAATACCACAAACTAGCATGCATAACAAACTGTAAAAATAGATAGAAGTAGATTTGTGATATTGTAATATTAGCAATTCTTTATATGTATATCCAAGTGAGCCAATAATGTATACTGTATTGGTTTAATGCAAGTCCTTCTACTTGAAATGATCAAATACATGATTAACATAAGCCACATGTGTCAACAAAGAATAAGAACACTAGCATTTTTTTAAACAAAAATACAACAGGTGGGTTGAACATAAACAATAAGATTTGTTTACAAACAAAAGCTAGTGAGTGCACGTAAATATAAGTGTAGGGCGACGGCGGGCGCTGCGCATAGGGCACGGGAACTCACCTCTTAGGCAGCAGCATGGCGGCGGAGCCCTTCCGCTGGAACACGCCGTCCACCAGCACGCCATTCTTGCTGTTGCACGTCAGATAGAACTCCGGGTGATCGTAGAACAGTTCGAGATGTCTGCGCGATATAAAACTGGAGTGTCCCATGTTAACGTCCACTTGGCCTCTACTAGAGTTCCGGCCGATCACGACACGTTTTTGCCGGATGAGGTATTCGAAGTCGCGGCCGTCGAGCCTTGCGATCGCGATGGGGGCCGGCTCCTGGGCCCACTGCACCTTGGAAGGCGACGGGGGCGCCGACTTGAGCGAGAGCAGCGCCCACGCGTCGCTCTCCGAGCTTCGCGTAAACTGAGCCTGGGCCATGGCAGGCGCGCGCGGACCGATATCACCAACGCTGTCCACACGCGGGGCGCGAACGCCTTGCACGAGGGCACATCACAATACCGCTGCGAGAACCGCCACCGCCGCGTCGCGACCCGGATATCCGGAACCTGCCGAACCCGTGCCTTTACAATTTGAGGTTACTGACGGGACGCACATGCGCAAAGTTTCTACTTGTGCGGTAAACAAGAATTATATAAACCACCACACCACCACGTGATAATAATGTATACATATACCTAGTCCGGAAGAGCGGATCGATACTATAAAGTACGGAGATGTCTTATATGAACAAAATATTAACCTTTTGGTTGTTGCACAACTGAATTTTCGCAATTGGACCGAAATAAGACACTAAAGTAAACACGAGGCGAGAACAAAAATAACCAAAAACGTCAGTTCGGCATACGCAGTTTACAAGTTCGCCGCGCCATCTATGCAACATAGCAACAAATTGTAAATATATTGTTCCGTTCCACGCACAAGCCTCAATAATAACATCACAAATATTCACGCATTTGATTAATTAAGTTCAGATGGACAGAGCTTTGTGTTATTTTATTAAATAAGTCTGACTTTGTTTATTGAATAGCTTAATGTTTTATCTAGTAATGTATATTTTTTACATGTATTATAAGAAAATGCCTGTTATACGATTATTGAAGAGTGAAACGAAATTATATCAATAGTGATACACAACGGACATCGATTGTTTGAATACCGATTAAAGTAACGACATGATTCATTTTGCTAAATATAATAATATAATCAATTAATCACAACATCCCATAAAATTATAATGTTAATTAAAATTATAATTAGAATCAAACACAATTTAGAGGAAACTCATTTCGGTTAACGAGTACGCATTTTTTTGCTGGCATTATTTTTCACATAACATTTGATTATCATGGAAGAAAATTTTACATTATTCGTCTACCTCTATTTGATAACCGTTTCATACTGTAAAACAGATGACTGGAATTTGATAATAAACCACCAATTTATGGTGCCTTATTATTATTTGTAAACAATTTAGAAAGAAAATGGGGATAATAAATTATTATATATGATTTATTAATCGATTGATTTGTCTATGAAGTTTTTGTACAACACTACAGGAAAAATACGCTGACGTCATCGACTGTTTTGTAGTCTATAGACTTGAAAAAAAAAGCGCGGGAAATTCGTAACGATAGGGCGCCGTTTTTTAAAACAAATTTTCAAATAATTATTTTATTTATTCTAAAGTTCATTTGCTTTGTTTTCTCAAGATGGGGAAGAAAGGGAATCCAAAGAAAAGAAAAAAAGAAGATAGTTCATCTTCTGCTCTACCATTGGTGTCCTCTGAAGATGACGGTGGAGCCTCAAGCTGTTCGGAGGAATCTGTCGCAGTAGTTGATAAGTATCGGGAATTCAGGATTCCTGACTACATTAGGTCATATCCTGAAAACGGAGGCAATTTTGAATATGTTGTATTTTTAGAAAGTATCGATTTACTCCCGATCGGTGATAGAGACATGATGTCCCTTTCAACCAGCATAAAAAAATACAATAAGGGCGTAAAACAATTATTACGCATGAATCGTTACAAAATTGGTGTTATTTTTGAACGCCCTGGTTTAGCCAATACAGCGTTAATGAATCGTAAATTTTTGGATAGTTATAAATTGAAAGCCAGTATTCCTGCAACAGCTACGGAAACTACAGGTGTTATTATGCATGTTCCAACTGATTTGAGCAACGAACACATTTATAACGCAATAACTAGCACAAAGAATATTATTTCTATCAGAAGATTTATGCGTCGCACTATTTCAGAAGGAGGGGGGGTGTCCTTTCAGCCTACGAAGACAGTGTCCATCACATTCTCGTGTGCAACAATACCCGATAGTGTAGACCTGAATAGCTGGCGATTTGAAGTACGTCCGTACATTCCGCCGGTGAAACAATGCCTGAAGTGTCTAAGGTATGGTCATATAGCCAAATTCTGCAAGAACTCCCAAAGATGTTCCATATGTACAAAGGACCATAATTATAAAGAATGTCAAATACCATCAACAGAGGCTACATGTTGTCACTGTCAAGGTAAGCATATAGCTATTTCGGCACAGTGCCCAGTCAAACAACAAAAAGTGGAAGAAAACAAAAACAAAATTAATAAAAAATCATATGTAGATTTATTCAATGAAAAGTCATTTCCATCTCTTTCAAAATCCAGTCCTGCTAAACAATTACAATCATTAATTGAAACAGAACCAATTTTAAATATTTTAATACAGACAATAGTAACATTAATTTCTCAAAACAAAAATAACGAAAAGAGTATTTCCACTCAAAGCATAAAAGATGTTCTATTATCAAAAATTCAGAATAATATAAATAAACCTTAATTTTATGGATCAGCTGAATATTGTACAGTGGAATGCTCAGAGCATCAATAGTAACAAACATGCTTTTATGTATTTTTTACATGAGTATAATATACATGTAGCTTTATTGTGTGAGACTTGGCTCAAGCCTCACATGAGATTTAGTATTAAAGGATATAATATAGTAAGATTAGACTCAGGTAATACACACAATGGTGTAGCTATTTTAATACATAACCGTTTACAATTTAATAAAATAGATACTTTATATGATGATTCCATACAAAATATAGCGATTCGTTTAAAATATGGCAATAATAAAGAAATTTCATTAGTTAGTTTTTATAGTCCCGGAAATGCTTCATTTACTAAGTATCAGTTTGATAATTTAATTCGCAATATTCCTGGTCCTCTTTTAGTGGGTGGAGATTTCAATGCACATCATTCGGCTTGGGGATGTAACAGTGTGAACATCCGCGGCCGAGAGGTGCTTGAAATCATTAATACCTATAATTTGACTTTATTGAATGACGGAGAAATGACTACTGTAGGCTCTGATAGGTGGCAAAGAAATGCACTTGATTTAACTATAGTATCGTCTTCAATTTCATTGTCTTGTAACTGGTCTGTTCATGATGATCCTTTAGGTAGTTACCATTTACCTGTAATCACAAGGTTACTTATTAATAAAAATTATAATATCCCACATGATATGGAAACTTCAAATTTGCCAAAACATTTTAATTTTAACCTGGTTGACTGGGAAATATACAAGAAGAGTGTTGATAGTTTGTTAATGGACTTTAAAATTAATCACGATAACCCATTACAATCATATAATGAGTTGATAAAATTATTAAATTTAGCTGTTATTATGTCATTACCATCAACTATAAGACCTGCTACATCTTTAGATACAACATCAGTAAATAATAATCGTAAAAAACGCATTCCATTACCATGGTGGAATTTAAATTGCACTAAAGCAGTAGAAGACTCTAGGAATGCCTATAAAGTATTCAAGCACAGTCCCACATTGGAAAATTATATTGAGTTTAAAAAATTACAAGCTCTTAAAAAGTTAGTGTTAAAAAGAGAAAGATATTTAAGTTGGTTTTCTCTATGTGAATCATTTAATAGAACTACTCCATTATCTAGAGTTTGGCAAATTTCAAAGAGATTTAATAAAACATTTACACCTCCAAGTAATAATATTTCTCCTTGGGTATTTGATTTTCTTAAAAAATATACTCCAGATACAGTTGAGGGGCCATTTCAAACAATTCCTCATGAGGTAAAAACTTCAGGACATTATGAATATCTAACTTATCCATTTTCTCTTCAGGAATTAAAATCTGCAATATCATCTAGACGTGATTCAGCTTTTGGCCTTGATGGAATACCTTATAAAATGTTGAAAAATGTAACAATTAGGGCACTTTCGGACATACTAAGCGTTTTTAATTTACTCTGGCAGGAAATGGTCATCCCAAATGAATGGAAAATAGATTGTCTTATCCCAGTACTTAAACCTAACAAAGTAAGACACAAAGCAGAATCATATAGGCCAGTAGCATTAACATCATGCATGGGAAAAACCTTTGAACAATTAATTAAACAAAGGCTAGAATTTTATATAGAAAGTAATAGTCTATTACCATCTAATCAATTTGGCTTTCGACGCGGTTTCTCCACTCGTGATAGCATTTCTCATTTGCAATTAGATATATACAATTCTAATAAAATGGGTAATCATTTTGTTGGTGTCTTCTTTGATGTAGTGGGTGCTTTCAATAACATCAATCTGCACATTTTATGTGGGGAACTTCGTGCCCTTGGAATTCCTGAAAAAATTATAATTTGGATCTTTAACTTTTTACATAGTAGAGAAGTATATGTGAAAGTGAATAAACATTTAATAGGGCCACGTTTTTCATACAAAGGGGTATGTCAAGGTGGCATTCTCAGTCCATTGATTTATCTTCTTTATTTACACAGACTAAACATTGTACTTGGTCTTGAAGTGACAAATTTGCAGTTTGCAGATGATTTGGTTATCTATACTTCAGGTTCAGATATAAGTTCTGTTGTAACTATTTTAAACACAGCTTTAACTCGGCTAAAGAACTATTTTCATTATCTAAACTTGGATATTAGTCCAGAAAAATCTAAAGTTATAGTGTTTGGAGAGTGTGAAACAGACCTACATATTTATTACAATAATAGTGTTCTTCCAATAGTGAATGAAGTAAAGTTTCTGGGTATAATTTTAACAAGCAACCTGTCATGGACTAAGTATGTTGATTACTTGTTAGGTAGAGCTAATAAAGCATTTAATTTTGTAAAGTCATTGTCAATTGCAGCTGATCCTAAAATTTTGCTTATGCTATATAAATCTTTAGTCCGTAGTCATTTTGAATATGGATTTTTATGCTTTGGGTCTGATCAGAGATTGGTTCACAAATTGGAGATTCTTCAAAATCATAATCTTAGATGTGTAACTGGTGCAATGAAGACAACTCCAATTAATTCACTTCAAATTGAGTGTAACACTCCTCCTATGAATATAAGATTTCAGTTTTTAAAATCCAAATACATTCTCAAACTTTTATCTTTCGAAAATCATCCTTTATTAAAGAAAATATTATTTTATTATAGATTATACAGTCCCTCTAATTCCGTAAATGTCCCCTATATATTTCATGACTTTTGTAACCTAATCAGTATTGATGATCAATTCCAAATTGAGAAATGTAAAGGCAGATGGCCATGCTATTCTGGTAATTATATCAGCAAATTCTGGCCAATGGACATTCACATTAATCGTGACCTTCGGAGTAAAGAAGATGTCTATCAGTTAATTGCAGAGTTCCCTGGGTACAGGCATATATTTACCGATGGATCCAAAAACAATAGAAATGTTTCGCTAGCTATATACCTACCTCATCTTACTGTTGGACATGGAGTTCGGTTACCTGGAGCCATGTCTATATTTACAGCAGAATCTCTAGCCATTTTATCAGCTCTGCAGTACATACATGAAAAGAATCTTGGGCACACAACTTGGCTTATAGCGACCGACTGCATGAGTGTTCTCATGTCCTTACAAAACCCGAAACTGGACGCTAATATCGGAAATATTTTATATGAGATTCGGACTTTATACGCTGATCTTTGTTCTAGAGGATTTACAATAAGTTTAATATGGACACCTTCCCACATAGGAGTAACAGGAAACGAAAACGCGGATTATCTTGCAAGAGTTATTGTTGACGTTGACATCTTAGAAACAAAAAATGTTGCCATACCAAGTTCTGATCTGCTCACTAAATTACACGAACAAAACACCTTTATTTGGCATGAGAACTGGCAAGAAACACTGAGAACTAAAGGAAAATGGTATGCGAAAATAAATCAAACCATTGGTTCTGCGCCCTGGTTCACCAGTTCTGTTCTTCCTAAGAGCAGAAAATTTTATATTACCTTAAATCGTCTTAGATTTGGACATGGAAGATTCAATGCACATTTATTCAGAATGAAAATTATAACATCGCCTGTTTGTACAAATTGTGACTTAGGAAGTGATCAGACCCTAGATCATATAATTTTTGAATGCCCTGCATATGGTTTACAAAGAATTCTTCTAACTGATAAATTATTAGAAATATATAAAATGCCAGCAAGCATCCCGCGCGACACTCAAGGTTTGCTGGAAAATTACACTACATATACAGCACTGTATAATTTTATTGACAGTACTGGATGGGCAATTTGACCGTTCGGGGGACTAATAGAAGGATATGACCCGGATATGACCTTACTTTACAACAAGTTTATGACGAATACACGGATAATACACCATATTATTATGATTTTGACTAATGAACACTGAAGAAGTGGCTGTGGCCTTATTAATTTTTGGACAAGAAAGATAAAACTGAAGACGTGGCTTCGGCCTTACTTACTTTAAACAAGAAGGATGTAACTGAAGACGAGGCTTTGGCCTTACTTTTATTCAAGAACACTGAAGACGAGGCGGTATGGTCCAAGACCTTAGCCTGCCCGATTAGGGCGAAGGGAAAAAAAAAAAAAAAAAAGTCTATAGACTTTGTTGACATTAATATTTGAGATTGTATCGTAAATTCTTTATAGTGTTTTACGAATCCTGCTATGAAAACGATAACATACAATTAAAATAAATAAATAAGGCGCCTTCTTATCGTTTCAATTGATTTCCGCATCAGTTGCAGAGATAAAGGTAAGTGTAAATTCAACATGACCGCGAAAATTTAAATTTTATTTGTTCTATGATAATCGGGCACCCTTGTTATTTTTAATGTACTTTCGAGTGTTTGTTTGTAACTTTAGTGTACGAGTTATATTTATGTCAGTGTGAATATTAGTCGTGTTAGGTTTGAATTAGACAAGGTTTTACAAAAACAAATAGTTCCCATACATTCCTGTTCATTGTTTCTCAGAAAACAGGTCAATAATGTTTCTATTAACTGTGTGCAAGTCCACGTCGTACGTTCTCATGAAGTGTTGTTAATGAACATAGCTTCTATGTGTTTATATACACAAGTGAAATAGTTCTTTTTACCAAATTCAACCAAAATAATTTCATAAATGTTATTGTAATATAGTAGAGTGTTGTTAATGCAATTTACAATATTGCTTTGCGTATCCTATATTTCTCATCATCAAGACACAGTACAAAGTCAAATATGCAATACATAGAGACTGGTGTCTGGTTTAGGTAGAACCTGTATTACAGATGGAATAGATATAGATATCTAGATAGCTTCTATATAGAAGCTTTATGACTATATAGAGAAACAACGTTTAAGTTTTGTCTTAATAAATATTTTCACAAGACCCTCAGCACACTTCTACATTTTCTCGTGAAGTTATGTAAAGCTTCAGTTGTGCTATTCCAAATTTCATGTCAGTTTCATATTATACAACATAGCATCACACCTGTATTGCCCAAAGGGGTGACAGAGGTGTAGGTACAAAGTACACCCATATTTCACCAATGTTCCTATTAAGTCTCATATAAAAGGTGGTGAGCCTATTTATTTATTTATTTATTTATACTTCTATGTATGGTACATAAGGCGGACTTTATGCCATATGCCTATTGCTATCTACTGGGCACAATTCCAAACTCCGAGCTGCTACTGAGAATTTTCTAATATAATAACCTAATAACACTGGCCAACATGGGAATCGAACCCAAGACCTGCTCAGCAGTTGTGCTTGGGACCATTATACCAAGGGTTTCATAATGTAGGTATATTTTATGTCATCTATTAACCTTTCGGCTCAGCCACATACAGAATTATATGTTGTAACAATAAAAATCTATAGTGTCTGCTAATGAACGAGGCAACAGCTTAATATTTAGTAATTCTTGTATTTACATCCCTTAGCTGTAATACCACTAACGAAAATAATACCACTGACAATACTATAAATTAATAATGTATATATCTTGAATTTTTTTTTTTTTTTTTTTATCAATCAGTTACACCACAGGCACTAGCACTCACTCACATCTATCATATTCTTCCATTAAAATCACCATCACTCACTCTTTCATTCCCTCTTTCAAACATACTTTCATAAAATTATAAATGTGTAGTGTAATATATATGTGTAGTGATCGCGCAAACCTAAGATATTACTATTATAAATCCTATTACACTCTTTGGATAAAGGCTGGCTTAATAGTATGTTAACTTCACCATTGTAAAAATGAACACCAGCTAACATACTCATTCTCAGGCAACGATACTGATCACATTCCATCAACACATGAATACTGTCCTCTGGCTTATGACATGCGTTACATAATGGCGACTATTCTATGCGGTAAAACTTATTCAATGGAACATGACCAGACCGCAACCTGAGTGCCATAACCAGTGTCTCCCTGGAGAGAAAATATATTATTAATTCTATCTATTTTAGTTTTGAATTGCGGCAGGCAAGTCCTACTTTGATATCTATATAAAACGATCCGGGACCTGGGACTTGACCATTCACTCCAGAATAATCCTGGCTGACCCAGCCATCTGGCAACCCAACAGTACCACCTTGTGATGCAGATTATGTGAAATTTTCTGATATGTTTTCATTAAAATATGGGTAAAGCAAAAGGAAGTATTATTATGTATAATTTGAAACAACCATTTTATATGAAAAATCTTTATTTGGAAAATATTTTATTAAGACTAGACATAATTATCACAGTAACAATTATTATTAATAAAAATTACAATAAAATAAATATAATATGCCTGTATAGTTGCCGACATATATCATTTAAAATAACAAGTTATTGCTGTTCATAAAACTTTTAACCGTTACTGTTTCAATGTACATGTGTATGCATTGATACCAAAAACGAATGTTATTCAAGCCATTCTGCTGATTTGGGCATCATCAAATACAATTTCCTACACAGGAACGTTTTAGAACTAGCATAACTTTGGGTAGGGTTGGCGCCAATTGGTGATTTAATGGCCATCTGCCAGACTTGTTTGTTATGGCAAGATTCCCATTAGATAAACATCTCTCCACAAGCAGCTTGTATGAGTGTGTTACCCTGTAACTGAATTGTGGAGGTCAGATGGGCAGTCACTCCCATGTTAAAGACAGTATCGTTTGGTTAGACAGCATCTGATAAGCCGACCCTAGCGTAGCTGGAGAAAGGCTGGATAGTAGCTTGTATAATGCATTTAAACATATTGCATTATACTATGTACTTCAAAATACTAGACCACTCAGCTCAGTTTAGACCCTCACCCACTTCAGACTATCTAATCGTCTAACTGCGTCAAGCTGGCGACTCCCCTATTGATCCAATGTTGCTCCTTGACGATTGTCTCCAGAGTGATGTACATGACGAAGTTACTCGAGTGCCCTGTAGTGGCCAGAACTCCTTTCCTCTCACTTGTCTTATAAATTGGACAAAAGTAGCAAGGTGGGGGGTTGAAATCGGCTATCATGGCTGGTTTGAACCAAATTATGGGGATGGTGTCGAACAGGATTTTGGGGTAGGATTCGTCCATCTGCATCGTTTCACGGTTCCATCTTGCGCCTTCGAGGAATAGGCCCTGCGTGGAAGGCGTTTTGTTAGTATTGCAAAAGGTTTTAGTTGTATTGATAGTACCATGTCAAATACTTCTCTATACTAAGACACAGTACGACAAGTAAGGTTACGAAGTGGCATCCATTAACTCTTAATTTTGGGTTGACTAAAAACTAGCGCCTAGCTTGCCGTACTCATACCTGACATGCATTATCGTAAAAAAAACTTAAATACATGTTTTTCTGCATTATTTCATGTTTTGCCGATATGATATGAAAAAGTAACGTGCTCCAATCTATTTTAACGTATTACGCATGCATCATAAAGGTTATTTGATTTGTATTTTATCATAAATGTAAGGCTTTATTCTTGTAACAGACACCCAAGCTCATTCCAAGAGACTCACCCATATAAATACACTGTGTTCATGATCCTCCTTATCGAACGTGAATGGTTGCTGCATGCGACATAAATAATTCAAGTATAATAAAAAATAAACCAAATGTTGGGCATTTATCATAATTGTAAGACAGCTTTCAATTGAATTTTATCACGACTGCCCAAAAAAGGTAGTGTTTTTTCTGTCCAATCCAAGAATCCAATAGACTATTTAGAGAGTTGCATATTCAAGGTTAAGCCTACCTTACAATACACCCCAAATTCGGGTTGTTCCTCACACTCTGCCTCCATCTTGGTGATGGTGAACTCGAAATGAACCTGGTCGATAGGAATTTTGTTGTGTCTGGAATAGTTCTGCAACACGCCTGTCAGGAATGACTGCGTGAAGTAGAAGCCAGAGATCCAGAACACTATGGGGGGTCCCCCGTCTATCCAGTCTTGCAGGAAGCTAAGGCTAGAAATGAAATTGTTATGTTAGATGATGGAGAATTAAGTGACTTTAGTTTTAAGAGGCAAAATTTGAGCAGCAAAGTATTTAATACGAAACTATGTTGTCTTTCCCTGGCCAGGTTACGCCAAAACATTAATTATTAAACGAATTTCTTACTTTATTTCAGGCAATCATGACTGAAAAGGTATTGGATGAAAAAACCTGGCCACAGGAAGCCGAAGCAGCCATCAATGACATCCGCAAGCATGTCAAGAGTGCCTGCATATCTCCTCTACTCCACAGCAACAACCAGCGCATCTACATCAACCTGACCACCTTAGAAAACTCTACCTACTGTATTGAAATGTCAGCTAATGGCTTCAGAGTCGTTGGCAGAAAGTACGATGATACTTCTCTGTCGACTATAGAGAATATGAATTATGAGACTCCTTACGCTCTGCTGAATAATATCAGTCAAAAGTATAGGGAGTCTTTCGGCGGGGAGCTGATGAACAAGTTGCTGGACCTCGTTGCCCGGAACTCCGAAGGCTGAATGTTGGTCAGCGTGTCATAGTCCTGTGTTGAACGTAGGCCTATCCCCAGCCCCATGACAAAGTTGTTTGCTTAAGCAAAAGTGCAATTTTGGTTAAGTTTACATTTGAAATGAAACTAACTTTATTATTAAGGATATGTAATCGTTTGTATAAAATAAGTTTTGAGTGTAATGTTTATAAAGTTAGTTTTATTCCAATTAGTTATCGTATTCAAATTAATATCAAAAGTTATTATAAATAAGAAATCTATAACAAATCAGGGTTGAAACGTCGATTTCATAAAAATATATCGGCAACTTTGTCGATTTTGGATTGTTATTTAACCCTAGAAAGATAACCATATTTCACTATACACTAAAGATAACCATACGTCATTTCGACGTATGGATTTAGAGTGATCATATTTTCGATTATGTATATGTTATGTTTATATATGTAATATTTATTGTTAATATATGCTATTCTGTATAAGAAAAATTAAAAACAAGAAAGTTTATTAAATTTTTTATTAGGAAAAACTTGAAATATCTAAACATGGTCCTTTTAACCTTACAAACTTAAATATACAGGAACTTTTTCATCAGTCTTATAATTTCTAGAATGAACTTTAAAAAATCAACTTTTTATACTTTTTATAATATAATCAATCTTAGTAAATAACATTTTTCAGCCATTTTGACTTCAAAGGCACTTAGGGCAGGCGCTAGACTTGTGCTCTCCACAAATAGGATTTTTGCAGTTATCACACATTGACTTTGTCATCCGTCTAATTCTTGATGGACAAAAGGCACAATACTTTCTTTTCTTTGGCTCAGGTTCACCTTCTTCATGTCTGAAAGACTTGCCTTGCCTTTTTGGCAATATACCAGCAATCTTTTCTTTTATGTTCGTCGGCAAAGTAGGCACTTGCTGCCTTGTCTCCATCCACGGGGTCATCAAGCTGTTGCTCAATTTTTTCATAAAATCTCTTCGCCCTAGTGGTTTTTCTTTCTTGGATAGAATATTATCACAGTAAATAATATACGCGTTTATAAACGCCATATTCAAAATCCCATAAAACATAGCCATAGGCCATCTGTTTGTTTTGCGACTACAAGACATTGACGAACACATTTGATCAAATGTATCCACGCCACCTTTTGTTTCGTTATAAAAATGAATCATATTTGGCTTTCCTGTGGTAGGATGAACCGTCCCTTCTTCATGACATGATGACAACACATACACCATTTTATTCGGTTTAGGTTTGTACGACACGAGCGTCAATGGCCCATCGTAACAAAACATGGACGTTCCTACAGCCCTGGAATGCGATTTTTTCAGCTCTTCAGGTATTTCGCGTTTGTTCGACCTTATTGTGCCGACCAAAGTCAAGCTGTATGGCTGCTTTAGCAAGTTTTTTGCTAAAGGAACTGATGTGAACCAGTTATCACAGGTGACATTTCTATTGCTTCCGTGAACTGTCTTCGTAAGTTCCTTCACATAGAATTCGCCAAGTGGCAAACCATTAGTCTGGGTGCATTTACCTAAATATGGCATTGCGTCAATCATATAACGGGTGGCACTGTCGCATATCATAACAATTTTTAACCCATATTTATTGGGTTTATTAGGAATATACATGCGGAAGGGACACCGACCCCGGAACCCTAAAAGTTGTTCATCGATGGTCACATACGGTCCAGGGATGTAGTTAAATTGGCAGTGGTTTATAAAGATATCCCAAATTTTTCTGATTGGAATAAATGTATCAGTAGACCTTCGATCTGGACGTAAACTTTTATCATCCATCCGCAAACACCTTATCAAAAAGTCGAACCTATCTCTACTCATAGCAGCAACATATCTGTTTCCAGAATACGAGCAATCAAAAAGCTCATCAGTGGTCAAATGGTTATCTTTCATAGCAGCTGACAGTGTCAGTATGCCTAAAAGAGCTCGTATTTCATCGCTTGATGTAGGTTTAAAGGTTGCTTTTACATCAGGTCTTTGTATTTTCAGCTGGATTTCAGCATTGGTCCATTTCATTATCTCCTCTACGATATCGTCAGTAATAAATATACTGAAGCATTCCAAAGGTTCGTAAAGGTTTTTATTCATCCGAGTAGGGCCCCTAGATGTCCGTATAATGTTACAAGATGACACCCTACCACTTGTTCTTCCTTTAGTAGCCGTCCAAAGATGATCGTTTTTGCTTCTGAGGTTTTGACGCTGTGGCATCACAATAAAGTTTGACAAAGCAGAGGGAGTACTTTCAAGGTTTTCAGGAATGTTCTCCGTATCTATTTGGTTTTCCAATGTTGGAGCACTCAACTCACAGTCCTCGACATCACTCTGAACTTCATCTTCCAAGAGATTATCTTCGAATTCGCTATTCGACTCCTGAGACTCTTCATCATTTTGTTCTTGTAATAACCGATAGATTTCTGCATCTTCGATACGTGTTTGTGACATCATTGTGATATTTTGTTATGGCCTAAAACAGAGGAAACATCTAGTAAAAAAGTGTGCATTTATTATCACTAAAAACAGTAAAACTCATTTTCACAAATGTAAAAAAAACTCACACTAAAGATAACCATACGTCACTTCGACGTACGGAAGGTAAATATTGACGAAAGTATTGCACTTACTTGGGTGACACGAGTATCCCCTGCAAGCTTCGTGAGCCGACTGAGTTGGCTGGAACGGCCAGTGCCGTGGCGCAAAATTCTGGCAAGTTATATCGATTTTTTAAAATCTATTACGTCGTATCGACGTAGGTTATCTATCTAGGGTTAATACGGTGGAAATGTGTCAAAATATCACCTGTCAGTATTCACATGTGCTATAATAAATGTTTATGTATAACTAAGTTTATATAACTTTGTAGAACTTTAGTATTACTAACGTGATTCTAGTGGACAATGCGATTCTAATACTATTAGAATTAAAAATATAATTTTTTACTAAATATATAATTGTAATAATAATGCATAAATGTTAATTTGAGGAACGTGTACGTTGTATTATCGAAAATAAATTGTGAACTCTGCATCTAATTTAATTGGTCAAATCAACTAAAGACTGGAGACATCGTATTTTTGCACTAGATTCATGTTAGACCAGTGTTAAAATTATGAGCTCTGCAAATTGAATGTGATAGTATTAAGCACACTGTTATAGCAGCTATGTTTATTACATGTTAAAGTTTTAAATATAACAAGTGCTTACAAATCATTCCCTTCCCGAGCTTGTAGCTATCATTCAATGTGCTGAGCTATTTAGAATCGCTCTGATAGGATTTCTAAGGTGATTCGATTCCCACATATCTGTCTACAATAATCAAGAGTCAAGCCCTTAAAAAACGAGGAAATATGATATCATCATTGTCTTCTATAATAACTATAAATAGATTTACAAACTGGCCAGTAAATTAGATATAATAAACACGAACATACTGATCATACACTATGTGTAATTAAGGGGCCATCCATTAATCACGTGTTTTTTTTTCTCGACGAGCCCCCAATCAAACCCCCACAAAATAACGTCTTTTATGACCTACAAAGAAAAAATAGAATCTTAATTTTTTTAGAAAAATATCTTTAAATACAGAAAATAAATACACGTGATATATTTCTACACCTCCCTCCCCACGTAATATTCCGTGATTTTTGCCCCCACCCCCCTTTCGAGCCTCACGTGATTAATGGAGGGCCCCAAATGTGAGAATCGTCTCATAACTGCTACCTGCGGCAACGCCCAAGGTAATGTGTCTATTGTTGTTCCTCGAGTCGGTACCCCGGTGTGGACGCCTGTCGCTTAACGTGCAGCAGCTTCACACAGCATTTTATTAGTACAATCGTCGACAGACTGAGTACAAACTTGTGTACCTCTAATAGTTTGGGTACGTGTTGTAGGTATCTCTTTATATGTATTATTTGATTAATAATAATAAACTTTCACATCTGAGTTTTGCTCTCTATAAAGCCTGGCAGGCTGCTTTTTTTTACAATAATCGGTAATTTTATGATGCAATCTCTGATACGTACTGGGACTTGTTAACTTTACCATGTGGCGCCTCATTTGTGATTCTGGTCTCATGCAGCATTTTAGTGCCGCTTGATACGGGCTTAAGAAAATTGTAATCACTATTGCAGCAATTGTGATAACTGCTTGTTTTTAATTTCACAAATGTGAATGTAATTTTCATCTTCAAATGTTGCTAGAAGTCAATAATTCAGCGGTATAATTCTCAAATTTATTCGAGATGTTATATTAAGAAACAGATACAAACTGACAAACGCCGTCTTCCAATGGGGATACCCATGGGAAGCAGGCGTGATTTTATGTATGTATTTATATAAGCATATGTAAAAAACCGTGTTCTCAATGTCTAAGACCATATTCTATACATAGCAAAAAATCCTTTACATGTACTCCACCTCAAGGTCCTATTTATTAGCTAATCACATGTCCCTAAGTATTGATCTTCCTTGAAATGTATGAAATTTTGAAGTTCTGAGTAGACGTAATTTTGAAAGATAAGATAAATAATTTATTTGCCTGAAACATGGTTGCTACACAAGATGTTACATTAAAGCAAAGTAAAGAAAGGAGCAGAGTATCGTTTTTCTTTACCAATATAGCATTTCCTACTCAAGAATTTACGGCAGTGTGTTCAAAAAGAGGAAATCTTACGAGATTATTCAATCAATAATGCGATCTCTAAGTATCAATGACAAGCCTGTCGCTAAGGCTAATCACAGGATCTAACTAATTTGTAATTGGGCCTAATTTTCATACTCCTAAAGGTAAATAAAGGATTCTGTTTTTAGGACTAAGAAAGTTGATGAAGTTATATTCTTATATTAAATAGAGCTACCCACCCATGTACCCAAACTAGCATCTCTTTAGACATAATTTACACAATTTATAGAGTAGTGAACTTGTTTGTGATAGTAAAATAAATTGATATACATGTAAAATTTGTTATTTTTAATGATCAACTAAATCAATCCTATTTTTTTTATACGTGTTAATGTAATTCACCCCAAATGCAACTTTATTTATATATATGTATTAAAGGATTAGCTAAATACTACTTCTAAGCTCCTTTCTACAACTTAACTAGAAAAAAATGCGATGTGACTTCAACAAAATGTCGTCAGCGTGACATAATATTGCGTTAGTTTATCATACAGAACACTCAACACCGGATTTGTTGAGCAAATTACACGTAAGTTACTTGGCTGATGGGTAACATCACATACAGCGGCGAAGCAACTATTTTCATAGACTATCCAATTCGAGCACAGTGACTCAACAACACTGACAGCTTCTTAAACGGCGCGCACGAACGGACAAAAAGTGAAACTACTTAGTTTAGTTCCTAATTTGAAACTAGATGGCGTTGTGCAATTCGGTCCGTTTTCTGAATCGCGGTGTTAAGACTCTCCGCCGTCGAATGACCCTCGCGCGATACAGTAAAAAATTCATGGATCCGCTCGTGGTCCAACTGTGAGCCTTAGGTCGACCCCCACGCGCGCCAAGCCTCTCACAGTCGCTCGGACCACGTAACCGGTCCCTTCTTCGGTGGTCGCGAAAGCGCATACGCGCTTCCGTGGGCACGGAAGAGGGGCCGCCAAGTCGCCGCCCGGTGTGTCGTCACACCGTAGTGGTCGCGGAAGCCACGTGCACAGTGCACTAGTCTCATTTTGTACAACGCCGCCAATACAATAAAGCCTCCAACAGTGATAGGACACAAGTACAATAGAAAGTGATAGTGACAGTGTATGTACACTCGCCATGCCGAAGCCCACCGCCCGCACATCCCTGGGCGAAGGCCGCGCATCGCCAAACATTGACCGCCCGACGATGGACCGGACAGTGTCGCTCCCCGCGCTCGGGGACCCGCTGCCCGGTGCACCGCCCGCCGCGAAGCAACCGACACCGGCCGCCACCGCCTCTCCGACGACGTCGGCGTATACGCGCGCGTCGCCGACGCCGTCGTCGAGCCGCCAGCACGCAGTGCCCATAAGGCCCACAGCTTTCCGCCCGGTACCTATTCAGGCCCCGGGGCCAGCTGGGTCCGCCGCCCGCGCATCGCAGATTCGCGCCGCTGCACCCGCCGCGCGCTCCGCTGCGCCGCCAATACGCGCCGCCGCACCTCACGTGCGGGCTCCCGTGCCCCCGCGATCATCCGCGCCGACCGCGCGTACCGCGAGTGCACCCGCGAAGCCGACACCGACGCGCGCCGCCCCGGCCGCGCGCGCCGCATCTCCGACGTCCCGCCGCATGCTGGCGAGCCCGGCGCCGCCTGCGCCGACCGCTCAGCCAGCGCCGAGGACGCCCTCACCGGACGCATTTATGCGCCACCGCTTCGCCGCCGTGCAACACATCTCTCCCGCTTCACCGGCGCCACCTCGCGGCGCCGCGCAGGACTCCCCCGCGGTGCTATCGGCATGTTCCTCCCGCGCCGGGTCGGACCTGTCGGTGGCGTCGAGGGGCTCGCTCACCGAGCGGCAGGTAAGTGACTCAGAATCACTTTACCAATCGCGCCCACGCACTGCTACTCCAGGGACGGATCGCGCTCCGTCCCCGATGGACTCAATGGGGTTTGGGTATGAATATACCCTGGACCCCCGGCCGCAGAGAAGGCAACGCAGCCCGGACGACGACGACGCCGCCGCGGACGAGGCGGCCAAGCGATACTGCTTGGAGCCGCCGCTACCGCAGCGGTCGCACGACCCGCGTAACAAGGGCAGTACCGAGACGCTGTCCTTCGCCGAGGCGGCGCGCCGCCCGCCTACCCCATCGGGTGAGAGGAAGACGCCTCCACCCACCGCTGCAGCCAACGCAACCGCTACCAAAACGGCCGCAAAAAAGAAATCTCGCTTCCCTCCGCTCGTAGTCGAGAGGATGCCGGGTTGGGCGGCCCACTTCAGGGCTTTAAGCGCGAAGTTGGGCCGGCCCCCGAACGCACGGCCATACCAGAACGGCGTCCGATTCTCACCTGAATCGGACGAAGAGTTCAGGGTGGTGCAGAGGTACCTGACCGACCTCGAGAAGGAGAGCGGCCTCTCATGGTTTGCGTACTCGCTACCGGCGGAGCGCAGCATGAAGGTGGCCATCAGAGGCCTACCGGCGGACACGGATCCCGCCGACATAGAGGAGGAGCTCCGCGACTTGGGATATGAACCCGAGTACGTGCGCCACATCAATGCGCGCCAGGGAAGGCCTGGCTGCGTATTTCACGCCGTCCTTAAAAAGACCCCCGACGTCCGCACCATTTACGACATAAATACGTTTATGTGTATGCGCGGCGTCAAAATCGAGGCCTGGCGTGCGAAACGCGGCCCCGCGCAATGCCACAGGTGCCAGAAATTCAGGCACAGTTCGCACCACTGCCATCGCCCGCTCGCGTGCGTGAGATGCGGCGAGGAACATGCGGCCCGGGACTGCCCGCGCCCGCGGTCGGACCCCCCGACCTGCGTAAACTGCGGCGGGCAGCACCCCGCCAACAACGTAAAGTGCCCCGCATTCCAAAGGGAAATCGCTAACAAGCGAGCGGGCACGGTCGCTTTTACCCAAAGTGCGCGCCGGCCTACATCGGCCCCCGAGAGGCAGCGCACAGACGCCGTACCTACTCAGGACGGGACCGCCGGCGCGTCACTTATGGCGGCCGCGAACGATCCCGGCACCCAAACGAGCTCCACGGGGCGGAGGAAGAGGAAACGCGGGGGGAAGAGGAAGGGTAAGAAATCCCTACCCACCCCCGCGCCTGAAACCGCAAACACGGAAATACAGGAAGCCGACCTTACTACCAAAACGGCGCAGGCGACGCACAAGTCTGCCTATACCACCTCCGTTGTGGGCGCAATGGTGAGTAAAACAAACAAACCGCCATCCCACGTAGACGCTAGCGCCCCCTCAGCGACCGCGCCGCGCACTAAATCGCAACTACCAATGCGAGTGCAACAAGTGCGCCGCGCTCCGCAAGAGGGCGCGCAGCGCGCGCAAAACATTAATATCAATGCCACACCGGACGAGTGTAGGCAGAAACAAAGGTTTACCGCCTGCGCCATCCAACTTTTAATGGACCTTATTAAGGCCATTAGACAAGGACAGGACGCGGAACTAGTTATACTAGACGGTCTGGCCGCACTCTTAACGATTTACCATGGTTAAGTCGTTAAGGGTCATACATTGGAACGCCCGCGGCCTCCGTAATAAGGTCGCGCCCCTCCGCCTCCTCCTCAAGGAACAGAACATAGACGTGGCGCTTATAAACGAGACTCACCTGGGACCGGGACATAATGTCAAGTTCCCGGGTTACCTCGTCTATAGGCTAGACGAGAGGTCTACGCACGGCACTACCTACCGCGGCCTGGCGGTACTTGTAAAGCGGAGAGTCGTGCATGAAGAGCTCCCTCTAGTGTCACCCATCAGCTTCACCGCCCTGGGTGTACAACTACACATGGCCGGCGAAGATATTAATATCTACGCCTGCTACAAGCCCCCCACAGTCTCGCTAGTAGCGAGCGAACTGTGGGACTTATTAAATAGCACACAGCGGCCTACTTTAATCGCCGGCGACATGAATTGTAAGCACCCAGCGTGGAACGCACTATCCACGAACCCCGGGGGCAGACGACTCTTCGCCGATGCAGAAAATCGCGGGTACACGGTGTCGGGTCCGGAGATACCCACCCACTACCCGGACAACCATCTACACGCACCGGACGTGCTCGACATAGTGATCCACTATGGATTACACTGCCAGGTTACACAACAGGTCTTAGACGACGAGATGGGATCGGATCATTCACCCGTACTCGTCGTCTTATCTGGTATGCCGACGCGATCAACACCACCAGCGCCACGTCCGAAAACGGACTGGGCTGTTTTCACGGAGGTGATGGAGGCCACCACACCCACTCGGCCGATCGTCACCGCCGCGGACGTTGACGAGCTGGCAGTGGAGGTCACCGCTTGTATACGCGGCGCCTTGGAAAAGGCGACCGACGACACCACAAGACCCCGGGGGAGGCTCCCTCCCCTACCCCCCCGCATCAGAGCACTGATTGCGCGCAAGGGACGTCTACGCAAGCGGTGGCAACAGACACGATGCCCGTACCTCAAATACGACCTCAACCGTCTCGCGGAGAAGGTTAAGGCCGAGTTGGAGGCACACAACGCAGAGAGCTGGGAGTCGCACATTGATGCAATAGAGGGTGATTGGCCGGCCATACATCGACTGTGCCGCCAACTCACCCACACCCCGGCTCCCGTGCGCCCTCTACGTAGCAACGACGGGGCGTTAAGATACACCGCGGCAGGCCGCGCGGAGATCTTCGCCGATCACCTGGAGCGTCAGTTCCAACCGAACGCTACCGAGAAACTCGAGCATGTTGCAGCAGTCGAGCAGCACCTTGTCGAGTACTTCTCCACGCCGATAGCCCCCAATGAAGACCCCATCAGCTTCTCGCCTTGCGCAGTAGCACGCGCCATCAAACGCACCAAGTTGCGAAAGGCCCCCGGCGCGGACGGCATCACAAATACAGTGCTGCGCCACTTACCATTCCGCACTATAGCGGCGTTGGCGCGCCTGTTTACAGGTGTGATGCGCACCGGTACTTTCCCCTGTATCTGGAAAGAGGGCCGCGTCATCATGCTGCCCAAGGCGCACAAGAACGTGCTGAAGCCCGAGAGCTATCGGCCGATCACTCTTCTACCCACGATCTCCAAGGTGTTCGAACAGCTCCTGCTGCGACACCTCACCCCACACACGCTACCCCGCCCCGAACAATTCGGTTTCAGGGCGGAGCATAGTACGACGCTCCAGTTGTCGAGAGTACTGCACCTGCTCACTTCTTGTATGAACAAGAAGGAGTATGCGGTCGCAGTATTTCTCGACATGGAGAAGGCCTTCGACCGCGTATGGCACGACGGCCTCACATACAAACTTTCTCTCACGACGACGCCCCGTCGTATTGTTAAAGTGGTCTCCTCTTTCCTACAGCTCAGAAGTTTTAGGGTGATAGTCGACGGTGTTTTATCGGGTAGCCGCGCGATAGCGGCGGGCGTACCGCAAGGCAGCTGTATCTCGCCGCTATGCTACTCGTGTTACACCGACGACATCCCCACCACACCGGACTCGACGCTCGCGCTGTACGCCGACGATGCCGCGTACATAACCACCTCGATGAATGCGAGGTACGCGGCCGTCAAGATGCAGCGCGCCCTAGATCTGCTCCCCGAGTGGCTGGCGAAGTGGCGCCTGTCGGTCAACGTAGGTAAGACTCAAGCCATACTGACCGGCTGCGTCCCGCTGCCGCCACCCCTAAAACTGCACGGAGCCGAGGTCGCGTGGTCACCCCAGGTAACGTACTTAGGGGTCACCATAGACCGGCGGCTCACAATGAAATATCACGTGCTCAAGACCGTCAGCAAAGGTAAGTCGGCCCGCGCCCTACTTTACCCGGTGCTCTCGTCCCGCCTCCCGACGCGCGTCAAGCTGGGCGTGTATAAAACATATATACGCCCGATACTGACGTACGCCGCCCCGGCATGGCTCGCCCTCGCGAGTGAGTCGAGCCGCAAATTACTCCGCGTGCAACAAAGTGTCGCACTGCGGAAAATCGTCGCCGCCCCTTACCTCGTGAGGAACGACGTCATACAACGAGACCTCGGGATTGAGAGCCTGGAGGACTTCGTAGGGCGCCTAACAAAAAATATGTTCGCGCGTGCCGACGCGTCTGCCTTACCCCATATTAAGCAGATAGCGCCATGGCACGCGCGCCCGCCGGACGCCAAGCGACTACCTCGCGACTTGCTGGCGGACACGGATATTTCCCGCACCCCACCCACTACTTGACACCCGAGTGAGTCGTACTCATATACACGCGACCCACTCCAACAAAAAATTACTCCACATATACATAACGCATCCACTCACTGCGCGTAGTGTTCTAAGTTTACATAGGCACGGCGCGTAGTGAAAACACATACAAACATAACTACACAAGCATCTATACATAACACGTTGAATAATGCGGCGCGGGCGCGCTACTTATTCAAACGTAAACATTGAGCAGTGTAACACATTTACATTACTGCTCATACCCACACCACGGCCCCTTGTTTGAAACGTGACCGGCTCGACCTGGAAGCGCGACAAACGGGGGCCAGCATCCTCAGTAGGGAGCGTCTAAGTCGGCGCCTCTGTCGCTGGTTACTCTTCACTGGGCCTCCACCGGGTAACCGGTGGTCTCACCTGGCGGGGACGTACCGCCGAGGCGCCGTGAAGATAGCGGTAACACAAATCTCCGCGGCGCTCCTACTGAATACATAATAACAATAATACATAACGTAAACTGCATAGGCGGTTTACGTTAAGTCATGCCTTGCCACTAAGGGCAACCCAATGACGGGTCCGACTTTTCGGACCGAGGTATAGCCTCCGCGGTCAGGGGGCGAAGCCCCGACACCGCTCGTCGCGCCCCCTTGCGGGAGCGCAGCGAATTCCACATAGAGAAAAATTCATACTTACCTGGCGTAGGGGATACCGTGATCATGATGGCGGTTCCCCCAGGGCGAGACTTTCCCATTGCACTGCGGGCGGGTTGACCCCTGCGATTATCCCTAATGTGGATAACTCGGACGCGTAATTTTTGGTAGTGAGGGACTGCGTACGCGCTGTCCCTCTTTATTATTCTTGGATAAAAGTGGATTAATAATTGAATGATTCTACTTCATGACTTGTAAAATCGGGGTGAAACATGTTGCGAAAGTTACATTACAATGCTAACGTTTTATTTTAAATAACATGGATTAATTTAACTACTATAGTAATTTCTTAAGGATTTTATTTATTTCTTTAGAGAAGTTTGTCGGTTGGTATGTATGCGACCTTGTTACTATTGTTGTAAATATTATTGAATTAGTCCTACTATTTTATATCATACAGCATGATTAACTACCTTCAGCTGCGGGGCAGCCAAGTAGATAATTACAAAGCTTATTTATTTGCACAGAGACATAAAGTTATGAGCGGCTTCATAGACGGGTTATGAATTATAATAAAATTGTCTATTCTGTAAATTGGTTTATGTACAATTCCGAAATATTTATAGAAGTGAATTTACAGGTTGTAAAGCTTTGTCGTTTTTTTTTACACCATATCTAACATAATTCTATTAATGATTGTTTCCGTTAGCGTAAAAACATTACTCACTGAGTAATCCCGCCTTTCAATGGACAATAATTAACACGTGTCATGCTCGCCGTTCTAGTTCTGTGTATTTCTTCCTCTCTTTTATTCTCATAAAAGTTGAAAATCATATTTTCAAATAAAAAATAAATAAATTTGATACCTGGCATGATTCATTTATCATTCATAGATGTGCCAGTTAAAATATTTCGGACTAATAATGTGAGACGTTATATACATGCCCGATCTGACTATGGTATGATTGTAACATCCAGACTCTAGGGAAGGGTTTACTGCAAATATTCCACAAACATCAAGGTTTACTTACCACGACATCAGATCGGTGACGTAAGACCTTAACGGCTTCATGGACGCATGACTGGCATTCGGACTTTTGGAACTACAAATACTTCTAGAAGATTCCCATCAACGGACTGAATAGGTCGAGCGTATAAGTGCCATATTAAAAGGTTACTTACCGAGACATCAGATCAGCGACATACGAGCCTAGCGGTTTCATAGAGGGGTAGGACTTTGACATCCAAACTCCTGGCACTACGCCCTTGGTGAAGGCGTTGTTGCACTCCTCCAGTTCCGCACTCATGATGGCCAGGCCCTGGGCTGCCAAGTGTACTCCATGCAGGGTGCGCTTCACGACCGACAGGAGTCGGTTATAGCGGATCAATTCCTGGGACAAGAACGAATATATAAAAAAAAACGATCAAAACGTACACCCCTTGGTTTTTTTTTTATTGTTTGTTTAATGAATTGCCAAATAACACATATTCTGTGAAAATTTTAACTGGTTAACTGTAACAGTTCATAAGATACAATGAAAGGGTCCCTTTTGGATAAGGAATCCTAGAAGGACTAATTTAAGTGATGCTATAGCTAGCTAAACCGGGAAATTTATCATTTAAACTGAGGCAAGCTATCCTAAACACAAACGTTCAACGAACGAAGCTTTGACGTTCTACGACGTTTAGATAGATAGATTATACTTTATTGTACACTGAATAGAACATAAATATGAGAAAATAAAACAAACAAGAATGGTACAAATGGCGGTCTTATCGCTAAAAGCAATTTTACGTTTACCACATTATCAGTTCTGCTTTTATGCCCGGTAAAAGGGGTTTATTCTTGTTGTACGTATGGTCGCAAGCGCGGCTGCTGAGCGTGAGGTCCTGGGTTGGATTCTCAGGTTAGACAAAGCGTTGTTGAGTAGCAGCCTGAAGTCAGGAAGTTGATGGAGTGACACCCCCGTGCTTCAGAGAGCACGTAAAGCCGTCGGTCTTGGGCCTGATCTCTCTCCGGTTGTGTCGAATTGCCGTCCCATTGGACTAAGAGAGTGAAATAAGAGTGCACCTGTGTTTGCGCGTAGACTTGTGCACTATAATATCTCCTGCGTACTTGGCTAATCTCCTTGGAGATAAGCCGCCGTGACTGAAATACGGTCTAGAGGAGTATAATTGTTATTATTTTACACGTACCTGTTTGAGCACAGTATTCATACTGTTGTAGTAGAGCACGGGATACTTCTCGGCCACGGCGCCCACGTCGTATAGCTGCGGGAGGCGCTCCATCATTTCGAGGGTCATGTCCACCACTCCGCCGCCCTCGCCCCCCTCCGCGCCGCCACCCGCCACTATGTGGGTTTGTGTTAGCAGCGTGCCGTATAGCAGCTAAGAGAAAACGCTTCTAGTAATATGATGGAATTAAAAAGGCATGGTAGCTATGGTTAAAACTTCGGAAAATATAAAAACATATGTAGTTAGAGTCATAGAGACAGGTGGAAGGAGGGAGCCTTTGCCCTGCAGTGGGATGCTAAATAAATAAAAATAATTAGCCCATAACTGTCCCACTGCAGGGCGCGGGCCTCTTCTCATACAGAGAAGGCACGAGCTTTATCACCACGCTAGCTCACTGCGGGTTGGAGATTTCAGACTACCAAGTCCAGGTTTCCTCACAATGTTTTCCTTCACCGTATGTCTGTGATGTCTTAGATTAACTAAGAAAGTACATATGACATTGAAAAAGTCACATTGGTACATGCCAGGTTTGAACCCACAACCTGTGGCTCAGGAGGTGGGCCCGTAACCACTCGGCCACCACGACCCTTAGTGGGATGCTATAGGCTGATAATAATAATAATAATATGTAGTAATGGGGACTGCAGACAGAAGTGAAAACCTAAAACTATGGAATAACAGTGATTTATATATTACTAGCTGACCCCGCAAACGCTGTTCTGCCATATTTTTTTTTTGGATAGGGCCACCCTTTTTGCCTAGGGCTAGGGGTATAAAAAATAGCCTACGACCTATTCTCAGACCTACCAAATAAACATTAAAAAACACAAAAAATCGGTCAAGCCGTTTCGGAGGAGTTCAATAACAAATACTGTGACACAAGATTTTTATATATAGAATATTTCCCTACCAAAAATCTAAAGAAGTATTCACTTTAATAATGCAACACCTTTCTTGTTCTTCTTTTCATGAGATTGTGTAGACCTAGACATTAGACATATCTGTCGAAGGGGATACTCTCCGTCTTGGAAAGGACCCTACACTTTCTATGTCAGCTTCCAAAAAGCTTTTATCCAGGTAACCTCAAGATACAGATAAATCTTTGAAAAGCATTGACGCATGCATAGCGAACTCTAAAGTAATAAATTGTTGTGGAAAAAGAATCTTGCTCACGACCGTATTATTTTTCCACAAAAATGTATAACTTTCTCCTCGAGATGTTTTCCTTGATCGGTATTGTTTATTCCTATATCTCGATCTGATTATGACAACTAAAATTAAATTGACAACTTCTAAATAGGTGCCATCTAAAAACGGCCATAGCTTCTGAAATTAATTTGATACGGGCCTTCGATTCCATGAATAATAGATATAACTGCCTCGTTGGTCTAGTGGTCCCAAGCGCGACTGCTAAGCAAGAGGTCTTGGGTTCGATTCCCGGGTCGGGCAAAGTGTTATTGAATTTTCTGTTTCTAACAGTTTTCTGTTTTTCTGTTAAGAAATTCTCAATATCAGCCCGGAATTTGGAATTGTTCGCGGTTGATGGCAATAGGTTTATGGGGGAACGAGGTGTGGTGTTCCTCCATTGAAAAGGGAGGATCCTCCAACCAGGCGGGTGATATTGCCTGGCGGGCCACGGCCCAACGGTTAATGTCGGGAGGTCGTATATATACACACTCGTCGTCAAACTTTGATTGCGCGATGCAGAGTGTTGTGCGCGTAGTTACCATGTAGCGAGATAGATGTCGCTACATCACTCCCCTCCGAGACCGGAGGTCGATCGTGTTGATGAGTCAGCGGTCAGTGCAACTGAAGACCTTGCCAGTGTCAGTGAGGTCCCAGTGAGTCGTACCCGGATGCCGCGTAGTTCACGGTAAGTCGGAACTGAGAGCGGTGATGCTGCGTAATCCTCAGTGAGTCGAGGTAGTGCAGTGGTGCGTAGTGGCTGGCTGCTGCGTCGACCAGGAGAGAATGGCTCTGCTTGTTGACCGGCCGAAGGTGCAGTGTGCTGTGCCGAAGTCGCTGTTGTGGCTGAGGGTGATGACCAGGTCTGCGCGTCTGCTACAGGCTGGTGGTCAGGGTACCCGTTGAAGCCGAGTATGCTGGCTGGCTGTGTGACTCGCTGCTTGCTGCTCGATTTGATGCTGAGGGGGAGTGGAGATGACGGAGTGACGACGAGGTTGCTGCTGATCCTCTTCAGCGAAGGCTGCACTGATGTTCGTGCTCGGGGTCACCAGTATGGAGGAACGAGGTGTGGTGTTCCTCCATAGAAAAGGGAGGATCCTCCAACCAGGCGGGTGATATTGCCTGGCGGGCCACGGCCCAACGGTTAATGTCGGGAGGTCGTATATATACACACTCGTCGTCAAACTTTGATTGCGCGATGCAGAGTGTTGTGCGCGTAGTTACCATGTAGCGAGATAGATGTCGCTACAGGTTCACCACCTTACATGGGACTTAAATTGGTGAAATGTGGGTATAAAACTATGTACACCTCTGCTTATCCCTTCGGGGAATACATGCGTGATGCCATGTTATGTTATGATTGCCTGACTATTTCCACCTGTACTCACCGATGCAGTCTCCTTGTTATCCTTGGTGATGTCTGCGTTCTCGTGCAGACCGAACACCTCGGGCTTGGCGATCATGGGCAGCGCGCGGATGTGCTCCAACACGGAGTTGTACTCCATGCTTGGTGGCATGCAGTAGTCACCGCTCGGGGAGAACGAGTAGCTGGAGTTATTCAATAAACCACAATAGTTATTAATACTAGACACAATTTTATTATTGGCAAAAACATTCGAGGTAAAAAAGTTTAATAAAAAAATTATGACAAATAGTAACACTAGAGAATGGTGGAAGGGGGAAATCTTTGCTAAACAGTGGGACGATACGGGCAAAATTTTTATAATTAGACCAATTTAAATAATTATTAAATTTGAGATATTGAGCTCTGAAGTCTGAAGTCTCGATCTGAGACATTATAACATTGCAAGTAAAACTGTTAACATGAAACCACGTTCCTTACATAACATTGTAACCCAAAATGTTTTAAGGTTCTTAACAATATCCTTACTCAGGTGTAGTGGTAACTTGGTCGTTGTAGAATATGGAGAGCAGCGACAGTATGAGCCTCCTGTCCTTATCGTCGGTGACCCTCCCTCCGTAGTTACACTCGCCAGCTAAATAGTTGAGCGCGTCGAACGGAGTCTCCGAATAGTCAGTGAGGAACATCTGGAAGTGGACTTTTAATTGGTTTCTAGTTGAAATAAATAGTCTTAGCTGATTGTTAATTTGATTGATTGATAACATATGTTAATATTTAGAAATCATATTCATTTTATGAGTTCTGTGAAAGAAACATCGAAAGAAATTGAGTTTTAAAACGATAAATCTAATTGTGTGTATGTAGCTATGAACAGCAGAACCTGGAATGGTTTTTTATCTATTTATTTATATATCCAAATTACATATACCATTACAGGTTTATGTCCTAATGGGATAGTGTACTAAACTAAATATAGCTAAATTATTTTTTACATTTAGTAACTTATTACATTAGCTATAAAGTAAAGAGTGCACGCGTCAATGGCGTCTCTCTAGAAGGTTGGTCCGACCGCGTGGCTCCACCAATAGTCGTATATTTTTTATAGCAATAAAAGTATTGGGCAGGCCTGTTTGAGTAAACGGAATGGCGTCAGTAGTAAATTAACAATTATTTTGTATCTTAAGGAGCTAAATTATGTTATTTATACATAAGCCATCAAGAATGCTCAAAATCGGACTGTGTAATACTCCTATGTTTAACGTAGAATGTGCAAAATGTAAAATGTGCACTTAACGCAAAATGCGCATCTTACAGAATATGCACTTCTCATAAGGGGCACTTCTCAAAATAAGCAGTTTGAAAAAAAGGCACTAAACGCCAAGTGCGCATCTTACAGTAAGTGCACTTCTCAAAATGCAGTTGCTTCGCAAAATGTGCGATATGCCAAATAGCCGAAAAATATAAATCGTATTTTTGTTATTTTTGTCACCAGCAAAAAATCACTAATCTCAACATACCTGCAGCTGCATAATACAGATTCTCAGATCGCTTTCATTGAACTCGTACTGTATGTTCCAGCCGAGGGGTCCGAAGGCCCTGCGCTCCTGCACGATGGCGTGGAAGAAGCACAGCGCGAACAGCAGCCGCCGCCAGTCCTCCGTACGCGGGCACGAGATGTAGAACTCGGGGTCGCAGATGGGATCCGATATGTAGGACCGGTAGATGTTGTTCTTTAAGCCTTTTGGCGCTTCGTTTGTCATTTTTACACCTGGAAATGTGAATTATCAATTTTTGCACGATTGTTATGTGATAGTTAGCTATATTCTCGTCTCTATCTTGCAAAAGCAGTTTGACAGTTGTGTGACAGTGGCAGGAATAATGGTAAGCGAAAGCATGTGCTAAGCAATATTGTCTTGGTCTCAGTCTCTCTGCGAAATAGCATATCTTATTCCTTCGCGTCAATAACACAAATAGTGGACTTCAGCTATTTTCGACCAGAAATTTTCAACTTCCTCGCAGATACAGGTGGTCACGCAAAACGGGCACAAAAACAAGTGTGGCATGATGCTCTACACTCGCTTTGCACATGAGATGGCTTTATTATAAAACTCCATTATTAAAGTTATACATTTGTATAGGGACTGAATAGATAGCAATGACGTCGCCAAAAGACATATTAAAATATGGACGAAGAATTCGCGGTGGTGAACAGAGGTCGAGATGGTTGAGTGGTCAGAGCGCCTGGAGTATTTATCCGGCAGGCGCAGGTTCGAATCCTGCTCGCGACTGTATTCATTTTCCACAATTTTTTTAACTTTAAGGTTCGCTAAGCATGCATTTTTGCTTTTCAAAAATTTATCTGTGTTTGTACATTACTAATTACTACGCAATAAGTAAAACTTCGCAGGTCGACCTTACATTAAATTCAGAGCAGTCACATAAATGTGGCTTGCTATTGGCATTGGTTGAATCAAGATAAGTAAGAATAATAATATATAATATTTTTTTTATTTTCTCCTCACATGAACAGACAATACATTATCTAAAATATCAGTCTTAAACTCTATGTGAGGAGCTAGTGTCTGAAATAGGTGTATTAACCTGTAATACAGATCACCAGGACCTCGACCAGCGACATTTGTGCATAAACAGGGTAGGCATGTATAAGCAAACATCATTTTCTATTTACCGCAGCATTTTTTTAAGTACATATTGAATCCTTCATTCATTCCATTTTTAACGGTGGTGTTTAACGTATGACACCAGCAAGGTCTTAAAGTTATGATGCGTAGCTTGAAGCACGATTATTTCGGTAAACGACACCCAGCAAAAAAACATCTATTATTATATCGTATTGATAAACTTGTGGTTCTCACCATTTTGCAACACGGTAACGGGGAACGAGGTGCTGGGGTATGAGGTCAGCCAGCACCGGAAGTTGTGGTGTGTGGCCTGCGGCACGATGACCTCGGCACAGATGCGCTCCAGCTCGCCCATCCATGACGTCATCACGTGACAGTTCTGCAGCACCACCCAGCCGCCCGTCGCGATCGCTTGGTTTATCATGTTTGCTGCTATTGGGCCCTGTGGAGGAACAAGTCAGGTTCCATGTTCCCACAAAAATTTAGGTCATTCAAGATTGAAATTCAATGAAATCTTGGCATGTTTACAAGGTCCTGATACCATCCCCAGGTCAACTCGTATCGTGTGCCTGGAATATCTATCGAACCTGCGATGGATTATGACCGTGGTTGCAGTGAAACCCGCAGCCTAAAGCCTTAAATCGAGAGGTGTAAAAGAATGGTAGGGAGGCCTTTGCACATTTTTTTTCTAATTTGATAAATCCATCAACGACGTTGTGCCGGACTCCTATTCTCCGCAACTCCGGCAGGATGTAGTTACAGTGGAAAGATCATGGCTGATAATAATAATAAAAATAAGAGTCCGGCACAGCGTCCATGATGTATCTCAATAAATAAAGAATTGGATGAAATGTAGTGTCCTAGGTCCACGAATTGGGACATTTTTTTCTGGGTATAATACAAGAACTCCTGTAGGGAGCAGCTAGTAAACTTATACACTCACCTGCCCCTGTCCCAGCGAAATGGTCTCAAAGCTGACAACTTTCTTCTCCATGGAGTACTTGACCAGCCCCGACATGGGGTCAGACCCAGGCGACAGGATGAAGATGAGGGGTGAGCAGCAGTTACTGTCGTTGTATGACTTGTCCAGGTCGAAGGGAGGCGGCTCGATGTAAGGCTTGCCCATTTCTGCCACTACATATTGCTGGACTAGCGGGATCAGCTTATCTGGTCGAATACATCTGGAGAACGGTTATGAACCAAAAATTTTAAGATATGCAGCTTATAGCAAACAGTTTTTGTCGAGCATGGGCAGGAGCATAACCGGTGTGATAAATCCACGATATGACCAAATTATAAACAGATCTTCACTTGGTTGTGAAGTTTTGCAATGCAACTTTAGAATTCGCTAAGCATGCGATAAAGTATTTGAAAGATTTATCTGTATAAACTTCAGAAACTCACTATCACGTGCAATGAAACGTGGTATCCTTACCTGAGAACAATAAGTTTGGCAATCCCGACGACCTTGTCGAAAGGTTTCGGGAAGGGATTCTCGTGGGGAGCAGACAAATCGTAGAACGCCTTCCACTCATCTATATTTGCTTCGAAGTGTTCCCGGAAGCCTTTCAATCTGTTTGAATGAACGTTGGTTAATTTAGTTATATCTAAGATTTTCATGGTCACTACAAATTACAATAAACCCACTTTTAACCGGATTAATCGTGTTTTTTTTTATCGTCAGGAACTAGCTAACGAACCGTGAAAAGTCAGGAAAAATACAAAAAACAATAAAGTAATTCATGCTATGACATTTCTTTATTTTGATTTCAAGGACGGGCAAAGAGTAATTGGGGTTTTCTGTAAAGGGATTCTTAGTAAAAGCCTGGAGATTGAAATTGTGCCCGTATATAGAAATAGGCGAACCACCTACACCACATTTTACTTATCAACGGCATTGGTGAAATGTGAGTGACAACAGAGAACCATACACCGTACCAGGCGTGATGATATGTGATACTAACTCGTCGAGATGGCTGGCTCTGACGATCTCTGACCAGGACTTCTCCGTAAGCCACGTGGGCGCGGGGTTCTCGTACGGGTTGTCCAGCGCCACGCCGCCCGTCAGCAAGAACGTCACCAGATCGTCGTCGAGGTCGCCCTGGTAGGCAGGAAATAAGTTCAGAGCAAAATCTTATAGAACATTTTAATGACCAGGAGCGGGTTGAATTGATATGGCAGGTGCCTTGTCAATTAAACTATCGCAAGCTCAAATTGGCGAATTACTCCTCTCCATTAATACCTTTCAGGGAAATCATGAGTATAAATCTGGTACGAGCCGAGTCCAAGCTGTGCCGTCTAGGGCACGTGTAGTCACAGATTCTTATGATGACGAACATTTTATATAAAGCAGTTCATGCTACACTATGCGACGGCAACTTCCCAAGTTCCGATAAACAGTAGATAACACTCTAGTGTACAAATATTTTATGTAGAACATATTATCTGCCAAAGATACCAAAAGTTACCAATTAGATCTAATCTGATCATGAAACGCCACTAAATGATTTTTAATTCTGATCAAAAACGATGAAAAATTTCGGCCCTAGTGTGACTTCAATAGACTCATCTCACCTTGGCTCTCAATATACCCAGCGTTAGAACGAGAGAGAAGATGAGCTTGTCCTTCTCGAACAGGCTGCGACAGACGTTGCCGTAGATGCTTTTAGTGAAGTACGCGTTGAGTCCCTCCAGACGCTCGTCCAGTATGGCGCTCTTGGGAGAGTTGATGATCGCCTGGTTGTACAGGTTTATAAACCTAGGAATAGAGGAAAGAGCCATACACATTTTGAAGCCAGCCCACGGTGATATTAGTTGTATCAGTAGGCAGTGACTGCACCCACTCATATCAACCAGCCAGTGATTGGATTTTCTTTTTTTATTAATATTTTTTTTTCTTTAGTTCATATGTGGATTTATTAATGAAACGGTATAATTTAAAGACATCTCAGTTCATCTTATACAGTTTGATAACGCTTCACAAATGTTTCAAAAGGGTCTCTGTTTGTTCTGACGCAGAAAAAATACAAAATATTAATTTTATTTCTTCTTATCTATGGACTGATGCGGTAAAGAAGACCAAAGAAAAGCTGAATAGAGGGCGTGAGGAATAATATGCAAGAAAAGCGACAATCAATAATCCCAATTCACTTCAAACAGGGCAAGAAGTTTTACTTACCAAACCAAAGAATACTGATACATAGGATCAATGTTGGCCAGGTCAGATATACAGAAGAACAGCACGGAGCTGTGCTTGGACACGGGCACGTACAACAGCCGCGCCTTGTCGATCTCCGCCTCCGTGATGGTGGCCGCCGCCTGCTTGGCTTCAATCTCGATGGACAAGATCTTAGATGATGACAGGATCTGATTCGCGGACTCGTCTTCTAAAATATTTCCAGCTGATGAGAGAACCTGTATGAATATTACAGAGTGGATTACATCTCTTTTTGGCGGTCACAAATTCTACTTCGGATTTCGATATTTTTAGGAAGCATGATGTACACAAAAGCTTTTCAAGTTTAGAAGTTTTATATGTGTCATAATAGGTACAGGACATAACTATCATGACACTTATTACAAAACAATCGGTTTATAAAACGTTTTCTTTCTTTCTTTAATTGTGTCAGGTTTTCCTTCAGATCAGCTTTTGCATTTCAAGCTTTATTTCGTCTAATATAAGGAAATCTGCGAGTAAGTCTTTTGAATTTAAGCTTTATTCCGACTAAGGTAGAGACATCCCTAAAGTCAGGTTGTGGATTGAGAATCTAAGTCACTCGGAATAAAGATAAAACAATACAGATATACCTCATTTTGTTAGATGATTGATATGTATTTTAAGGCAAATATTTTTTCTCTAAATAATCACTTTGTCCATAACGAGTTTTGTTGGAAGAAATTTGTGTATATAAATGTTACCTGTTGGCTATAATAAATAATCCTATCGTCTCACATTTTATGTAATCGAATTATTTCTTTTGTAAATTATAATGTGTAAGAGTGCAAGAGCCTACGTATTTACCTCCAGAATCTGATCTTCGATTTCCTTGAGCGTCCTCTTGTTGTTGGCGCCTTCCACAATGAGCTGGTTCTTCTTCAATTCCAGCTCGGGCCTATCCTGAGCCACCACGATGCCCAGAAGCTGATCTTGTAACCCTTGCGGGGTTATCATGAAGTTCAACAGAGTCACCTGTATGAAAATTAAGATTAAAATTAAGATTCGAACCTGCGCCTCCCGGATGAATACTCCAGGGATCCATCATCCGGGAGGCGCAGGTTCGAATCCTGTTCGCGGCCGTATTCTTTTTCCATTTAATATAATAACTTTAGAGTTCGCTTAGCATGCGTTAATGCTTTTCAAAGATTTATCTTGAATTAAAATTAAGAGTTCACTCATGTATCCCTACTCTATTGTTAAAGAAGAAACTGTTAACGGGCTGTCGCGTATGCCTATTAGGAACCCAAAATACGATTAACAAGGGGTTAGCAGCATATTGCGATAATTTGCATCTCAGAACTGAAAGTTAACTGTTACGTTCTAGTATTTTTAACAAACCAACCAAATATGTTTTTTCTTAGTTTATTTGAGACACCACAGATATAAGGTGCAGGAAATCATCACGAAGAAGGTTTCATCAATCCGGAGTGTGCCTGCGTCGTTACTATTAATTAATGCTCGTGCCTACATTGTAGGGAAAGAGGACCTTGCGTTATAAACCTTGAGTTATAGGCTAGTTGTGTTTTGTTATCACTGTGTTATGTAGACCTTGATGAGGACTGCCTCGTTGGTCTATTAGTTACAAGCGCGGCTGCTGAGCGTGAGGTCCTGGGTTCAATTCTCAGGTCGAGCAGTGTTATTGACGTTTCTGTTAGATATTTTTAGTAGCAGGCCGGAGTTAGAAAGTTTAACACCCCCGTACTTCAGAGGACACCGTAGGTGCAGTCTGTGGTGCTACGCCTGATCTTTCTCTGGTCATGTCGGTCCCTAAGGACTATGAAAGTCAAGGAAGAGGGAGTGCACCTGTGTTTGCACATACACTTGTGCACTATAATATCTCCTGTGTACTTGGCTATTCTCCGTGCAGATACTTAGTAGTCAGACCGAAATACAGTCGGGAGGAGTATATTATTAGTATTATGTAGACCTTGACGGCGACTTCGGGCAGGTAGTGCGGGTTACTGAGCCGGGTGGCGATGTAGAAGCGGAAGTTGTGGTTGTACTCCAGGATGTTGTCGCCCAGCTTCAGGCAGTCCACGCCGCCCGATCTGCAGATGGCAATACATAAGGCGATTTTAATTAAATTATTCAAAAGTACGAAGAGATTTTGTACTTGTAGATTAAATAAAAGCGCAATGTTTAAATAGAGGAATACTATTTCCTAGTTAGTTATATTTCGCGTGATTGATTGTTAAGTCTCAAGCAATTAGAGGCGAGCCCATTGCACGTTTCTAAACTCCAAACTGCTACTGAGAATTTCCAACCAGAAAAACCCAATAACACTTTCCTCAACCCGGGAGCCGAAACCAGGACCAGGTGCGCAGCAGCGGTGCTTGCGACCATAGACCAGGCAGTTGAATTTGCTGTTTAATCAAAACCCTCACCTGAATATATTCCTCAGCAACACGGGTTCTAGGACAGCGTCCAGTTGTTCTCGAATGTTCTCCAGCATAACGGGGAAGCCCAGCTGGATGGCGTTCTCCAGTACTCTGACGTAATTGGCGTCCGTCAGCTTCACTACTTTCAACTGGTTGTCTCGTTCCATGTTCTTAATCCATTTGTTGGCTTGTTCTAAAGCCAGAAGAGATAATATGAGCATCTGTGTAGGATTGTCTCGAATGCTTTGGTTACGTAAGATAGCGTGACAAATTTTAAAACGATGACTGGAAAAGGGGATCAAATATCTAATCTCAAGACCTCACACAGGAAAAACTAACTTTAGACTAACAAAAGCTAGCCAGGCGCTTTAGTTTATCATCATCATCCCCCTGCCCTTATCCCAATTTATTTCGGGTCGGCGAAGCATACCTTTATCTGGCATGCTGCTAAAGTTTTGGCTATGTTTTAAGACCGGCCGCCTGCCTGACGTCAACCCTCTTTGGGAATGCTGTTGTTGGTGGTAACCGCCACCGATACGGTCTCCTTCTATCTAGCTATGCCATACCAAATGATATCTATACGCCAGGTTCTGATATTATCCTAATGTTACACTCCACTAACCGGGCTATGATAACATATACGGCCTACAATCCGTACGATACCTAAATAGCTTAATTATCCACAAAACTACCACGTTCGGTCTCTGTGCTTAAGTTTATAAGAAAGCAAAAAGAAACTGTCTATAACATGTCAGAAACAAACTAAAGATAAGCATTTTTCAAAGACATCCTCCACCTCAGTCATTTACTCACTGCTGAGCGTCGTGAAGTGCTCGAGACCAAACCTTTTGACGATCTTTCTCCATTTGTGACGGTCTGTGGCCTATTGCAGGGCATTTTATGACTGTATTGGTTCAAACCTTGTCATCTCACCTTGAGGTTCAATCATAAGCCTAGGCTTCTCGGAGTCCGACCTTCTCGATGGAGTTCTGATCTTCCTTTTTAACGGTATACCGGCTTAAAACATATAGTAGGCCTTCAATTAGGATTAACGGGGCATTAGGAGAAAACTTTATTCTGCTATCCGAGAAGTGTGTCATAATTACCTTGAGGGTCAATCATGAGTGCCCAGCGACGAGACTTCTCAACGATGATGCCGTTCTCGATGGAGTAGCTGTCCACGGGCAGGCCGGCGATGTTCCACACGCGGATCACTACCGGCTCGCCCAGCGTTGTGATCAGCGAGAAGTGCTCCGAACATGGGATCCCTGACAATTATATGTATTATTGCTACATGCATAGCTTCACGCCTGCATCGTCAGGAGGATAAAGCCGACGTGGAAGTACTATTGTACACTCACATTTTACCGAATGGCATTTTATTAAACCTCATGTAGTAGGTGGTAAGCCTACAGGTACAATATTAATTATTGTTCAACAGTTATTACTTACTTGCATTCTTCGGGATTGCCCGACTAGTGTCGAACTCCAACAGAGCCCTTAGTTATGAGCTAAACCTGCGGCGATGTCGCGAGTCAAACTTGAATCGAAACTAGTCGGGCAATCCCGAAGAATGCAAGTGAGTAATAACCGTTGAACAATAATTAATATGAATATGTCTCACGAAAATTATTATTATACGAAAATACAGGTACAATACCATTGAAATTTCCTTAACAGAAATTCCAATAATACTTTGCCCGATCTGGAAATCTGACCCAGTGCTCAGTAGCTACGCTTGTGTTTACGTCTTGGGAAACTTCTGTTAGAACATTCTCATAGAATGAATCGTGTCCAGTAGATGAAAATAGGCTTAACGACCACCTTAACCTAAGCCTTCGAGGAATACAGGTGTGAAATATATGTAGTTATTATATTAAATGGAAAAAAGGAATACGGTCGTGAGCAGGATTCGAACCTGCGCCTCCTGGATAAATACTACATCTAAATACATCCATCATCTCGAACTCTGCT
This sequence comes from Xylocampa areola, assembly GCA_935421205.1. Classification (NCBI taxonomy): domain Eukaryota; kingdom Metazoa; phylum Arthropoda; class Insecta; order Lepidoptera; family Noctuidae; genus Xylocampa; species Xylocampa areola. Next base: position 19,855,171 of record OW285205.1, on the reverse strand, counting down.
CACGACCCCGAATTCAATCACGTCGTCAAAAGACGTATTCAAATACGGAAGAGATAGCTTAGTGGTCAGACCGCCTGAAGTATATCCGGACGGTGCAGGTTCGAATCTTGCTAACGAGCTTACTTTTATTTAATAAATAAAAACTAAAATCAAGCTCATAACTGTCCCCCTGCAGGGCAAGGGCCTCTTCTCATACAGAGAAGGCACGAGCTTAATCACCACGCTAGCTCACTGCGGGTTGGCGATTTCAGACTACCAAGTCCAGGTTTCCTCACGATGTTTTCCTTCACCGTATGTCAGTGATGGCTTAGAATAACTGAAAAAGTACATATGAAATTAAAAAAGTCACATTGTTACATGTCAGGTTTGAACCGACAAGCTGTGACTCAGGAGACGGGCCCGTAACCAATCGGCCACCACGACATTTTCTTTTCATAAAATATATATATAATTTAAGAGTTCACTACGCATGCATTAATGCGTTTGAAAGATTTATCTGTATAAACCAAGTCTAGTCCATGCAACTCACTCAGTATTCTGGCTCGCTTATTCCAGACCGTGACTACTTCTCTGCGGTAGTTGACGGTGTAGGGGCCCAGGTACGCGATGCAGCCAGCAGACAGAAGCACATCACCTGCCGATACAATCATCATCTGTTGGTCATTATTATTATACTCGACAGTTTCTTCGACCATCTCTTCTTTCCAACAAAAATTATGAAATTTAGTTTTTTAAGCTAGAAGTTTTTCATTGTTTAAGAGATTAATGAAGTATGTACTAAGTAATTAGTATGCATACATACAATTACGCCTGTTTCCCATTGGGGTAGGCATACCTTACTCCTTTCATCTATGTTTACTACACTAAGTAATTAGTGTAAAATAATGTGAGTGGAACATTATACTATATTTTTATTAAAACTTGTAGCTGTGACATAGCTTTGGCTGACGTTTCCATTTAGAACATCTCACGTGTGCTGGTATCCTTACAATGTTTTCCTTCACCGATAATTAATTAATTTCTAATACGAATATGACTTAGAGAAGTCAGTGGTGCACGCCATTGGCTCGAACTTGCAACTTTTGCCTTGACAACGTTTACTAGGCTGTCTCTGCTACCTAACGTCTAGAAAGAATAAAAAGGGCACCTATTACCAATAATATTGGAGAGTAGTTTGTGCAGCTGCAGCGCAAGTTCAGTCCAGCGCGCCTTCTCCCCGCCGAGGCCGCCGATGAGCTGCTCGGCGCGCGCCAGCTTGGTGGAGCACAGCGCTATCTCGTCCTCTAGACCTTTCTTCTTGCGGGTCATTTCCGCGAACTCGTCGTTGAGGGTCTAGAAGTAAACGATAACTTTTGCCATATCTCCTAAAGGGATTATTATTTTCATATTTTTTTCATAAAACCTTGCCCCACTCTTGGAATTTATTATTGTATGGTTCGTTTACAAACATAATCTCACATGCACACACACCCAGACCCGAAACGATTATCTATAAATCATTAAAATATTTGCGCCGTGCAGGAATGAAACCTGCGACACGAGGCGCAGCAGCCAGTCTCTTTCTTGCCCACTGCGCCAATCGCGCCGTCAAATTCTGTTTGCTGGTTTAATTGTAATTGCTAAGTACTTTTAAAAAAGGAATAGCGATGTATCCACATGTTGACGTCAAAATAATTTGAATATGTTAATAGTTAATAACGAAACTTTGATGATAAAAAATGATTAAAATTCTGTTGGAGCAAGTGAAATGGAGACACAAATATAAAAATATAAGTGGATATTTATTCCCTTAAAAATCTCAAATTCCTGATAGAGTAAGCTAGAAGTAGGCGGACATAAAAACACGCCTTTTGTTACAAATGTAGATCTATCTGCAGTCGGAATACTGACTCGTGGACTAGAGGTAGATTCCGTGTTGTATTATGAGGCATAATGTTTTGTACATACCTGCAACTTATCGAGTACAGCCTGCAACTGTGCTCTCTTTGCGTTGAGCGTGTTCATTTGCGCTTGCAGCTCCGACTCTGCTTCGAACAACGCCGCTTTCTTCGGAGCTACAACCTGAAAACATTCGAAACGTAATTATTAGAATTCTTAGTAATAAGCACGAGTTGGTTTTAGTGAAGTTCCAAAGTGGAGGGTAGAACTTAGATGTGTATTTGTAGAATTAACTTAGTCTATTCTTGTAACCTTGAGAAAGTGCGTTCAGAACTTTTGTAGCAGATAAGCACCATCAATACAATTATTTCGTCGACGTAATAGGAGCAAAAATGTATTCTTCCTCGTCATGGAAAAATTGATATTAACATAAGACTCGCTAAAATTCCTGTATTCTCGTGAAAATTCAAGATAAAGGAGTTTTTAGTTTTCTCAGTCATGTACGTACAGGATATTTTATTGGAAGAAGAAGTAGTCCAACTCACTAGAGAAAAGGGTTCAACTAACCTTGATGACCCTATCGTACACATCCATAGCCCGCACCCAGCGGCACAGACCCTCGCAGGCTGAAGACACCTTCGCAATCACCGCCGGGTCAAATTCACGATCCGGGATGTATCTGTTACGAAAGGAATCTTCTCTTTACAATAAGACATCACAAAAAGGTCAAATAATTCAATTAATTTATTTGCGTAAAAGGACCACCTTTTGATAACACACATGACAGTACTTTTTCGTTCAACAAATTTAATCTTGACATGCAAATGTTTACACTAAATTACTATAGACCAGAACATTGCATAATTAATTCGTATACATTGCATAATTATATAATTAATTCGGTAATACATTTTGAAACCCTACAGTTTAATAAATGTGAGATGCGAAATAAATCAACATGCATTCTAAGATTTTAAAATGGACACTGGATTTTTTATTTTTATCACAAATGATAACGCGTGAATCGAAAATTTTGTTAAAGGGGTGCGATTAGCTTACTATATTGCTGTCTCTGTCTAGAAAACAAGTATTTCAGACAATATGTCCAAACTAAGAACTAGTTACCAATAGTTTTGATGACTAAGTTTTATGGAGAACGTACTTATCTCGGATCTTCTTCATGATAGTAGTCGGTATGTTATCTTTGTCGTAGTTCCTTAGGCTCTCCAGAAACTTCATGTCACCCAACATCTTCAGGGACGGACCCCAGTAATCCTCGTAAGGTTTACCTGTTTAATACAAAGTACAAAATGTCTGTGTTGAAATTATATATTATGTTGATCAACTTTAAGGCCTGCCGCCGTTGGAGTGAATGCAGCTGCGATCCGGTGCGAATTATTGAAGGGCTATGTGAGGTTTTTTTATAAGAGTCCGGCAAGACATTCATGAAGGACGAGATCCTCAAAAGCCCAATAATTTACAAACTTCAAATTTCTTTTGATCCCCTTTGATAGATTTGACCATTTGGAGGGTGATATTTGCCGACTTCATGGTAATCATCAAAACTATCACTCAAATATCACCCTATTTGCCGACTTCATGGTAATCATCAAAACCGCTAAATTTTACCATTAACGTCTTCATATCTCCGAAGTCTTGTGAAGGAGTTCATGTTGAGTTTGACGCCAGCAGGCGGGTGACTCATGGACTGCGTTAAGGTGATTTCTGTCCGATATTTGTATCACACTAACTTACCATTAGCATCAATCTTCCTATCTCCTTTAATCCCCTTCATCACGCAAACAGCTTCCATGACCAGTTTCACTCCAGCGGGCGGATTCTTCATAGACTTGACTAGGGTGATATCTGCCGGCTTTAGGGTGTTGAGGGCATTTAAGGCTGATTCCAACGCTGGCACTGCTTCTGCCAGGTCGGACTCGCAATCGTCTTTGATTGCTTGAGCAGCAGCGGCCGCCTCGTTGGCTAGAGCTTCATCGGCGCCGACTATCTAGATTGCGGAAAGTTGCAAAAATTAAGATGTAGTATCTGATACCATACGTATTCACTTTGATAAACAATTAGGTCAGCAGAAACCACAAGTGGAAAAAAATAAGTAGTAAATATATTAAACAATTGTGTGGGAAAACTATTTTAAATGTCTGTGTCACGTACGATGGTATTGTGGCACAAGTTACCTCCTTCTGCTTCTCCACAACGACGGTATCCTGTTCGATCTTGATCATGAGCTTTTCGGTCTTGTCGGAGGTCTCCACAAGCTGCGGCTGAAGGTCCCTCAGGTTTTGTTGCATTACAGCCACTTGTCCGGCTGCGAAGTCTAGCTGTTCGAGACCAGTCTCGTATCTAGAATAGAAATATTTTCCATTCGGCAGATATAATTGGTTACTCCTTACCTGAACGTACATGTTTCGCGGGGGGTAGATAACACGGCGTCTTGTCTTTGAGGTGGCGGTTAAAGAAAACTTAAAAAAAGTGAAACAGCGTTATGCAGCTGTCGGGAACAATTAAGAAGCTCAGGGGCTATAAGGCAATAATTAATAATCTCAAAGGGCAACTGTTTAGAAGTTTAGTGGGGGCTATGAGGAAACAATTAAGAAGTTTGTTATGGGCCTCAGGATTAAAAATTATAGCATTCCCTGATTTTAAGGAGTAGTTGAAAAGAAAAAAAACAGTCTTTGAACGGTCACCGGTTTCTCTTTATGATTTACAACTATTAGGTATGCGGTTTGCTTAAAACCGCTATGTGACGCGAGCCAGATAAATATTTAAAACAGTTACCTGATCCTAGATTTGGTGATCTGTTCCACTTTCATAGAGTACAAATTCATGAAGGCCTTTATCAGCTCCAAGTAGCTGGTCGGCGTGACATACACCATTCTCTTCTGTTCCTTGTAGAACCTGGAATGTTTATGGTGCCATGTTTTGTTATTTTTTTTATTGAGGATTCAAATCTAATTGACCTCGTCAAAACCAATTTCAAAAGACTGTGAATCCAGGCATATTGTATGTAATTAATATTAGCTGAAAAATTGAATACTGGTTTATAATAACACGTGCAGAAAATAAATAACATTAAATTATAGTAAAGTAACCATTGCCCTTTCTTCATCTTTTTTTTTCTTCTATTCGAGTGATATAAATGTCTCGTAATTAGACTTTTTCATGTAACCTTGCCAAGGTCGCAGAAAAGGATGTAGACGATGTTTCCTAGTGGAAAACTTTCCGGAAATAGGGTCGCAGAAAAGGATGTAGACGATGTTTCCTAGTGGAAAACATTCCGGAAATAGGGTTTTAAACAATAAGCCTTCATAATAAAACGTTTAAGGACCTGTCGCTGAGCTGCACGACACTCATGTGGAACAGCTGGCACATGTCGACGCAGGCGAGGCGCAGCTCGTCGTCCACGTCCTCCATCTGGAAGATGAACATGTGCGCCACGCGCTCCAGCGCCTCCGGCGGCCACGCCGTGAACCTAACGGCACACATTTATGAGCACGACGAAATCAACGACAAAATATTAGCTTTTGCCGGATTTTAGATACGTTCTTTAAATCTACGTCATAACTAAAAACGGTTAGGATTATTTTTATTTACTCCAGCGTTTATCAAAATTTATTTCCGGTCGGTGCAGCACGTCTTTTTCTTCCATACATCTCTATCAACCCACTTTCTAGCCATATCATATTTTACACAGTTTATTACACTTTCCTATTTCTGTAGCCATCCACATTCATACTTAAAACTTTAATATGGTCTTAATTGTTCTCGTTTTGCAACGTTTTAAGGAGACAATTACCAAACTTTGAGGTTATTTCCTGAATTAACAGAGACAGTAACGGTAGCGTCAAATTTAACACACCATTTCTAATCTCAAAACACCATAAATGACAACAGGAGCCTGGGTCTGCTAATAAAAAAAAAAAATACATGCATTTATCATAACATAAGTACCGTCCACTCAATTGAGACTCCCATTACAATTGTGATGAATTGGTAGTCTGCAAAAACTTCAAAGAGATCTCCACCGAAAACTGACATTATTGACCAGAAATGACGGTTGACCTGTCATTTCTAAGTGAATTCAATTTTAGACATATACCTGAAGTAATGACTTCAAGGTATATTCTATTATCGAAAGAGATTTAATAGGAAATTGGATGAATTAAGAAACAATTGGCTAGAGAGCTAGCCAACTGTTTCTTAATTCATACAATTCATCCATTCATCTATCCATTTATCCATCCTTGAGGTTACGTAACGATGCTATAGACAATAAACTATGCTTTTAAAAAACCACGAATGTATAACGTAACCTTGACAGGATAATTTTCAAAATTTCCTTATAAGATTTTTTTGATTTAATGCTGCTTTGATTTAATGCTAAGCCTGTATTCCATGGATTTCCACGGAGCAAATGTTTGTATGATCTACAGATAATAGTTCCGGGTCTGGGTTTGTGTGCATGTGTGATTATATGTTTGCTAACGCACCCACGATACAGGAAGTAGTTCCTAGTGTGGGGCGACGTTTAAAAGTGATTTGTATAAACTCACCAATCAATAGTGGCACAGTTGATGAGCGACGGGAACATCCTGAGCCTGTTCCTGAAGGAGTCTCCTATAGGCGACATGGCCAGCACGATGCGGAGGTTCGCCTTTACGCGTTCCACGTAGAAACCAAACATGGCTAAAGGGGTCGTCTCGATTTTCTTTCCCTTATGAAGGAAGATAAAATATAATTAATTATAATTATATCATGAAAAAATGTTGGTTGTCATCCTGCGACTACGGACGTCCGGAAAAATCCGGTTAAAAGATGTTTTACTCTTGTTAGTCATGATTAATTAATTTAAAGATTTCGGCACTCACCGACTCCCTGACAGCGGTCTGCATCTTGTCCAGGATCTCCACCTTCTCATCCATGCCGTACAGATTAGGTATATCGCCCGTGTTTAACAGCATGTTGATATCTTCCACCATACCTTCGTACATTATCTAGTAACAATTTTTTAGATCACGAGGATATAATATTAGTTTACACTAGCGACGCGCCCTGGCTTCGAACGGGAATTATACACTAGACCTTCCTCATGAGTCACTCTGTCTATTGGTGAAAACCGCATAAAAATCGGTTCAATATTTTTCGAGTTTATCGCGAACAGACGTGGAGGGGGACTTTGTTTTATAATATATAGTGATTAGCTAGGCTTAACCAAATGTTACAGTATTTCACAACGATCTTTCTACGGAATTTCACCTTTTCGTTGTCAAGACAAGCGTTTATTAAATCGAAATCTAGTCTATGAAATCTGGCATGGAAACAATTTTCTTCGAGTTAATTCCTATGAACACATTATAGTAATCGTATATACCTGGTTGTCGGCAAACAGGAACACTAGAGGCTTGCCAATAATGCCAGCCTTCATGAGCAACTTCCTGATATCATCCCGCCATTCATTCTGCCCGTACACTCGTGATATTTCAATCTGAAAGCACCACATATATTTATTACTAGCTGTGCCAGCGACTCCGTCCGCATGGATGTCGTAAATGAACACCATGTCGTGTATGAACACCGCCGATTGACATGAAATAAACACTAAATGTAAAGTGAAGCTTACCACAATATATTAGTGAAAACTACATCTAAATCGGATAAGCCGTTTCTGAGATTAGCGTACACAAACGCACAGACAAACAGATAAACATTCTAACAATCATTGTTTTGGGTGCTATTTGTGTTGATAAAGGTCCCAATAATATTTTTTCTCATATATCTTCCATGTACAGACAGCGATCCGTTACATTTTTATTATATGTATTGATTGGACTTAAGGTCAAAAAAGCGTCTGGCCAAACAGTCCAGACTCTGTTAGGTGTTGGTAGCACCAAATAATTAAGCAAAGGTTTTGCGATATCCAAACATAATGCCTCTCTGCCCCACATGGATATAAGACATTAAGTCCAAGGCATGCAAAATAAGTGTAGAGTATTGTGATAAAATTGGTTTATAATTTCAACTTGTAGATAAATGTCTACAGATTGTTTATTTTTGCATCTTTTAGATTTTTCTCAATTTAAACGAAACTCCATAATGCTACATCATGTGAATAGCAGATTAAACAGCGCAGTTCGGAAATGCAAAATTGATGTCTTAAATCTGACCTGTACGACATTCATTTCAAGGATACTGGCAGCCAGCTTGACGGCGCTGCTTCTGCCGCTGCCACCCACTCCGACCAATAGCAAGTTACCTGTGGATGCATATCTCTACTTTGATAAACCCTATTTTAAAACAAGAGGAAAGTAGATCAGCAGCTCAGATAAATACTAAAGGCGCTCTGACAACTAAGCCATCTCAACCTATGCTCACTAGCCCAAATTCTTCTTCCGCAAACAATTATAACTCTAGAGTTCGGTACGCATGCATTTTTTCACTTAGTATACTAGATTTCATAAAATGGATATAACTTAGTTAAATGCAGTTTTGAAGTCGCACTATCTTTGACTACTACTATATCATCAAAATAAATAAATCCTTCATAAACTAGCATATGCTAAAAGGAATTATGACCTACCATTATCCTGTAACAGTACTCTGGTGCATCTGGAGATATGGTCCAGCGCATATCTGAACATCACCAAGGCCATCGGTGATGAGGACACCACGTTGTACTCTTCCAAGTAGTACTCCATTTTTCTAGCCATGTCTTCAAGGTCCAGCACCTGGGAATTATTCCACAAATGCAACAGGGCTTATTTTTAGTACATTGTTATTGTTAAAGACAGAAATTTTTATTATTCTATATTGTTTATTTTTTATTATTATTAGTTCTTTGTCTGACATGTATAACCTGCAAGAGCCCAGAATAAATATTTTCTTTCCTTCTTTCTTTCTTTCTTTCAAATTTTATAATTAACTAAGGCAATTTGGACACTATGAATGCTATTTAGACTCAAGATATTAAAGTCACATTCTCTTAAGATTTGGACAAATACTCATTGCTTTTAACCTACCATATTAAAACAATGATATCATAATTAATTACAGCCGGGTCCAACACGTCGATGAAATTGCGATAAGAGTGTAGATTCCTATGTAGAAGAAAGGGCAAGAAACTCCACAACAAGTAACCACACCAAGTGTAAGAGTTGGTGTGATAAGTCTGTTGATAGCCGGCCAGTGATAGCAAAGGGCTATGAACGCCTCAAACAATTCACCTGATCATAGATCTTGGGATCAGCATCAGGTTCCATGTAGTTGCCAAAGAATATGTTGCAGGCATGTCTGTTGCTGCACTTCTCTCCCTCGGGTATGTAGCCCAGCTCCATCAGTACATTGTCCATATGCACGCGGAAGCTGTTGTACACTGCCTTGTAAACTACTTCGTACAGTCGCTGTCTAGAATCAAATATAATAGATTATGCCTCATTGATCTATGGACTTGAGTGAGACTACTAAGGCCCTGAAAAATTGCTTTGGCAACATTTTGCTTAAGAGCCAACCAAGTTTTGTTTAAGCTGCCTGACTTGAGCCAGTGAGCCGGGACCAACGGTTAACGTGCCCTGCGAAGCACGTAGACGTTCCTAGCAGTCACCGCTTTACAGACTGAACATGCCAAACTTTGTTTAACTTCAACGATTTTTTACTGACATCATTTGACGGGCATGAGCCCCTCTAGGTTTTATGATATATTTAAAGTTAGCCTCAGTTATACTCGTGCTCAAAATATCTTATAGTATAAATAATAATGGCGATTTTAAGTATTTAATGGACTGTAGATTATAGATGTATATGCAAAATTAACGAGATGTTCAACTAAGGACATTTACTGACCGAAATTTTCATATTAATTATGGCAGAAAGATATAAAAAAAATCTTCTTACCGATCCCCATCATCTGCCAGTCTATCATAGAACACCCGATACGCCTCATGTATCCACAGGATGACCAACTTGTTCATATCCTTCATATGGCTGGAGGGCACCAGCAGAATGCCCTTGATGACCCTCGCGAAGTCGCGGAGGTTAAACAGGTAGTGACACTTGCTGGGGGTCGGCAGGAATTGAAGGGTTACTGCCTTGTACACTTCCATAGTCGCTGCTACTACAGCCTGGAGTGAATATAGAGACTCTTAAGACCAACAAACTTACTGTTCAAAAAACTGCAGATGATTGTAAATTAACACGTTTTGGTGTAAATATGCAAGGAGTCCAGGTTTCAAACTCCGTTCGCGGTGGTATTTTTTATAAATACAAATTATAATTTTAGATTGTAATCGAATGAAAGAAAGAAAATCGGCACTGAAGAAAGATCCTGTGAAAGAGAAGATACGTCAATCTGCAAATTCGACAAATCTATCTGTGAAAATAAAAATAATTGCACTTGTTGCGCCAAAAAAAAACAGTAATTAAATTAAACTTATAATCTAATACAACATGGAATTGGCGCCAACTGAAAATTAGTTTCACCCAGTTATTTTTCACTTTTCAGTTTCCTTTTTCAGCGGTTCTATTTTATGCGAAAAAATACTTTTTCGCATAACATAGACGCATAGAAAACATAAAGATTTTTACACAAAAAGAGAAGAAATACAAACTCGCTACGCTCTAAGACATAAAAATAGATTAAACCTACCTAGCTCAAAAATGAAAATGCATTCATCTAGTCCATATGTTATGTCTATAAAAATATATAATAAGCTACCTGAAGATATTAAAAAGGAAGACAAAGATAATACATTCATAAACAAATTAAAGAAATTATTACTCCAAAAAGGCTATTACCACATAAATGAATATTTAAATGATAAATTTTAAGGATCCTAACATAAAATTTATGATAATAATAAATAAAGATAATATAAATGCCTCGATAAGTATTATAAATTAAATGCCAACTTAACATAATAACATAATACAATATAATAAATAAGTAAATAAATATTGATATTGTATGACTACAATAATAAATAAACAGTACAAATATCACTATGTTATATCTATGTTACATATATATCTTTATCAATTATTACTTGCTTATCTAGATAGGTACCTACTTAAAATTATAGGTAGGTAAAAATTTTAAATATAATTAAGTAAGTACATAATTATAATTAAAAATAATAAATACATATATTAAAAACTATAGATACTTACAATAAATATTAAATTAAGAATAGCAAATAGGTATTCTACTACATATATAATAAATAATTTATTTATGTAGATATTTTAATAAATAAAAAGAATTACTTACCAATGCTATAAGTACCTTCTTACAAATGTCTTCCTCTCTCCTAATGTTTGCGTGCCCAACAGGGTCCACGATGTACTACATTATTTTACTTACCATCTTCAAACACCATTGTGGAAAGCAAATAAAAATTTTGAGTTTTGAGTTTTGAGTTTTTAACATTTCTAAGTGTCTGAGACGCAAAGACAGATCCAATAAAATAATTATTTCAGAATCACTTTCCCATTACTTTGACAATCCCAACTTTGCTGTAAGAGAATTTACCAACACTCAAATAGATACCTTAGCTTGCCTCTGCAGCGCTTCAATAAACCCTTTAGCGAAATGCCAGTCTATGATGGTGCCGAAGATTTTGTTCAAGGTATTATCCTCGAAGGAATCCACCGTTATGATGAGCATGTGGCGTGTCAGCCGGGACGAGATCAGATTGGAGCCGCCGCCTGGAGGCAGCATTGCTGATACAAATAGCTGGGGATAGAATGGACTTGATCAGATTTGTTTTAATTAACGTTATCTTTAATAATGATCAGTCAGCACCGAAAATATACCCGAAAATATGGCCGGTACTGGCATACAAATACTTCAAAATAATAGAATTATATGATATGTATTTAACAGAACTTGCATTCAGTTAACCCCTATATACTTGAGCTACCTGACGAGGCCTTCTCCTCTGCCATTAAGCTATGTCCGGTAAGAATTATAAAACCATTTAAGATTTTTAGCAAAAATCTACTCCTGTGTTGTACTGCAAGAGTACGGATACAGTACAGATGTACAAATCAATATGGAGCAGTACAGTAATGCAAATGGTAAAGAACAGCTTTACCATTTGCACTACCGTACTGCTCCATATTGATTTGTTATTGGTGTTCATCGACTTTATATTCGCATTATACTCACCACATCGACGACTTCCTGCTTGACCATGTCTTTGAGGTCGTACCAGTGTCCGTGGTCGATCCACTGCCGCAGCAACTCTAGCGGGGGCTGAGCGCCGTACTGTTCCTTTTGCGGCATACTCAGGTCATCCACGAATAACACGCACTAGACAATAACATCTTCTGTAAGTTAATCAAACTAAGGCATGATGGCAGCACTTACACTCTTACATAAAACAAAAACAAGCCGAGGAATTTTGGTCTTTTTTTGTTATTATTATTTGCTAGGACATAAAAGATCATGGCTAATAATAATAAAAAAAAACATATTCCTTAGTTGTTTTTTTTTTAAAGTAAGAGCGCAAATTCTGCCACCACACATTTTACCGTGTTTTAGAAAGTAAGAAAGAATGAAAAGTTTTAATTTTATTGCTTTTCGTGGAAGGGATCCATGTTCGGCATTTTGTATACAGAACCCTAATAAAGAGAACGGACATTTTCAGTTTGTAATTCATACCTTTTTACCCATGGATGGTCCGAAGACACCTTTACGTCTTCTGTCCACTTTAGACATGATGATGTCTTGGGTCTGGAAATAAATAAATAGTGATATTAAAAACTTGTTCTAAGTTGAGAAAATTCAATAATTAAGACCATAAAAAGATTATTTAAAATCCTCTATTCTGATTTATGCTGAAAAGACAAAAACGGGAAATGATAAAAAGGGGGAGAGGTGAAAATCTGAAAAATGGAAAATCAGAAAAGGGTGTATGTTTTTGAGTAACAGACAATATATCAGATATAGATATATAACAGAATATAAATCAAGTATTCAATAGAATCGTTTTCAAAAATTGTGTGAACGAAAAAAAGAACATCCGACTAGACCCTCACCTGATTAGCAGTAGTCCTGGCGGAGAAGTTGATGGTATTGGTGATGTACTTCTCCTTGGGCAGTGACAGCAGGAAGTTCAGCACCATGGAGGACTTGCCCGTGCCCGTGGGGCCCACGATCAGGATCGGGATGTCTGCCTTCACCATCTTCGACACGAAGAAGCGTAGACACGCGTTCTCGTTGGTCAGGATTATCAGGTCATTTACCTGTTTAGGAGGAGAAGTAGTAAGTAGTACGTGTATTTCTAGGATATATTGTTTTTACTTCTAGAAAATCTAAGGGTTTTTTGGTCTGGTTTATACATAAACGGCGGTGAACCGCCGATGCACACGAACGCATGAGATCTCACGGCATGCACAGAGTTTCAATTATACACCTAATATCATCAGTATTACGTGAAAAGATCTAAAGTAGAGTAAAAACTAGTTTCGTTAACATTTTTTTAACGTTGCCCCTCAATAGAATTATTTTCCTGTATCGTGGGTGCGTTTACAGACATAATCCCAAATGCACACACACCCAGACCCGGAACAATGATCTGTAGATCATACAAATATTTTCTCCGTGCAGAAATCGAACCTGCGACACGCGACGCAGCGGCCGGTCTCTCGACCACTGCACCACCCGCGCCGTCATATTGCTTTTATACATAGTTAATAAAAAGCAAAAATTATATAGAATTATCATATCTGTTATTGAGTTCAAAGTGTTATTGAGTTTTTCTGTTAGAAATTCTCACTAGCAGCCCGGAGTTTGGAAATGTGCCCGGTTGATGGCAATAGGCTCACCACCTATTGCATGTGACTAATAACAGCATTGGTGAAATGTGGGTCAATTAAGTACACCTCCGCCTACCCCTTCGAGGAATACAGGCGTGATTCTATGTTATGTTGTTATCATATCTTCTAAGAATATATTTTTATTGACCTCCATCTTGTTAAGGCACAGAAAGGTATTTTTTATTTTTGAGCTGTTGGTTAGTCTGTAGGAGACAGACTTATCAAAGTTAAGGATACTGTCTGATCTCTTTTTGCGGCGAACGATGGAAGATATAATAAAATTAGCAAGAAATAAGACTCCAAAGTGAAACTCTTCTTAATCACAAGTAACCTTAGCAGTAGGCGCCAGCGGGACTTCCTTCTGCAACTCCATCCAGGATATCCAGGTGCCGTTATTCCTCTTGTCATACAGGTAGTCAAACACCGTGTCCTTGTCCGGGAATAGCTGGTTCTTCGCCAGCTTGAAAGACTTCGGCTTCGGATGCTGATTATTGTTGCCTTCTAGCAGTTTGTGGAAGAAGGCGTCGAAAATCTTGCGGCTGTCGCCTGGACAAAAGGGTTAGTGAACATTTTCAGACACCCTTTTTTCTTAAAGGTTCAGGCAGTGAATTAATTTTCTAGGCAGTTAGCCGATAATAAGGATTCGTCCCTTACTTTAGCTCAACCAGACCAAGCTCTTGGGATGAAAGTAATTTTAATAGAAAAGTCTCATTAAAGGAGAGAGATAAAGATAATTTTATTTGTGATGATCAATAAATTCTAGACATAAATAACAATTATACATTTATTCTCGCAGGAGTCAAATGAATTTTATAGTCCTGAGATAGTTGTTTCGAGCCGAGGGGCTTTTGTATGTGAAATCTGACAATTTTTTTGCCTACGATTTACCTCAATGCTTTCATGGCTAGTGAGCTAGTTGTACGATACATACTGTTGATAGTGGCGCAGAGTCCCCAGAGCAGCGCGAACACGAAGGTGCACTGTAGCCATACTGTGCTGAACTGGGCCTCCGCGTCCAGTAGGCACGTGAACAGACGAGTGAACGACTGCGCCACAAACGGGTCATGAGAAACAAGATATTAAAATTTAAAAGTTTGTTCATAAGTCACGTGAAAATCTTGGCAATCCTTGTAAAGGGACCAATTGTTTGGTTTGTGTAAGTACTACTGGAACTCATTTCGTTTCACTGTGCACCTGATACTTTTGCAAATAATGCTGTTAGAAAAAGATTATATAACTATAAGTTTAAGTAAGGTCGCGAAAGAAAAAAAAATACAAATAAAAGTTTTCTGTCACTAAGGAAGGTCGGAGAGTTCCTCCAACCTTATTCCTTTTTGACAATAAAGAAAATCAAAGTTTCCTATCAGGCTACCATAACTCATTGATGAGCGGTAGTCCAGACACAAAATAAATTTTATTGTTATGACGTCTATAGGCGTCTGCTGCTCATTTACTATTACATTACTAAAACATATCCACGACGGCACTAACATGAAACTGGTGCATCTCCCCGACCCTGACGAAGGCGACGCACTTGTGTTGCAGGAAGTCGATGATGGGCTGCACCAGCCAGTCGATCAGCTCCTGGATCAGCTCGTACTGCTCCGGGATCAGCTTCATGTTGAGGTAGCCGTTGTACGACTTGAGGAATGCTCGCCAACCTAAGTGAGACAGTAAGAGTTACCGCTCTTTTTAATAGCTTCTCAGAATCAAACAATTTGCAGCATAAATATTTGTAGTGTTTATGTTTATAAAATATAGACGGATATACATGAATAGACAAAACTATTGATAATTGAATCATTTTAAAATGCCCGCATCTTTGGTTTTAAGATAAAATGTTATTTCAACTGCCATGGATAATACGTAATTTCTGGTAATCATCATCTTCTTGCCCTGGTTATTAAGTTATTTTGGGTCAGCGCAATATGTTTTTCTCTTCCATTCTTCCCTGTCAGCCACTATATTGTTAAAAGAGAAATGACAAGGGGCATTTACGTTTCATCCACATTTTCTTTGGTCTACCACTCCCTCTTCATCCATCAACATTCATATTCAATCCTCTCTTAGTTACAGATATTTCATCTCTCCTCATCACGTCTCCATACCAAGACAAACGATTTCCTTTCAGCTTTTTTTTCAGACTTCCTTCCTTATATACTAAATTTTTACCTTATTCATTATTGTCACTCCACATCACATCCATCTCAACATTCTTAATTTCTGATAATAAGTAACTAGTAATTTACCTAGCATTTCCGGCTCCATGTAGATCATACCACAGCGCGACACGGTGGCCGGTGACGCGAACTCCAAGTCAGCCGCCTCATAGATCAAGTTCATTTTGTTCGTCATCTAACACAATAACGAGCATTGTGTGGGGAAAGTCAAAAGATACTCTTGAAATAATGCTAATAGGGTTTATAATGGGTTAAGTTCAAGTCTCCTAGAAATAAAGCAAGTTACCATGTATGAACGGAGTTATCACTAAACATCATTATCGCGCTGGAAGTTTCGGGACAACTTCACGGAAGCGCTTGGTTTGTCGCTTGTTGCACTTCGCCATCGCGTAAATATAAATTAGATACACAATCTTTCAATGGATCGTGAATTAGAAAATCGAGCTAAATTGCGTGGACGCGTTTTAGATGTCGACGTTGAAATTTAAGAATATAAACAAATAATACGATAAAAATTATTTATAAATAATAAAAGAATATATATACATATAATATATACAGCCACACAAAGCAATTTTTAAACAAAACGTCTAATATCCCAATAATTTATATTTAAGCTATAGCGAAGCGCGACAACCCTTGCGCTTTTAGTCACGGAGTTACCCCCACAGACAGTAGAAATAGATTCCGTGATACTGGTACTGACCTGGATGATCTCCCCGCTCATGAGGCACAGCTTCTTGTTGTCGTCGAGCACGGTGTTCATGTTCTCTATCCACACGGCATCGACTGGCCCGTCGAATATGATCCACTTGCGGTCGCGAGTTATCGACATTGCGTACTCTCGGAACGCAATAGCTAATACTCCGTCTGACCTGAACAATAACAAATATAAGTACAGCATACAATTTCACCTTAAAGATGCCATCAGAAATATTCGTTAAGCTAACTAGAATAAACACTCTTGAAAGCGGTGAAGGGTAATTTTTTTAAGTTGATGCCTTAACGTTAGACGTTCAAGAAGTACTAGGTAAGTAATGAATGAAATAATAATAAATAAATGACTAATTCCTTTTATTCACACAATTTATAGTCATTTAACCGACTCCAAAAAGGAGGAGGTTCTCAATTCGCTCGTTTTTTTTTCTTTCTTTGTAAATTTAGCTCATGTCATAAAGTAGTGTTAGCAGAAGCAGCAAATAGAGGTTGAAGGGAGTTTAGTAAACCGACCTCAAGGTCTAAAAATAAATAAAATTGTTTTGTTTTGAAGTGATACAAATCGATCAGTTGGGGTAAATCAACAAGAAAGCGCTGTTTTAACGGTAACCCACAACTTCATCCACTTACCATTCATGAGACGCCGGATCGAAACAACCATACAGCTGCCCCATAGTGATGGCCTTGGGGTTGATGATGCGGAAGATGGCGCCGAACTCCTTGTGTCGTGGCGGCGGCTTGGTCAGCTGCAGCGAGCGCAGGGCTTCGGCCAGCGACTGGTAGGCCTGCGTCTTGCCGCCCATCGGCTGGCCCACGATCATGAACCCGTGCCGCACTAGCATCATCTCGTAGATCTACAAGGAATAAACCCCTTATTCTACTAACGACTGAGATTCTTATCGAATAATAAAATTGTTCATCTATTTATATTAATTATTGTCATATATTTATATATATATATATATATATATATGTAGGAGAAAGGTTTGAATAATAGGATCGGGGGTCTCTATGTCTGTCAGGATTTCAAAGGTAATCGTCAATAAAACCAATATTAAGGCTCTCCACCACTGAGAGCACGTTTACTTTGGGTTAGTGATTAGTAGTGAGTCACTTCATATTACAATGTACAATGTAGGTATTCAAATTTCATAAAATCAGAGGTAGGCTAGATAAGTCAGGGTGAAGAGGTCCGTTCGCCACGGCGGCTCGCAATAGACTGGCCTCCTCCCTCCACTCGCCGTAGTCGCCGATCGTCCGTAGCGCTTGGTGCTGCCATCTCCGACATATATATATTGTCATATTATCTATTTATGTTTCGTTTTGGGGTATTTGAAAAGTCAAATGTCAAATTAAGATCTATGTCAGCCGTTACGGGTAGTCAGAGGCCTGAAAGTCTGACAACCAGTCATACCACGAGTTATCGTGTTACCCAGTTACTGGGTTGTGGAGGTCAGATCGGCAGTCGCTCCATGTAAAATACTGGTATTAAGCTGCATCCGGTTTGACTGGAAGCCGACCCCAATGTAATTGGGAAAAGGCTAGGCAGATAGATAGAAAATTCAAATGTCAATGTGTTGTACTTCGTAATTCAGAATAGATAAGAGTAATCCGACCTAAGAAATTCAGTACATTTATGATTTTCTCGTCAAGTAAATATTTAAGCAAGAATTATACCTGAAAGTATGTTTGGCAGATGACGGTGACTAACAGACTAGGCATTCAGGTATGGATAAAAATCAATTGAGAATGATTATCACATTTAAAGTATTGGATCTGCAAAACAAGTTACATAGCATATACAATCACTAAGTTAACACGAAGTACAAACTGTACCGAATTTGAGTCATTGTAGATGGAATTTGCTTTGCTCAGATGAAATTAAAGATAAAAAGCCAAGACTGTCGAGTTGAATCTTAACAACAGGCACTGAACGAGAGTCCCTGTAACGTCGCATGAGTTATACGATCTTCATAAATGTTTTATTTTTATTAACTTACCTGTACAATCTTCTCGATGTACCAGTCGGTGGGCTGCAGGTTCCTCTTCTCCATCTCCTTGAGGATGCACTTCATCAGCTCAGCACGGTCAGGCTGCGGGATCTCCACTCCGGGGAACAGATCGGAATAGATACCCGCGAATAGGGGCACATCCTACGAGGAAGAAATGATGATCTGACAAATGTGCACATTTTTATGCGAATTACTATATGAGATTTTTTATTTTTTACCTGTGATAAGAATTTTGGCATGTTGACATCTATGATGGCTCTCAACACCAGTTGTGACTCGTCTTTCTCGGGGTAGTTCTTCTTGAGAGCTCCGGATGCTAACAGTACGGACTTGACAGCTCTCATGCCGTAGTCGTAATGGTTCTGAGACGACAGCTGCTCTGAGCACAGCTTGTACGCTTGCACGATCTTACGGGCCAGGCTGGGCAAGCGGAAAGATAATTTATAAACTTTATGTTTATTTTATAAAAAAGTACAATATATTATCATAGAAAGATATGGTATAGCTTTTTGTGGAAAAGATATTCAACCACGTGTTTCGTACAGTGAAGTTGGCGAAAGTGACTGGCGTACTAAACCAGGGGACAGCATTTCTATGAATTATAACTAATTACATTATAGTGTTAAATCACTTTTCAGTCACAAAAATAATATTGATTTTTACATGGGATTTTTATAAGGGTGGTATTTAATACTTTACTTTATTCGAAATTACCACCAAAAATACTGAATTGCACACAAAATTTGCTCATCAAATAAATCAATTATACTATACTGTTAGATCTTTAAAGCTTAACTGTTTTACTGAATGACTATCTGTTAACTAAAAGTAAATCTAATAATTCTTCGAGTGCAACAAAATATTTAAACATATTTTTTTTGGAATCCATCACCTATTAAACTTTTAAGAACATGGGTTATTCTAAATGAAACACCAGTTAATCAGTCATATTTATCTAATCAAAGTTCACAAAAAATCTGCAAAGTGTACGGGGCTCCTATTTTTGTGTCCGTAAGGTTAGAAAAAACCTAAACACGAAGAGGATGACGGGGGCTATTCGCTCGCTACGCTCGCTCACGGGCCCCCGTCATCCTCTTCGAACCTAACCTGTCCGTGTCGGGACACACGAAACTCCCGAGCTCGCTTCGCTCGCTCATGGATCAATTTAATTTATTTTCTTTCATAATCCCGATATATTGTCGACTATTATAGTGGTTTAGTATTTACGTCATAAAAAAATATAATTTGTGTGCAAATCAGTATTTTTGTTTTACGGTGAGTAATATTGTTTCAAAATGCGTATATCTGTGGTTTCAGCTAGATTTTTGCTGTAAATTAGATAAAAAAGCCATCAGATTTTGATGAATTTTAAACATTTTTTAGTACAACATGTTTAGGTAATCAAGTAGTTAATTTGTAGTACACTCATTTATTTGATATGCAGTAGGTTATTAGTGGATAAATTTTGTTTGCTTAAATTTCTAAATAGAGGTGCAGTTAAAAAATCCCCTTTTTATAATAGTACTTAATAAAACAATTAATTAATTCAAAGGTAATCATTACATTAAAAATCGACTAAAATATTATTTAAAATATTTATTGTACATATATATACTCACGGTCCAGCATTCACAAATCCGTTAGAGTAGAGAGTGATCTCCCCGATCATGGCGTAATCTGGCACCATCATGGCGACAGTTCTGAACAGCACCTTCAAGTTATCCGGCAGCTCTGTTCGCCCGGCATACCTAGGAAATATCAACAGTTTTTATCACCAGAAAACTCAAAATAATTGATTCTTAAGGGCTTAAGGAAACTTCATGTAGAGATAATTATTAAAAAAATTAATTAAAGGTCAAACAGAACTTGATTAATGGAGAATTAAGATTATAAAGTATAAAATAATAGACATAAACAGATAGAGAAAAATATGACAGATATTTCGACAAAATGGGTCCGTTTAATATGTGAAATATTACCCAGGATTCATAGTAATGAAGACTGAGCAAGTAGGGTTGAGACTGATCTCCGTTCCCTCAAAGACGAAGCGCTTCTCCCTGCGCAGGATCGCCAGCTGGATGGAGAGGATCTGCTGCGCCACCACGGACAGCACCTCAAGTTCTATGCGGTTGAACTCGTCGAAGCAAGCCCATGCGCCGGATTGGGCTAGACCCTAAGATTGTCACAGTTATAGTCAATATGCTTGAAAAGTCAAGTATTATTAATTTTAGAAAGAAGTAGATTGCAGGGGGTTAAGATTGCACTCAAAATTGAGGGGAATAAATCAAACACTAGAGTTATTGTAGGCCCAATCGAGTGGCCCCAAAGTACGATTTTCTAGTGATTAAAATTGATTTTACAAACACAAATCTCACAAACACACCCCGTAGGATTCAGACTCGAGCTATAGGGAAAAGGCGTGTCGTCAAAGCAATAGGGAGCCGCTTCTCTGATAATGTTCGTAGATTGTTATACAATACATATTACCAAAAGTTTCTTTATTAGTCTAGCGGCCGCAGGCGCAGCTGCTAAAGTCCTAGATACAATTTCTGAGTCATGCAAAGTGATAATCGGAGTTCGGAATGGTGACTGGTAGATGACAATCGGGTCACCACTAAAATTCATACGACTTAATGAAGGCATTGATGATGAAATGTGTACATCTGTAATCTTATATATAAAAATCTCGTGTCACAGTGTTTGGTATCGAACAACTCCGAAACAGCTTGACCAATTTTTATGTTTTTTTTTGGTGTGTATATTTGGTAGTTCTGAGAATAGATCGTAGGCTATTTTTTATACCCCTAGGTGATAAGGGTAGCCCTATCCAGAAGATTTATATGGTGGAACAAAGTTTACGGGAAACAGCTAGTAAGTTCATATAAATCACACCTCTTATTGAGGAGCAACTGTAAAAACAAGAGAATAGAAACTGCTTTGCTACTATCAAAATACCTTGAAGAATTTGCCCAAGGCCTTATAGTCCAGGCCATCAGAACAGTTGAACACGACGCACTTCTTAGCGACTGCCTTGGCTAGATCCTTGGTGGTCTCCGTCTTGCCCGTACCAGCCGGACCTTCAGGAGCACCGCCCAGGTTCAACTTCAATGCACTCATGAGGGTTCTGGACGGAACAATAATATATTGCCGACCATCAGGACACGCATGTTGTTAAAGAATAGGAGGCCACCAGCATCGGAGACAAGGTCCAAACTATCGGTGTATAGGGCTTTAGCGACAGTAACTTCCTCACACTGCGTGCCGTGTGGAGGTGTACCGCTTTCAGCATCAGGCCCCTTGAACCAGTTGTCTAGGGGGAATCTTTTAGGAGTTGATAGCTTTGCTCGCGGTTTCGCCGGCGTGGGTTTTAGTTTGTGACTATTATACTACTATACTACTATATTTAGCAGAAATCATCATTCCTAAGATCGTTACTTTCGAATAGTAAAAGAATGATTAAAATTAGTTCAGTAGTTTCAGAGTTCATCGATTAGTAACAAACAATAGTTTCCTCTTTATAATATTGGTATAGACCATTTGCAAGACCAATGGCAAGTACATTTTTCACAATGCAAATCATCAAGAGGCTATATTGCATGAACGCTTTTTTCATAATCATCTCATCATCACTGTTACCTGTAACATCGGTCAGTGAGTGGCGTGGCCACCAGCCGGCCGGTGTTCCCCAGGTACTCGAACCCGTACTCCACGTCAGTAGTAATCATAGAGCAGATCATCCTCTCGCCGCGCCAGTAGTACCGCAGCTGCGAGATCCAGTTGAAGTCCGTGATATCCATCACATTGCGTCCTAACAACTCTTCTTGGATCGAACGACCTGAAGTAAATAATATTTTCTAATTTTTTGTGATTTCAAATTAACGTCATTGAAGCAAGCACGGCTGCTGAATGTTAGGTCCCGAGTTCGATTTCTCTGATCAGGTAAAGTGTAAAGTGGGACAGCAATGAGCATAGGCACACCTTACATGTGACTTCATAAAGGCATCGATGAAATGTGGATAATCAACAGTACACCTCTATAACCATTCGGAGAACACAGATGTGTTACATCTATGTATGTTGTTTAGATGTATAGCGTTGAAGGTTAACATTAAAATCAAACAATTACTGTTTTGCTGCAGATGTCAAGTCCAAACCATTTCTTACCTTCATCGTCTTTCTTGAACCCATATTTACCGAGAGACTGAGTGTAGGTTTCGTCTTTTGAAGTTATTGTGCCTTCTTCATCCAATTTCTAAACGTCCTATATTACTTGTGCCACATTTTATTACGTCTTTTGGTGACGTCATTGCTATCTATTCAATCCTTATACAGGTGACCGAACCGACACGACTAACTTTGCAGTTAATACAATGTCGAAAAGATGCAATTATCTTAACAAATATAGAAAATTTTTGCAAAGCATTAACGCATGCTTATCGAATCTTAAAGTTATAATTTTTTGTGGAAAAAGATTACGGTCGCGAGCAGGATTCGAACCTGCGCCTCCGGGATAAATACTCCAAGCGCTAAGTCACTCTTTCCTCTATTATTCCAAATGTAGTGTAAGTACATTACCGTGCACGTCGAGCACGATGAGCGCCTCCACAGTGATGCGGTTGCCGGGCTTCAGGTCCCCCTGCACCAGGTACACCAGCCCGGTGATCTGCTCTGTGCTGCGCTCTATTAGCTCAGGCAGACTGTGGGTTTCTATCGCTTCTATAGTCTGGAAGTAAAGGTCAGCTTGTAACTGAATAACGAATACAGATAATTATTGAGTTCAAACGGAACCTTTATTTACCTCGACGACGACGAGTCTACTCGTGACCACGATTAATGCAACATGAGCGAAACGTCGAGGTAAATAAATATTACGTTCTTAGCACGATTAAGTCCCGTTTGAATTCAATAATTGTGTTTGAATCGCGAAAGTTTAAAAATTAATATAACATTATTAATTAATATATTATTTAATTGATAATACAGGCAGACTTATGCACTCGGGAACCGCGACAAAACGTAGTCTAGTCGTTAAGAGATTTGCAGAACTATTATGCCGCTACGGAACACCCCTTGCATTGAAACAATGGCTGACGAAGTTTCATAACGCCCGCACTTGGCGGTTATCCTAGAAATTACGCGCACTGCAATGCTGTGACTTGCAGTATGTTATTACCCCGGAAAATCTATTATGTATAAAGTCAAGTACCTACGTTCCGGTACGTTCCGGTATTTTATTGTAGTGCGCGCTTTTCCACTGTGGTTCATATTTCTCATATTTCAGAGAAGAAAAACGCACGATATTTTGCCGGAGCACGCAGTACTCTCGGAGTACGTAAACATCAACAAAGACCTGTCATACACAGCTGTAGTAGACGGCCTGGTGACATCACATGTTGGCATTGTGTTTAGCTTTAACCACAAAAGGCCTTAACCAGTAATTGCAAGCGAAAAGCTTCACTGTACCTCTAGAGTATACTCTACGCAGGAGCCGGACTGCACGATCTGGCCGGGCCAGATGAGCACCCAGTCTTCTCTCTTGGTGGTGGGGTAACTGGTGATGGCCTCATTTGCCACGTCCCGCAGGCTCACGATCATCTGGTGCTCTAGTTGCTGCAGCCAACGTTCTACCATACCCTGGATGTTCAAATATGGACAGCGTATAAATTTGAAAATAAAAATTATCGGTTTAGCGCTGAAAGAAAGGGACTTGATGGAAAGATTAATTCGGTTTCTCTGCAAGATTTTACCGCTGAATGTTTAAAAAAATCAGATGTACGAGTAATTTAGCAAATGTTTTATGATCTGCGATAACCTGAACGTTGTGGAGACCCAGAAGTCTTCCAATAACTGCCCGTAACTCTATAATATAAAACCGCCATGGCAATAAACAAAGAATAGAAGATACTGGTTACCTTAGCATCAGCCGGTTGTATGGTAGACGAGAGCTTCACCACCTCTCCTTCTGCTGATGCCATCCCCACAATCTCCTTCAAGTAATTGAACTCCAATGTATAGATGCCCTCGAAGCACTTCTTGAGATGAGGCTGCACACGCATCGGGTCCTTCGTCTCAGACAGAATCTCTAGCAACTCATCGTTAGACAAGAAGAAGAATCTGGAATAAAATACATGAAAATGGAGTTTTAAACACTTCACATATAAGAACGAAGAATAATATTAGAATAACACGTAGTCTTGTATTTTGCCTTTTATTATTAACATCGAATACCGTCGAAAACCTGGAATTAGTATAACAAAATAAATAAAATACTACGTTATCGTACAAAGCAGTCCGATGACGGAATTCAGCAGTGAGAAATATATTTGGGACTGATCGATAACAAACACTCACTAACCTGGGGAAGAACAGCCTCTTCTTCTCCAAATAGTCGTTCAATCCTCTTTGAATATCTTCCAGCAAAGCATTATTGCACTTCAGCGACTTCAGTAGTCCAGGGAAGTCAGTAGCCTCGAGGACCATGGGTTCCTTCTGCGTGGCTCCCATGATGGTCTTCCAATCCTTGTCAACGTCCCGGAAGTTTCTGGCCTCGGTGGGCATTTGACGCATGATGTCCTCGGAAGAGAAGATTGGCTCGAGGTACATCCATGTGGCTTGGCACTAAGCAGAAAGATATTGTGACTTCATATATAATTATATTTTTTATACATGTTGAGGCCAATAATGCCTGTATTAATTACTTTTTTTCTAAGAAACATTGAAAAAATAATAGACAAGAACGGGGCTTGAACCCGCGTTTGACGTTCCGGGTCATCACTCTACCAACTGAGCTACCTTGTTGTGTTCAAATCCATTGAATTTTTCAATCTTCTTTGTATTCGTCTTAACATGTAAGCTCACGCACGTATAACTATGTACGTCATAACAATTAAAATCTATTGTGTCTGCTAATTAGTGAGTCAAAGGGGAGACGCCTGGAGATATTTATCTAGCAATCATTACAGATCTACTAAACTTATTTGGGAAGATTGTCAATACCAAATCTGAAACTAGTGGGCAATCCCGCTATTATACGTGAACAATAACAAGTTTGAATATGTCTTATGAAATTAATTATATAGGAAACTGGTACATCGTAGCAACTTCTAGAGGTATGTAGAATCCACCTTACCGTGAGCCACTGGTCCAGTATATCCTGCATGCTGATGAGCTTCTCCTCCCAGGCGATCATGTCGGCCTCGAAAGCCTTCACGTACGGGGAGCCGCGCATCGTCTGTGACTTGAGGATGTGATCGTCCAGCAACTGCTGGATGTCATCCAGGCCTGACAGGATACCGACACCGGTATCCCTGGAAGATAACGAAATTTTTATTAGATCTGCACATCAACGATTGAGACACAGTTTAGATTATAAAAAAATACTAATAAAGATATCAGCTATAGAGTCTGAAATTGCATGCGTTTTGTTCAACAAATTGGTTTCGGGACTCGACCAAACAGAGTAAAAAAAATATATATAATAAAATTAACAACGTCTTAAGTCAGCTTCGCCGAATGTGTGACAACTACCCCACAAATGGATATTTCGGCCGAGAGCTCTTGCGTTAGATCTACTGGATAAGGCCTCTGAGGGTAGAGGCTAATCTGCCAGTTATTGGCTTTTAATCACGCAAAATCGCGTAAAGTGGAGAATCATCGTTTCGAAAGTAAACACTAACTTCGGGTCACAGAGTTAACTCCTTCCTAATATTTTTTTGGGCCGTTTTATCGAATAATCTATCTCGGTTGTCATACGTGTAACAGTTAGATGTCATAATATTAAAATGGAAAAATATTTACATATTATAACTTTAGAGTTCGATTTAAGTTCGTTAAGTTAGTAAGTAAGTTCGCGTTAATGCTTTTCAATGATTTATCTTTAGTTAGATGTCAATTATCAACAATCGAGCGCAGATTACCACGTCGAACTAACCTGTAAGGAATGACCTCGAACTTGATCCCGATCCATTCGTCCTTCATCTTGTTGAGTGCCTTCTCAAGCGCGTACTCCTTGGAGGCGTACTGTTCGATTTCCTCCAACTGTGACGCGTATACATGGACTCCTTGTTCCACCATGTCGGCTAGAGTAGTCTCCGGGTTGTGTACCACTTCGGTGCCGATCAGGTCGCTGATCTTGGCCCAGTGGCGGTCACGCATACCCTGGAAAGTAGAGAAAACACATAGTCGTACGTGACATAGACATACTTTTTTTTTTTATAAAATGTAATATAGATTACTATCCTACTTCCTGTATTAAATTGCGTTTACAGACATATCATTTCAAGAGCACACACACACACCCAAAGCTGGAAAAATTATCCGTTGATCATACAAATATTTGCTCCGTGCAGGAATTGAACCGCGCAGCAGTCGGTCTCGACCACTGGGCCAACCGAGCAGTGAAAATCTTTATTATACTTTATGGATTTATATAGTTGGGACCTGGGACTGGCCCATAACCCACAATAAGTACTGCTAATGAACTGTCACTTTAGGGGTAATTATAGGAATCTGAAATGTAACAACTCTTTCGGTTTAATCCAACTATGAAAAGGAGGACGGCTTTTGGCTGGAAATCTTGAAAACTTGTCTATTTACGTAAGTACATAAGTACTTAGTGTAATAAGGAGACGATTTTTTAGTTTGTCCACTTGTTTTTGTACAGTACAATATTCTCACCTTGTTGCAGATAGCGCAGAGCACCGGCAGCAGCACCTTGAACTTCTCCACCTTGTTGCGCACCATGTCTGCGATGCGCTTGGCCCCAGGGTACTCATACAGCTGTTTGCCCAATTTGTATAGAAGCTTCCACCAAGCCTCCACGTCTTCGGCGATTTTTTCAGCGTCCAGACCAAGGAATGGACCGTGATACCTGGGTAAGTGTTAAAACCAGATTTTATGTGTCTATTTGTTATAATTTTTGACGGAAATGAAATCATCTAAAAAAAAGTTCTTTTCCACAGTTATTATCGTTAATTGAAAAGCTATGTAGACCTAAAATAAATTTTGTTTAATATGGATTTAGAGTAATACTAACAAGTGAGTAATATTGCCAGATGTGAAATATTACAGTAGACCAATATTACCCAGAGCATAATACAGATGTGTTATGTAGCCAGTACAGTTATAATTGTCAGTACAGTTATAACTGACTGCCTCGTTGGTCTAGTGGTCGCAAGCGCGGCTGTTGAGCGTTAGGTCTCGGTTCGATTCCCAGGCCGGCAGTGTTTTTGAATTTTTCTGTTAGGAATTCTCAGTAGCAACCCGGAGTCAGGAAGTTGGCGGTGTGACACCCCCGTGCTTCGGAGAGCACAAACCGTCGGTCCTGCGCCTGATCTGTCTCCAATAATGTCGGATTGCCGTCCCACTGGAATATGAGAGTGAAGGAAGAGGGAGTGCACCTGTGTTTGCGCATACACTTGTGCACTATAATATCTCCTGCGTACTTGGCTAATCTCCGTGGAGATAGGCCGCCGTGACCGAAATACGATCGGAAGAAGTATTATTATTACAGTTATAATTATGCAAAGGGGGCAATACCACTAGGTTAATATTGCTAGTAATGTTCAATTCATCACTTTATACCCACCACTTCTCATATCCATCATAGAAGTCGTAGGAAGTATGCCACAGCTTGTGAAAGGGCTCTATGCCGGAGATCATGGTCTGTAGACTGTAGTACACCGATACCTCCTGGTCTAACAACATCTCTTCGTTGATGATGTCTTCAGCTTCGTGTTTATCTTCCTGTTGGTTGATATTATGCTCAATATTGCAGACTTAGGGGACATGTAATGACTAAAGCCGAGTAAAGCCGAGCTAGAATTTTTGGTACGATTGATAATATAATATTTTTTAGGGACTGTATCTATTTTGGACAAGTATTTCAATAGTCAGAGCCTGGACAATAATGACCGAGCAAATTAAAAACGTAAACTCGGGTTGAACAGCAAATATTATAAGAGAGGCTCGTGCGTCAATATTAACCGCACGGATTAATCGACAGTGGCAGTTGGTTTGTGGAACCGAGAGAAGGAGGGGTCTCCGTCTCTCGGAGCACGTTGACTCATCGGTTCAGGTTGTCAAACTATGTCAAGTCTATGACAGGCATTACGGGCACCGGTCATCCAGAGTTACCCCGTAACTGGGTTGTGAAAGTCCGTCAGACAATCTTTCAAAAACTGGAAACGGACCCTACCGTAGTTAGGCATCGGCAAGGCAGATTTAATGTCACTTCAAAAACATTCTACTCACCATCAAATTTCGGAATATACCATCAACTTTATCAACGACATCGGACAGCAGGTCCAAGTTGAGTAGGGGAGGGTCGAACCTCCGGAACACCTCCAGGTCCTTTTCGTGCTTCTTGAGCTTGTCCTCGAAGATCGTCTTTCTGCTTCTGAGCTTGTCTTCTGCCATGTTCTTCTTGGTGTTTAGTGTTTTAAGTGTTAGATCTATTGTCTCTTCCATGTCCAGTGGCCAGAGGAACACGCGGGTGTTTAGATTGACGTCCTCAACTAAGGACATCAAACAAAATACATTACATAACATAAGCAGCTAATTACTATCCCACTGCTAGGCAAGGGCCTCTTCTCATACAGATAAGGCACGGAAAACCACGGTAGCCCACTATGGATTCGCAAAAGACTATTAAGTCCAGATTTCCTCACGAGATTTTTCTTCCCCGTGTCTGTGATGACTTAATAAAGAAAGTACATATGACATTGAAAAAGTCACATGGGTACATGCCATGTTGGAACCCACACCCAGTTGTTCATGAGGCGGGGCCGTAACCACTCCGCCACCACGATTGAAATAAAATAAAACTACAATAATCCTAATATTATTATTTATACTTCAGTTTGACTCGCGACATCACCGCGGGCTCAGCTCAGGAATAAGGGCTCCGTTCGAGTTCGAAACTAATCGGATAATCCCGAAGAATGCGCGTGAGTAATAACCGTTAAACAATAATTAATGTCATAACACTGCATCACGCCTGTATTCCCCATAGGTTTAAGAGAGTTGTACACCACATTTCACCAAGGCTATTATTAAGTATTAGATATGGTTATGAGCGTATCGCCATCTACCGGGCACAATTCCAAACTTCGGGCTACTACTGAGAATTTCCTAACAGATAAACTCAATAATACTTTTCCCAACCCGGGAATGGAACTAAAAAAACGAGGCATTTATTCTCGTCACCCTGTGCGATGCCAGAAATGGCCCAAATCTCAGCTCTACACTGCAGCGCTATTGGCTGCAGCGCAGATTTAAAGTTTTAAATCTATTAAATGAGGTCACGGAAAATGATAAATTTCTTACAGTGTAGATGAGCATGTTGCATGAGGAACAACACGTGTTCTGCAGTAGTCCTGGCCTTCTCGCGCAGGTCGAACATGGCGCAGTCACGGCAGTCCATGATGTAGTTGATCAGTTCCACCAGCTGGGCGGTGGTCTCCGGGCTCTCCGACGCTCTCGCTGCCATCTCCTCGTAGACGTTACACATGCTGGTGATTGGCATAATAATGCTGATAAGTAGGGGTACATTGGACAACAGAAAAGTTGACAAATATTGAGGAGATCGTGTATTGGAATCTCTTTTTGGACAGACTCACATGAAACTTTACGATAAAGTCATTATATCAAAAGAAAAAAAAAAGCGTAAAGTTTCAAGATAAATCTTTGAAAAGCATTAACGCATGCTTAGCGAACTCTAAAGTCATTATATTAAATGGAAAAGGCGCAGGTTCGAATCCTGTTCACGACCGTATTCTTTTTCCATTTAATATAATGACTTTAGAGTTCGCTAAGCATGCGTTAATGCTTTTCAAATATTTATCTTGGAACTTTACGCTTTTTTTTTCTTATGTAACCCGATACCAAAATCTAAAAATCCTACTGTTTTCTTATGAGTATGTTATGCAAAAAACGATCACCGAAATCATGTATGTAGGTTCTAAAACATGAAATTGTTTATGTGTAATCCTTCGTTGAATCCAATACAAATTAAGAGAAGCATCAAGTAATTGTAAGCCCCATAAATATTACTGGAAATCAGATTTTCAATAAGCTAATCCTTAACTCACTGCAATTGACAACAATGTTGGTTATTTGTCTGATGCGCCGCGTGTCGCGGGTTTAATTGTACCGCATTTGGAAGGGTATACAGCAAGCTACACGTCAGTGGTAACAAAATAGTATGCGAGGCTAAGTTATACTGGAAAAGCAGTGATAGCTTAGTGGTATGACCGTCGGACTGACAAGTCAAAGGTCGCAAGTTCAAATCTACTGTCTTTTCGAAGTCATGTGCGTGTTATAAATTAGTTATCACTTGCTCAAAACAGTGAAGGAATACATCGCGAGGAAACCAGCACCTGAGAGATTTTCTCGATGTTGTATAAAGCCATATTAGAGACCGACGGGTGGTTTAAACTCTGACACTAGGTTGTTTATTAACCACACCATAAGAAGAAGACTGTACAGGCTAACGTCACATACTATTGAAACTCCTACCACAATGGGCCCGCTCAAGGTCAAAGAGAAATCACGGACGGTACCTACAAGTGATAAATGTGTCTGTAAACGCACGCCGACACAGGCAAAAAAATATTTAATGGGTCAGTATTTTTAGCCTTATTAATATAATATACAATATCGTTGTAGTGTACTCACGCCCTGTTCCACTTTCTGTTGACGGTGATAAAGTGATCGACGATGTACAGTCGCAGGCTGTTGATGATGTCCCACAGCGCGTCATTGATGGGCCCGCAGTCCAACATGATCATGTTGAGCGGTATATTTCGCCGGAGGAACAAGATCTCGTCGCGCAGCTTCTCGTACATGTAGATACGAGCTGAGAAATCCTGCGGTGGAAAGGTGGGGTAAATGGTTTTCAGTCCATTTCACACTAATTCATACAAAAGTTGAAAACATTTTGGAATGATCGCCGGGTGGGACGAGCGACCGCTCTGAAAAAATCTAAATAATGTGAAGGACTCAAAAGTCAAAATATTTAAAAAAACCATAATGTTATATGTTGACAGGTAGAAATAATATAATTGGAAACAAGGAAAGAAATATATTTTTTCCTAGAGAAATATAAAATACTCTGGCCAAATTGCCAAACAGAATTCTAAAAATTCATGTAGTATACCCCACCTTCAAGTATGGCGGGGGTTCCTGAGCGAAGAAAATCAGTAAGTCATTCTTAGCTTCTCCGTTGAGGATGTAGAAGTACTCCTCGTAGCTGCTGAGGAAGCTGCGTGGACCTGGCTTGTTCATGGTCACCACATTCAGCGTTCCGTTTATGATATCCATCATATAGCGCTCCTCAGGATACACAGCCATTAGATATGGCCTTTTGCGCTTTACCGCTTAAACAGAAAAGTACTTGGTTTTCTTAACTGATTTAATCGCCAAATTCTAGTCCACATGATCAGAATTTGGCGCCTTAAAACCAAATGTTAAGTTCTTCCCCGATTTAGCAACTGTTATATACCCCTTCTTATTCGTGGCTATCTGTAGTGGGTGCTTTATAAGCTTTTATAGCCAGTCTTTAATAGAGATAACCCCGTCATATGACCGTTGGACTGTCAAGTCAAGGTCTAGGTCGCACCTTTGTCTTTTCGTAATCATGTGCGTGTCGCAAATAGATTGTAGAATCAGCTGATTTACGAAGTTTAACGGTTTTGCATATTTACTGAACTGTAACAACTAAACGCAGAATTTTATGAAAGTTTTACGTTTATCAATGCAGCGGGCTAACAATCAGACAATATGTAAAACAGCGTGAAATGAACGGTCAGAATGAAAATTTTAGTCAGAAATTTTGTCGCATATGGATCTGTGTGTCTTATCAACAATAATAACATTTAAGGCAGGAGCAAATAAAATTAAAATTTTGAATTACGTATATATTAAACCACTAAACTAGTCGACAATAAAACGGGATTATGAAAGAAAATAGATTAAATTGACCGTTTGGAGTTTCGTGTAACCCGGACAGTACAGATAAGTTGAAGTCCCCCTCGTGTTAAGGCTTTTTCTGACCTTAGACAAAAAGAGCCCCGCGAAGGGCTCCGTCGACCCAGCCACGGAAAGATAAATCAGAATACAGTATCTTTACGGGGTTGCCCAACTCGCAGTTTCACTGGCAACATTGTCGTGATCTTAACCCTTGATTAAGGGCTTTAACTATTCAAGCAAACCCGATTAATGGACTTGAGTAATACTCAGTACAGTACAGTATATTGTAACAACATTTAGTATATACTCACTCGGATACATGATACTGTCGACGGCAGGCAGCTGGAAGTTGACATTGATGATAGTATGGAACCACTTGATGATGTACCCCCTGATGGAATCGAGTCCGGGTTCGAAGGTGATGTTGTTAGTTCCGGGGTGGCCGATCACCTTGATGCGCATGATCGGACGCTTGATGAACATGTAGTCGCGGTACGGACCTTTGTAGCTGTTGCCTTCCTGAATATGGTAACCAGATATAATCTGCTTGCAGTTCCAGAATGTTATAGACACAATTAAATCGTAAGTAAACTGTTTCATTACTCTCATTGGTCACAAGTCCTGGGATTTGTGTTTGAAAATTCTCAGTATAGTATTGAGTTTGGAATTGCACCCGTATGATGGCTTAGGCTACCATCTATTAATGTGATTTAATTACGATATCGCTGAATTGTGGGTGTACTACAGTACGCTTTTACGTAATCTTTTTATTTTCGATTATTCATGGTTATTTTTAATATACTTAACCAACTTCAACGGAAAGAAAAATATATTCTTAATTTCATACGATAGTGATGTCTTAAGTGATTATTAAATTTAGTTGTATTTTTTTTAATCTCGTATGTAGCAGGTGCATTTACATAAAAAAAGTTAAGTATTATGCAACTGTAAAAATGTAGTCCTAAAAAATGTACAGTTAATTATACATGTCCACTCAGTTTAAATATTCTTGTAGTTTTTGTAGAAAACAATATATTGAATTGTGCATACATTTTGAACTATTCAGTTTATTCAGACCCTGATATATACTACAAAAGTCGTAACAGCAAATTATAATACAAAAAAGTCGTAAAAGCTGATTATAATAAGTACGAAAATAAAATGTGTACTTACAAAAAAATAACATAAATGTTCAGCGAAATGATTCACACTCCTCTCCACTAGGTCACGGACTTGGTTCGACATCAACGAACGGATGCAGCTGCAATATAGTTACTTTAGTTCTTACGTTAGTTCTTAGTTATTTGCTCTTCAATTATACATACATAACGAGCACGTTACAGTCCCACTTCAGGGCAAAGAGAGAGAAGAGGTCTCATACAGATAAGGCACAAGCATTAATCACTACGTTAACTCACTGCGGGTTCGCCATTTCAGACCATAAAGCCCAGGTTTCCTCCATATGTCTGTGATGTCTGCGATTAAGAAGTACGTATGACGTTCAATACATACCACACTGGGTACATACCAAATTTGATATATTATATATATTATGCATACTCCGCCCTATTATAAATCCAACAGTCTGTTTATTACTTTTGACGCCTTAACCACTGAGCTGATTTCAATGAAATTTGGCACAGAGCTGACACAATCTGGAGAATCTAGGTGAGAGCTGGGCTGGGCTGGAGAATCTTGAGTTTTCTCATAGGTGCTATTAAAGTTCAGAAATTATAATAAATGTGTACGCTCTAAAACAAAAACTATATGAAATTGCAAAAAAATAAATTTTATGAACAATAGTCGGAGTGCTCATAAAACAGTAGCTATTCAAGATAAATCTTTGAAAAGCATTAACGCATGCTTAGCGAACTCTAAAGCTACAATATTAAATGGAAAAAGACTACGGTTGCGAACAGGATTCAAACCCGCGATGACGTCGCCATAAGACGTGTTAAAATATGGAGGAAGAATTCGCGGTGGTGAGCAGAGGTCGAGATGGCTTAGTGGTTAGAGCGCCTGGAGTATTTATCCGGGAGGCGCGGGTTCGAATCCTGATCGCGACCGTATTCTTTTTCCATTTAATATTGTAACTTTACAGTACCTATTACTCAAGAACTTTCTTCTTTCTTTATTATAATTTGTATAATCAAAGAAAAAGAGCTAGAGAAGCCGCACCGTGTCCCACTTCAGGCATACCCCTGTGAGTATAAATAAGCTACTTATTGAAGAAATACTAAATCCCAGATTTACCTCGGAGTTTTTATAAAAATGTCGTTAATAGTGGCGCACGATTCACAATTACTTTTCATTAAAGTTCGTTCAGTAATATTTGCGTGATTAAGCTCCTAAAAAACTTCGCATTTATACTAACTGGTGCCCGCGACTTCATCTGCCTACAACAGATAGTCTATATCCTTCTCCACGATCCAATCCACCAAAATTAATCAAAATTTGTTGTGGTTCTGCGGCTAAAACGTATTAAACAGACAGACAGAGATATAACTTCGCATTTATAATATTAGTTTGACCATAGTGTTACACGGATAATGAAAATAATTACCAAGTATGGGAATGTACAATGTAAAGGGACTGAATTGATGGCGATGACGTCACTAAACGACATATTAAAATGTGGAAGAAGAATTCGAGGTAGGCTCCTGGAGTAATTATCCGGGAAGCGCAGGTCGGAATCCTGCTCACGCCCGTATTTTTCTTTCCACAAAAATTTATTAAAAATGACTTAGTGGTCAGAGCGCCTGGAGTATTTATCCGAGAGGCGCAGGTTCGAATCCTGTTCGGGACCGTATTCTTTTTCCATTTAATATTGTAACTTTAGAGTTCGCTAAGCATGCGTTAAAGCTTTTCAAAGATTTATCTTGAAAAATTTATTACTTTAAAGTTCCCTATGCATGCGTTAATGCTTTTCAAAGATTTATCTATATAATTACTAACCTAAAAAACTGCTCCACTTTGAAGGTAGACTCGCTCTTCTTCTTAGCGACGTAGGGTGCCCAGTACCTCCTCATCTTGATCATGGTGTCGGCTACATCGATGAGCCAGTTGTCCATGAGCTCAGTCCTGGTCTCCGCACACAGCCGGCACAAGTTCGTCGTGAATTCGTCCGTGTACTGCGGGAAGGGGACCTCAGCTTGCATCTTCTTCATGTCGCATATATACATGTATTGGTATCTGAAAATATATATTTCACTTTGCTTCTATCTACTAGGTCTAGCGAAGTCAGTGGAAATTGATAATCTCTACCCACATCTGTATTTGGTCTAGTAAGGTTTCGATATACCTACCCAGAATTTGAATTACTGCTACTTTTAGGAGCCCGGAATTTAACATTGTGCTTTGTATTGGGCTATAGGTTCCCCAAAGAATTTAAAATATGAAGTTTTTGACCTCTTCTTAGACACGCCTTAGTTTCATATTTTCTTATTAGGTTTCCTAGAAAGTACTGGCAGAACAGCGCCACCAGCGACAGCGCTCACGCACTGGGCACCACAGTGTCTCAGCAGCAAATAGTAAACACTAAACTAAATAAAAAACAAACTCCGATTCATGCCCTTTTCTACATAAAAAAAATACAGCTCCTTAAACCCAGAATCCCAGCTCAATAATCAGCAAATTCTTTCAAATCCTGGGTCCAATTCCCGGGTTGGCCAGGGGTAAGTAATACATGATATAAAAATATAAAATCTCTAATATTAACAACATATAACAACGGAACCTATAATTTTACTTAATATAGCGATTAGTTATTATATTGAACGATTGATATAATTTTAAAATAATACATTTTTATAAGCATAACATAAATTCAATATAACATCGTTTGACATAACATACATTAAATATAAAACTTATTTGGTCTAATATCGACGGAGCCCCGTGTAGCCGGGCTCCTATTTCTGGGTGGTTAAAAAAAAAACACGAAGGCTGAGGCGGCAGCTCCGCTCCACTTCGCTCCCGCCTTAGCCTTCTAACCTAACCTATCCGAGTCGGGGTGTTAACCATAATGACGATTTTTATAAATATTAAACGTTAGACCTAATGGTTTTCGATTAAATAACCAATATGCATATTAAACGTTAGACCAAATGATTTTGGATTACATAAACGTTATATCAAACAAAGTTATACTTATTAAGTTTTACAATAAATGAATGATAAATGTAAAGAAATTATATCAACAGTTGGTATATCTCACGTTGATTATATCTTATGAACGATAATAAAATGAAATTAGACCAAATGAGTTTATACGTTATGAGACGCACCCGTTGGCCAATGTTACTGGGATGTTATGTTAAGAAATGTTCAGTAGCAGTTAGTCTAGTTCTGTTCGGTACATGGCAGTAGGCCAACTACCACTTATTACTTGACTTCGACATTCATAACAGCATTGGTGAAATGTAGGTGTACAACGGACACAGTTGTACCTCTGCCTACCCTTACAATACATACCTGATATTTACATGAAAAAATAACACAAGAAGTATTGATCTGACCTCTCCTGCCACATCCTGCGCAGCTCCACCAGCACGGGGTTCCCCAGGCAGTAGCGGTGGAACAGCGCCTCCTTGGCCTTGACGATGGCCGTGTGCCACGGGAGCGGCGCCCGCACCACGTGGGCCGGCCACAGCGGCGGCACGAACGGGATCTGCAGGCGCCTGCGCTCCGACGGGTCCTCCAATATGTATAGGAGGATGCATCTACCCAAACATGTACATATTAATCAGGGCTTTCTTTTTCAAACGTTGCCCCACACTAGGGATTTTTTCCTGTATCGTGGGTGCGTTTATAGACATATAATTTCGCATTCACACACCCAGATCCGAAGCAAATCTGGGTTTTTAATAAAAATATGTGTCACAGTTTCCATTATTCCCTCCTTTTCCGGTTTTTCGGGCAACCTTTTCAATAAAACATTATTAAGACTATATTTCAGCCATTCTCAAGTTATGTGTTCACCAAGGATTAGTATTTCATTTCTTTTTATTCTGAATATTTTTCCAAAACTTAAACGTTTACTATCGATAAAGAAGCCAAAATCATTTTTAAAACATTATCCGTTTGTCCGAACACTTACAACTTCGGAACCAGTAGACAAAGGAATTTTACAAAAAAAAAAACGTGAAAATAAACCTTTTCATCGCCATGACGAAGAACTCTTTGATTTCGGCCTCGCTCTGCCGCACGTTGGCCTGGTAAGTGAGGGTCAGCATCCGCTTCTTGATGCCCGCCGTCTGCTTGTCCACCGCGACCTTGGCGCGTTTGTACAGTTCCACTGGGAAGTCTGGAATCTGCTTGCCTGATAGGGACTGGAAATTGACAATTAATTTCAAAGTTGGTCTTGTGGAGAAGAGAGGTTATCTCTGAAGTGACTGAGCGGTATTCGATTAGTTTACGATAATCGACTGCAGTACTACAATATACCCATATTTAATCGATGCTGTCATAATGTTAAGTAACATGGCACAAGGTGGTGGTCCATTACCAGCAGCAAAGAGCACAGTTCTGGTAGCTAGGCAAACTCTAGGTTATAATAATACTTTATCAATAATAAATTTGCCCGACCCTAGAACCGAACCTACAACCTCATGCTCAGCAGCCCCGCTTGTAACCACAGACCAAAACACTTTTTTTTTATTTGTATTTTTATACTTCAATCTTACTGGGAAATCATAGAGACTTAACACTAAGTTGACTTCTAATCACACGAAATTAGAAGAGGACGAACCAGGAAATCCGATATACTTCCATTACAATGGTCCGCCTTGGCACCCAGTGAGGTGAGTGAAAGACTTGCAACACCACCCACCGTAGTCAAGTAATAGTTTATCCTCTTCAGGGCATCCGGCGAGATGTACCGGTAGTGTTCCTCTTCTGTGACCTCTAGCATCTCGGCCTTCTGCTGGTCTGGGTCCCGCGGCAACTCAAACTCTAACCTCGCTAGGCGTCTGAGCAAAGCAAATAATAATTTTAAATGGTTTACTTTGTATATGAGGCGATTGATGATGAGCCGGGACAGATTGAAGACTGACGTATCGCACAAAAATGGACAGGTAAGAGCTACAGCGACGAGAAATAGATATAATCCATACTAATATTATAAATGCAAAGTAAACAATAAAACATATCGTATGATGTTTGTTTCTTTGAAAAATAGCGGTCGTGAGCAGGATTTGAACTTGCGCCCCCGGATGAACACTCCAGTCGCTGTGCCATCTAAGCTATCCCGACCTTTGCTCCCTATTCCGAATTATTTTTGGATATCCGATCATTTTTGCCTAACCTAATGGGAAACAATATGCCTGTTTAATTGTATGTAATATGTACAATTAACCCTTTATTTACACCACGTAAGGTGTGTCCGATCAAACAAGTGTTTTTGGCCTACAGTTCTCAGTCTGGGTGTGTGTGCATATGAGGTTTGTATCTGTGAATGCACCTATGATACAGTGGATGAGGTATGTTTTATAAAATAAGTACTAAAAAATATTCGTCAAAGGTACAATCCTTAGATAGTTTGTTATCTACTTTTATCTGTATTTTATAAATAAACTAGCTGACACAGCAAACGTTGTCCTGCCATAAAAAAAATCTTGATAGGGCCAACCTTATCACCTAACCTAGATGTATAAAGAAATACCTGCGACCGATTCTCAGACCTACCAAATATACAAAAAAAATATATAAAAATCGGTCAATCCGTTTCGGAGGAGTTCGACAACAAACAATGTGACACGAGATTTTTATATATTAGATAGATTACTTCGATTTTGACGAGTAGAAGAAATGCTACTAAAAAATACACGTTTTTGAGTTATTTCAACTTTTTATTATGCCAAGCTACATAGCTCCTATATTTCTTTTTGTTTCTACCTTTTAAGCTCTGCCTGTGCAGCAACTTCTGCTGCTTCTTTAGCTTGCTTTTTCTTCTCTATTCTTCTTTTCTTTGCCTCTGCTTCGGCAGCTTTTTTTCTATCATATTCACCGGAAATTAAATCTTCCAGCAACACCAAACCTATTGAGTAAGTTATATAATATGTACATAAAAATGTCTCGACCGATTTGGATGATTGTTTTGGTTGTGTTCATAATTGTCAGGACAAGATTGGAAACCACCCCCTTAACCTTTTGTCTGCCGGAACGTGGATCCACGTAAAAGACAATGGAATTTTAATTGTGTCTGAAAATGTGGCATAGCAGAGGTTAAAGGCAGAAATTTAGAAACTCATTTTATTCATTAGTAAATTTCACCCGTGCGAAGCCGGGGCAGGTCACTCGGAATCAATAATTATCAAATGATCCTACAGTAAGAACTTTAATAAATGAATGTAAAGCAATCAAAAAAACATGTGAAACCTTGAACTAATATAACTTAGAACTTACGCTATACATACTACTTACTCCTACAAAAAAAATCGGTATAACTGAATGCGAATACAAAAACAAGATACAGCGAAAATGATAATGCTATGACATATATCTGTTAATAAATCTATACTAATACTAGCAGGCCCGGCAGACGTTGCACTGCCCTGAATTGATTGCAGCACCACATACTGGGTCCAATTGAGAATCTAAACAATTCAGGGACCCACTCAAATATACAGAAAACAAATCATCGAAATCGGTCCAGCCGTTTAGAAGGAGTTTAGTGACAACCACACGTACCTAAGAATTATAAGATTATAAAGCGGAAGAGTTTTAAAAATAAATATCGGCCTTTAATACGTCTAAAAAAAGTCCGCGATGCTATATACCTATCTTTAATACATAAGCCACAATAACGTATTTCGTGGCAAAAGTATATTGAAAGTTAAAAAGTGATTTTTGAGCATAATTATTAGCCATGGCATATAACTTATACTATATACTCCTTACGAACGAAATTTACTTCATTATCAATACAATTTTATGAAGATAAACTTCATTATGTAAAATGAAAATAATTCAGAACTCGCGCAAACGCGTGACGCAGAAACCCCGTCCGACGAGCTGAACTGTGAATTATTTATTATTATTATTCAAGAACGGGGCTTGAACCTGCGACCCGTGTCATCACTCTACCAACTGAGCTACCTTGTCGTTGTTCGATTTGAATTTCTATTGAATTTTCAAGTCTCCTTGTATTCGTCTTAAGGAAACGCCTAGCGATATTTATTTAGCAATCATTTACAGATCTACTAAAATTTGTCTATTTATTTACATTGTTTCCTAAATAATAGTACATCCCTGCCTAATCTTTTGAGGAATACAGGCGTGATGCCCACCTTTCTGCAGTTTTTTCTTTTTCTTCTCCTCCTCAATAGCCTGTAGCCTCTCCTGCTCCCGTTGTTCCCAGGACTTGAGCGGCGGGAACTGCAGCTCTCCGTTGGGCCCGAGCGGCCCGTACAGCTTGGGTGGCGGTTGCCTCTTGGGCGGCATGTTGATCGCGCGGATTGTCTTAGAAGTGGCCGTGTAGCAGTTACCTGGACGAGTAGGTATGTTTGAGTAAACATACTGAGCTAAAATCTCATTACACATATTTATAACATAACTAATAATTGTATTGTAAAACTATGTTTCCATGTTTAGTACAATATTCCTTAATAATTATTATTACCAATAGAATCTGAAGGTCTAGTGTGGTTGTAGGAGTCGCGGAACGGCACGCCTTTGGTCCATGACTTCTTCTGCATCAGCGGTAGAAAATCACTGCAACCAGCCTCCCCTTCGCCTTAAAGCAATCATAGATTATCAATTCTATAAATTTTCCTTCTTATCGTATGGTAGATGAACAATCTAGTATCAGAGTTCAAACCACCCGTAGATCTCTGACATAACTTTAAACACCATCGAGAATCACCTCTCAAGCATGCTGTTGTCCTCACCATGTTTTCCTTCACCGTTTTAAGCAAGTGATAATTAATTCTAGACTATAAATTTTATATGATTACTAATATCTGAATTGGGAAGTTACAATAAAACGTTTTAGTTCTCTTTCTAATAGATGTCGCTGTTTATTCGTGGACTATTTCTGAATCACAGTGTTAAGATTGTCCGTCGCTCGGTTGGGTCAGTTCGACAGAGAGTGTAACGTCACTCTGCGACGGTGTTTTATCGGGTAGCCGCGCGATAGCGGCGGGCGTACCGCAAGGCAGCTGTATCTCGCCGCTATGCTACTCGTGTTACACCGACGACATCCCCACCACACCGGACTCGACGCTCGCGCTGTACGCCGACGATGCCGCGTACATAACCACCTCGATGAATGCGAGGTACGCGGCCGTCAAGATGCAGCGCGCCCTAGATCTGCTCCCCGAGTGGCTGGCGAAGTGGCGCCTGTCGGTCAACGTAGGTAAGACTCAAGCCATACTGACCGGCCGCGTCCCGCTGCCGCCACCCTTAAAACTGCACGGAGCCGAGGTCGCGTGGTCACCCCAGGTAACGTACTTAGGGGTCACCATAGACCGGCGGCTCACAATGAAATATCACGTGCTCAAGACCGTCAGCAAAGGTAAGTCGGCCCGCGCCCTACTTTACCCGGTGCTCTCGTCCCGCCTCCCGACGCGCGTCAAGCTGGGCGTGTATAAAACATATATACGCCCGCTACTGACGTACGCCGCCCCGGCATGGCTCGCCCTCGCGAGTGAGTCGAGCCGCAAATTACTCCGCGTGCAACAAAATATCGCACTGCGGAGAATCGTCGCCGCCCCTCACCTCGTGAGGAACGATGTCATACAACGAGACCGCGGGATTGAGAGCCTGGAGGACTTCGTAGGGCGCCTCACAAAAAATATGTTCGCGCGTGCCGACGCGTCTGCCTTACCCCATATTAAGCAGATAGCGCAATGGCACGCGCGCCCGCCGGACGCCAAGCGACTACCTCGCGACTTGCTGGCGGACACGGATATTTCCCGTACCCCACCCACTACTTGACACCCGAGTGAGTCGTACTCATATACACGCGACTCACTCCAACAAAAAATTACTCCACACATACATAACGCATCCACTCACTGCGCGTAGTGTTCTAAGTTTACATAGGCACGGCGCGTAGTGAAAACACACACAAACATAACTACTCAAGCATCTATACATAACACGTTGAATAATGCGGCGCGGGCGCGCTACTTATTCAAACGTAAACATTGAGCAGTGTAACACATTTACACTACTGCTCATACCCACACCACGGCCCCTTTGTTTGAAACGTGACCGGCTCGACCTGGAAGCGCGACAGACGGGGGCCAGCATCCTCAGTAGGGAGCGTCTAAGTCGGCGCCTCTGTCGCTGGTTACTCTTCACTGGGCCTCCACCGGGTAACCGGTGGTCTCACCTGGCGGGGACGTACCGCCGAGGCGCCGTGAAGATAGCGGTAACACAAACCTCCGCGGCGCTCCTACTGTATACATAAACAACAATAACACATAATGTAAACTGCACAGGCGGTTTACGTTAAGTCATGCCTTGCCACTAAGGGCAACCCAATGACGGGTCCGACTTTTTCGGACCGAGGTATAGCCTCCGCGGTCAGGGGGCGAAGCCCCGACACCGCTCGTCGCGCCCCCTTGCGGGAGCGCAGCGAATTCCACATAGAGTAACGTCACTCTGGTTTCCCTTCAACACGAATAAATCTTTCGCCTTTTACTAAAGATTTCCGTGGAGGGGAACACTCAAATGAGTCTAATAATATTTTTGATAACTTCGCTTCGGCGGAGTTTATAATTAATCACACATGAAGAAAGGCTAGGTTATGTTTCAAGGTGTTATTAAATCGCCA
The DNA here is from genome assembly GCA_935421205.1 of Xylocampa areola. Taxonomy (NCBI): domain Eukaryota; kingdom Metazoa; phylum Arthropoda; class Insecta; order Lepidoptera; family Noctuidae; genus Xylocampa; species Xylocampa areola. Next base: position 19,811,807 of record OW285205.1, on the reverse strand, counting down.
AGCAAGGTTTTCAAGTACGTCCACCTTAAAAAATAGCGCCAAAGACCAGGGGTTCTAAATATTTTCTTTAAAGAAAGTACAAAAGAAAATGGAGAAAACATTAAACTTCCAAGCGTTGGAGGTAATAAGGAGCAGAATCGCAAAAATAAATTAATTTGATGAATGGTGATCAGTTGATCACCTATTTATTAAATATTTAATTAGAACAGCCACACTAATTAAAGACGCAACTATCACAGTGAGTCAGTGTCTCCTCGTAATACTCCAAGCATACTTTTATTCTGAACTTGACACATATACGCAGATAATATAGATATAAATAGTAAGATACAACACCTTTAACCTTGGTTATAATGGTATTCATACCAATATAAATCGCACATGCATAGCGATCTCTAAAGTTATAAATGCTGCTCGACCGTATTTTTCTTTCCTCAATAACTTGAGTCCTAAGTGATTTAAAAAAAGGTAAAACTAAAATTAAATCTAGATGATTAGTTATAAAAATTTCATTGAGCATGCCAATCCTCGTGATAAAGATCTATTTTTAGAATTACTGTAAACTTCGATAATTTGGTACTAGATGGCGCTGTGCACGTGACGTCACTATCTACACGGCGGTGTTAAGATTCTCCGCGAGTGAATGACTCGGTTCACATTCGAGTGTAAAGTTAAGACCTTACTTCATAGGATCATTTCTATAGTAAGCTCTTCTCGAGACTTTCACACTATGTGAGTCCTCACAAGCCACGTTGATGAGATGTGGCGCGGTGCCCTGAGCGTGAGGCGGGCGGTGGTAGTTCTACCATCAGCCCTCGATGATCGTTCACTCCCCTTCACCGGGGAGCGTGGGGTACTGTCGCTGTCTGAGTGGTTTTTAACAATTTAAAAATTAAGTATTTACTTCCAATTACGTCCAGCTTAAAACGCCACCAAAATCCAGGGGTTCTAAATATTTTATTTCTTTCTTTAACCACTTTAAGGGCGAAAAATAAGTACAAATTAAAATAGGCACTTTTAAACCTTCTAAGCCTTAGAGCTAAAAATATTTGCATAGGAAATTGATTCGTGATTATATATTCGATATTAATAAGCAGCAGAATCCTACAAATAATTTATATTAATTTATTTAATAATATGATGACTAGTGATCAGTTGATCACCTATTTATTTAATACTAGGTTTTGCCCGCGGCTTCGCTCGCGTTAATTTAGAATTTGACCATGATTCGAAAGACACGTGGCGCCATCTTCCCTCTAGTCACGTTTTCGCCAGGTTCCCTACTAATGAGCTATATGCGGACTGTAAAGTATTATCCGATAGACGGCTCTTTGTTCTTCAAGCCACTCTCAGAAAACACCAGATCCAACCTGCCGTAAACCCAAATTTTTATTGCCAGCAAAGAAACACAGAACCGTCTTCGCCAGACGTCAAGTTTTCGTAATTAGTTCATTTATTTATAAAAATATATATTTAAAAGTATCAATATAAGTGAACTAAATAAACAAGAAGTAAAGGTTGAAGTACTAAACTGGCTACAAAAGCAAGACTACGCTAAAACAGGAGCTACTTCACCACAAATTGTAGGCGAATAACATTGTCTTACCATCACATCAGAACATAATAACATAATACTCGTACCATTCCGCACCTACTTATCAGTTATACCCTGACATTTAAACTAAAATACATAATAATTACAGAAACAAACGCGCACCAACGCAAACACACACATATATTTTACTAAATTACAAAATTATATAGTTCTTTACATTATTTCCACTGTTAGTGAACCTTGAAACCTGTCATGGCAAGGATTATTTGTGTAGCTACTGTTTGAACATTCCTATACAAGGGGTGTATTACCACAACGACAGCAGAACACTAGCTCCTATGTCACAGGACCACCTAGTTTTGGAGCCAGTGTTCACATTATTTTTGTACAATAACCTTGACAATATTTATGTATACCAGTAATATTAAGTCTTGTTAAAGGTTTGTTTTTGATATCAATAAAGATGATATTATTATTATTATCTGTTATCATAAGAATGTTATTGATGTTTTCTTCGGGAAGAGATTATTTTTTCGGGATGAATTGTACTCTATGTCCGTTTCTGTACACCTGACATCGTATATGCAAAATTTCAGGATGTTCGGTTCAGTGGTGTAGGAGTGGAAAGGTAACAAAAAACTTACTTTCGCATTTATAATATTAGTTAGGATTTAATTAGAACATTATCATAGAAAAAAGATAAGGCCAGAATTAATGTCGCAACGATCACGCATACTTTTAATCTAAACTTGACACGCATACCTTAACTCAAAGTCAAACTTTTATTTGCTATCCATAATGGTGTTTATAGATGGTAAAGAAAATAATATAATACATCGTGGACCCTGTTGGGAAAGCAAAAATTAGGAGAGAGGGAGAACATTGGTAAGAAGGTACTTATAGCATAAGTAATTATTTCTTTTTTTATTTATTAAAATATCTACATAAATAAATGATATATTATATATGTAGTACCTAGATTGTATAGATATAAATAGTTAAATAAGACACCTATAACCTTGATTAGAATGGTATTCATACAATAAGATTAGATTATCGTATATCAACAGGTTTAAAAATCATATAATTAGCTATATGTGGCCTAGAAAAAAGTTAAACAGAAATTAAAACTGGATGATTTGTTATTAAAATTTCATTGAGCATGCCAATCCTCGTGATAAAGATCTATTTTTAGAATTACTGCAAACTTAAATAATTTGGTACTAGATGGCGCTGTGCACGTGACGTCACTTTCTACACGGCGGTGATATGATTCTCCGCGAGTGAATGACTCGGCTCGCATTCGAGTCTAAAGTTAAGACCTTACTTCATAGGATCATTTCTATAGTAAGCTCTTCTCGAGACTTTCACACTATGTGAGTCCTCACAAGCCACGTTGATGAGATGTGGCGCAGTGCCCTGAGCGTGAGGCGGGCGGTGGTAGTTCTACCATCAGCCCTCGATGATCGTTCACTCCCCTTTACCGGGGAGCGTGGGGTACTGTCGCTGTCTGAGTGGTTTTTAACAACTTTAAAATTTACATTTCTTCACAATCTTAGGCGCCATTAATTTAGTACGTTACACAAATTATTGCTACGTTTTGACCTCCTCCTCCCCTATATAAGAAAAAATGATAATGGTCCGCCCCCTCCCCTTGTTTAATATTTATTACGTAAGAATGTAAAGGCAAAAAATTAATACACGTTTGGTTAGTTTTAATGTTTATTTTTAGTAACCATTTTTCCGAGCGCACCTCGGAACACACGCGGTTGTCCGCGCTTTTTCAGAGTTTAATATTAACGTTGCGTTTTTTTGTGATCTTACATAAGAACTAATATGACTCCCTCCCACCCCGTTGTAAGATAAAATAAGACGTGGTCGTAATAAATGAATGGCGCCTTAATCCTACAAGGCCGCGGTGTCCCTAAAGTGGATCATGGCCATGATGTTACTGGAACTTATTGTTATTACTTGCGATCACGATGAAAGCAATTCCAAATTCTTACTTACATTGCCTCCAATAAATCCAGTTACAAGATAAAAAAAGCTTAGTGTGTTTCTCATGTTAAGCTGTTAGTACAATTCTTTTTACTAAATTTGAAAGAAGAGTAAAAGTGTCTAATAGTTAAACAGAAATAATTTGTTCCTATTGTTCATCGGTTAGTTGATGACTTGATAATAATTTACTAAGAATGAATGAAAGGAAACACACAAATGAATAATTATACCTAATAGAAATCGCTTCAAGAAGCGTCCATTAAAGCAACATTACAATATTTTTTCATCGTTGTTCGAGTGTTTAACTATGATAAGTGATTCAAACATGTCTAACAAGTCTTCGATCATTGTCTGACGAAGAAGATGTTCCCCGCCTCCAAATTCCAGACAGAATAAATTTATTTATGAAACATGATAGAGGAGTTTCGTTTAGGTACCGAATTTTCAAAGAACAGCGCAAATTCGAAACATGCTCAATTTGGAACCACTAGTGATCCAAAGAAATAAAGCTATTGATGGCCCGACGGAACTTTTAATATGTTCGCCGCAGGATCTTTCCAGCAGGTGCTAGGTGATCTAGTCAATGTCCACAAATCAACAATTTGTCGAATTGTACAACGAGTCACTCGGAAATTAGCTTTAGTCACATTTATATTAAAATGCCACATGGGGAAGAACTAGGAAGCGTTGATTAGCCCTTTCACCATTCGCTATTATTATATCTCGCCAGTAGTTCTAGCTCCGCTTTATAATAGCACCCTAACAAGTCCCTATCTGTAAATTTTATGTAGTCATGATAAGTCAATTCCTTTGTAGTCATATTTATTCAATTCAATTTTAACTCGATAGATGTCGCTGTGCACTCACGACGTATTTTTGAATCACAGTGTTAAGATTCTCCGTCGCTTGGTTGGGTCAGTTCGACAGAGTGTGTAACGTCACTCTGGTTTCCCTTCAACACGAATAAATCTTTCGCCTTTTACTAAAGATTTCCGTGGAGGGGAACACTCAAATGAGTCTAATGATATTTTTGATAACTTCGCTTCGGCGGAGTTTATAAAGACATTAAAAAAATTGATTAGGTGGTTCGTAATACATGATCACTTACACTTCACACATTCCTGTGAAAGTGTTAATTAACTTACGATTCTCTCCAGGGCTTGCTTTATTTTGCTGTTATTATTTGTAAAACTGTCCCAACACTTGACAGTTTCTGACACCAACTTTATCAAGCATAGATAATGATAAGAATATAATTCAGCATATATAGTGGTTATTATTCTCGGAAAGGGCAAGAATAGCTACTCTAAAAACGAATAGTTATAGTATATCATATCACATTTGTGTCGTCTTTCGTGTACTTATTCTGAAACTAGTCAAACAAGTATAAGATTTTATCAAAAAGGAAAAGGTACCAGAATTGGTACGCAACAATTGGCGGGATCGATGATTAAATCCTTCATAATTTATGTAATGTAGTTCAAACCTCCCATAGGCATCTAACGTAGCTTTATTCACACCAAGAACATCTCTAAGGTGTGCTGGTTTCCTCACAATGTTTCCTTCCGTCACCGTCTTGGGCAAGTGATAATTAGTTACTAAAACGCACTTGACAACAGCAAAGCAGCAATGCCTTGGGTTTGAACTTGTGACTTTAAATTGCCAGTCCAACGGTGATGCAGGGAAACAGGGATCGGGGATACCCTCGTACCCTGACAAATGGTCTCCGAGGCACATGTATGTTTATGTAGTTGTAACTTACCGTCAGGGTACATGTTGTTAGCAGCCCTGAGCAGCACGCTGTCCCGGTCCAGCTCGTGGTCGTACCCGGCGCGGGACGTGCGCGGCAGCGGGCGCGAGCCGCGGTCGGGCGGCACGAACCGCGACGGGCACGGCGCCGCGCCCGCACGGGGAGGACGCTTCCTCTTGCGGTCACGGTCTCCGCTTGCCATTGTTCTACAAATTCACAAAGATAAATGTTACTGAAAGAACAAAATTATTGAAAGTAATGCTTGAAATTCAAGATAAATCTTTGAAAAGCATTAACTCTGTTTTTCATTTAATATAATAACTTTAATGCTTGAAAGTTAACAGCTTGATAACTTTTTTTTTGCTAACTATGCTGTCCCACTGCTGGGCAAAGGTCTACCCATTTTCTCTGTCCAATGCATTATCAGTCCAGTTATCCGTAAAAGTTAACAGCTTGATAACTTTTTTTTGCTAACTATGCTGTCCCACTGCTGGGCAAAGGTCTACCCATTTTCTCTGTCCAATGCATTATCAGTCCAGTTATCCGTAAAAGCTACAAAATCATCATAACTTTACATATGTTGAAAACTCTGCACATTATAACACTAGTATATAAAATTTGATTTCACCATGATGAATCATTAACATTTCTTTGTGGCTAATGTGTCTAGTGGTGGTCAATATACCATTAGCACAGTAGTGTTTGCATATTTAATCTGTGTCATAAGCTAATGAATTAACTCTAAAGCTCGTGTAGGCACGCAATTGAAGGCTAAAATACTTTATGATCTGATTATTTTGGTCTAAGCTTTTTATAACATATAACAAGTCGTGTGAAGAGACCACGAGACCTTTTTTCGTTGTTTTTGGCGTCTATATGACATCTAATCGGATGTATGAACGTGGAAGAAGTAAAAGGAGAACCTATGAAGAATCGTACAAGATTGCGTTCGCAAAATTTCTGCCTACCCCTAGTAGAAAAAGGGGTGAATTTATGTATATACTGTGATTAAATAAAAACGACCCGGTTAGTGAGGTATGATAGTAGGATAACATCAGAACCTGGCGCATGGATAACATTTGGTATGACATAGCTAGATAGAACCGTATCGGTGACGGTCACCACCACCAATAGCATTGCCAATAAGGGTTGACGTCAGGCAGGCGGCCCGTCATAAAACATAGCCAAAACTTTAGCAGCATTCCAGTACAAGTAGAGAGTATGTATGGAAGAAGAATACATGCTGCGCCGATCCCAAATAAATTGAGATAAGGGCAGGAGGATGACTGTGATTCAATAAAAAATAGGCCTTCGACTTCTTATGTCGTCAAATAACAGTAAATAATTTTCGCGCAGTTTTTCGTATTACAATAAACTGTAATTTCTAATATTGTAGGTATAATCCTTAAGGAACTTTTAGTTTAGAAAACAATATCTTACCTTGTACTAAGAAACTATGTATATATTCACATACAATATCCTAAAACTATTCAATTAATGTTAAACCAACTAAACAAAAACAGGTTTAATTTTTATCTTGACAAATAATCGTTTCTATGGACGCGTTGTCATGGAAACTTGTTTAATTTTATTTTTGGTGTCGTTTTGACTACTTTCAGCCAGTATAATAAATTATATTGTTCTTTTTTAGATATCTTTGTGATAATGACACTGGAATTGGTGTAAATTAAGTAGACGAGCCGGATGAGCCACTTGTTCACAGAATAGTAGGACCCTTCAGGAAGAAGTGCTTCTATCGTAGATATTAGATTAATGTAATTTTAATCACTGAAATACAGAGGCGGACTGTGAGTTTTTGAGGCCCTGGGCTAATACTACTTGGGAGCCTGCTTTTTTTATGTTTGGAAAATCCATCATATACGTTGACCCGGACTCATACCGACAAAAAACCACGCAGTTAATTAAAAATATTGTCCATTGTCTTCAATGAGGGCCTTTTACATCCACGGGGCCCTGGGCTGCAGCCCAAAAAGCCCTTATATAGATCCGCCCCTGCTGAATTATCTAAGCTAAATATACTGAGAGAGCAATCCCAGGGCAAAAAAAAATAAGAGTTATCTAAGCGCTTTATTATTGCTTCGTAGTGACCCCAAGTTTTATATAAAACAAGTACTCTGTGGCCACGAGATCCACAACAACGACAGGCTAGCACTAGCAAGTCTTTTCGACTAATCTTCCCTTTTTTTGGAACATGTATTACGTTCCATATTCGACCTACATTAGACCATAAATAAAACGAATTTTAAAAATACAATTTTTTTATTACACATAATTTAGTCTCACTTTCACAAATGAAATACTTAATTTTTCAATAGAACATTAGGTATACAAAATTAATATAAAACATAAATTCATAGTAAATTCTCTTATAATTAAATACAATTGACATGGATTATATATACATAATAGACTCAATAAAATATAATTTATGATTTTAAATTGTGCAAGACAACAGTTTAATTTCATAAGTTTATTTTTAATTTCATTTCATAATTTTAATACTGTAATATCAATTCCATCAACATCTCCGATTTTTTATATATAAGGTCCTAATTTATTAGGTAATTTCCTTAGAAAGGGTTAATATATAAGTCAAATACATTCTCTTAAGCCAAGAATTAAATGGATTTAACTAATTATTTGTAATAACCATAGTACTAGCAGACGAAAACTGCTCCTTGAACGGCGAACATTATGAAATAAATAAAATGGTTGCAAGAATTTGAATTATGGCTTAAATGACTCCTTATCACTTACACATTGACCTTAAAAGGAAATTGCCTAATAAATTAGGACCTTATATACATATTATACATTATTATATTTACATAATTATACATTTTATAAAAGTCACTTTGAATCTGGAATTGATGAACATACTAATAGACAGAATTTGGCATCATCAGCCATTTAAAACATACAGGTTTGGCCATAGACCGGGAAGACACTAGGATACGGAAGAATAAGTTCACTTAGATTAATTATTTGTCAAAAAAATGCAAAAAAGGTCATTCAATTAATATTTATCGTAGATATAAAAATATGACCGGGAGCGGGATTAGAACGCGGATCCTCTGGATAATGCTATAATTAATCAATCCAATCGACTCGTCCACTCACGATCGTATTTTTCTATTCACAAAAATATAACTTCACAGATTACTTCGCATGTGTTATGCGTTTAAAAAATGACAGTAAAGAAATCAAAACTTAATATCTAATAAATAGTCTGTAATCTCTGGCATATCGATATAGGAACCAAAAAGAATACTTGAGTAAAGTGAAATTGAAAACAATATAAAATAAAGGTTTCAGTTTAATTGTTAGCACGTTGTTATAGAAAAACTGGTGTCCGAGCACAGATCTTTATCGACAAACTTGTCGAGTCGATTAAATTAAATGCAAATTTGACGTTTAATATCGACAAACGTGTCGAAAAGAGAACCATGCTCGTACCTCCTGATTTGGCACCCAGACATAAAATCTATTTACCTATCATAAATATTTATCATAAAAGTGCGTTCCAACTGCGAGCATGTTTTCGCAAGCATTTCTTTTTTATAAATAATCGTGTTGCTACTTCAATCACTCGAAGTGTGGCTATTATAGAAATTTCTCCTGTATTATAGTTGTATTTTCGTATCGTCAGGCAGGCGGCCGGTTATAAAACATTACCAAATCTTTATTAGCATGCAATTTCAAAAACAATTAGAAAATGGAAGAAAAATACATGCTGCGACCGATAAGGGCAAGCGGGTTAATGATGATGATGATAGTTGTATTACAGAAACAAATCTCACATACACTCAGATCCTGAAGAATTATCTGAGAATATCAAACATTTCTTAAGCGAACATCACCGCAAATTCCTGAAAAAATGCTCGCAAACGATTGCTCGCGATAGGAACGTATCTCGGAGCAGGAAATTTGAAGAATGATTTTGTTTCGCTTTTTAGGGTCAGTCAGAAAATAAGTTGTTTTAAGATTACTCACGTTTGGAGCAATATAAATTAAGGCAATTTGGAGCAAAGGCAGTTTGGAGCAGTTACAAACAGCACCGGAAAAATCGTCAGTTTTCGAATTTCCCGCCCCGGACGTTGGCTTAGAATATAAAAGTATAAATGCATTACATAGCACCAGTTCAATATTCTTAAACTTACATTTATTACAATATATAATAGACAACATCTCGATATTATGCCGATATTGTATTGTCACAACCCTGTTCTTACATATTGTGTCCGAAAATTGTAGGCCTTTCTTTTAATTTCCACAAAAATACTTCTAATCAATAAGGTCGTCTAACTGATAAAGTAATAGATTTGGACTTATTTATCATTGGCACGTCATTGGGAAAGGGAACTTAAGGTACGAATCAGCACCCACACTTTCCTACTACAACCAGAACATATTAAAGTTACAATATTAAATGGAAAAAGAATACGGTCGCGAACAGGATTCGAACCTGCGCCTCCCGGATAGATACTCCAGGGGCTATCTATCCGGGAGGCGCAGGTTCGAATCCTGTTCGCGACCGTATTCTTTTTCCATTTAATATTGTAACTTTAATATGTTCTGGTTGTAGTAGGAAAGTGTGGGTGCTGTGGGGACTTTAGAGTTCGCTAAGCATGCGTTAATGCTTTTTCAAAGACATATCTTGAATTATTAAGGTAATTGCATTCTTTACGACATTGTATTAACTGCAAAGTTAGTCGTGTCGGTTCAGTCACTTGTAAGTACTGAATTGATTGCAATGACGTCGCCATAAGACGTGTTAAAATATGGAAGAAGAATTCGCGGTGGTGAGCAGAGGTCGAGATGGCTTAGTTGGTCAGAGCGCCTGGAGTATCTATCCGGGAGGCGCAGGTTCGAATCCTGTTCGCGACCGTATTCTTTTTCCATTTAATATTGTAACTTTAGAGTTCGCTAAGCATGCGTTAATGCTTTTTCAAAGACATATCCAGAACATATTAAACTAGGATATAAAACATAACGTGTGTTCTCCGAAGAGATAGGCATGTACTCTCAGTTCAGTAGTACCGTTATTCCTATCTAATAGGTGTTGAGCCGATTGCCTTCTACCGGGCACAATACCGAACTATGCTAAAAATAATTTCCTAACACAAAAGCTTTTATAACGCCGCCTAACATGGGAATCAGGACTTGCAACCATCAGCACAATGGCGAAGTTGTATTGAAATTAGTAATTATGTTAAAAAAGTTTCAGCCAATGGTTTGTTTTTGGCACAAGCTCTAGAAGCTTAATCAGTTCCTCAGTTGCAGACTCCATTTGCTATAAACTAAATTCATAGAACCAGACAGCCGCTTTAATTTAATATGGCGGTGAAACGTGTACATACCATTTTATGCATATATTTTCTATTTAAAGTAACTCTGATATAAATATCGTTAATTTTACCAACTTTGAGCAACAAATGTGACATCACAGTAAAAATTTGTAATGGCTACTAGTCACCGTACACACGGCATTATATAGAGTAGGGCTTCCCAAACTTATTTTTACTGTGACGCCCTTGGGAGTTTTCAATTTTTTTGCGAAGCCCCCTTCCTCATATCTTGCGAAAACTACCTACCAGTATGTAGTTGTATCATAGTAACAAGGTATCAAAAACAAACTCCAAATTTATAATTTTATAGTCGACGCTTACTCGATTCGGTTGCTTCGACACAGACAGGCAATCTATGTGGAGCTCTAGGATAATGCGGCGACGCCCTACGGCGTCACGACGCACAGTTAGGGAAGCTATGATATAGAGGCAACTTTGTCTAATAAAACCTAGCCAAGAACAGTCCTTAAGAACATTTAACACAGTTTTTGAAACCAAACCTAAATATTCCACTGCTTGTCTCCATCATTGCTCTTATTCAAATAGTTATTAGACCCTTGCCAGCTGAAGGAACTGTCGGTGTCGCCATCATCAGGTTTCCTGTCATTATAGTTGGAAGTTCTGTGCTCCTTCACAAAGGACCGCGGCCTACCTTCGATCAAGGAGTGGCTGAGACGAGAAGTGTCAAAGTGGAAACCAGAATTTGAAGGTTTTCGGACTTCTTGCAGGTATTTCCAGGTGTGACTGTCAGCACCTTCGTCGGTAGGCTTTGGACTGTACAACCATTCTGTAAAAGGAGTTAATTAGGTTTTTATATGCGTTGGAAATTTTATTTTTACATAATCGTGGCCTACGTTATCTACCACTAACTAAACTACTACTACATAGCCAAAAATGTGGATCTATACAATTTTATGGAGTACGTACTTACAACAGTAAAATGTTTTTATTTCATACATTTTTTAATAATATTTACAGACACAGAATTGAGGTGCACTGAATGGTTTCTTTTTATATTATAATATATTTTTCTATTGAAGTATGTAACGCTTCTTTAATAGTAGTAGTTAAGTAATTTTCTATGTGTATACACGAAAAAAATTGAAGATATTAAAATATGTTATTTTCTCAATTTTCAAATGCTTCGTGATTTCGTGAACTGCATATTAATGTCTGTGGAGCTACCATTTTAATCATTTCAATTCAATTAGAAACATTAAAAATGTTTTTCAAATTTAAACCCTAATCAAAATAAAAATAAAAAAATTCGCTCGATTGAGTTAAATTCTAATAAACAATTTTCGCAGCATAAAAGTAAGACTAAGAAACGTATCGTTAAATAAAAATATAATAATTTCAAATAATGTGAAAAGAAATATGTATCTACATATTATTGTATAATTATAACTTAACTATATTTAATTTTAATATATCATGTAGCGCTAAGAAATAGATAAAATTTCGTACATGCTGTGGTCTCCTATAATTGAGGATGATAAAATGTATGCTCTGTGTATATGCCTCGTTGGGGGCCTTAAATAAACAAATAATAATATGACAAAGCTGGAGTTTGTTAATTTGTTTGATCACGCTTATCTCTGGAGCTACCGAATATTGAATTTGAATTATTATTTTCGCCTTTGATAACAGAGTTCTTGAGGACGGTTATAGACTATTTAATATTACGCTACGACCTTTAGGAGCCGAGCAAATAAAAAACAGCAGTGGAAACAATGGGGCACAAATGTTTAAATAAATAAAATGTAGACAACGTGTTCGGCAAACCTACCCCCGTTAGACACGTTGGCTATAGCAGTGAGCAGGAAGTCCTTGTCCTTGGCCTGCAGCACCAGCATGCGCCGCAGGATGTGCACCATGGAGCGCTGCGCTAGGGCCTTGGCGCGCATGTAGTATACCGCCACGCTGGAACCGATCAAAAAACACTATGATCAGATTATTCCATTACTCATTGCCGAAGAAGAATAGAATTTATAAAATAGTAGGTATATTGGGTTTTTTCACATCTATACTATATATAAAAATTAATCCCTATTTCCCTTGGTCACGCCATAACTTGAGAACGACTGCATCAAATTGGATAATTCTTTTTTGTTGTGTTCGACATTGTTAGGACATGCTTTTTACAAAAGATTTTTTTTAATTAATACGGATTTTTTTTTAACGGGGCGTGTGAAACCACTGGCCACAGCTAGTATAGAAGGACCTAATTTATTAGGTAATTTCCTTATAAGGGGTCAATGTGTAAGTGATAAGGATACAATTAAGTGATCATTCAAATTTTTACAACAATAAAAAAATCTTTGGTTTCGGCGTTCAAGTTGCAATTTTCGTCTTGCTAGTACTATGTTAATTACAAATATTTTGTTATATCCATTTACTTTTTTGCTTAAGAGAATTTATTTGACTTATGTATTACCCCTTTCAAAGGAAATTACCTAATAAATTAGGACTTTATATAATAAACATAGTCACGTATACAGGTGGGAGGACCTGTGGTGGGAGTACGCAGGGGCATCGTTCGCCGCGCATTCATCTGCTGACCGCCGTACGAGTACGTGCGATATTATCCAAGTTGGTATTTCATTGGTACTGGTATAAGTACCTATACAGGTCGTAAATTCGGAACTCAATGCCTATAATAGTGACTTCATTACAACATTTGCTCAGATTTTTAAATGCTTTTTCTACTATGATCATGATAATGACTGTTTGTACTATACCATAGGAACAGCATCAGGAAGCCGATGACCCCCGGCCGCACGATGAACTGCAGCACAGTCCGCGCAGTATCGTGGTGCTGCAGCTGCAGTACGCCTTCACTCACTACGCTGTACACATAGTCGTACGCACGGAATGGGCCGCACGCATGCGATGACGTCCTAGAAGGAAAATAAATGGCCATAAACACACATACCCCAGTTTCTTTATTTAGCTGAACCGTTCGAGATTTTGTCCTTTTATTCGATTTTGTTCGAGATTTTGTTATTTTATTTCACAGAAATGTGTGAAGTGTAAGTGATCATGTATTACGAACCACCTAATCAATTTTTTTAATGTCGTTATCAAAAATATCATTAGACTCATTTGAGTGTTCCCCTCCACGGAAATCTTTAGTAAAAGGCGAAAGATTTGTACGTGTTGAAGGGAAACCAGAGTAACGTTACACACTCTGTCGAACTGACCCAACCAAGCGACGGAGAATCTTAACACTGTGATTCAGAAGTACGTCGGGAGTGCACAGCGACATCTATTCAGTTAAAATTAAATATGATACAAAGGAATTGTACTTGTACTACATAAAAATTTACTTGTTAGGGTGCTATTGTAAAGGGAAGCTACAACTACGCCGGAGAAATAATAATAGCGAATGGTGAAACGGCCGAGATTTCTAAACACATACACTTTGATATGAGAGTGATCCCGATTCCTAACCCGTGTAAAACATGATCATTTGTGTCCAGTGGAAGTCAAGTCAAGTCATCAACTGACCGATGAACAACAGGAATAAAATATTTCTGTTTAACTATTAGAAACTTTTCTTTCAAATTTAGCGTAAATTGTGTAATACTAGTAGTTTGATATGAAAAAGAAAATGAAACTTATCTTAATAATGTAATTCATTACCTGCTTGTTTAGTTGTCAAGTAACTGTATTGATTCGTACCGTTGTAATTTGGAATTGTTGTCATCGACTCATCGTAATTACAATTATTAACAATAATATGTTTCATTAAATTAATGACCAAGATACGCTTTGGAGTTCACTGCGCCATCGCATAACTTATAGGCGTAGGCAAGTGTTAAAGAGAAATGTAAATTTTAAAGTTATTAAAAACCACTCAGACAGCGACAGTACCCCACGCTCCCCGGTGAAGGGGAGTGAACGATCATCGAGGGCTGATGGTAGAACTACCACCGCCCGCCTCACGCTCAGGGCACCGCGCCACATCTCATCAACGTGACTTGTGAGGACTCACATAGTGTGAAAGTCTCGAGAAGAGCTTACTATAGAAATGATCCTATGAAGTAAGGTCTTAACTTTACACTCGAATGCGAGCCGGGTCATTCACTCGCGGAGAATCTTAACACCGCCTTGTAGAAAGTGACGTCACTTGCATAGCGCCATCTAGTACTAAATTATTGAAGTTTACAGCATTCTAAAAATAGATCTTTATCACGAGGATTACACCATGCTCAATGAAATTTTAATAAAAAAACATCCAGATTTCATTTCTGTTTTACTTTTTTTTAAACCACATGACTAAACTTATTGTGAAATTAAAAATACTGTCATAAGCAGCGTTTATAACTTTAGAGTTCGCCGTGCATGTGTTAATGCATGGCGAATTATTTATATTCTATAGCTAATGATGTATTTAAATTAATATATTAAATATTAATGTAATCATCAATTAATTAATATAAACAATATTTTGTTATATTTAAATAACTATGTAATGATAAGTAACCAATTATTGAGTGCCTAATAGGCAGGATATAGTGGCCCTCAACCAAAAATGATGATTTGAATGCTTTTTAACGATTTATCAACATATGATTTTTAAACCTGTTAATATAATAAATTATTTGTGCGATTCTGCTCCTTATTTATATGTAAGCACGAATAAATTTTCTAAGCAACTATTTTTACCTCCAACGCTTGGAAGTTTAATATTTTTTGTCCATTTTCTTTTGTACTTTCTTTGAAGAAAATATTTAGAACCCCTGGTCTTTTGCGCTACTGTTTAAGGTGGACGTACTTGAAAACCTTGGTTTGCGATTTTATAACACCTTGAAACATAACCTAGTCTTTTTTCATGTGTGATTATGTGATTATAAACTCCGCCGAAGCGAAGTTATCAAAAATATTATTAGACTCATTTGAGTGTTCCCCTCCACGGAAATCTTTAGTAAAAGGCGAAAGATTTATTCGTGTTGAAGGGAAACCAGAGTAACGTTACAAACTCTGTCGAACTGACCCAACCGAGCGACGGAGAATCTTAACACTGTGATTCAAAAATACGTCGTGAGTGCACAGCGACATCTATTGAGTTCAAATTGAAGTTAAAAATGAAACCTTATCAAAAGAATACAGCAGAGCTACTCTTCAAACTAATACCAATTCCTATCCAATTCCAATATTAAATAGACGCCTTAAAACAACGCGTAATTTTTAAATAAATTTACCTACATTACAGTAGCCTCAATTTCAAAGCATGTTGCCTTCATGTTGTCCCGAATCTATAATTATATTTTAGACAATTTTGCATTTAAAAGTACGAACTGACATATTTCCAATGTCACTCGAGCGGAATTATTTTCAAGAGTAGGCCCACTGTTGTAGTAATTAGGAAATCTATATATTCCTCATGTACACAATGACATTAGTTTCATGCTTTATAAACTTCGCCGAAGCGAAGCAGTCAAAAATATTATTAGACTCATTTGAGTGTTCCCCTCCACGGAAATCTTTAGTAAAAGGCGAAAGATTTGTACGTGTTGAAGGGAAACCAGAGTGACGTTACACACTCTGTCGAACTGACCCAACCGAGCGACGGAGAATCTTAACACCGCGATTTAGTAATACTCCAAGAATGTACAGCGACATCTATTGAGTTCAAATTGAAGTTAAAAATGAAACCTTAACAAAAGAATACAGGTATTATAAAATGTGGTTGGACAAGATATTAGTTAATATTCTGAAGGCTGGTCTTTGTTGCTGGGGAGATTTTTGATACCACTTCCAAGGCGAGAGATATAACAATGGAAAGCGTTGTTTATTGTTTATGTGTTGCTCTAGTGTTATCTCAATGGATTTGGATTAAGACTTCTTATGTAACTTAAATAGGTGTATTGTTGCATACCCACGTTTCACCAATGCAGTTATTAAATCCCATGCATAGTCAGATTTTTTTGTTAAGAACTGTCAGTTTCCAAGAATGATATGAAGCTATGTACAAAATGCGAACATTTCGTATTCAATCATTCAAAATCGTTTATTACTGGAGTTATGAAAGGAACTGGGTTTATTTTCCAATTTATAGTTAAACTAAGCTTAATTTAGTACTCAATAACAGCATGAGGCGAGATGTTATCGTGACCCCTTATTTCAAAGATACTTATAATGGTAGTATGGTTAAAAATATTTTTAATAGTATTTTTCACAAATTTTCATTTATTTAAACAAATTAATGAGATAATATTTCTATAAAATTACTAATTTCATATTTCCTACTCAGTCGTTAGTTTTTTTTTTTTTTCCCATTCACAACTTTGTATGTTAACCGTACAGCCGAGATTTAACGTTGTTAGGTGTGACAATCGCGTAGTCGCGATCCTATCGATATATATAAAAATGAATCCCTACTTCCCTTGGTCACACCATAACTTGAGAACGACTGCATCAAATTGTAATTTTTTTTTTTTTTTTTTTGGTTGTGTTCGTCATTGTCAGGACTAGGTTTTTATATAAGTTTTTTTTTAAATCGTACCTAGAAGTCTTTAACGAGGCGGGTGAATACGCGGTGCACAGCTAGTTAGCAAAAATCGGCTTATAATAGTGTTGAGCTTATTGCCTACAATCGGGCACAGTTCCCAACTCCGAACCGCTGTGAATTTCCATAGAAAAGAAAACATTAATAGCACTTTGCCAGAACATTTAAGACATAAAACAACATCACGCGTGTATTCCCCGAAGGGGTAAGACGTATACACAGTTGCACACCCACATTTAAGCAATGCCATCAACCGTGCACATTTCTAAACTCCGGGTTACTACTGAGAATTTCCTAACAGAATTTTCCAATTACGTTGCTCAACTTGGGAATGGAACCTAAGACCTCATGTTCAGCAGTCGCGCTTGGGATCAGAAAACCAACGAAGTAGTTTCATGCAATTAAGTGAAAAAAGAGAAATATGAAATACAGTCCCTGTTATTGGATATCTCTTATCAGATAGACCTAGTTTTGTCTCGTGTTTATAAACGAAAGCTACCTATAGGAAACATATCTTGAATATTGAATATGAATTTATATTATCAGGGGAAATTTTACATCATTTTCAATCGAGCAATGTAAATGATATATATACGGTTAGTGGCCAATTTAATGTAACAACAATTACTTACCTAAAGAACAATGTGCCTAATCCAAATAACGTGGTGAAGAGTGATAGAGTGACGAACATGTAGAGCACCGTCTGCGTTTGCGCAGCGCGCCATACCTGCAAATATAGGGTTAAAATGTATGTAAGTTTGACATTTGTTTAAAGGGAAATAAACAAAAAACATAGTAAATAATTAATAAAATAGTTTTTATGTCAAAGCAGTTTAGATTGTATTATTAAATTTAAAATTTAAATAGCTAAGCTAATATTTCATCCTTAGAAGTGTCCTCGGCCGTGATTAATTGTTTAGATATGATGAAATGAACCAAAAAAGGGAACCTAAATTATGAACTCACCTTCCTAGCCGGCTGGCAGGCCCTCAAGGCGCACTCCTTTTTGATATAGAAGAGGAGCAGGAACTTGAGGGTCACAGCCACCACCAGCAGTGGGGAGAACAGCATCCCGAACCAGAGCACGGCTTGGTTGTATATGAGGGTTAGGGAATTGTAAGCTATGTTGAATTCTGGTGCACTTTCTGACTTGCTCCATCTGTCGGGTAAGATTATTCATGGTTATATTTTAAAAAGTTATGTAAGTAGTCAGGACGTGCCTCGGAGAGCACGTTAAGCCGTCGGTCCCGGTTGTCAAATTAAGATCTATGATAACCTTTACGGGTAGTCAGAGGCCTGAAAGTCTGTCAACCAGTCATACCACGAGATATCGTGTTACCCAGTAACTGGGTTGTGGAGGTCAGAGGCAGTCGCTCCATGTAAAATACTGGTATTAAGCTGCGTCCGGTGTGACTGGATGCTGACCCCAATGTAATTGGGAAAAGGCTAGGCAGATATATATGTAAGTAGTCAGGAAAGTTACTTTTAATAGGAATGTGGCTTTGGTCCTTTTGAAACAAATAACCAGCGCTGAGTATCAATTATACATAAAGCGATTTTTGCGACCTATTTGCTAAGTCAAGGTGAGGGGCGTTGAGTCCCATCGTTTCTATTATGACTTTATGCTTGATTTTATTGTTTTAGAATCTAAAAACGAAATATGGATACTCTCTAAAATAGATTTCAAGTCCTTCACCTACACAAATACAAACTTAATTTGAAAGTGAACGATGACTCCATTTTGAATTTCTGCGTATAAAGTGCATTAGTATAGCAAAAAAAAATACTTAATTTTTATGTTACTTTTCGCAGGGCAAGGAAAGTAAATCCGCATCAAAATTCGAATAAACTTAGCCTATAACAACACAACACCCAAAATAATCTCTATTTACATAACAAATAAAATATGTACAAAATAATAATAAAAACTCACTTATAAATTAAGCCCCTAGTGAACTCTAAGAGTGGCAACACTAACAAAGATACGGCCGTATCTAGCAACACCAGCCGGTACGCCTCCTGACCAAACGACGTTTCCCAACACTGGAATAATAACACGGAAATAGCAAAATAAAAATATAGTGTAAGCTTTTGTAACCATAAAAAGCCAGTATTAAATTGTTTAGTAAATTATACGATAGGTGAATAGAAATAAGGATCATTAAATATAAATCTTTGAAAAGCAATAACGCATGCTTAGCGAACTCTAAAGTTATTATATTAAATGGAAAAAGCATACGGTCGTGAGCAGGATTCGAACCTGCGCCTCCCGGATAAATACTCCAGACGCTCTGACCACTAAGCCATCTCGACGTTCCCTACCAACGGTTAAGCTAAGCGAGGCTGCTGTGCGCGTCATGCTCGTGAACGAGTGCTGTCTGTCGGGACTGGTCGGCTCCTAACTGCCTTGGCAATCATTTTAAAAGGCTATATAAGTTTACTTTCCTTTCTTAGTCTGCTCATTAACCTGCATTATTCTCACATTACTTTATTTATTGTTAAACCAATTTATTTTAAAAAGAGTGTCTATGGAGTTTCTTGTCGGCTCTTCTCCATAAGATCAACGCCTTGGAACCGTGCACCTAGTTTTGACTTTTCATAAGTGCCTGTAATATGGTTT
Organism: Xylocampa areola; assembly: GCA_935421205.1. Taxonomy (NCBI): domain Eukaryota; kingdom Metazoa; phylum Arthropoda; class Insecta; order Lepidoptera; family Noctuidae; genus Xylocampa; species Xylocampa areola. Next base: position 19,792,001 of record OW285205.1, on the reverse strand, counting down.
ATTTGTAATAAAAATATTTGAATTTGAAAGACCGGGCGCCTTTTGGAGGTTTGTCCCCGAAAACAAAAAAAGGTAGTTAAAGTTTCCTGGAATATTGACAGAACTCTCATTGGCTACTTTCATCCCACTTTCTTTAATTTATATTACAGTTACAGCTACAAAATAAAAAAGTGCAAGTTGTTGAAAATTATTTACAGTTCTAATTTGGTTACATTGTAAATTTGTGCCCAAAATTAAGTGAACAACGTACCTCGTCAGCATGTGTTCAAGACGACACTACTAGCGACATCTGTCTTTCGTAATGATAGTTTGCGCACTGGTGTGAACTAAGCAAGCTGTCAACTGTCATCGGATGGTTTCAGATGGGTGCGACAAGGGCAGCACATTCAACAAACTTCACTCCTCTCGACAAGCTCGTTACCTATGTCGGTTGTACGTTTTTATCTTGTTAACATTTTATTTAAAATAAACGTTGTTATTTCGTTAAACTTAATATAAACTTCATTGAAGACGACCCTGGCTGTATTTCCCGAAAAATCCGATCACAAGCTCAAACATTGGTCCTTCTGAGCCAAATATCGAGAACTACGTGGCCACGTGGAACGTCTGCGGAAAACTCGTTGAAAGAGGAACTAGAAGGGCAGGATCAGCGGCGAGTCACAAGCGGTCTGGTGATAAAACCCATTCTATCCTCTCCGGTTCCAATAATTTGCGTTAATCTGTATTATTTTTCGTGTTTTAGTCGTGTCGTGTTGCGCCGGGACTGGTGCTGAACAGAAAACTGTAAGTACTCTTGCCTTGTATAATCTGCCAAAATGAGTGACGATGAAGGGTTTCAGGTAGCCACGACTCAGGAACGTGTTAAAATTAAAGGTGATAGACCAAAATCTCCACGGTTAGATATAGGTACAAATTCAATTAAACGCCTCGTTGATTTAAAAAAGCAGCGAGGTATACTTAAAGGAAGACTAACGTTATTTGAGAAATACATGGCTAGATTTGAAAGCTTAGAATTAAATCCTGTTCTCAAAGCGGAATTAGATTTACGAATTCAGTCAAATACCGTTATATTTCAAAATTTTAATAATATACAAAGTGAAATTGAAAGCTTAGTTACAGACTCTGACCTCATGGCTCAATTAGATTACAGAGAAGTATTCGAGGAACAGTATTTTTCTCTTATGGCTTCTGCGAAGTGTATGTATGACCATAGTGAACAAAAGCAAGCTTTTTCTTGTGAAAGAGTAGGTGATCTTAGTCCTGTATCGATTAGGCTACCACAAATAAAACTACCTGCCTTTGACGGTTCATATGATCAATGGCTAGAATATAGAAACTCGTATGTAACCATGATTCATAACCGTAACGATCTTAATTGTATACAAAAATTTCATTATTTAAAATCTTCACTTAGTGGTTCCGCCTCTCATGTTATCAGTGCATTAGAGTTTACTGCTCCTAACTACTCTCACGCATGGGATTTACTTGAAAATAGATTTCATAATAATCGTTTATTAGTACAAAATCATGTAAAATCGTTGTTTGCCGCTCAGTCACTTCAAAACGAATCCTGTGCTCAAATTAGGAAGCTCATAGATTCGACATTACGTAATTTACGTGCACTCAAATCGTTGAATGAACCAACCGATTCATGGGATACGCTCATTGTTTATTTAGTCGTTTCAAAACTTGACCCATCCACGGAGCGCGAATGGGAGACGCATAAAGGCTCACTCGTGTCTAAACTAAGTGATTCGCATAACAATATTAAGTTAGATGATTTACTTGAATTTCTTCGAAACCGGGCCGATATGCTAGAAATGATAAATTCAAAAAACAGTAAAACCGTTAATTCGTCTAAACCAAGCACTAACGATTCCAACAGGTTTAATTGCAATCAAAATAAAAGGCAGTCTCTCTCGAAATCGAACCCGCAACCCCACATGCATTCATACGTTTCTACACAGAGTAAACAGAACTCGTTTATAAATAAAGAAAATATTGTTTGTGAGTTATGTGGTGCCAACCATTTCTTATATGCGTGTGCACGGTTTTTAAATATGTCAGTGCAAGATAGGCATACGATAATAAAAAATAAAAACCTTTGTCAAAATTGTATTCGTTGTAGTCATTCGCTAAATGAATGTTCATTTGGCCCATGTAAGTTGTGTCGTGAAAAGCATAACACGCTTCTTCATAATAACAATGTTTTAAATGAAAGTGTAGGTATGGTCGAGTCCACACCTAGTGCGCGATCAAACATCGTAAACAGATCAGCTGATGCGCAAGTACATTCCGAGCGAAACGTACTCATGTGCAATGCCGCGATACAACCGGTTTTGTTATCAACGGCACTGATTGATGTCCCTGATTCAAATCATGAATATCATACAGTTAAAGCACTTCTTGACAACGGGAGTCAAAATTGCTTAATAACTGAATCGTTATGTAATCGTTTACAATTACCAATTATACAGTCCACAGTTCATATCTCGGGGGTAGGACAACTCGTTTCAAAATGTTCTCACACCTGTAAAATAAACTTTCGTTCAAAAGTTAATGACTTTATCACGGAAATACAATGTTTGGTTCTCCCAAGAATTACGTCAAAGTTACCTTCGATAAACTTTGATTGCGAGTGTATACGTATACCTAAACATATTTCACTCGCAGATCCCACATTTAGTGTCCCGTCTGACATAGACGTTCTATTAGGCGCAGATATCTTCTGGGATCTATTAAATAAAAATAAAATAAGGCTCAGTTCTGGTCCGACCCTATACGATACGAAGATAGGGTGGATCATATCTGGCCCTATTCGTATGAAACGTTCGTATAAAATTGACAAAGTTCAGTGTAACTTAGTTCAAATTGATTCACAGTTACGAAAATTTTGGGAGTTGGAAGAATTATCTGACTTACCTACTTTGATGTCAAAAGATGATCGTTATTGTGAAGCGTTATTTATAGAGACTACTCAGCGTGATGAACACGGTAGGTTCTGTGTGCGCGTTCCTTTGAAGGAATCTGCGAATTCTTTAGGTGATTCGTACACTATAGCGAAAAATCGTTTTATTTCGCTCGAAAGAAAGTTAGATCGTTCGCCTCAGTATAAAAAACTATATTGCGATTTTATGCGGGAATATGAGGCACTTGGTCACATGTCCCCGGTGTCAAATGTTAAGGATTTAATGAGTCAACCACATTACATTTTACCGCATCACGGTGTTTATAGAGAGAATAGTGTCACAACAAAATTACGTGTTGTATTTGACGCAAGCGCAAAAACATCATCTAACATATCGTTAAATGATATACAATATATAGGGCCACCGTTACAAAATGATATTTTTTCAATATTACTTAGATTCAGGCAATACAAATACGCAGCATGCGCTGATGTTGAAAAAATGTACAGGCAAATCTTAATTGAAATAGATCAGCGTAATCTACAACTTATATTGTGGAGGGAACATCGAGATCTACCTTTGCAATTGTTTACGTTAAAAACTGTGACGTACGGCACTGCGTCAGCGCCTTACCTTAGCATGCGGTGCATAAAACAGTTAGCACAAGATTGCAATGATGATGTGGTTGCTAGGACAATTCACGACGACATGTACGTCGACGATTTGATTACTGGGAACGATGATCTGGACTCGTTATTATCTATATGTAATAAAATGGCTGCAGTATTGCGTAAAGGGTGTTTTCCGTTACACAAATGGACGTTCAGTCACAAAGTGTGCCCTGAGAGTACTAAAGATTTAAACATCGGTGAAAGTCATTTATCTAAAACGTTAGGGTTAGGCTGGAATACGGAAAGTGACGAATTACATTATACTACTGAATTCACGCAAAGTGAGTCAGCTGTAACAAAACGTATTATGTTATCAATAATCTCACAGGTGTATGACCCGTTAGGTTTGTTAGCACCTGTTGTAATCACAGCGAAAATGTTATTGCAAAACTTGTGGCTTCTTAAATTAGATTGGGATGAAGCAGTTCCAGTGAATATTGCAAATGAATGGTATAGGTTCGTTTCCAGTTTGCAATATTTACGTGATATAAAAATACCTCGTTACATTACAAATATAAAATCGAAATATAAAGATCTTCACATATTCACAGATTCGTCTCAACATGCCTACGGTGCATGTGCATATATTCGATCGTGTTATCAAAACTGCGAGAATTCTATACCTATATCTGTACATTTATTATGTGCAAAAAGTAAATTAGCACCGATAAAAACGGTGAGCATTCCTAGGCTCGAATTATGCGGAGCACTTGTAGGTGCAAAATTATACAATAAAATAAAAGGTTCCCTACGTTTAACTTTCGATAAAGTTTATTTTTGGACAGATTCGACAATAGTTCAAGGGTGGCTACGTATGTCTCCGCACTCACTCAAAACATTTGTCCAAAATCGTGTTGTACAAATAAATGAGTTAACTGACGATATAGTTTGGCGTCATGTACAGGGCATAGAGAACCCTGCTGACCTCATAACGAGAGGCGTGAGTATAGACTCCTTAAAATACGATAACAATCATCACTGGTGGTGCGGGCCTAAATTTTTACGAGAACCTAGCATTAATTGGTCTTATAATAATGTGGAACTAATATCTGTCGAATTGCCTGAAACTAAATCTCAGACAATCAATTTACTATCTAATCAATCAATTCAATTAATTGATGTTGACCGTTTTTCATCATTTATTCGTTTACAAAGGGTTTTTGCATATGTGTTGCGGTTTATAGATAACATGCAAGCGTTAACTCCCGGTGGCAGTCGAAGCCGTAAAACCGGTTTGTTATCTATAGATGAACTACAACATTCACTAATTGCTTTGACGCGTTTCGTACAGCTGCAATCGTTTAGTGATGAATATTACAATCTTATAAATAATTTGCCGTTCAAATCTATTACCAACAAATTAGTTTACAAAATAGCTGGTCTAAATATTTTTTTAGATAAATTGAATATAATTCGTGTGGGTGGTAGAATATGTAACGCTACCGACTTTAGCTATGATAAAAAGCACCCGATATTGTTAAGTGGTAAACATCGTTTTACGAGGTTATTGTGTGAATATGAACATAAACGATTACTTCACGCAGGACCTCAACTTCTGGTATATTCCATGCGTGATAAGTGGTGGATACTGGGAGCTCGAAATTTAGCCAGGCAGGTGGTACACAATTGCGTTATATGTACACGCATGAAAGGGAAGACATTGACCCCGATTATGGGTAATTTACCATCCGAGAGGTTAGAACCAAGCTTTCCCTTCATGCACTGTGGTGTAGACTATGCAGGGCCATTGCTTATATTGGACCGTAAAGGCAGAGGTGCTAAGTTAATAAAAGCATATATTTGTTTGTTTATTTGTTTTGCAACTCGGGCTATACATTTAGAGTTGGTTGGTAGCTTGACCACACAGGATTATATCTTAGCTTTAAAACGTTTTATATCACGTCGTGGAAAGCCATCTCAGATATTTTCAGACAACGGGAAAAACTTCGTTGGTGCTGAAAAAGAACTATCCGTAATTTTCGAAAATTCTAATGATATTTCTGATTTTGTTAGTCATAATCAAATTCGTTTAACCTTTATACCTCCTTATAGTCCTCATTTTGGCGGGTTGTGGGAGGCGGGAGTCAAGTCCTGTAAGTACCACTTGCGGCGGGTACTGGGAGATGCGAAGCTGACGCGCGAGGAGTTTGAAACAGTATTAACGCAAATTGAATCTGTCCTCAACTCCCGTCCATTGTCCCCTCTGTCCTCAGACCCACAGGATTACCTTCCTCTGACTCCAGCTCACTTCCTGATCGGCCGACCGCTGACTGCGCCAGCTTACGAAGACTTGACGACCCTGACGCCTACAAGACTGGGACGCTACGAACGAGTGGAGCAACTCAGACAACATTTTTGGCAGCGTTGGTCCAAAGAGTACGTGTCAGAGCTTCAACGGCGTACTAAATGGAAGGTAGACAGTGAAGATATCACCCAGGACAGCCTAGTTCTTATCAAAGAAGATCATCTTCCGCCTTTGAAATGGAAACTGGGCCGAATTACGCGTGTGTTCCCTGGGAATGATGGAGTTTCACGCGTCGCTGAAATTCGTACAGCGGCCGGCATAATACGGCGGGCCTTTTCGAAGATTTGCCCGCTACCCGTGCAATAGTCGACTTATTGCACACCGACTTCTTCATGTTGGAAGCCTGGACCGTGATGCTTCCAAGGCGGCCGGCATGTTCAAGACGACACTACTAGCGACATCTGTCTTTCGTAATGATAGTTTGCGCACTGGTGTGAACTAAGCAAGCTGTCAACTGTCATCGGATGGTTTCAGATGGGTGCGACAAGGGCAGCACATTCAACAAACTTCACTCCTCTCGACAAGCTCGTTACCTATGTCGGTTGTACGTTTTTATCTTGTTAACATTTTATTTAAAATAAACGTTGTTATTTCGTTAAACTTAATATAAACTTCATTGAAGACGACCCTGGCTGTATTTCCCGAAAAATCCGATCACAAGCTCAAACAGCATGTAACTGTGACCAGTAAATCAGTAATAACATCAGCGTGCCCACGTCCAACAGCCACGTCCTCGCCAGGGTTACGTACAGCGCCGTACGAGGGTTGTAGTACTCTAACCTGTAAATGAAACATGTTCCGACATTAGTCAAAGTTCCAAGCCATAAAGAGAGAATCGCGGTTCACGAGGAAGAAAAATATGAATTAAAATGAAAATAGTTGTGGTACCTACCGCATTATTGTGAGAGTAGGAATGATGCATACTTTAACTGGGTTGCGGTGAATTTAGATACCATCCCGAAACAAATCCGGTAAAGGTTTGTAGAGGACAATGTAGTTTTTAGTCAGCGGAAATCATAAGACACAGCGTCCAAGAGATATTTTCCACACATACAAACGAAAGCAGGGTCTTTCCTAGCCATAAGGAGCGGGCGATCTCTCGCTTCCGGCTGATCAGTTATGTGGCCAAGAGCGAGAGCGCATGGAGGAGGTGATACTCGTGAAGAAGGCAGCGGTACGTGAGAGGGAGGTGAACCTGCTCATCCTTGTCGCAGAAGGCGCGGCAGACGCCAAAGGACGCTTTTCGATCTTCGGACGGACTTGAGCGGGTCGTCCCTCGGATCACTAAGAGCCATCCCCATCGGAGTCCGGGTGCCATCCCCACTGGACTGTTCAATGACGGGGACCGATGACATCGACGACGGTCCGTACCCTACCAGGTTTTTGGCAAATGCAGCTGCGATCCCGGGACCCCGTTAGAGGTTAGTGGAGATCTGTGAGGTTTTAGCCCGTAGGAGTTTGGCAAGGCGTACAAGAAGGATTTCTATGCTAGAAATAAGCCCACTATCTTTCAGAGTGCCTGCATATTAGAGCCCAGCAGCAGCCACAGCCCCCACTCGATGAACAATACTCACTTCACTACTACATGCAACATGAGCGGGCACACAGTGACGGCGGCCGTCACCACCACAGACACGAACAGCTCCCAGTGCTGCAGCCACGTGTGCCAGCCCAGCAACAGCCACAGTCCCCACTCTATGCCCACTATCAGTGCCAACACGAAAATACTGATGATTACATTTGTGGCATACTGGCAAATCTTCGTGAACCAGGATATGGCGGTATTTTTACGGTTCTGTTCGTTAAGGAGCTCCTGAAATGATAAGAGACAAGTAAAATAAGTCGAAAATAATAATGTTAAATATGGTCCGTGCCTCGGACAGCACGTTAAGCCGTCGGTCCCGGTTGTCAAATTAAGATCTATGACAGCCGTTACGGGTAATCAGAGGCCTGAAAGTCTGACAACCGGTCATACCACAAGATATCGTGTTATGTATCGTGTGAAGCAGACCCCAATGGAAATGGGAAAAGGCTAGGCAGATAGATAATAATGTAAAATGTAGTTTAAGCAACACAGTCCTTTTTGTGCATGAATAAACTCCAAACGGTCAGGGGCCCGTTTCAGGTTGACGGTAACTCCTTATTGACCAATTTTAAGCATATATATCTGTGTTATTTTGATTTCCTCACCTTGAACTCATTAAAAAGACTGTTGGCGTTGAGCTTGGCTGCCTCTACCGTCATAACACCGAAGTCCCACCCACAGAACACCTTGTTGGCAAAAACGTGGCTCAAACCCCCTGAAGTCTCTATGAAGTTCAACCGATACGAATACGCTGTCCTGGAATATAGCACACAATCGTATTTCATCAGTAAATTCAAAATGATCATCAAATTCAAATTCAAATTTTTATTCTGCAAATAGGTCTTTACAAACTCTTTTACATGTCATTTTTAATCTAGAAGGCGCCGGTTTTTCCTATCTTATTAACATCAAAAATATTCTTATCCCAGAATATTTAATTTTCCCGTGAGATATAGCTACGAGAAAAAGACATAATGATGTACGATATTATAATTCTTAGACTGGGTTTTACTTCACACCGCTAAAATACTAACCTATAACACAGTACTGCGAAGAACATAAGATACAGGCAGACCATTGTGAAGAAGTAAGCAAACGCCATGTTGTACGAGAGCGCAGACCTAGACCGCGTGGCTATGAGGTCATCGTGGTAATGGCCGTAGAACAGAAGAGAATCTGTTAAACCGCCCTGCAAAGACGACGCAGATTTAAAATAAGAAAAATCCTTAACACTATAGGCACAGCAAATCGACATAAACACAAAAATATAGATTAAAAAACTTACCATTCCAGTGATAAAATCCAGAAAAGATAGCTGAACTGTATGAGTCTTTTCCCCATCATGGAGTCCTTGAGGAATAACCACGAAGGCGACGACTAGCATGGCGAGTAACAAGTCAAGCGCGAAGAGCCAGCGTAGGAAGTAGAAGTAGGAACCCACTGCAGAACCAAAGTGCCCCTCGATCTGATGGATTGACTCGTACCAAAACTCGAAGGAGAAAACTAGATCACGGCAGCGGTCACGGATCTAGAGAAATGTCGTCATCATTAAGAGGAATACTTGGATGGGTGATAACTTAATAATAAACCAAAACACTTCTATTCGGGGGCACGAATGAGCGACCCTATAATATGATCTGAGAACGAAGAGCGTACACAGTCAACGCCACATTTTAATACCACTTACCCTTTTCCATGCAAAGCTAATTCTATACTTCATACGTTTCCACATTGAGATGGGTCGCCTCTTTGACCGAAGGCTGACCGACGCAGACAACTTGGCGCGTATATTCCTCTTCATTGTCAGACCTTGCGGAAGGTCTCGTAGGGCTTCTCTGAAATAAAGATTTTAAGGAGTTAAAGGTCTAATAAAGCAACCTCTAGAAGTAAACAAACATCGTTTCGGCCGTTCTTCTCTTAAAAATCACAGAAATCTGGAGGCGTGGATGGTCGATGGCAATGTTTTGAATTACAAATATTAAAACAGGTATTCTGATTAAAGAACTTTCAGGGTTGATTAGAAGCAGGCGATCTACTATCTATTTTCACCGTGGGGGAGCCATGCTTCGGCACGAATGGGCCGGCCGGATTGATACCACGGCCTCACAGAAAACCGGCGAGAACCAACGCTTGCGTTGTGTTTCGCCGAGTGAGTGAGGGTACCGGAGGCCCAAAAACTTTAAAAGGCCGGCAACGCACTTGCGACTCCTCTGGGGTTGCGGGTGTCCATGGGTGGCGGTAATCGCTTACCATCAGGCGAGCTGTCTGCTCGGTTGCCCCCAATTCCATAAAAAAAAAAAACGATGACCACAGATTTATTCATACAATTGACACAGCTTTTCTAACTCATGTTTAACTGCTCCAAAGACAATTCAGGCAAGATTCATACGTCCAAGACAAGTTTCAGACTCACCTCCTTAACTCCTCGGCTTCTGGGTCATTCTCCATAAGTCGTTTGTGTTGCTCCATCTCCCGTACAATAATTTCTGCCTGCTTCTCAACTGCGTCAGGCGCGTCGACTTCCACAGCATCAGCGTTTTCCAATAACGCATTGTGCTCGGAGTTGTTACGACGGAGCCTTAATGTATCTGGTAGGAAAATAAACATGTTCACGAAAGGTCATCCAAAATGTTTGTCGACAACTGGGCAACATCCAATCGTGCCTGTTTTTGTGTGATAGGCAGAGTATGGGTTTACTCCTACTGAAATCTTAGACTTCTTTCGTTTCGTCAATCTCCTCTTGCTCCGCATGCTCGTCGGGTTGGGTTATAATTGGACTCCAACTTCTTGGATCGGTCAACGGCAACTCGATTTAGCGTATTGGCCTATCGATTGTGATGTAACACTATGGTTAAGTCTGTTTTTCTTGGGACCTCATGCCACAATACATTGAGTTCACATGTACATTGAGTTCAGAGTCAACACTTAGTAAAATAATAACAATTAAAGGTTTATTTGTATGATCTCATAGTTGTTACTTTATTATATAGTATTGCAATTTGTATATGGTGTATCATAATTTGTGTATTGATAACGCTAGAAGACTAACTAATATTTATATTGCCTCAAGATAGAAGCCACATCAGTGTGACTTTTTTGAGTGAGAAGATTACCAAGACAGTGTTTTTTCTAAAACGATGAAGAGTCTTCAGGTAGTAAATACGTAACTTTTAGCACTATTGAGAGAACCGAGGCGAGATGACGACAGTAAATGTCAATGTTACCTAACTCAACCTCCACCGGCCCTTTAGTATGCAAATCAAATTGTGATAATTATTTATGTTAGCAATGGTCATATGGTATTTTTCAGAGTGGGTTGAAAACATTTTACTTTAATACATGAACTCTCGTCTTTTTTCCATAGGGTACAGGTTCCGTAGGGTAAAAAATTCATTTAAATGAATAATAATTAAACTATTTTTTTTTTATGTAAATATAACCAGCAAGAGGAAAACAAAACACCCAATGGCGATCATTTAGACAAAATATGGTACCTATCTATAAATTAAAGATAATATTTCTTATTTTTTCTCGATCGCAATTAGTAAGTATTTGTGAAGTTAATCTTAGCAATATATTTTATTTATATTCGATCTCAAGATTTTATTTTTGGAATATTGCTCGTCATAAGAAATAATAAAAAAAATAAAGTTTTTGCTATAAAATTTATGTTGAAATGTGGGTTAATTATTTTTAAGTATTTATATAGATTATTGTATACCGTGTCTCTTGTGCTGCGGCTGAATAGATGTTTCTTTTTTCTTTCTTTCTATTTCATTTATAACTGTGACAGGTTAATGTCATATAATAAACACTGGGCAGTAATTAACAAAAGGAAGCTGTTTTATTCATCACGCCTTTATTGTCGTGAGATAGGCAGACTCTTAGATGGCACTAAAATTAAGTACCTAACTAATTGTATGCTGACCCAGATAATCTTACAAGCACATTATCGCATCGCATGCGTAGCGAACTCTTGAGTTATAAATTTACTCATCTTCCAATGTTTGTAACACCATAATTATAATAATAATTATAATCTAATATTTATAAAATATAAATTACCGGTAGTTAGCTCAAATACTTCGTCATCTTCAAACTTCACAGACATTATTAACTTCTACAATATTATTTACAAACACGACAGCACACTTCGCCTCCTCGCGCCGTGTAATAACATTATACTGATCACTAAAATAATATTATTTTTCAATGGTAACTGAGGTAGCTATTGAATGTATAATTGAGTATAAGGTAAAATAGACGGTCGGTCAGTGTATGAAACTGTATGAAACAAAGCTAATTATTATTATTGAGTTCGGAGTTTAAAGGTGCTAGTACACTGCGACGTAATAATAGTACGAGAGACAACCTGTGCGAACATCATACTATGATCTTATTGATTGTTTGGCATGGTTATAAAGCCTTTTTTTTGTAGATTGTTAAATTCGACTAAAGCCGACTACCAATTCGGTCCAGAAATTTTTCGAACGAATGCTTGCTGCGCTGAATATTTCTTCCACCTTTTAATGGTGACATTAACGTCATATACGTCGTCAAGAGCATCAATACGAAAACGAAGTAATAATCATTACGATGTTACAGTGTGTTCAAACCCCACCCACGGACATATTATTTTATTCTCAAAAAAATTGTGGTGTTCTGTTCTCTTCGCATGCATTTACGTCAAACATTTATAAATGTATAAAAAACACGCGGGGCAGTCTTCGGGGACTGCCGATAGAAGTGAAAACTAAGTAACTTGTTAGCTAACGGAAAGCGTTCGGTGACGATGACACGAGATCCATGATTTTTGTTCACCCAAAAACTGCTCAACGCGCCTAAAGAAGTTTTCACTTCAATTATACTTAAATAAGGATTTATGATTGCTCGACGAGTTTCAAGTCTTATTCACGGTCATAATCAGTGATCATCAGCTGATTACATATGTAGCTCAATTGAAAAAGGAACTCTGTTTTTTATCTGTTAAATAATTTTAATGAGGTCAAAGTACGTCATTGGACTATAGCAGGAAAACCTATTCAACCCAGTCGTTACTATTATTAACAAGTAGTACCAATACCCAAAATATACTTAAAACTTAGTTACAACCAGGAATTAGTTTCATGCATAAGATGCGTAAGCTGTACCGAATTAGGTCGTCATCTACACGGGTAATAACTCGTAACGTTACACACCAGTCGTGACCAAAGTTTATCATAATTAGCGGTCGTTAACAAGTATCGTCGTTTGTAACACATATCTGAGTAATAGGCCCTTATTAAATGATAACTGAGTAAACGCCCACTACAGCTGCCTGCGAGAGCCATGCGATGCAAATTTTTATAACTCCCTTCGTTGTAATAACGACCTTTCTGCCTACATAGTTACGGCGTAAAGATAAGATTCGGTTTGGAAACAAAACATAATTGTATGTTTAAATTTGATCAATAAATTATAATTTGAACATAGGTATTTGTTTTATGACTGTGATTATGATTCTTTATAAATACCAATTAACTATCAATGCCAATGCGAAATACCTATAAATGAAGATGGATGAAATCTAAACTAATATTAAAAAGCAAATCCGTTTGTTTGATATGTGCCTGAACTGCTGAACAAATTTTTATGAAGTTAGTTATAGAGATTGGTGGCAAGTTCTTGTCATTAGCATGGCGCTAATGACAAGAACTTGCCACCAATCTCTATAACTAACTTCATCAAAATTTGTCAAAATAGTACACCCAAAATTAAATGTTGATTTGATGTAATCAATAGATGGCATTGCATTCATATTCCTGAGCTCAAATTGTGTAAATAATGTTATGGATATTGAACAAGTTTCTTTCATTATTTATATCATTATAACTCACTGTATGGCAGCTGCCGTGACGGCATGAAGTTGACGGCGACCTGCCTAGCCGCGTTGTTCCTCATCGTAAAGTTACGCCGAGCACTCTGTGGTCTAGTTTCCACTTCTTCTATTTCTTCGTCCATTTTGACACTTTTCTATAAACAAGAAAGCAATAAATAACTTAGTTATATTATAATTATTTTAGTACCTCATATCACAGACATAGCAATGGCCTAAGTTTTTATTATGAGGAGTAAATCAAAGTATAGAAAAATCCATCCTTAGATAAAAGCAATGATTATTAATGATATGATATCATTATAATTTGATTATCACGTAAAACAATCTACTGTTCCTAGAAACCTTCAGTATTAACAGATAATAAAAATATAATGTGAGCTTCTTTATACAGACTGACATCAATATCTTAGTATTGGTATAGGTCTAAGAGGCTGTTAGTAATATCTTAGAATTTCGCAATCACTACACATAAAACAACTTTTAACCAGATTAATTGTGTGTATTATTGGCATTTCCTGCGACCACAAACGCTGCAGTGTTGCACTGTCAGGAAATACACGCGATTAATCCAGTTAAAAGTTATTATATTATAAGAGGCTGTTTCTGTAATTCCTAAGTTAGGGAGCATGTTTTGTCGAGGTTAGGAATGGATATATTTAATCTTGTTAGTATTTTGTTTTTATCAAAGATGTATCTACGTTTTGTCACCAACTCGTGTGATGGTAAGTGACAGTGTGACCGCGGATGGGGCATGTATATCCAGCATAAACCTATTCACTCTAAAGGAGAGTGGATAGATTTTGGCAGAACGATAGTTGGGGAGTTGATGCAACTGCCCAGACCAGTCTCCCACAACGGTTGCACTGGACTACATCCCGAAACACGACTAGGTCGCTTCACGGCATGGCTTCGTCCGGTGGGTGGTAACCAGCTGCGGTCGAAGCTTCCCACCAGAGTTGTGTTGCTTGGTCTTTGGACCACCCAGGGGCCATGTGTAGGGATTCCATTTTAAGGGTGCACTCTTACGGATATATAACATAACTTAGCATCACACCTATATTCCCAAAGGGATAGGCAGAGGTGTACACAATTTTACAGACACATTTCACCAATGCTGTTGGTGTCGGTTGGTGAGCCTATAGCTAACTACCGGGCACAATTCCAAACTACAGGCTGCTACTAAGAATTTCTTAACAGAAAAACCCAGTAACACTTTGCCCCGCCTAAGAATCAAACCCAAGATCTCATGCTCAGCAGTCCTTAGACTACTACAAGATAATTAAAGATATAGTAAGAAGACTTTAGCCCCAGTTGGTAATTCTCCAAAATATTAATTAGCTATAAAAGAATCTTTTTTCATTTTCCAGGTGGTGCTGCAGCCATTCAAAGGAGAATTATTTGTCCCTTATAATCTGTATACTCGCTAAAGTACAAAATGGTACTCGATAACAATAATATTTCTATTGTGTTTGATAATAAGCGACCTAATAGAAATAACAATTATTTTCATTTATCTCAATTCCTTATTATTTAAATAATCAAATTAAAATTCAAGCAATTTACAATATATACACAAATACTACCTAAATACACTAATTTTAATCTATGTACAAAAAGTTCTTTTTTTATTCACAGTAAAAACTACAAATCACATAATAAATACTTACTCAAGATAAGTTTATAATCTAAGTTAAAAGTGTAGTCTTATAAAATAATTTATTTTTAAATAATGTAGGCGTTTTTATTGTGCTTAGCCGTCTACTATCAGTCTTTAAAGATCAGTTTAAGTATCAGTTTTTAAAGAAGCATTTTTTTTTTTAAGTTATAGTAGATCATAATAACTGCTGATAAATACTGACGCACTTACTGTTATTCTGTACATTACATAACAAAAATTAGAAATAGTTCTTGTTCGCAGTATATAAGATTAAATTAGTAAATTAGTAGACAATGGATATAAACACAGATTTTAATATGGATGTAAAAACATGTAACCTGATACAAAGATCAATCTTACCTAAAAAAGTATTAATACATGAAACATTCCAACTCATTAAAAGTTAATATAAAAATATTAATAAATACTTTTTCGGATATGACAAATTTATGCGATAATTAATTATAAACAAAAAGAAAATTAACGTCAATTGCGATTTTGACAGAGTGACAAATGACATTGACAATTAACAATTAACATTTGGCCAGTATTGCCAAACTGAATAAAAAATTTATTACGAAATACCTGTGCTGAAATGGACCGCTTTCAGTATATTTCATTAAAATTAGTTCTCAAAAATCATGTAGAACCATCAAATCAAATGATAAGCAGTGTTGTACATTAAGTATTTGCAAATCTATCCATGCAAATTCAATAACTTCGCTGTTTAACAAAAGTCAAAGGCCGATGAAAGGTCAAAGGATACCAAAGGCCAACAAGTACAGAACTACAAACAGGCGCTGCACTTGACAATGATTTAAATTAATAAGAGTATTAAAAGAAAGTGAATTCAAGGAAATATTCAGTGTTTTGTATCCATTTAAAAAACTCAACGTTAACCTAAGATGTAACTATAAAAGTGATTCCTTGATTTTTTCAAAAATTGCTACACTGCTTTTGCACCTCTGCTTTCCAGCTCTGTCTGCTGTCATTGGTACTGTGTCAATAAGTCATTATAATGCCATATTTCAGACATTTTTTTAAATACTCCGCTACAATAGCCAGCATAAGTACTCTCGTGTTGAACTATAATCAGGGCCAACAATCTACTAAAAATACCGGTCAATCGATTTCTTTACTACCGTCTTTTTCACACTTGATATTGGCAAAATCACCGAGTAACGATGGCGTTGTCTATACTTATTATTAATATTATAAAGCGGAAGATTATTTTTGTTTGTTTGAACGCGTTAATCTCTGGATCTACCAGACAATTTGAAAAAATCGTATTATATATATATAGTATAGTCCAAGCACGGATCTTTTCGACAAACTAGTTGACTTGAAAAAAGTTTTTATGTATTGAATTTTATCGTTTTATCAACACTTTATATCAATTTGACGTTTAAAATCGACAAAAGTGTCGACAAAAAGAACCACGCTCACATTGCAGTGAGGAATAGTATAAACTTTTTAACATTTGGCTACACGTCTTAGCTAGACTTAAATGTTGAGTTGTTTTGTTAAGTAAGTCCGAAGAAAAAGCGCTGCCGAACTGCTTTCTCCGCATGCGCTGGCGTAATGGTTAGTGATAACTAAATATAATGTTCTACAAAAATATCAGTCATTAGTACATCTAAAACTAGTCCTCTTATTCATACGCCGTTTCGGGTCTGTTGCTGGGCAGGTGACGAATTCCCTCGTAAAGCCATCCCCCGTAGGCATGGCTCATGGTGAGAGAAGATCATTGAGGGCCTTCCGGCGCCAGGCGCATCATGTACGGCAGGGGAGAGAGAGGTTTGCCTCTCTCCCTCCCCTCCTTCGCGAGTTTCCCGCCTCATAAAAAGTGGCGGATATGAGAGATTGCCCCTGCTGCCCTTTGTAGTTATGGCATTTTTCATTTCAAGTAGGGCACAACACCAGTGTGTGCTGTGTTCACGGAGCAACCGCCACAGTGATGACACCTCAGCGACACAGATATTCTCCGTAGCACCAGCCCATGTAGAGATGCAACGGCTCTCGCTTCAATCTCAAATCCCAGGGTGATAATCTGGCCAGAAGGCCAGAAAAAATACGTTCCTGAAAAGGTGCAGTAAGCAGGTCGAGATGGCTTGGTTGGCAGAGTGCCTGGAGAATTTATCCGGGAGGTGGTAGGTATTGAGTTTTTCTGTTAGTAAATTCTGTCCTGGCTTAAAGTTTTAGATTGTAACCGGTGGTTGGCAATAGGGCTACTACCAACATATGGAACTCAATCAACATAGCATCATTGTCAGTGTCAATAACATCAGTTATGCTGACGTCATGGTGCTGCTGAGCCCAACGGTCAGGGCGCTCAGGGAGTTACTTACGTGTTGAGAGTCATATGCTGAGGCGCATGGCTTATTGTATAATGCTACCAAAAGCGAGTTCTTGGTATTTAAGGATGACGGTGGTAAACGTCCACAATCTGTACCAGTAATTAAACTGAACGGTAATACCCTAAAGCAGGTTTATCAGTTTAAATATCTAGGACATTACGTAACCGACGACCTTATTGACCAAGCAGACATAGAGAGGGAACGTAGGGCGCTGGGAGTCCGATGCACGAAGGTTCGCACGATGTGGTGAGCAAGGCAAAGTAACGCTGTTTAAAGCTTGCCTCGTTGCTCTGCAGATTACGGGCTAGTTCAAACTCCATGCTGAAGAACATAGCAGGGAGATATGACTCTCCCATATTAGATTATATTGTTCGTAGGTGTATCACGAACAATAATATAGTCACTAAATACTAAAAATAATATTACTAAATTGATTGTTTACTAACCCACTATGGATACTGTGCGCGGCCAAAATATATAATTGGCGGCTACACTTTTTTACTGGATTGCGCGGGAATAGGGAGCTATAGTATCGCCTTGGGTATCTACGAAATGATAGGTAGGCCTTCGATTGACAATAATGGAGAGGAAGACCTGTGCGCGTGAAGCGTGCGTACGCGGCTAGGCGGTCGGTCGAACTGGCATGTAGGCATGTGTAACTCTTTACTGATATGACTCACTGATCCGAAACATTTAGGTGTTCCAAAAGATTGGCTCACTAACAATCTTCTAAACGTATCATTTGGAACTAAAACATTACAATGCTCTTTACTCCGTGAAATGCGTCACTCGAGAGCGCGAGCAAGTCGGTACTTACTTCGCTCACTGATTCAGATTCAGAGTGAGTGGCAAACATAATACAGTCTTAACAAACGGGAAAGAGATATAAAATGATTCGTATCTCACACTCATAACTTAGTAGCTCTCCCGCGACGCGACATAAAAAACGTAACATTCTGTATTTTATGACTTGTGAGTCGATGATCCAAATGAAACATATCAGTGTTTCGGAACATTTCAGTGATCGAGATGCAAATGTTCCAATCGCAAAAATGATACACTTTTCCCACCTCTACTGGCATGGCGGGCGCGGCGAGCGCCTGAGCGGCCCCGCGGCGGCAGCGCACCGCACCGTGTTGCTACGCACATATACATGCGATGCCACTCCCCCCGCACATGTCTACCCCTCTCATTTATTTATTAAATATAAATATAGGTACATAATTATTCTCTAAGTAGGTATTAACAATCGTCCGGAACAGATACACTGTCTGAAATAAAGATTATTTTATTTTATTTATTTATTATTTATCATGCCTGCATTCCCCAATAGGATTTGCAGGAGTGTAGATTTACACATTTAAAACATAACATAGCATCACGCCTGTATTCCCCGAAGGGGTAGGCAGAGGTGTACATAGTAGTACACCCTCATTTCACCAATGCTATTATTAAGTGCCATATAATAGGTGGTGAGCCTATTGCACTATACTGGGCACAATTCCAAAGTCCGGGCTGCAATTGAGAATTTCCTAACAGCAAAACTTAATAACTCTCGACTCGACCCGGAAATCCAACCCAAGACCCTCATGCTCAGCAATCGCGCTAGGTACCACTAGACCAACGAGGCAGTCAAGCAATGTATGACTGAGTTCTTCGATGAAACAATTCTAAAACCACTTTTTTATGTATGGAAATCCGCCCAGACGCTGTGTCAGATTCCTATTTCCTACCAACTAAAAACCTCACGGTCCTCCCCCAATCTTTACTGGGATCCCGGGATGGCAGCAGCATTCACCGCAAACCCGTCTATTTATACCACCGACAGATCATAACCTGACGAAATTAATAACAGCATGAGCGCCTCTGCTTAACGTTAAGATTAAATTAAACCTATTCTACCTATATTATAAATGTGAAACTTTGTGAAGATGTTTGGATGTTTGAATTTTTTTTTCTTTTCTTTTTCTTTTAATGGAAACGTTGCCCCACACTAGGAATTTCTTCCTGTGTCGTGGGTGCGTTTACAGACATATAATCTCACATGCACATACAACCAGACCCGGAACAATTAGATGTAGATCATACAAATATTTGTTCCGTGCAGGAATCGAACCTGCGACACGCGCCGCAGCAGCCTGTCTCTCAACCACCGCGCCAACCGCACCGTCAAGAATGTTTGGCTGTTTGTTACTCAATCATGCGTACACCGTTGAACAGATTTGAACAAAATTAGCATATAGATAGACCATTTCCTGAATTAACACATAAAATTAGAATTATTACATACTTTTTATACCCGCAATTTGTTGCCTTGGGATAATAGTTCAACTTTAATGCTATTTTAACAAAACTTTAGTTCTGAACTTATCAATCAATTTCTACTTTTTACGCGGGCGAAGCTGGGGGCAGAAGCTAGTTACTCTCATAAGAACCCTTAAGCTCATCCCGTCCAGCAGTACGATGGGACAATATGGACATGGAGACTATGGACGGGAAGCCCTTTCTACCTTATCAGGACAAGCTTCTCCGTCTTCCACTGTAGTGGAAATTAGCCCCATTAAATTGCAGTCCTAATAATGATGAAAGAGCCAATAACATTTATTGACATACTAACAGATTTTTTTAAATATTTGAAATATTGGAGTGAACAAAAGTCTGACATACATTGGGTTTGGTTGCCGTGCCATCGGACAATGAGAGTGAAGGAAGAGGGAGTGCACCTGTGTTTGCGCACACACTTGTATTATAATACCTCCTGCGTACTTGGCTAATCTCCTCGAAGATAGGCCGCCATGACCGAAATACGGTCTGGAGGAGTATTATTATATTGTAGTAGTAAGTACTGTAAATGTATTTATGTAAGACATAAATATATTGTTTCACCTTATATTGTTAGTTATTGACAAAAATATCATGAGTTAGAGAGAGACAAAAATTCCTATATTATGAATGTTCTTAGCATTCATAAACGATTTATGTCAAAGCAAAGCATTTCGTAGTGATTAAAATAAAGTACAAAACTATATTTGAAAATTTTAATTTTATCCTTGTGTTTATAAAATAAATAAATAAATACTTTACTTATCGCACTAGAATCGAAAATTGTACGCAAAGAGTATTTAACTGCTGTTTTTGATAAATACTCGAGTAAAACAGGATATTTATGAGTATTTATCCGTATAGAATCCCAAAAGTTATCGTCAGCTGTAGTAGATTGTTCCTGAGATTAGTTAATAGTTTATAATATAGCAGGTTAATATTTAATAGTTAATATATAATGTAATAAAATAGATGTATAGGTACCTAAATAAGCTCAAATTATAGGCATATAGTATAAAAGTAAACAAAGAAATATAATTATTAACAGTAAATTAAGTAAAAGTAGTATAAGAAAGCATTCTTCCTCTCCTCTACAAATATGCTGTGCCCAGCAGGGTCCATAATTGTTTCGATATTTATTTTAACATACCAACTATTACAATGTACATTATGGAAAAGCAATAAATATTGAGTATTGAGTATTGATTCCCTTGGCGTTTATTCAAGTCATTCTTCGACCGGAGATTATACGAAATAAAGTAAGTCATTTATAAGAGAGACGAAGTCATTATTTGTCTTCTTCACCCTCGTTATAGGGCCAAACAAAAGGTAATGAAAATAAATACTGAAATCATTAGTGGGAAAAAATAAGATGATTCCCGAGAAATTATTACCCGAAACTGAGAATAATAATATCCAGACACAATTTTCGAAGTTGGAGTAAAAAAAAAAATTTGGCTTCAAGTAGCAATTCGTTGTGTTTACTCCTCTTATCGATATAGTCTTCATGCATCGTATGAAACAATAAACAAGTAAAATAAATCAATTTTAAATCGATTTGCCTATTCTAGGGTATTCAGTATTCTACTAGATTTTCGGCAACACTGATGAAATGTCAGACTCTCGGTATTCTTTTTGTTTTTCTATCTGTGACCACAGAGTACATTTGTATATACTGAGATAGAGACGTCACTCTAACATTTCATAGCGCCCTCTGGCAACAAGTAAGGAAAACTCTAAGGAGTATATATATATGTATAGCTAGCTGTAGCATAGTTCGCTCCGTGCTATATTTTTTATTTATTTTGCAATTTTGTTAACTATAAATAAAACACTAAATCTTTAGTCAACGAAAAGTTTATTTCAATCTTTTTTTACAATATTTTATGGCCAGCTCCTGAATCTTATCTTCTACATCGAAATCTTTACGTGATCCATTTAGCAATTTGTTTGTGTCTTTACACCAATTACAAATGAATAAATTAATACACAAATCTTCAATTTTTGAAATTAATTGTTGTTTGTGATCGTTACATTTAATAAAACTATAATCTATTATAACTGAAAATATTGTTTTTATATACTGTCTAATGTTTTTCTTTTTACAATCTTTTTTAATTATACTTATGACAACATCTTGTATATTTGAGAAGCAATTCATCATTGATATGGAAGGATACGTAAGGCAGGTTTTATTTTTAAAATATTCTCTAAAGTATAGGGTACTATTTTCTTTATCATCATTATAAAAAGATTTTTTGCAATTTTTGCATTTTTTAACTTTTAGTTTCCGTAATACGTATCCTGTCACATATTCTAATTGAGCTTTAATCTTTGGGTCTTGTCTTTTAGTTTCAAGACCCACAAAGATGTTGTCATTGCTTACATCATCAAAATCAACTTCCACAGAATAACTTGACGCCTCAGATTTCTTAAAAAAGAGTTCTTTGAGCGATTTAAAATTGGTGCATTTATCCACTTCACAGTTGGACCCCGGCGAATGCGTATTACTAAAATTATTAATAAGTAAAGAAGCATAGGCTGCTTCGAAGCCAACACACGTAGGAGACGTATTCCGATACCCATGGCTTCGAATGCAGCCAAAAAAATTTTCTAAGGGGTCCTGGTTGAAATGCCTCATCCATACAGACGTCAAGTTATACTTTTTTGATAAAACATCGACAATATATTCAATATTTTCAATTGTTTGCAACCAATTTGTAATTGATGGTACAACACTAGCTTTTTCTTTATTACAAAATTTCATCGAACTTAAAATTTTCTTTGCTTCAGCCCACACCGTTTTGTGGACTGAATTTGGTGTCACTGGTCCAAGCAGAGGTTTTCCGGTTCTTCTTTTTGTGTAATTGTCGTAGCTCCCGTTCACGGAATCAAACAGATTATCAAAAAATAAAAGTAAATCTGCAGTTTCCCTGGATTCTGACGACAGAATTCCCATACCTGAAAAAGAAATTCATTATCATAAGCATAGATCAACTTTTTTAAATATAATAACATTTACAGATAAATCTTTCAAACTCATTAACGCATGCGTAGCGAACTCTTAAGTTAAAAATTTTAGTGGAAAGAAAAATATGGTCGCAAGCAGGATTTGAACCTGCGCGAGAGTAATTATCAATTTTAAAATTTGATTCCTATAATAATAAGCTTACGTAAATATAAATTACTGTATTTTATCATTTCAGAGTAAAAATGTTCTAGAAGTTCTTAAGTTTTTTATTTTATTAATGCTGACCACCTATATAATTATTATACTTTATTGGGTCGATCAAATGATTAAAATAATATATTTTATTGTGTTTATCACTTACTTGAGAGATATCCCATATGTACAGCTACAGACTGACTGAATACCTGTGTGGCACATTTCACCTTCATTTTAGGTATTTTATTTGGGACTACATGCCTCTCTGTCAATTTAGGCATCAGTCTTAACCCTCTGTACGCAGGATTTTCATTATATAATGATATAATGTGATCCCATTTGGCTACCTTTTCTTGGCCATCTATTTGATATTTTAAATTCTTATTAATTAAATTATTCCTTATTCCTTTAATCAGGTGTGGAGGATCATATATTGGTATGATTTCTTCTCCATCAACCTCAAATATTTTATAAGTTAAAGATTTTCCTTGTCTCAGATATCCTTCCCGTGTGTCTCTGATAAGCCAATTTATGGCACTTACATTTGTAGCACCCTGGTCACATACAGTCGCTATTACCTTTAGACCTATTGCATGTAATTTCTTTATCACAAGTTTTATTTGTGAAGCCAATTCTAAAGCTGGTGTAGTACTTGCACAAAATGTGTATGACACAGGTTGCTTGTAATTCTTTTGTACACCTCTCACCATAAATACCAGGGCGTGGTCTGCAATTTTGTTTTGTTTATTACTGCCATTATTAACAAAACCGCTTACACAGTCAGTTCTCCTATTGTAATCGAAGTGCGGGGAAAGTGCAACTTCATCAAAAAGTAGCATACACAACTTTTCAGTAAGATTCATTTTCTTAACTTTTTTTTCTAGCAGTGTAAATAAGTTTTCATTGATTCCAGGATGCAATGAAGCCCTCGAAATCATTCTGCTAAGAGTTAGCGGAGAAGGCAGCACAAAAAATTTTCTTAGCCATCTGTAGGATCTAGGTCCTTGCTTATACAGGGATAAAGACATAATTTTTTCATCTTTCGTGAATCGACATCCCAATTTATGTTTCCCTACTTCACGAAATTGAAGAGCAGTAAATATATTTGCTGCTAATGAAAATTTACTAAGTGCCTTTTGAAATGTAGCATTCTCTGAGAGTTTTAAAGCTTTTTTAAGTCGTGTCATTGCCGAGTCCTTTTGTACTTGTAATTTTTTTAATTTATTCTTCAGCATAATGGTGTCTGAATCAAAACTTCTGAAAAGTGTTCTCTTGCCATCTTGTTTACCTGCAAGTATAAATTATTAATTAATGTCTTTATTAATTGACTGTGGTGACTATTAACAGACACAATAAAAATCTATTTTAGTCTGGCTGTGTTCTTATGAGTTTAAGAGATTAGCTCTAATTTAAGTACAGTATTAATTTAGTGTAGTATAAAAGATGATGATGATAGATGTTAACAGGAGTGAATAATCCTCCTAGCATTATTCACTCCTGTTAACATCTATTATTATGGGACAACATTAAAATTGCGAAAATTAATCATCAATTGTATACACTTTGTCATGTCACATGATTTTTCTTTTTCATGGATCTAATGTTTAATTTTTAATTTCAGGGATATATCAAGTTACTTTATGTTTGCTTTATGTTAAAATAAAATAATTGTAGTACCTTTTGATGTTGATGGTGCAAGTTGTTTAGATGTTGATGGAACAGGCTGATTCGGAGATAAAAGATTTGGCTGGTTCACAAATTGAAGAGCAGTTTGTACTACTGGTTCAGATCTCTGTCCTGAATAGTGTGCTTCTCTTGATAGGTTAGTCACATCATGTAAAGGTGAACTATGAATACTGATACCTAGAAATAGAAAACAATTTATTAATTTAAATACATCATTGTTTCAAATGACGTGATTATCATTTGAAACATTTATATTAATTAATGATGGTGATTTAATCACCCATCATTAAACCATAATTAATTAATATACATGTTTACTAAAACATCTTCTAATATAACTACTGCAGTGGGTAAATCTTAGTAAGTAACAAAAACCACACTATCCAACATTTTTTATGTACCTAAGTTAGGTATTAAAAATGTCCTCTGATTCTGGACTCTAAATGTGATATATTAAAGGCCCAGATAAACAGCATTAGGTAAGCATGAATATCTAAGGTGCTCTAAATGTGAAAAGAGTTTTTTTCATGGTAATTTAATTTAATAAAGTGTCATGGTGGCCTAGTGGTTATGGATCCACCACTTAGACACATGTTGTGGGTTCAAATCTGACAGGTAAAAAATCTGACTTTTTTATTGTCATATGTACTTTATTAATCAATGTAAGACATCACACACATATGGTGAAGGAAAACATCATGAGGAAATCAGGATTTAATAATCTGAAATTGCCAACCCGCAGTGAGCTAGCTTGGTGATCAATGCTTGTGCCTTCTCTGTATGAGAAGACCTTGCCCTGCAGTGTTCAGTTATGGGCTGGTTATGTTATGTTAAGGTAATTTAATTAGTGTATTATTTTCAGATAAATAAATTAACTTACCTGATAAAAACAAAGATGGAACTGCATTTTTGCTTAGTCGTTTGCTTGCAGTGTAGTATTTAGGTTCAAAATGAGAGTGGCAGATTCTTCCATTCTTAAAGACAGACTTGGAGTCTATCACTAAGACATTTCCACCAATAGCATAAATCCACCTATTGAATCTATTCAATTCCTTTTCTGGATCAGGGAACTTATGCAAAATAGCTTCCAGACCTGAAAATAAGACCATTTTAATCTTCCTCAAGGTATCCACAATTGTTGATGAATTTCTCATAATTTATAAGCTCATTGTTTCACACAATTCAACTCGGCCTGTTGCTACAAATGTGCACATTAAACTATAAAATAATAACATTCACAATAAAATATTATTGTCAGTAGGATTTGTAACTGACCCTCCTGATTTAGTAATTCTATAGTAAATGAACAAGTGTTGATGATAAGACATTTGTTGACTTGCTAATTACCAGACACAATAGATTTTTAATGTTATGAAGTATAATTTTATATTTCTCAGAGGTAAAGATAATTTAGAATAGTGAGTAGACGTTGGAATGGCTAAGTTGGTTAAAGCACTGGAGTATTCAGTGAGAAGGTGCAGTTTTACTACCATATATTTCTTGCCACAAGAATTTATGATAAATAAATATTGCACACTTTTTAACCAAACATTAGAATATATAAATCTATCAGATGAGCATATAACAGTCTACAGAAAGTGTTTGTTCTTGCACAGGGGGCAGTATTTTCAAAACTATGCTGATTATTTGTCTGTGAATAGTCAACAATTACGTTATGTAATGGTAAACAATCTAACCATATCACAAACAGTTTATTGATATTTCAGGAGACCTCATACTTGAAGACCTAATTGTTGTTTCACGTACACATTTCTTAACCCTCTGGCTCACCCATAATAAATTAAGTACTTACGAGTATTTTTGCAGCTCAGCACACAACACTTACTCGCGTTCATGTTTATCACCACAGTAACCAAAACAATAACAGTGCGTTTTTCGAGCAAGAGAACGGTCCAGGTTTTCGTACAAGAGTTAATCTGATGAAGCAATGTCGTCGGTATCCAATACTTTTCCAAGTCAACGTTTAAAAGCAGAATCCTCAAAGTCCATACAAGCCAAGTCGTCAATAAAAATCCACAAAACAATCGTATCGCATCCATTCACTCAGAAAGAGAAAAACGGAATAATTTTGTATTTTTATTTTTATACTTTTTTTTTTTTTTTTTTTTTCCCTTCGCCCTAATCGGGCAGGCTAAGGTCTTGGACCATACCGCCTCGTCTTCAGTGTTCTTGAATAAAAGTAAGGCCAAAGCCTCGTCTTCAGTTACATCCTTCTTGTTTAAAGTAAGTAAGGCCGAAGCCACGTCTTCAGTTTTATCTTTCTTGTCCAAAAATTAATAAGGCCACAGCCACTTCTTCAGTGTTCATTAGTCAAAATCATAATAATATGGTGTATTATCCGTGTATTCGTCATAAACTTGTTGTAAAGTAAGGTCATATCCGGGTCATATCCTTCTATTAGTCCCCCGAACGGTCAAATTGCCCATCCAGTACTGTCAATAAAATTATACAGTGCTGTATATGTAGTGTAATTTTCCAGCAAACCTTGAGTGTCGCGCGGGATGCTTGCTGGCATTTTATATATTTCTAATAATTTATCAGTTAGAAGAATTCTTTGTAAACCATATGCAGGGCATTCAAAAATTATATGATCTAGGGTCTGATCACTTCCTAAGTCACAATTTGTACAAACAGGCGATGTTATAATTTTCATTCTGAATAAATGTGCATTGAATCTTCCATGTCCAAATCTAAGACGATTTAAGGTAATATAAAATTTTCTGCTCTTAGGAAGAACAGAACTGGTGAACCAGGGCGCAGAACCAATGGTTTGATTTATTTTCGCATACCATTTTCCTTTAGTTCTCAGTGTTTCTTGCCAGTTCTCATGCCAAATAAAGGTGTTTTGTTCGTGTAATTTAGTGAGCAGATCAGAACTTGGTATGGCAACATTTTTTGTTTCTAAGATGTCAACGTCAACAATAACTCTTGCAAGATAATCTGCGTTTTCGTTTCCTGTTACTCCTATGTGGGAAGGTGTCCATATTAAACTTATTGTAAATCCTCTAGAACAAAGATCAGCGTATAAAGTCCGAATCTCATATAAAATATTTCCGATATTAGCGTCCAGTTTCGGGTTTTGTAAGGACATGAGAACACTCATGCAGTCGGTCGCTATAAGCCAAGTTGTGTGCCCAAGATTCTTTTCATGTATGTACTGCAGAGCTGATAAAATGGCTAGAGATTCTGCTGTAAATATAGACATGGCTCCAGGTAACCGAACTCCATGTCCAACAGTAAGATGAGGTAGGTATATAGCTAGCGAAACATTTCTATTGTTTTTTGATCCATCGGTAAATATATGCCTGTACCCAGGGAACTCTGCAATTAACTGATAGACATCTTCTTTACTCCGAAGGTCACGATTAATGTGAATGTCCATTGGCCAGAATTTGCTGATATAATTACCAGAATAGCATGGCCATCTGCCTTTACATTTCTCAATTTGGAATTGATCATCAATACTGATTAGGTTACAAAAGTCATGAAATATATAGGGGACATTTACGGAATTAGAGGGACTGTATGATCTATAATAAAATAATATTTTCTTTAATAAAGGATGATTTTCGAAAGATAAAAGTTTGAGAATGTATTTGGATTTTAAAAACTGAAATCTTATATTCATAGGAGGAGTGTTACACTCAATTTGAAGTGAATTAATTGGAGTTGTCTTCATTGCACCAGTTACACATCTAAGATTATGATTTTGAAGAATCTCCAATTTGTGAACCAATCTCTGATCAGACCCAAAGCATAAAAATCCATATTCAAAATGACTACGGACTAAAGATTTATATAGCATAAGCAAAATTTTAGGATCAGCTGCAATTGACAATGACTTTACAAAATTAAATGCTTTATTAGCTCTACCTAACAAGTAATCAACATACTTAGTCCATGACAGGTTGCTTGTTAAAATTATACCCAGAAACTTTACTTCATTCACTATTGGAAGAACACTATTATTGTAATAAATATGTAGGTCTGTTTCACACTCTCCAAACACTATAACTTTAGATTTTTCTGGACTAATATCCAAGTTTAGATAATGAAAATAGTTCTTTAGCTGAGTTAAAGCTGTGTTTAAAATAGTTACAACTGAACTTATATCTGAACCTGAAGTATAGATAACCAAATCATCTGCAAACTGCAAATTTGTCACTTCAAGACCAAGTACAATGTTTAGTCTGTGTAAATAAAGAAGATAAATCAATGGACTGAGAATGCCACCTTGACATACCCCTTTGTATGAAAAACGTGGCCCTATTAAATGTTTATTCACTTTCACATATACTTCTCTACTATGTAAAAAGTTAAAGATCCAAATTATAATTTTTTCAGGAATTCCAAGGGCACGAAGTTCCCCACATAAAATGTGCAGATTGATGTTATTGAAAGCACCCACTACATCAAAGAAGACACCAACAAAATGATTACCCATTTTATTAGAATTGTATATATCTAATTGCAAATGAGAAATGCTATCACGAGTGGAGAAACCGCGTCGAAAGCCAAATTGATTAGATGGTAATAGACTATTACTTTCTATATAAAATTCTAGCCTTTGTTTAATTAATTGTTCAAAGGTTTTTCCCATGCATGATGTTAATGCTACTGGCCTATATGATTCTGCTTTGTGTCTTACTTTGTTAGGTTTAAGTACTGGGATAAGACAATCTATTTTCCATTCATTTGGGATGACCATTTCCTGCCAGAGTAAATTAAAAACGCTTAGTATGTCCGAAAGTGCCCTAATTGTTACATTTTTCAACATTTTATAAGGTATTCCATCAAGGCCAAAAGCTGAATCACGTCTAGATGATATTGCAGATT
The DNA here is from genome assembly GCA_935421205.1 of Xylocampa areola. Lineage (NCBI taxonomy): Eukaryota > Metazoa > Arthropoda > Insecta > Lepidoptera > Noctuidae > Xylocampa > Xylocampa areola. Next base: position 19,762,608 of record OW285205.1, on the reverse strand, counting down.
TTAATTCCTGAAGAGAAAATGGATAAGTTAGATATTCATAATGTCCTGAAGTTTTTACCTCATGAGGAATTGATTGAAATGGCCCCTCAACTGTATCTGGAGTATATTTTTTAAGAAAATCAAATACCCAAGGAGAAATATTATTACTTGGAGGTGTAAATGTTTTATTAAATCTCTTTGAAATTTGCCAAACTCTAGATAATGGAGTAGTTCTATTAAATGATTCACATAGAGAAAACCAACTTAAATATCTTTCTCTTTTTAACACTAACTTTTTAAGAGCTTGTAATTTTTTAAACTCAATATAATTTTCCAATGTGGGACTGTGCTTGAATACTTTATAGGCATTCCTAGAGTCTTCTACTGCTTTAGTGCAATTTAAATTCCACCATGGTAATGGAATGCGTTTTTTACGATTATTATTTACTGATGTTGTATCTAAAGATGTAGCAGGTCTTATAGTTGATGGTAATGACATAATAACAGCTAAATTTAATAATTTTATCAACTCATTATATGTTTGTAATGGGTTATCGTGATTAATTTTAAAGTCCATTAACAAACTATCAACACTCTTCTTGTATATTTCCCAGTCAACCAGGTTAAAATTAAAATGTTTTGGCAAATTTGAAGTTTCCATATCATGTGGGATATTATAATTTTTATTAATAAGTAACCTTGTGATTACAGGTAAATGGTAACTACCTAAAGGATCATCATGAACAGACCAGTTACAAGACAATGAAATTGAAGACGATACTATAGTTAAATCAAGTGCATTTCTTTGCCACCTATCAGAGCCTACAGTAGTCATTTCTCCGTCATTCAATAAAGTCAAATTATAGGTATTAATGATTTCAAGCACCTCTCGGCCGCGGATGTTCACACTGTTACATCCCCAAGCCGAATGATGTGCATTGAAATCTCCACCCACTAAAAGAGGACCAGGAATATTGCGAATTAAATTATCAAACTGATACTTAGTAAATGAAGCATTTCCGGGACTATAAAAACTAACTAATGAAATTTCTTTATTATTGCCATATTTTAAACGAATCGCTATATTTTGTATGGAATCATCATATAAAGTATCTATTTTATTAAATTGTAAACGGTTATGTATTAAAATAGCTACACCATTGTGTGTATTACCTGAGTCTAATCTTACTATATTATATCCTTTAATACTAAATCTCATGTGAGGCTTGAGCCAAGTCTCACACAATAAAGCTACATGTATATTATACTCATGTAAAAAATACATAAAAGCATGTTTGTTACTATTGATGCTCTGAGCATTCCACTGTACAATATTCAGCTGATCCATAAAATTAAGGTTTATTTATATTATTCTGAATTTTTGATAATAGAACATCTTTTATGCTTTGAGTGGAAATACTCTTTTCGTTATTTTTATTTTGAGAAATTAATGTTACTATTGTCTGTATTAAAATATTTAAAATTGGTTCTGTTTCAATTAATGATTGTAATTGTTTAGCAGGACTGGATTTTGAAAGAGATGGAAATGACTTTTCATTGAATAAATCTACATATGATTTTTTATTAATTTTGTTTTTGTTTTCTTCCACTTTTTGTTGTTTGACTGGGCACTGTGCCGAAATAGCTATATGCTTACCTTGACAGTGACAACATGTAGCCTCTGTTGATGGTATTTGACATTCTTTATAATTATGGTCCTTTGTACATATGGAACATCTTTGGGAGTTCTTGCAGAATTTGGCTATATGACCATACCTTAGACACTTCAGGCATTGTTTCACCGGCGGAATGTACGGACGTACTTCAAATCGCCAGCTATTCAGGTCTACACTATCGGGTATTGTTGCACACGAGAATGTGATGGACACTGTCTTCGTAGGCTGAAAGGACACCCCCCCTCCTTCTGAAATAGTGCGACGCATAAATCTTCTGATAGAAATAATATTCTTTGTGCTAGTTATTGCGTTATAAATGTGTTCGTTGCTCAAATCAGTTGGAACATGCATAATAACACCTGTAGTTTCCGTAGCTGTTGCAGGAATACTGGCTTTCAATTTATAACTATCCAAAAATTTACGATTCATTAACGCTGTATTGGCTAAACCAGGGCGTTCAAAAATAACACCAATTTTGTAACGATTCATGCGTAATAATTGTTTTACGCCCTTATTGTATTTTTTTATGCTGGTTGAAAGGGACATCATGTCTCTATCACCGATCGGGAGTAAATCGATACTTTCTAAAAATACAACATATTCAAAATTGCCTCCGTTTTCAGGATATGACCTAATGTAGTCAGGAATCCTGAATTCCCGATACTTATCAACTACTGCGACAGATTCCTCCGAACAGCTTGAGGCTCCACCGTCATCTTCAGAGGACACCAATGGTAGAGCAGAAGATGAACTATCTTCTTTTTTTCTTTTCTTTGGATTCCCTTTCTTCCCCATCTTGAGAAAAGCAAGCAAATGAACTTTAGAATAAATAAAATAATTATTTGAAAATTTGTTTTAAAAAACGGCGCCCTATCGTTACGAATTTCCCGCGCTTTTTTTTTATTTTTATACAAAATTGACAGTTGTTTAGGTTGCGTTCCATTTGAATTCAAAACAATTTCTTAAATTCACTTGTATTCAATAATTTTCAACTTTTATGTAGAAGTTGCATATAACAATTAATTTTAAGTTAACTTATCTCCTATAATATTTTTATATATGAAATAATAAAAATAGTTTTTATTTACACAATTATGGTAATCTGCGTAAAATGGAGCCTAAGCTGTGACCGTACACTTGGATTTTTTGAGAAAAGCGCCATCTAGCAATTAGTAAATCAAACTTTTGAAAATGCTATACGACTAAATTGAAAAGGAGTAGTTGATTTGTGTATTTCTATCAAGCAGATCCCTTCCTAAACTAGTCGGGTATTGTTTCTTTATTTTGTTCTAAGTTAAATCACCGTGTCTGTGACTTTTTTTGTGGTTGGTTCCTGAAAATAAAATAAACTTTTATTGGATTATTTTGCTATATTTATTTAAACATTCTTGAATTGATTCGAACTTGAGCTTGAGACGAACAAGTAAAATACCACCATGTACAGAATGTGGGCAGATTAAGATTGCACGGTAAGGTAAGAAAAGCTAAAGGCAACATATAATTTATAAAAACTTACCCTCTTACAAACTAATGACTCATCGCCTCTTTCCGTTGAACAAGTTCACTTATTTTCATGTGTATCTGCAAGTACCTATGTAAAGTTATATTATTTTCACGAAGCCTTAGTTTCAAAACTATTTCCTATCTGAATAGCATCATATTTATATAGGATGAACCTGTCTTTTTTCCCTTATTAAAAACATTGCTAAATGCTTAAGTTTAACAGAAGTAAAATATTTATTTTAGAAAACGTTTTTGATTTTGATATCCATGTTTATATACATTGGTGTATGTCTAAATCAGTGTTCAATTGAGCAGTGATAGCCTAGTGGTATGACCGTTAGACTGTCAAGTCAAAGGTCGTAGGTTCTAATCCATGGCACGCACCACCGTCTTTTTGAAGTTATGTGCATATTATAAATTATCACTTGCTTAAAAAACAATAAAGGAATACATTGTGAGGAAACCAGCACACCTGAGAGATTTTCTTGACGGTGTGTAAAGCTATGTCAGAGACCTACAGGTGGTATAAAATCCAACATTGGGTTGCTCATCAACCACACAATAAGAAGAGTATTCAATTATCTGTAAACTATTCATAATAACAAGCTTCATTTTACTCAATCAAGACAAGTTCAACATTATTTATTTATGGACCAAATAACATAAATGCTTTGCTGCACTCAAAGTGCCTACATTACTCATGTCATAATTATCTTATTGCTCTGAACTACTATTAAACAACAAACAGCATCACACTTGTATTTCCATAGTGTAGGTGTACACACACATTTCACTGATTCTGTTTTAAATTCCCATGTAATAGGTAGTGAGCTTAACTGCTTCAACCAGGCAGAACCAAAAACTGTCATTACCCATTTCCAATCAGTAAAAATAATGTTTTGTAGCATTGTAGCTTGTCTTGTCAGTCTAAGATTATTTGAGATGGTGAAATATAATATGAAACTAGCCGGTGCCCATAACTTTGTCTGCTCAATGTGTCAATGCCCTTCTCCAAGATCCAATTTATCTGTATACCAAAATTGATTCAGCAGTTTAGGTGTGAATACATAACAAGCAGATGAGACAAACTTTCACATTTATTATATTAGTTTGCAGTGATAAGTTCTAAGTAGACATTTTAAAGGACAGATTTTTAAAATGAATATCTGAGTTTAATTAACCCAGAACAAGATTTTTCTGTAATTTTGTAAGTCTTGTATTTTTAATCTCTATTTTCTTTTCCTGCTGTACGGCCACAAGACTGAAATAAATACTTTCTTTAATTGATTAATAAATTGACAGTGATTATTATAACATCAAAAAAATATGGATTTTCACAGTATGATTGTAGCCTGTTATTTAATTAAACTATGGACTTATGATAAGTTAAAATAAAATGTTTGCATGTCATTTGTCAATGACTTAATATGCTGAACCTAATATATGTACACAAACACCCCTGTATAACCATATTTTAAGCAAATAAATCTTTGAATCATCAATTACAGATCCTTAATGCCATACAAACCAGCATGGCATCACCACAGAACATCTCAGTGGAGCAGATTAGGCTGATCCTCACTGAAGTGATAGATGCCTTGGAGTCTCCTGACTACGCCTCCAAGCTGGACGAAGCTAAGGAAGCTGCTGGCAATGAGATGCTCAAAATGATGCAGATTGTCTTCCCAATGGTTGTCCAGATTGAAATGGAGACTATAAAGCGTCATGGGTTCAGTAATTCAAGAGAAGGTAATCTATGTATTATATAAAGTTGTTTTAGCTTGGAGTGCTTCAGCAGCTTGCTTAAGCAACTATTTAGTATATTTTGGCCACAAGTGCTGTGCTGCTCACATCACTCAGTTCTCTGTTGTTCTGTTTATCTCTTGAGCATTTGATATAACCCAGTCTGGTAGAAATTACAGTCATTGTGAAAGTCATAGTAGAAGGTGGACATATTGTATCAAGCTACTCCATCCAACTCCTGGCATACAAACCCCTACAGAGTGGCACAGTGTTTCTGATCAAACTATAAAGTAATGCTTGGCACGGTCACTCTGTACTTTTGAAATCATGTTAAATCATAAGTCTAGGATTTTGTTAATTAATAGTTGTCCATATGCAAAGCTTACAGATGGTGCCTTTATAGTGAAAATCATGAATTAACTCTTTCCCTGACTAATATATCGTACTATTTTATCAGATTCATGGACAGGAAACCTTAATAACATAACATAGCATCACGCCTGTATTCCCCGAAGGGGTAGGCAGAGGTGTACACAATTGTACACCCACATTTCACCAATGCTGTTATTAAGTCCCATGTAATTGGTGGTGAGCCTATTGCCATCAACCGGGCACATTTCCAAACTCCGGGCTGCTACTGAGAATTTCCTAACAGAAAAACTCAATAACACTTTGCCCGACCCGGGAATCGAACCCGAGACCTCCTGCTCAGCAGTCGCGCTACGGACCACTAAACCAACGAGGCAGTTAAACCTTAATAGGATTTATAATGACCAAAACTGTCATTGTCATTATGCCTGTTAAAGCAAAAAGGATAAAAATCTTCTTAAAAAGGAGACTAATGATGTAATAATAACATATTGTTAGTGTTACCTAGCAGACTACCCCATACTTGTATTGTTTTATTTTGTCAGATTTATTTATAAGCAGCTAACCAGCTTTTCACAAATAGCAGCACAATCAAAAATATTCTTTATTACAATGACACAGAGTTTTGCTTTATACTTATCAATGTTATTGATACATCAAAAAACCGGAACGCGATTTGTAACCGCTAAACAGTGTCCTCAGATAATTATACTCGTAAAATTAATTGTCTGCTTTTTATCCATTTATTTTTCCATATAAACTCAAGTATAAGTGCATTCATATACTGTATTGTAAGAACCATAACTGAGTGTTATCAAGAAATTATAAAAAATCGTTATATTTTATAAAAGTGCAGATTCATTGAGTATCATAGTGTCTGGTTCGCGAGTGCACGGAAACCTGGCAATTGTGTGCATGGCATAAACATCAAAATCCTGCGGACGTGTAAATATTGCTATACTCTCAGTACTACCAACATTCCAAAACCGCAGATAGCGTAAATGTTCCAGCGACAACTACAGTGCGACTAGAATTATAATTAAACTGCTGAGTTGAGTCAGGTGGCGCCACCCTTATCATATAACTATTTGTACAACTTTACTTTTAAAAACAATATACGACAATATGCCTCGCACTGCTCGTGCACCTCCAAAGTCAACTGATGTTGCAAAGATCCCACATGTTTGTTCTGAACCGGACATGCAAAAAGCGCTCTCAGACCCTCCTGATACATCAAATGTATCCCTTCGTCAAAAGAGACCGCGTATAGATAGTCCACCTTCCACTACACATAAGAATCCTTCCACTGATGAACTATTGGAGACCATTCGCCGTGAAATAAGAACGACAGTTACAGCCGAGATCTCAGCATCCCTTAAAGTATGTATCACTGAAGAACTAAGTGAATTAAAAGAAGCTCTGGTACTTACTACTACAAATTAATAAACTTTAAACTTCGGTTCAATTCATGAGCAACAAGTTTGACCAAATTAAAAGCGAATTCAACAGTTACAAAGACACGAACATACAAATACAAAAAGAGAACGAGTCATTAAAAAAGTCTGTAATAGATTTATCCACAAGAGTAAATTTGCTTGAGCAAAACTCACGCCAGCAAAATCTGGAGGTCAACGGAGTGCCAGAAAATAAATCTGAGAACCTAGTTAAAACTGTGATGCAACTTGGAAATGCGGTCTCAAGCACCATAAAAGAGGCGGATATTGTCTCGGCCGTGCGTGTCAGGAAATTAGATCCCCAAAATAACAATCCTAGAACAGTGATCGTTAAGTTGAATAGCACATCAGCCCGAGACGAAGTTTTAACATCTGTGATGAAATTCAACAAGAAACAGCCCGATGATAAGCTAAACTCTAATCTTTTAGGGTATGGGGGCGCGAAGCAGCCAATATTCGTATCGGAGCATCTTTCACCTCTCAATAAAGAAATTCATGCAGCGGCTAGAAAAGCAGCCCGCGACAAGGGCTATAAGTATGTATGGGTGCGCGATGGACGTATTCTCATTCGGAAGGCAGACGGGATGCCAGCGAAGCAAGTACGTAGCCTTGAAGCAGTTGCATTGCTCTAATTTGTCGTACTCAAAAACTATACATTAAACCGTGTGCCGAATCTTCACATTCAATATTTACTATCAAAATTTTAGAGGAATGAGAACAAAATTAAGCAATATTATGCTAAACGCGCAAAATTACAACTATGATATAATTATTGGGACGGAAACTTGGCTGGATGACAGTATCAACGATGGGGAAATATTTGACTGTAGGTACAATATCCACCGCAGAGACAGAGCCTCGACAAATACAAAGAAAACTAAGGGCGGAGGTGTACTAATAGCCGTATTGAAGTCTATCGAATCTTTTCGCTTATTCCACTTTGAGACAGACTCGGAAAACCTTTGGATTAGTCTAAAGATAACAAAAGGGAAAAAGCTTCAATACCTAAACATCTGTGCTGTTTATTTACCACCACCAGTAAAGCAACAAGCGCTCGACTCCCTCCTAGACAAGGTTACTTGTGTAATCGAATCAACGGGCAACCAAACATTAATTGCCGGTGATTTTAATCTTGGATTTATTGAATGGAACCCTAATGGAACTGGAAATCAATTCACATCTACATCGCCAAGCAACTACAACAATCTACTAGGTTACGCACTTATAGACTGCTTATCCTTAAATAATGTTGAACAATTCAATCCCATAAGAAATCATCTTGGTAAAACCCTTGACCTAATATTGTGTAACTTTCCTGATGTATTTGTACATGAATGTAATTCCCCCCTATCAGTTGTGGACTGTCATCATCCACCGTTAGAGATTGTAACAAAAAATATGTCACATACTTCACTTAAATGTAAAACCACTACAAAATATAACTATCGTAATGCAAATTATACGTTGATAAATGAGCGAATTAAACAAATTGAATGGACTGCATGCTTGACGAAGTGTGTAGATGTCAATGCTATGGTGGGAGCACTTAATGAGCACCTCTTTAAAATAACTGACGAGATCATACCTAAAAAGAAAAACCCACAAAATAGATATCCACCTTGGTTCCCAAGAGCTCTTATAAAAATCTTAAACGAGAAGGAAAAACTCAGAAAGCGGTACAAAAAATACAATAACCCCCGCGACAATTATGAATACAGGTTGTTAGGTGAAAGAGCTAAAATTTTAATAAAAGCCAGCTACAAAGATTACGTGATGGCAATTGAGAAGGGTATAACACGAAATCCAAAGCTCTTTTGGTCATTTGTAAAGGCGAAAAAATCAAAATCTAATGATATACCGTCAGAGATGAAATTAGATAACAACATAGCCACTTGCGGTGATGACGTTTGCAAGCTTTTTGCGGCCCATTTCTCTTCAACGTTCATTTCACCTGATGTACCAGCACATGTTCCACTAAAGGAAGGCCACAAATATCCACAGAATGGCCTAAGTCAGGTTACATTCACTGAAAAAGAAGTCATTAAAGCCCTTGAAAATCTAAATGCGTGTAAGGGTCCAGGCCCAGATGGTCTTCCTTCATTGTTTGTTAAAAACTGCGCCAGAAGTCTGGCCCTACCGCTTCAAATTATCTTTAACCACTCAATCGAAACATCACAATTCCCTTCCGACTGGAAAAATGCTAATGTAGTACCAATATTTAAAAAAGGTGACACGAATAACATAAAAAATTATCGACCAATATCCATCTTATCAGTGTTTTCAAAAGTCTTTGAATCCCTCTTGTGTCCCATTTTAACATCGCACTTCAAAATAGAGTTAGCTCCCCAACAACACGGATTCTGCCCTCATAGATCCACCACGACTAATTTAGCTGTTTATGTCAATGATCTTAGCAGACTTATCGACTCGCGTGCACAGGTTGACTCTATTTACACAGACTTCAGTAGTGCTTTCGACAAAGTGGACCATGCTATGTTACTGCAAAAACTCTCAAACCTCGGTATATTTGGCCAGCTTCTCCTGTGGTTCAAATCTTATCTGGCCGAGAGAAAACAAAGTGTCGTTGTAAAGGGTCATCAGTCTTCCTCTTATTATTCCACTTCTGGAGTTCCACAAGGCTCCCATATGGGACCGATATTATTCTTAATATTTATCAATGATATAGTGGACTGCATAAAACACAGTGAATGTTCTCTCTTTGCAGATGACGTTAAGTTCTATAAAGAAATCAAATCACCTAGAGATATATCCTTGCTGCAAGAGGACCTAAACTCAATACATAACTGGTGTATAAGAAACAGGATGACCCTTAACGCTGAAAAGTGTCACCACATAACTTTCACCAAGAAACTTAATATGCTTTCATCGTCGTATTCGCTTAATGGGCTAACACTGCAGAAGGTTAACACAATTCGCGACCTAGGAGTCTGCTTGGACAGCCAGCTCACCTTCACGTCACACGTAGATAATATCGTCAACAAAGCAAATAAAATGTTAGGATTCTTAAAGCGCATCTGTCACGACTTTAAATCTATTCGCACCCTGAAACTTCTCTACGTCACCCTCATCAGAAGTATTTTGGATTATACATCACAGGTTTGGAATCCTACCTACCAGGTCCATATCGATCGCATAGAGCGCGTTCAAAAAAATTTCACTCTGTACTTGCGATACAAATCTATTAACTGCCCTAACACATCTGCTTATGCAGAAAGACTTGCTTACTTTAGCCTCACATCCTTAGAAAACCGCAGAAAAGTTATGGATCAAATAATGCTCTTCAAAATTGTCAATGGACTCATCCACGTTCCAAAGCTTCTGGAAGGCGTCAACATATCGGTCCCCCGTAATAGCCAACCCAGGCCTGACCGTAAATTAAATGTGTTTGTACCATATACAGCTCGAACTAACCTCGGGAGATCAGCGCCATTGAATCGCTTTATGAGGACGTACAATGATAATCACACTCGCACCAATAGCATTGACATTTTCTCAAACACCCGAGATCAATTTCGAAAACATCTATACAGCATCTTCTAAAAAAGAAATAATTATGTAGTACTTTAATTTCTTGTTTTATATAATTCCATTTAATTGTTCAATTATTTTATATAAACTAAATTAGGTATAACGCAAACATTGCAAGTGCTGTGCACACCTACAAGTGACAAGTTCCTGTAGTACGTACTAACTGTAATATTTATGATTTCTAATAATGTTATTGTGAACTAGTCGTTGGAGAGCCATAATAAATAAATAAATAAATAAATTATAGTTGTAGGGCGTTCGCTACGTCAAGCGTGCGCACGCGGCGGGTCCCCGCCTCGCTTTAGTATTGAGAGATAGTATGAGCACCGCGGAGTGTCGCGGATGCGTGCGATGGGTTAGTAAAGGGAATGGGCGCCCGCTCTGTGCACCCGCCGCGTGTGCATGCCTAAAGTAGCGAACGCCCTTAAATGACATTGAACTTTTTGTTATGGCACTTCAGAAAGAATTTCACTGTAAATTTCATCCGCCTTGAATGAAATGTCCCCAAAATAAATTGAGTTAACAGAGCCTGGCAAGTTTTTGATAACAGATAACAAAAAATTGCAGGAATAGTGCAGTTCACGCAGTTGGTCCGCGAGATGGAGACCCTGGACGGTGAGGTGGCGCGCCTCCACACTCAGATCAGGAGCCACTACCTGCCGCCCGTGTCCATCAGCTCAACTGTCGACACGTCGCTGTGAACTGGTAAGAACTATGTATTTTTAAACCTTATTGGTTTTAAGTTATTTATTTATACCTGTACAATTTTTTGGAAAATAAATATGGTTGCAGACAAGATTGAACCTAATCTCGACCCCTGGATAAATACTCCAGAGCTGCACACTAAGCTATCCCAACCTCTTTTATTTGATACTAGCCCCCGACTTTGTCTGCGTGACAAAAGGTAGCCTATGTCCTCCTAGGTTCAATCTATCTCGTTGTCAAATTTCATTACAATCCGTTCAGCTGTTTAGTCGTGAAAAGGCAACGAACATACTAACAAAAAGAGTTACTTCTGCATTTATATTATTAGTATGGATTTCTTTCCTTCAAAATTAATAACTTTAGAGTTCAATGCATATGCTCATCAAATCAGTTGTGGCTTAGTAGAGCTATTCCAGCGTTAAAACATTCCCCAAATTCAACCAATGTAATTTGATCCCTATGGGAGTGACATGGCACATTGTCAAAATTGCTGTAGAGGTCTCCATTCCCTAGCTCTCTTGTGCTATACTGGCCCATATTTTTGTTCTTAATGTAACTATATATCTACCATGGCCCAAAAAAGTTTTCGGCATTTTGAGGTACATTACTTATCTTCGTATTTTATGGCTTATGTAATCTAGACTTTCTAGACTATTTTCTAGAGGTCTATAATGAAAGCAACGCTCCTGGAATCTAGACATAAAAGACTGCTTCGTAACCCTGGTAGAAAATGATGAAGATCATGTTTAAAAGAAACAAATACGTGTACTCTTAATATAATTAATAAATACAGCACTTCATTTTACACTATTAAAATAGCGCCATTATTTGATACTTATTTATTCTTATGTTTTATGTGCTTTTGATTTTGATATAGATTAACATTGCATCTGTTCAACGATGGTTTTTTTGGCCACATACGCGTCACAGGAATATTACCCCTTACACGAAACTAGTAGTCGCTTACTTGCCGAAAGTCGACCATAATGCATTTAAATTTGAATTAAGGTTCTATTTTCAAAGATATATGTGTGTCAAATGCATGGTAGTGTATGTAATAATTTTATTATTAATTTAACTAGCTGCGCCAGCGACTCCGTCCGCGTGGATGTCGTAAATTAACATAATTTCGTGTATGAACACAAATTCATAATTAACAAATGTTCGACGTGATTCTTTATATTGGCATAACTTATTTATTTATGAATCGATTGACATGAAACGAACACTAAATTTTAAGTGAAGCTTATTACAATATATTAGTGAAAACCACATCTAAATCGGATAAGCCGTTTCTGAGATTAGCGTGCACAAACGCACAGACAAACATAAAACAGACAAAAATTCTAACAATCATTGTTTTGGGTGATATTTGCGTTGCTAAAGGTCCCAATAATATTTTTTCCCATATATTTTCCATGTACAGACAGCGATCCGTTACATTTTTATTGTATGTATAGATGTATTTCTAATGCACATTTTATAAAAGTATTAACTTGCTGCACCCCCCGTATATAAACTTTAATAGCGCCAAATTTTACATTCCTCCGTCCACGTAATTTTTGTAAAAAGATACAAAGATGCTTTACGTTTTAATACAATAATAACGTATAGCAGATAATAGCTTGTTTATATCTAACATTTTACCAACATGTATGAATTGGCCACACCCTTTTATACGTATAAACCTCTTGGCCACACCAATAAATAAACCTGAAAAAGTTTAAGTAGTATAAAAGTATTAGTATCACTCACATCAAACTTAAATGTTTTAGGTAATTTCCGGTGCCGTGCTTCGCAGCATTCGCGATGACTGCGCTGGGTCACATCAAAAGCACATAGAAATATGAAAAAATAAGTATTATTTACATTTAATAGAAACTGTATTATTATATTAATTCAATAAGCATTTATATTTTCAAATAAATTCCATTATTTCTAAAGGGTTTTTTTCATTGTCACAACCGTTGCGATAGTTAATTATTTACTTTTTAACCGACTTTCAAAAAGGAGGAGGTTATCAATTCGGTTGTATTTTTTTTTTTTTTTTCTATTGGTCTAGTTGGCTGAACTTTCTATACAACTATTCAACAATAATCTACAATCAATTATTCGTCAATATTGTTATACTCTCAGTTAATTGAGTTTATATCGCTGGCTGAATACAATAGTAGCACAAGACAAAAGTACACAATTTGAGAAATCGTACATAATTTTTTTTCTTGTGCTACTATGCATTCAGGCTTTTCTTTATTTTTTTGTAAAAGTAACATTACACAGCTCTACAAAAAAAAAAGTTTTGTTTTGTTGCCCCGGATATCATCGCAAATTTTTACGTTTTCAAGTGCCCAGATTACGAATATATTCATGAAAGTTCTCAATATGCTCGTATTTTCATGATTTTTGCATATCTTATATTTTGAACAATTATCGGTTTCTTAAAAATAAAATTTAATTTTCCAGTCATGATTAGGCTTCTGCGCTACTTGCGCATAAAAGGCGTTTTATGGAAATATAAAATATATTTTCGACATTTTCCTCTTTATTTACTTCGATGTATCCTAATTTCTCAAAATAATACTGACATTATAAATATATCTAATCATTGATAGTTTTAAATCAAAATCATTGTTAGTTTCATGAATTGTGTGCATAAATGGACCCAAAATCATTTTAATATCTAGGGCAACAAAACCACTGTAGACCAGTGTTATTATTTAACTTTATTGCATTCATGTGTTGATGCTGGTTCAATTACTCGACGTTAAATACGTGAGATGTTAAGTAAACATTACCGAGAGACTCGCTGATAAGAACGTCAGTCTATTAAACAATGTTTCATTGGCATGCACTAGTAGAAGTATTTTGTTTTAACCAACACTGACCCGATTTATTGGTTTGAGATTCATATAACATCAGTTAATTAGGGCCCAAAATGAATTCGAATATTACAAACTAATATCGTCTGGTGCACTGTTCCTGTAATTTTTACCATGACAAACTTCAGTTTTCAGATGTTTGCAGAACTAATGAATCTCTAAGAAATCTCAACATAAAACTACAACATGAAACGAAGAAACTTAAAATATCTTCTGTGCGCGTGTTTTCTAGTGTACATATACTATTTTCTTGGTGTCAGTGACTATTTACACTCTAAAAACTTTGAAGATAACTTCGATTATCCACTAAACGTGAACATAAAAAATATTGTGAACGATGTCTTGGTGGGCAAGAAAATAACCGTGACCCCAATCAATTATTACCCCTACAGGTTTTTAACTAACTCTGGTAAATGTTCAACCATAGAAAAATTTGATTTGTTTATTGTAGTGAAGTCTGCCATGGATCATTTCGGCCACAGAGACGCAATAAGACAAACATTTGGTCAAGAAAACATACCAGGACAAACTGTCAAAACGTTATTCTTCTTGGGAATAGATGGGAAACCGAAATCAGAACTGCAGAAACAAATAGACCAAGAAATGGCTGAGTTCAAGGACATCATACAAATAGATTTCATCGACAATTACTACAATAACACGATAAAAACTATGATGTCGTTCCGATGGGTGTACGAACACTGTTCGACGGCTGATTACTACCTGTTCACCGATGACGACATGTACATATCAGTGAGCAATCTTCTGAAGTATGTGCGTGATATTGAAGCGTCACGCAACCCTGAATCAAATCTATCGGCAGACTCGCACCCGTCAGCATACTCCAACGATATTGAAGCTCCAGATTTCACATTCACTGCTGAGTCGGAAAGCCAATATTTATTCGCTGGTTACGTCTTTAAGTCTGCTCCACAAAGGTTCAGGTCTAGCAAATGGAGGGTGTCTCTAGACGAGTATCGATGGAATAAATGGCCAGCCTACGTCACAGCAGGGGCATATGTCCTGTCGAACAAGACTATGAAATGTATGTACATAACTAGTTTGTTCATCAAACACTTTCGGTTTGACGACATCTATTTGGGTATAGTTGCTAAAAAAGTTGGTATTAAACCGATACATTGTCCTAATTTCCATTTCTATAAGAAATCATATAGTAAGGAGGGTTACAGGGATGTTATAGCGTCCCATGGTTATGGCGACCATGATGAATTGGTGAGGGTTTGGAATGAACTGAACAGTAATGAGTAAGAGGGGTATTGTGTTACTAAAATGCAGGTGTTAACGCGCAGGCGCATTAATTCCAATTATCATAGTGTTAAGACTAATTAGTATAGTACAAAACATTGTTGGACAACAAAAATCATTATTTTTATGTTCATAACCATTATATATGGGTATGGGCCATATGAGGACCCACAAAATGTCGATTCCATACATCACAGTGCCCCGGGGTTACGTACTTTTTGATAGTTTGTGTTTAGCAACATGCTTTTTTTTTACCATCGTAATTATTAATTACTTATTGCTGTCGATTCTACCGTAGGCCGAATAAACTAACATTCGAGATAAATTTTAAGATAGTTATCGATTAAAGCGAGACGAGACAAAATAAAATATGTCAAACTTGGGATGTCTAGTTAGAAACTCAAAATTACTTCTTTAATAAAAAACAGAAATTCTCTTAGTTGAGTCGGCCTACTACGGTAGAATCGAATGGACGCCACAAACGTTTTATAGGTATTAGGCTTATTTATCTTACATTATTTTTTTAGTTCTGTAGTCTAATTGTAAATCCCAATAATACAAAACACGTAGATCTTTATGCTCAAATCATTCTTTATAACAATTCTGGGTTCCAAGAAGACTGACCACAATCTTGAAATAAAGAATTAACACTTATCATTATAAGTGCAAACTTGCTATTAGCAATAATTAGAAGGTAAAGGTATATTGTAACCATGATTGAGCTCTACTGAAAATTTGTCCCTACTCTAACGAGAATAAGGTCCGCCCTTTTCAAAATGGCGCCTAGTCAGAATTTAATATCACAAGCTCGTCACTTAGGACAAGATCACACATAATATGAGTTGGTTAACAGTAATAGGACTGGGATCGATAAAAGTATACTTAGTTATTACATATAATCCATTATTTAATACTGTTATTACTTAGAATAAAGAACTTAGGTTATTTATCTATAAAAACCTGTAACTGAAGGTTAATATTTGTATTTCATTTTGATTAAATCTGTCAGTATACATTTAAGATAATCATGCATGAAGTTGAATCAAATAGGCCATCTTGCGCGGATGTGAGTGATCAGAAGCGCCACTCCGTAGACCTCAAAGCTTAACACTGGTAGGAGCCTTCAGCCGCGGCTGGTTACCACCCACCGGACCAAGCCATGCCGTGAAGCGACCTAGTCGTGTTTCGGGATGTAGTCCGGTGCAACCATTGTGGGAGACGGGTTTAGGCAATCAAGAAAGGATAGAATTATTCTAGATATACGTGCTCCACTGCTTCGTTGGTTTAGTGCGTAGCGCGACTGCTGAGCAGGAGGACTCTGGTTCGATTTCCGGGTCGGGCAGTGTTATTGAGTTTTTCTGTTATTATTAAATTCTCAGTAGCAGCCCGGAGTTTGGAAATGTGCCCGGTTGATGGCAATAGGCTCACCACCTATTACTTAATAACAGCATTTGTGAAATGTGGGTGTACGATTGTGTACACCTCTGCCTACCCCTTCGGGGAATACAGGCGTGATGCTATGTTATGTTATACGTGTTCCATTCTCCGCCGCAGTGTCGCTTACCATCTGGCGAGTTGGTGGCCAAAGAAAGATACATTTTTGATTTAAAAAAAATTGTCTCACTCTTGGCCACCTTCATGAACATCCATGGCGCACTATAGTAATTATTATTGTTTTTTTTTGATGACATAGTAAAAACAGTGCATTAATTACATTATTTAGCAATAAGTCATGTACTTACTATTTACAGATAAATCTTTATAAAGAAAAAAAATAGTAAGTATGTCAATTGAATATTAATCAATTTGTTATTTCGTTACACACACCCATAAACATACGGTTTTTCATTATATTATAATTAAACGTTTTGTGTTTATATATATGCTTCATAAAGATCTTTTCAAGGTCACTACTATACTCGTAGTAGGGCTTTTAGAAATAAAACAAATCCAAATGAAACAGTTGTTATTTATTACATTAATTTTCAAAATGGTTCAAAATTGTAAATATATTAAATACATTGAGCCAATGAGAACGCAACCGGTGATGTCAAGAATTGAAAGATACTTTACACGAGTATTTTTCTATTATAGGTAGTGAAAACATGTTGCATAATTTTTGGGTAATAACTTTTGTGAAATTTAATAAACCTCACGTTCAACAACCCCTCCCCCCCTCGCCCCCTAAATCCCAGAAAAGTAAAATAAAATGTTAATACGTGGAAAAAAAGGCTAACCCCCGAAATGAATGCACTAGTGTAACTCCGCCCACCCTCCACCCCCGAATATATTTCCTGGCTACGGGCATGCGACTTATCATCCAGCAGATATGCCTTACAGCATTTTAATTAAATATTTATTTAAACTGTAGAGAGCTTATATAACAATATTATATTACGTCACATTTGTTTATTGTTACACCTCATTTACATACACCTGCTACTAACCTACCCTGTAAAAAACATAATTTATTATCATTTAGTTTTTCCCACACGATCAACTCATTTTTTTAAATAATTACACATTAATTATAGTGTATATAATTTAGCACCTAAATTATATGAATATATTTTATTATATTCGTAAAAAGCCTACATAAACACCTATATACTGAACTAATGTTTCATCAACCTAAGGACTCGTTGACATGGCTGAAAATGTTTTAGGTTACATTATTGAAGTTTTAGTAAGGATCCCTAATATTTTCTAGTAATTAATATAGCCTATGTTACTGAGGGATAATGTAGCATTCTAATGACGGAAGAAGTTTTGAAATCGGGCTAGTAGTTTTTGAGTTTATTCGTTACATACAAAAATACAAATCTTTCCTCTTTATAATATTATTAGTGTAGATGTAGATAAAATGCCCATGCCAGCCGTTTATGTAAAAACATCGTGCTTTACGATTATGGTTTTTAAAACCATTGCATATAGTTCAGTATCCAATGTTGTCGAATTTGTTATCTACGTATCCAGACCCACAAACCGTCACTCTTAAACGTAGGTCCTAAATGTTGTCACTTCCGACCTTGGCTACAGCATCCATCTCCTTGAACACGTATGTGATCTTCATGATGGCGAGCCAGAGGTCCTCGTCGCTGATCTCCCGGTGGATGGTAAACCGCAACGTCTTGCTGTTGAAGTATATCGCTTTCAATATGACGCCCTCGTCGTTTGGCGTTTTGCAGTCTCCCTGTAAAGGAAAATTTTACATATAAATTTTCTGTATTATTTTGAATGTTAATATTTTTATTTTTAGTGCTTAAAGTTTACGTTCAACAGTTACCTGTGTTTCCGCAAGACATACTTGCGATAGTCTCGCTACCACTTTCTCGGCCGTCACCGAGCTGTGCGCAGGTATCTTCACTAGCACTATATTACTGTGCTGTCCCTCCACGTCTACCGTGAAAGACTTCAGGAACAGGCCTTCGATTACTGAAACAAATAATTTGTATAAACCTAATTAGAATTGACCTGACTTATAAAGACTTAAAAAAAAAGAGAATGTTAGATGGAGGCGAATTCAGCTACTACGAACTAGCCGTTTTTTGCGTCCACATACTGGACATGGCCTCCTCTATAAAGTTCCACTCGGAACAGCTTTGACCCGTTTGTATCCAACGGCTCCCTGTAACCTCTACTAAATCATCGTACCATCTAGTGGTGGCAGTCCTTCGCTTCAATCTTGATAATTCCTGGAGGGACTTGGTTGACCCAAGGTCAACGCTGCATCTGATATCGGGATTTGAATTAAAAGATGCTGTACAAAATGAAAGACCATACTGTTAGCGAGCCAGAATACGTTCATTTGAACAGTGACACATATTTAAACCTGAATACGAAGATATGTATTACTGTTTTAACTGTGTAAAACAATAATACAGACTAATGAATCGACTGATGATTGACTTTGGTCAGACTCATCAAGCAGAAAATAAAACGTAACGTTTATTCAAAGGAATAAAGGGAGAATAATAATAAGTATGCCCAAGAACTCCACGACCTCATCCCACCAGCCCCCATCTACCATCAGACATCTAGACGCACTGCAAGTTACCATCCCTACCTTGTTGCTATTCCACCAATTCGCACTAAGCGTTTCCAATAATCTTTTATAATGCGTCTGTGTTTCGGAACGCATTCAACCCTAATCTCTTCAAAGTTAGAGAGAACAGGCTTCTTCTGGGTGAGCTCACTCCATCGTCGACTTTGTCACCTCTGACCTGAACCAGAGTCAAGAGCAAATCCAGTAAAAAAAAGAAAAGAAATAAAATTTAGTGTCTTGAAACTCTCCAGCAATGGTTCCTGTCCTATATCCTTACTAACCTTTCGCTAATATTTGTGCCCGCTTATGGTCCAGTTTTAGCGTGGGAACCACCTCGTCCAGCGCAACAATGGCCGCTGCCGCAAGTACTCCAGCCTGCCGCATCCCACCTCCGAGGAGCTTGCGCATTCGGCGTGCTCTGGAGATATGAGGTGAAGAAAGGGGTAATTCGCTGACAGATTTAAGTTCTTGTCAAATAGTTTTTTTTCAAATTCCTGGAGTCACTAATGGTGTAATGCAACTGGAGATTTAGATGTTAACACAATTCAAAGAAAATGAACGTAAGAAATTCCTAGGTTTTCTTCTGGTGCATTTTTTGGCTTTCCTGGACCAACAAGATTCAGATTCCATTTCGGATGGATTTGTACAGGTCGTATTGATTTTATCTATAAATCTGTTAAATGTTATAGTTACTGTCTTAAGAAGTAACCTTGGCTTGAACTCTCCAGCAAGAGCAGGAGAGCAGGTACTTGCAGATTGACGCCAATCTCAACTTCGCAATATAATTTTTAATACAAGAGACTCAAAATGTACTAACTGATCAATAAAATGATAAGACCCGACGATCGCCGAACCGACAGGCGCCGACAATCCCTTACTAAAGCAGACGGAGATACTGTCACAATCCCTGACGACCCTACTGGGTTCCTCCTGCAGGTATTCACAAGCATTGAAAAGCCGCGCGCCGTCCATGTGGAGTGGGAGGTTGTGCCGCTTGCAGATCGCTGATAAATCGTCCAAGAACTTCAGTGGTAAAGCCTGAAATGGTTTTAAGGTTGTTATGTCACAGTTTTAAATAAGATAGCATAGATCCTGGTCACATCATGTAGACTACATTTCTAGTAAACTCAGAATATTATTGAGTAAAATGTACCACCTAAGCTTTAAAGTTGCTATCAATACTTTAAGATGTATTTATATGTCATTAGTTGATTCTATTAAATGAGCTATGCTCTTGACAGCTATGGGTTAACTTTCAAAACTAACTTAGATAAATTAGAAGCTCTTCAAATCAGATTTTTAAAACTAGTAATATCTTAGGTTTGCGCGATCACTACACATTTTAAAACATTTAAAATTATTTCAAATAAACTGTTGAGACACCTGACACCTTAGTCCTCCTGCGACCACGAACGCTGCAAAGTGTTCGAAACGTCAGGAAAAACAAAAAACCAATAATACACGCGATTAATCCGGTTAAAAGTTGTTTTTAAAACTACTTGTTACTAAAAAAACTAAAAGCAGCTGTAAAGGAGATTATAGAAAATTATTTAAAATATGCAAAATTCTACCGATTACTTTCAAACATAAATATCTTTTATTAGTTAACCACCACCGTACCCAAGAGCATAACTTAACTTACGTAAAGAACAACCTTAATACACGATCTATGGCTGCTGGTAGATTCAATGTACCCAGAGTCACCAATTATTTTGGTGACAGAACATTAAAAAAGAGAATACCATATTTATTGAATAGTCTGCCGGCAGACATAAGGAGTGAAACAAATTCAAATAGGTTTAAACGTAAATTAAAGTTATATTATTTAGAAATGTATTGAGTTTTATATAAGTTGCAATACCTATATAATATTTAATTATAAGTACATTTAATTTGTAATGTCTAGAGACTCGTTGACCTCACAGTCAAACCATTGCAACGGTTTTGTGGGGCTTAGAATATAATATTCTTACCTTTTTGATATAAAGATAAATAAATAAATAATAATAATAGTGAGGAGTCATTTAATAATAATATTGGTTTCCTAAGATATCTACTTACAGGAACCTTCATTATTGTCATAATTCAAGAAAAATATATTCCACTTGGTTCTGACAAACAGCCAGGATTTTTTACGGGGTGGGGCAAAACAGTCCTCGTCACATGCCTATACGATGTCCAATTTTATTTTACGGTCTTTCCAGGTATGTTAGTGAGAGAATAGCACATACGACTCTAAGTTTATGGTGGTGCATGATCTATTTATAAGCCGTGAGTCGTGATTGTCGAGTCAAAATTAACATTTACTACATAATTATATCAATAAGGGTAACAAGATATTTTGAGGTGATCGAGTCAAATACTAAAATAATAATTATGCTATCGATAGATTAGTGCGGAATCTAGCGAGCATAGGTTTTAACTAAAAACGACGCCTGGTCTTTAAGGTGTTTTTTAATGAGACAAACCATAGAAGTACTTCTAATATATCGAAGTAACGAACAACAATAATGGTATGACGAAAAAGAATTAGCACAGATCATACAAAATGAAGCCTGAAGCGGCATGGTTAAGCAAGCAACACACTGACCTTGCCACCACAGACATTGTGTGTATTCTCCACGGCAACGAGCGAGGTGAGGGGGTCGTGTGCCCGCGGCGCTCTCTTCGTTACCCCCTCAATTAAGAAACCATGAGATAAATAAAGTGATTACATATATAGGAAACAGCTTTTACCCCAATGGACAATGAAGTTATTTGTTCCAGGGAGTTAAGACTCAGGATTTTGTATTGGGATTACACCTAAATTATGACATTCAGGAGTGCATTTCGAGAAACAGTTAAGCAGAGCATTGGTTCTGAGTTTTCCAGAACTACTGCTCTTCTGTGTGAAAACGAGTCAAGAACTAGAGGATCCTCCCATGGCCCCAGTTGACTACGACTCTACAAGGGAACTAATCCCAAAAATCAAGTCCATACTGACCTTGCCACCACAGGCGTTGTGCGTATTTTCTACAGCTACTAAAGTTGTGATTGGTTCATGGATGTCAGTTCCTCTGAAACGACTCTCCAGCTCCTGAAGGTCGAAAGTGCCGTCAGGTTTGTTGGTGATGGTCGATAGGAGTACACCGGCTACGTGGGAAGCACCGCCTGGGTATCGAAAGTGTTGGAACTGTTTTATTAAACACTGTCTTATGGAGTCATAGGTTATGAAAGCCCAAAAAACTTAACGGAAATGGAGGATATCGATTTATTCGATTTGTTGCAGAACTTGGTGGTAGTGTGTAAATAAAATACAGATATTTTCTTAATAGCTAGAGGAATATTGTAAGCATAACGAACTGTTTTACCTATGTAGTGGACTACTCCCTATTTAAGTATTTAACTTTTTGTGCAACGAGAACAAATTCGCTCTTATTTTTTAAAATGATGCTGCTAACTTTAACAAAATAATATGAGAAATTAATGGGAGAGTGAAAATCTGAATTGACAAATGGAATGCAAAAGGTGATAAAAATAGGACAAACTTCATAATTTTCAGGGTTTCTTATCCGACGGGTAAATAAAAATAAACCATGGAGTGGTAGGTGTATGTAATAACATTGCTATAAATATACTATGCAAATGTTACTCCATGCTTGCAATAATTACATAAGACTATGTACCTATACTGTACCTTGTTCATATTTGTAGATGTGTGACATGTTGCCGACGAACGCTTCTGAGCCACGCTTGTTGCAATGCACCATAACTGAAACAAATCAATCCTAATGCATCATCATCATTGCTAAACAAAACCCTACGTAGATGCAATACAAAAATCTCAAATCTTCCAAGCCACTATGTTAGGGCTGGCTTCCAACATGCAATTTAATACAAGTTTTGTATATTATATAGTATTTAGTACAATATACGAGGGGAGGTCAAAAAGTTCGCGGAATGGAGGGGTTGTAGTGGAGGAGGGGTATTTTTTTTTACCTGGGTCTGCTCACGGACTCAATACAATTATGAATACTAAGTTTCAGTCCAATAATTATACATGGGAGCGAGCGGTGCATATCTGTCCTGTACACCCCAGTTAATAGTGTTGCAGGTCTTCGTGAGTCGTTGTGAGACTTGGTGTCAGACTTTCAGGCACCTGACTTTAATAGAGATGGGTAGTTCGCGAACGATTGAAGGAAATGGACTACTTCATTTCACAAAATAAATATATCTCTCATTCAGTAGTCATTCGAATGTGTCTTTACTTCATTTAGTTCAGTTGTAGTTCAGTCTTTCTTTACGCTCGCGATACGTCAACTGCTCAGCGCTCGGCGGCCAGCGCACTTCCACATACACATTCGTGTCATGTCGTGGCTCGTCCAGCTTAATACACACAATGATGACCAAACTTAGTCGAACCAGGCGTCCGAGCACGGATCTTTTCGACAAACTTGTCGACTCGATAAAAGTTTTTATGTATTGAATTTTATCGTTTTATCAACACTTTATGTCAGATTTAACGTTTAAAATCGACAAACGTGTCGACAAAAAGAACCATGCTTGCACCGCAGATCTGCACTTACATTCATATTTATGGTTGACAGTCCTAAGCCTGTATAAAGTATGAAGGAGTATCGATTTATGTATAAAAAAGTGAACTAAGTGAAGTGCATAATTTGTCATAACTAAATCACTCTATGCGAGCTTGATATCTCATCTCATGGACTCGTTCTGATCTGCTGAACTAAATGACTGGACTACTTCGTTGAGCGAAAAGATATACTTCATTCATTTCTTTTCACTGACACATTTTGCGCATGTCTACCTGACTACATCTAAAGACTCATCTTCGCTTCACAATCGAGACCGATGGCTCAAAGTGCTATCCGAAGTATTGGTCACCGTTTCACAGACCAACCGAGCTTCAATTGTGCTGCTAAAATCTCTCTCCCATCTCTGTTTGTACTCCATTTAAGAGACTAAAGGTATTTAAGTGCTCATGGTCGTAGCCGTAGGGTTGGGCGTAAAACCCCCTCCCCCGAAATCACAGACAAGAAGTGTAATTACTCTTCTAAAAATAGTCCATACGTGACCAAATGTAGAATCATCCACCCCGAAATCAATTCCTGGCTACGGTCTTGTAAGTGCTGAATGGATTTTATCCGTTTCCACTTAAAGTCATAAACATTAAACACTAAAGTGTTTTGTTCAATGAATATTTTTTGTTACCTATTCTTATGTTCAAGTAGAGTGTAAGAATGGTTTAAGGAATGCGTCACTTTCACGAAGTTTGCAAAAGTAACTATCAAAGGTATTCAAAGATATTTATGTTGCCAATTATGTGTACATAATGCTGTTATATAAAAAGTAGCAGTTATAAACTTAGGTAGTTGCCTTTTTCAGGCGTTCCAAAAATATGTTTATCACTTACCATACCTATTCATAAAATTAAATATTTATTACAGTCTACCTACCTATTTTTAATACCTGTATTTTTAATTATTATTTACTTAATATCTTTATTTATTACTAAGAATAATATGTACAATTTACGGAATAAAGATTAACAATTAAATCTAATATAATAACTTGGATACTCGAAATTGCAAGATGTTGATTTAATTAAGCAGCATATACCTATTTATTCTCCGATGTTTACAGAGTTAACAAAGGTTATAGGTATAACATAAGTTAATTGAGCCAATTCGAAAGATGTGTGCCAAATTGTTGATAAACAAACCACTTGATTAACGCCTACTTTTCAAATAGGTAATTAGCAATATTTTGTTGAATCTCAGATAGTGTAATGAATTCATTAGTAAGTATTCAAATGATGTAAAAGCTGCTTCTCAAACCTCACTTTCACTTCACTTTATCAATACCTATAATGATCATCTTCTGTTTTACATTACGACTCGAGGAATGTGGCTCATCCACAGTAATATTATTTTTATAAAAATTAAGCGTTTATTTGTAGATAGTACAGTAATGAGGGGCTATCGTTTTCAGTTAAATTTAATGTTACATTTAACTTGGGCAATGACAACCTACTTAATTATCTGCCTCACAAGTTGACATAGGTAATTCCTTTTGATCTTAATTATCTCCACAGCTCAAAACATGTAAAATTAAGATCTATGACAGCCGTTACGGGTAGTCAGAGGCCTGCTGAAAGTCTGACAACCAGTCACCACGAGATATCGTGTTACCCTGTAACTGGGTTGTGGAAGTCAGATAGGCAGTCGCTCCATGTAAAATACTGATATTAATCTGCATCCGGTTTGACTGGAAGCGACACCAACATAATTCGGAAAAAGCTAGGCAGATATAAGCTCAAATCATCACACACACTATCTATAAACTAGCCCGTTAGTGTATCTAGTATCTATGCAGTGCTAACGGACGAGTTCCGATGAACACCGATTGAGCAGACCATTGATTTGCCTCGGAGTTTTTGTACTAATCTACGGGGCCGGAGTAACTATGTTGGCACTGGTTGAGATTATTGCCCTACAACTTCAAATAAACAACCGACTGTATAGCAGCTTCGGATCCTGGATCCCGTGACCAATACAGAAGCCGATAATTATATGAGATTGATAAAGTAAAGCAAATAATAGGCTTCAAATAAATGAATACTTATCAGCCATACCTGTTATACGAAATGTGGACGACTGCATTTTACATTATAAGCTATAAATTTCTAATTCAGTTCAGCCACAAGAAGGCTTGAGGGTGGTTTTCCGTAGGTAAGTTAAAGGAACTATTAATTAATTAGTAAATTTTTGCTTATGTTTCCCTAATTTGGGGTCGGCTTCCAGTTTAACCAGATGAAGCTTAATATCAGTAGTTTTTGATAGGTAGATGTTCCATGCGACTGTCTATCTGATCTCCACAACCCAGTTATAAGGCAACACGATACTATTCGTAACGGCTTTCATAGATAAATGATATTTATTTCTGTAAATACATCTGTTAAAGACACTTTTACAAGTCACACATTCGTTTAAGCTAGATGGCGTTGGCATTTTCTATCTGACTAGCTCTAAGAAGAAATGCCGAAAAAACACAGAGGTCAACGTCTCTTTTAAAATCCAGACATCATTTTATTCAACATATGAGTGTAATTATGTAGGGATAGCTCTGGGATGGCCTTTTGAAAAAAGAGCCATAGCTGTTTTGAGCTGTCCTAACCGACGGCACGTATACATCAATCATAGTTTAGCTCAACCACAATTCAGGGAGCTCAACGACCCATCGCAAAACGATACCAGATCGGCAGGACATTTGCGTAGACCACAGATCTTCATTAGACAACTACTACTGTCTCCAAAGTACGTAAGGTCTCGATATGAATTGATGGTCGTCTATCTGTCGCAGATGGATTGTAGAATCCGCTGTTTTACAAAACAGTACTGTTTTATAAAACAGCTGAACAACGTTCAGCTGGATTGCCATTGCGATACGTTTAACAAAACTGCTACCCACCTTTAGACGTAATGCAGAATGACATATCTACAGTGGGACAGGTTTGTTTATTGTTTATGTATATTAAATGGATAGTCACCATTCAAGTAAAAAAACGATACTGTATTCTGATTTGACTTTCCGTAGCTGGGTCGACGGAGCCCCTTAGCTTAGCGGGGCTCCTATTTTTGTGTTCGTAAGGTTAGAAAAAACCTAACCACGAAGAGGATGACGGGGGCTGTTCGCTCGCTGCGCTCGCTCACTGGCCCCCGAAGCCTTCGAACCTAACCTGTCTGTGTGAAACTCCCGAGCTCGCCAGGAGCCCCTATTTTTGACCTGTAAAGCTTGTAGTAGGTAAGTAGTGTGTTCGTTTTGCATATTATAAAACAACTGTCAATCAATGAACCACTCAAGGCATCCTGGTTACGTGCAAGATGATTACACGTGTGTCGACTGACGGATGACCACAATCATGAGCAATTGTCTTGTTGAATTGAGTAACTTACGCGCTTGACCGTTACATCGTCAAGTAGCTGTTAACGATCAAACCATTCATCATAACACCTATATTATAGCTTATTTATTTTTATAATACAAATATTTACGACCTGAAGAGCTGAGAGCTTCTTCTTCTTAGCGTATCGATGGCATTTCAAATTGTATCAGCCCAAAACTCTGCTACGATAACCGCATTGTCAGTAGCGTCCATGAGGCCACTTAACGTGCAGGCACACAGGGCACGATGATGGTGTTCCAAGCTGAGAGCTTTTAGGTTCATAATGAGACCTTATTAGACACGTGTGTGTTTTACTAGTGCGATAATCTAAAAATAAACAAGCATGACTCCAATACCTTTCCTTTTAAATCTCAGCAAAGAGTTTTGATGTCTACAAAATCTTTGCTAAGAATTACCATTTTCGTGAATATATAAACTGTCTTAGATAAAATATGACAAAGAAACATTTAAAAATTACTTGTTTTTGTCGCAAAATTAACATTAATTTGGGTAATAAATAGAAAAATACTAATTATCTTTTGTTTGGCTACTTCGTCAGCGACCTGCGCGCGCATAGAAAATAGACTCCCGTATGAAAAAATAAATTCCCACGCCATTTTATTTACAAAATGTAATAATTGCATGTCTTTGCAAAATGTAATATGTATTATGTTATTTTAATCTATTTTCGTCCCAAGTTTGTTTAAAAAAAGTATGAGACACGTAAGCTTAAGATTATTACAGTCTCAGAACCATTGCTAACCTCGTCTTTCGGCTCGGCAGCAATTACTCGACTGCACTAGCGGACTTAGCTCACTTGTGTCACCATATTACTATAATCTCTACGGAATTAATAAGAAGAATCTAATTCGCGAACTCCCAACGGATTGCATTTGGTGGCGACTGATAAAACATGCTACTACCGATCGCCTTGTAGAACAAATCTTAACTTTCTTACAAAAATATTTTGATAATTAATTATGTTTATAATTCGATCGAAGTAACTGGTTATGGTTGTGGTTAACGCAGACCGTTTACGTTTTGGAATCCGGTTGCTTAGATTAGTAATAGGTACTCCTAGTAACCAGTTTGAAGGTCATTCCCGTGAACGGAACTATGTTATTGATCTCGACAAATGTATAAATAAAACGACGAAATTAGGAATTGCTGTTTTTGTTCGAGTTTTGAATGGAAGTTTGTTCTTTGAAGTGATATTTTTTTTATAATTGCCTGAATAATAGTGCAAAAACTATTTATCGATTATTCTGTAAAGTGCTGATTGTATTACGTCTTTCTTGGACTACAAAGAGTAAAAAGTAAATATATTTACTTCGGAGTAATTTTAAGTTATTGCACTTTATCTTAATGAAAACTGAGTTTATTAATTGTAATTAACACTTTTGGCGCTTATAGTAAAGGTCGCCAGCAAGCGTGAAGGGCGTATAGGTAGGTATGTTAGTTTGTATATTTGAATGTGTTTGGTGACTTTGGTCACCAAAGACCAGAATCAGAAGACAAATGAACCAATAGGATAGATTAGGATCTATCAAATATTTCCATAAGTATGTACCTCGGAACAAAAAAGATTACGTAGGCAATTATCCCACATAAAGGACTGGCCCCAAGTGGACAGAGACCGAGAAAAGTGGAAAGAGTGAGGGAGGCCTTTGTTATACAGTGAGAAAATAAAAACTTACCTATTATGTACGAAATCCGTTATTTTTATTTACAGAAATGGTATTTTATCAAGCCGCAATGTACATACCCATTTACTATGTACCTAAATGTAAACGAGTACGATATTTACCGTAGGTACCTAATAAATTCAAAAATAAATTCAAAACATAATGCTTCAATGAGTTTGTCATCAGAATCGACCAACTTTTGTGTTTATTTAAGCCGCTGGCCCGTTAATTAGCAGACCCAATAGATTTTCATTGTTATGAAGTATAATTCTGTAGGTACGTGGCTGAGTGGAAGGTACCTATTGTATGATTGTAGAGAAACCAGCAACGTCATAAAGTAAACCGATGCCATTGACTGACAGGTAGGTTATTAAGTTTTGAATTAGACCTTCTTATTCTGCAAAGATAAATAATAAAGGGTTCGATTCTCAGGTCGGGCAAAGTGTTATTGGATTTTTCTGTTAGACAGATGGCAATAGGCTCACCACCTATGCATGGGACTTAAAAACAGCATTGGTGAAATCTGGATGTACAACTGTGTACACCGCAGCCTACCACTTCTGAAAATACAGGCGTGATGTTATGTTAGGCTACGCGCAGGCTGTTGTAAAAGCCTAGTACGGATACGGAACCATTCGTGCGCTAATTCGTCAACTTGAAGTTTTTGTTGAGAAGGCACTACAATAGCAATCAATACCTTGGAGGAAGGATGACATAAACCACTCGCAGTGTTAAACATTGGAAAGTAAAGGTTTGCGGGAGTCGATTATTCCAAATATAAATTGACGAGCTGACATACGAAATTAATGTTACCATGGAACTTAACTCTCACTCAGAATTGAGTTTATGACTTAGGTAGGCTGTATGGAAAAACCACTTACTTGCAATTAGATTGGCCATGGTGCCAGAAGGCACGAACAAGGCCGCCTGCTTCCCCAGCATAGCTGCTAACTTGCTCTCCAGGGCATTCACCGTCGGATCTTCTCCATAAACATCGTCACCCAAGGCTGAATTAACCATGGCATGCTTCATCGCCTCAGTGGGTTTCGTCACAGTATCTGATCGCATATCTACTATACATGCCATTTCATAAAATTTATATAATATTTTAGACAAAATAACCTAAAAGGTGACCAGTCTCGTCCAACGCCGGCAGTCGAATCATAATCAAGTCTAATGTCGTTTTGTGAAATGTGAATGAATGAACGTCGCTACATTCCATAGATTGATAAAAAAAATATCTTGTATCATGTCTAACTCGTATTTATCGCTAGTCGCCTTGAACTAAGATAACTCTATTTGCAGATTATAATAGTTAGTCCAAATAGAGCTTTAATAAATAAATACTCTTTCTGTTTTGTTTTGTAGTTTGTTTGTGTGTATTATTTAATTTGCGCTGTTCTTCTTCGGAGGTCTTTGCCTTGTCAACTTGTTTAAATTTTGTTCTAATCTAGGCTTTAACAGTATAAGTTTACGAACTGTAATGGTTTGAAATAGTTTTGACAGTTCCATTTGAGAGGTTGGTGCCTATGAACGTCACTTGATTGCTTCCTTCCACAGAGTACCTAGGTACATCACCTACATGATTCCTTCGTTCACATTTTACGTTACTACCGCCTTTGCACATATAATATTCACATTTAAGGTTTTCTCCAAGAAGGTCTCAAACAAGAAGGTCTAGGATGACTTTTCATTGGTTGTGGTACAATTGTAGTTTGCTGAGCCCTTCGAAAAAAATTGATTTATATAAGGTCCTAATTTATTAGGTAATTTCCTTATAAGGGGTCAATGTATAAGTGGTAAGGATTCATTTAATCTATAATTAAATTTTTTATAATTATTATATATTTTTCTTAATGTTTGCCGTTCAAGGAGCAGTTTTCGTCTTGCTAGTACTATGGTTATTACAAATAATTTGTTATATCCATTTAATTCTTAGCTTATCTGAATGTATTTGACTTACATATTAACCCTTTCAATGGAAATTACCTAATAAATTAGTACATTATATACAGAAAGAAAGAAAAACTCGTTTTAATACGACCGGCCGCCTACCTGACGCAACCCTCTTTGAAAATGCTGTTGTTGGTGGTAACCGCCATCGACCGATACGGTCTCCTATCTATGTTACACCAAAGGTAATCCATGCGCCAGGTTCTCATGTTATCCTACTATCACACTCCACTAACCGTGCTAAAAATTAAAAAGCACTAATTATCAAAATTTATAACGTAGTTTGAAACCCCCTTTGACCCTCCTGGGTCAGTCGGATAAAAACTCATTATAGTTACTCATCCCGGAAATCAAATCCAGGAACTACTATTGCAAGCAGTAGACAAACAACCAACCTAATCTTCTCAGCAAAACGTAAAATTTTTAGATAGGTTCGATTTCTTTTTATTCGAAATCAGTGTCAATTTTAGTAATGTAAAAATAATACGTCCATTTTGAGTGAATCCTCAGAAGAAGAACACTGAACAGCAGTGAACCATGAACGCATCCATTATTTGTTCTCTATTACAATTTTGATGACAATGATACAAGTGTTCGTTATTGGTCTTTCGTATGTAACTTTCTATGTAATTCAAAATTTGACCAATCAACGTCGTTTAGATTTAACGGTTATCAATTGATTTGCGTAATTGAAATCAAACCTGAACGACAAGAAAGAAGTGTCGGCGACGAGTCGGTACCTTATTTTAGTTGTTTTTCAATTACAAAAGTGTATTTTACTAAGTTATTTACGGTGTGAACAAATGTAATGCATGTACATGAGTCGGATAATATATCGGTCAACTTTATAGTTAAGTAAAATAACGAAAATCGTGTTCTTATTTCGGCTAAAATCAACGTGAATCGGGCGTCGACCGGTCCATCCCTCCTACCCGTAACCGTCGCTGCCTGCCTTTGCTGTCAGTTGCTCACACTATCGTCAATCGTCATTTTGTGTGTATCAGCTCCGTGAGCGGTCACGGCTAACGCGAGGCAAGAGAACAACCCCGTGTGTATAACAATAAGTAGAAACGTGTGTTGTGGTGTGCCGGTCTTTGTGACCGTTTAATGTGGTATCTAGTGTCGGTGTTGAGCTGTCGTACGGGCCGCGCGGCGTGATTGGGCGGCGCGATGGTGGACATGGATAGGAACGATCCGGAACTCCGGTACTTGTCGGTGGATAGGAACAGCTTCAATGACCCTGCCACACAGGCGGAATGGACGCAGAAGAGGCTGGTATGGGTGCCCCACGAGACTCAGGGTTTCGTGGCGGCCGGGATAAAGGGGGAACGGGGTGATGAGGTCGAGGTTGAAATAGCAGAGTCAGGGAAGCGTATCCTGGTTCCTATAGATGATATACAGAAGATGAATCCACCAAAGTTTGACAAAGTTGAAGATATGGCTGAGCTAACCTGTTTGAATGAGGCGTCTGTTCTGCACAACATCAAGGACAGATACTACTCTGGACTGATCTATGTAAGTATTCATACCATAATAACATAACTCAATTTAATAGAAACTATTTGGAAGTAATAGCAATATAATGGAAAGACTTCATAATACTCCTTATTACCTGTTATACAGAATTTGGCATGCTTATCTTATCTTGCAACTTTGAATCATCAATCTAAACCCTAATAAGGTCACAGTGCTGACTAAGAGTTCATTACTCTTGGCTAATTTAAAATTGCAGCAAACTTGAATGTATTACTTTGGGAATTTTAAATTATGAATTCATGATGATCATGGTTTGTCAAATGAATTATTATGATAACCTATTGTCTGTTTACTGGCTATAGTTATGTCTATTAAACACAAATTTTACAGGATAGCTAAAAATAACGAAATATTTTGTGGTATTATAAATAAAAAAAGGTGTTTTATATTTATTGACTGTTTATTTTAACAGTTGAATTGAATCTTTCACTCTATGTGAAACTGTTTTTAAAATAATAATGATGTTTAGTAATATTATAAGGATTTATTGCCTGTTCATAGGCACTATGTCAAATGATGGCAGTGGTGGTTATATATTGTGAAATGGCAATGTGTTGAACTGTTCAACAATTTAGTAATGTTTTTAAAATGAGACAGATCCCAATGATTGTCCAGTTATACAATTTTATAATACATAAACTGGGAAAGCATAATTAAAATGAGTGCCATAATAATTAATATAAAAAACTGCACTATACCAATAAATTGTAAAATTACCTTCTACCTAATTAATTCTTTACTCAAACAAAACTTAATGATAAGTAAATGGTAACCCTTATTAAATAACCATTAATGTTCCTTTTTACAAACTCATGTCTAATGAGGTTTTTTTGACCAGTATTAATTACCTCAACAATATACAAAGTTTATGATGAATCATTCTTACGTAAATATGTTGTCATATCTTGAGCAAACCTTTTTGGTAACAAATGATGGTTTAGTAATGTTTAAAATATTTTTGGTCACTTTACCTTGATATATATACATACCTCCTTTGTTTCTAAACTGGCAATACATTAAAGTTATGGCTGTATTTTTAACTTAATTTAATAGCTAATGATTATCAAATTTTATTGTATAAGAAACCTAGGTTGCATAAACCATTTAGGTGAAAGACGCATTGGACCCAAGGTGCTGATAAATTTTAGAGAGGTTGAGACGAAAATAAGACATGTGAAAAAAATATTTTAATACATCACTTGCAAGTATTGTGTTTGGAAAACATGAAAATGAAACATCCAAATGTGTTCCATGATATAGAATTCTTAGAGGACTGTTGGATTCTTTTAGTAACAAGCAATTGTTAATACTTCATAAGTTCATACTGACTAGTCTATCAATATAACCCACCTTTGGTACATGCCATGACCTAACTATGACCTTTGACACCTTTTTTTAATTCCTACCATTTTCCTCCTGTAAGATAGCGGTTTAATTAATTATTTCAAGTCAACAATGTTATAACAAACACAGGATAAACTATATGAAAATTACTTATTTCAGACTACCATGACATCACCCTTATAACTTTACCTACGTATGTATGTCACTGATAAGAGTATAGGAATAGATTAACAGATTACTCAGTATAATATTTTTTCAATGGTTAGATTAATAATGTAAATACTTACTCATTGATATTTAATCAACCATTAAGGGATGTTGATGATAATTTTTAAGAAGTAATGATATTAGTGGAATAATTTTGTACCTATGCAGGTGTTTTAGGAGCAAGAGTTCCAGCTAGAATAGAATAGATATTTATTTGCTTGCTAGTAAATCTTTAGGTGTCACATTGACTGATGATATAGACTAACCTAATTCTTCATACCCCGATGATGATTACCAAGTGGTACCCTACCTCTGTACTATAGCTTGACCACAAGTGCTGTGCCGTTCACTGCACTCTGTTTTCTGTTGTTTTGTTTATCTCTTGACCTTTTGACTTAAATAGTCCATTAGAAAAGACACAAGACATTGTTGTGGCAGCCTCAGCAGGAAGTGAACATATCCTAACGGGCTACTGCACCCACTTCCTGCAGCGGCACCTCCTACAGAGTGGTATAGCATTTCTGGTCAAACTATAACATCTATTTATAATAATTCATTAGAAAAAAGAACTACTTGACTATTCATATATTTTTTATCACATAAATTCTATTGCTAACATTGAAAGCCCTACACAAGTTGATTGACAAGCCATGAAGCATATATAAGCAGACATATGGCCACATCAATCTTTACTACAACATATCACACCAACCATATGGTCCATTATAAAATTATCCATTGCTATTCACAAAAGCATAAAGCTTATGACACATTATAGTTCTCCTAATATGTCCAGGTCACACCAGCGGGCTGTAGCCTTTCATAGTACATGTTACCAATTTACAAATTCTTATATGGCTGGCAACACTAATTACCCTTTATGTTGCCAAGCTTGATATTTGTGTGGACAATTAAATATTTTTCAAGTTATTGATAATAAATTGTAGAGGATGAATATGCTTGCCTTGGCCCTCTTTATTTTATTGTGTAGAATAATTGAATTCCTTTGATTTTGTATGAGGTCATTTTTAATTAATCTTTTGCAATTATGTAGTTTCACATATTATTTCTTTGGTATACATACATACATGTATCTAATATAAATAAAATTTATTAGAATAGCCAATGCATACAACTTATGGTAAATTCTAAAATGTTATTTAAAAAATAGTTGGTATTGTTTACAATTTGGAATATAATCCTATGTAATCTATACCACTAAACAGATTGATATGTACTACCTAAAGCTGATTGTTCAAAGGAATTGTAATGCACCTATTCTTTTTTTTCTTTCTTGTAGATATGAGACAACCTTATTTCAAAATTGTTCAGGTTGTCTGAATGTCTTAGCTAAGCAACTACTGAAACTACTGAAATAAAATATAGCCCATTTTCCTTGGTGATAATGTAGCTTTCAAATGGTGAAAGAATTTTTTAAATCAGGTTTTTAGTTTATTCATTACAAACAAGAAATTTTACTCTTTATAATATTAATAGTGTAGATTTATACACCAAACAGCTTCCATCAAGAAAATCTATCTTGATCATTTACTAATCACAGTTTGCAAAAAGCAATGAATGACTCTCCCTATAATTTCACAATGTTTCATTACTCACACCTTAATATAACTTATCTCTGATAATAATTGATATCTCTAATTTTTATCAGGAAGTCTCAATACAAACAAACACCGTAATTATGTACTTCAATTTAAGAGGTTGAACAAGTACAATCAAAGGTCTCCAAGTTTTCTACATGTCGTAACAGCTTGCGCGTACGCTTATGTACTTTATTGTCCGCCATATTTAGTTGTCACGTCCACACTTATCTGATAACAGCTTACTTTGCCGATTTTTTTGCCTCTTGCACTGTACACGCAGTTCTGTAATGACCTCTTTGCATAAATGTCGTAATTAAAGATTATGTTGCAGTTTTTATGTTTTAATATTAAAAAAAAACTTCTTTCGTCATTTCTGTGGTTACGTGTGACAAATCCTGTCCATACGGCTGAAAGATTTTTCTTTCTTTAAGTATTATAGTATTTATAATACAGCTACATCGAGCGCCGCCGCGCCGTTACGGACCAAATTGATTTTATTTCAATACATATTAATTATTATTCGCTACATTCGCAGAAAACGTCAGTCAACTATTTCAATATTCATTATTGGTTTAATTAAAAATAAACTTTTGGACTCACAGTGGGGGGTACCTATTTCAGGCGTAGCTTACCTTTTTAGTGTAGACTTTCCTAATGCTATAGCCCTCGGCCGCTAGAACGCCAACGGATCGGAAAAGCAGTCCACTTGTTCATGAGACCGTATCAAGAACTTCCTCTACCATTAAAACCACGTGTAGCGTTCCAAGGTTAAGGCTCGCAAATGTACTACTCAAAACTAACGTTCAAAATGGCTTCTAACTTCGGAATTTTCACCTAACAATAAACTCATTATTCCTAGGCTAAGTACCATTTTGCATGCAACCATAAGTGTCATCAATTAAAGCCGTATTCGCGATATTAATGGGGCGTGAAATCTTTAGATTTACATAACAAAAGGTACCACTACTCAATGTCGGACGGTGACCGTCAACGATTGTCCGCAGTTGCTATTGACAGACGTGGTATGTACTCGTATCATGTCGACTTTTACAAGGTAGGTAGAAGGCTAGATTACAAGATACTATCATTGTCTGACGGTCACTGTCAGGCATTCACTCCCTAGTAGAATTCAGGTGTTCAATTTCTTCTTACACATTAATTACTAAAGTTATTATATTAAATGGAAAAAGAATACGGTCGCGAACAGGATTCGAACCTGCGCCTCCCGGGTGAATACTCCAGGCGCTCTGACCACTAAGCCATCTCGACCTCTGGTCATCACCACGAATTCTTCTTCCATATTTTAACACGTCTTATGGCGACGTTATTGCTATCAATTCAGTCTCTATACGGGTGACCGAACCGACACGACTAACTTTGCAGTTAATACAATGTCGTAAAGAATTTTAATAATTCCTTAATAATTCCTCCCCAATTACCTTAATAATTCAAGATAAATCTTTGAAAAGCATTAATGCATGCTTAGCGAACTCTAAAGTTATTATAATAAATGGAAAAAGAATACGGTCGCGAACAGGATTCGAACCTGGTGAATACTCCAGGCGCTCTGACCACTAAGCCATCTCGACCTCTGCTCACCACCGCGAATTCTTCTTCCATATTTTAACACGTCTTATGGCGACGTTTCGAATCCTGTTCGCGACCGTATTCTTTTTCCATTTAATATAATAACTTTAGAGTTCGCTAAGCATGCGTTAATGCTTTTCAAAGATTTATCTTTAACATTAATTACTGTTACTTTCTGCTTGAACTGTTCCATTATTGGTTAAAGGCCTGCCCCCATGTACGCCAATTATCACACTCCAGAGCTATAGAAGGCAAGTTCTGGAAACTAAGCAACAAGAAATTTGTTATGTTCCATTCGGAAATCATCGAATGTTCATTCTGTAGAAGTAAAAAGCATTAAACACCTTCCAATAAAATGTAGTATCGTAACATTTGAACTGTTCGTGGACAAGAAAAAACACTATTTCTAAAACCGTTTCCTACATAGTCTTCCTTTTAGGTTAAGAATAAGACCCGCGACTAGTGGGTAGCTATTAAGCATAAAAGATAAAGTATGCGTAAGTAATAACTAAGGTACAAAGTCGCCGGTCGCCCCCGATTCCTTTAATTGATCGTCAAGACATGCGTGGGATCATTAGCGGTAAATGATGATTTTCTTTTAGTGATCATTCAACAGTTTACTGTCCTTCGGCGCAGGTCGGTCTTCACTCTTTCATAGGTGAATGAACTGATAGCTTGCTATTTCCAAGAAACCATTGAGGTTTGAGTGATCTCAGAAGTTGTTCAGAGGAATCATAATAATTGTGGAATTGAAACGAGTCAAGATAAAGAAAAAAAAAAGAAAGAAATAATTGGGAAAATTAAGACAAAACACAAAGAAACGATCTTCTGGGATTTTCTTCATGACAATGATCGCCATATACGATTTAATTAGGATTTTAAATTTAATGTGCTCAAATTTTTGCCCCGTTTTGGCGTTCTATTGATGGTAGCGCAGAGGTCGGGACAGGGAGATGTGACATGGCTTGTGGATCGACTCCGTACGAATTTTCCGTCGCTCCTGGTATAAAACAGCAACAACATGATTTTGCTCTAAGTGTCGCATGAGGTCAGCGTTTCGCCATGCAAATCTCCAAACCAAGGTGGTCCATAACTTCCTTTTGTGACTCACATTTTTAACAATGGTGTTCTCCATCGGGCCGTTTTTGCTTTTATTGTTCATTTTCTTTGCCCCTTATGGCGTTTGTAGTTAATGCCGTTTTTTATAGAGTAGTAACGAGTGAGCTTTAGTATGTAGGCGATGAACTTTAACAAGTACCTTAGTTAGGTAGAATTCAAAGAGAATTACTGTACATACTGTGTTTGTATCAGTCCTAAGGAAATAAAGTTAGCTTGCTATCGTCTTATTGTCATATTGTTTTGTGACGCCATCGAACTTCTTATTATTACCATTGAATATTCAGTCATTATCCGAGTCAGTGTCACCACTTTATCATAATATATTTAATGAATCGAGAACCATTACGATATCAATGTGGTACCTTTTATTTGTTTAACCGTCATCCTTACTGTCCAATCATTGTTTGTCAAATGATAGAGTACAGTTCACAGTATGAATACTTCATTATGTCGTGGATAACGAGTTTGTGTACGTACTTACAACCAGTAGGTATGCGAAAATATTTTCTTGTTTAAAGTGTGTTGACCTCTGCGAATAGGATTAGATGATTTCGAAGTTGGAGTATGTTATGTGTCTTGCTGACGTCATTGTCAGTAGGCCGATGCGTTCCTTGAAGGATTTTTCATCATTAAAATATTTCCATTATAAGCAGATTGTTTTACATAGCTGACTGTTTGTTCGTTAGTTATCAATTTAATTGATGAGTCACGTCTCCGCAATGGCGATAGGAAACATTGTCCGATTGCGGCAAAATGCTCTTTACCTTCCAAAGAAACAAGATTTAATTTCAATTTCTTCATTAGAGCAAGCGCCGTGTACCAGAGCAGCATAGGATCGTGTAGATTGTCGCGAGTCACCGAAATGCAACACGACCGATTTGAGTGGGTGGCTGATACCTCAGAAGGGTTAATTCTAAAGCGGTGTTCGAAAGTTGTTCGAGTTAATTCAAACGTTTGGCTAAAGCGTTGTGCTCGAGATGAATGTCAAGGTGAGGCGCGCCGCCGGCCGAAACGGCCGCGGGTGTCGTTGACCCGGCGGAGGCACGAGGGATGAGGGGGGGACGGCCCACGCGAATATGTACGCTACGTTTCAACCTCCACCGATGTTCTAACATCCTGGTACTTGTGGCAAACTTGACTGTTAGTCCTTTTCACTCTCGTGTGATTTTTTTGTTTGTTATCGATTCGCACAAATGTTTACGTGATGCGGACAAAAAATATCTTGTACAGAATTCAATGTTGTTCTAAAGTGGAATTAAGTTTTTGTTTAAGTCTATCCAGTTTATTAGAATGTTGAAAAGCTTTCTCGTTTGTATTAATATGTAG
The DNA here is from genome assembly GCA_935421205.1 of Xylocampa areola. Classification (NCBI taxonomy): domain Eukaryota; kingdom Metazoa; phylum Arthropoda; class Insecta; order Lepidoptera; family Noctuidae; genus Xylocampa; species Xylocampa areola. Next base: position 19,723,137 of record OW285205.1, on the reverse strand, counting down.
CTGCTGTACTACTTATTTATCAATACGTTGCGTGGCTCTGCATTGTGAAGTCCTTTATATCAGCAAATAAAAAAGTATTGATTCCGAAAACAATATAAACACGAGCTTTTACGACGAAACTGTCCAAAGTTGTTGTTTACAAAATGTTGCCAAGTCTAAAGGTTGAAATAACGCTTATATCCGCTCATGGCGTTAATGGTAACTATCGTAAGTCACGTCTATGGCCGACAACTCGTTAGTGCGTAATCGTATTATTTCGTAAACACTTGTTATAGCGCGAACAGACATCTAGCAAAACAGCAGGACATAACAGCAAAGCATAAGTCATCCATATTTTCTTGTCAGAAGGAGATACTTCCAGCCCCGATCATTCTGTACCCAAATTAAACAAACTCTTTACATTCATAGATTCCTAGTACTACGAAGTCGTTGACCTCGGGTCAGTTCGATAACAAGTATTTGATGACTTTATATAAAATTTGAATAGGAGGATATTCTTGTTTATTTGTTATTTTACCTCCATGGTAATGAATAATATCTATTCTTAGACGTAAAACATCCACATACTTTTTCTTCATCAACCTGTATTCAGTATCCACTCAATGCCGTGTGTATGTAGGTCTCCTCCATATCACGCCATTCTTTACGGTATCGGGCATAAACCATCCAGTTTCTCCCTGCTACCTTGACCAGATCATCGGCTAACCTGGTGCGGAGCCTGCTCACACTTCTACGGCCAGTATAAGGCTTGATAATTATTTTGTATGAAGTCATCACGATGTATTTTTAACAACATTTAGTCCTGTGGATCTATAAATAGATCAATTTCGGATCTAACACTTCCAAGTTTAGTCTTAGCAAGTTTTCAAGTTCCTCTTTCCGTAATTAAAGATATATGGCGCAGTTACCTTACCATGAGTATGACATATCTACATATTTCATGAGAACCTTTTCCGTGGATGATTCAAAATTAATGAAGTTGAATATATTATCATAGATATTTCATTAGTTCCTGTTCTCACCCTACAAAAGCTTTTCATTAACTGTCATGTCGTTGGCTTGGGATGGCTAGCATATTATATGAAGTGTCCCGTCTGGGGCAGATAAATTTGCAACTCAATGACATTTTTAATATTAGAGTACCTTTGGCAATAAGCTGCGTTAAATTATCATTCTGTCCTGGAAAGCGGCGTGTGTGTTAAACCCGCATAGGATCCGGTTCATCCAAGTTATCCCTTCATAGTATGAAAGGATAAAAAAACGAGTCATCATCCGGATGTAAGCACCTAAAATATCAGTCTAATCTTTTGCGTCACACAATACAAATTATTACATTGATAACGCAGATTTGGATAAAGCAAGGTCGTTTGATAATCGTAATTGCAGTTCAGCTGTTAATACTAAGATAACAAATTAATTAAGCCTGGAATAAGACAACTTCAGAAGACTTTGTTTGATAAGGTCTTACCAACATCTACAAATACTCCTTCCGACAAACAATGCACTAATTTAAGATAACAGGTTTGAGGATAATTTACTAGTCAGCTAGCCATTAAATACCAGATTTATTAAAATATATCAAAGCGGAAGATCGAATTGGCCAACCTTCTCATCCATATGCAGCTAAGTAAGGATTTAAAGTAATTAAAAAACGGTTGCGCAACCAATATTTAAATCGTGTATGAATGACGTGTGTGTTAAGAAAGTTTAGCGTATTTACATCACTACAACCAGAAACATTTTCAGAATCCACATCGATAATTAAATCAACAATTATCGTAGCTTTCTGGTGAACCTAGGCCTCTCCCAAGTCGCGTCAGAATCCGCATGTGGCATCTAAAATAGAACATGCAGATTGTCGATACCCGCTCCGTGGACCGTTGTAACTCGAACAATCGACACTATCTGTCTTATCTGACTCTTATCAGACCGATAACATAGGAATCTTGTGTTATAAATTGAATTTTATAATCAATACATTCTAACTGGATTTTCTTTAGAATTAGAAATGGTAAAGTTAATGTAGTGCTCGATGCTAAAGAATAGGAATCGCCCAAGTCTTTTGATTAATCTATTAATTTATAAAGTTATTATATTAAATGGAAAAAGAATATGGTCGCGAACAGAAATCGAGCCTGCGCCTGCCGGGAAAATACTCCAGGCATCAGCTCTTACTACTAAGCCATCTCGACCTCTGCTCACCACCGCGAATTCTTCATCCATATTTTACACGTCTTTTGGCGACATCATTGCTATCTATTCAGTCCCTATACAGGTGACCGAAATCGACAGTGTATTTATCCGGGAGGCGCAGGTTCCAATTCTGCTCGCGACCGTATTCTTTTTCCATTTAATATAATAACTTTTGAGTTCGCTAAGCATGCGTTAATGCTTTTCAACTATTAATTTATTTTTAATTATGTACAGACATTTTATCTTGCTATGGTAAGTCTGTATTCGTGACCATAAGCGCTAAAACTCGATTAAGTAATTCTTAAGGTTAAGTAATTACGTACTTGTCTAATTTTTGCAAATATTCTAAGTGCTAATGTACCTTTATTCAAACCCTATTATCTTCTAGTTTTCTACCACTGGCTGGTATATATTTAAACAGTTTGTTCTAACTTAATAAGTGATATGTGTCAGTTATTGCACTCGTTTCAATTGCCCTTTCAGATAAGTTCACTAGGAAATATGAGTAAGGGGATTGATATGCAACTGGAATTACCTACTTCAGACTAGTGGCTTGGAAATATAAACACAAAAGGAATGCCAATGTTCATAAATACAATATGGATTCACATGATATAGAATTCTGAATTTATGGATATAATTACGCTGTAAAGAAAAAGTAGGTCGGGTTTTAATTTACAAACAAGATTCGTTTATATTTAAACTTGTTCTAGCAGTTGCATAAGATAGGGTATTTGTGCTACATGCAATTTTATTATAATATTTAAGTTACTGCAATACAATGACTTCAGGCAATAAAAACCTGTTACCAGTATTATGAACATACAAAATGTTTGCACTCTGTAGCACTTATGACCAAACGTAAATTGGCTGGATTTAATTTTCCCTTGACTTTTCATCTAACCAGTCACACCTCCAAATAATGCAGTAGCAATAGTTAGCACTTAGTCATCCATTAATTTGCCTACCCCTACTTTGAAACCCATCAGCAGTAAAGTCTGAACGAGCCGCACCCTTCCCAGACACCCCTTGGGGGTGCACGGTGGGTGCAGACGGGGTTATGAAACTTTCAGACGTCGGATTGCTCGCGCAGGATGTGTCCGACATATGGCTTGTAATTTGTAGAGGCTTCATGACAAAATATTAGGGGCTTTACTCTCTGATTGAAAGGGTGAAAAACTTGCGTGGAAAATATAGGTGTTAGGGGACGCAAAAAGAAAAAACATTTTGAATGTCTTTTGTGACTTGTTTCGAATACTTTAATATTATACTTTAGAAAGGCTATAAGGCTATTGACTTGACTAAGAACTATTATTAGAAAGAATCTTTAAACATAATTTCCCAATAAGCAAAACAAGTAGCAAAGCTTACGCACAGTGTCGCTTGATAACAAAGCAATAAATACGTCATTTAACACTTAGAATTCTATGTGGAAAACCTTGCTGGGGCCTCGGCCTCAAACTGACCCATCATGTATTCAAACCGCAGAATCAATGTTTCGTCCCTATGTGTAATACATCGTACAAGTCATTTTAATACCACTATAAAAATCACCGAACCATTTTGTGGTCGTCAAATACATTATGGCTGACGTCTGACGAAGGAAAGTATATTTATTTTGGCAAGCGATCTACATGGTAATGTGTTGAAATACAACACTGATGGATCACGTCTTGCGAATTATATTGCAAGGACTTTTTTTAGTGTAGTATTTTTGTAGGATTGGTTTACATGCACCTTTGTGGTAGATAAGCCTCGACAAATGCATAGATAGTCAAAAACAATTAGTGGCAAACTGAAAGATATCCTAGTTTATGTTTATATTAGATTTCTTATCTTGGATCTAAAGACCCAAGTGGTGATACAAAATTAGATATTATGCCTGGGAAACAAGCTAAAGTAACTCTACAATTTATATCTGGCAATTTTTTGCTTCGCCACGAGTAAACAACTTTTAACAAGCGAACCATATTGCTCTTTAATCCTGCGCTCGCTAACAACTTTATCTGCGCAAATGCATTCAGCTCGTTCAATTGCAAAAATGTTGCCTGCGGCTTTACACTGACGCCGTAGAGCTTGGCTATAGATACTGTTGTGTAGTGCTCTCCTGCAGTGCAGATACCGCAATGGACCAGGTATCTGCATAGCGAAGTAGCTTGCTCCATAAACTTGCACGCTTTATACTTTTTATCAATCTCTCTTACGTTTTAGACTTATTTTTGTGGTTCCAGTTTTAGGTTAAGTTTGCAACGTATTTTAAATTATTTTTCATTTTCAAATTGAACTGGGATATATTATGACCAAGTTTTTCTAAAGTTATTATATTAAATGGAAAATAATACGGTCGCGAACAGGATTCGAACCTGCGCCTCCCGGATAAATACTCCAGGGGCTCTGACCACTAAGCCATCTCGACCAGGAGTATTTGTCCGGGAGGCGCAGGTTCGAATCCTGGTCGCGACCGTATTCTTTTTCCATTTAATATAATAACTTTAGAGTTCGCTAAGCATGCGTTAGTGCTTTTCAAATATTTATCTTGAACTTTGATTTACTAGTTAATAATATTTTTTATTATGTACTTGACGCTTACTACTACTAATAAGCTAAACAGCTAGATCTATAAAAACTTTGCAGATGTTCTGTTTAAGCTGTTTGAATTGTAAATTAAGTCTTAAAATTTGTGTACAAATTGAATTTTAATAAACAGTCTTAAATTTTTATTGGAATTTTCCTAAATGTTGTTCGTTTAAAAACATGAAATCTTTGTATACAGTTTAATATATTATGGTTATTTAAATTATTATCGATATGTTATTTATAAAGCTTAACTTTAAATGGACAGAAACTGGTTTGATTAACAAATCATTGTCGAACATCTAATCTTAATTAAAGTTCCGTTACCGAACAGAATTACTAATCATTAGACAGACTTTACTAGGCTTGGGTCAGAGACTTACAGTCGCTGGATTAGATAAATCCATATGGATTCTCTCAAGATATCGAAGGTATTTAGCATTGTTATCTGTGATCCTTTGCTAATTCCTAGTAACTGCCTAAAATATGTAATTCGGTGCTGGGTGGTAACCGGCTTAGCATTATTACGTACTAATCTTGTTCGTTCTTACTTTGACTCTGCTCATAATGTAAGACGCACGCGACGGTATAGAAATTTATCTGTTTCTAATAGTCCAGGCTGTCTATTTAAAGCCGAATGATGCAAGCGATGTTTATACATCGGAAAGGTCTTCAATCTAATGTTGTATTTGTGCGTATGACTTATCGTTTGTTTTATATTAGTACTGCTGAATGTGATAGAAATATGAGTATAATCAAGTATATTAAACTAATATTTCGGCATTTTTTACATTTTCCGTCGTCCATTGTCTAGAAGTAATATACAGAAGAATTAAAATAACATAGTTCTTAAAGATTAATCTTTGAAAAGCATTAACGCACCTTAGCGAACTCTAAAGTTATTATATTATTGTGTAGGGACTGAATAGATAGCAATGACGTCGCCAAAAGACGTGTAAAAATAAATATGGATAATTCGCGGTGGTGAGCAGAGGTCGAGATAGCTTAGTGGTCAGAGCGCCTGGAGTATTTATCCGAGAGGCGCAGGTTCGAATCCTGCTCACGACCGTATTCTTTTTCCGTTTAATATAATAACTTTAACATAGTTCTTTATCACTTACGTTTCAATGGCACAGATATCTTGTTCGTATACTATATTTAATATTGTTTTTACTTATTTCAGTCTTTATTACTTTTTGTTTTATTCTTATTGCTCTTGTCAATGTTTAGCTAAACTGTTTCAAGTTAAAAAAATATTCTGACAAAGGTATAAGATAAGTCGGACCACTGTTGCATTTTTAAGATGTTATTTTGCATTTTTAAGATGTTATATATACTCCGTCCGCGTGGATGTCCTAAATTAATACCATCTCGTGCATTAACACAAATTCATAATAATTAACAAATGTTCGACATGATTCTTTAAATTGTTTTTATGATTGACATGCAACAAACACTAAATGTTAAGTGAATCTTACCACAATTTATTAGTAAAAACCACATCTAAATCGGATAAGCCGTTTCTGAGATCGTGCACTAACGCACAGACAACAGACAAAACTTCTAACAATCATGGTTTTGGGTGCGATTTGCCTTGATAAAGGTCCCAATTATATTTTTTCTCATATATATCCCATGTACAGACAGCGATCCATTACATTTTTATTAAATGTATTGATTTTTAGATGGCAGTGCAAATGTAGGCCTTTAAATTTTCATGTAAATAAATTCATTTCACCCATTCTTAAACCATCTGCGGCCTTCCACTAGTCGTGATCCACGATCGCCAGGCCACACGTGCGTGCAAAATTAATATGGAATAATTGACTATGAATGAAACTCCTTGTTATACTGTTGGAATATTATCTACCATATCTAGTTGTCTATAGTTTAAGCATAGTTATTTTTGGTCCAGTCACGTTGGTATGTTATCTGATATGTGCGGAATGTAGTGAATGTCGTGACCGCTTGCATTATATTCACGTAATTTTCTATAGGGGTGGGTAGACCTATCTGAACATAAGCTAGCATGTTGCAATTGCGGGTAATAAATATTGTATGTTAAAACCCGGTATTTATATCCATAATAATGTAAAAAAAAAATATCAATGAAAATTACCAAACAATTTTATGTTTTCATCAGAAATAATTCCACGTTTGGCCACCAACTCGCCTGATGGTAAGCGACGGTGAGGCTAACGATGGAGCACGTAGATCCAGAAGAAATCTATTCACCCTAAGTAGATGTGGATGGATTTGGGGAGAACGATAGCGGGAGTTGATGCAAGTGCCCAGACCCGTCTCCCACAACGACTAGGTTGCTTCACGGCATGGCTTCGTCCAGTGGGTGGTCACCAGCCACGGCCGAAGCCTCCCACCAGAGTTGTGTTGCCTGTTTTGCACCACCCAGGGGCCACGTGTAGGGATTCCATTTTAAGGGTGCACTCCTACGGACGCGGGCAACTTAGCCCCTAAAATCAGGTAGCTTTTATTTAAATCCTGCAAACGTTTCAGTATACTGCAAAAGAATTGCAAACTAATAATTTATACGTTCTTTAGCTACATACCCAAAACCACTGCAACGACTGCAATCAATTCAACTTATGTGGACCCAATGTAGTTCCTTGTTGAACACCTTATTATATTTAGAAAATAATTCCTTTGTTCTAATGTTTTATTCATGATGAGTCAGTTATATGTAATGTTACTAATTCATGATACTCGTAAAGTGTATTTAACAATGAATAAGTCTGTTATCAATGTTATCATACAATATATTTCTCTTGACAAGTACGTCCACGGTGTCAGTAGCTACAATAAAATCATTTCTTACTTATTTAATGTGAAGTTAGATCATCACTGCTTCTAGTTCATAAAATAACTTACAGGCATTATTGGTTATTTAAATTATAGTTTTCTATTGATTGAGTTAATTGTTTATCTTACTACAATATTCATATTGTAGCAGCCTTGCCACTGAATCTATACTATACTGTACCATTGCATATATGTATAGAGTTTGTAAAGGAAAACTTAAGTTAGCAATAAACTATAACTTGTTATGGCATTTCCCCATTTGAAAATATTTTACCGTTGCGGTGCGAATATTGAGATATTGCCAATAACATTAAAACCTTCCGGTCTATAGTCATTATTACTTGAAAATGTTACTTTTACCCCATTTGTTTTACAATGTAGTATAAATAAGTTATGTTTGGTGTCTAGACGGTGCGTCGTAAAAGCTAGACGTTAACGACAACTGCCCCAAGCTTGAGGAGCGGTGTTTAGGCAAGCCTGCGCAAATATTGTTGTTGGTTGTCAAGATAATTGCCTTTCTAATATTATGTTTTGTTTGTTGGATCTATTACTGTAATTATTTATTGGAAGGGTTACATTAATTAATGCTATTCATTTTCAAAATAAAAGCTTGTGTATTGGCTTTTGACATCATCATTAGCGGTTTGATATAACCATTGAATACTGTCCATTACCCACAGGAAATTTCGAATGGCTTGATTTGTAACTAATTCTAGAACCTTGAAACTACTTCCTAGTACCGGAAACCATATTATTTTTTGAATTTCACATATGTCGAAGAACAAAAATGTACGCGATTAAGGTAATTGATGTATTTCTACAATTGAAAGAATCCAGTTCATTTCGCCTTGTGTTAATTCTGTAATCGACCTGCGTTACTTTGTTCGTTAACATAAGAATGCTGATTATTTTTATTTGCAGCCTTTAACTTTAAGGTTGTTTGATGAGGTTAACGCCATTTTGAATGATACGATAATAATAAACAAGTCTATTCCGGAACATTTCTTGGTAGTAAAAGGTAAAAGTTCTTTTTGAACTGATAATGTGGTGTCTCTGTCTGTTTTAATGTCTCCAGCGTTTGAGGACGTGTTTTTATGGAAACTTGGTAATTAATAGGTCTAAGTGTTAATTTTATGCTCAGGGTTAATAGCAGGTTTTTAAATAAAATATGAAAACAGGCTGATCAAAGCTATAAAATGATCCCTTATTTAACTAGACATTAATAATTCAACAGCTTTATGGTAGTTTATTGCTATGTTGGTCTAAAACTAAATGGTACTATGTCATTAAATATATAATTGACTAAATGCATGAGCGATTATTATTAAATATTAACTGTATCTTATTTTAGTTAGCCGTTAACGAATGTTTTAAATATGAATAAGAATTTAATCACGTACGTTGTTTTTAATACTTCATTTAGTTCTGTGGAGTTACTGTTGAAACTAATACCAATTCCAATATTAAATAGACGCCTTAAAACAACGCGTAATTTTAAAATAAATTTACCTACATTACAGTTGCCTCAATTTTAAAGCATGTTGTCTTCATATTATCCCGAATCTATAGTTATTTTTTAGACATTTTGGTATTTAAAAGTACGTACTTACATATTTCCAATGTCAATCGAGCGGAATTATTTTCAAGAGTAAGCCCTCAGATCTATGCTGATCGATTTTACTGTGTTTGTTTATCTTCATTTACTTTGTACAAGTATGTTATTTAACTCGACTTCACTTATTATCTAAGTGTCAGTTCTGTAACAGTTTCAAAACATTTCGCTTAAAAGTTGGTTTTGAACAAGCCCCTCCTCACAATATGAAGACCCTTTTCATGAAACGTCCCACGTACGTTGGTTGTACAAGTAATTTCACCGGGATCACGTCCTAAGAAATTTGTTAACAAAATATTCTAAATCATTTTGTAAAGTACGTACAATTATAACTAACTCTCCAACAACACAAATGATAATACATCAATGCGGGAGTTACTCCAAACAAAGCACATGCTCATACTCTCTTGACCTGTCAACTGTAACCAAATACAAAAATCTGCCTTACTTTACATAAAGATAAGGTTGAAAATCTTCTGGCAAGACACGAAATAGTACTTTAGCATAATCAGCTCTTGTCTTTTTCCAGGACATCTGTTAATTAAACTCTTTATTGCTATTTGCGACGATCTATTATAAGTGATTGTTATTCGAGCATTTAACACGGTGTTTATAATACAAATAATTTGCGGATGGGTCGATCTAAATCATGAGTTACCCATAAAATCAATCGTTCATATTGATAAACCAAAGTAGGCAACTTCAGAGACAATGTGTTCTGTACCTTGCCCTTATGGTCTGAATGGAGTAAACGGTCTCGATATGGAGTGTTACTTGGGTCAAAGTTCACAATACATAGAAGCATGAATTGCCCTTGGCTTGGAGATTAAAGTCAGCTGGTTAGTTAGTTTCATTTACATCGTCTTAAATATTGCAAGGGCTTACCTAACTGTTATATGAATTTGTAATAAAATATAGTAGTATAGTAAGTTACTTCAAAAAGTTTCCTTCTTTATCAGATTTCTATTGTATGAAAGGTCGTTACCAACACTAGTACATACATCATTTTGCGAATGCTGTCCAAAACAGTTTGGAAAGCGTTATATTACAATCCACGTCAGCCACATCGACTTCAATATTCGTAACTTTGACACGTCCATTCATCATGTCCGTAAAAGTTGTCACAAACGCATGTACCGCTGAATTCGTCGAACAAACCATGTCGTCCATATGTGTGACCTTATATGGCCATGTTTTAGTCGCCATATGCTATACCGTGTACCGTACCGACCACGACTGGTCATTACACATGGTGCATTGATTAACTGTAAACGGCTTTGGAGCGCAATCAACGATCACATTGAAAGCAAAGCACATTTTTTGTTGGATCTCAGCTTGATATTGATACCTCGCTACAATCGTGTTGTGGCATTCTTTTTGTCAATGATACGGTTAACGCTTAATTAAGTTTTGCAGTTTCAAGCTACTTTAAGCTTATATTTTTTGGTCTTTATCGAAAAATTAATGACGAACCTTGCGTGTAAAACGAGTCGAGTCCGAATCTGACTTATGATCATTGCATTACTGATAGCGATCTAGACATTTCTCGCTGTTTATTTATACTTGCCATACTTGTATTTTATTGCCAGATTTATGTTTTAATCAAACGTAAATTTCTTGCCAAATAAGTAAAGGTTCCAACATTTAATTGTGTAAAATAAAATATGAACAATACGAGAGTTTTGCGCAGAATCAGCAGCTTGCGTAACCATGTAATGCCTTACATGGTATAACTCGGGCCGGTATAGGACCTTCAAGAAGTGGGTCGCCGTTAATGCCATCTGGTCAGACAGGACAGGGCGCGATGCAACCACGCTGTGGTGTAATACCACCGTAACGGTACCAGAATGCCTCGTGTGAGAGAACTAAGGGCTAATTAACATTCTGATGACATGACATTCCGGTTTTGATCCTTTAAGGATTCGTTAATTTACGACTGTTTGCTTATTATTACTTTATGTAAGTTTAAGTTTTTGTTAACTTTCATTCCGTAAAGCAGTGCAATTTACAAATCCTAGTACTTGTTTATTTATGCGCTGTAGGCGTCCTTGTGAAGGCTTTACAGTTGCCCTGCCTGAACTTGTTATTAGCGAATTTAGCAGAACAGATTGCGTTAATTAGTCATGGAATATTAAACGCTTGGAGCCTAGTAATATTTTTGTACAACGCGTTTATTATTTTTCCTATGTTTGACACAAAAATGAATAGCAATTGGAAGGACTTATATTAATAACATTCTTTCGATAATGTCACCAATCTCAATCTAATGAAAAATAAGTACGTATGTACTATCACCGACATTGCCGCGATACCACCTTAAGGGTGCTTTTTGTTTATAGTGACTAGCCGCTGACACCGCCTACCATTTTTGTGAACCAATAGTGTTTTGGAGCAACAAAAGATTTTTTTAGTTCCTTAGTGGTTTTTTTTGCTGGTGATTATGTACATAGATAGGAACCGTGTGGTTTTTTTTGTTCTTCAAAATATGGATTGATCCGGGAAACGACCTTTGTACAAAGCTTATATAGATTTTATTAATTTAATCCAATCAACTTAGCCTCGAGAATATGTAAGTAACGTCAGTCAAGTTGCAAATCGATTCACATATCAATAACATGATGACTAAGCGTTACTTGGAAGTGTCGTATGCCTTCGACTCAACGCAAGCGTTCGACTGGTCGGCTATAGGCCCTAACATTCGAGTCGAGTTGTCTGTTCCTATGTCGATGTCGCTGTAACTTTCGTACCTATCCCCTTAAGTAGAACATCTTATTTGACCACATCCTACTAATATTATAAACGCGAAAGTTTGTATGTATGGATGTTTGTTACTCTCTCACGCAATAACTACTGTACGGATTTGGATGAAATTTGGAACACAGATAGTTTATAACCTGGATAGGGTACTTTTTTTTATCCTGGCTAGACCTAATTTTGAAGTCCATGCAGACGAAGTCGCGGGCAGAAGCTAGTTGGGGTACTGTATGAATCAAAGACTCATGAAAATATTAATCGATTGTTGTGTTGTGTTATTTTCGGTTCATAGGGTTTGCTTGGTCTGATTTCCTTTAAAATCCCCATAGAAACAGCCGCTAGATTAGAATTTGTTATCAAGAGTACTGCATTCATAGCTCCAGAAAACTATTGCAAACTATTGCATATTCAGGTGTTAAACCAGATCTTAGGTAGCTGCTACTTCGGTAATAATGTTATGATACTCTTTAAAGCTAGGCAATTTAAATATTCAAGGGCATTCGCACATTCTATTGACTATACCTTGAATTCCTACATTCCGTATATTTAAAACATTCACAGGTGTAACTATTCTTCCTATTGTTAATATCTATTGTGTGAAGGTGACATCATGTTACCGGTGGCTCGTCATCGGTTCCCAGCATTGTATTGTACGTGGTATACATCCTTATTGCACCGATACTTGCACTTACACTCTCTCTTTTAATATAACATATATTCAGTATAATAGCCCATACACGTTCTTTGGTGCTCTTGCTTTACTACGTTGGATGGTCTTGGAGAGATAATCTGAACCCTTCTCGCTTTAAAGGCGAATTTGTGATCCCTATCATAATTTGCTCATTTGTCTTAGGGTCATCCTCCAGTTTTACCAGGTGGCGTATTTACTGTCTTGGTTGACATTGAAAGGATGGCTACTTTTTAGTACATTGCGTCGTATCGTGATGTGAAATTGTCAACTGATATAGCCAATACGCCAGTAGAGAACGCTTAATATCAGCAACTATACATATGACGCAGATGGATTGTAGAATCCGCTGTTTTACAAAACTGCTAGCTGATTTAGAAAACAGTACTGTTTTATAAAACAGCTGAACGACGTTCAGATGGATTGCCATTGCGATACGTTTAACAAAACAGCATCCCACCTTTAGACGTAATGAGAATGACATATCTACTGTGAGACAGGTTTGTTTATTGTATAGGTATATTATATGGATAGTCACCACTCAAGTAAAAAAAAGATACTGATTGATATTCTGATTTGACTTTCCGTGGCTGGGTCGACGGAGCCTATATATATTGTCGACTATTTAAGTGGTTCGCTATTTACGTCATTCGAAATTTTCATCTTTTTTTTGCTATTGACAAGTAAAATAAAGTTAGGTTATTATTGTTAAGACATACAGAGCCATATGCGACAACATTTCGAACTAAAATCAACAATCTGACAGTTCATTTCACACTGTTTACATAATCTCTGATCGTTGACCCGCTGCATTGATAAACGCAAAACGTTAATTCAATTCTGCGTATTATAGTTCAGTAATTATGTAAAACCGCTAAACGTCGTTCAGCTGTTTTTCATAACAGTACTGTTTTGTAAATTAGCTAGCAGTTTTGTAAAACAGTTTATTCTACAATCCATCTGCGACACATACACTGAATTGACTTCCCGCTTCTGGCTGCGAGCAATCATCCCAAACCAATCACTAAAGAATATCAGGAAAAAAATATCCAATTATGATTTTTCTCACAATATTAAATTATCAGAAAGCTGGTGCTTGACCATTTGATACGAGTCAACTATTACAACACAGACTGGATAATACCATAGCTCGATCAAAGCCCATTTCGCAGTAACTTTAAATTAATATCTGAAGCGATAATAAACTGTCTGGTAGGTGTTAACTATGTATCAAAAGGTCGTGAGTTCAACTCTGACTCCATACAGCCAGCGGTGGTGTAATAACGTTCAGTAGCCGAGCATTGAACATTAAAGTGAATGGGCCTCAAGCTAGTTCAAATAAATTATTTGTTAAACATAACATTTTCATAACGTTTCTTTCCTTTTTCAGGTAAGTTCCCGTTATCATTCCACACGCAATGTATTTCTTGAAAATTGAGAGGTTTGGTATAATCAATTTATCATTTAATTTGTTGGTACACAATAACTTGTTAACTGATGTTATGACTATGATTGACGACATCAAACACTTTGCCATTGATTTCGTTTATCTGGTTGTGCTCGGTGTTTACGAAATTAGGCTAGGTGGCATCTGAAAGAGGAGGCCTTTGCCCAACAGTAGGATGTTCGATTTGCATATGATGATGAAGACTGTGAATGTCTACGTAAATCTCTTCGAACTTTCCCATTATAAATACAAACACATTCAGACAATTATTGTTAATTTTCTTAAGCCCATCACGCAAACAAAATCATAATATGTCCCCCACTCTTATTTTGATCGTCTTTCTCTGTAAGATCGATATGTAATATGTCGAGGCGAGCGATCGACAAACCGGTATCGATACCGTTGCCTGTGGCATTTTGTTTATGGGTCGTGGGTTTGAGCCAGACGGCGACTTTAGGACTTTTTAAAGACATATTACCGTCCATATTATGTATAATTTCCTTTTTGAGATAAAGAGAGCTTGTGGATGGTTGAATCTATTATATTTAACAGAGTTTTAAAGATAATGTGTACGTGCATGTAAACTATTTGCACATACAGGCCATGTTTCAAGCTTCAACAAGATTAATGTCTTAGACCTTCCTGTAGTAGTGTCCATCTTGAATTATACAAAACAAAGGTTATTGTGTAAATTCACACAGTCGTCATAAGGGACAATAGAGATATTGTCATTAGGTAATGAAAGTAATGCATAGTTTTCTAGTTTATCACCTTGTAATTGAATTATTACCGAAGCTTGTGTAATTTGTAAATTGCAAACATCGTTTAGTATCTTCTTTGTGGGTGTAAAGTCTAAAGTGTAAGCTAATGTGAATTATTATTTGCTGTTATTTGTACACTGTCAACCCTTAACATCTCGACTTGTTTTGATTTTTTGTCTTTTCTCTTGTGCCGCCTTCTGGACTGATCCATTGGTTTTGGTAGGGTTATTGCCATAATAACCGCTTCATGCAACTATGACCAATTCAAATTCAGTAAAACTCCACTTACTAAGCCAGGTAAAAAGCGTGAAGAAAAACTAAGTAAATCCTTCCATTCTTAGTTAATTGAGTATCTCATAATGGTCGTTCCGTTACGTGGTCGCCGGTCATTGTCGTCAGTCGGGGTCCACGGTGGAGTGGCGTTTCGTTTTATTTAATTCTCTCTTTTTACCGTCTACCCCGCACTTTCTTTGTTTATGGTTTTTAGGTTTTGAGTGTTTTATTGATGATTATTGTTGTTTATTACTTTGTCAGTTTACAATAGATTATTCTCAGAAATCTTAGTTTGCCTTGGATGTCACCGTCTTTTTGCCAATATTTGAAGTTTTAAAATTTCTGGTTTTTATATGGTTTGTTTCTATCAAGATTTATATGATCATTGTAAGTGTTCCGTGTTGCAAACGATAGATGCGATCTGTCAGCTCTATCGATCACGAGTACTACATCGGTTTAGCATAAAGTACGCAACGGCAAGTAAACATCTGACCTCATAATATGTACTTACAGTGGAAAAATAGGTTCTACAGCATCTTGAACTGGCATGCGACCATATGGTCAACTAGATTACTTAATTCATTGCGATCGCCATGATGAATTGTTTAGTCACAGCTGTGCTAGCCCAATAACTACCATACTTCAAGTACCCACCCATTCTGAATTCTAATGTCCAGGCTTACCGAAACAAATTCAAGGTATTTTGAACTTAATGACAATAGAGATAAGAATTAAACACGGTTTTTGGTGGTGTGGTGATCTAACTGGAAATGTAGCAAGGTGCGTCAAGGACATCACTTAACGTTTGACTGTGGTTGTTTCAACTTTTTTTTAACCAGTTCGTGTCTTGCTCTTAGGGTTGTTACGGTGAAGTTGGGATTTAATATTTTGTTTATTCATTAAAATTCAATGGCAATGAAGTAATTGAAGTTTTAATATAAATTAATCTAATTATCATTAATCTGCTCAATTTATCTTTATGTGATCATAGATTTGCATTTGTCCAAATATAGTAGAAGTCAAATAAAATTCTGCGTGCACTCCACAGTGTAATTTTGTCAAATATCTCATTATTTTTCAATATCTATCTATCCATACATTGACAGCCCTAGTTACGCCCGCTCCTCCCTCGCTCCTCCGCAGCGTCCTCAGCGGGCGAAGGCCGGCGCACGCGCACCTCTTCGAATTTTGAATGGTCCAACGACAATATGGCAGCCTCGGTACCGGATGTGTCGTACGCTACTAACGATTCGCTAAATTCGAATATTTAGTTCTATTGTTTTATTAAATTGAACATGAAGTCAAATAAAAAGAACTTTTAGTTGAATTTAAGCAGAACAGAAAATTCATTTGGATGTTAATGTTTCGAGTTTTGTTAACGTTTCATGATTTTGTTCTTAAAATAGTATCTTGATTGTTATTAATGTGTTTGGATACGCTTGTTTTTATAACGGTTACCTACTACTTGGCTAGTGATAATGATTAACAAACTGAATAGTTTTCTAAATAACTGTTAGAATTGTCGTCTTTAATCTCCTCGTCAGATTTGTCGGTTGATAAGTAACGAATGCAGATTGTGTTAAGATAAATTGACAAATATTAATCACACTAGTTGAGGTAGCATTTTAAACATTTTAAAATAATAACAGAAACCGTTAAGAGGTCGCTGTCAGACATTCCGATGTTATCAGTGTCTAATTAAATAACAACATGCAATAATAATTATTTGGTACATGTTAATTGGATCAATTATTATTTTACTGAAGTGAATTAATTGTATTACCTCTTTGCGTTTATTTTGGTATTAATTAAGAATGCTCCCAATATAGATTGGTATGCAAACTCATGTCTTTTTATTAATTTGTTATCCTCAAATAATGAAATAATACGTATGCTACATATTTTTTAAACACATAGCTTGGTGTTGAGATTAATAGCATGGACGAATTCTATCATAACACTTTCTATTTGATAATCTTCAAAAAGTTCTCTCAATCTTAAAATCTTACTATAAATCTCAATAATTCTCTTAAATAAGAGTAATAATTTATAAAACTGGTTTGTGCCCATATTGAAAACTAGAGTGTTAGATAATATTAAACGAACATAATGCTTTCAAAGATCTAGTTTAACCAGAAATGCAACTTTAGAGATCTATAAAAATGCCATAAAATGTTATAAAATACCGGTCGATTATAAACTTGTCACTCCACCATATAGTCTCTGCAACCATAATCTCGGAGAGATTTACGAATCAACTATTAGTTGAAATAATTTATAGGTTTATAGTTCGAACAATTAACGGTTGATAGTTTTTATAGAAAGCTAAATTTATGACACAACATCTACCGTAAACTAAGTTTGTATAAAAACTATTGCGTTGAATATCAGATTATGGGAAGCATCCCATATTGGTCTCCTATTTTGGCCTAGTTCTTCTTATGTCCTGGTTTCTGTCAATTCACTTGCGGCCTGCAATACCTACGATAGCTCTCCAAATACCCAAATCTTACTTGTACATAATTTCCAACAATAAAAAATGAAATTTAACGCCACCTAAAATCATAACCATAAACAGAACGAAATAAATTCTTATAATTAAACTTTTGTACGGCTCAGCCCACCCACTGGTTGTAGCATGCTCAAGCGCCGGTGGTTCAATGGCCGTGCTGAAATGTGCGAATGTCATTGTGTACGCCCCACATTAGAATAACAGCATAATTGTTCACTTTTTGTACATAATTGAATTTAATTGTACGTCAAGATGCGGCGATTTTGAGGCGCTGTCCGAAGGCTGGTAATGGAATTTGGTTAAGCTGCTATTTAGTTATGATTTTAGTCATAATATTGATGTAAAGTACAATTAAGTTATTCGTGCTGAATGGAAGGCGAGGCATTTGCCAGTAATTGGCCTAGTAGGACTAAATATTAAACTAAACAATTAGATCTAAAGGTTACAACTTCTAACGGATTCAGTGTTTTGAAGTGCTACTTCATTTAATACTCTTGAATCTTATCTCACTTGACTGGTTAGAGATAAAACGGAAAACTTGACATTGTGCCTGCTTTAATCAGATTACCTGATAACAATTATAGAACTATATTTCAAAACTTTGTAATTTCTAATACACATTCAATTTGCGTAGTAAATATTGTCTTTGATAAGATTTAGTTTTACCATAGTTTGGTTAATTGCGAGTAGCGAGTATCGCAAGCGTGTTTCTGAAATGTGAATTTCTTACTATGTATGTGCAGCATGGTTCCGAATTACTTGTATTTGTATTACTTTTAATATTTTTTCCTAGACCCCTTCAGCTTATTACTGCCTTGCGTCTCATAATCATATTATGAAGCACTTAACTGTTGAAATCTTCCGTTCACCAAAGTGGCTACTAATAAATGTACATAGATTGGATGCAAACAAATCAAAACACGCGACTACGAGAGTGATGAACATGAATGTTGATGAAGTGAGAGAGGGAGAACAAAGAAAAGATGAACAGATTGTGTAAGTAAGGGATGATATAATTGAAAAGGGCTTGAATGATAAGGTGATGACTGATATTGCGCTGACCCCAATTAAATTGGGACCAGGGCAGAAAGAAGGAGTAGATCGACAATGCAACAATATTAAACCCTCAGGCATACCGCAAACTTTATACGTTCTACACGAATAAGAAAATGATACAGCTCACCAGCGTCATTACTTTTGTCTGTCGATGACTAAATCTCAGAAAGTCTTTCTGTCTGTCCACGCTTATCCTGATACAAATTAGAAATAATTTCTCAACAAACTATTTCAATCCTGAGCTATACGTGTACCACAAGGAAATCCAGTGTTCGATTTTGACGTAATAGCACGAAATCTTTGCCGAACGTGTCGTGGCCACAATAGTAATAATTACTTTTTAACCGCGCCGCCGCAAAGGATTGGGGTCATGGAGCCAGCTATTGTCTTGTGGCTTCTGAGTTATGATCATTGGCCAATACATCGATAGTCTCGATCGGGATTATATGTATTCTCTATGAAAAGGTAGATGGGTTAGATAGCTTCTTTATTAATTACATGCGGTTTGTATTCTACGATATTTTGTTCAGAATCTAAAAAGTTTTCAAAGTTTAGAAGTCTTGCACGGTATCTTCTTTAATTACATACCATTTCAAAAATACTTTAGCTAATCTCTTTTCCGCTCGTTAAACTTCTTTAGTTACTTAAAACCTGGCCTACGGCCTTTGGAGAAAGTTATCTCGTTTCTTATCGTGATTACCTCATACGTTCGTAATGTTTCGTTCCTGACGCTGGTAAAAAACCCAAGTAATTACCGAGTCTCCCGAAGTCAGGCAAATGCGCGTGACAGAGCAATTGTCATGTAACGACATTAGTTCTCCGTGAGAATACTAGCTAATCTCTTACTCCGTGCCGAAGTTACAATTGATGGGAAATGTTTGTGTTCCGTTTCCCGGAAAATCTGCGAATCGTCTGAAATTTGGGCTGACGTGATTTGTTTTTGTATTCTTATGTATGTGTTAAATACCTCCAATTTTAGTAGGTAAAACCAAGTAATTAGGTGTGCAGAAAAACAACATAGTTTCCTTTAATAATTTACAGAAACGGTAACACAAAAAGCACTAGTATTAATTAAGAATCTTGAACATAAATGACTACTTATTTCAAAGGATACTGGTGTGTAATGATGCATTACCAATATCTGGTAATTCCAGCTGAGCTAAACGAATGTGTGTTAACAGTTGACCACAATAGGAGCGTGTTTAAAGTTGTAGCCTTCGAGAGTTGGCCCAGTTATTCGACTATTGTGGCTTCTTTGATCACTTGTACACGAATTTGGATTGAAACACTATTCAAGTTTTTTACAATGTTGTGGGGACCTCAGATTATTAACGGATCCCCTACTTGAACACCAGGTTGTGGGCTTCAAAACTTGTCTTTAATAATGTCAGTAATTTCTGGAGAGAGTATCCCTATATTTTATACTTTTCCATTGTTTCATGGTACTCATATATAGGTGCCTCGGAGAGCCGTTTAAGCCGTCGGTCCCTGCTGTCAAATTAAGATCTATGACAGCCGTTACGAGTAGTCAGAGGCCTGAAAGTCTGACAACCAGCCATACCACGAGACTGGGTTGTGGAGGTCAGATAAGCAGTCGCTCCATCTAAAATACTGGTACTAAGCTGTATCCGGTTTGACTGGAAGCCGACCCCAATGTAATTTGGAAAAGGCTAGGCAGATATATACATGCTACTCTCATATAAACTTAATAGAAACTTCAAAATCTAAAGTATGCAGTAAATCAGTCTTCAACTTTTCCACGCAAGCAAAGCAAGGTGCAAATTAATTTGTTTAGTTTTTTTACCACTAACTTACTTAGATCTACGAAAAAGTGGATGAAAGTTCGCCGTACACGGTTCACATCAATTCCGTTTCAACATGACGCTGGTTGAACAGTCGTCAGAGACGTGGTCGCAATAAAAAAAAGAGCCTACCATGTTAGCTATGAGCCACTAACCTGACATATCACTCCAACTATGTCTGGACTCTCAGGAGACGCAGCGATATCTATTTATTCGACAAGTTGCGACTGGCTGACTGCCAACTGTCTAGTGAGCTAAGCTTTCAAGGAACCGTCTTGTGGAACTTGCAGTTTATAGTCTAGGGTTATTTGATTAGATATATTGTGGCTTTTAGTAGTTTTAGTGTTTGTGCTTATTAGCTTTGAGTGGCGCCTGCAGGTTTCGGAATTTGCAATGAGTTAGGAGATACGAGGGAATGGGTATTGTAAAGACTGGTATTGAATATTCTGATTAAAAATCAAGCAGTACTTGTCTTCGTTGACATTAAGCCATGTTTTCACCGAATTTATAAGTAGATCGCTTTCTAAGAAGACTTCATCATTGCATTTGAGTTATTCCAAATGGGAGAGTTAGACTGTTCATAGTTCGGTTGCATTGCAAATAAAATTTTGCCTACGACACTACTAAACTTAGTGTGTTTACAAAAGTGCAATGCAGCGATAATGCAATTTCTATATAGATGTTGACTTCTAGATTTCTTTACCCAAAACGAACCATATCCAATACATAACCATATACAATACAATAGCTTTACTCTTGAAAATAATTCCGCTCTATTGACATTGGAAATATGTCAGTTCGTACTTTTAAATGCCAAAATATCTAAAAAATTATTATACATTCGGGATAATATGAAGACAATATGCTTTAAAATTGAGGCAACTGTAATGTAATTAATTTATTTTAAAATTACGTAATGTTTTAAGGCGTCTATTTAATATTGGAATTGGTATTAGTTTCAAGAGTAACCCCACTGATCTATCAACCATCCAAATGGACATTAATACTTGTATAACATTATGGCAAGTTGCTGTGACCTTTGATACCAGATTGGTGCTGATGGCAGCAGGCGACATATTTAGCACTAGCGACTTATGACTCATGTTAACGGTCGGCCGGCCAGTTTTTTCACGATAAACTAATAAAACTAGACGTTAACACATGGCGGGTGAATCATTGCACGTTAGAGTTTGAATTGGTTCCGTTTATGTACAGGTTTGGGGTTTATGTTAGTGTACACTAGCAAGGGAAATAGAACGGAATAGTATTTCCCTGTAGAAATCATTGGCCACTATTTCAGTCCTGTGCTTTATCTTCGGCTATAGCAATCTTCCCAAAGATGCAGCAGAAGACTACTATTGAATCTGAAGAGTTCCGCAGTGGACTAGTTCATCTGTTTTGTATAGAGATGATATATTCGGCGATCATACCTGGGCTCCTGATTCCCTTAACATCATCTTGATTGCCCTTTTAACAGGAACTTCTTCCTTAATTTTTTCGATACTTCACACTACTGTTTATCAAAGAGCTGTTCTTATTTCATTTGCATTTTCTTAGTCTTATCTATGATCAGAAATAACCTCTATATATTGAGACAAAGGAACATATTCTAATAATAGTTTCTTAATCGCTAATATATATGGTTTATAATATAGTTGGATATACCAAGTGTTAATGTAAATTGCTAAGTTAATAACAATAAATATGAAGGCAATGAACGCTGTGTTGCAGATCATCATTGCAACGATGCAGGGTTGTACGTTTTGAAAATAATTGTCGACGTCACATCAAGATTTAAGATAAATCTTTGAAAAGCATTAACGCATGCTTTGCGAACTCTAAAGTTATAATATTAAATGGAAAAAGAATACGGTCGCGAGCAGGATTCGTAACTGCGCCTCCCGGATAAATACTCCAGGCGATCTGACCACTAAGCCATCTCGACCTCTGCTCACTACCGTGAATTCTTCTTCCACATTTAAACACGTTTTGGTGACGTTATTGCCTTATTCAGTCCCTATACATGTGACCGAACCAACACGACTAACTTTGCAGTTAACACAATGTCGTAAAGATGCAATTACCTTAACAATTAAAGATAAATCTTTGAAAAGCATTATCCGGGAGGCGCAGGATCGAATCCTGCTCTTGACCGTATTCTTTTTTCTATTTAATATTATAACTACACATCAAGATTTAAAAATTATGCAAAAAAAAAACTGTTATTCAATCCTCGCTTACAGAAAAATTGGTTTTCTGTAAACAGAAAAGTACTGAATATCGATACTGCATAATTGCAGTGCATATCATAAACAATCATGTTCTGCCAAGTGTAGTAGCAATTATTATGTTATTTACAGAAATCTTTTGCAACTCCTGCTATTTTTAAAACACGCTTTTATACGCGTAACCTCCATTCGAATCCAATTACGGCAATCAGTAACGTAAAAGTAGTGACGAACGTAATTTCTCGGAGGGTATCACACTTGTCTCGTGAGGATTGAATTTTATCGATGTTGGCAACCTTGGTGTCGTTTCGGCGGTCGTTACCGTTCGAACAATGCTGAGCGGTCAACGCACGGTGCGGCCAAACGTCAAAACAATACTGTTTTACAAGCTACCACGTGGTTTCAATTTGAGCGGTCGGCTTAATTGCTCGGAATTGGGGGACGCGTTGATTTTCACACATTTTGGTGTAAGGTTCCTTTATTGTTTCGTATGAAAGGAACTTCGGATGGAGGATAGTTAGTTATTATGTAAGTTTTAAACTGTATTACCAAAAGAACACTACCTCATCGTCCTGAAGAGCGTAGTTTATTACTGTATTGTGGATATTCAATCCAAATTTGCATTTTTTTCTTTTTCTTCTTCTTTCAATAGAGCTTGAAATAGAACATAGCATCACATAGCATCATGCCTGTATTCCCCTAAGGGGTAGGCAGAGGTACACAATTGTATACCCACATTTCACCAATCCTTTTATTAAGTTCCATGTTAGGTGGTGAGCCTATTGCCATCTTAAAAATTGTAATAGTAGTAATTATTTATATTGTGATAGATACCTCCCCAGACAAACCAGCTTTGGCAATATGACTGAAGTGTATAAGTATATATTGTGCAAAATATTTTCGTTAATTTTGCAAAATATATATAGTATTTGGTTGAGACGCGTCTTCATGAGTCAATTGAACTCAATTCAAAGTAATTCAATGATTATATGCGTGAACGATAAAAAGTTAGTGTTTGGCATAAAAATGCGCTTACGCATTCACAACCTCATTGAAGTACGTGTTGCGTAATTGTTTTTATATAGAAATAATGTATTCAGGTCAATGATTAATACCTTGCCTAGTTTGGTGATATTTTTTCGAGAAATGATGACTTATTGGGTTTTGTCTAGAGTTAAAGTGGCTTTTAGGCCCACTAAACGCACACATTTTTAACTAAAGTTACAATATATGTATCTGCCTAGCCTTTTCCCAATTACATTGGGGTCGGCTTCCAGTCAAACCGGATTTAACCTTAACCTACAATGTTGACTCCTAAATCTGTCTTACAATTATTTTTCAAACTATCTCTAATGAACTGTTAAAATACCCCTTCGGTACCTCTGGAGTCCGATCACTTCTAATAATATAAAGTGCAAATTAATGGTTATAGGGTAATGTGCCCCTCGGCGGCAACTAATATTATTTTTAATAACAAATAATCTAATTCCACTTATTGAGCATGCATTTGAATCATTTCGTAGAGTACTTGATGTTTCTGCTCTATAGATTCTTTTAACGTACTTAAAATGTTATTTCTACGAAAAACATTATTTCTTTCGGCACTTAGATATTAAGGAAATGAAGAATGCCTCATGACTCACGCTGCATATTTAAATAAGCAAAATTCGACGAAGCAGTATGAGAATTCAAATGAGCATGACCATTTTAAGCCAAAATAATAATGCCGTTGCGACTTTCGAGAGAATGATTGCGAGTTTTAGAACAACCCTGCATCCGTTACACTGAATTCATACCTTAGGTGCCGATGGCCGATCTTACTATACTTGCAAAGTACTTTATACGTTCACACTTCTTAAAATAGGCTTAGAGGAGAAACAGTGAGCGCATTTACACGATCGATTCGCTTCGATCCTGATTTGATGCGAAAATAATTGTATTGGTCCGGAAACTGATCAGAGCAATACCGGCTCTATGATAGACTAATTTCTTCTATTAATTTAATATTTTCTTCTTCTGTAACGTTTTTATTAGCAATAGATTTGGTTATTTTATTATTAGTCAACGTGAAAGCATTTATTTCAATTAGACCATTTCCAAGTACTTTACAATTGTCAAAACAAGTTGCCAAACACTTTGTCTTAAGACTTCGGAGTCATAGTAATTCTGTATTTCCATATTCTTACTAAGCACGTAACGTAAATATTTTTCGTGTTAACTCACGAGGGAAAGGCTTGGTAACTACCTGCGATGACTCAAGTAAGATGGATGGTTGACCCCAATCATACATGGATAATTGTTAAGTGAATCATTTTGTCTCACATGGAAGGTATATTATGAAGAAAGGCCCTTGCGTTACCCTAAGCCTCGACATATTTTTGGCAAGAAAAGATGGATGGAATAAGTGGAAGATGATATGGATAAAAGGGAGGGAATACTGAGATAACGGCTAATAAAGATCTGTGTAAGAAAAAGACAGGTAGCGCCGACCCTAAATAAAACTGAGATAAGGACAGGAAAATTATGATTTGTTACGTATAGTAATGTAGTCGTGTTCGTCTCTAATGCGCTAATAACTTTGTTGATTATCTCGGTAATTTAGTTTTCGATTGGTGCAACTAGTATACGAGGTAGTATAGATGGAAGAGCCAAGGCAGGCCAACCTAAGCGAACTTATCGCAACGAAATTAGACTGGACAAGAGCAAAATAATCTGACGAGCATGCATAAAGAGGGAGTAGTCGTAGACAAAGCATAAGAAGTGTGCTATAACCCAGAATCGTAACTGGTGTAAATCAATCCTGCCTGTCCCAATCACTATCACTACATATTATAAAACAAAGTCCTCCGCCGCGTCTGTTCGCGATAAACCTAAAAACTACTGCACCGATTTTCATGCTGTTTTCACCACTGGATAGAGTGGTTCTTGTATACATTGGCTAAAATATAATTATATTTGTTGGAGGTGTCGGAAAAAATAAGCCGTCTGGGGAGCTTTCAACAAAAACGCTGCCTAACTGCCCTTTTGATATATAACAAAATGATGTATGGTGGAATTTTGTATCTTATATAGGTCTACAGAAAAGTCCGCGATGGCATATGTCTATCTCTTCAGGATAATATACTGTATCAATTTGAATACTTTAAAAATAAAGCGGTAATTGGAAATCGGGAACGGGACCAAAATTTCATGATTATTTTTGGTCGCAATAGCCGCGGGAATAAGCTAGTGGAAAATAATTATTTTCGATAGATAACATCAACATTCATATCCTACATAAAAGGATTTCCAACTGTATTGAGTGGTTTTACAACTTCAAATACACTATGGTGTTGTATTTCTCATCAACTGCATGGGTTTCCCCCTTAGATAACTTTTCCGATTCCCCCAAACAACCGGAAGTCCGTCTGGACGGATATTTTGTAACTGCGAAGTGAGGAAGTCCCTCTTACTTGTTTAACTTACGGTATACTTGGTACGGCGTATAAGAGTCCTGATACTTTGTGAAGGTGTGACGATTAAACATTTTCAAAATCATGACGTGTTAATTTATGCGCGTCGTTACATACAAGTTAGATTTCCATAATATCCCCTTGATTCAAGCAGTTCGATGACTAACTGACAATTAATAGCTCTTTCTTTCAATAGCCTCTGGTTTCCAGTGACTCAAATAGTTTGTTATACTCGTACAATGCGATGCGTATGACGCATTACGTTATCTCACTCCGTTTTAATATGAACTCTCCGGCTATTCACTGAATTTATTTTGTTTTTACTCATTTTACCTTTAAGTGACGTGTTTGCGGTTAAAACTGTATTTTTAAGATGAAAATATGTAGTTCATAGTTCGTACTTCGTCATGGTGATGATGAGTTTTTTGCTATGAGAATAAAATGATGTCTAAAATGAATTTCAATTTTGGTTTAAGTCATTATTTTGTCTGAACTTTAGAGTGTGTGATTTCCAAATATATAAGTATATTCCAAATGGGAAGGCACTATCTTCTGTGATACAAGCCATAACCTAGTCCAGGAGGCAGGGACTCCACTAGTATGTAACATATTTGGTTGCAAATAAAGAAACATTAAATATAGTAAAAATTGTGGTCAATTTTACTGTTATTCTCATGTTCAATAAAGTCATTAGCAGGTACATGTTTACGATCATATATCATGTCTGTTACATTTTGTTTACGACATGACTGTATATCACATACAATACTCCCATTATGGTGTTGTTCATAGCTCGACCCATGACAATAGATTCTTTGACATAGGCCAGACATACACCGACGTATCGTGTTTGATCGACGAAGTAGTGCAAATCGTGACTGATCGTATCTGGTTGGCTAAATAAGCTATTTTCCTTATTTGTCCTGTACTCTAAGAGCCCGCATACGATGATATAGTTAGATAGATAGATTATATTTTATTGTACACTGAACAGAACTTTAATATGAGAAAAATAAAACAAACAAGAATAGTACAAATGGCGGTCTTATCGCTAAAAGCAATTTCTTCCAGACAACCATTGGATGGAAAAAATAACTAAGAAATTTGTAGAGGGCAGTTTACAGTGTACGACTGTATATTTAATATAAAGATACAACTATAGATAATATATAAATAAATAATTTGGTATTTAAATAATAAATAAATAATTTGGTATATATATAATAAATAAATAAGATAAAATACATATCCATACACAAATAAATGGAATAGTCAACGATATCTTAATAGGAAAAGAAATACGTAGGATTGATAGGATAATATGCAGAACATTATCTTTTATTCCCAGAATAAAAGAATAATCAAACTTCCGAACTAATACCATGAATTCTACAGAGACAGGGTAATCCCTGTGTCATGAAAATGACACTCCATTCTCACTACCAAAAAACGCTTTACTTCACCCACAGCTGGATCCAGACCTCTTTTTTCTCGTACAATCTCTGCAGTCCTATTCCAATGTCATCTAGGTGCAATGTACTTATAAAACCTTATTTCTGGATGAAGATGCGGACAAAGGCTATCAGAATGTAAACGAGCATAAAGACCTGATCAGTATGCTATTCTGCTCTATTTCCTTTAATCGATTGTTATGAGTGCTCTCATCGGAATATTGATGATTTATTGCATGTTTAAAGAACCTTAATAACCTAATACCCTTTTTAGAAATTAATCAGTTTCTTTGCAAAATATTAATGTAAAATTAATTTTGGGAGTATATTAATCCAGGCAGATTTTGAAAAGGAAAACACCTTTTATTACCCATTTATCATTTTTTTTTTTTATTACTGTTAGTATTGTGGAAGAAAGCAAATTTTTTATATATTTTATTTTTTGATTAGTACGGTACAAACCAATTACACTACTCAACAACAAAAACTTAAATAGCAACTTGTTCTAACTTTACTATTACAGCTCAAAACTTGGCGACATTAAATGTCATTAACATCAGCATGACCCTTGGTTGTAGCTTCATGGTTTACAGTTTATATTCATAGATAATTTATGAGAATGTCAAGAGCATACAGGGATTCCCCGCATTCGGAGAAATGAGTTGGAAATTGTAATAACAAACACTATTGTAAAATATGAAGATAATATCTCCGAGAGATTACATCACAAAACTGATTAAAAAATCTTCTAGTGCAATATTACAAAATATTATTTTATTTGCGTTTATTTGAAGTGTGCCTACACCTTATTGTATACCAGATCACCTTAAGCACTTCTGCCCTTCTAAAGCAAAATTTCTCAATAAAAATGATATCGCACCTAAGGACCATCGACAAGGGCGCTCCTACCGGACCGGTTCGGCGACAGACCGGAAAATTGGCGCGCGACAACACGACGCCGGCGACAAGACAGACCAACCTAATTGTATTAGACGCTTGCGATTGTCGTGCGACTGGTATTGGAAATGTCTCATTAGTTGCCGGAGATGGAGTTCCGTAGAAGATGGAATTTATATGTTGTAATAGTTGTCGTATAAACTTTACAATTTCGGAGTTTTTGATTAGTTTAGCTAATTGCCAATAAATCCATACGTCTCAGTAATTAGTTTTGCGTCTTGGAAATTTGTGAAATAATGTTGACTTAGTGGTAAGCTTTTATATGAGTGATGTGGATAATGATTGCCACACGACTATCTCAAAATTTCAAGAATGATTTAGTTGGGATGTGTCTAAGAGTGAGAATAAGAAATACCACAGCTAGACCTATAAAAATGGTCCAAAATTTTAGATCTATAGAAACGAAATTCTATGCCATATACCAAGATTATTTCAAGCCTAGCTTTAAAGCTGGAAATAATCTTGGAAATGTATAGTAAGAACAGAAAGCACAACATTCTGCCACTGCATCAATTGGGTCTGCACGTAGCGATATTAATCTTAGCCTTCTTAACCGGTCAGATATTGTGTTATAATCCCTATGAAAAGCACAATACACTTTTTCTTAATGCGACGCGCTCAAGAACCAGAAACAGATTTAGTCAGATTTATTATAATACTGATATAAAAGGTAATATCTTGCGTATAAAGAAGGGATCGCAGATGGGACCGGTTCAGCTTTAGACCGGAAAATTGGCGCACGGCTCTGCGACGCGACTCCTCTAATTAATTGTATTATACATTTTTGTTTAGTAGTCTCATAAAATTTCATACTTTTCAGTTTTAGATACTGTTGGTCTACATCGGTAGTTTTGATTCCGTATGTCTAAGGTTATTTCGCACCTTTCCACAATTTGCGAACTTTTTTTATGAGTTTCGGTTCAAAGTGGCTGCTGTGTGCCTTTTATGGCCAAATGCAGTCGCACACTGACATTGAGAGTTCTTCAAGGTAATTCATAATTCTATTCATAATGTTTACTCCATCAATAAACACCGACTGGTCCTTGTGTACAGTCCAACCATTTAACATCGATCCTGTCATACCTTCGTAAGAGACTAATGTTTGCCATTAATCTTATAATCTATTAATCTGTCTGCGTTTTAATATGAAACTTATATCATTCGTTACACATGGACCACCTCGCAACTCCCAATGCCAGGACGTCCTGCAATTAATAAAGAAGACATTCGATTCAAATCCAGTTCATTATTAAAATGTTTCTGAATATTTACTATCGGTTCACAACAAAGCGGCAGGTGGTTCGACCTCCCTCCCTCTCTTACCCCGACGGGTGCAGGTGCATTGCCCCCCTAACTCGGCCCGTCTCGGAGATTATAGGCTTGGTAGAAAGTCAATGTTCAACAGAAAAATAAAGGTATTATTGAACTTTTGTCCTCTGGTGTCCTTTTGAATTGTGTTTCGAAAACTGGAGATGGATATTTATCTTTATATTTCTTATTGGAGTCGTAATAAAGAAATACTGTTTATTTTAATGTTCACACACGAGTTAAAATGATCCTATAATTTACTTTTGCAGTACGTATAAGTAGGAAAACATGTTTTGCATCAATGGCGATGGGTCAGTTGAACTACCTTGAAAGTGTAGACTGGTAGTCTGTCCTTGGCATACCCAGGCCAAGGTATGGCTTTTAGTCTACACTCCCCGCTACTAGACGGGCCGTCGACGCCTTCTTTTGCCAAGGAATAGACGTCGTGAAGTAGTACATAGTAATTTCACAGGTAAGACCAATTTGAATCAGGTACATCACACCAGTAAAATTTTTGCCTCAGCATCAATTTTTGTTTCTGTAACATCATTGCTACCATTAATTCCCGGGTTTCAACTTGCATGCCACACCTATCTATTAAAAAAATGAAGTAATTAATTGATAAAATGGCCACAGTAATATTTATTATTTGAGTACCTGAAACATGTGGTCATACGTTTGTAATAAATGGTAATGCACTCCCTTTAGCCATTATATGCCATTACTTAGGGCGACTCGGTAGCGTCTCCGCATAGTTGGAATTAATTATCATGATAGCACCGAAAGCTTATTCGAGTAACGTGCTTCCTAGATCGATACTGCGATTAATCGTGAATGTTGTCAATTTGATAAGGTAATTGTTTGAACAGTTTTAAGGGCTGATTTAATATGAAACGATAAGAACAATCGACAGATAACAAGTGAATTGTTGCACCTAACATCTAATAGCAATCTGAACCTATAGTTTAAGTATCAGTGGGCTTACTCTTGAAAACAATTCCGCTCGATTGACAATGGAAATATGTATGTCAGTTAGTACTTTTAAATGCCAAAATATCTAAAAAAATATTATAGATTCGGGATAATATGAAGACAACATGCTTTAAAATTGAGGCAACTCTAATGTAGGTAAATTTATTTTAAAATTACGCGTTGTTTTAAGGCGTCTATTTAATATTGGAATTGGTATTAGTTTCAAGAGTAACTCCTCTGAAAATATGCTTTGCGGGTCCAATTCATACCAAAATGTTGTGTTCACAATTCAGGAAGTGAAAGGATAAGGAATAACTGTTAAACATTAAAGCTACATCTGCGGGATGTAATGTACACCTGTTCTCACTAAAAACATTTGTAAATTTTCTTGCCGACCTTCAGCCTTGAAGGTCATCTACAATATCCATTGAAGCGTTCAACTAACGAGTTACAAATACCACCGTGGGATATGAGCTGACGTCATCACAATCGCGATCACGTCATCCATTATCCAATCCTGATCCACTACAAACGCGCAATGTTTGTTGAAGACTGACAATGAACGTCGTAACAATTCGGTACTTAGTTAATTCAGTTTTCATTTTGTATCTGTATCAATTAGCTGATTGGTCCTAAGGCAGAAGTTTGAAGTTAGCATGTCATCTTCTTACCGGCTGGACTCCGAGTTCTTTGCAAGTTGTATTTATGTATTGACAAAACATTTTGTTTCATCAGGTTGTGTTTTTACAATCAAAAATATATCTAATAGTTACCTCTTGATTAAATGGACTATCTGACCCAGCCTTTAGAAGTTTCTTTATATGGATTTACTTGATATGCAGCCCTAATTCCGATCGAAATGGTCCTGCAAGCGAACTGCGCAGTTGGCCGACAATTTCAATGCAGTTATGTCACCTGCACCAAAACTGCGTCCTAAGTGCTATTTTGCAGCTAGTTTGAATCCCAAATGCAAATCCTGTCCTTTAGTTATTAATTAGCAATTTACGTTAAGAACTGAGATTTACCTACGTAAAGTATACCGAGGCTTATCTTATTATGCATAATCGAAGGGCCAAAGGGCACAGATAAGATACTAATACAGCAGATATGGAAGTCAACTTCAATCTTTACTATTAATCAATAGTTCCTTTGACCTATCTGAGATATTGCTGACTTAAACATCCATTTAAGGTTACCTATATGGTCTAAAATGAACTAAAGAATATTGAAGTTCGATGATGGCCCATTGTGTATTGAAGGTGTTTAAGCAGCTATGTGTTCGGCCCTCCAAATGCGACAGACAGACGCCACCTGCCACTTTGGACATAAAACTGGGGGCGTAGCCTAAAACCTTCCAATGCTATTTTTGGAAGCAGGGGATTTTTGCCGTAACTGTTTTCCAGTAACATTTGTGTATTAAGGTTACCTGCAAGGTGGACAGATGACCTCAAAAAATTACGTGTAGATCCCTTTTGACCAGAAGTCAATGGGGACTATATATTCAGTGGTGGACATTCTATGGTTGAGATGACAACTGACAACGATGAACAAAAAAAACTAAAGAAGAATGTCAGAATTTATGAAGATAAAAATATCGTTCATGCAACGTATCGATTTATTACTGAACATTATAAGATACATCAGGTCCTCATAACTTCCAGGGCGAACAAACAGGCCTTGGATCAGAGCCGGACCACTGCCCAAATGATTAATGTTCTATTTATTTATGATGCCGACAACTGGGTGAGGTTATACACGCGTCTTTCGTAACGTTTAATGTGTTGAGTGTATGAATTGAGGACATTACATATTTTTATTGAATGACTTTGGATTCAGCTTCAAAACGTGGAACTGGAACTTGTGATTGCAATACTTATAATCCGCCTGAAGACTTTATCACCCTGAAATAGGTACGGCAAACCCATAATGTCGAGAAAAACAGCGCCCGTGTTTGCAAAAGCATAAATAGGTAACGAATTAACGATATTCTCTGACAGGTTTTTTGGGCACAAGGCATGCTGACTGCCTCGTTGTTCTAGTGGTCCCAAGCGCGACTGCTGAGCAGGAGGTCTCGGGTTCAATTCCCAGGTCGAGCAGTTTTATTGAGTTTTTCTGTCAGGAAATTCTCAGTAGCAGCCCGGAGTTTGGAATTGTGCCCAGTTGATAGCAATAGGCTCATCACCTTTTACATGGAACTTAATAACAGCATTGTTGAATTGTGGGTTTACAACTGTGTACACCTCTGCCTACCCCTTCGGGGAGTACAGGCATGATGGTATGATGTACAAGGCATTCGATAACACTATTATTCATATTAATCACATAGTAAACACTGTCCATACAGTATTGACCCAACCTCGTTGAGTCAACAAAAACAAGGGAGTAGCACAAGAACAAAACGCAGCTATATCGCAACGGATGCCGCGATACGAAACGAGCTTATATCCTGCGCGAGCGCAGTTGAACGACCCCCACCATTCCTTTGATAATAAACTAATTACCAACGCTAATTGATATTGTTAAAAATAATGTTTTTATTGCAGTGAACACTGGACAAGTCTCATTCCTCTGATAAGAATATTGTTACGTAAAGTCCCTGATGAGATTGTGGGCTACTTGGTGAAACATCTGCCTGTGCTGACCTAGGAATAGTATCCTCATAGCTGCATTGACTGATAAATACCATGTTGCATTCTTTAACGAGTCGAATATCTGATTAGTTCGTATATAGTTCAGTCAAACATTTATAATGAATTAAATATCATTATCATGCCCTTAGCCCATAATAAACTTATTTTATTAATAATGAGGTAAACGCGAATAATTCATGTTTCTGTCTTATCTCTTATCGTAAATGGAAATATTGTAAATAACAACAAATCACTTATTATTATTTATAAAAGTTACTAAAAACACAATCTTACTTCCTGCTCATGTAGCCGCAGTTCATTGAGTCGCTTCTTCTTCCCAGGTTAACCTGGGACTTGGTTGACCAGGCTTAGTCACTGGGAAGTAATGAACGAGGGGCTCATTCGCGGACTAACCATAACTTTTGACATTTAATAATGCGATTCTTCTCAAACTCTTTTCAATTATATTAAAATAACATACTGACTACCAGATACAAGTTTTGCTGGCAGTATTTTCATATATTGCAGCAGATACGGTAATTGACGCAAAAAATAACTAATAATTTATGTTAACGGGAGGTGACGACTATCGTCAATATTATTAATTGTGGTCTAATTTTAATGGTACCTAGTAATTGTCTTCACCAAATTTCGTTAGTAGTCTGTGATGGATAATCCACATCCACCAAAAAGAGTGAAGGAAATGTTTCATCATAGATTGAATATGAGATGGCTGAGAAAGCAAAAAATTGAGATTTGTAGCTAGCTGTGAATGAAGAGCTAATTTCAACTTCATGCAAGCGTTCTATCTTCGCATTTCTTCCTATCCAAACCAATCAATAAATTGTGAAGCCTATTCAAAGTTCTAAGCGATCGTAATGTTATCTTCAAACAAATTGCTATATCTAATCTTGATCTAGGTTCGTATGTAACAGTATATATGAACGACAAACAATAGATACTTCGCCCACTCGCTTCCTTAACGGCAGCACTATTTGGGTGATTTATATTAAATACTTACTGTTTGAATAGACAAGCAGTGATTTACACAACGTTTATAGTGATTACTTGATTAGCCACCACTCGTATATGGAGCCGTTGGGATAGGTTGATGTCTTACTTTTTGCGAGACTTAGGTCAGATGTTCAAATAAGAAAAGTGATTGAAGAATTTTGGTTGTATCTGTATATTGTACCTATGATGCAGGAGAAATTCCTAATGTAAGGCAATGCGCCAAATATGTATTCGTGATTGTGATATTGTGGAAACAAATCTAATAGTCTAAGAATATGAATTATGATATTCGCAGCAGTAATCTGGGTGATAATTAAAAAGTCTTTGTTGAGAAGTTTAACCTTTTAAAGTAATTTACAATCTTTCTAAAGATACCATAGTATATATAAACAGTTAAAAATAACTAAATTCACGTCTGGTTCTCTTTTTTGGGCATATCTAAAAAGCCCCAAATTCAACTACTAATATAAATTATCTCGCCCTTCACCTTTCATTCTCACTAAAATTCAATATTGACTCCATCACTTATACCGTCGTTATTCCTATAATAACTACAGCACACTTTTATATCAAAACATTTGAATGACCATATAAGGAGGCCTTCAAGTCACGTACAGCGTTTCACCATAACACGTCTGCTAGCAGTGACTCATGCTCTGTTTACATATTTAGTCACACTCGTACATGCTAACTTCAACTAGAATTTCAAAGAATTTAAAGTTAATAAAGGAGATTTTTGCGTGTTGGGTGAGGTAATGTGGGCGATAGATAAGGATTACCGTCGTCACTGACTTAATGTGTTCGTTAATTATATCGTCTTTTGGAATTCACGTCTGTCGATAGCTGGAGTTTTGATAGCAGTAGAGAAGGAAAAATTCTATTTGCAAACTACTTGCTTGTGCATCCTCCATCCTATTTTGGGCACCAAATATATGATTCATAAAAAATGATAATAAATAATTAAAAAGCACGCCCACGTGAAGGAAATGAACCTCTTAAAAAATAACACTTATTTTTGAGTAGTCGTGTAAAAAGGTGCATGGGCATTCGGTCGCGGTAGCAAAATCGCGCGATTCAGCGTTAAATCGCTGTATTGGGCTTCCAAAGAGCAACTTAAATATAAAATCACTGATGCTAAAAGTAGCAAGTCGTTAAGGCTCCTAGTAATTCTGCGTAAATAAAACTTGAAAGAATTCATAATTATAAAGTTGGTATTCGAATTCTTTTCTAAGCTTGTAAAGATACCTTAAACTCTAAAAGGGTAGAGCAATAACCAAGTTAAAATGGTGATTAGATCAACCAATTATAACTTAACATCTCAATACTCCATTCATTATACCAATAAAGGATCCCACTGAATCGTTAATATTTATAATTACCCTGCATTCTAACACACTGCCTGCAGTACTGTAATTATAAGGTTTATACATTCTGCTGCAGTGGCTGCCTCATTTGGCTCATTGGTCATGAAGTCCTGGGTTTCATCATCAAAACAAATTAATACATATAAATATTTGAAAAGTATTAACGCATGCTTAGCGAACTCTAAAGTTAATATTTTTTGTGGAAAAAGAATACGGTCGAAAAGAAGACGCTGTGACCGCTAAGTCATCTCGACCTCTAAGCTGTCAGGGGGCCTGGAGTATTTATCCGGGAGGTGCAGGTTCGAATCCTGCTCACGACCGTATTCTTCTTCCACACTTTAAAACTAATTAAGTAGTGAAAACCTGTTCATGTCAGTATGAAACCAGTTTTTTTTGGTTCCTTTAAAAATAACAGCCAAATAACATAAAACACCACTTGATGAATTTGAAAACAATTGTTCGTATTAACAACGGTCCCATGACTGCATGTTAACCCCGGCTATAATGTGAATAAGTCACGACAGACGATGATTACTCCAAAAATCTACTGACTGGACATGTTATACATTTTTAAATCACTTTATAACTGGTTTTAATTGCTATTTGAACCTTTCAGGAATACTACATACAGAAACTTATAAAAATGGGACCAATCTGAAACTAAATCCTTTCAAATACAAAAATAATTTTCCAAATCGGTTCATAAATGACAAAGTTCTGAGGTAACAAACATAAAAAAAAATAAAAAAAATAAAAAAATACAACCGAATTGATAACCTCCTCCTTTTTGGAAGTCGGTTAAAAAGAAAACACATAAATTGATAATAAGGTCACCATCCCCCTGCCCTTATCCCAATTTATTTGGGGTCGGCGCAGCATGTATTCTTATTCCATACATCTTTATTAGCTGTCATATCTTCAGTCACTCCTTTACCTGGTAAGCAGGTTTTTAAGCAGGTATATGTAACTCCTCATCATATGGAAAATGTGCTTCGCGGTTCTGTAAAAGCTATAATCATGTACCATACGTTCTAATAGGAGATAATACTAGAGTAGTTAGCAGTACAGTAATTAAAAGGCGGCCTCGCACGGCCTTGCCTACCGTTTGTACAGATGCGCAGACGCGGCCTATCGATCGCTCGTATGACTCAGGATTGTGAACGTTGAGATAACGTTATTGGATCAATATTCATTAAATGTGTTTTATTCTTATCTTCGTAATTGAATATTACATTTGAAATAGGCGTCTAATGAACAATGGTTTGCTTCTATGTAAGAAAAATAACTTGATCGATTTGCTGAACTGACCACGATATTTAGCACATCGCTTTTACTAGTCGCTTTAAAATAGGTATAGCATGACATATCACTTCAAGTACCTGTGGTGTGACTCTTGAAACTAATACCAATTCCAATCCAATTCCAATGTTAAATAAACACCTTAAAACAACACGTAATTTTAAAATAAATTTACCTACATTACAATTGCCTCAATTTTAAAGCATGTTGTCTTCATATTATTCCGAATTTGTAATGAGTTTTTAAACATTTCGGCATTTAAAAGTATGAACTGACATGACCAATATCAATCGAGCGGAATTATTTTCAACAGTAAGCCCAATAGGATCCTGTTGTATTCTTATCTCCTACCATATGTAATATCTCTTCAAAAATATACAATGGTCACACATTTGATTAGTTCACTTTGCATTCAAGTAGCGGTTGCTCAATATTAATTAACGGGGATCCATCAATTTGTCCAGTGTCGTCTTTCATTAAAGTCTTATTAAATAAGCCTTGATAGTGCTTATTAACTTCGTTGTTGTGTTATTCCAAGGTCATGATCATTCTAAGAACAATGATCATTACTGTCAAAATATATTTTATGAATTATTGCTGTACAATAGATTTGATTTATGGCATCGCTACACGTGGCGTTGAATGGTGTTTTCACTTCCGAAACGTCAAATCAATGATGTAATTGATCCGATTGAGTTTCATACACATTTTGGATCTCCGGGGAGTCTGTGAGTTTAACCAGCTGGGGTAACCTTGTCTTCGCTACTATCACTTAGGAGATATGTTCGAAATAAGGTTTTCAATTGAAAGTATGTAATTGAAATCAAGATAACATCATCTCTCGTAGTGCTGCAAATCTCATTCCATCTTTGGAATTTTAACATTAAACAAAAGAATTTCTCGAACGTGCTCGTAAACTGGCCCATAAAATATCTTTGCGGCCATTTTCGTTTGCCGAATGTCGATGTGGTGAGTCATACGTTACGTTGTAACTCACCTTCCCATTGTGCGCACGCGGTGATTGTGTTCCTAATGATGACACATCGGTGTTAACGATGGTTTTCGACAACTTAAGGATCTGGGGTCAAGATGAAACCGGAAAATGT
Organism: Xylocampa areola; assembly: GCA_935421205.1. Classification (NCBI taxonomy): domain Eukaryota; kingdom Metazoa; phylum Arthropoda; class Insecta; order Lepidoptera; family Noctuidae; genus Xylocampa; species Xylocampa areola. Next base: position 19,684,867 of record OW285205.1, on the reverse strand, counting down.
CAATAAGTATGGTTCAATGATTGGGTTTTAAGTGAACGACGGTTGATTTAAGGCCTCCGTGGTGTTCGCCTAAAGCGGCAGAATTTCCTTCCTTTAAAGTTTTTTATTATATGACGGAAGATGATCTATTGAGTCTGTAGATACTAGTTTTGGGTTAAGAAGTATCAAGAAGATTTGATATGGCTTATAAGTAGCAAGTCTTTTTTTTTTCTTTGTTAAGTGTAACACCAATACTTAAACACAGCATAATAAATTTAACAAATCAACTGAAAAAACTCTAACATTCATAGCACGCCTATCCAGCTGTCATTTTGTCACTCAGAACTTGTAAAATGTCACTCGGTCGCACATTTTAAGCGTTCGGCGCATTACCAAAGTATTTATTAGTGTAATCCATGTATGGGTACCGTTGAACACGACCAAATAAGGCACCAGTCTCGTGGAAACTGTGTCGTATTAGTTTTTGTAGTCTTTCGTAACTAGAGGTTGCGACACACCTCACAATTGGATATGCAGCTGACTAAATCGTATTTTATTTTTTGGAGACAGTTTGTATGGTTAAAGGCTAGGGACTTCTCTGTCTTGATAATATATGAGTTTTTCAAAAGGAAATCTATCTGTGTCATCTAAATTCAAATCTGAGAATCTTTGGCGGATCTATCTAGTTTGCTTACTGTGATATCATTTCAAGGGAGCATCGCATTAGAGTCGGACTCATGCCTGTGGTATCCCTTCAAGAATTCCGTAACGAAATGCCTTCTTATATGAGGTCACCACAAACGTCTAGCAGAGCAGCTATGTTGGAATTTTTGCGAAATTCCGGAGATCCGACTAATGTTATAAATGTGAAAGTTTGTATGTTATAATATTTGTTACTAAACGGCTGGCTGTTAGTATGAATTTTAGTATAGAGATAGATTGTACCCTGGAGAAGGACAAGCTACCTTTTGATGCGCAGATGAATGATATTTGCACTCACATAGAGACTCTTGTATAAAGTTGTCGAGAGGATTTAATAGTATTTTAAATACAATAGTAAAACTTTAACATTACTTAAAGCTTTAACATAAATCATCAGGTACCTACATACTTGCCCATCGCCCACTCCCAACATTAACGACAGACATTCTTCACACTAAATATTCAACACTTTCACAGATTTCTCGGAATTCTTTCATACATGAAATTGTTTTACACCCAACTCACCCAGGTAAGGATGGAATGAAATATATTCCAATAAACTGGAGCAGACTTTCTAATTAGCATAATCGGTGGTTCTCAGAATGGGTAGCAGAGATATATTGCCGTGCAGCCCAAGATTGCAAAAGATATACTGACATTATGTTCCATAAAATTGGGCAAGCCGATAGCCATTTATCTGGGCCAAATTAGGGATATCTACAGGTACCGTAAGATTTCTTAACAAGCAATTAAGAAGACTTTCTATTTCTTCGACGATTTCGATGGCATCAAACAAATTAGACTTGAAGGAAAAAACCCGTATGGATTACTTAATTACTATCGAAAACACACTGTTTTGCATACAAATGTTGTTATTATTGTATTGGAAACAGGTACAATGTTTATCTGTATCCTGTTGTTTAGAGCTTGCCTGTTATCTTCAGTTAGCTAATTTTAAATTGTTTACCTAGCTACTGGTTCTTTCTGTATTAATGTTTTTTCAAGTTTGTGGCGAAAGATTGTGGTGTAATCTCGATCCTAATTGGGTTTTTACTTAGTAATTAGGTTTGTCATCAGTAGTAACAACCCGAGATTGAAATATTTACCATACCATGCGGCTTCTTTCTTATCGTAAGTATCGTTGATGAAAAAACTAGTGTCAAAATGTAAACCACCCATAAGCCTAGCCTTGGACATGGCTTTACACATCGTCTTGATTTATCTCTCAAGCGTGCTGGTTTCCTCAAGATGTTTTCTTTCACCGTTTTGAGTGAGTAATACATATTACCTACATATTACAATGATTCACATTCTGTAAAAATGGTAAACTAAAGTTCCATCAGGATGGATAGGATGACTCCCCACTAGACAACATGCTAGCGTAGATGGACCCTTTGGCTCAGCCACGTACCTACAAATACGTACTTCATAACAATAAAAATATATTGTGTCTGCTAATTACCGAGCCTACAGATTAAGTGTCATGTAATAGTTGGTGAGCCTATTGCCATTACCGGGCACAATTCCAAATTCCGGGCTGTTACTGTGAATTTCCTAACAAACAAAAAGCAATAACACTGCCCGACTCGGGAATCGAACCCGGGACCTCATGCTCAGCACTCGCGCTTGGACCGCTAAATCAACAAGGCGGTCTCAATTATTATTCACCGGTTACTACTCACGTGCATTTTTTGGTATTTTCCGACTAGTTTCGAACTCGAACGGAGCCCTTAGTCATGAGTGAGCCCGCAGCGATGTCTCAAGTCAAACTGGTGAAATGTCTCTAGAAAAATTAAAAAAAAACCTGGGATTCTTTCAGATTTCTACTATCAGCCATAACCTATCAATCCATAGATCATCCGTTAACAGGTCAGGTGATAACGCAAGCATACTAATAATCATTCGCAGTGCCCCAGACGCGGGTCACATAGTAAATTGATTGATATAATTGCGTTTATCATAGTGATAACTGATAGCGTATCTAAAGTGAAACTTTGAAGGAACCGGCACTGTGTTTGATCAATAATGTTGCCGAAATATATGTCTGAGAATAGTTTGCAAATTGGGTAAGCTCCTATTGTTGAAAAAATATTTGCTTCCATAATTTTACTTGCTCTTATCTCGTAAGAGTAGAATTAAGAATAAAAGGGCTGAAGGACCAAGAAATAAACTTATGTGTAATCCCTAACTCATTAATTTATGGTTTCCTTTCAACTTTTCTGTCACTGACACTACTTTCAAACTTCCTCTAATATACTCGTTTCTTACCTTATCAATTCTTGTCACTCCAAACATCCATCTCCACATTCCCATCTCCGTTACATGGACCTTTCATCCGTCTTCTTCATGGTCCAGCATTCGGATCCATACAGGACGACAGGTCTTATTACTTACTTAGATTATTCGAGGCTTAACTTATTTTTTATCACAAATTGATCTACGTTTGGCCACCAACTCGCCTGAGCGTAAGCGACGGTGTGGACCAGGATGGAGCACGTAGATCCACAAGAAATCTAATCACTAAGTAGAGTAGATAAATTTGGGGAGAACGATAGTTAGGGAGTTGGTGCAACTGTCCAGACCCGTCTCCCCCAACTGTTGCTCCGGACTACCGAAACACGACTAAGTCGCTTCACGGCATCGCTTCCTCCGATGGGTGGTAACTAGCCGCGGCAGAAGCCTCCCACCAGAGTTGTGTTGCCTGCTTTGCACCACCCAGGGGCCACGTGTAGGTATTCCATTTTAAGGGTGCACTCCTACGGATGCGGGAACTCAGCCCCCAACTTATACTGAATCTCTGATCAGGTTTTGCATACTCCCAAACATGTAACCACAACATGATTAGGAATTCAATCAGACCATATCAATTCCGTAAATTTTACGATCACGCCAATTAGTACCAAGTTATAATTCTGTCACTAATTACTTGTTTGCTCTGAGATCTAGTGCTATCTACTTGACCTGAATAACTTAATGTTTTAGTGTTAAAGTTATTTGCACCGATACTAGGCAGGGCAGGCCTGATTGAATTCTATCTGGGAGCTCGTATAAAATGTTATGTTGATCAACATTTCAACCGTTCGTGTACTAAAATGTAATTATGTACGTAAAGGACGATTTTAATTGCCTGCTTATGGATTTTAGAATGAAGGATTAGCCTGTCACTATGCTTATGGAGAATTGGGAGCATGACTAATGAAGGTAAATCGATTTGAAGGCACAGAAGAGTAAATCAATGAAAGTGTGATAAAATATTGGCTAATATTTCAGAATCAGAGGTTCATCTCAGGAATTTAAAAACATTTTGTAAAACCTGAATAGTCAACTACTGGTGCGAATCCAGTGTCAGTGGTGCCGCCAGACTACTGATAACGCAAATAGTCTTTCTTAGCTTATCGTGCTTCTCATGTAGGTCTTAATTAATCCAATAAATAATACTACATTCGTAGGGAAATAAATAAAGATAAAAAAACCTTTCTGCAACTCTCATAGGCGCGAGGCCGTCGGTGGTCGCCGAATTCGCCGACTCATTACGCCGTCACTATCCAGTGTCTTCCTCAATGACATTACTATCATAAATCTAAAAAAGTTAAAAGGAAATATAATAATACGCATATATATACATAATACAAGCAACTCGAGACATCTCAACAAAAAGTCGCACATAACAAAAGCCAATTTTCTTATAAGAAACAACACAATAGTTTATGCGCGGGCGCAGATGCGCGGATGCTCGCGATTGTTGCGCGTGATTCACTCTTGCACACTTGTTCTTGCCGCCATTTCTACGGATGCGGATACTTTCGTTTTCATTCGGGTTTTTTCCTCGCGTTGTTATGACACTGATATAGCTTATTAGTATTGACGTTCCATGGTAATGTGGGAAAGAGGTAGTGTGTCAGTATTATCATCTTAAATTTATTTATACTAATATTATCTTTACAGAATTACACCCAAAACTAAATAGAGAGTCGTCAAGGTATTAAATCTGAATTAAATCCCAAACACGTGTTACCAATGCCAGTCTTTACATTTCATTGAGGGTCAACTGGCAGGGGGTAAACTGGAAGGCAGTCGACAAGATCGGCTCTGATTAAGTTCAGAAATCCAGATCCATCTCAAAGTCAAAAGTCTTTATTTTTAGGCAAATTACCTGCACGTAAACGTCAACTGATTTTGATTGTAGCACGGTTCCAAAAAATTGGTCTTATGGAGAAAAACCAGCAAAAGACTCCATAGGCACTCTTTCAAAATAAAATAATACAATCTGCTCCATTCTCGTCCCCCGAATTTGGTCCTTACATACGCAAGTTTTAGCACCAAATTAGATGTGGAAAAATTTCAAGTCCTACAAGTTACTGGAGTCTGATGGAGCCGGGCTGCTCCGTGGTTATGGCCTGTTTCCTCGAAGATTACACATCTCTTTATTCTAAATCTTTTTATTATTACTAGAGGAATAATCATTTACAATGACTTAATACAAGACTTGATACTGAACCTTTTACTGCCAAGATTATGGGTACACAAAGTGGTAATAGTAACTACCCATCACATGGCACACATTCTCCACGTCAAATTAAGCTTACGATCACTGTAATAGCCATATCGAATTTCATTTTCATCCAAATACTTAGTACATGCAGTTTATTACTTGCTACAACTGCCACGATGCCGAAGTATTTTAAATCTTATGGACTTGCAAACTATGTTCTATTTTAGTTTGGAGTCTAGAAATTTGGTCTCTAAAATTGCTTTGGAAAGAACCTTTAGGTTGGACCACCACAAACTTTATTAACACCAACTGCAAGAAGCAAGAAGATTATTCGTTCCCTAACAGTTCCCTCCGTTTAACATTTACATTTACATTGCTCATTAAACTCTTGTTTCTCCTTCCACAGACATACTCGGGCCTCTTCTGCGTTGTGGTGAACCCCTACAAGAAGCTGCCCATCTACACGGAGAAGATTATGGAGAGGTATAAGGGCATAAAGCGGCACGAAGTACCTCCTCATGTGTTCGCCATCACAGACACAGCATACCGTTCTATGTTACAAGGTCAGTAAAGCTCTTAATTATATTTCTATAGAAATCTTTGTCCCGCATAAGGATTACTTCAGTGTCGCCAAAGTCAAAAGATTGTCTTTTAAAAGTGAATTGTTAATTGATTTTAGTTGCATTGTCAAAATGTTGTATGGAAGAATCCGCAATAAATTTCATGGACACCCTTTGGTGCATGGACGATGTGCAGCGTATCAGCGCATCGACGCATTACAAGCACTTCGCTATCCTTAATGGAAAAAATACAGGTTCTCGCAATAAATAACCTCTCGCCTTGTACGAAATAAAGTGGTATGCGACAGTTGTGTCGTAAGTCATTCGGTATCGGCGCCATTACAGAACAATTAGACGAACGGCCTCTTATCTTTGAACTCTAGTGAGGGGCCCGGTATATTGACTATCGATAGTCATTTCAGAATGTTTATATATATATATAATTCAAGATAAATCTTTGAAAAGCATTAACGCATGCTTAGCGAACTCTAAAGTATATAATAAATGTAAGTATATATTAAATGGAAAAAGAATACGGTCGCGAACAGGATTCGAACCTGCGCCTCCCGGATAGATACTCCAGGCGCTCTGACCACTAAGCCATCTCGACCTCTGCTCACCACCGCGAATTCTTCTTCCATATTTTAACACGTCTTATGGCGACGTCATTGCTATCAATTCAGTCCCTATACAAGTGACCAAACCGACACGACTAACTTTGCAGTTAATACAATGTCGTTAAGAATGCAATTACCTTAATATATTAGAGCAGAGGTCGAGATGGCTTAGTGGTCAGAGCGCCTGGAGTATCTATCCGGGAGGCGCAGGTTCGAATCCTGTTCGCGACTGTATTCTTTTTCCATTTAATATTTATATATATATATCATTTGATTTTACTAACTGGTTTTTTTTTGAGTTGCCTACCAGTTTATGTTTTGTTGTGTATTTTTAACTAAATACGTATAATGTCAACGCAGACGGGGGACGTTTTGTTCGCGAAAAACAACGAGCAGATAGGGACATTTCTTTTTCCGCGGACAAAAGCTTTTGCCTACTGCGTTGTGCATTCTCCTACAAAAAGGTACCAGAAAAATAGCTTTTAGACCGTTTCTAAGTAAGCTCGACCGCGCAGTTAGTCCAGTTTCCAATAAGATTTATGAAGTGGTTATAATTATTGTATTTCACCTAAAGCATTCTGGCTAAATACTATGTTATCCCCTAAAAGGGTACTAGCTTCATGTCATACCGAGTATGGGAAAAGCTTATTAGCTGTTTGTCCCTCACAGCTGTGCCATATTTCATTCGATATCGCTATTACTAAACAATTAGAATGAGTTAGTAAATTATCTTTGTCTGGAATGAGGTATTCCTAAGTAGGCAGTTCGTGTCGATACTACATTATTCTAAAGGAAATACGAAAGCGTATTTAGGTCTATACCATACACATGATGTACTTTGTTTGTAAAAGGTATATTAACACTGTTATACTTCATCGTATTCGAAATAACACTCAGACTTCCGAATAAACTCGTAAAATTGTTTAAATGTTGTGATGGGTGAATGATTTCGGACCTGTTTCTTGTGCGTTGATTTTGTACCATAGAGACATTTTCATTTTAAGTACTTTCTTAGTTGAACTAAGACATCACTGGTGTACGGTGAAGGACGAATCATCGTGTGGAAACCTGGACGCTGGAGTTGTCCTTGAACCCTCTGTCTTGCAGTAGAACAGTTATAGGCTGGTCAGGTGTATGTTTAACCATCATAGAAACATAAAATATATTTAAATCTAGTATTTTACCGCAATACTTGACATCTGACATCATCATGAGGGGCTCGTGGCTAAGTAACAGCCACACAGATCGATCGATCGAGGTTAAGCTGCGCTTACCGCGGTCGGTCTGTGAATGGGTGACCATCATTTCATACCGAGACCCCTCCGTGCCTCGGAGAGCACGTTAAGCCGTCGGTTCCGGTTGTCAAATTAAGATCTATGACAGCCGTTACGAGTAGTCAGAGGCCTGAAAATCTGACAACCAGTCATACCACGAGATATCGTGTTACCCAGTAAACCCAGTACTGGGTTGTGGAGGTCAGATAGGCAGTCGCTCCATGTATAATACTGGTATTAAGCTGTTGCCTCAGTCATTAGCAGACACAATCGATTTTTATTGTTACAACGTACTGATCTGTACGTTGCTGAGCCGAAAGGCTCTTTAGCTAATCAGCTAAGTACGCAGGAGATATTATAGTGCACAAGTGTATGCTCAAACATAGTTGCACTCCCTCTTTCCACACTCTCATAGCCCAATGGAAAGACAATCCGACACGACTTGAGAAAGATCAGGTGCAGGACCGACGGCTTTACGTGCTCTCCGAACCAGGGGGGTGTCACACCACCAACTTCTCTCTGTGCTGCTACTGAGAATTTCCTAACAGAAAAACTCAATAACACTGCCCGACCTGGGAATCGAACTCAGGACCTCACGCTCATCAGCCGCGCTTGCAGGCAGTAGACCAATGAGGCATCCAGACCAAAAGACGATAAATGTATGTCTGTTTGTCGCATCACTAAGTTACAATAGTACGTTCTAATGATCCGCGGTGAGCACAGGTAAGGGGGAACGCCCCCGTCATAGTGTAGCGTTTCGTAACTAATAATACGATGGTATTGTATCAGTAACTATGGAATACAATGCAAATGTACGCAGGAAACAATGGTCCAGGAAGGAAAATGTTTTAGAATAACAATATCTGCTCGCTGTCCTGCTTGTTCGACGTTCACGTAAATAAATCGCCTGGAAATATCCAAATAATATTGTTTAGATTTAAAAGAACAGGGTTAGCGGTAGTTCGATCACTGCATGTACCAAGATTTTCTATATACTAAAAATATTAAATTATTCCGAATTCGTATTCATAATACCATCTTGTCTAATTTAGTAAAAATAAGGACAGTAGGCTTCACGTCCGTGGCAACACTTTGAACTTCAGCTGGCCTATCGTAGTAGAGAGTTCCAGTAGTATGCTAGGTCAGCTTATACTGGTTTTGTACCACTGAAGTGTGGGCTACTGTACCTGCACCACACCCTTCCTCTTCTTCTACTTTCTTTATCAAGTACTGATTGGTGTTGTTGTGTTTAAATTGATAGCCCGATTAAGTTCAAGGAAGTTCCCCGAATCTCAAAGCAGTTTTTTTATTGTACTTTTTTCACGAATTAATTGAAAAGGAGAGGCCAAGCCAGTCAACTGATTGTTGAACCAGGTTGACGCTCTGATTCTACTTCTTATCGTGTGGTTGATGAAGAACCTAGTGCCTGAGCGTATACCGCCCGTAGCTTTCTGTCAGCTTTACACAACACCGAGAACATCTCACAGGTGTGCTGATTTCCTCACGATGTTTAAGGTCATTTTAATCGGTTTCATTTTAATAATTCAAAGAGCAGGTTAAATCTCTTTGAGTCATATTTTTCACACAAAAATCATACTGCAAATAAAAAACGACAATAATCTAGTATCCAAAACTATAAAAATATACAGATACTTTCTGTCGACCGCGTCCAACATGGCACTAACAAGAGTGTTTCTTTGAAAGAAAATATATTCATAGCAAATAAAGGGTCGCCCTGAAAGCCGCGAGACCTAGCCTCGGGGTAGTCGCTATTATATCTGCCACATTAAAGCAGTCTGGGAAACGTGTACGCGAATACAAGTCTCGTGAAATTATTAAAACTATTCCACATGTTTTGCATTTTAGTGAATAGCTTCAGTTTTCATGCTTACATTTTAAAAGGAAATAAGATGTAGATATTCCAAGTTAACATGATATTTGCACGTTGATTAATGCACAGCAATAAAGTCCCCGCAGACTACAGACCAAATTATCGCTGGACTTGGTCCATTTATTTAGTTGACAATCGGGCAGATTTATATTCAAGAGTAAGCCATTTATTTTATAATGGTTGTTAAAAACCATAAGTCTATTCCAGATTATAATATATGATTATCGGTATTCTGTATCTGGTCCATGCTTTTTTCTTAGAGGCTTTACGCGATCGTCAAATGGTTTTTTGATATTTGTAAAACCTTTGGAAGTCTATTGCTACAAACAGCATAAAATTTAAACACTGAAAGTAACACGAACGAAAACATAGTGATCGCGTTAATATAAATACCAAATTAAATATGAAAATCTTGTATGTAAAAGTCTCGTGTCACAGCGCTTGTTATGTAACTCCTCCAAAACGGCTAGACCGATTTTTATGATTGAAGGAGCTGTGTGCTCATGAGATGTTATGATGTTAAAGTAAGTTTGAGTGCAGCGAGAAAAGATCACATAGTTGTTAAGTAACGTTTATAAATACCAATATGAATTATAAATAAAACTGTTGACGATTCTTTCCTCTCATGTTGTTCGGTTCGTGGATGTTAACGCACTCAATATTAAAATGTCCAATTTATTAAGTAAAATGATGCGCGCCCGATCGAGGTCGCGTCATAAAAACATGTACAGTTTAAGACTGTACAATGATATTTGGTAGGACTGAGAATAGGTCGTAGGCTATTTTTTATACCCCTAGATAATAAGGGTGGTCCTATCCAGAAAAATATTGCAGAACAACGTTTGCGGGGCACAGCTAGTATATATATATAAACAGTGTAATTTTTCATATTCCAGACCGCGAGGACCAGTCAATCCTCTGCACGGGAGAGTCAGGTGCTGGTAAGACAGAGAACACGAAGAAGGTGATCCAGTACCTAGCGTACGTCGCCGCCTCTAAACCCAAAGGATCCGGCGCGGTAAGACAATATTTTGATCACCACTTTAATTTTGAAGTCGTATTGATAGTCTCTGCCTACCCCTATCGGAAACAGGCGTGATTGTATGTATGTATGTATTGATAGGGAGAGTCTAGTGGTCCCAAGCGTGACTGCTGAGCATGAAGGTCTCGGGTTCGATTCCCGAGTCGGGCGTCGGGCAGCGTTATTGATTTTTTCTGTAAAATTCTCAGTAGCAGCCCGGAGTTTGGAATTGAGACTGGTAGTTGGCAATAGACTTAATAACAGCATTGATGAAGTGTGGGTGTACAACTGTGTACAACACTGCCTACTCATTCGGGGAATACAGGCGTAATGCTATGTTATGTTATGTTTTGGGGAAAGCTTAAGTTAGGTTTTATATTGGAAAGTTTGTATAGAAGTCAGAGATTTATTATAAAACTTTTTGAGGATCAATGGGGTTACTCTTGAAACTAATACCAATTCCAATCCAATTCCAATATTAAATAGACGTCTTAAAACATTGCGTAATATTAAAATAAATTTACCTACATTACAGTTGCCTCAATTTAAAAGCATGTTGTCTTCATATTATCCCGAATCTATAATATGTTTTTACAAATTTTGGCTTTTAAATGTACGAACTGACATATTTCCAATGTCAATCGAGCGGAATTATTTTCATGAGTAAGCCCAGCGGTGCAAGCATGGTTCTTTTTGTCGACACGTTTGTCTATATAACACTTCAAATTTGACATAAAGTGTTGATAAAACGATAAAATTCAATACATAAAAACTTATCGAGTCTACAAGTTTGTCGAAAAGATCCGTGCTCGGACGCCAGGCTTGGTAAAATGTTCAAGAAGATGGTGAAATATTTTAGTAGTTAGATAAAATTTATAGTAAAATCGAAAGTCAATTCTGTAGCCTGTGACGCTTTCTTAGATGTTATAAGAAATAATTATGATGAACTGAATTATAGGTGTTTAAGTTAAAAGGTAATTCATTAAGCAGTACTTTTAATTACTAAGAAATTGTATGTTTTAATTTGCACTGTTTGTTATGAATAAATATTTGTAGTGCACAGATCCACATTCTTATCGTCAATAAATATTAACTTGTCAAAGTTCTATAACACGTTTTGTTTACAAATAAGCTCTCAAAGTAGTACTTAGCCTAAACACTCAAGTTAAAGTGACTGTCATGTTTTGGTCATGTTCGTAACAAGTAACTCAATGTTTACTTAGTTAATGCTGTAACTATGGCTTACGTAAGCGTGGTGTCCCTTACTGGGGCCTGCGTGGACTTAATTGTTACTTAAATAATTGAGTAACTTTAACAACGAATTATTGAGTAACTATTGTGTTTTAAGGGGAGGGGAATGTTAGATTTATTTTTTAACTAAGAGGTTGTTGAAGAGTATATTTAGATTTTGGGTCTTGATATTTAACGGCTTATGATATCGTGGCCTCCTGAGCCACAGGTTGTGGGTTCAAACCTGGCATGTACCAATGTGACCTTTTCAATGTCATATGTACTTTGTTATTAATTTAATCTAAGACATCACTGACATACGGTGAAAGAAAACACCGTGAGGAAACCTGGACTTGGTTCTGAAATCGCCAACCCGCAGTGAGCTAGCGTGGTGATTAAGCTCGTGCATTCTCTGTATGAGAAGAGGCCCTTGCCCTGCAGTGGGACAGTCATGGGCTGGTTATTAATGATTTTATTGACATGATTATATTTGGTTTCAGTGTACTGAAATCGTTTCAAGTGATATCACGAATTTTAGTTGCAGTACCTATTCCAAATTAGGGATCATATTTTTCGTATGCATAGTGATTGTAAATACATTTTTATACCTCTCTGTGTAAATTAATTCTGTTCTATGTTTTTATGTAAAGCGTTCACATATTTATTGGTTCGACTATCGCGTTCGGGTGAGCAATGGAACCAGTTTGTGGTTATCTAGCTAACCTCTTTACAAAAAGCTAAAACAAAACCGTTTAGGTACTTTCTCTAATGTATGTCGCTAGTTACATTCTTCGATTACTGCAGTAATATTGGTAATAGCAAAATGTTTTAACATCTAGGTCATAATATTGAGTATTTCGCTAGCTCTTCAATTTAGTAATATTGCAAAATTATGATAATTTTACCTATACATATAGAACCAACTAAGCACCGTGTTATATCTACTTTTGCAACTATACATGTTTCACCAAAGTTACACAGCTAAGATCTTCGACTTTGTATGTAAAAAAATGCGCAACTTTCGTAGTTTACTGTACGCTACCTTTATGTATATTGAGTACCATTTGGACACCTGTATGTAATGGAGGTGGCATGTTTATTTTTTGTACAGCACACCGTTGTACTTTTAAATAATTATGTGGAGTTTTCTGGCAACACTCTTTAGAAAACAGATCTTTATTTTCTGCAACACACTGATGTATATTTTTATTTCCCCTATCTTCCATCGTGATCCTGGATATCAATACGACACCAACAGGGGCCGACACCACAGTTGATTATAGTAAGTCAAGGAAAAATTAAGAAAAAAAAATACTAATCGCCTGCCATATATTTTTGGGGTGGTATCATTTTGAATGTGGTATATTATTCTCAAGATTACGGTAATGGGTTATTTTAATGAATCCAGGAATGAAAAAGTTTTATTTTTAAATGGGAAGGCACAGTTAGTAGGAAATTGTTTTCTATTAAAAATAGTGTCTAAATTGGAAATACGAATTTAAATATAAAATTAATTACTAATCTAAGACAATTACTATTATTTTTTTGCCTAAATTTACATTGAAGTTGAATCTTCTAACTAAAATATGTTAGTCAATACGAGAATAATATACCACAATATGCTCTGGAACGGAATGCTTTTTCCTTTGGTTGGTGGTTGGATTTGAAATGAGCACGGCAAATAAAATTGGTACAGCATCATTTTGGCTTTCAACTACCTATAATATAATAATTTTGTATATATTATGGAGTATTTTTTAAACATCAAGGCTCTGCCTACGTCACTAGGTTGAAATCCGAAGCTTAAAAGCATGCTTGCATGGTTTATGGTTACCCTGTAAAAATATACCTGCGTTATTATTATTTATGTATTTTTTGTTATTTATTATTGTAAATATTGCTTTTGGAGATAGGGATACAGTGTATGAAATTATGAAAAAATCTAAGAATTTAATATATATAAATTATAACTTTAGAGTTCGCTTAATATGCGTTAATGCTTTTAAAAGATTTATATGTCATTCTAAGAAGATTTAATATTGGCATTATAATTTTTTAGGCCTTCAAAATTCTGAAAATGTGTTTATTAAAAACACATTTTCAGAATTATTTCTAAACAAATCTATAACACCATCATTAGATGTTATTCACGGGTCCTATTAATGGAACCAACATTCTTGGCTATGTGTTTTGCAAAATGTCCATTCAGTCATAACAAAATGTATCGCAAATATATTTTAGCCTTGCTAACGTTTAGAATACCTCATTACACTATTATAATAGAACCTTCATTGCCTTTTAAAGTAAGAAGCTTTGCATGCGTCACAACTCATGAGCTAACCAAATTGTGTGGTCATGATTTCATCATTACCTTACATTACAATGGTCAATTTTTATATACCTAGTAGATCGTAAATATACCTCTTTGTAGCCTGTCGTATATAAATTAGTGGCGAACTATCTTGTGTCTGTTTGAGTTAAATATTGTATATATGTTGCAGATGGATAGGAGAATCCGCTGTTTTACAAAACTGCTATCAGATTTACTAAACAGTACTGTTTTATAAAACAGCTAAACAACGTTCAGCTGGATTGCCATTGCGATACGTTTAACAAAACTGCTACCCGCGTTTAGACGTAATGCAGAATGACATATCTACAGTGGGACAGATTTGTTTATTGTATAGATATATTGTTGACTATTATAGTGCTTTAGTATTTACGTCATTCTAAATTTTCTGGTATTTTTTGCTACTGACTTAAAAGTAAAATAAAGTTAAGTTGTTGTTGTTAAAAGACACACAAAGCCTTATGCGACAAAATTTCGAACTGAAATCAACGATCTAACATTTAATTTCACACTGCTTTACACATCATCTGATCGTTGACCATTGATAAACGCAAAATTCAGAATTATGTAAAACCGCATAACATCGTTCAGCTGTTTTTCATAACAGTACTGTTTTGTAAATCAGCTAGCAGTTTTGTAAAACAGCGGATTCTACAATCCATCTGCGACATATATACTCGCATGTGAAGGTGGGTTTTGAAATGCTATGCCGTTCTAAAACACACATGAAATAATGCATCGTTAAAGTTTTATGCATTTTTGTGGTACAAAAATACGCTTGTGAGCAGTATTTTTGGCAATGAAGCTTCAAATCGTATGCTTCTATGCATTTAAAAATTAAAGCATACAACGTTTTTGATGCTGTAATGTAACATTTCGCGCAACATAAGGTGCAACCCCTGCAAAAAAGCTAATAAAAAGCTACTTAGAGGTATATCTTATGTTATAGTTTATGTTGTGACGTTGCTAACTTGTTACACCGTACTAACCCTGTATCATTAACTTGTAACGTTTCATTTCACGCTGCTAACACCTACGTAGACAAACGGACCTACATTTGAGGTAACGGAACGCTAAAATCTTGTTCGTTCGTGTGGTTCAACATTATACCCGTCACGAAATCAAAGTTCGATTTTTTAAATATTTTTGATTATTTACATTTTTTGGCGATGCTTTGTGTTTTGACTTTACTTTGAAACTTTGATTTCGTGGAATTTTAATAGAATAAATGCTTTCCTTAATCTAAATTCACCCAAGGCAAAGCTATGATTAAATAATACCGCGAAGGCATTTCCTAGTTAACGTGATATCATTTAACCACTTTCATTTTTGTCCTTAACAATCTAAACATTAGATAGCATTATTAACAGCTTGAATTTCCAAAATAATCCCATCTGCATGAATCAACGTCTTCTGAACTGAGCACATTAATAATAAACCTGTCTCTTTTAGGGCGAACTGGAACAGCAGTTGCTACAAGCTAACCCTATTTTAGAAGCCTTCGGTAATGCCAAGACTGTCAAAAACGACAATTCTTCTAGATTCGTAAGTATTGTACATTAGCAACATTTCATAGAAAACGTATCATCTGAAATTAGTCGTAAAACAAGTTTTTTTACGTTTCCAGGGAAAATTCATTAGAATAAACTTCGACGCGTCAGGTTTCATAGCGGGCGCGAACATCGAAACGTACTTACTTGAGAAATCGAGAGCGATCAGACAAGCGAAAGACGAAAGAACATTTCACATATTCTATCAGTTATTAGCCGGAGCGACGACGCAGCAGAGAGCTGAATACATTCTAGAAGACCCCAAGAGTTACCCCTTCTTGTCAAATGCGGCTCTACCCGTCCCCGGCATCGATGATGCTGCTGAGTTCCAAGCAACCATCAAATCCATGAATATCATGGGCATGAACAACGAAGACTTCAATTCGATATTCAGGATAGTATCTGCTGTCTTATTGTTCGGATCAATGCAATTCAAGCAGGAAAGGAACTCCGATCAGGCAACGTTGCCTGATAACACAGTTGCGCAGAAAATCGCGCATTTACTTGGTAAGTGACTAAGCTCATATAAATGTATTTTGGTAGAATTTGCGTCATTGTAAATCGTCGCCTTTGTGTTCCAGGTCTTTCGGTAACAGAAATGACAAAGGCGTTCCTCAAGCCTAGAATCAAAGTGGGTCGCGACTTCGTCACGAAAGCACAGACTAAGGAGCAAGTGGAGTTCTCAGTGGAAGCCATAGGCAAGGCTTGCTACGAGCGCTTGTTCAGATGGCTTGTCAACAGAATCAACCGGTCTCTAGACAGAACCAAGAGGCAAGGAGCATCTTTCATCGGTATCCTCGATATGGCCGGTTTTGAAATTTTCGAACTTAACTCCTTCGAACAGCTCTGCATCAATTACACTAATGAGAAACTTCAGCAACTTTTCAACCACACTATGTTCATCCTGGAACAAGAAGAATACCAACGCGAAGGTATCGAATGGAAGTTCATCGACTTTGGTCTCGATTTACAACCGACAATCGATTTGATCGACAAACCTATGGGTATAATGGCATTATTGGACGAGGAGTGTTGGTTCCCTAAGGCAACTGATAAGACATTCGTCGAGAAGCTGGTTTCAGCACACTCTGTCCATCCCAAGTTTATGAAGACTGACTTCCGTGGTGTTGCCGACTTCGCAATTATCCACTATGCTGGCAAAGTCGACTATTCCGCTGAGAAATGGCTGATGAAGAACATGGATCCGCTCAACGAGAATGTCGTCTCTCTCCTCCAGTCGTCTCAAGATCCATTCGTGTGCCACATCTGGAAGGATGCAGAAATCGTAGGCATGGCGCAGCAGGCCATGACGGACACGCAATTCGGCGCAAGAACCCGCAAGGGCATGTTCAGAACAGTCTCCCAACTATACAAGGAACAGCTGACCAAACTGATGGCGACGCTCAGGAACACTAACCCGAACTTCGTAAGGTGTATCATTCCCAACCATGAGAAGAAGGCTGGAAAGATCGAAGCTCCTCTAGTTCTCGACCAGTTACGTTGCAACGGTGTGCTAGAAGGTATCAGGATCTGCAGACAAGGTTTCCCCAACCGTATTCCATTCCAGGAGTTCAGACAGCGATATGAGCTTCTGACTCCGAACATCATACCGAAAGGTTTCATGGATGGCAAGAAGGCTTGTGAGCAGATGATCGAGGCTCTAGAGTTAGATCACAATTTATACCGCGTCGGTCAGTCCAAGATCTTCTTCCGGGCTGGTGTATTGGCACATCTTGAGGAGGAAAGGGACTATAAGATCACAGATTTGATCGTGAACTTCCAAGCGTTTTGCCGAGGCTACCTTGCTAGGAGAAACTACCAGAAGAGACTGCAACAGCTTAATGCAATTAGAATTATTCAGAGAAATTGCGCTGCGTATCTCAAGTTAAGGAATTGGCAATGGTGGAGATTATATATCAAGGTAAGTAATTGTAATAAAATTTATAATAGAATTATAAGGAATCTTGTCCCTGCAGCCTTGTTGTATAACACACTCCCAAACGCAATAATTTTCACTTGGTTAGTTCAACAAATTTCATACAACTTTATCGATACTATGAAAATTGTCGAACTGTCAATGTGCGTGGTTTTACGTTTGTGAGTGTGTTACGCAATTAGACTGCTGGTCAAGATGGACACCATAAATCTTGCCCATGGTTATATTACAACAAAGCGTCTCAAGAATAAGTGTTTACCTGTGTTGATGTAATTTCGAAGTTTGCTCTCCGTCAGGCGAGGATTATGGCAGTGGGGTGCTGCTTTCATCCCCGCCTGGCAAGGCAAGTTCATTCCTTCGAACTCTGATTGCATGGAAGCCATTGCACATCATCCCAACTTAACCTAAAGTAGACCGTCGAGCAGTCTACGCGTTGTACACTATATTCACAAAAATTTTGAAAGATGAGCTTTTGGTCTTACGATATAAGGCTCATATTTCAATTATTTTTCGAGTCGATTTAATGTTGAGTTGATACGATGTGCTGAAATAACATTACATAACGTGAAATTAATTACCTCAAATATATAACTGAATATTTATTCCTTCTCTTCTATATACATTAATATTCTGTTTTTACCGAAGTGAGATTGTAGAACTATTAACCATATCAGCTTCAAGGGATATTAATAGTGATGATTTCATTCAATCTTAAGAACACATCTCAATTTGGCATTGAGTATTCTGTAATTTTAATTTCCACGTAATTCTAAACCCGTGTACCATATCACCCTTTAAATGACGTCACAATTTATGTATTATATACTAAGATGTTATGTTTTGGAAACATTCCAGTCTTCGTACATATTGGATTTTATACAAATAATATATATACATACGGTATGTCCGATATGTAGCGTTTCTATTGTCAGTGGCTTCCACTATTGTTAACATAAAATCTCACACCCGTGTAGGTTGGAAGTAATATTATAATTAATATAATTCAATACATTAATAACATGAAGAGAATGTGGAGAAAATTGCGTAGATTCTTTGTAAGTGACAATTAAATTTAATAATTATATATGAGATATGGAAGCTAACACAATATTAAAGTTGTATTTTATCACGTTTTATTAATGGAATATTTAAAATCAAAGATTAAATTAACTCAGATATCGGGGAAGTCTGCCTATACATTTCCTAAATTACGGCACCATTCTAAGGTCGCGTTTATTCGTATAAGCGGCGCGAGAATTGTGCGACGCAACGTTCTATACAACAGCTCAAAACTTTTCTATACAACGTCACACCGCACGCTAATCGCTCCGCTACTGCATAAGCGTCGCCTTTAAAAATGACAATTATATTTACCATGGATCTCAAGAAAGCGTGAAACACTTTTTTTCAGTGGATAGGTTACAGGTCTTTTTTATTTATTTTAATTTTAACCAATCTGCCTTCCAATTGTGATAGACCATGTTACAACGATAATGTTCTACGGTACAATATCGTTCGAAGCTGGTTATTTTTAGAGGGTTATCATGCTGCAGGTGTTCAAGAAATCACATTGAGGGGCTGTCATATGTATGTATGTAAACCTATGATTTACTCTAATTTTCCAATTCTATGTTTATGTATTCCTTTTTATTTACTTCTTCTTACTTAAACAATTCTTCTTTTTATCCTATGTAACAGGTTACAAAAATTATAGCGTAAGAGTTAAATGCTATAACTTAGTAAATACTCTTCATCGGCGCGTCAACCATATTCCTAACCCCGTTTGCAGGTGAAACCTCTGCTAGAAGTAACAAAGCAAGAAGAGAAGTTGACGCAGAAAGAGGACGAGCTCCGCCAGATCCGCGAGCGGTTGGACACGCAGGTGAAGCGCTGCCAGGAGTACGAGCAGAAGTACCAGCAGGCTAACGCAGAGAAGACGCAGCTAGCTGAACAACTGCAGGTGAGCCGAAATAAATTTTGAAGTTTTTAAACGTTTCCCCAGTTATAAGGTTTCTATAGATTCTAACATTTGTTCCTGATTTGGTTTCTGTTAAGGCGATTAACTCAACCATGCGTGAAGAGACCTTTGCCCTATAGTGTGAAAATTACAGGCATGTTGAATAAATCAATCTCATTAAGAAGAACCGCCCTCCCAAAAGGCGCCAACTCAAAAGTGAACATTTTAATTTCAGCGTCTTATGTAATATCAGTTCTTACTTACTCTAACTATACGCCTATGAGATTGACTACGAGGCTTATCAATACGATCCGAAAACCTGGAAGACAAATAAAACAAAAGTTCACCAGATTATTCGCTGATGTCAAATATTAGGCAGTATGTTGGTGATAGCTATGATATTCTGCACATTTTTTCTACATATTTATTTTTCCATCTTGAATTAGCTTCAACCACATTGGGTGTTAACTCTGGACTCTGATATTTGGATCATAACAATTTTATTGTCATTTTTAAACCAACTTCGTTAACTCTTTCAGGCTGAATTGGAACTTTGCGCGGAAGCCGAGGAGAGTCGCGCACGTGCTGCTGCTCGGAAGCAGGAGCTAGAGGAACTGCTGCATGACCTCGAGGGAAGGATCGAGGAGGAGGAGGAGCGGTGCAACGCGCTGCAGCAGGAGAAGAAGAGGTTGCAGCTTAACATACAGGTGAGGTCTAAAGAGTACAACTGACCTGCTTGATTACATGCTTAATTAAAATTTAGAATAAGCTGTGGATGTCGGCTGAAATAATAATTAGTCATTTATTCCAATGGCTCATAAATATATGTATATACATTTCAAGAAACAACTCAAGAGTGGGAAGCAAATTCCTTGCTTAAACAGACAACCAACTCCAACTGATTACTTTTTCTCTTACTCAGGATCTAGAGGAGCAACTGGAGGAGGAAGAGGCTGCAAGGCAGAAGTTGCAACTGGAGAGAGTACAATGTGACTCCAAGCTGAAGAAGCTGGAGGAAGATCTGGCGCTCAGCGACGACACCAACCAGAAGCTTGTCAAAGAAAAGAAGGTACTTTAAAGATTTAGAAAAAATAATGACGTTATTTATGACTACTCTTTTATTGTAAAACGACTGCCTCATTAGTCTAGTGGCTGCAACCGCGGCTACTGAGCCGTGACGTCATGACTATCTTTTATCGTAAAACATTGCCTCATTGGTCTAGTGGCTACAAACGCGGCTGCTGAGCGTATGGTCTTGCGTTCGACTTCCGGGTCGGACAATGTTATTGGGTTCTCTGTTACGAAATTCTCAGTAGCAGCTCGGAGTTAGGAAGTTGACGGTGTGACACCCTCCTGCTTCGGAGAGCACGTAAAGCATGTGGTCGTGCGCTTGTTCTCTCCCGTCGTATCGGATTGGCGTCCCTAAGGACTATGAAGGAAGAGGGAGTGCACCTGTGTTTGCGGATACACTTTTGCAATATATCTCTTACGTACTTGGTTAATCTACGTGGGAATAGGCCACCGTGACGGAAAATTCGGTTGGGAGTATATTATTAATATTTATCGCAAAAGTCTTACATAATGCTGATAAAAGTGGCTCCAGTTACTGGAACTGAGGCGGTGAGGTAGACGTATCTGATTGTATGAAATCTTCGCTCTATTTTAGCGGAAATTTCGGATTAGACTATTTCCCAGAAATGATGGCTTTAATAATTCTACACGTCACCATTTTACCATAATAACAAAATATCTTGGGCCAGTAGAAATCGACTTAATTGGTCATTGTCACTAATTCTGGTTTTAGAAATCCATCTACTATTTAATGATATCGTTCGGAAGGATTCAAATACCTACGTAGAGTAAACATAAACATTGGCGTGCCAATTCCTAATTAAACTATTGGAAATACTATAATTATAGCATAAATTATAATTGGTAACACTTTCCAGATATTGGAGGAGCGAGCCAATGACTTGTCTCAGGCGTTGGCCGAGGAGGAGGAGAAAGCGAAACACCTCAGCAAGCTGAAGACCAAGCAGGAGTCCGCCATTGCAGAGCTTGAAGAGAAACTTCTTAAGGTAAATTACGTCAATATAAAAGATTGGTGATTGGATTCAAATATAGGTCAATTATTTTGATTTTATTGGAATCCTGTTCACGATGGTAACTTCTTGCAAAAAAAATAAAATATAATTTTACAGTTCGCTACGCATGCGTTAATGCGTTTGAAACATTTATAAGTGTTTGTTAAGGTAAACGCAGCTGTACGACATTTTATTAAGTGCAAAGTTAGTCGTGTCGGTTCAGTCACCTGTATAGGTGAATAGATAGCGATGACATCACCAAAAGACCTTTAATGTGGAAAAGGAATTCGGAGTAGTGAGTAGAGCTTGAGATGGCTTAGTGGTCAAAACGCCTGGAGTATTTATTAATCCGAGAGGCGTATGTTCGAATCTTGCTTACGAGAGTATTTTGCTTTCCACAAAAAATGACAACTAGAGTAACTAGTAACGCATGCTTTATCAGTATTTGAAATATTACCTAAAAAAAATTGTTTTAAAGTTTAAAAAAAAAGCAAAGGAAGCCATCTATAAATGAAAATTGTTTCATAGGATCACCAAATGCGCCAAGAGGCGGACCGCGCCAAGCGGAAGCTGGAGACTGAGCTACAAGACGTGAAGGAACAGCTTGCCGAGAGGAAAGCGCAGCTCGAAGAGTTGCAGATCGTGCTCAGTAAGTGTACTAAGTAAATTGGTCTACTAACTATAGTTTATTGTTATAAAGGATAATGCTGTAGTCTATTTAGTTTAGTATTGGTTTTAATCTCAGCTGAAAAGAAAAAAAAAAACTGTATCTAAGTATATTAAATCTATTAAAAAGCGAGATTATGTACAAATTATGGTCAAAATCTCATGTTTTGAATCATATTACAGTAGCCTATCGTAAATTATTTTTTATTTTGTTGTATATATTTTTCCACAAAAAGTAGAATTCCTAAGGAAACATTGAAAAATAATAGATACAATAATAGATACGATAGACCCCTTACGGTTTGACAGTCCGTGTCATCGCTCTCTCAACTGAGCTACCGTGTCGCTTGTTCGCATCTATTAGATTTCATGTTTCCTTCTTTTCATCTTAAGGAGACGCCTGGGGAAGACGAAAAGAGGTTAACTTTGCAGTTTAACACATTGCGGGTTTGAATCCTTCATTTTTCAATGTTTCTTTAGGAAATAATAGTTATAGGCATTATTTATTTAAAATCATTATATATGATTACTTTATGAGTATCTTTGGTCTGCGGTAATGTGTTTTAAAAATCACATAACGTCACATATTTTGTCTCCAGGCAAACGAGAAGAAGAGTTAGCGGCGGCCATCAGTCGCGCGGACGAGGAGAGCGGGCTGCGCGCGGGCGCACAGAAGGCGGCGCGCGAGGCCGAGTCGGCGCTGGCCGACGCGCACGAGGACCTGGACGCCGAGCGCCTGGCGCGCACCAAGGCCGAGAAGCTGCGCCGCGACCTCAACGAGGAGCTCGAGGCGCTCAAGAGCGAGCTGCTCGACTCGCTCGACACCACCGCCGGTAACTGGCCTGCCCACGCGAGCTCGTACCGCTCGTAGCCTCACCGACTACTGTACCGTCTGCGAGCTCGTACCACTCGTAGCCTCACCGACTACTGTACCAACTGGTCACTCATACCACTGATAGCCTCACTGACTACTGTACCGACTGGTCACTCGTACCACTCGTAGCCTCACCGACTACTGTACCAACTGGTCACTCATACCACTGATAGCCTCACTGACTACTGTACCGACTGGTCACTCGTACCACTCATAGCCTCACTGACTACTGTACCGACTGGTCACTCGTACCACTCATAGCCTCACTGACTACTGTACCGACTGGTCACTCGTACCACTCATAGCCTCACTGACTACTGTACCGACTGGTCACTCATACCACTGATAGCCTCACTGACTACTGTACCGACTGGTCACTCGTACCACTCATAGCCTCACTGACTACTGTACCGACTGGTCACTCGTACCACTCATAGCCTCACTGACTACTGTACCGACTGGTCACTCGTACCACTCATAGCCTCACTGACTACTGTACCGACTGGTCACTCGTACCACTCATAGCCTCACTGACTACTGTACCGACTGGTCACTCGTACCACTCATAGCCTCACTGACTACTGTACCAACTGGTTACTCATACCACTGATAGCCTCACTGACTACTGTACCGACTGGTCACTCGTACCACTCATAGCCTCACTGACTACTGTACCAACTGGTTACTCATACCACTGATAGCCTCACTGACTACTGTACCGACTGGTCACTCGTACCACTCATAGCCTCACTGACTACTGTACCGACTGGTCACTCGCACCACTCATAGCCTCACAATGTGTATTAGACTTCTAAATAAACAACAGATATTTATTAATCTACTTTTATCACTCAACAGCACAACAAGAGCTCCGAACGAAGCGCGAGCAAGAAGTAGCCGTACTGAAGCGTAGTCTAGAAGAAGAGGCATCGTCACACGAGGCCACGCTCGCTGACCAGAGGCACAAGCACTCGCAGGAGCTGCAGCAGCTCAACGAACAACATGAACAGGTCAAGAAGGCTAAGGCTGGTGAGTGAATCACTTCTGAAAACCTTTTTAACCGGTCTCAGATAGAAAAATATGTTAGGTACTGCTCAACCGACATTACGTCGCTTTTCAACATCTGCAGACTATTATAAAATATTAACATTATTTAGACAGAAATCTATAGTGTTAAGTAAAATAAATATACTAAATACTTTAAAAATTCTAACAGTATTCAGTTCCATCCATCTGCAAATAAATAAAACTCTGGGTTCAAGTTTAGGAGAGCGTTATACTTAGTCAGAAAACGCAGAACAGGTGAATTTGAGCGTTCAACAGTACGGCACACACAGCCCTATACTTATAGTAGGCCGATAGTAGGCGGCTGCTTAAATTTTTACCGTCTATTTAATGTATTTATAAAAAACATTCGTGTCACCAGAGCCACGATTATTTTACTTTGTACCAATGTCCAATATTTTAATAACTGTCTTCTAATAAAGACGTGGCGCTGTGAGCATAAAAATATCCACGGGAATTAACTTCATTGAAGATATAATTACATAATTCGGGAATTTTCTTACGAGGTTCTGATGACAATAAAACGAAAGCATGATAAAAAATCTTAAATATTCCAGTAATTTTCAAAATACTATTATTTAAAAAAAAAGCAAAAAATGTTTTGATGAAACTAATAAAACCTCGTCCGTATAAAACTATAATAATGACAACTTCTATCAACGACATCGAAAAAAAAAAACAGATTTCCAAATACAAATCGTCAAAACACAAAAACGTCAAAAAACTTTTCGAACTGTCATCTACACGAATAAAATTTTTTATCCAATATTTTAGTATAATATATATATTTTAGTATACATTAGTATGTACGGATGGCGTGCGTCAAGGAGCGTAAGCAAAAGAACGTGAAATTTGGCTTGTCTAAGGACGATAACTTCGAGGTGGAGAGTGCGGGGTTTCCCTGCGAGGAGGGCAGTTCCTTCAACTCGGCGCGCGATTACTGGCAACACATGTGCAAGAGCCCCGAACCCGATCGTAGGGCTGACGTGTCGATATTATGTAATGGTAATTCAGTTCGGAGAGTTGTTTTTTTTTTGGTTGCTCAGTTTTCATTATTGCGCATTTTGAATATTATAATATATATATTTTATATATAGTCTAGTTAGTGGAGTGTGATATTAGGATAACATCAGAACCTGGCGCATGGATAACATTTGGTGTGACATAGCTAGATAGAAGGAGACCGTATCGGTGGCGGTTACCATCAACAACAGCATTCCCAAAGAGGGTTGACGTCAGGCAGGCGGCCGGTCATAAAACATAGCCAAAACTTTAGCAGCATGCCAGATATAGGTATGCTGCGCCGACAACAAATAAATTGGGATAAGGGCAGGGGCATGATAATGATGATATAATTTGAGGCTATACCTTGTAGAAATACAGGCATGACGATAATAGAAAAGTTGGATCAGAAAATGTATTTTTATTTTCAGTGAGAGAAAGTTGAACTTTAAACAGTTTATTTTACAAAGCTTTGAGCAAGGTATTTACGAACAAGGTGTACAGTTTTTTTAATAATATAATATTCGTCTTCTTTTTGTCTAAATGTAAAACGAGATGTCTTAACTGCCGTCGACTCTATACACTATCAACATTTTACTATCTATTTAGTCAATTAACTCATGTTCCACACTCATTGTAACACTTGTTCGTTATATGACAGCCCTTGAAAAAGCAAAGCAAGCCCTAGAAGCGGAGAACGCAGACCTAGCCACGGAACTGAAGAGTGCGAGCGCGGCGCGGGCAGAGGGAGAGCGCCGCCGCAAGCAGAACGAGGCACAGCTAGTTGAACTTGCCGCCAAACTACAGGACGTCGACCGAACCAGGTATACACTTCTACCAGTAAATTAGGTTAAATAAAATATAGCTTCAATTGTGGGATTTTTCATTGGGGTTGCGCAATTTATTTCGAATTGAACTTAGTTACACAAAATCTGTTATATTGTGTATAGTTCGAATACGACCGCGAGCAGGATTTGAACCTTCCCATTGGCCCATCCAATACACATTTGTAATCCTTTTTAAAGGTGGGTATTGGACTAGTAACCGTTATTGCTAAGATGTTGGCAACGAACTGAACAAGACCTCGTAGTAACCACATAAAAACATAGCATCACGCCTGTATTCCCCGAAGGGGTAGGCAGACGTGTACACACTTGTACACCCATATTTCACCAATGCTGTTATTAAGTCCCATGTAATAGGTGGTGAGCCTATTGCCATCTACCGGGCACAATTCCAAACTCCGGGCTGCTACTGAGAATTTCCTAACAGAAAAACCCAATAACACTTTGCCCGACCTGGGAATCGAACCCAAGACCTCATGCTCAGCAGTCGCGCTTGTGACCACTAGACCAACGAGGCAGTAACCACATAAAAGTCGTACTTACCGGTTTATGACTTGAAAGTTATTGAAAAAACTGGATTGCTGAACTAATGAATTGGGGAAGCTATACAATAGTGAAACTGGCTGTCTGACGTGTCACTGATATCGCCGTGATAACTGGCCAGTAGAAATGATTTTTGTGCGTTTACTAAAGTGAATATTTCTGTTTATAGGTCTGAACTGCAAGACAAATGCGTGCGCCTACAAAGCGAGGCAGAAGCGGCGGCCGGACAGCTGGAGCAAGCAGAACTGAAAGCTTCCGCCGCCGCCAAACATGCCGCCACCATCGGCGCGCAGCTGGCTGAAGCTCAGGTACCATACTGTACCACCATGTACCACATACGTCACACACTGACACATGGGGGCCATTCAAGTATTACGTAAGCGCTACAGGGGGGTGGGGGGTCTTTGCTTTGATTATTTTAGATGACATGGGGGATGGTGGGTCTGGATGGTCATTACCGCAGCAGTTTTTTTTTTACTTTTTCCATTTTTCTATATAATTCGATTTTGGTTTGAACACATGGCAATTGACAACCCTACTTGTCTATAAAATACACAATACACAATACACAAATAATAATTCGAATACAAACAACGTTAGCGACGTATTTAATTAACACACTTTTAATTACAAATGTTTTTGTGACCAGGCTCTCCTAGAAGAGGAGACGAAACAGAAGCTGTCGCTACAGACCAAGTTGCGCAACATCGAGCAGCAGCTGGACCAGGCAAGGGATCAGCTCGACGAGGAGGAGGAAGCCAAGAAGAACCTGGAGAAACAAGTAAGTTCATATACAGCTAGGGTGTACTGAGGTGCGGTGGCTTCTGGTATAATTTTGTCGTCGTAAAATCTGAGAAGTATGAAGGAATCCCGTGCCTTTTTGTCTTAAAGCGCATTACCATTGTGGTTCATACTTGACAGTAATTCGTCTTATTATCACAGTACTGTACTTTCCCGGCTAATATGGTATAAGACTGGTGAGTTGCGGTAGAAGGAGCGCAGCAACAGCGTACTGTGTCACTTACTCCTTTACATTCCGTCAATACATTTGTCTCGTTCGCTCAGAAGCCGAGTACAGTCGGTGCCGTAAATATTTCGTCTTGTTGATTTTAGCTGCTATGTTGCATCTACCAAGGTCATCTTTGCAATGGAAGTCTTCATACAAAACAACTGACATTAAAAGCACTTTGGGGCCTAATTTAAATTTACTTCCTCCAGGTTACTGCCCTTACACAGCAAGTGTTGGACGCGAAGAAGAAGGCCGAGGAAGAAGCGGAGAATGCTCTGGCTCTCGAGGAACAGCGCAAGAAGCTCAGCAAGGACGTGGAGGCGCTACACAGGCAGATCGACGAACTGCAGCAGGCCAACGACAAGCTGGATAAGAGTTAGTGGAACTGATTATACCAACATAGCATCAATATAGCATCACACATGTATGCCCCGAAAGGGTAGGCAGATGTTTACACAGTTGTCCACCCAAATTTCACCAATGCCGTGAGTTTCCTGTAATAGGTGTTGAGCCATCTACCGGGACAATTTCAAACTAAGAGCTGCTTCTATGAACTTTTTAACAGAAAAACCTAATAACACTGTCTAACCTGGAAATCAAACCCAAGACATCAATGCTCAAGTCGCGCTTGAAATCACTAGACAAACGAGGCGGTTTGTAACTTGCTTTGAATATAGTGGAAAAAACTAAGCTTTTGTAAAAAGAGAGTTCTCCTCACTTTCATATCATGCAAGCTGATGTTTACCAATAGGATCTAGGTTTTATGCAGCAATCCTTTGCAGATCATTTGTAAACGATGGTCTGTCAACCCGTAGTTTTTCGCCTCTAGTTAATCATTTAGTTCGTCTTACTATATCTGCTGTATGTTTTTATTATATAAAAAACGTTGCATTCTTAAGAATAATAAACGTGGAAGATGAAATGAATTAAAAAAAAAAACATGTTTGCAATTTTTGAATTATATATTTTTAATTTACACTTTTTTTGTACCGTAGTTGCACTACATTTCTATCTTTTATATTACTAGCATATGTTACCCGGGATAATGTAAGGATTCTAACGATACCTTTATATTATGATGGAATAAAGAAACTCACAAACATTCATACTTGCATACATGAACTATTAACATGACACTCCTTTTTTGGAAAGTCGTATATTTTTATTTTTTTTAAATTATGATTGCTTTCAAGTTATTGTGTAGTGAGAGCGCAGGTCGGTCACACGGTATCAAGGTCACATGTGCGTGCGTATCACGCCGTTTCAGAATCAATAATGAATTTTCACATAATTATCTATAAATAACAATGTTTAGTACTTCATTATTAACGGGACGATACTTATATGTCACGGGTATTTCTCATGGTTCCATCGCTTATTACAGATAAATCTTTCAAACGCATTAACGCATGCGTAGTGAACTATAAAGTTTTAATTTCTTTTGTGGAAAGAAAAATACGTTCGTGAAACTTTGCTTCCCCGATATTATCTGGGAGGCGCAGGTTCGAATCCTGCTCTGGACCTATTTTTCTTCCTTAAAAAATTTATAACTTTTGTCTTTTAAGTTCATACATATTTAAGCTCACGCCTTTTCCCTTTGGGTGTAGGCAGAAACTAGAACGCCACCACATTTTGTTAATACATGTTATTCTTGCGTTTCTAGGTAAAAAGAAGATCCAGGCAGAATTAGAAGACACCAACATCGATCTGGAAGCGCAGCGAGCCAAGGTCATGGAGCTCGAGAAGAAACAGAAGAGCTTCGATAAGGTACGCACTTTGTGTGTCTTGTACTGTATATTATATGTAGCACTTATCGTCCCACAGTTAAGCAAAGGGCTCCCCCTGATTCTCTGTGTTTACCATCTCAAACCAACACGAATCAATTCACATATGAGCGTTTTTTTTTTCAAATCTAAATAGGCAATGTTAAAGGGGTATTATTCTCCTGGAAAAATTTAGAGTTACTGCAGCAAAAGCAGAATTCCGTGGATGAAATTACGAGCAGCAGTTAATATTAAAAAAGTTTAAATTTAAATGTCTGTGAGTTTGTGAAATTGGATGTTTGTCAATCAATCATGTAATAACTTATGAACGGATTGGGTGAAATTTAGGTTATGGCTATTTTAGGGTCTGGAATTAGACATCAAAATAGTAGTTACACCTATTTCACAGAATTTGACTTATAAGTGATTTTAATTGCTTGATATCTGTATTGAGAAACTATAGAAAAAGACTGAAAATATTGAGAATATAGATTTAAATTTGTATCTGAACTTTTTGACGTTAACAGAGGATGCATACAATAAGATGTGAATGCAAACATTTGCTTCCCTGCCTTAGACAGTATAGTCTATAATAAAACAACATAAACATAAAGCACCTTTTAACTGCAGCGTTCGAAACGTCAAGAAAAACAAAAACCAATAATACACGCGATTAATTCGGTTAAAAGTTGTTTTATTATAATGTGCAGTGATCGCGAACACCTAAGATATTACGGTGTAGTGTACAACAGTTTTGAGGTGTAAGCCTTCACTACATTAGTTGCAATTGGCAGGTGGTGGCCGAGGAGCGCGCCATCGCGGAGCGGTACGCGGCGGAGCGGGACCAGGCCGAGCGGGACGCGCGGGACAAGGAGACGCGCGTACTGTCGCTCACCAGGGAGCTGGACGATGCCGCAGAGAAGGTAAACAAAAGCGTTTATTTTGCGATTTTGCGCAGATAACAAAGCTCTTCGTAGTACTTTTAAATATACTTCAACGATCCTGCTGCTTTCAATTCCGGGACTTGTGTTGACTTGTTTGAATTCGCAGATGTTTATACCTTTTTGGTTATTTCTGTGCATATCTTCTAGCTTTTAACCGATTGACTTTGTTTGTTAAATACAAAAAGTATATAATTTCATTTCAATTGAAAATAAAACTAGTAGTCAAGTAACTTTGTTAAGACAAAGTCTTTGATGTTACCACTTTATTTACTGTAAACATAAAAATTAGCTATAATGTACATTATTACAAGTAGTTAATTCTTTTTGGAATGAGGAAAGATAATTTTTTATTGCGTAATCAACATAAAATGTAATACAAAAGACTACTTAACTATGTACAAGAAAATTATAATAAAATTAAAATATATAACATTAAACAAAGCGTGGTTTAGGGGTCGAAGTATTTCTCCGCATCGCTGTCATCCGGTAATGTGCCCAGACTGGCAGCATTACCACGTTGACAATGCTAATTCTCTGACCAAGAAACAGGCCAGCCATCTGGTCTAGTAGTTAAATTACATCTGCATACATTAATCACACATTTTTTTGTTACTTATCCGTTTTTACTTGAACAACAGATCGAAGAACTCGAACGCACGAAGCGCCTCTTACAATCCGAGCTCGACGAGCTAGCCAACACTCAAGGCACGGCCGACAAGAATGTGCACGAACTTGAGAAGGCCAAGCGGGCTCTTGAGTCACAGTTAGCAGAGCTTAAAGCTCAGAACGAGGAGATTGAAGACGATCTGCAACTCACTGAAGATGCTAAACTCAGGCTGGAGGTCAATATGCAGGCTATGAGAGCGCAATTCGAGAGGGATCTACAGGTACGTTAGCGAAATTCATGGAATCTCTTGTACCAACAACAGCCAATAAACCTTCTCATTTGGTCAAAAGCTTGCGTGACAAAACAGTTGAAATAACAGGTCAATAGACCACGGACCTTAAACAAAATACGGACGGAGCGTTGCGTACGACATGTGAGAAGCATGCCTAGTCATCCAATTTCGCTTGTCATACACGAGCTAAACGCATACAAATAATTAAAAATCATCCACTCGGCGCCAGTACGCGGCGTGTAATCTATGTGTGTGTACGTAATCTTTGCTTCGCTTATGACAAGGCAAGGTTCCATCCGTATTTTTTTCAAATCCGTGTCAATAGACATCTTAACTACATGTTGACGTGAATACATCTTTAAACGTCTATAGTGGAAGGGAGTTTAGAAAACTGATGATGGAATCGGGGGATACAGTTTGGTGTTGCAGCTACCTATCTGTCCTCAACATCCAAATTTTAATTACACCATTCGATAGATAAAGGACCAAATAATTTGTAACCTTGAGTCAGGATTGTGCACGTTGCGCGCGACGGAAGGGGATGCAGAACATTTTAAAGTTGTTTTGCTGCTAAAATTCTTCAACTATTAATGTTACACATAAACATTACAAAAAAAAAGTTGTGCTTGATTTTCACAATTAAATTTAATCCAAACATTACTTGTTCTAACACAAAGTACTGCTTTCCAGGGCATTATTTCAATCGCAAACTGATTTTGGTACACAATTTAACAACTTTCAGGGACACGACGTGTATAGACGTCAAAAAATAAAACTTTATTGTGTCCTGTTGTGTAACTTTTCTATTTAATTTCCTAGGCCAAGGAAGAGCAAGGTGAAGAGAAACGGCGCGGCATCGTGAAGCAGCTTCGAGACCTGGAAGGTGAACTGGAGGAGGAACGCAAACAACGTGCCGCCGTCCTCGCCATCCGCAAGAAGCTGGAGGCTGACCTCAAGGATGCTGAACAGGGACTGCACCTGGCTAATAAGGTAACATTGACAAGTATTTATTATAAGTATCGTATTTATTTAGATGAGAGAGGAGGGGCTCGTGGCTATGTAACAGCTGCACAGATTGATCGATCGAGGTTAGGCTGTTTGCCGCGGTCGGAATGTGGATGGGTGACCATCATTTCATATCGAGACTCGCCCGTGCCTCGGGGAACACGTTAAACCGTCGGTCACAGTTGTCAAATCAAGATCTATGACAGACTTTACGGGTAGTCGGAGGCCTGAAAGTCTGACAACCAGTCATACCGCGAGATATCGATAGGCCAAATAATTTATCCAACATATAGAAGCTGAGTGGACCAAACTCGATCGGAGACGCATGTGGGTCGGGGAAAAAAGCAATGAAAAAGTCCACTATTAAACTGCTTCACTGCCTGATCATCGACAGAATGGTCGATACAGCCATAGTCAAGGAAGTCACCTTCGGTGCAAGTGACAAATGTAGAGAAATTTCTACGATTATTATGAATATGAGCCACATCATTAATACTGTCAAAATGAATATTCAGATATTGAAGATAATATACCACAATGAAAAGAAATGTATAAATTTGTGTTGTGGAACATAGCTTATAATTTTATTTATTCTTTGTTTCTATTTAATATAATTTAAAAGCAATATTACATGTTTAATATTAAATATGGAGCTCGTATTGCGTTGCTTGTTAAATCACTTCTATTCGTAAGTCACGTTTTTACGTGCTCCTCATTGTCTATATATTATATAAAAATTAATCCCTATTTCCCTTGGTCACGCCATAATTTGAGAATGACTGCACCTAATAATAATTGGATAATTTTTTTTTGTTGTGTTCGTCATTGTCAGGACTAGGTTTTAACATAAGTTTTTTTTTATCATACCAATAAGTTTTTAACGGGGCGGGTGAAACCGTGGGGAACAGCTAGTAGTTTAATATTAAACTATCTGCGGCGCCGTGTTTGCACATAGTAAGCCTATATCTATTGTATTTGTAGCAGTATGGTATGTTTGTCGAAGTCCAGTATCAAGGGAATAAAATATTTTTCACCGGACATGCAGTCTTATGTCACCGTTTTTAGGCTTGTAATGCAACTCGGGGTCGGCTCGGGCTGCAATTTAGCCTCGTGTAACAGCCAACTTAGCTCACATGTATGATGATGTACTATTTACACACATGTAACACCACAGGTGAAAGAAGACGCAGCCAAACAAGTGAAGAAGCTCCAGCAGCAGCTGAAGGAGGCGGCGCGCGAGGCCGAGGAGGCGCGCGCCGGACGCGAGGAGGCGGCCGCGGGCGCGCGCGACGCCGAGCGGCGTGTCAAGGCGCTGGAGGCCGAGGCGCTGCAGCACGCCGAGGAGCTGGCCGCCGCCGAGCGCGCGCGCCGCCAGGCCGAGGCCGAGCGCGACGACCTGCTCGACGAGCTCAACAACTCCGCTAGCAAGGTACATATACACTACTACTGAAGGGGGCGCGCGCCGGACGCGAGGAGGCGGCCGCGGGCGCGCGCGACGCCGAGCGGCGTGTCAAGGCGCTGGAGGCCGAGGCGCTGCAGCACGCCGAGGAGCTGGCCGCCGCCGAGCGCGCGCGCCGCCAGGCCGAGGCCGAGCGCGACGACCTGCTCGACGAGCTCAACAACTCCGCTAGCAAGGTACATATACACTACTACTGAAGGGGGCGCGCGCCGGACGCGAGGAGGCGGCCGCGGGCGCGCGCGACGCCGAGCGGCGTGTCAAGGCGCTGGAGGCCGAGGCGCTGCAGCACGCCGAGGAGCTGGCCGCCGCCGAGCGCGCGCGCCGCCAGGCCGAGGCCGAGCGCGACGACCTGCTCGACGAGCTCAACAACTCCGCTAGCAAGGTACATATACACTACTACTGAAGGGGGCGCGCGCCGGACGCGAGGAGGCGGCCGCGGGCGCGCGCGACGCCGAGCGGCGTGTCAAGGCGCTGGAGGCCGAGGCGCTGCAGCACGCCGAGGAGCTGGCCGCCGCCGAGCGCGCGCGCCGCCAGGCCGAGGCCGAGCGCGACGACCTGCTCGACGAGCTCAACAACTCCGCTAGCAAGGTACATATACACTACTACTGAAGGGGGCGCGCGCCGGACGCGAGGAGGCGGCCGCGGGCGCGCGCGACGCCGAGCGGCGTGTCAAGGCGCTGGAGGCCGAGGCGCTGCAGCACGCCGAGGAGCTGGCCGCCGCCGAGCGCGCGCGCCGCCAGGCCGAGGCCGAGCGCGACGACCTGCTCGACGAGCTCAACAACTCCGCTAGCAAGGTACATATACACTACTACTGAAGGGGGCGCGCGCCGGACGCGAGGAGGCGGCCGCGGGCGCGCGCGACGCCGAGCGGCGTGTCAAGGCGCTGGAGGCCGAGGCGCTGCAGCACGCCGAGGAGCTGGCCGCCGCCGAGCGCGCGCGCCGCCAGGCCGAGGCCGAGCGCGACGACCTGCTCGACGAGCTCAACAACTCCGCTAGCAAGGTACATATACACTACTACTGAAGGGGGCGCGCGCCGGACGCGAGGAGGCGGCCGCGGGCGCGCGCGACGCCGAGCGGCGTGTCAAGGCGCTGGAGGCCGAGGCGCTGCAGCACGCCGAGGAGCTGGCCGCCGCCGAGCGCGCGCGCCGCCAGGCCGAGGCCGAGCGCGACGACCTGCTCGACGAGCTCAACAACTCCGCTAGCAAGGTACATATACACTACTACTGAAGGGGGCGCGCGCCGGACGCGAGGAGGCGGCCGCGGGCGCGCGCGACGCCGAGCGGCGTGTCAAGGCGCTGGAGGCCGAGGCGCTGCAGCACGCCGAGGAGCTGGCCGCCGCCGAGCGCGCGCGCCGCCAGGCCGAGGCCGAGCGCGACGACCTGCTCGACGAGCTCAACAACTCCGCTAGCAAGGTACATATACACTACTACTGAAGGGGGCGCGCGCCGGACGCGAGGAGGCGGCCGCGGGCGCGCGCGACGCCGAGCGGCGTGTCAAGGCGCTGGAGGCCGAGGCGCTGCAGCACGCCGAGGAGCTGGCCGCCGCCGAGCGCGCGCGCCGCCAGGCCGAGGCCGAGCGCGACGACCTGCTCGACGAGCTCAACAACTCCGCTAGCAAGGTACATATACACTACTACTGAAGGGGGCGCGGCGGAGATGGGGAGGTCGAACGACGAAAGATAATTAAAAAAATGAGAAGTAAAAGATACTAAAATAACTAAAGTCAGTAAAGAAATTAACGAATTTGATAAAATAATCTAATAAAATATATATACTCAAATATCTAAAAATTAAGTCCGTTTTAAATTAGGTTCTTTTATGTATACTGTTTTTATTTTGTGGACAATAAACTGGATTTATGTTTATAGTGTAGTGATTATTAAAATTCAAACGTGAGCGTTCGTTACTCACAAACATATTTTTTACAGGGTACACTTCTCGTTGACGAAAAGAAACGCCTGGAAGCGCGGATAGCAGCCCTCGAGGAGGATCTGGATGAGGAACAGTCTAACAACGAAATCCTTAATGACAGGCTTCGGAAGTCACAGGTATGCACACCATATTATAATCCTCCACATTTTTATAGCGACACAGGCTTGGTGCTCTTTTAAAGCTTGCTTTTTATTTATTAAATATGGATCTACGTTTGTCCACCAACTCGCATGATGGTTAGCGACGGTGTGGCCGAGGATGGAGCACGTAGATCCAAAAGAAATCTATTCACTCTAAGTAGAGTAGATGGATTTGGGGAGAACGATAGTTGGGTGTTGGTGCAACTGCCCAGACCCGTCTCCCACAACGGTTGCACCGGACTACATCCCGAAACACGACTAGGTCGCTTCACGGCATGGCTTCGCCCGGTGGGTGGTAACCAGCCACGTGTAGGGATCCCATTTTAAGGGTGCACTTCTACGGACGCGGACAACTCAGCCCCCAAAGCTTGCTTGTTATTGGATACGTTATTTGACGAATGTGTTAGCAACAACATCATCGACAAACCTGTTTAATATGATCTCAATAAATCACTCAAATTGTTTGTTAAATCAATATGAGGTTTATGATAACCTAAAAATATTACGGAAGCACTGATACATGGTTCTCGTTAATATTCCGAGTTTTCTGAATATAGAAGAGATGAGATAACTTTTACTTAATTATAAAAATATTCATTCAATTTTCATTCTTCATTCATCGAAACTTTTGTAATAATATCTTAAAGAAAGTAAAAAGTAACTATGATAAACTACAACTAGAAAAGGCTGGAACGAATAGCAAAAAAGTCTGGAATTATATCAAAAATGTAACATATACCTCGAAGCAAAATGAGTCATCGTCAGGTCTATTACAGGCACACTCATCACAGTTAACATCTGCTAACATTGCAAATAATTTCTTTGTTAATGTGGGTCAGTGTCTAGCAGAAAAAGTTCAGGCTCAATCGCAGTACCTTACATGCACTCCTTTTTCATGTAACACTTCCCCTACATCTTTTACGTTATTGGATACTGATGAAACCGAAGTAGAAAGAATAATCATGAGCTTAAAAGACGACTGTGCAGTTGGTTGGGATAATATATCGAACAAAATTATTAAAAAATATAGGCACATATTAGTTCCACCAGTGACATATATTTTCCGAAAATGTTTATCTTTAGGACTTTTTCCCAAGTGCCTAAAGAAAGCTGTTGTTGTGCCTGTATATAAAACTGGCCGTAAAGATCAAGTGACCAAATACAGACCTATTTCTTTGCTACCGTCCATGTCTAAAATCTTAGAAAAAATCATAAATAATAGGCTAGTCAAATATTTAGAGGATAAATCGATTTTGTCTAAGACACAGTTCGGATTTAGACCTAAGATATCAACTGCCGATGCCGTTCATCATTTGACTGACTACCTAGCACAAGAACTAGACAAGGGTAACCACACAATAGGTATATTTCTGGACCTAGCCAAAGCTTTTGACACAATTTCCATTCCTATCCTGTTGCGCAAGCTTGAAACTATAGGTATAAGAAGCACTCAGCCTAAACTCTTCAAAAGCTATCTGGAAGAACGTACCCAATGCGTAAGGATTGGCAATGTCCTTAGTGCTGATCAAAAAAATACGTCCTTTGGAGTACCCCAAGGTAGTATTATGGGGGCTACTTTGTTCTTAATTTACATAAACGACCTGTGTAACTTAAATTTAGATCACGGCATAATCGTATCGTACGCTGACGACACTGCACTCCTTTTTTCGGCTGAGTCAGAAAATGAAGTCTACAGGCTTGCGCAACACGGTTTCAATGTTGTTAATAAATGGCTTCAGCATAATTCATTGACCTTAAATGCAGATAAAACAAATTATATCAGGTTTACGATGCGCAAACTAACATCAAATCAAACTAACGCTTCATTACATGCTCATTATTGTACACTCCCCACTAATAACCAATGTATGTGTCCCAAGATTATAATTACTAACAAAATAAAATACCTGGGTATTATAATAGATGAAACCCTTTCATTTAAACCACATATCGAAGCCTTAAATAATAGAATTCGTAAGTTGATATATGTCTTCAAAAAGTTACGCTATATTGCAAACCAAGAAATAATAAGACAAGTATACTTTGCTCTCTGTCAATCATTAATATCTTACTGTATTTCCTCATGGGGTGGTACGGGAAAAACTCTCTTACTAACCATAGAGAGAGCACAGAGAGCAATACTTAAGGTATCAACTTTCCGCCCTTTCCTTTTTCCCACTAACCTGCTCTATAAGTCTTGTGGTGTACTAACAGTTCGTCAATTGTTTATAATGAGCATTATCCTAAAGCAGCACGCAGCTCTTCCATACAGCACTGATTTTATTAACAAAAGGAGGAAAGATATCGTTTGCCCTCAAAAAATAGGAACAAAACATGCTTTTACAACCAAATTTTATGTTTTCTTAGGACCACTTTTGTACAATAGACTAAATGCAATAACAAACATCTATTCCTACAATCATAATAACTGCAAAAAAAAACTCAATGATGCTCTACAAAATATGTCATACGAAGATACAGAGAAATTATTAACCGTATTAAAGTAAAAGATTTTTTGATTTTTTTATTGTTTATTGTTTTATTTTAGTTAAGATGTTAGGCACAGATTTTCATTAATGTTAAATTAGGGACTATTGCTTTAATTATATAATTGTTTAATTTTACATTAAAATATTACATATTTTGTACTTTTATTATATTAACAATGTGATTGTGTATTTAATTTTAAGACTAATTTTGTTCTTCATGCCTGAGACACAGGCTCTCCTAGTTCAGGCACATGTGTATATAGACTTATAAGTGAAACTTTGTACTTGTTATTTTATTAATGTACGATATTTTATTCAATAAAAATATTATTATTATTATTCTTCCTTTACAGAACCAAATCGATCAGCTTACGATGGAGCTCGGCACTGAAAAGTCAGTCACCCAAAAGTTGGAAAGCGGCAAACTGGTGCTGGAGCGACAGAACAAGGAGCTCAAAGCGAAGCTGGCAGAGCTCGAGACTGCTGCGAGAACCAAGACCAAGGTGAGAATATATCATCTTTTAACTGAATGACATTCTTCCTTAGCACGTATCTCCGATCGTGTGGTAGTGAAGGAAGAGGGAGTGCACCTGTGTTTGCGCATACACTTGTGCACTATAATATCTCCTGCGAACTTGCCTACTCCTGGAAGATAGGTCGCCGTGACCGAAATACGGTCGTTAATACTATTATTAGTTTTGCTAAACACTTGATCTTTCCTTCCAGGGCGTAATCACTTCCTTAGAATTGAAGGTGGCCAACTTGGAGGAACAACTAGAAGCCGAATCCCGCGAGCGACTAGCGCAACAGAAGGCGTCGCGTAAACTTGACAAGAAGATGAAGGAGTTGGCGCTGCAGCTAGACGAGGAGAGGAGGCACGCCGATCAGTACAAGGAACAGATCGAGAAGGTAGGCTACTGCTGGGAATAGGCGTCGCATTAGGAGGATTGGATGGCTTT
Organism: Xylocampa areola; assembly: GCA_935421205.1. Lineage (NCBI taxonomy): Eukaryota > Metazoa > Arthropoda > Insecta > Lepidoptera > Noctuidae > Xylocampa > Xylocampa areola. Next base: position 19,645,631 of record OW285205.1, on the reverse strand, counting down.
ACGACCAGTCCCTCTGTGTTACGAATGCGTTTCCCTATTATCTTGTATGTCATGTTCGTCAGTTAGCGGCGCACAGCCTCAGTGGATTCATGAGCGATAACAATAGGAAGAAAGAAAGGAATAATTATTTCTTAGACCAGCACAAAACCCCTCATAGGAACAAGAAATAATCCAAAATTCTAAACAAAACAAGATAAACTATTGCAACATAATGAGAATTTAATGCATTGACAAATGAGTAACCGAATCATCGATGCTCTATGTATTTCTCTGTTAATCGACCGAACCTAATATCAAAAATGTTTTGTTGCACGTACACAATGGGCGGGGATACGCTGCGCAACACTGGTGCGCGTACCGTAGGTAGCGAACGAATGAATCGATGCCCGAAGTAATAATAAAGATCCTATTAAATCCTCGAGATCTAAATACCCAGTTCTGACGGCTATCATTTGTACTGTAATAGGTTACCATAAAATATATATTTTATAATAAAACGATTTTATATTTTAGCGTCATTTAAAGCTTATGGTACAGGAGTCGCTAAAACCGTCGAAGCTAAACCCCACCAAGCTGGTCCAAGAAGCTATAAGAGTTCCTAATGTTGATGGTCAAACTGCTAACTGCTTGGACCTACGACGAATGAGTCTTAACTGTTACTCCGTGTCGTCTAACAAATGCTTACCTATTGTTTCTGTTCCAGATGAACGTGCGCGTAAAGGCGCTGAAGCGTCAGCTGGATGAGGTGGAGGAGGAGGTCCAGCGCGAGAAGGTCGGCAAGCGCAAGGCCCAGCGCGAACTGGAGGACATGCTCGAAACGCACGAGACCCTCACCCGCGAGTGCAACAACCTGCGCAACAAGCTCAGGTACATATATATAGCGCGAGAAGGTCGGCAAGTAGTGACCCTACCAGAGCATCAAGTTCAAGCCGTGGTCGTGACGACAACGGCGAGGCAAGATGGTGGCCGAGATATAATTTTTATGGACGTAAGCGAGGGCGGGGCGGTACAGGGAGCGATTCACGAGCGGCGAGCGACAGTCGAGCGTTGTCACATTCCGAGCGATAAGCTGTCGGCACCGTCGCACACTACTATATGTTTGGCTATGTGTGCGTGAGCCCAACGAGGGGATCCCATCCGCGTATCATACGAAGGCTGGATGGCCTTGACGTAATTCGGCGTTTCCGTACCCATTTCACAAAGTAGGATTTTCTCCCCTTTATAATGGGTACGTTTAGAAAAATTTCTACTTTTGGTAAAATGTTTTTTTTTTTTTCAATGGTAATTAGAAAAACAAGCTAATGCAAAGACGATGTTGTATGATTGTTTTTCAAAATTACAAATTACATGAATTAAACGAATTCTAGAAAAAAGCACTCCATCTTTAGAACTTTTTTTATCATACGTATTCATTCGTATCTAATATTTGATTTCATCACACAAACCCCGATTCATATCCACTTTTTTCACAAATATCAACATGGCACCACTCAAAACTCAAACCATGTGAATGTTATTTCCGCTAGGCCGTCGTTTACGGACGACACAACAGCTAGCGACTGTGGCAGTGATTAGGGGCAACAATGCGCGCGCGCAGGGACCAGCTTCAGGTACAACAGAGTGGGCTAACCATCAAGAGGATCTAAATATTTGTGGAGTTGGGCAAATGCTTATCAAAATAATTTCTTACTGATTGGATATGTGCTTGAAATACTTCACTCTTTATTGTCATTGAATGAACGAACGGGATTGATACCATTCATCGAAAACAAATTCATTTCATTATTGTGTTGTTTTACTAAGAATATTAGCAATGTGTGAAATGCTGGTTATCAATGGATCAGTAATGCACATTGCTTATATTTAAAATGTGAATATGGGTTTAAATAAATATGCCACTAAAGCGTACAACTTTTAGTTTAATTGCGGGATAATTTGTTGCTTAAAATAACTGTGTTTAATGTGACGTCCGTTTTATTTTTATGTACTAAGATTGTAAAGGAGCTGTGAAGTTTTTGATATGATAGCTTTTTAACCGAAGATTTTAGTGATAACATAACATTTAAAACAGAATTTTCACAACTTAGATTTTGAATGAATTTATTTCACTTTAAAACTGATGATACATACTAATTTACTCCATTTTCGTATAATAACTTTCGTGAGACATACGCATCAAAATTTTTGTTCATCACTGATTACTATCTCATGTGCATTTTTCGGGATTGTCCGATTAGTTACGAACTCGAATGGAGTCCTTAGTCATGAGCTGAGCCCGTGGCAATGTCGTTAATCAAAATGAATTTTGGACTCAGCATTCCTCGAAACAAAACTTTGACCATCCTATTCTCTGTTCCCAGACGGCAGGGCGGCGGCATAGGCCTATCAGGCGCGTCATCGACCTCCCGCATGAAGCGCACGTCGCTAGCGCCGGGCGGCGGCTCGGGCGACGAATCCTTCGACGACGTCAACGACACCACCAACAGCGTCGAGTAGCGGCGCGCGCACCGCCGGCACACGTCACACTGTCGGCTCCTCACGTCATAGGGCTACTGCGCATCTCATGTGCCCGATGTCATACTCCTAAGTGCTTCGGTACTTGTCTTAGATGACCAGTAGGTCGCAATCTCGCAACTAAATCGCTATAAATACGCGCAGGATGTGCGTAATGTGACGTACTGCTCAACTAACACAGTTATAATAAAGGATGTTGCCACTCAGTAGTAGTCATGTTGTCGGCGACAAACTTGTGACGTACGCGGCTTAGCGGTGACGTCACGTAATGACCACGAAATGGCTACATGCAACAGTAGGTGTGAGGTAATGTGTTCTTTTAGAATTTTATATAAATATCGTTCTAAAGTGTCATCAAATGTATATGTTTTAGAATTACCGCAAGAGACCAACGTCCGAGTGTGGACTAGCGTTGTTGTATTAATGTGGTGAACCTGCTCTAACAAGCATGTAGCTTAGTTGGAGTGTCAGAAAATATTAGTAATATGACTAGTATTCGTTTTTATAATAAATAATGTCAAACGTGATTAAGTTTCGAGTTTAGTGACTTTTTGACCTTAGGCTAAGTAGTTATTTGTGAAATTTTATTGTTATTCCTTCTTATAAATGTTCTTTCTACAATTGTATTGACGTACTTAATTACTGAAGAATACATTTCTTCATATCTTCATATCGCACTCTTGCATGTAGCTATGTTATACTACAATCGTATTTTTGTACATAAATTCGTTGGTGAGGGATATAACCCCCTGTTCACACTTGCTATCACATTAAACTAACCTAAATGTGATCTGAGACGTTGTACATTAGCTTTACAAAATTACGATTGTATAAATGTGGACTATAAGTCAATGTAAATCGAGTTAATGTATGGATATAGCGAACAGCTGAGAACGCATAGGCTTTTGTATCTAATAATATACGTTTTCTTTCATTGTATAATATTATATATGTACGTGAAATTTTATTGTCATTATGAAATATTTTGAGTACATTTTTTTTTTCAGTTTTAGGTGTATGAATATGTACGCTAATTTATACGATATTATATTTTATCTACGCATGGAAAATGATTATAAACATGGGGTAACAAGTTGCGGCCAACCTATGGCGGATATATACATACGATAAAACACTTTGTATTGGTGTACACGTTCTTACGTCTAGAACACTACTGAATAACGCGGGTGCTCAATTTACACTAAAATAAATTGCATTTAAACAGTCGAATCTCTGAAAATCAATAGCAATTGGTGATAAACCCCACCCCAGTATTAAACTATACATTCCTAACAATCGAGATTTTCACTTTGCCCAGACAAAGTCGGACGGGTAGATTGTTAAATTACTCATTGGGTGATATTTGTAATGAAATTTTTTTTTAAAGTATTATTAAAATGTGGCAAAATATTACTTATACTGTTCGATTATTGCATTTAAAACGCGACTGAGTAACCAAGACTGTTGTTGCGATAATTGACTCCCCCTCCATAATCAATTCTACCGTTTGCTGATTATTTCTATCGATCATGCTGTGCACCGAGCATGCTCAACTAAGAATGAGCGGAATATGTGTACTTTATAAATTATTTTTACAGCAATTGACTCTTGTTTGACTCAGTTTGTTGAGCGCGCTCGGTTTGTGTCAGTTTCATCTATACAATGTAAATATAATCAGTGTGAGTCACTGAGCGCTTAGTTGCCATACAAATTTTAATGATAGTTGATAAGTAAATATGTGAGCTTTTGATGTGATGGGATGTGACGACGTGCTCGGCTCACTTCCGAGTTGACTCAACCACTCACACACAGTCGGCTCAGTTCTTGGGGATTATATTGAGCACAAAATATAATTACTCTTTTATCAGCCACCATTACGTTTTGTGCAAGCGTTCTTGCTCAAAATTCGGAGCTGTATAGAGTTGCACACGTTTTGCTACGAGACATTTTATACAAATCAACGAGGCGCCGTCACATCTTATATTAAGTGTTTAACAATAAATATGTCCTTAACCATCTCCGTAACCTATAACATCTTGAATGTAAATACACCTGACAAGGTGGTGTCATGTAAATTGTTTACATAAAATACAAAACGGTATTATTTGTGTCGGCAGGCGAGGGTTTGCGCTAGAATGGCTTGCTCTATAGACTTAGGTAAGACTCGTAGTAATAAATTGTGGCCTTAAGTTTTCTTTACTATCGACTTAATACGTAAATGGATTGAAAATAGTCTCTTATAACAGAGGCCGAGTAACTTGTATCGTGCGAGCATTTTTTTATCATTATTTACCAGAGTCTACATGACCACTTTTTTTATTCATTATTATAGTTTTCGGAATAATAATATAAAATTTAAATGTAAGTAAACATTGAAGCATAAACTTATTTTACATAAATATTATATTTAATTATTAACAATATTGATAATTGTAAAATTGGCCATAGGTTGTAACAAGTTATCAGTTGGCATGCCAATTAAACAATTTTTCATGATTTTTATATCATTTGTTTCATTTTTGTTAACCTACATATGGTTTCTTATATTGAAAATAACTATAACACAAGGAATATTTATGTATCGAACATATAATTTTCTACCTACCTAATGCTGAACTTCGTTTTTTTTTGTGAATTACGACTGCTAGCGGGATTAAAACCTGCGTAGTAGCAAAAATACTAAAAACATGCGGTGCAACTCCAAAAAGCATACATACATGTCATCAGGCCTGTATTCCCCAAAGGGGTAGGCACTTAGAGCATTCAACCAAAATGCTCTAAGGGTAGGCAGAGATGTACCTACATCCACATTTTATCAATGCTGTTATGAGGTCTCATGTATCAGGTGGTGAGCCTAGTTCACAATTCCAAACTCTAGGCTGTTGCTGAGAATTTCCTAACAGAAAAACTCAACAACTGAAATCGAAATCGAACCCGAGACCTCGTGCTCAGCAGTCGCGCTATGGACCACTAGATCAACGAGGCAGTAACAAAAAAGTGACATACGCTGCTGCACCCCTTGGAACAAATCTCCAAGCCAGCTTGAATTAATTCTCCAAGTATTGCCCAACACCATGCTATCATAACGCATGCTCGCTTTTTCAAATACTTTATTTAAATAAAGAATTTTTTCATAGAAGCGAATATATCACTTGTCAAATACTTCCGTTAACTATAGTTATAATTTTTTATGGAAATAAAAATACGGCTAGAGCCTGCGCCTCCCAGATAAATACTTGAGGCGCTCTGGACTATTAAGCCGTCTCGACCTCTCCTTACTAAAAATTATAACTGAGTTCGCTACGCATGCGTTAATGCGTTTGGAAAATTTCTCCGTACTTAGTTGTCTTTCTTTAATACCTACGCCGTATGGTGATTTAACATAGCATCCCGCCTGTATTCCCGAAAAGGCAGGTCGTTATTAAGGCCAAGTAATAGGTGTGAGCCTATTGTCATTATTAGAGCAGGGCCAAGGTCCTGACTGTCAGAAAGAAAAAAAACTAATTCATTTATTAATCAGTACAGGACAAAGTCACTGCACAAAAAATAATGTCAACGTGTTAAAAAGAAAAAACAACTGCAATTATTTCTTATCAGATAACCCCACACTGCTTAACTTTAAATTGAATCCAGGAAGGCGCAGTGCAGCATTCTATGATAGAATAGGGAGCAACCAATAGGGTTGCTACCATCTTTCGTATTAATCTCTTTTTATTTCGATCTACCTACATCTCACAGAACTAGCTGTTCTTTGTCAACCTAATAATATTTAAATCTTTATATTTTACACTTATTTGAATTGAGCATTAGATACAGAAATTAACTAATCTGTGATTTCATAAAGGACCGTTTATCAGATTAGATCGGGGGGTTACTCTTGAAGGTAATACCAATTCCTATATTGTTAAAATAAATTTACCTTCATCATAGTTAATCTTAATTTTAAAGCATTTCGGTTTATTAATATCCCAGTTCAAGACATTTTTGCATTTAAAATGTATGAATTGACATTTGACATATTTCCAAAGTCAATTCGATTATTCGATTCGAGCCGCGACTCGAGCGGAGTTTAGGCGGGAAAATGTAAAGTGCACATTGTCGGTTTTATATTGTTTTCCAAAACTTGTGTTTCTCCGAAGTTTAATGTGTAGTTATGGTGGATAATTAACCATTAAGTGTTCATGAAGGTGTGCGAGTGTGGGCAAATTATATAAAATTGAAAATCATTACTTTTTGTGTTCACTCCTAAACTCCAATGAAGACTCGGTAAAATTTCCACCGTTTTACCGGGGCAACGCACGCAAAAAACTACTTAAAATACTTTTATTCTGAATACTTGACACTGGCAAGCACAAAAAGTGTGGCGCCATATGACATGACACAAAAAAAAATAACGTGAGTAAGTTGTTACTTGAGATTGGCTAAATGCACGAGGAGTGCAAACCAGAACAAAAAAGATTCGAGCGGTTTTATTTTCAAGAGTAAGCCTACGGTTCCTCCTATTTATTTTTAATTGATTCCTTTCCTCCAGTTTCCTCGTTAATGTAGGGTTACTCTCTATTAAAAACCTGTCAAGTGTCGAAAAAGACAAGTTGTCAAAGTCAAAACAATTATGACAAATTGACAATAACAACTATGACAAATTGACAATTGACTATGAAATTTGACATTTCGCTGTTGGTTTCTAGACTTCACTGTACTGTACTTTCAGTTTCACGAATTACTTCGAATTTCTTAATTATTAATCATCAGACTAAATATAAAAATAAGGCGTCTGTCGATTTACATTTACTGTCGCCCTCAACCTCAAGTTATTACGCGTACATTTACATTCAAAATGGACCAAATAGACGAGTACTTTGATGCCGCCTTAGCACTCGTGAAATCTGCTGGAAACCTTATAACTGAACACGTAAGTGGCTGCAAAGTCTTCGAAAAGAAGTCCTCCGATATCGACCTTGTTACTGAAATCGATAAAAAGGTAGAAGAGACGCTTATCGGCGGTTTATCAAAACATTTCCCAACGCATAAATTTATTGGTGAAGAGTCTGTCGCCGGTGGAGCTAGATGCGAGCTAACCGACGCCCCGACGTGGATCATTGATCCAGTGGATGGTACACTTAACTTTGTGCACGGATTCCCGCATTGCTGCATATCAGTGGGACTTGCGATCAACAAGGAGTGTGTTGCCGGTATTATCTACAATCCAAACTTGCAACAATTGTTCACCGCCAAGAAAGGTAAGGGCGCATTTCTTAACGGCAGACAAATACACGTGTCTCAAGTGACAGAGCTGCGTGATGCTTTGGTCGCATTTGAGGTTGGGACAAGTAGGGAGGAAGAAAGGTGCAGGGTTGTATTTGAGAACTACAAGCATATAGTCAGCAAAGGGCATGGGTTGAGGGCTCTGGGTTCTGCAGCCTTGAATATGGCAATGGTGGCTATGGGCGGAGCTGATGCTAACTTTGAGTTTGGAATCCATGCTTGGGACATTGCTGCTGGCGACATTTTAGTGAGGGAGGCTGGTGGAGTATGCATAGACCCAGCTGGAGGTCCACTAGACTTGTTATCCCGCAGAGTACTATGTGCCAGTACTCCTGAACTGGCACATGAGCTGGCTAAGACTCTAGAACAGTTTTACCCAGAGAGGGATTAAAATTGGTAAATTTATAACATTAATTTTATGTATACATTTTGTGTAATAACCAACCAAAAATGATATACATGTATTGTATTTCCATTTGTATTTTTAAATTAGATCACAAATCTGTTGGTTTGTTTTGACTTAGTGTTTATACAATTATTTTTATTAGTTACACCTATTTAATAGGTAACATGAATCGCCAAATTAACTCAGAAATGGTTACATAGTAGCCCTTGTATTTATTTATTAATATCAGTAAATATAATTTATTTTGTTCTACAGAATCTCTTATTAGATCAAATTTTCCATTCACAGGTTTGTTTTGATTCTCAAACTTAGCTATTAAATCATTCTCAGAAATACTGGAGGGCTTGTTATGACTACCAAAGTGTAATCATTAGATTGTAAACTGCAGTTTGTACAATATGGTCTTTCATTTGATAAACAAGTACTCTATAGTGCCCGTAGATATATTTAAAGGCTAAAGTATATTATTGTATAAACAGTATGAGCAGTATCATAAAATATAAGTGGTTTTAGGAACTTACTCGATTCAATTAAATACAGTTCTTCCCTTTAAGAGAAGAGATTTCTTATAACATTAAGAAAACCATGCATCTTATGTTTTTGTACCTGCGTACCTATTGGCTATCTCAGTTACCAACCAAATTGATGGAGACTTTGTAGTACATTGCGTCATGTGTTACAGCTTGTCTATGATGAGCAAAAATTTTAAAAACGTACAACGAAATTTCTACAAAGTCTCCAACTATTTGTTGGTAACCGAGATAACCAATAATGATGTATAAAACAGATAGTATAAAAGAAACTCACTATTTGATATGTTTAAATAATTTAATCACATAATTAGTTATGTAATCAGGAATTTATGAGTATTTCTAGTAATCAAGAAATACTCATAAATTCCTGATTACATAACTAATTAAAGTCAAGTGTTTACATCGAGATTATTATTACACATTACTACACTTAAAATCTTTGTGGCTGATTTTGTACAATACAAAACAAGTTATACATACCTATGATAAATATAATATTTCGAAAGTAAATTAATGTGTACTTACATTTTTATTTGTGTAAATTCAGTTATATTGTAGATTTATTTTTTATTACAAAAATAAATAGTTGATGTTTGGTGAAATTGTGAAGAGATAAGCGCCAATTGTTAAGTTTAAGTTACTATTAAGGTTTTTGTCTCAAATATTTTAGAGGACATTTGTTGGCCCATACCTCTTCTCATTTAGGTAGGTACTACCTTGTAAGAAAAAATACCAAAAATAGTAGGTTTACCCTTCTAAAATAAATACTTTACAATAAAAATTATATTATGTTCGGTGGTACTCTAATTTTGATACAATTGAATTTAATTTGATCACTTTAATGACCAAAATCCATTTATGTGACAACTTCGGAATTATATTTATTTGCTAACCTTAATATTTATATTAACTTATTCAAACAGTCTTTAGTCGTACTTTAAGTTTGTCAGTCAGTTTTGTCATTACTTACACTACTAAGTATTACTTTGTCATTTCCAGTGTCATTACATCACTACAAACTAGTAGGTATTATTACTTTGTCATTTCTTATGTCATTACGAGATCTTTATAGTATTTGTATGTCATATTGTCGTCGAATAACCACGTATGTCAATGTTGTGACGAAGTAAATAAATTATATTTTGTCCAAGTCCTTTGTCTTTATTTTCAGTACATAGTTTTTAAGTTATGACTATGGACAGTTCATCTTCGTCGGTCAGTTCAATCTTGTTACTTATTATATTAAAGTCTCAGTCAAGTTAGTAGAAATGTAATCTTTATTAGCTAAAAAAGTCGCGTTCAATCGGTAATTAAAATTTTTCATGACCCGTGTCAAAGATGTCTATTGGTATTGCCAGGTTTTGTCACGTTAGATTTTTAATAGCAATCTGAAACTAAGTCACGTATGGTCGATAAAATGTATGTCGTCGAAGTCATGTCATTACCCTAGTATAGTATGTCATATCATTGTCACAAAATGGTCAAACAATAGTCACGTCACTGCTACAGATAACTGAACGTTGTAGCTAATTCATTATGATCCTATATGTCGTCAAGTTTTTGTCATTTTATTGATATTATTTTAAAACACGAGATGATAAATTTCTGTGGTTTCTTCAAGTCATTTTGTCAGTATATCATTGTCAAAAGTCACATCAGCATACATAGTATCCTAATTTTTTGTCCGTTATTCAAAGTTTAGAATTAGGACGGCTTGAAAGTCAGTCCTTGCAGCTATGTTAACATCTTCCACATAGTCAGTCAGTCAAATTGTGTGCTGGGTAGTTAAGATACTGAATAGTTAGTCACATAACGCGTCAGTATCAGTCGGAATAAGTCAGTCAACTACCTAACATTTTGAACATTATGCATAAACTCGCTTACTTTTGTCAGTTCCATTAGGTCATTATGTAGGTAAGTCATTGTACCTATCTTTAGACTGTAAAGTTGATGTCATTCATTTTATTTACCTAAAACAAGTTAAAATCGTTGTTTGATTTTAACTTGTTTTAGGATTTTTTCGTTGTTTGATTTTTTCTTCAGTCAGTCAGTACACGATTTGGTCAGTCCATGTCACCTGTCGGTCCTTTGGTCAAGTCATATCGTAAATTGAAAGTCAGCAGTAGACGATAGAAATGCTGAATCAGACAAAACATACAGCAGTATTGAAAACTTTTTTTTACTTTGGAATCGTTGATGTATCAGCATCAACGATTCCAAAGTATTTTTGTTTTTATTGGCACTGGATTCAATGTAGGGCCGTTATAGAGTTAATATGAAAATCCAGTTTTTTTTTTTTTCAAAAATCTTTTAGGATCGAAATATAATGTCTACAAAACAAAATTCTCTTTAATATTAGTCTAAAATTGTCTAATTGGAGTAAGCCTATTGACTCGGGTCGGAAGTTTTAGTACCCTTAGCGCAACGTCTGTATTTTAAGACGAGCTGGCTAATCGTATAGTAATAGATAAAATAGTGGCACTAATGGCACGAAATTCTAATATAGACGTCAGTGGTGGTCAAAAGGCAATGGAAGATTTTCTAAAGCCGGAGTCTACATCAATGCCTCCCGAGTCCAGGTCTTCGTCTTCTAAAGCTGTTAAAAGTGATGGGCGAGGGTAGCTCCTTCAGGGCGTAAGGGTCTGTCATGATGGTCGGCGAGATGTGCTGTTCTGGTAGGTCCAGGTTCTCCTCGTAGACCGCCCATTGCGATGGACTGAAAGATAATAATTATGTTTATTATTAATTGGACCGATAATAGGACATAACAGCATTGGTGGAATATGGGTGTACAACTATGTACCCCTCTGCCCACCCCTTCGGGGAATATAGGCGTGATGCTATGGAATATGAATGCTACCGTTTTTCTGTTCATCATTTATTGTAAGCAAAGCAGTCAGTATTATGTGGTTTAATATCAGTATTATGTTAAACCACAATTCTATGTGATTTTGTTAAATAAGTGGCTTAGAAAGACCATCATATGGATATTTTAAAATACAATTGCGCTAGGACTATTTGTAAAAAATATACTTTATAATTGCTCCATGGGTAGGACTATATTTTAAGCATTGTTGTTTCACAAAGTCATCATCGCCTATAAAGGTTGAAATTTCTATACCAAAGAATATTAAGTAAGTAGTTCCACTAGTGATTTATAACTTACCTGTTCTCACTAGGCATAACTTGGAAAGCTACTGATGGAGTTTTAGCAGGACTTGAAGGCTTCACCCTGTTTCTGTGTCGGTCTCTCTTGGCCTTCAGTTCTATATCATCTAGCGATGCCATTTTATCAATCGATGATCTTTCTTCAATATTATCATCAGGATTATTGTAGTTTTCTTTAATAGTCTCCCTCTTTTCCTCTTTATAAGTCTCCCTCTTTTCTTCTTTATCTGTTGGTCTTGAGATACTTTTATCAGTGTCGGAGTATTTGTGCAAAACATTTCTTATGTAATAATATTTGTCAGGTACAGGTATCTCGTCATTACGTCTTGTCGATCGCTGTAAATAAGGCTTAGTCGCGGTCTCATATAAGTAAAATGTCGATAGTTTCATATTCTTGTCTTCTGACGCGTCAAAAGTCGAAAAGTCTTTGCTGACAGTTTCAGCTTTATGTCTGTTAGTTAGTACTTTGTCAGTCACTTCTGCGTCAGTCACGTCTTTGTCAGTCTTTTCATGTGTCTTTGCCGTTTTCTCAGTAGTACTTGCTTCACCTTTGTAAGTCCCTACGTATCCAAAAGTTACTAGTTTGTATAAGTCAGTCGTGCTTTCACTTTTGGCGTCAGTTTTGTCAGTTATTTTGTTTTTTTGGGTGGCAGTTTCGTCATTGGACCTAGCGGATGATGGATAGTTGTATTTAGTCGTGTACGTCGGTCGATTGTACCTATAGTTAGTTGGTTGATTCTCGTGTCTGTTATAATAGTAAGGTTTATTTGGTCGTCTGTAGGTGTCGTCATAAGTCTGGTATGTCACTTTTACTACGTCTCTGTCAGAAGAAGGTCTTCCAGTCGTATGTCTTCTGGTCGACTGTCGCCAAGACTCGGTAGGTCTTGGCACATAGTTGATTAAGTAAGTATATTTGTCAATATTCTCTGTCACTGTAATTACTGGCCTGTTATTTGGTCGGTTGTACTGTGGTCTTTTATGTGCAATGTTGTTTATAACAACAGATTGCACTTGTTGAGTGTCTTCTTCATCGTCATAGTCATATTCGTCATATTTATTTGATGGCCTACGTCTAGAGTCAAGTTTGAAGTCGTCAAATCGTCTGCTTTTGTTTTTGAAGTCAAGTTTGTCATCGATCTGTACGTCACGTCTAGTCACTGCCAGTTTAGTCGTTATGTTAGGTTCAACTGTAGTAGTAGTCATGTCATTTGTCAGAGTCAAGTTTAGTTCGTCCTTGTCATTGTCTTTACTTTGTTCATTCAAGTTAAGTTTGTCAGTCAAGTTAAGTTTGTCAGTCAAGTTAAGTTTGTCAGTCAAGTTAAGTTTGTCAGTCAGATTTTCTTTAGTCAAATTTTCAATTGTCATATTTTTGATTACAGTAGAATTTTTCTCAGGGTTCTTCTTAGTTGGTTTTATTGCTCCTTTCAGCGCAGTCTTTCTAGTCGAGGTAGGTCTTGGTGTAGTGGTCGTTTTCTTGATTGGTTTCTGAGTGGTCTCCTCAGATTTACTTATGTCATTGTCAGATTCAGAGTCTAATTCAATCCAGGGTGATAGGTCAAAGTTGTTCAGTAGTCCGTTTTGGCAGGATATTCTATCATTGTCAGGGTTGTCGGGGGAGAGGAACACGAAAGGCTGAACGGTGTCGATGCTGTCGAGGGTGCGGCAGAGTACTTGTGCAAAGGAGATGCGGCGGATCTGTTGGAGCTGTGCTGGTGTGAAAGATGAGTCGAAGCCTCCGTTTTCGTACCTAAAAACAATTAAATAATTAGTTTCTACGTTTATACGAAAGTGTGTAATGAAATCTGCGGAAGTACATTGAAGTAATTTTGTCTTGAAATGTATTGATATTTTTTTATGTGCATTAAACAGAGATGCACTAAAACATTATTTTCATTATACCACATTTTGTCAAATTATATAAAAGTATTATCGTTTGATTAGATGGCTGAGCAATTATTATTAGCCGAAAGTTTGGTCACAAAATCCAGTTTAACTAACCAGAACCGATCCCCCTTTCTGAGGTTGGAGAACTGCTGTGCTATGATGCAGGCAAAAGTCGGTCCAACCAGGCCGCCCACCACCGGTCTCTCTGCCATACCTGCTGTGAATAGGTCTATGTCGTCCACGTGCCTGGAATATGACTATAGTTTAGGGATGGACACGCAGTAACCAAACGTAGTGATTAAAGCTTGTCTCTTATAAAGAGGCTTTTATTCTTCAGTGGTACAGAAACAGGCGGATATTATGTAAATGTTTTTATTTGTGTTATATTGACAGGGAGGAGATTTTATTTTATGGCATATTTTAGAGAAACGGGCAGCCATAACAAAACAAACTTACACTCATTATGTGTTTATTAACTGCCCATAAACAGGTTTATGCAATACAATAAGGTGAATCAAATGATAAAATAGCCCACCTATACAACGCCTTTATTTTTCTGACAGCCCGTGCCGGCATCACCCGAAGCAAATCTTCAAAATTCTCAATAGTTGACAATCCACAAGGTTCCCTCCACGTTGTATACGGAGGCACTCCATGGTCCCGCCCTCTTTGAATGTTAATAGCTGCCAGGTCCATCCCGAAATCAAACTGAGGAGTCTGGAAGAGATGGTTGGTCAGCTCTCCCGAGATGAACTCGTCGCGTTTCTGGATGGGTTGGTTCAGCATACCGAGGAGGAGGCGGTCTACTGCCCCAATGGACCAGATGTTGGATGGGTTTGTTAGTTCATTGTGGAGGGATACATCTGGAAAAAGTATTGGAGTCAATCTTTTGTGTGTTTTCTAAAAGGATGATTTTTCTGGGTAGCTATTTGAAGCATTGTGAATTGAATCGTAACTTTACGATTTTGTTCGTTGTTAAAAAAAGGATCATGAAAAAACGAAAAATGCTGCATTTATTTTATTTCACAACGAGCGATTTGGAAGTGATCCAACAATCGTTTACAAAGTTTGATTCAAATGTTCACTGCCTTTAATATTAACCATTGGTTACCGAAGAACACTTACTGTTGCTCATAGGTCGATGGAACCTATCAAAGCGCACCATGGAGGACTGCACAAGGCTGTGCCCGAACCTGAAAGCAGCCGAGCTGAACGAGCTGGCCGGACTGGGATTGATCTTTAGATTGTAGCCTTTGTAGAAACCCTTCTTTTGGAGCTCCAGGTCGAAGCGACGGATAACTTCGGTGCCTGAGAAAGATAATGTTAATTAAGCAGTGTAATGAAATTTGATATTGGCTTTTTTCTTTGGTGGTTTCCTCAAATGAAATATGACCAAAGAAAAGATGCATGGAATGTGTGAGGGATGACATGAATGAAAAGGGAGTTAAAGTTATCATGACGACTGCCAGGGGAGAATGAAAGAAAAAGCATACTCCGCACATATACCTTGGGACCAGAGCAGGAAGAAGAACAATATGGCATTTGATATTTTGACATTCTATGGTTATCATAAATGAATACAATATATAGTGGCAACACAAGTGTTCCCTAATCAATTTCCCTAGATTTCTTGTATTTAAGAAGGAAGATCTTGGTTTTAATTATTAACTCACCTAGTACAATAGGCAGGAACTCCCTGTACGTGATATGCTGTACCATAGCCCCCACGATCTTGCGCGTCTCCTGATATATCTTCTCATCGCTCCAGTGCGGGTTCAGGTGTGTCAGTTCTTGTGCCATCCTAGAATACGTAAGTGTAGTAAGAACACATACATTCTATCGTCTTTAAGAGGTTTAAAGTAGTGTTATTTAAGACTTGAGCTGTAAGTAGTATTTACCTGTTATGCTGCCTCAGCCACACAATATGAGCGGCGACCAGCCCCGGATGCTCGTTGACCCTGGCGTCTCCGGACTTGAAGCAGTCAGTGGACACGGCTCCCTTGCGGCAGAGCTCGTCACGACGCTCTGGTGGTAAGACTGGCCGGCGCTGCTGCATTCGACCGTATTGGAGCATGCCTAGTGAATATGGAGAAACGATGTTGTTTGGAGAGACGTAACCATAGTAAACGAATAGAACCATTGCTGCTGCTTTTAAAATAACAAATGGATACAGACACTGCAAGCTGCCTAACTGGAAAATACTTTTACTAGCAAGACATTTCTCGACTTGAGTTATTTTAATCGCTTATCTTAAAAAATCTTACCATTCCTAAATAGTCTCAATTTGTCCGACTTCGTCGCCGAACTCCCATACAGCGGTGAGCCATCTATATACGCCGACACCTGGTTAAGCTGCTCTCGCCAGCCAAGCGCGCAGTCATCGCGGGGGGCCGGCGAAGAGCGCACGAAGTCTAGGCATCGCACTCCGCGGGGACCGTAGAACGGGTCTGATGCTGGCACAATGATGGGGAAACATTCAGGATGCTGTTGGACGGATAATTTAATTATAAAGTAGTTTATGCAGGTCAGAACTCTGATCGTAGAAAATATATATTTATTTATATTTTGAGGTATTTCTACTGGAAATTTGAGACGGCTTAGTTTCGACTTGTCAGTCAGGCTAAAGAGGTTTATTCAGACTAGTCCCGAAGAAAGCCTGACTTATGAGGAAGAGTATAAAAAAAACTCATGCAATAAAAATAAAAAATCCTATCAAATCCTTACCAGAAACTCTTTCGGTACGAAGTCCCTCCCACCATCCTTGCAACACCTTGGGACCGATCCATTAAACCCTCGTGACTGGGAAGATGACGTCACATCATGGTCCACGAACTGACCCCACTGCATCAATAAATGTGTCACTCCTATGGTCTCAGCATTTTTGTCTTCATGTATTGTGGAACTGATCTCTCTTGCTGAAGGAAGGTTGGAGCCGAAGATAGACCTTCTGGGGGCTTGGAGGCCATCGGAGTAGGACGGTGAAAGGAACCGCTGCACGGGAGTCATGGTGGATCCCCATCGGGGACGGTTGATGTTGTTGCAGGTCCCATCGTGCGTGCGGTACCTGGAAGAAAATTGGACTGTGACTTCTGGGACTCGATTTAGAAAAGACGTTTCCTATACTTAATATAATTCCCTTTCTGGCATGTAGAAATTATTTGTGAACGTTTTCTATATCAATAAAAATACACTAATCTACGTACAATTTATGAAAAAAGATCTGTTAAAATTTTTGCTGATTGACTGTTTAATTACATGGATACCTGGAAGTTATAATTTATGTGGAAAAAGAATACGATCGTGAGCAGGATTCGAACCTGCGCCTTCCGGCTAAATACTCCAGGCGCTTTGACCGCTAAGCCATCTCCACCTCTTCACACTAATTGTTCTTCCACATTTTAATAGGTCTTTTAGTGACTTCATTGCTATCTATTCAGTCCGTTAACAGGAAACTGACGACGAACTTTATAGATAGCTAGAAAGCTAAAATGCTTTAAAAAAAAAACTACCTAAATACCTGGAAGTATTCATATGTCGTGCGGAAAATAAAGCTTTTGTTTCTTAATTCTGGCGTAAAACTTGGTCTTTCTGCTTACCCTCTCTTCGTTTACCCCGATTAAACTCCGGGTTTTTAAAACTAATAGTTATCTGGTCATACAGTTTCCTTAAAATTCTAACAGCACCATAAAAAAGCTATTGGAAATTATCATACCTCTTAGAAGCAGGAGGACATTTGGGTGCTCCCCGAAGAGGACAGTGCTGCATGAGTGGCAACTGCTTCATCGAGCTCGCCGCCGGAAACTGTGTCTCCTCCTGGCGTCCTTCCAAACCGTCGCCATTGCCACCGCTAGAACAAAAAACATACGTGAAGACGTTGGACAAAGAATATATTAATTAAATCAGGATCTGAGGGTTAGACGGGTTCTGTGATATTTATGGCAACCACAGATTGAACGCATTAACACACACGAAGAACAAAGCTTCCGCCGTCTGCGCAGCGCTTAAATGTAAATAGGAAAAATTGATTTGTTTTGCGCATCGCTACGGAGTGGAATACCTTCCCGTCTGTATTTCCGGATAGATATAATCTGCTGGTCTTCAAGGCTCGGGTGAACAGGTATTTGCTGGGCAAGCGTGTTCCATCGTCGACATAAGGTGAGGTGGCGATCAAACGAGAATTAAAATAAAAACTGTCATAAAGACCTTGACTGTGGGTTGATGATGAATGTAATAAACATATTCTAAAATTTGAGATCGGTGAAATTATTAAACGGTAGGTCGCTATAGATATTAAATCATAGTCTAATTTCAATAATTATGGTATGTGAATATTAATGAATGTTTCAAGTGAATGTGGTCATTATACTACTATGTAATGCGTCGTGTTAATGACGTTAGCGTGTTGTGGTACGATCTCAGACCAATTAATTATCTTGCGGCTTACCAAGCGTATTAATGCTTTGTATCAATATCGTGTGAAACCGCAGAATAAGCTTGACGCTTGAATCGTTTGAGAATGAATAGATTAATGTATATTAGTTTGGATTCTCTGTAAGATCAGAAATCGTCATATAAACACAATTTTACTTCTTGTCTCAAATGCTGCAAATGTGTTGGGGGTCAAACCCTCCCCGGTTTGACACCCAACACCACCCTGGGTACGGTCATGCTTAAATCTCATAAAATATTTATTAAAATCTAGATATATCTTTGTAAGAGTTACTATGGAGTAAATGTTTCTATTTTAAATGCATATATTGCTTGATCAATTAAGTGATAAGAATTGGATTGGGATGGATTACAACAGTGAACAAAATGAATATTCTATTTGTGCACTCGATACGCGTCCAAATCTAAGTGGTTTGAAGCATAATTCTGAATTAATTGATGCTGAAGACGGCAAAGATCACCTCCGTCGATGCAAATCACAGAAGAATATTGCAAATCTCAACCGGATCCAAATACCGACTCGATTTAATGAAACGCGAGTAGTAGTTCCACTATCACCTTAAAAACTGCAATCATTTTGCAATGTAATCTTCAACAAAGGTCAA
The DNA here is from genome assembly GCA_935421205.1 of Xylocampa areola. Lineage (NCBI taxonomy): Eukaryota > Metazoa > Arthropoda > Insecta > Lepidoptera > Noctuidae > Xylocampa > Xylocampa areola. The sequence goes on along the minus strand of OW285205.1, from coordinate 19,626,807 downwards.
TACGATATCATTTGCCCGTCAATTTAGAGCCAATTCTAGCAGAAAAAAATCAAGGACAATCACAGCACCTAACATGTCCTCCTTTCACCTGTAACACGTCCCTTAAATCCTTTACGTTGTTGGATACTGATGAAACCGAAGTGGAAAGGATAATTATGAGTTTAAAAAACGACTGTGCAACTGGTTGGGATAATATATCAAGCAAAATTATTAAACAATTTAGGCATATTCTAGTACCACCGCTGACCTATATATTCCAAAAATGTTTATCTATAGGACTTTTTCCGAAGTGTCTTAAAAAAGCTGTTGTTGTCCCTGTGTATAAATCTGGCAGTAAAGATCAAGTTACCAATTATAGACCAATTTCCCTACTACCCTCTATGTCTAAAATATTAGAAAAAATTATAAATAATAGGTTGGTCAAATATTTGGAAGATAAATCAATTCTGTCTAAGTCGCAGTATGGATTTAGACCTAAGTTATCAACTGCTGATGCCGTGCACCATTTGACCGATTATCTAGCACAAGAACTTGATAAGGGTAATCACACAGTAGGTATATTCCTGGACCTCGCCAAAGCTTTTGACACAATTTCCATCCCTATTTTGTTGCGCAAGCTTGAAATTATAGGAATAAGAAGCACTCAGCTAAAATTGTTCAAAAGCTATCTGGAAGAACGTACCCAATGCGTAAGGATAGGCAGTGTCCTCAGTGCTGACCAAAAAAATACGTCCTTCGGAGTACCTCAAGGTAGTATTATAGGGGTCACTTTGTTTCTGATATATATCAACGACCTTTGTAATCTAAATTTAGATCACGGCATAATCATAACATACGCTGACGACACTGCACTTATTTTTTCAGCTGACTCAGAAAACGAAGTCTACAGGCTTGCGCAACACGGATTCAATGTTGTTAATAAATGGCTTCAGCACAATTCATTGACCTTAAATGCACAAAAGACAAATTACATTAAATTTTCGATGCGTAAATTAACATTACCTCAAACTAATACTTCATTATATGCCCATTGTTGTAAACTTCCCACTGTTGACCTATGTACGTGTCCCAAAATTAAAATGACTAATAAAATAAAATACCTGGGTATTATTATAGACGAAACTCTGTCGTTCAAACCACACATTGAGGCCTTGAACAATAGAATTCGTAAGTTAATATTTGTTTTCAAAAAATTACGCTATATTGCAGACCCAAAAATAATAAGACAAGTCTACTTCGCTCTATGTCAGTCAATATTAACTTACTGTATTTCGTCATGGGGTGGTGTGGGGAAAACTCATTTATTAACCATCGAGAGAGCACAGAGAGCGATACTCAAGGTATCCACATTCCGCCCTTTCCTTTTTCCCACCAAAGTCCTCTATGAAACTTGTGGAGTGTTAACAGTGCGACAGTTATTTATAATGAGCATAGTACTACAGCAGCACGCAGCCCTTCCATATAGCACTGAGTTTACTAACAAAAGAAGGAAAGATATAGTTTGCTCACAACAAATAAGAACAAAACATGCTTTTACGACAAAATTTTACGTTTTCCTTGGACCACTTTTATACAATAGACTAAATGCGACATCAAATATATATTCCCTCAATTACAATAACTGCAAAAAAAACCTCAAGCGGGCCCTCCAAAGTATGTCCTACGAAGATACAGAGAAGTTGTTGATTGTGTTAAAGTAAATATTGTTTGCATTTTACTTTAATTTTATTTTTATTAGCAAAAAACCTATATGTTTTCGATAGAGACTTTGCTATGTATTGTTATGTTGTGTAATTTTTTGATCATATAATTATTTACCTATACTTTAAATTTACGCATACCTTGTACTTATATTATAATAACTATGTGACTATGTATTTTAGACTAGACTTAAGCTCTTCTTGCCTGAAACACAGGATCACCTAGTTCAGGCACATATGTTATATCTGTGGACTTTTAATTATAACTGTGCACTTGTTATTTTATTTTTGTACGGAATTATGTCAATAAATATATTATTATATTATAATTTAAACAAGAAATAAAATGTAAAATCGAAAAAAATATTGTCAAGATTGTTTATAAATATGCTATTATTATAATGGGATTTCCAAGGCTCGGTATTAACATAATTGTCAACGTAAAAATTCAAGGGAAAGTGAATAAGTATTATGTAAATGTTGTTTCGAAAATCAATGGAAACACCGGTGAAAGTGATTTATAAAATTCTCACGTCTACGTTGAGATTTGTTTTCGATTGACTGTTTAGTGGTGTTTAGAAACAGATAATGTAATCTCACGCATACAATTTAGTGGTAGCAGATGAATAAATAAGGTGGCTTAAAATTTTCTAAACTGGTATCTATCTGTATTGTTTATCGGAAAGTTTAGATTTGCAAAGTTTTTACTCGATTAACGTTATAAATTTTTGTGGAATGATATATACGATCGTGAGCAAAATTCGACCTCTGAGGTCCTGGAGTATTTATCCGGAAGGCGCAGGTTCAAATCCTGCCCACGACCGGATTTTCGTTCCACAAAATTGATGTTTGCTTTTAGAGGTTCAATTGACAGTGGAATTAGATTAAAATTAAAATTAATGCCATTGGGTAATTCGGTTTTGGCTGCTTCTTTCGTGTCATTTTGAGCGAACTTGGTGTCATAGTTGTCGACGCCCCAAGGCCTCTGAAGACTGATATTATTTAACAGTAACCTGAACTAGCGTCGGTTAAACGTGCCCAGATAAAAAATGGTCCTAGCCAAGGCTGTAGCCTGGGGAAGGGCCTAGACAAGAACTGAAATTATCTTATGTATAAATATCTCGTGTCCCAGTATTTGTTATCGAACTCCTCCGACACGGCTTGACCGATTTTTATGAATTTTGTTGTGTATATTTGATAGGTCTGAGAATAGGCCGTAGGCTATTTTTTGTACCCCTATGTGAGAAGGGTGGCTCTATCAAGAAATTTTATATGGCAGATCAACGTTTGCGGGGCACAGCTAGTTTTTAATATATTGTTTACATTTGTTCCATATCTGAAAAGGGGCAGAAATAAATATCTGGCTAAGGCCATTTTTTCTGTGTGTGAAATCCATGATGGACGTTAGGCCCGACTCTTACCGGCTAAAAACCACACGATCCTTCGCTAACCTTTACTGAGATCTCGGGATCGTAGCTGCATTCACCACGACCCCAGTAGGCTATGATCCATCAAAATCATCGACGGATCCCGTCATCAGTGCAGGCCAGCCACAGCTCGACTGCACGAATACCCTCTAGAGGTGTGTGTTCCAAAACAAGAAGCGTATTCGTCTCGGGCTTGCTGCTGGTCGGGCGACAAACTACTCAAATACAGCGCTCGCAAACCACGGCTCACGGTATCTGAAGATCATTTAGAGCCCTCCGGTGGCTCTGGTGCGTCTTCTGCGGTAGTGGTGAGAGTGATCCGCCTGTCTCTCTCGTTCTGCGCCTCCTTCGCGACCGTAACCACCTCGCAAAAAGTGGCAACAGCTACCTAAGCTCTCGCGCTCCCAACCATATATCTGATTATGGCTAGGAACGAGACATCACCCGCCCCTACTGCCCCGATAAAGTCATGGCGCTGCTCGACCCACGCAGGACACACTTCCATCGTGTGCTGCGCCGTTTCCTCAGGGCAGTCACCGCAGTGATGGCACCTAGACGTCGGCTCCCGGCCTATGCAACGCAGATACTCCCCGTAGCACAGTGGTCCGAGAGTATCTGCGTCATCCTGAGGACTATGTCTCCTCTACAGCCACTCCTCCATTATGGGCCTTACTGCTGCTATTACGACGTGCCCTGCCTGCGGCCGCGTACGTTGTTACCTCCATTCCGTCACTAGGATCCGTTGGAGCTCGGACCGCTTAACTGCAAATTTCCTGTCGAATACCCCGATCTAGCACCTCGCCACGCCACCGATACCATGATGCGATTGCTCTCGCCCAGGGCGGTAATTCGGCTAGAAGACTCGCCGCCTCGAAGGAGATCGTACGGTAATCTCGCTATGGCCTTGCTCCTAGCGCTCACCCATTGCAGACTGACTGCGGAACTGCTTATAAGCATCTCATTTAAAGTTAAGTAAAAAAAACATAGTATTATAGTTTTTTTACTTAACTTTAATCAGAACATTGACTGCATTGCCAAGTTGCATGAGGGAAATGCGTCATACAAAATGTAAATGTTATTTTAATGCAGAGCACTCAAGTAGATCGGGAAGTGCTTGCCGTATATAATTACGAATAATTTTAAACTAACCTGTGTATTGGATGCGCATGAAAAAACTTTGCATGTTTATGTATACATTTAAAATTTAAATTTATTATTGTACGCTCATTTAGTTTTAACCGTTAAGTAGTTTTGTTGGCGTCACTAAGAGCAACCAGTATTCATTAAATTGGAGTAAGAATTTTAACTACAAGAAGTGTTTTATCATTACTATTCATGTTTTTCAGGCATGGATTGGACCATTTTTATTGTTTAATTAGTAGAATCCATTTAAAAACCATTTTTATGGACTATTTTACTTTCTAGCAAGTGTACAAGACTAAAACTAGTATAAAAATGCAACAGTGGATGATCTTTAGCGTCCATGCGTTCACATTTAGTATTTAATGTTGCGATTTCAACTGTCTTAGTTTGTAAAACGCATAGAATGCTATAAATTATTGAGATAAATGCTCATTGTTTATCATCTTCTTCGTCTTAAAACTCCTTAATCTTTGAGCTAATGTTTGTACTGGCAAACTCGTTCAGTACAATGGCTTTATTGGTACATCGTTATTATATTTACATTCGCATAATTATCGTGTCAGAGCACTCGAGCCAAAAGTAAAAGTGTGATCTACGCACTTTTAAACCGGTTTGCTTTTCACTGCAGTAAGTGCAGAACAAACAACTCTTGACGATTGTCAATATTTAACTTTCGCATTACATATGAAATTGTTTGCCCACTTATCTTCGAGCTTCAAGCCTCTAGTTACCAATTTCTTTAGCATCAAAACGTTTATTTTACTAAGTAGTTACGATATTGTTATTCGTATTATGAATAAATCTATTATATTACAAGTATTTTATGTTCGAATATCGTTTTTATTGAGCAAATTAGTTTTATTTGACAAATATTTTTGTAATGAGTTGTGAGTGTCGCAATCTAGTGTCAAATGGGAGGCCATGACATTTTGTTTTAACATATTTCATTAATGTTATGGCAAGTTACATGAAGCCTATATAACATATCTACTACAGAGCAATATAACTATCTACAGGCTACTACATATAAATAAAGCTGTGTACACGTTATGTGTTTGCCCTGGGGCCTGCAGGGGATGGACTTGGGTAGTTCGTTCGATCAGCGACAAGACGGTGCGCCGCGCTTCTGCAGTGCACGTGCGCCACTCTGGAAGGGTCTTTGCAGGCCAACTGTGGCCGGCCTGCACAAATAACGGTCTCTTAATACCTTGACGGACTATCACCTACGGTAGCGGTAAATGCAGCTACAGTCCCGGGCATCCGGTATAGGTTAGGTGGAGGGCCGTGTGGTTTTTAATCGGTAGGACTCTGGCACAGCGTCCATGAAGGATTTTCAACCCAGACACAATTAAAATTCCATTGTTTTTTGCGTGGATCCACGTTCCTCCAGACAATAGGTTAAATGAAGGCTGCCTATGCTAATTTGTTCCATACGAAACTGAGTGACATAGGCCCGAATCTGCTAATTGACGCTTCAATTACCTCTCAGTAGATTTATATTGAGATTGATAAGTATTTGATATTGAGATATTCTGCTTGGTAGGAGTGTAGGAGTGATAGCCTCGTGGTATGACCGACAAATCAAAGGTTGCAAATTCGAATCTAAGGCACGCACCACTGTCTTTTCAAAGTCACGGGCCTATTATAAATTTATCATCACTTGCTTAAAAAGGTGAAGGAAAACATCGTGAGGCACAAGAAAGGTCAGCACACCTGAGAGATGTTCTCGATGGTATGTACAGCCATGTCAGAAACCTACGGGTGGTTTAAACTCTAACACTAGGTTGTTCATCAACCTTATGACAATACTATAATAATGCTGCTATTTGCTATTTTGCATTATAATAATTTAAGGATCAGTGTAATCTCGAAGAATCATTATTGGTTTTGTTTTAAATTCAGCATCAGCATTCATGCAGCGTCAGGTGGTATCTGCCTCCTGACATTATGCTGAGCTGCTAATATTTGTAATTTTAATGTTTAATAATCTATCTAAATTTTACTGTTTTTTTTTTTAATATTTGGTGTCGATAAACCAATTTATTTCTTTCTTTAAAATTTCTGACGAAGGTCTCTCAATAATTGTTTTGCATCGAACTATAATACTACTGAGTTGTGCAGACTACCAAATCTGTTACAAATTTAATGGAATTTCTATGCAGATGGCAATTGCATGACATATTATTTAAATTTGCAGATTTGGGCTACTGTTCCACATATCGCTTAGAAATAATTCCCTTCTATCGCCATCGGAAATTACGGCAGTTCGGAATTTTAAATGCGACATCGCCTTTTTAATATCCAATATGGGTCTACGTTTGGCCACCAACTCGCCTAATGTTAAGCAACGGTGTGGCCGAGAATGAAGCACGTAGACCCAGAAGAAATCTATTCACTCTAAGAAGAGTGGCTCCTCAAGTTTGAGAGATGAGTTTGATGAAAATTGTATAGCAAACATTATTTCTAGATTGATATTGTTTTTAGGTGTTTCCTAATAATACCGGGGCTAAGGAGAATGTCAAACCCCGATAAGGCTTACGGTGTACCATTGTTAACGAGTTGTGAATGAGGTAAGAGGCGGCACAGCGTCCATAGTGTTCCACACTTAAAAAAAGGTGTTTGCTAATAGCAATTACTGAAACGAAATTTCGACCCTATTCGTCAAGAATTTAAGATGCATCTAATATTATAGACTAAAGTCTAGTCTAGTTTCATTCTTTATTCTAAAGAATAAAGAAAGAAACTGTGGAGTTACTCCTGAAACGAATACCAATTCCAATATTATATAGACGCTATAAAAAACGCGTAATTTTAAAATAAATTTACTTGCATTACAGTGGCCTCAATTTTAAAGCATGTTGTATTCATATTATCTCGAATCTATAATTAATTTAAAAGAATTATTTTCAAGAGTAAGCCCACTGTAGTGGAAGCGTTCAGAACTCTTCAAATCGCTAGGAATTACGATTTACTAGATTGATTGATATAAGTGGCTATCAAGATTAATCTCACTGGAATCCAAACTAATTACATATAATAAATGCGAAAGTAACTCTGTCTGCCTATTTATTTGTTGCCTTTTCACGCTTAAACAACTGAAGCAATTTTGATGAATGTTGGTATACAGATAGATTGGACCTCGGGGAAGAACATACGCTACCTTCTCTTGCGCAAACGAAGTCGTGGGTTCATAAAATAATGTTACTTTCTCACAAAAAACCCACACGCTGTGTTCAGTTTTCGATATATTATGATAACATACCTTGACGAGTGACCCCCGGTGAAAGTGAAGGCGCTTTCGCCTGCTCACATAATAATTATAGATTCGTACACATATGCCACTTGTTATGAAAGCGAGACGATTGTTTAGGCGATTAATTGATTTAAAGGGATTATTTTTTGAATCTGTGAGAATGGAAAGTGTCTATGGTTTTGATTACTTTTTTTTTTAATTGATGATTGGCCTGTGATCTGACATAAGTGCTGTACGAAATGTTTGTACTTAAAATTCTTTTCTTCCGTTCCATATTTATTGGATTGTATATCGCGCATCGTATTGGTATTAGTAAGTATTTTGGTAGGCCTATTTAGTACTGATCTATCAAATAATTAAAAAACATATAATTTATAATTCTCCGATTATACTGTCATTTTAGTAACAAATATCATTAAAATGGCATAACAAGATTGTAAAAATACAATTCCATATTTTAGAATGATTTCTCTTACTTTAAATATAGCAAGAAAAAAAAGAAAACGAATCTCAAATATGAAATTCTTAAGTACTGGTCTAAGTTTTAAGGCTTTTGTCAGTGCAAAGCTTTTTTTGTATGAGAACTTAATTTATTATAGATATTTGTACCATCGATAACTCTCAATGCTATTTTCTTTTTTTGAAAATATCAGTCCAGTTACAATAAAAAAAAGTCTACGTTAACGGGAGACTTTTAAATGTGATTCGCGACAATTTTCTTAGTTACCAACTATGAATTTTATCTTTTTAATGCCATGGAATGGCAACGGTTTAATTTAATTTTGAACCAAATAATAAAATAGTTTATATATTGCTCTCTTTCAGTCACTCAATTACAGGGAAATTCCCTTGTATAATAAGAACACAATTTTCAAAAGTTTTAATTACTAGCCCCTCTTTTTTTAACACGGTCCTTCGCAACATTACTATTTATTAAAAAAAAATTGTCTGTTCTCTTTTTTAATGTTTGAATGCCATTTAATGGCAGTGACATAATTAAAGTTTTTTAATTAAAGATTCAAATGTTATGCATTATTAACTTCGAGGTCAAGGCAGCGAATATATTAAAGTATCTATTTGTTATTTTCCGTAGCGCATCCTCCTATGTTTTGTTCATTTACATAATTTATTTATTTATTTATTTACTAATTTATGTACACACAAGATACAAATAAATGGACAAACAAAATAAGGAAAATAAAGTACAGAGGCACTGCTTATTCCTTATAGAAATCTCTTCCAGCAGACTTACATAACGAATATTTTAAAATACTTTTCAACTTTGTCTCTTGGAGACGGGCGCGAGACATAAAGAATATAGCATTTGAGCATCACGCCTATATTCGCTGAAGGGTTGAGCAGTATACTGTTGACTGTTGAATACCCAGATTTATTAGCGAAGCCGCTAATATGCCAATAGGTGGTGAAATTTCACATTCCCTAATTTTGGACCGTAACTGAGTTATACTAAACCGAAAAGCCCAATCACACGGCCTAATATAAATATAACCCAGGACCTCACGCTCTAGCCAGCCGCACTTAACCGATGAAGCAGTCTATGACGAAAGTGCACACCCTTAGTGGATGTTACCCAGAACTGGGCCATCTGCAAGTTTCATAATTACTCAAAACAAAATTCTGAATTGAACACAAGGAACAAAAATGTCAGAACTTACGGCTTTAACTTGCCGAAGTAGCGGTTTTTTTTAAATATTATTATTAGGTCTTATACGTTCTACAGAAACATCCCAAAATAATCGGGAACATGTGTCCAATGAATGTATTCCATACTTGTTAGTTTTCAGCCTACCCTAAATACATAAATCTGCAATTTGTTCTAGCAATGGTAACATAAATAAAATTAAAAAAAAAAGGCATTACCAACCTGCATTTCCTGCTCCGCAGTCAAGTCCAGTCAGTCAATCCGAGTCAAGTCACGTCATTTTGTCACACTAGTCACTGTCACCGTCACGTCACTAGTCAGTCATTACCTTCGTCTTGTCATAAAAAAACCGTCAAAATATTAATCGAAAAAAAAAGAATGACTAGAATTTGAATTTGGCGCGCGAGAATGTCAGTGCGCGTCGGACCGCCATGGCGTCCGCGCGTAACTGTCGTGGGGGGAGGAACGCACGCGTACAAATACTACCACTACTACTCGCGAAATGTCGTAATTATAATTTTAAGAGTTGCATGTTGACATTAGCTGGTGCTTCGGTACGATAAACAGCATTAAACGATTCGATTTGGAACTGATCAACTGGTTTGAGGGGTTCAGTATTTTCTTTCGTGTTCGGATGTCGTTTTTATTTGCAATCAATGAATTCCTGCAATTGCAATAGCAAGTTGTGAAATTGCAAATCGAGACTTCCCAATACGTGAACGATTGACTCAATGAAGATGTATTTGTTTTTAAAATAGGCCATGAACAAAATAAACAAAATTTTTAAATTTATTTGCCTATTAAAATTTTTGTTAAACTAAGTTTTCTAAGTAATTTATGTCGTAACCTCGAGAATAAAGATATTATTAAATAATTTTAAACAACAACAACAGTACCTACCTACCTAGTACCAGTACCAGAGGCACAGGAAACGTAAATATTTGCAATCGGCAATTCAGTACATTATTATGTATATCAAAATAATAATACAGAATTGCATTATGGTGCCTACTCTGCAGGAGGATGGAAAGGCGTTCGGCTTGTTGTGAAAGCCGATACGAAAGCCAATAACCTGACTATTCGAGGATGTACAAGGTCGAGATAAGTGAAAAAGACTTGAATGAAAAGATGACTTTTGCACACACACAGTTCGGATAGTGCTAAAATGTGACTAAAACTGCATTAGACTAAAGCACACGGCGGAGACGTCTCACACGTTTTGACAAGACGTGGTGACAATTTGACACTGACAGCGCCTTTATGTCGTACCTATAAGGACGGTTTCCGTATTTTTTGTATAATAATTTTCGTGAGGCACATTTAAATTAATTATTGTTTAACGGTTATTACTCACGCGCGTTCTTCGGGATTGCCCGACTAGTTTCGAACTCGAACGGAGCCCTTATTCATGAGCTGAGCCCGCGGCGATGTCACGAGTCAACTATTTACCACTGACGTGGAACTGATCGTTTGTTAGTTAATCACAGGTGACATCACAGGTGAAGGAAAAGATCTTGAGGAACCTGGAATTAATGGTCTGAAATCGTCAACGCGCACTGAGCTGGTGCGTGGTGATCAATTCTCGTGCCTTCTTTGTATGAGAAGAGGTCTAGCCCTGAAGGGTGTCCTACTGAAGTAGGACAGTTATGAGCTGGGTATGTTATGTATATATATATATGGAATGTAATAACTGCATTTATTAAACGTGTTTGTACTACAATATGCCTTTGCGCAACCCTTTAGGGCTAATATAGGCGTGATGCAATGTTTGTATGTGTGATATTTTCATCTCGGTAAAGCAGTGATAGCTTAGTGGTACGAAAGTTAGACTGGCAAGTAAAAGGAAACAAGTTGGAACCCAAGACACGTACCGCTGACTTCTCGAAGTCATATGCATATTAAAAAATAATTTTCATATGCTTAAAACAGTGAAGGAAAACATCGTGAGGAATCCAGCACTTCTGAGAGATGTTCTCGATAGTGTGTTATGCCATATGTCAGAGACCTACGGTTGGTTTGAACTCTGATACCATGTTGTTAATCAACCATGATAAGAAAGAAAGATCTTGGTGAATACAGTGAACAGAAGTCTACGTATCTTGCAACGACGCGGCGGCGCAGCGGCAGATCTGCGTGACAATATGACCTTTCACACTTTCGGGGCAAGTCAGGTTTAGCGCAGGTTTTACAGTGTTTCGGTCTTTCACCTTTTGAAACTGGTCGTAAACTATGACCATGCGCTCTTTAATACATTGAGGTTTTTATTTAGCTTGCCAACAATTTTGAAAGCGAGCTGAAGAAATGTTTCATATTTAAGTGACATGGTAATAATCGTATTAAACTGTATGAGAATGACAGTGGTAACCTAGTGGTATGACCGTTAGAATGGCAAGTCATATATCAAGACTTCTCAGTTCACAGTCAGATTAACCGTGATCGATCGATCTGTGCACCCGTTACTATTTCATTTTATTTATTTGATTCAGGCATCAATGGCCCATATAAAATACTATAATACAATATAAATTTATATAACTAACATAATAATACTATGATTAAATATATAGGGAATACACTAATTTACACGAAGAGTCGGCGTCGTGTATCGCGCGGTGTCCGGTTGCCGGCCTCGGAATCGCCGGACACTACACCTCTCGGCCAAAATTCCTGCTTCATAAAAGTCGATAGTTGTTCAGTCGGAACTCTCACCACAAAAGAATAAAAAACTTACTTACTAAGCCTGAGCCGGTCTCCATTCCCCCGTCTCTCAAACAAATATAATAATGTAAACAAATAAAAACTGTCACAAACCTGTGCAGAATTACAGAATTACTCAATTGTTCTCTATAGTAAAGCTTTTCCTGTTTAATCACTCAGACCTTTTTAATAAGAAGATTTAAATTACACAATAGTAGTTTTAGAAACCTTAAATAGTGTATCAGACACAATTTATTCTACATCGGAACTAACTATTGTAATTCTTACAACATTTCATGACCTTAACCGGCCACAAACGATCAGGCCAACTATTTTGACCATAATGATATGAACCGACTTCCAAAACAGAATATCCATTCGACTTTATTATGTTTGTTAAACGATTTCTGCTCTCCACCTTTCCATTTGCTTAATTGGATTGCCTTCACTGTTCACCGAACAATTTTAGTAGCTGTAGTAGTAGGAGGCCCCTAAAACTAGAGACAGTTAACTAAAATTGCTCTGCAGCAATGCTCTCATTTTAGTTTAGTTTGCTACATTAAAATTCACGTTAATGTAACTAAAAAACTAAAAATAAAAATAAATGAGGACTTCGGAAACTATATATGGAATTAGAAGTTGGTTATAATATTTACAAAAATTCTTCATAACTACGAAGGGCTACCTTCTGCTAGCCCTCAAAAAAAACTCAAGGACATATGCATTCTCCCAATCCTCACCTACGGTGCCAGAACTGGTCTGATCTTTGACAGAACATCAGAAATCTGCATTTGGGGGTTGCCAGCGAGCCATGAAGCGTAGTATTCTTGGATTAAACTACCAGACCCTTAAGAAACAATATAGTACTGCGCTCCAAAACCCAAATCGCCGACGTTGGTCGGAAAGCCGCCGAACTTAAGTGAAACTGGGCTGGACATATCTGCCGCATGTCGGACGACTTGTGCGCCAAACTCAACCGAGTGGGTACCACAAAAAGTTACACGACGTCGCGGCAGATCCAGACGGAGATGGCAGGACGAACTAGATACTATTCAAATAAAAGTATGTGTTATTGCCGGAAGACGCCACACGTCAATATGGTTGCCACAGATTATCAGCGCTGGTTGGGTTGCCATAAAGGTGACACATCAGCATTAGGCTGAGTGGCGACTATTTTTCACACAGTTACGTTGTCGGATTTTAAAATACGATTGTTTATTTATTTCATCTATTTTTAGTATATGTATCCTTACTACTCTGTGTGGAAATAAATGTTATCTTTCTTTCTTTCTTCTTTCTTTCAAATTGGCCCAACAGAGCTCTTAGCCATGAGGAGTAGAGAGAGGATAGGGAGGCAGGTAACCGGGCTGAAATTAAAAAAATATAAACTATAGATAGGTAAGAATTAAGGCCAAAATACTCGGACCTATTCTTAAAGTAATTAGAGTGGCCCCAAACTGACCTGGTTTAAAACATCACGTCTGATCTATGTAATCGATGTAAATGTTTCTTTTTGTTTACGTAAATCTGTGGACTGCACTGGCCTGTGACTGAGATGTTACTAAACCATTTTAAAGTATGGGTTAATGTCAATTATGGTAATGGATCAATGGCTACGTCCATGTTTGTGAATGGCGCCTTCATAACATTTGAAACAGTTTTTTGAGACTCGATTAGGGTTACAGATAAGTCTTTCAAACGCATTATCGCATGCATAGCGAACTCTAAAACTATATATTTTTGTGGAAAGAAAGTTCAGTCACTTGTATATAGACTGAATAGATAGCAACGACGTCACTAAAAGTGGTGTTAAAATGTGGAAGATGAATTCGCTGTAGTGAGCAGAGGCTGAGATGGCTTAGTGGTCAGAGCGCCTGGAGTATTTATCCTGGAGGCGCATGTTCGAATCCTGCTCACGACCGTATTATTTTTCCATCTAATATTATAACCTTAGAGTTCGCTAAGCATGCGTTAATACGTTTCAAAGATTTATTTTTAAATATTGTTTTTATTAGATATTAACTAATTTAAAAGAAATCGATCATAAATAACAAGATTGTGATTTCATATTTATATTTGAAAGCTATGAAAGAGCTGCATATAATAAAGTTTCATTTTATTATTATAATTCCAATCAAGCATTTCTAATATCTGTTTCGCATTTTTATTAGTAGTAATTTGAAATATTTTCAATTAGATTTTACAACTTACATTGCTACTGATATTATGTAGAGACTGCATTTCAATTGATTTAATTATAAGATTCTATTATACGGTTCAGCAGTGGAGGGTTTGGGACAATAGTTTCTGCTCGCATCATTATCCTCATGCCCCTAACATCCCTGTGCTTCAGGGAGCACATAATGCCGTCGGTCCTGCGTCTGATCTCGCTCCGGTTGTCTGAGATTGCCGTCTCATCGGACTATGAGAGTGAAGGAAGAAGGAGTGCACCTATGTTTGTGCACTATAATATCTCCTGTGTACTTGGATAATCTCCGTGGAGATATGCTGACGCTGACCGATAATTGGGTTGGTTTATTATTATTTGTAAGTCAATTTAAGATAAAACATAAATACACCAATGTACGCCTTCGTTGGTTCAGTGGTCGCAAGCGCGGCTGCTGGGTTCGATTTCCAGGTTGGGTAGTGTTATTGGGTTTTTCTGTTAGGAAATTTTTAATAGCAGCCTGGAGTTAGGAATAGGAAGTTCCCTTTTGGTCTATGAGAGTAAAGGAAGGAGTGCACCTGTTTTAGTGCACTATTATATCTCCTGCGTATTTGGCTAATCTTCGTGGAGATAGGCCGCCACTGACCGCTAATTCGGTCAGGATTAAGTATATTATTATTCTAATTTTAAGTAAGTAATATTAATAAATCAATGTAAGAATTAGTAGAATCATTAATTTGTTACCACTGTGTTGTCACCGGCTCAGAAAAGGTCAGTCTGTCTGTTTTAGTAACATTGGTGTTGAAACCCCAACTAAGTTATTCTATGATGTATGTAGTGATCTTTCATATTAGCTCGTAAAATCCACTGCTGGAAATGGGTCCCGCAATAAAACTCCTTGCAAATTGCTGTTGAAAGGCAGACGGTTACTCTTGCTTAATTATTGTTTAACGGTTATTACTCACGTGCATTCTTCGGCGTGAAGAAGACTTAGTATACTTGATTATTTTGTTAAAATACTAGCTGTACCTTGGGCTTTGCTCACGTCAAAGTACTCTTGATGCCAAATTTAGCATATGTAGCGACATCTACCACGCTACATATATACTACGCGCATAACGCGCTGCATCGCGCAAGCAAAGTTTGACGGCTAGTCCGTATATGCAACCGCCCGACATGTCCCGTCGGGCCGTGCCCGCCAGGCAATATCACCCACCTGGTTGAAGGATCCTCCCTTTTAAAAGGAGGAACACCACACCTCGTTCCTCCATACATAAATACAAAGTCATACCTGAATCCCATTGTTGTGGTAAGCAGAAACTATCGATGTTATACATGAGGAACGCATGCTCGGCGGTTTTGTTGCTAACATGTCTTTTTTTGGGGTACAACGTTTTTGCTTCACGTATTATTTATAAAGATAACAAAAAAAACATCGTCGTAACCTAGAAATGGAATCTAGGAACTCTTATTCGAAAGCTAGATTTACGATCACACCAATAATCGCAGCATCCAAAGTAAACATAAAAAAGCACAATTCATCTAAAATTCTACCATTACATAAAACACTAAAATTATTATTAAACTACACAATAACAATGACATTATAACTGAAGTTTAGTAAACACAAGGTTAGTGAAATAATAACAGTAAACTTCCGCGATTGGTTTAAAAAACCAGCAGCTGTAATTGACCACTAACCGCGGTTTCGATCTATTTCTTTGGTAGTGTTACATCGTTTACGGAACAGCAGTTTCTGAGGTTCGTGATACAGAACCTTTTTTTTGTTATAATTATTAGATCAAAGGAGGGGCTCGTGGCTAAGTAACAGCCGCAGATCGATCGATGGAGGTTAAACTGCGCTTGCCGCAGTCAGTCTGTTGATGGGTGACCATCATTTTATACTGAGACGGAGGAGTCTTGGTGTGAAATGAAATGCCTCGGAGAGCATGTTAAGCCGTTGGTTGTTCTTGTCAAATTAAGATCTATGACAGCCGGTTACGGGTAGTCAGAAGCCATAAAGTCTGACAACCAGTCATACCAAGAGATATCGTGTCACCCAGTAACTGGGTTGTGGAGGTCAGATAGGCAGTCGATGTCCATGTAAAATACTGGTATTAAGCTGTATCTTGTTTGACTGAAAGCCGACCCCAATGTAATTGGGAAAAGGCTAGGTAGATTGTTTCAATAGATTAAATACACCAAGAATCTCACATCTTGAGATCCTTCCCTCTCCCTGCTCTGCAGGCGTATTGGACGGTTTACGTCGAATTTATTGTCACTTTGTAGTACACTGCGGGAAATTTCATAGGCTGCCTATTATAATAATAATACATATTAAAAGGCTCTCGCTAGGCGTCTGGATCAAGAGCCTGATTCAGAGAGCGGTACTCCTCGATACTGCACGCATTGTGAGGAACCTCCTTTCTCTAGAGCCCTAACCACCGGTAGCTTCGACCCTGTTCCCAATGCCGGTGGCCTACAATTTTTTATATTTTTAAATAATACATTTGTATATATATTTTTTTTTTATATAAATTATATATTATTGAATGATAATGACTGGAAATACGGCGTTTACCTTCGTTTTCAAAATGTATGCCTGCTCTGAATGATAAACGTCTAAAACGGGCAAAAAAAATCTGTCTGATGCCTTCGAACAATTATGTTTCCCGTTAAATCCTAAAAACAGTATCATGATACTCAAAAAGGTTTAGGTAGTGGTGTATCTAAAAATCCCACACTTCTTGATTTTATCCTCAAAAACCAGATGTCTTTTAAAGGCTATCTCCGGCAACAAAAAAGTCACTACGTATGCACTAGAGTACTGCATTTACTGATGTCGATATAAGATCCCATAGTGATGAGCCTTTAATCCTACACCGGCCACAATACCAAACTTCAAACTGAGTATTTTTTTTTTTTCTCTAAATAAAATGTTGCCCCCACTAGGAATTTCTTCCTGTATTGGGGGTGGGTTTACAGACATATAATCTCACAAACACACACACTCAGGAACAATTATCTGTAGATCGTACTAATATTTGCTCTGTACATCAATCGAAACTGCGACACGCAGCGCAGTAGCCGGTCTCGACCACTGCACCAACCACACCGTCAAACCTAACAGAAAAAACTCACACTTTTCCCCACGCGGCAATCAAATCTGGAATCTTACGCTCACAAGAAGCGTTCGCATACAGTAGACCAGGGCAAGCAATTTTATAGATGCATAAAATTTTAAGATCGATTTAGGAACGCAATGGTCGCATCTATTTCTTCATGTATCGCCATTTGTGAGAGTTGAGTGAGGGTAACTGGTTTTCTTGATGCCGTTTTTAGGTTCATCGTATTCGTTCCTAGAATTTAATGTTTGCAAAACCGTAGATACTAGATAGGTAGGTACAGTAACTTTGTAGGTCCTATGACAAATATGTGTAATTTTTTTCAATTGCAATATCTTGAGGGAAACTGGACATAATGGACTGTAATCGCCAACTAGCGCCAGATAGCGTGGAGATCAATGTTCGTGCCTGCACTGTATGAGCAGAGACTCGCGCCTTGCAGTGGAACAGTTATGGGCTTGTTGGTCTAGTGGTCGCAAGCGCGGCTGCTGTGCGTGAGGTCCTGGGTTCGATTCCCAGGTCGGGCAAAGTTTATTGTCATCTCGACCTCTGCTCACTATCGTGAAGTCTTCTCCCACATTGTAATACGTCTTTTGGTGACGTCATTGCCATCTATTCAGTCCCTTTACAGGAAACTGAACTGACATGAGTAACGTTTAATACAATGTTGTACAGATGCAATTACCTTAACAAATACAGATTAATCTTTGAAAAGCATTCACGCATGCATAGCAAACTCATAAGTTATAATTTTTGTTGTGGACTAGATGACCCGGTGTACTTCGTGTCACTTCGAACGTCAAATGTTTGACAGGAAAGTAGGTAGAACAGTTTATATGGGCAAATGAAATTATTGTTTTTACTATCTTCCTCGCAATTTTTCGACATTATCTCACCGTTTAAACCTTCCCTGGACTACGACAAACATTTCAAAACCAAAATCAGCTAAATTGGCCTAGCTGTTCTCGAGTTTTAGCGAGACAAACGAACAGCAATTGATTTTTATACACATATATATAGAATATAGATAAATATATAGATATAGATATAGATATAGATGAAAAGCTCTATTAAAATTTAAAAATATATTTTTCGCTGTCCTTGATTAATGATGACATATCTTTCTATACAGGAAATTCGTTACATCACCTAACAATTGTAGTTCTTCTTCCGGACTCCCCATTCTTCATAGTTCAATGATATTCAACGTGTTTCCCGGGAACTTTTTCTTTTAGCGAGCGAACAGCAAGGAAGTGTCATGCGAGGCGAGCACGCGACTGATACGTAACTGATAAATTGAAAGCAATCATCTCTAGCCAACTCTTTCTAATGTTCCACATTAGACGGAGACAGGTACAGTTTTCACTTTTCATTTGTCATGTGTGCGTAGGCTTTCAACAGTAAATTATTGTTTTTTCACGAGGAAGTATCGTATAATGGAACGTAAATATGTAGTAAACATAGAAAATGTCAGTGAGTGGAATAGCTCATCATTAGAGACATGATTTCCGCGAATTAATGTTGAAAAATATATTTATTGGTGTTAGGCAAAGACCGAAGTATGAAATTAATCTTTATTAATAGGTGGTGAGCCTATTGCCATCAACCGGGCACAATTCCAAACTCCGGGTTGCTACTGAGAATTTCCTAACAGAAAAACTCAATAACATTTTGCCCGACCCGGGAATCGAACCCGAGACCTCCTGCTCAGCAGTCGTGCTTGGGACCACTAGACCAACGAGGCAGTTTAAATAATACTATTATTAAAGAGAGCGTCTCTTTAATAATAGTATTTTCTGTATGGGGCCACCATTTGCCCACAATGTTGCTTAAAATTACAGATAATAAGGGGTTTAAAAACAAGATTAAGAAGTTACTCATTGAAAAGTATACTATTCTGTAAATGAATACTTTGAGGACAATCTTTATAATTTTTGACATCTTTGTAATAATTAATTGTTAAATTATATTAAAACATTGTATGGAATTTTGCATGGCGTGAGCCCTAGCATGGCAATGATCTCAATTATGTATATTTATAACACCATGTGTATTTGTACCCATATTTTGCAATTAAATAAATTAAATTGAATTGATGTAACTGTCAGAAAATTGACTAAATATAACATGAATAATTTATTTCGATTTGATTGAAAAATTGTTTTAAACTTATCGATAGATAGACAGTTATACAAGTCGTAAAGTATAAATTGTGAAATAGATCTCAACTCGGTTATCATAGGTCGTGTTAGAACCACCATATTTTCTTAAATTTTATTTTTATATTTAGCACAGATACTCTCTATACAACGTAATGTAGCTACTGAGAGGTCCTGGGTTCGATCCCGGGTCAGGTAATATATAGGTTTTTCTGTTCAGAAATTTTCCGTTGCAGTCAGGAATTTTTGATTCGTGAGAGAAATAAAATAATTTAGTAACTACTTCGAAACATCACCTAGATGTTTCGACGTAGTCTTATTAACACATCAATTGTTTCTTAACCCCTCATTACGTACGTTCCGTGTTCCGCCATTTTTTGTCAACGCATCTGCAGAGAAAGTTTATTTCATTACTGTGAAAGTTATGTGATCTCGGAATATAGGTACATACTCGTATTGTGTTTTATGCTTACGTAAATATATATTGGCGACAATCCAATGTAAGGTTACTGTTGTGCACGCGCAGTTTAGCCGAAACAATTATAGAGAGATAAAGTGAAATTAATTTTTTTTAGATGCGAACTGGCGACACGGTAGCTGAGGTGGGGGTCATCGCTACGGTACGGTAACTATCGCGGGATCTAATCACGTAGTGTCTATTCTTCTAATAAATGTATGAAAGGATTATTCATATGTTAGTTTTTTATATATTTTCCCTGGCGTTTCGAACATTTAACAGCGTTTGTTGTCACAAGATGATTATTGATAAGTGTTTTGTTTTTGCTCATCAACAATGAGTACAAATAAACAGTTATTACGTTTAAAACTTAAGTTTAAGTACTTATAAAAGAGCACTGCATGCACTATAATATGCGCAGCTATACCACGAATGACAGACTGAAAAAAGAAACGGCAAAATTATTATATATGGTCCTAATTTATTAGGTAATTTCCATTTAAGGGGCAATGTGTAAGTTATAAGGATTCATTTAAGCCATAATTCCAATTGTTACAACAATTTTATTTTTTTCTTAATGTTCGCCGGTCAAGGAGCAGTTTTCGTCTTGCTAGTACTATGGTAATTATAAATAATTTGTTATATCCATTTAATTCTTAGGTTAACTGAATGTATTTGACTTATATATTAACCCTTTCAAAGGAAATTACCCTAGGACCTTATATACGTAATTAAGCTGTTGCGTCAGTCATTAGCAGACACAATAGATTTTTATTGTTACAACGTACAGATCTGTACGTTACTGAGCCGAAAGGTTAACCCGTTGCCAAATTTCATTACGATCCGTTCAACTGTTTAGTCGTGAAAAGGTTACAAACAAACAAACAGAGTTACGTTCGCATTTATAATATTAGTATGGTTTAAATTTAATTTAATTAAGTGATCGCGAATACCTAAGAATTATGTATTACTATGTAAGACAACGTTCTTGTTGTGCCTTCGAAAAATTCAGATATTGCTACGAATGGAATTGCATCCAAACTTTCGGAAATGAGGAAATATGGTTTAGGATATGGCGTCAAAAATTCTTGATTAGTTTTCCTTTATTCCGGATTAAATCCAACCTGCAATTTGCTTTACAATTATACTATGCTTCTCCCGACCGTATTTCGGTTATGGCGGCCTATCTCCACGGAGATTAGCCTAGTACGCAGGAGATATTATAGTGCACAAGTGTATGCGCAAACACAGGTGCACTCCCTCTTCCTTCACTCTTATAATCCGATGGGGCGGCAATCCGACACGACCAGAGAGAGAGAGCCGTCGGTCGAGAGATCGTGTCGATCAGGCGCAGGACCGACGGCTTTACGTGCTGTGCGAATCACGGGGGTGTCACACCACCAACTTCCTGACGCCTGGCTGCTTCTAAGAATTTCCTAACAGACACTTTGCCCGACCTGGGAATCAAACCCAGGACCTCACGCTCAGCAGTCGCGTTTGCGAGCGCTAAACCAACGAGGCAGTCAAATAAACGGAGTGTGAAAAGTGCTTCACAATACCTACTGCGTGTCAACTGGCTATATTCTAAGTATGGCACGCTATGGCCTACTGTGACGTAAGAGATGCAACTAATGACCGTATGACACATCATTGGAAGATTTGGATCTATTTGAGATTGATTTTATATCTTCCTTGTTCATCTTAATGGAGTTTGGTAGATTATGTACGTACGTACCGAAGACTGCAGTTACTTATATTTTAAACTATTCAACAACCATTTTTAACAAATGCTATGAATTAATCTTATTTGACACCTGCAAGAAAGGCACATATTAGCGAATTCCAGATTTAACTCCCAAACTTTATTGTAATATACTCCCGACCGACTTCTCGGTCACGGCGGCCTATCTTCCGTAGAGTAGGCAAGTACGCAGGAGATATTATAGTGCACAAGTGCATCCGCAAACACAGGGCACTCCCTCTTCAAAAGATTCTTCTGATTATTAAGAGAATATACTGAGAATCCACATATCCAACATATTTAATTACCAGCCTGGTAGAAAATTCAACGGATATGTTGATAATACGTCCGTTTGTCACAGACTACATCAGAGAAACTTGTGTTGCTAGCCTGCGAGAAAGTGGCCGAGCCCAACATCGGATACGCAGTTGTCTGCTCATACTTGGTAGAAAGGGATGATGGTAATCGTCGGAGCTATTTTAGAACTGTGAAATAAAATGAATGAATCAAGATATGTCTTTGAAAAAGCATTAACGCATGCTTAGCGAACTCTTAAGTTACAATATTAAATGGAAAAAGAATACGGTCGCGAACAGGATTCGAACTTGCGCCTCCCGGATAGATACTCCAGGCGCCACCATGACGTCGCCATAAGACGTATTAAAATATGGAAGAAGAATTCGCGGTGGTGAGCAGAGGTCGAGATGGCTTAGTTGGTCAGAGCGCCTGGAGTATCTATCCGGGAGGCGCAAGTTCGAATCCTGTTCGCGACCGTATTCTTTTTCCATTTAATATTGTAACTTTAGAGTTCGCTAAGCATGCGTTAATGCTTTTTCAAAGACATATCTTGAATTATTAAGGTAATTGCATTCTTTACGACATTGTATTAACTGCAAAGTTAGTCGTGTCGGTTCGGTCACTTGTAAGTACTGAATTGATTGCAATGACGTCGCCATAAGACGTATTAAAATATGGAAGAAGAATTCGCGGTGGTGAGCAGAGGTCGAGATGGCTTAGTTGGTCAGAGCGCCTGGAGTATCTATCCGGGAGGCGCAGGTTCGAATCCTGTTCGCGACCGTATTCTTTTTCCATTTAATATTGTAACTTTAAAATGAATGAAATTATTTATTAAACGCCTTTGGGTTAAGGGTAGAGTTATTTCTTAGAAAATTACTGTTAACTTAGTTGCAATGGTTTATATTATGCTCATATTGACTAATTTACTGATTTGTGACGTCATTTTAACAAATTGATAAATCCTGGTGGATATCGGAGTAGAATTTACTCGAAAATACAATCTGTTGAGCCGTTTTGGAGACTATTCGAGGCAAACATTCAGACAGTTTGACACAAAATTCTATCAGACAATTGGAACATAACGATTTGGATCGATTCGTTCATGATACTGCCCGTGAATAGCACTCTCTGCCATCTTCCTTGTTTCCTGAGAAATACAATATAGGCATGGATTTAAGAGAACCATCCTCGGCCAGATCATGGCTTGCCATCAGGCAAGTTGGTGGCAAAACATAGACAGATTACCATTTTTTAAATAAAATTTTTGAGTAAAGAATAAAAAACGGTAATTTAGCAAAACCACAGACAAACCTACACTTCAATTTATTTATTGGTATAGATTTTCATGATCTGTTACTTTGTTCTTAAAGTTTCCAATTTTCCAATCAGACTTTATAGTTAATTTATATCTGTTTCTGAGAATACAGAGCTATAATCTGCATACATAAAATCTACATTAAACAGTGTTTGTATTGAAAACCCAAGACTTGATGGTAGTTTAAAAGCTATAGCCACATTAACACAGCGAAAGTTTGCACTCGAAGTTAATTTACTTGCAGCCATCTTGCAGCAGACAAGTGAGAGTCTGATTTCAGTAAATATTACTTTCTAACTAATTTGTATGTTCCCCAGTAATAATATGCACAGTTGTACTTTCTTATTCATTAGAACAAATTTATGGATGAACATCCATTTGAATGGAGATTGTGTTTTAATGGATTTGAAGAATATTTTTGGAGGCAATGTTGTTGCTGGAAGAGGACGCCCTATTTTGATTTGGGGAGAATGATAGTTGGGGAGTTGATGCAACTTCCTAGACCCGTCTCCCACAACGGTTGCACCGGACTACATCCTGAAACACGACTAGGTTGCTTCACAGCATAGCTTTGTCCAGTTAGTGGTAACCAGCCGCGGCCGAAGCCTTCCACCAGAGTTGTGTTGCTTGCTTTGCACCACCAAGGGGCCACGTTATTTACAATGATCGATACAACAACATACATTCATTTTAAGGGTGCACTCCTACGGACGCGGGCAACTCAGCTCCCAAAATGTAATGTGACCGTGGATAAAGGAAAAGAAGGATGTAAGGATCGTAGCAGGTGGCGCTGTGTTGTTTCTGCCGACCCCCATAGGAAAAGGTGTTTATGTACTTGTGTATGTATGTTGTTGTATCGATCATTGTGAATAACGATAATGGGAGAAACATAAAGTATGTCCCCCCCCTCATTGTAAGTAATGTTATCGTTGATGAACAACCTAGTGTGAGAATTTAAACAAACCGTAGGCCTTCTGATATAGCGTTACATATATATAGCAAATCTCTCAAGTGTTGTCGAATTTTAAGTATTTTTTTGTGTTTCAGGGTTTGGTTTGAGTTCGTTGAGTCTTTGAGTTTGAACCTGTCTCCATTAACGTGCCAGTCCATCGGTCATTCAACTGAGCAGAACAATTTTATAGCTATCATTGACGATTTAGGTAAGATTTTTTCTATCAAGTTTTTATCAAGCAAAAATTATCGTCGTATCCAACTAGGTCATGTCCAGTTCTACACCTGGACAAATGAAACCACATTGTTTAATATTACTTTTCAGGGAAAGCTCTGAATACAGATTTTATTTGTATAAATGCCAGCTAGGAATATATCATCATAGATGATTCTCATAGTAAAAAAATAATATCAGTACTTCGCATTCCAGTCCCACTGCTGGACATAAATACCCCCAAATAATGTAATTTTACAATTGCAACATTCCGACACCGCAGTCAGATTGTATCTTGATCACAAATAGATAATACAAAATCAAAGAAATTATGTTTCCAATGTTTTTGTTATACCATTCAGGTTTTTTACACATGTACAGGAAGTTATAATTATTATGCCAGTCAATGAATAGTCGAAATCACAAGGAATTATGACATAATCTTAAAATAGAATACGTGAATGTATTTTTTATGTTACTGAATACAAAAGGTCGGTCACAAACCACAAAAAGTAATGACGATAAAAAGTTATAAGCAGCCAGTATAACTTGGTACCTGACTGCGGCGTTAACAGCGAAGATAAAAAAGACATGCATAGCATCCTCTGTATGGGAAAAAGGGATGTTATGGAGCTCCGTAAATGTAACCGAAATTATAGGACATCCGAAAAAAAAAATCTGCAAACCTAACCGAATCCGATAGAAAAGTTTCGAATAATTTCGGTTAGGGGCGGTGTCTAAATGAGACACTGTATGACAGGGACATCATTTTTTCTGCGATTGTAGTGTAGTTCCAAATGATAACTTAAAAATAAAGTCAATTCATTACATATCTAAGAAATTGCTTTTTAGCGATAAGACCGCCAATTCTTCTGTCTATATGTATATCTCTGTCTTTCCTCTTGGTGTGCAATAAAGTATACTCTATCTATCTATCTATATCTGTATTATCCTTTTACAATTCTAAAATCCTCTCTAATTCCATATCCATAACATCCCTTACTATGGTGAAGGGTTATGCCCTCTGCATTAGTCTTCCCCATACCCTTCAACATTCGCATGATCTATATCATCATCGGTAGTTATACAATCGCATTTCACTAATGCTGTTATTAAGTCCCACGTAATGGGTGATAAGTCTATAGCCATCTATCGCGCACAATTTCAAACTCCGGGCTGCTATTGAGAATTTTCTAACAGATAAAAACTTGTGGATATTAATGAAACCGATAAATAAAAAATAAAAAAATATCCTAGTCTTAAAAACTAAATGTAACTAATTTTGAGTCCGCGCCAATTCGATGTTGCATTTAGTTAGTCATTAAAATCGAGGCTGAATTACTACCCTTGCTATAGGCGAGGGTAAAAATAGTGCCGAGACGTTGTAATGATCACAGCCCACACGTTTCATACGACGATTTTCAACACACGCGAGAATTATCGCACTGTTGTGGTAGTATATAGTGAAAAGCACATGTGTTAAAAAGTGTTTATCTTCATGGAATGTTTGTTTGGCGCCGATTAAAAAAATTGTTATACGTAGTATTATTTATTTTTTGAGTCTACTCGTGTCATGTAATGTAATGTGTAATTCAACTGCAACGTCGAGGTAAATAAATATTACGTTTTTAGTGCGATTAAGTCCAGTTTGAACTCAATTATAGTTACACGTATACTTATTTGCAGGTGAGGGGGCTACACAGGTAATTACACGACTACCCTCAATACTGTGGAAGAAGCTAGATATTACATATTATGTCAAGTTTAGTACATTTGAATTTAGTTCTTCACTTCACCATCGGCCAAGATACACTGGAATCTTTTTACAGAACCAAAGTTATGTAATGATGTAGTCATTAGAAAATATTCAAATGACCTGTCCATCTAAATAGATGTTCTGTCACTTACTTACGTTGATGTTGTAGTTTGTTTTTCTTTTTTTTGTAGGATATTAGAGTGCATCGAAAGTTCACATTAGTGTGAAGCTGTGAATGTAACCTATTGGTTTAGGAGAAAGTGGTCGTTTGGCTTGATGGCTAACTTAATATACTCCATATTCTTGAAACGAAAGAGTACAAGCTTAATTATTGAAAAAAAAAACAAACTAAAATAAAAGAATTGCTGTCTTTTATATAATAATAGTTTTCTTATCGTGTAGTTCATGAACAATTTAGTGTCAGAGTTTAAACCATCCGTAGGTCTCTGACATAGCTTTACACACCATCGAGAGATATCTTAGGTGTGCTGGTTTCCTCACGATGATTTCCTTTATCGTGTTTCTCGGCTGGAAATATTGTCCCGTTTAATTTAATTATAATCGTGCTTAAAATAATATGTTTTTTACTAAATGTCTGATGATATCTCTTTCCATCGTAATTTAAATGAAAGAGAGAAGTATATACCAAATTTGAGAAGCATTTTTGGAATGTCAGTTTCTATGAATACGGACATGTTATGTGAAGTAATAAGGTTCATGTCACGAGGAGTGACTAATGAGTGATGGCTGATAGAGATGCATGGAAGAAAGAATGCGTCGATCACAACATAAATTGGGATAAAGGCAGGGGGATCCTTTTCTTCTTATCGTGTGGTTGATGAACAACCTCGTGTCAGAGTTTAAACCGCCCGTAGGTCTCTGATATGGCTTTACACACCATCGAGAATATCTCTCAGGTGTGTTGGTTTCCCTACGATGTTTTGGACATGCGATCTTTGACTTGTCAGTCCAACGGTCATACCACTAGGCTATCACTGGCAAGGCTATCACTGGCAGGGTGATAGAGTAACCTAAAAAGTTATGTATAATATGCAGTTTCATATTGGTTAAAAATGTATATGCTATATTATCTTTCTCAAATAATAAATGAGACGATCTGAAAAGAACCTGCCATAATAGATTCGAAACGTCAAATTAAACAACTCTTTTGCATAATTTGCCGTACAAATTGGGACTTAATGAATGTAAAGAAATAGGATATGTCAATCCGTACTAATATTATAAATTCGAAAGCGTCTGTCTGTTAGGTCTTGGTGCCTTAAGTACTGAACCGATTCTAAGGGCATAGTGCATAAATATATTTTTTTTAGAGTTATACATTTTAGTGGAAAGAAAAATAATGTCGTGAGCAGGATCCGAACCTGCGTCTCTCGGATAAATATTCCAGGCGTTCTGACCACTAATCCATCTCGACATTTGCTCACTACTCTGAAATCTTCTTCGACACGTTTCATATTTCTTTTGGTGACGTTATTGCTATCTGTACAGTTCCTTCACAGGTGACTGAACCGACACGACTAACTTTGCAGTTTGTTAACTGCTAATGTCGTGTACAGTATACAGATAATATTTTTTTTTTCTTCATATGGCTAGGTTTCTTTATATGGGAGAGCAGTTAAGGTTAGGTTAGGTTAGAAAGTATCACTCAATGGTACTAATATTAATTTAACGATATGATACTGAAGAAATGTCAACATATAGGATACTTATATAAAAAAATATTTCAAGATAAATCTTTGAAAAGCATTAACGCATGCTTAGCGAACTCTAAAGTTACAATATTAAATGGAAAAAGAATACGGTCGCGAACAGGATTCGAACCTGCGCCTCCCGGATGAATACTCCAGGCGCTCTAACCACTAAGCCATCTCGACCTCTGCTCACCACTGCGAATTCTTCATCCATATTTTAACGTCATTGCTATCAATTCAGTACCTATACAGGTGACCGAACCGACACGACTAACTTTGCAGTTAATACAATGTCGTAAAGAATGCAATTACCTTAATAATTCAAGATAAATATTTGAAAAGCATTAACCACTAAGCCACCTCGACCTCTGCTCACCACCGTTTAATTTGTCACTAGTATGCAATTATTGTTTTTATTTTTTATTGTTACATTTATATAATAATATGGTTGACTGATAGGAAATGCTTTGGGCATTAAGTCCGCATCTGTTTAGTTCGAATTTTGTGCATAATGTATTTATTATAAATTTAATAATTGTTAAAGAATAAAAACGGTATAAGTAAAAGTACAAGATGCTGACAATATTTTTTAATTAAAAAAGAAACCTTCAAATCTGAAAGACAGCTGGTTATAAAAAAAAATTAATTCTAATAAATTTACTTTGTTTAGTTTTAGTTTGCGCGAAACCTTCATAGAACGTACAGATACCTATATCTTTATTACAAACTCTAAAGTTATAAAGATTTGTGGAAATAAAATTCACTGCGCATGCGACAATGCGTTTGAAAGATTTATCTCTGGCTGTTAGGTATGACATTGAAATGACATGTATGACATTAAATTAACTGCAAAATTAGTCGTCCCGGTTCGGTCATCTATATAGGGACTGGAAAGACACCGATGACGTCACCAAAAGACGTATTAAGATGTGGAATAGTGTGTATTCGAAGTAATGAGCAGAAGTCGGGACGGCTTAGTTGGCAGAGGGCCTGGAGTATTTATCCGGGAAGCGCAGGTTCAAAGCGGCTCATGAACGTATATTTCTTTTCACAATAAATTCTCAATCGAATTTGATAGGTACATTTGTATTAGACTAAGGTATTTTTGCTTTAAGGTCAGGTTAATTTGGTTTAACCCGATGATAGGATCACTGTAGCTCAAGGATCGAACAAATTCACAAGCACACTCCGACGCACTGGACCGCCTCGTTATAGACCTCACCGGCGACGTCCGCGTCCGTCGCGAAATGTCTCATCATGTCCGCTCCAACCCTTACAAGTACCGGCCCGCGCCGAGCCAGTAGCTTTAAATTTGTCCCTTAATAATAAGGAAACTGATATGATCCAGCTAGTCCCTAGTTGTCCCCCCAGCAACGCCCTAGGCCCGCAGGGGACGCCCTTAGCGCTGTTGCTTAGTTTGTATTTTAAAATTTAAAATATGCTCTGGCTGGAGGCATCAAACTGCCTCGCCTTAGATATTGTCTGGTTACGCAGACAAAACCCCTCTGGGTTTCTGTAAGAGACCAATAAAAAAAAAATGGTTTAGGTTGTTAGCACATAATAATAATAAATCTAGTAAATTTTTACGACATCCACAACTAGGATCTATTAAGCAGTACATACCTGTAATAAACTTTCATAATTTTTACATAATATCATATTTTGTCTAACCGCACTCACTATACCACAGCCGGAAATGACACAGCGTTTACGTTTACTTCAGTTTCCGTTACCGGCGCGTGCGCTTACGTAACGTTAACGCGTACGTGAGGGGACGTCGCGTTATGATCCATTAGTTTAGTGACACGTGATAGTTGTGCTGATATTATAGAAAACTGATTATGAAATATGATTGTGACCGGTTGGAGCTATTTGGAATACTTTTATTGAAAGTGTAATGATTGGTCGGTAGTCGAAATATAACAAATTACATACCTAATGATACTGCTGTATCAGGGGCTCGTGGTTTAGTAACAGCCGCACAGATCGATTGAGGTTTAGCTGCGCTTGCTGCGGTCGGTCTGTGGATGGGTGACCATAATTTCATACCGAGACTCCTCCGTGCCTTAGAGAGCATGTTAAACCGTCGGTCCCGGTTGTCAAATTAAGATCTATGACAGCCGTTACGGGTAATCAGAGGCCCGATAGTCTGACAACCAGACATACCACAAGATATCGTGTTACCCAGTAACTGGGTTGTGGAGGTCAGATAGACAGTTGCTCCATGATAATACTGGCATTAAGTTGCATACGGTTTGACTGGAAGTCAAGAAAGGAAGAGTCAGGCAAAGCGTCAATGATGGATTTTTCACACTCAAAAAAGAAACTTGATCTCGTGGTCTCGAACGCGACTGCAAATCAAAAGGTCGGGTTTGATTCCCAGGTTGGGAAAATGTTATTGGGTTTTTTGTTAGGAAATTCTCAGTAGCAACCTGGAGATTGGAATTGTGCTCAGTAGATTGCAATAGGCTCAGCACCAAGGACTTAATTGGTGAAAATTGGGTGTACAAATGTGTTCATTTGGTTCACCCCTTCGGGAAATACAGGCGTGATGCTATGTTGTTATGTTAGTTAGTTAGGTATGACCTTCATACAATCATTTTCCCCCCAGCAGCCATATCATTTCGTAAACCCTTCTCAGATACTTTAAGTTCTAATAAATTGTAACACTAACGATCTGTTAGTATGTGTGTCATTCATGTTGTGTTACTCAACTTTGCACACTGACACATGGGAACTTATTTTTTAAATGCTGATAAATGGTGGAAATTCGTAAGTTTTTAGCGATTTCACCACTACCATATTTGTTCTCATATTTAATGGGTTAAATTAACGTAGATATAAAAAGTTTGTTAAATATACTGCAATACAAAATGATGAATGAATACCGTGCAGAATTTATCTTAAAAGTCTTATATTAAAAGTATTATAAATAGTTTTTTGAAAAGCAAGGTCTCGTATCTATCGTCCTCCTTGTCTTATCCGACAATGGCGACTTTGGCTTTATTATCTATTGTGCGTCCGAATGTGACTTGCAAAGTTAAATTTGGTTTTAAATGTCCTGTTGCAGGGCACACAGTGCAACTGACCGCTGGCGTTGTAGATGTAGTTATAGGAAGGCTTCGGACGGGTCTTTTTTCAATAAAAAATCAATGAAATGTTATTATCCAATCCTAACTCATATTATAAATCCAGAATTATATTTATTTGTTACTTCTTTGCTTAACTGATTGTCAGCACGAACTGGAGCAACACAAAATACTTTTATTCTCAAAAAAAAAAATCACATCCACGTGGACGGAGTCGTGGGCGAAGCTAGTAATAGTGTCTACATCACTTTCCATCTACCACGAAAGCCACAAAAATACATTTCTCAGCATCTATGGCCCAACACTATAACATGTGACAAACAACCAACTTCGAAATCTCGTCATCCCACATACCACGACATAACGATAAAACCTTATTGTGTGAATTAGAAAATATCGATACAAATCGATGACACTCTTCCTATTGTTATCGACTACCTCACCATCGCTTTTTATCGATATAGAGATCGGAAACTTGCCGCGAACGCATGCTACCAGCAGTCTACTTAATAATGTCACAATGGTGTGAATCTGCGTGCATGTCACTGAGAGTTTATTTTAGAAAGCATCTTTGTTTAGCTTCTATGGTCTATGGGAGATCGTGAACAATCTACGCATAACGAGAATTTCTATAAACTTGCAGGCCGCGGAAATTATTTGGTTAAATTGTTTGATTGTAGTGTTAACAGGAAACCCGCGAACGGTGAGCGAAATGAGTTTTTGTCTAGTAATATTCGCCATGCAGCGGGTCAACGATCAGAGATTATGTAAAACAGTGTGAAATGAACTTTCAGATTGTTGATTTTAGTTCGAAATTTTGTCGCATATGGCTCTGTATGTCTTAAAAATAATAACCTTACTTTATTTTACTTGTCAATAGCAAAAAAAAAGATGTAAATTTTGAATGACGTAAATACTAAACCACTATAATAGTCGACAATATATCGGGATTGTTAAAGAAAATAAACTAAATTGATCCATTTGGGAGTTTCGTGTATCCCGACACGGACAGGTTAGGTTCTACCGTTACCCCCGTCATACTCTTTGTGTTTAGGTTTTTTCTAACTGTTCAAGACGACACTACTAGCGACATCTGTCTTTCGTAATGATAGTTTGCGCACTGGTGTGAACTAAGCAAGCTGTCAACTGTCATCGGATGGTTTCAGATGGGTGCGACAAGGGCAGCACATTCAACAAACTTCACTCCTCTCGACAAGCTCGTTACCTATGTCGGTTGTACGTTTTTATCTTGTTAACATTTTATTTAAAATAAACGTTGTTATTTCGTTAAACTTAATATAAACTTCATTGAAGACGACCCTGGCTGTATTTCCCGAAAAATCCGATCACAAGCTCAAACATTGGTCCTTCTGAGCCAAATATCGAGAACTACGTGGCCACGTGGAACGTCTGCGGAAAACTCGTTGAAAGAGGAACTAGAAGGGCAGGATCAGCGGCGAGTCACAAGCGGTCTGGTGATAAAACCCATTCTATCCTCTCCGGTTCCAATAATTTGCGTTAATCTGTATTATTTTTCGTGTTTTAGTCGTGTCGTGTTGCGCCGGGACTGGTGCTGAACAGAAAACTGTAAGTACTCTTGCCTTGTATAATCTGCCAAAATGAGTGACGATGAAGGGTTTCAGGTAGCCACGACTCAGGAACGTGTTAAAATTAAAGGTGATAGACCAAAATCTCCACGGTTAGATATAGGTACAAATTCAATTAAACGCCTCGTTGATTTAAAAAAGCAGCGAGGTATACTTAAAGGAAGACTAACGTTATTTGAGAAATACATGGCTAGATTTGAAAGCTTAGAATTAAATCCTGTTCTCAAAGCGGAATTAGATTTACGAATTCAGTCAAATACCGTTATATTTCAAAATTTTAATAATATACAAAGTGAAATTGAAAGCTTAGTTACAGACTCTGACCTCATGGCTCAATTAGATTACAGAGAAGTATTCGAGGAACAGTATTTTTCTCTTATGGCTTCTGCGAAGTGTATGTATGACCATAGTGAACAAAAGCAAGCTTTTTCTTGTGAAAGAGTAGGTGATCTTAGTCCTGTATCGATTAGGCTACCACAAATAAAACTACCTGCCTTTGACGGTTCATATGATCAATGGCTAGAATATAGAAACTCGTATGTAACCATGATTCATAACCGTAACGATCTTAATTGTATACAAAAATTTCATTATTTAAAATCTTCACTTAGTGGTTCCGCCTCTCATGTTATCAGTGCATTAGAGTTTACTGCTCCTAACTACTCTCACGCATGGGATTTACTTGAAAATAGATTTCATAATAATCGTTTATTAGTACAAAATCATGTAAAATCGTTGTTTGCCGCTCAGTCACTTCAAAACGAATCCTGTGCTCAAATTAGGAAGCTCATAGATTCGACATTACGTAATTTACGTGCACTCAAATCGTTGAATGAACCAACCGATTCATGGGATACGCTCATTGTTTATTTAGTCGTTTCAAAACTTGACCCATCCACGGAGCGCGAATGGGAGACGCATAAAGGCTCACTCGTGTCTAAACTAAGTGATTCGCATAACAATATTAAGTTAGATGATTTACTTGAATTTCTTCGAAACCGGGCCGATATGCTAGAAATGATAAATTCAAAAAACAGTAAAACCGTTAATTCGTCTAAACCAAGCACTAACGATTCCAACAGGTTTAATTGCAATCAAAATAAAAGGCAGTCTCTCTCGAAATCGAACCCGCAACCCCACATGCATTCATACGTTTCTACACAGAGTAAACAGAACTCGTTTATAAATAAAGAAAATATTGTTTGTGAGTTATGTGGTGCCAACCATTTCTTATATGCGTGTGCACGGTTTTTAAATATGTCAGTGCAAGATAGGCATACGATAATAAAAAATAAAAACCTTTGTCAAAATTGTATTCGTTGTAGTCATTCGCTAAATGAATGTTCATTTGGCCCATGTAAGTTGTGTCGTGAAAAGCATAACACGCTTCTTCATAATAACAATGTTTTAAATGAAAGTGTAGGTATGGTCGAGTCCACACCTAGTGCGCGATCAAACATCGTAAACAGATCAGCTGATGCGCAAGTACATTCCGAGCGAAACGTACTCATGTGCAATGCCGCGATACAACCGGTTTTGTTATCAACGGCACTGATTGATGTCCCTGATTCAAATCATGAATATCATACAGTTAAAGCACTTCTTGACAACGGGAGTCAAAATTGCTTAATAACTGAATCGTTATGTAATCGTTTACAATTACCAATTATACAGTCCACAGTTCATATCTCGGGGGTAGGACAACTCGTTTCAAAATGTTCTCACACCTGTAAAATAAACTTTCGTTCAAAAGTTAATGACTTTATCACGGAAATACAATGTTTGGTTCTCCCAAGAATTACGTCAAAGTTACCTTCGATAAACTTTGATTGCGAGTGTATACGTATACCTAAACATATTTCACTCGCAGATCCCACATTTAGTGTCCCGTCTGACATAGACGTTCTATTAGGCGCAGATATCTTCTGGGATCTATTAAATAAAAATAAAATAAGGCTCAGTTCTGGTCCGACCCTATACGATACGAAGATAGGGTGGATCATATCTGGCCCTATTCGTATGAAACGTTCGTATAAAATTGACAAAGTTCAGTGTAACTTAGTTCAAATTGATTCACAGTTACGAAAATTTTGGGAGTTGGAAGAATTATCTGACTTACCTACTTTGATGTCAAAAGATGATCGTTATTGTGAAGCGTTATTTATAGAGACTACTCAGCGTGATGAACACGGTAGGTTCTGTGTGCGCGTTCCTTTGAAGGAATCTGCGAATTCTTTAGGTGATTCGTACACTATAGCGAAAAATCGTTTTATTTCGCTCGAAAGAAAGTTAGATCGTTCGCCTCAGTATAAAAAACTATATTGCGATTTTATGCGGGAATATGAGGCACTTGGTCACATGTCCCCGGTGTCAAATGTTAAGGATTTAATGAGTCAACCACATTACATTTTACCGCATCACGGTGTTTATAGAGAGAATAGTGTCACAACAAAATTACGTGTTGTATTTGACGCAAGCGCAAAAACATCATCTAACATATCGTTAAATGATATACAATATATAGGGCCACCGTTACAAAATGATATTTTTTCAATATTACTTAGATTCAGGCAATACAAATACGCAGCATGCGCTGATGTTGAAAAAATGTACAGGCAAATCTTAATTGAAATAGATCAGCGTAATCTACAACTTATATTGTGGAGGGAACATCGAGATCTACCTTTGCAATTGTTTACGTTAAAAACTGTGACGTACGGCACTGCGTCAGCGCCTTACCTTAGCATGCGGTGCATAAAACAGTTAGCACAAGATTGCAATGATGATGTGGTTGCTAGGACAATTCACGACGACATGTACGTCGACGATTTGATTACTGGGAACGATGATCTGGACTCGTTATTATCTATATGTAATAAAATGGCTGCAGTATTGCGTAAAGGGTGTTTTCCGTTACACAAATGGACGTTCAGTCACAAAGTGTGCCCTGAGAGTACTAAAGATTTAAACATCGGTGAAAGTCATTTATCTAAAACGTTAGGGTTAGGCTGGAATACGGAAAGTGACGAATTACATTATACTACTGAATTCACGCAAAGTGAGTCAGCTGTAACAAAACGTATTATGTTATCAATAATCTCACAGGTGTATGACCCGTTAGGTTTGTTAGCACCTGTTGTAATCACAGCGAAAATGTTATTGCAAAACTTGTGGCTTCTTAAATTAGATTGGGATGAAGCAGTTCCAGTGAATATTGCAAATGAATGGTATAGGTTCGTTTCCAGTTTGCAATATTTACGTGATATAAAAATACCTCGTTACATTACAAATATAAAATCGAAATATAAAGATCTTCACATATTCACAGATTCGTCTCAACATGCCTACGGTGCATGTGCATATATTCGATCGTGTTATCAAAACTGCGAGAATTCTATACCTATATCTGTACATTTATTATGTGCAAAAAGTAAATTAGCACCGATAAAAACGGTGAGCATTCCTAGGCTCGAATTATGCGGAGCACTTGTAGGTGCAAAATTATACAATAAAATAAAAGGTTCCCTACGTTTAACTTTCGATAAAGTTTATTTTTGGACAGATTCGACAATAGTTCAAGGGTGGCTACGTATGTCTCCGCACTCACTCAAAACATTTGTCCAAAATCGTGTTGTACAAATAAATGAGTTAACTGACGATATAGTTTGGCGTCATGTACAGGGCATAGAGAACCCTGCTGACCTCATAACGAGAGGCGTGAGTATAGACTCCTTAAAATACGATAACAATCATCACTGGTGGTGCGGGCCTAAATTTTTACGAGAACCTAGCATTAATTGGTCTTATAATAATGTGGAACTAATATCTGTCGAATTGCCTGAAACTAAATCTCAGACAATCAATTTACTATCTAATCAATCAATTCAATTAATTGATGTTGACCGTTTTTCATCATTTATTCGTTTACAAAGGGTTTTTGCATATGTGTTGCGGTTTATAGATAACATGCAAGCGTTAACTCCCGGTGGCAGTCGAAGCCGTAAAACCGGTTTGTTATCTATAGATGAACTACAACATTCACTAATTGCTTTGACGCGTTTCGTACAGCTGCAATCGTTTAGTGATGAATATTACAATCTTATAAATAATTTGCCGTTCAAATCTATTACCAACAAATTAGTTTACAAAATAGCTGGTCTAAATATTTTTTTAGATAAATTGAATATAATTCGTGTGGGTGGTAGAATATGTAACGCTACCGACTTTAGCTATGATAAAAAGCACCCGATATTGTTAAGTGGTAAACATCGTTTTACGAGGTTATTGTGTGAATATGAACATAAACGATTACTTCACGCAGGACCTCAACTTCTGGTATATTCCATGCGTGATAAGTGGTGGATACTGGGAGCTCGAAATTTAGCCAGGCAGGTGGTACACAATTGCGTTATATGTACACGCATGAAAGGGAAGACATTGACCCCGATTATGGGTAATTTACCATCCGAGAGGTTAGAACCAAGCTTTCCCTTCATGCACTGTGGTGTAGACTATGCAGGGCCATTGCTTATATTGGACCGTAAAGGCAGAGGTGCTAAGTTAATAAAAGCATATATTTGTTTGTTTATTTGTTTTGCAACTCGGGCTATACATTTAGAGTTGGTTGGTAGCTTGACCACACAGGATTATATCTTAGCTTTAAAACGTTTTATATCACGTCGTGGAAAGCCATCTCAGATATTTTCAGACAACGGGAAAAACTTCGTTGGTGCTGAAAAAGAACTATCCGTAATTTTCGAAAATTCTAATGATATTTCTGATTTTGTTAGTCATAATCAAATTCGTTTAACCTTTATACCTCCTTATAGTCCTCATTTTGGCGGGTTGTGGGAGGCGGGAGTCAAGTCCTGTAAGTACCACTTGCGGCGGGTACTGGGAGATGCGAAGCTGACGCGCGAGGAGTTTGAAACAGTATTAACGCAAATTGAATCTGTCCTCAACTCCCGTCCATTGTCCCCTCTGTCCTCAGACCCACAGGATTACCTTCCTCTGACTCCAGCTCACTTCCTGATCGGCCGACCGCTGACTGCGCCAGCTTACGAAGACTTGACGACCCTGACGCCTACAAGACTGGGACGCTACGAACGAGTGGAGCAACTCAGACAACATTTTTGGCAGCGTTGGTCCAAAGAGTACGTGTCAGAGCTTCAACGGCGTACTAAATGGAAGGTAGACAGTGAAGATATCACCCAGGACAGCCTAGTTCTTATCAAAGAAGATCATCTTCCGCCTTTGAAATGGAAACTGGGCCGAATTACGCGTGTGTTCCCTGGGAATGATGGAGTTTCACGCGTCGCTGAAATTCGTACAGCGGCCGGCATAATACGGCGGGCCTTTTCGAAGATTTGCCCGCTACCCGTGCAATAGTCGACTTATTGCACACCGACTTCTTCATGTTGGAAGCCTGGACCGTGATGCTTCCAAGGCGGCCGGCATGTTCAAGACGACACTACTAGCGACATCTGTCTTTCGTAATGATAGTTTGCGCACTGGTGTGAACTAAGCAAGCTGTCAACTGTCATCGGATGGTTTCAGATGGGTGCGACAAGGGCAGCACATTCAACAAACTTCACTCCTCTCGACAAGCTCGTTACCTATGTCGGTTGTACGTTTTTATCTTGTTAACATTTTATTTAAAATAAACGTTGTTATTTCGTTAAACTTAATATAAACTTCATTGAAGACGACCCTGGCTGTATTTCCCGAAAAATCCGATCACAAGCTCAAACACTAACCTTAGACACACAAAAATAGGAGTCTCGGTCGACCCAGCCACGGAAAGTCAAATCAGAATACAGTATCTTTTTTTTACTTGAGTGGTGATTATCTATTTAATATACCTATACAATAAACAAACCTGTCCCACTGTACATATATCATTCTGCATTACGTCTAAAGCTGGGTAGCAGTTTTGTTAAACGTATCGCAATGACAATCCAGCTGAACGTTTTTCAACTGTTTCATAAAACAGTACTTTTTTGTAACTCAGCTAGCAGTTTTGTAAACAGCGGATTCTACCATCCATCTGCGACATATATATGATGATGAGGTGTCGAACTTGGACGTGTCCTGTTTTACTGAAGTTCGTGGTATATACTTCAAACACAGTATTTATTGTTTATAAAGTTACCTATATTTGGAACTTGGTAATATGGTTGTTTTGCAACATTGTTCGTCGCTTTCTAAAGTAGGTTATAATTTTTTGTGTCGTGAGCATGACTTGTAATTTTTTTTTCTGAACTCCTTCATCCTAAAACACGGTCCCACTCTAACCTTTACCGAGTCCTGGGTTCAGAACTGACTTTGACCACATTTTACAAGACATTTTGTTAATAGGAAAATTTGGAAATTGGACATATCGAAAATGGGACATTTTGAAACCGTTGGATATTTTGAGAATTGTACATTCTGAATCTAAACGCTTAATGAGGAAACCTTATTATAACAAGCAGTTATTCGCATGCGATCATGTAATCTAGTTAAAAAAGCATTAGAATTACTCTCTTATTTACAATTTCGCTAGAGATATTATTTTACTGAGACATTATAGTATAATGTACTCTCTCCATTGTCTAACAAAACAATACTCAAGAAAGTAGCATTTACGTTTGATAAAAATATAAATCGTTTAGGGATCTGTCCTACCGCTGGCGGGGTGACTATTTCCTCGCTCTAGAAATTCACAGTTGCCGTATGATTCCATGTTCTCGATGGTGTGTAAAGCCATGTCAGAGACCTACGGGTAGTTTAAACTTTAGGTTGTTCATCAATCATACGATAAGAAGAAGAAGATTTCGCATAACTGAAAGAGATCCATACGTATCATTCAAATTTATAGATTATTCACGAATATTGACTATTTACACCGGCGAGAATGCTCGCTTTTTACTCATTAGTGATTAGTAACTCGCTCGGCGAAAATCTCTTCGCAGTTAGGCTTAGCGACACTTGGTACAAAGGTAGGCAACTTAACAAGATGGCCTAAGGATATTCAGTGTAACGTATTTGCTGAGGAGAAATATTATTCAGCTCTGCAACAAACTGACGATAAGTTGATGGTCAGAAAGACATAGAATATGTTCAGATGCGATGTGACTTTTGAAATGGATAATTGAACTACAAAACTATGTACTCGCTACTCACTGCTCGCCATCTTGGTCAGCGATTCTCATCCAACCCGCTACTCGCTGTACGCCGGTAGTGGGACAGGTGACTTATGTTAGAAATTCAATGTGATTATTTTTAATTGAGACAACAAAGTATAACAATAATAGTTATGGTTGGTGATAGAGAAATAATAAGTGCATCGTTTTTATTAATATTTTTTTAACTATAAGTTATTAGCATAACATAAAATAATATAGCATCACGCATGTATTCCCCGAAGGGGTAGGCAGAGGTGTACACAATTATACACCCACATTTCACCAATGCTGTTATTATGTCCCATGTAATAGTTGGTGAGCCTATGGCCATCAACCGGGCACAATTTCAAACTACGGGCTGCTACTGAGAATTTTCTAACAGAAAAACTCAATAACACTTTGCCCGACCCGGGAATCGAACCCGAGACCTCCTGCTCAGTAGTCGCGCTACGGACCACTAAACCAACGAGGCGAATATATAGTTTAACACAAACTTATTTTTATTCTACCTCTATTTCAGGTTACTATGACCGTTGGACTGACAAGTCAAAGGTCGCAAGTTCGGATCCAAGGCTTGCACTACCTTTATACTGTGTTTTCGAAGTCATGTGCGTATTATAAATTAATTATCACTTGCTTAAAACGGTGAAGGAAAACATCGTGAGGAAACCAGCACACCTGAGAGATGTTCTCGATGGTGTGTAAAGCCATGTCTGAGACCTACGGGTGGTTTAAATTCTGACACTAGGTTGTTCATCAACCAAACGATAAGGAGAAGAAGAAGGTCAGGTTACTTAGTCTTTTGCCAGGGTTTCTGTTGTGGTGAATGCATTTACGATTCCGGGATTCCGGTAAAGTAAAGGTGTTAGTTGATGCCAGTCTGACACAGCGACCATGATGGGTATATTCACAGATTAGATTAAA
Organism: Xylocampa areola; assembly: GCA_935421205.1. Classification (NCBI taxonomy): domain Eukaryota; kingdom Metazoa; phylum Arthropoda; class Insecta; order Lepidoptera; family Noctuidae; genus Xylocampa; species Xylocampa areola. The sequence continues at coordinate 19,586,244 of OW285205.1, read as the reverse complement.
AATAGGCTTTTAGGAAACATTAATTTGAAGGTATCAATAGGTATTTACTCAGATGACACGAATGAAAAGGGAGTGAACGATACGGTGACAGCTGACAGGGAAGAATGAATTAGAAAAACATACAGATAAATCTTTTAAATCCATTAATGCAGGCGTAGCATTTATATCCTGGAGGCGTAGGTTCGAATCCTGCTCACGAGCGTATCTATTTTTATAACTTGAGAGAATAATATATTGCGTCGACCCCAAATAACTTGGGGCCAGGAAGAAGAAGAAGAAATGGTACTCAGTAGACAATAAGACGACTACAGACCACCTTTTCAATTAGCATCACTACATAGTATGAAACAAAGTCGCTTCCGGCTGTCTGTCTGTCCCTATGTATGCTTAGATTTTTAGAACTACGCAGCAGATTTTGATGCGGTTTTTTTACATATATAGAGTGGTTCTCGAGGAAGGTTTAAGTATATAATTCGTCAAGTTTTTGTATACATTGGCTAAAATATAATGATATTTGTTGGAGGTGTTGGAAAAAAATAAGCCGTTTGGGAGCTTTACATGGTGTACAAATAAAATGATGTAATCGTGTATCTTATATACGTCTATAGAAAATTCTGCGATGGCATATGTCTATCTCTTAAGGATAACATACTCTATCCATTTTATACCTAAAAAAATGGGCAATTATAAAGAGGGAACAGGATCAAAATTTCTTGATTACTTTTTTTGATCCACGCGGGCGAAGCCGCGGGCATTAGCTAGTTAGTAAATATAAGGCAGCTTAAATATTACTTAACAAACAACCATACATAAAACTTATAACACGTCATACAAATCAATCATCCATTTCTTAGCAATCTACGCATCAGCTTATTAATAATATATTATCTATCTATCATCATTCCACCCACGAGCCAGAGGTTAGTGCCCCCACCAGGGACGCATAAAATCGAAAGTGACCGCGCGAAAGTGGACCTTGGTCTTGAAAGCGAAAGGTGCTTATAAGACATTGTTAACGTGTTTACAGCGACGCTACCAGGCGAGCATGTTTTATGAGGGGTAAACAGACTGAGTAAAATTGGTAAATGATGTATGGAAAGCGCGGTGTAAGTAAATACTTGCGAGGTTACCGGTTCCTTTTGGAATACGAATTTTTCAACGAATAAAAGTTCGTGTTCTCAAGAAAATAGTCTGAGATTATGATTCACCGTGGGAGAGCTATGCTTTGGCACGAATGAGCCGGCTCGACCGGAGTGATACCACGGCCTCACAGAAAACCGGCGTGAAAAAACGCTTGCGTTGTGTTTCGCTGAGTGAGGGTACCGGAGACCCAAACCCTTTAAAAGGCCGGCAACGCACTTGCGACTCCCCTAGGGCTGCAGGTGTCCATGGGCAGCGGTAATCGCTTACCATGAAGCGTCATCCAAAAAAAATAATGTAATATATATATATATAAATGAATATTGTAATATATTCTGTGCGCTAAAATCTACTCGTACCATACCCGGTAGATGACGACAGGCTCACAAGACATGGGACAAAATAATGTGGGTATACAATAATATGTAGGTACCTATTCCTTTGGGGAAAACAGGTGTGATGCTTTTTTATTATTCCCGATGTCCACCACTTGTTTGGCCACCACTAGTATTGCCAGCCTTTAAAAAACTATTCTCGTTGTCCACCACTGGGAGACCATAAAATAGGTTAGGTTATGTTAGAACTGTGACCAAACTATGCACAAACCGAGCGAGCGGCCGGCGACTGGCAGAACCGATCTGTTTAAAATGCTTAGTTGGCTAATGGTGGTCAACGAGCATAATTTTTAAAAGTAGTTTCGCTGTCCCCCAGTTGTGGCCAAACAATGGTGAACATCGGGAATAATCACTTTTTTTTCAAGAAAATCCACCCTGGTTCTCCTTTCGACTCACAAATCACACGGTCTTCCATTTTAAACAAGAAAAAAAAAACATACTGTTATCTCAAATCTTTTTCCATTTTTGTTCCACATTTTTTTATATATTGGTAACGCGCCTGGCTTGAGTGAGTGTGCATCAGTGATGTGAAATTCCGGACTGCGAAATGTTTTTTTTAAGGAATAGTAAACGTTTTTCGTCGTTTTTAATTAAACCAATAATAGTTAGATATATGTAATTACATTCAAGGGTTGGCCAACTCGATACTCTCAAAGAGTTTCAACCTCTGGTTTGTAATTTTAAAGCCTCTCATGATATTACTTTGTAGGTTTACTATCCAAATATTCCACTTTTTTATCAAAAATGGATCTACGTTTGGCCACCAACTCGCCTGATGGTAAGCGACTGTGTGGCCGAGGACAGAGCACGTAGATCCAGAATAAACCTATTCACTCTTAAGGAGAGTGGATAGATTTTGGGAGAACGATAGTTGGGGAGTTGATGCAACTGCCTAAACCCGCCTCCCACAACGGTTGCACCGGACTACATCCCGAAACACGACTAGGTCGCTTCACGGCATGGCTTAGTCTGGTGGGTGGTAACCAGCTCCACTGGGCATTATTTGATATAGCTGTCTTAGAAAGCACAAGGCGGAGTCGAAAATGAAAGGTGCTACACATAGTTGAGTGCCCATAAGTACCGTAAATAATAGAGAATCACGATATATGAGGGGAAGGCTTAAGTGGCCTTTAGAATCATGAAAGCGTGCGCGAAAAGGTTTTAATCGCAATTTATGAGGTGGCAATTGAAAGGAAACTTTAAGAAAGATAAGTAGGGTTTGGAAAATTTGTAGCTGTTCAACTGGAGAAGTACCTTGCAGGAAATCGGAGCCGATAACACTGCCCTAAAAGAAAAGCTCGGTAAACAATCTGCAATGATTCATTTACACGACTGCCTAAAAAGGGAGTGTATGTTTTAAGGGTTCATGTATGTGTGAATGTTTGTGAGTTTCTTTGCGCCACCGTAACTTCTAAACGCCTGAACCTATTAACATGAATGGGTATAGTTAGAATCTTTGCATTTTCCCGGGTACCATAGGCTAGTAGGATTAAAAAAATATGTAAATTAGTAGCTGTGGTACATAAAAAAAGTATAAAATAAAAAGTATCTACCTAGCTATAAGAAAATGTTTCCCAGTACTGTCCCCCGACTGCGCTGAAATTCCTCATCAACCTTACTATTTTTTCCATTTAGTCGATGCATGACACACAAAAAATAAAATTTGTGCACCCTGCTGCCTCTTTATTTATTTTTTATTATTTTTAATTAAATAATTATTCAATCACAACGTCCATATTGTTTGACTATTCTATAATATGTTCAACATTGAATTGAATTTGTGAATTATTTGAATTATTAATTATATATTTATTTGCAAAAATATATAATGATAATTCATTGAACCAATACTGTCTTGTTCTGTTATATGGGAGGGCTTTATATTTTAAATTGTTATAATAATAATTTTATTATTTATTAAAATTAAATCAGTTTGTGTGTAGGTATTTATAACAAAACATTTCTCAAAGGGGATGGCAGAAGTGTACACAGTTACTAATATAGTATTATATGACCTGTGACACAGTTGTACACCCCCATTTTACCAATGCTGTTTATGAGCCATGCCAGTTCCTGGTGGTGAGCCTATTGCCATCTACCGGGCGCAATCCAAACTGCCAGCTGCTACTTAGCAGAAAAACTCAATAACACAGTCCGATCTGGGAAGCGAACTCAGCACTTCATGATCAGCCGTCGCGCTTGTGAACATTAGACCAACGAGGTAGTTATATTATTATCATAATAAGAGTTTGTTATACTAGTTGAAGCCTAACGTCGCCTGTGTGATAAAAGGTACCTATGTCCTTCTCCAAGGTCCAAACTATCCCCATACCAATTTTTATCCAAATCCGTTAAGCTCTTTTTGCGTAACTTCTGCTTTTTATCCTGTGGTTGATGAACAACGTAATGTCAGAGTTTAAACCACCCGTAGGTCTCCGACATGGCGTTATACACCATCGAGAACATCTCTCGGGTGTGCTGGTTTCCTCACGATGTTTTCCTTCACCGTTTTAATCAAGTGATAATTAATTTATAATACGCACATGACTTCGAAAAGTCAGTCAAAGTGCCTTGCATTCGAACATGCGACCTTTAACGTGCCAGTCTAACGGCCATACCACTAGGCTTTCACTGCTCCTGTTTGCGTAATTGAGTAACAAACATCCCAACATCTAAACATACATTAACTTCTATTAGAAAATAATTAATATACGGTAGCGTCAATTAACGCTTTATAAATAATGTGTGCACGTAATTATATCTATTTGAAGCTCGACTACAAGCAGTTGGCGCAAGCGCAGCGGGGCGTGGCTTCCTCTTCCTCAGAGACAGGTTGTTCCGTTCTGTACAGTGTACGGTGCACCTTATAATATTATGTTGAGTTGTCGCTAATCTTGGCGTGTTCGCGTTGATGTTGTTGTGTTTTCAATCTGATTATTTATTTACGTATATAGATCTTACTTGGCCCGGTTAGCAGAGTGTGATAGTAGGATAACATCAGAACCTGGCGCAAGGATAACATTTGGTGTGACATAGCTAGATAGAAGGAGACCGTATCGGAGGCGGTTACCACCAACAATAGCATTCTCAATGAGGGTTGACGTTAGGCAGGCGGCCGGTCATAAAACATGGCCAAAACTTTAGCAGCATTCCAGTACAAGTAGAGAGTATGTATGGAAGAAGAATACATGCTGCGCCGACCCCAAATAAATTGGGATAAGGGCAGGGGGATGATGATGGAGATAGATCTTACTTTTTATCAAAAATCTATGTCTGCCTGCCTCGTTGGTCTAGTGGTCCCGAGCACGGCTGCTTAGCATGAGGTCCTGGGTTCGATTCCCGGGTCGGGCAAAGTGATAATGGGTTTTTATAAAATTCTCAGGAGTTCACCACCTGTTCCATGGGAATAATAACATTGGTGAAATGTGGGTGTAAAAATGTGTACACCTCTTCTTACTCCTTCGGGGAATACATGCGTAATGCTATGTTATGTTATGTTTTTCAAATTGATAATATTATTTGTTCTAATTACTATTTCATTTACTTAGTTTAGAAATTAAAATTTAACCCTTTCTACCTGTAGACTAACTACAGGTACAATTATTATAATAAAACAACTTTTAACCGGATTAATCGCGTGTATTATTGGTTTTTTGTTTTTCCTGACGTTTCGAACACTTTGCAGCGTTTGTGGTCGCAGGAGGACTGTCAGGAAAAACAAAAAACCAATAAAAGTTGTTTTATTATAATGTGTAGTGATCGCGCAAACCTAAGATTACTATAATATACGATTATTTATCATTAAATCTATTCTATTCTATTATCTTATCAATTCTATCTTTTAAATATTGTGAATGTGGTGCTTACCTATAAGAAATTGTTGCACAAGATTATGAATATTGTTACTGATTATTTTATAATTCTAACAGTAACTGGGCTCACCGGTAAAATAAAATAAAATTATAACGCAGAGAGGATCTTAAAAGAGTATTCAATTAAGATTAATTATAATACAGTAATAGTGAGGGGCTCGTGGCTAAGTAACAGCCGCACAGATCGATCGATCGAGGTAAAGCTGCGCTTACCGCGGACGGTCTGTGAATGGGTGACCATCACTTCAAACCGGGACCCCCCCGTGCCTCGGAGAGCACGCTAAGCCGTCGGTCCCGGTTGTCAAATTAAGATCTATGATAGCCGTTACGGGTTGTCAGAGGTCTGGAAATCTGACATTCAGTCATATCATGAGATATCGTGTTACCCAGTTACTGGGTTGTGGAGGTCAGATAGGCAGTCGCTCCATTGAAAATACTGGTATAAAGTTGCAACCGGTTTGACTGGAAGCCGACTCCAATGTTATTGGGAAAAGGCTAGGCAGATGCTAGTACAGTAATAAAATGCTCGCGTTTTTCTCTATGTTTCTTTTTGCTAAACTGTCGCTGAGAAAATGATTTCCGCAATTTAAAAAAAAAAAACATTTTTAAAATCTCATTCCCATTAAGCAATTCAGTCGGTTTACTCTTGAAAATAATTTTTATTTTTTTATTTTTATGGGATAGCTGGCAACCGAGCAGACGGCTCGCCTGATGGTAAGCGATTACCGCCGCCCATGGACACTCGCAACCCCAAAGGAGTAACAAGTGCGTTGCCGGCCTTTTAAAGGGTTTGGGCCTCCGGTACCCTCACTCACTCGGCGAAACACAACGCAAGCGTTGTTTCACGCCGGTTTTCTGTGAGGCCGTGGTATCACTCCGGTCGAGCCGGCCCATTCGTGCCGAAGCATGGCTCTCCCACGGTAAAAAAAATCCGTTATGTCAGTTTGTACTTTTAAATGCCAAAATGTCTACAAAATAATAATAGATTCGGGATAATATGAAGACAACATGCTTTAAAATTGAGGCAACTGTAATGTAAGTAAATTTATTTTAAAATTAAGCGTTGTTTTAATGCGTCTATTTAATATTGGATTTGGATTGGAATAGGTATTCGTTTCAAGAATGTTCAGTTATTAACCTGTCAACAACTGGCGCCATTAATATCGATACGAGAGAACCTCTGAGAGAACTCAGCAACTCTAATGTATTATGAAGTACCTACCCTGTGTCAGAGTTTAAACCCCTGATAGGCCTCTAAAATATATCTACATAGTATAAAAAAAAGTCGCTTCGGCGTCTGTTTGTGTTTATCCGTAAATTCCTCTAAACCACGCATCGGATTTTGATACGGTTTTCAACATCGCTTAGATCATTTTTCACAAATGGTTTATGTATAATAAAGCCTAATTAAGTTAAAGACAAATATTTGAAAAGCATTAATGCATGCTAAGTGAACTCTAAAGTTATTATATTAAATGGAAAAAGAATAATGTCGCGAGCAGGACTCGAACCTGCGCCTCCCGGATAAATACTCCAGGCGCCCTACCACTAAACCATCTCGACCTCTGCTCACCACCGCGAATTCTTAATCCATATTTTAACACGGCTTTTGGCGACGTCATTGCTATCCATTCAGTTCCTATACAGGTGACCGAACCGACACGACAATGTCGTACAGATGAAATTACCTGAAAAATTCAAGATAAATCTTTGAAAAGCATTAACGCATGCTTAGCGAATTCTACTACTAAAACTAGCGGTCCCAATTAAGTTATTTTGTAAGTAGAAAAAACGAATATTTCGAAAAATAAATTTACATGGCTTACGTAGGTAAAACCCGTGGCTGAACCAGTGTTCGCATCCGTACGATAATTATCGTATCCATACGATAATTTCATGCCTTCGGCGATGTACGATATCATTATTATCGTACGCCGATGGTACGCAAAAAATATATAATATTCACATTTAATACGATCTATTTTGCTCTATGTACGATAATTCAACCGTACATGTACGATAATTCTACCGTACTTGTACGATAGTTGTCTTGCGTCAAGATATGAACACTGGGCTAAACCTAACTTCACTCTTTTTTTTCTTATTTATGCCCGTGGTAAGACGCGATGGTTCGCCAGTAATGCATATATTTAAGTGATTATATAAACCTAACGGCATTACGAACTGCATTTATATAATAGTACATATAGTAATCTAACTGACGGAAGTTTCTTTCACGTACTATTTTATTTTATTATATTAAAAAAATATATTATATATATTTTCACACATCGCGGTCCCGTTAAGTAATAAAATATAATTATTGTATAATGTTGCCAGTATTAATTTCTAAATTAACTCGTAATTTAATTTACGTAACGCTTGCTTTTTGCTTATAATTAATTTTAATTACATTAGGAAGTGCTACGCTTCAAGTATTTTATAGATAATTTAAAATGAAGTAGATAAATCAGTAGGTACTGTATTTTGTATGCCTAAGTTAATTACGGTTTTAACTCTTTTCCGTCTTACGATCGTTTTAAACTCTAAAATGTACATATATGTTAAACATATCATCACGCCTGTATTCCCCGAAGGGGTAGGCAGAGGTGTACACAGGTGTACACCTGTTCACATTTCGTCAATGCTGTTATTAAGTCCCAAGTAATAAAAAGGTGGTGGGCCAATTGCCATCTGCTGGGCACAATTCCAAACTCTGGGCTGCTAAGGAGAATTTCCTAACATAAAAATCCAAAACTCATTCCCCGACCAAAATTTAACCCTGGAGAGGAGCCGCGGGCAGTCGCCCTGTCGACCGCTTGGCTACTAACTCGCCTGATGTCAAGCGACAGTGTGGCTGAGGATGGAGCACGCAGATACAGAAGAAATCCATTCACTCTAAGTAGAGCGGATAGATTTGGGGAGAGGGACAGTTAGGGAGTTGATGCAACAGACCCGTCTCCCACAACGGTTGCACCGGACAACATCCCGAAACACGACTAGGTCGTTCACGGCATGGCTTCGTCCGGCGGGTGGTAACCAGCCGCGGCCGAAGCCTCCCACCAGGGTTGTGTTGCCTGTTTTGCACCACCCAGAGGCCGCGTGTAGGGATTCCATTTTTCCTACGGACGGGGGCAATTCAGCCCCCAAAACTCCGGTGGAAGCCCCGCAATCTTACCCTAAATCCGACCCTGTTTGATAAAGTATTTAAAATCTACAATAACAATTATACCACCGAACCATTAAGCATCAAACACAATGCCATTAACGCGAAACAACATCAGTTTCCCATACAAAACACCGGTTTTTGCAGAACCGGTCGAGGCTCTGTCTCCGTGCTTTCTAGAGAGCTCAACTTTCGAACGCGGCTGACAGAAAACCATAACTCGTTTTCTATATAAAGATGTCGAGTTGTAGATTTAAATTTACGTGGGTCTATGGATTTTTTGCCGAGGTATTTTTGTAATTGTGTAACAAGAGAGATTTGAAAGGTTATGTGACATTTTTGAATATTAAGAAAACACGATGGATTTTGGAATGCGATATTTTGGCGGGTTTGAATGGGTTGCAATACTTGTAAATAATTTAAATTCATTGAGTTAAATTTCGTTTGGTGGTATTTGTAAAAGCAGTATAGCAAAATAGAAAGAAAGATGAGAGTTCAGTAAATGGAAAAGATATGTACGTACTATTCAATTATACACTTCTTCAAAGATATAAAGCACTAGCTGCTGCCCGCGACATATCCTACGTGTTAATTGAGGTTATAAACTACATGTCTGCCAAATTTCATCCAAATCCGTTCAGCGAATATTGCGTGACTGCCTCGTTGGTCTAGTGGTCCCAAGTGCGACTGCTGAGCCTGAGGTTCTGGGTTCGATTCCCGGGTCGAGCAAAGTGTTATTTGGATTTTTCATTAAGGAAATTCTCGATCGCAGCCCGGAGTTTGGAATTGTGCCCGGTAGATGGCAAGAGGCTCACCACCTATTACGTGAGACTTAATAACAGCATTGGTGAAATGTGGGTGTACTCTACACCCTTACTACTAACTTTGTACACCTCTGCCTACCCCTTCGGGGAATATAGGCGTAATGCTATGTTATGTTATGTTAAATATTGCGTGAAAGAGTAACAGACATACATCCATCCATTCATCCTCACAAAGTAACACATTTCTAATATGAAATAGGATTAACGCGTGCGAAGTGAAAATGTAGGTTTTGTTTTGTGTACTTTCTTTGGCTCAAAGGGGTGCTTCAAATCCTATTTGAAGACACAGTTTCATATAAACAAAAAATAAATAAACTTTAACGATAGGGAGTTAATCGCGTCGCTTTTTCTTTCCAGATAAAACACTAAGAAGCGGTGAAGCGTGGGCTTATTTGGGGGTTGTCTTAATGTTTGGCGTTCAAAAAGCGCTAAATTTTATTCTGTTTAGAATACAGACATTTTAATTTTGATTTGATTTTGATACCTGCACATAGATTTTGAACGATCGTCAAAAAATACTGTCAGCTCGCAACAGCAGTCGCTCCCCAAAACACTGGTATTAATCTGCATCCGGTTTGACTGGAAGCCGACCACAATGTAATTGGGAAAAGGCTAGGCAGACAGACATCTTTTTTGAAGTCATTATTACTTTTAAAACCAAAATCCAACTACTGTTCAGAGCGACTGTGAACTTAATCACATTGAAAACTAACTCATCATTCACAGTCATGGCAGAATCGCCAAATTCAGTGTCAATTACACAAACTGACATTGGAACGAACGTGCAGTGGCGACCAAAGTAGGCACCTGCTATGGGTAGATAAGGTAACGTGACCGACTATGGGCTTCGTTGCAAGACCCTATAGCATAAGTGTTCCGTTTGATGTCGCAAGTAGGTTTTAGGACAAGGTAGTGCAGACTAAATCATGGATCTAATGGTCCCAAGCGCAAATGTAGAAAGTGAGGTTCGATTTCCGGGTCGGGCAGTGTTATTTAATCTGTTGGCTCCCTAATTACCAGTCACAATATATTTTTATTTTTATGAAGTACAATTCTGTTGTTCTCCTATTCGAAAAGTTACGTTTTTTTTTGTTAAGTAAATGTGTGTATGTTATAATGCTACATTAGGCTCACCGCCTATTACATGGGACTGCATCTCTCTTCAGTGAAGTGTTATTAGGATTTCTGGTAGGAAATTCTCAGTAGCAGCTGAGAGTTAGGAAGTTGGGGATGTGATGCTCGCAGTTTTCGGAGAGCACGTAAAGCTGTCAGTTTTGCGGCTGATCTCTCTCCGGTCGTGTCGAATTGCCGTCTCATCGGACTATGAGAGTGAAGGAAGAGGGAGTGCACCTGTGTTTGCACATACACTTGTGCACTATAATATCTCCTACGTACTTGGCTAATGTCCGAGGAGATAGGCCGCCGTGACCGATGGGTCGGTCGGGTGATTCGGTCGGGGTACCTATAGCGTGATGATATATTATGTTAAAAAAATAACAAATAAGTAAGAATCACAGCAATTTCTAATCGTACCAGAATTACCATTTTCATTGCCAGTTGCGCAAACTGACATTGTGAACACGCGACATGTGTGCCAAAATGTAAACTGTGCAAGTAGTGGGTAGGTCTACTAGTTCATTGTCGCGCGTGCGCGGTCAGTGTTTGTAATGTTTGGCGTTATATAACTTTGTGTCATGTTATTTGTAAACACGACAACATGTATTTTTAATATGCCAATTAACTTGGGGGTCTTGGATTTTGAGTATTCTGTGTTTCGACTGCCTGATTGATCTAATGGCCGTAAGCGCGGCTGCTGAGCGTGAGGTCCTAGGGTCGATTAAAGTGTTACTAGGAAACTCCAACCCTTTTAGTGTAGTAAGCGTGATATAATAAAACATAAGCCCCTACCTTCTCATTAAGATCACAATTTATTTGATAGAATACTTTTCATGTTACAATCTTGAAGGAATTAGTACTGGAGTAGTTTTAGCGGGCGTATTACTCTCACCACTGGCGTATGATTCCCAATCAAATCCTTATACACGTTACCTGTATTATTACATGACACAATTCTGTTGTTTTTTTTTTATGTGTGTTAACACTGTTTATGGAATAACGAGAGCTATTGTTGCTTTAGTGCAAGTTCTTTTGTGCTTGTGTGTTACCTCACCCCCCGCCAAAAGTGGCGAGCAAATTTGTTCTACATTTAGTCAGAAGGCATCTCCCGTTTGGTCCTCTAAGGCTACAATTGAAACATACATATTATTTTTCAGCATTTAGGCCAAGGTAAAGCCCACGCGATCTTTGGATTTATTTTAAGTGCCTTAACACAAATAAGATGGGAAAGTTGGTGCAATTTTACACCCACATATGTAATTAGTTAATGCTATTGTATATATGAACACCCGCATTTCCTTAGTTATGGTGTCATCTTGCACCATACAACGTGAACAAACAAAAGAGCGGAGAGTTCGTACTATAAACATATTAGATGTCACCCAGTAGTCGAACAGCAATTCATTACTTATTTTAAACTAGCTGGTGCCCGTGACTTCGTCTACGTAAAAAAAGCCTATGTCCTTCTCGAAGGTCCAATCTATCTCCTTGCCAAATTTCATTACCCGAACGAAGCGCTTTGATTTTACGTTCTTTACAAGATCCGCAAAACAGTGGAATGCGCTGCCAGAGTGGGTTTTCCCCGATAGTTACAATCTGGGTGTCTTCAAGACGCGAGTGAATCGGTTTCTTCTAGGCAAGCGTGCTCCATCGTAGACCGCATCATCACTTTACATCAGGCGAGATGGCGGTCAAAATGCAAGCCTATAAGCTAATAAAAAAAAACGCTCATCCGTTTAGGTGTGAAAAGTAACAAACAAACAAACAGATTTACTTTCGCATTTATAATATTAGTATGGATATTATGTAAATTTTAGCTTTCTACACTCCTTTTTCATATAACTACTGCCTCTTTGGTCTAGCGGTCCAAAGCGTGACTACTCAGCATGAGGTCCTGGGTTCGATTTCTAGGTCGGCAAACTGTTACTGTTCTTTTAGAAAAAATCTCACTAGCAGCCCGGAGTTTGGAATTGTGCCCGGTAGATGGCACTAGACTCACCATCTATTACGTGGGACTTAATAACAGCATTGGTGAAATGTGGGTATACAACAGTGTACACCTCTGCCTGCCCCCTCGGCGAATACAGGCGTGATGCTATGTGATGTTATGTTATGCTAAATATGGCGTGTAAAAAAAAGAGAGAGGCGATAAAAAAAATGTTTTTATAATAATACTAGCTGTACCCGTGGCTTTGCTCACGTTAAAGAAATCTTGACACTAAACTAAGATTTCAATTATTCATACATACAAACTCACACCTGATTCCCATTGAGATAGGCAGAAACTATAGATTTTATGTTACATACATGAAGAATACATGCTCGGCGGTTCAGTTTGTTAACCTGCCTTTTTTGAGAAGGTCAGGTACGTTCGTTGAAGTCAGATCCTCCACCCCTTCCTTTTTTGGTAATAATTGTTGCATTATTCTATTTTTGTCTATCCTCATTGACGCCACTCTTATACAGACAGCCGTCACTTTTCAGATACTTGACAGTTGCCCTAGCAACCCAAACTCATACAGATAAATCTTCGAAAAGCATTAATGCATGCATAGCGAACCCTTAAGTTATAAATTTTTGTGGAAAAAGGAAAACGCACGACCGTTTTCTTTGATGCTTTGTGTGTTTGAGCACGATTTGAACCTGCGACTCCCGGATAAATGCTCCAGGCGCTCTGACCGCTATGCCATCTCGACCTCTGCTCACTACCGAGAATTCTTCTTCCACATTTTAATACGTCTTTTGATGATGTCATTGCTATCTATTCAGTCCCTATACAGGTGACCGAACCGACACGACTAACTTTGCAGTTAATACAATATCGTACAGATTTTACGCGAATTCGCGGTTTACTACCGCGGAGGTCAGCTGAAAGCTAAATGCGTCATAGATGATCGTACGTTATTTTCTGTTTCCCAATCGTATTACCGAAATTTGATAAGCCGCCGTTCCCGAATGACTGTACCGACGGCCTATCACTGTGGAAAGCACTCCCTCTTTCTTCACTCACGTATTCCGGTGGGACGGCAATCAGACACGTCCGGAGTGAGATCAGGCGCAGAACTGACGGCATGACAATATGTGTTGGCCAAAATGATAATGTCACATACATCGGTACAAACATAAATTCACCTCTTTGGCCTAGGCTTCAGGTAGGCAGACACTATAGAACGCCACCTGCTAAGATCCTTACATACTCTTTTTGCTTCTATCACGTTCATACGTCTGTTCACACACGCGTGCAGGTTGTGAGCACTACTTTTTTTTACCTTTTAGTAAGTTTCGGTGGGTCAGTTTATATCCATTTAGGGATCTCAGAATTTCCACTTACACCTGCCTAGTCTTTTCAACATGACTCTAAGCATACTATTTTCAGTTTCTGTCACTGCATCTTCATTTAAAAATGAAAATATTAATGCTCATCAATCTTGTGCAGTGTAAAGAGAATCTTAGAAAAACTGACTTATTAGTTTAGTGGTTGCAAGTGAGTATAAGCGTCGGTAAGTCTTGGGTTTGATCACCAGGTCGAAAAAAGTGTTGTTGAGTTCCATAATGGAGTTTTTAGTAGAGCTTGGATTTGGCTCGTTTTCTATTTTTCCAACACTTACTACCCGATCTATAGAACGAATGCCCAAGATACTGATAGTCTGTTCCAATCTCCGCTTAGTAAACATTCGTTGACGTTAAGCAATGTTTTACATGGTATTTTATTGAATAGGGTAACGATGACGCTAACTGTAGCATTTTCATTAAACTCTTTCGTGCATCGGATGGCCAATTAATTTTTCAGTCCCATTTGTTGACAATAGACATCGATCGACTTCAACTGTTTGAAGCTTCTAGAACATAGTAAGAGACATTTTTGATGCCAAGTATAGAACACGCCATGGCTCTTGTAGGACTTTTATTTTTGGTGAAGCTTCAGAACAAAAGAAATTTTAGTACCATAATTGTTAGGGTGAGCACAACGTTCTTAGTTTATTACCCTTGGTTTTAAAACTTTAAATTTTAATCAAATTCACAAAGGATGATAAAATAAATAATTCAAAATATCATCGAGAATAAACTCTCCAACCACCTCAATAGCTGGAAAGCCTCTAACAAAATCGTCAGTGATACTTATTTGATTATTTGATACTTCGCTATTACCTACTTATGGATTAGGCAATTAAATTAATCCTAAGGCCAGGCTGAGGGAATGTGTAGTTTTGTTACTAAATAGGTATTGGGGGCTGAGTTGTCCGCGTCCGTAGGAGTGCACCCTTAAAATGGAATCCCTACACGTAGCCCCTGGGTGGTGCAAAACAGGCAACACAACTCTGGTTGGAGGCTTCGACCACGGCTGTTTACCATCCACCGGACGAAGCCGTTGTTGTAATGGGCAGTTGCATCAACTCCCCAACTATCGTTCTCCCAAAATCTATCCACTCTACTTAAGAGTGAATAGATTTATTCTGGATATACGTGCTCCATCCTCGGCCACACCGTCGCTTGCCATCAGGCGAGTTGGTGGCCAAACGTAGATCCATTTGATCATATTTTTTTTATATAATTTAGGACAGAGTTTAAAAATGCCTTTTCTATGGAAATAAGTACCATGATTAATGATGAGATCTGATTGATAAAATATTTAAATAACGCTAACGTGTAACATCTTCACTGTGCTTCACCATATTAATATGAGACAGCAAGAGAAACACATAAAAAGTGGGTTTATATTACAAAAGGACACGAAAAACTAAAATAACGTTGTTTTTCTGCGAAATAACAGATAAACCTGGTATTATCAAAATTAAAATATGCAAAAATAATATCCAGTACCGGGATTCGATCGTCATACTTACACTGTGCCAGTCACCTATGTACGGTATGTAACTGATTACTCAGTTGTCAATATTGCTAAAATAGGCATTCACAATCTACTAATCAAAATACAAAACCGGTAAATGCTTGGTCCCCATGTGATAAAGCGCAATGATACCTTTTGCAGTGCTTATCATTTTTGATAAGCTATACAACAGTGCCATTTTTATTGAAATCCGTCCAATTTAGATTCTGAGTGTCAGATGTTTAACATCACTGCTCAGCTCCCTTGAGGAAATGCGCAATTTTGAATAGCCTATAAGTTGACCCGGCTTTTGACGATATTTTTTACAAATTTTCAGTTGTTTCTTTTTCTTGGTTTGGACGCCAACCTCGGACATACAAACAGACAAAAATACTCAAATTTTAAAAACAACAGATTTGGCATTAGAATCCATTGAATAACACATAACGAAAGAAAAAAAAAACAAAAAGCGAATTTGAAATTTTCAGACTTTCGAGTTACAATTTTATTATAAGTATAGATGATACAGTCTATTGCAACTTATTATGATGGGCAAAGTCGAAAGAGACATATTGTGCTACTATTTTCACACAAACTACGCTACGTAATGTACGTTTCACGTACATACATTAATCTACAACAAACGCATTATTAAAAAATAAAAATCCGACTGCACTGAAACGATGAAAAACAAGATGCAAAAAGAGAATCAAAAAACTAAATCGAAGAAACCGAAAGAGTTTTTTTAAAATCACAAATGGATCTACGTTTGGCCACCAAATCGCCTGATGGTAAGCGACGGTGTGGCCGAGGATGGAGCACGTAGATCCAGAAGAAATCTATTCACTCTAAGTAGTGGATAGATTTGGGGTGATCGATAGTTGGGGAGTTGATGCGACATCCCAGATCCGTCTCCCACAACGGTTGCACCGGTCTACATCCCGAAACACGACTAGGTCGCTTCACGACATGGCTTCATCCGGTGGGTGGTAACCAGCCGCGGCTGAAGGCTCCCACCAGTTGTTGTGTTGCCTGCTTTGCCACCACCCAGGGGCCACGTGAAGGGATTCCATTTTAAGGGTGCACTCCTACGGACGCGGGCAACTCAGCCCCCAAATATTTTCCAGCCAATCAGGTAGAATTTTGCCTGCTGCAGTAAATCTTTCATTTTGCGATACCAATTTCAATCAACTTTAACAATTAACATTTGTCAATCAATGCCAAAGTTAATCTAATTAATTCTCAATGCGATTAGTTGCCCAACCGCTTGCCATTGTTTACATAAAGTCACAGACCATAACAATTGTTAACTAGGCCATAAACATGATTGGTTACGCTTTTGTTATGCACTGAGTATTTCTTTTATTGATTTGTGTTACAATTTACAACGGACCATTGCATTGTTTTAATTGTGATTGAAATAAAATTGTTTGTAAATAGTTTTATACTAAAATTCTTTGTGAATCACGATACAGAATGAAATTTAATTCATTCTGTATAAAATGTTAATATTATTACTTTAGAGTTCGCTAAGCATACGTTAATGCTATTTTAAAGATTTATCTTTAATTGTTAAGGTAATTGCATCTTTACGACATTGTATTATATCAATTAATGTTCACCGGTTACTACTCACGTGCATTTTTCGGGATTGCCCGACTAGTTTCGAACTCGAACGGAGCCCTTAGTCATGAGCTGAACCCGCGGCGATGTCGCGAGTCAAACTGACTTTGACATCGCCGATAGTATCGCCGATAGTCGGGCAATCCCGAAAAATGCACGTGAGTAGTAACCGGTGAACATTAATTGATATGAATATGTCTCACGAAAGTTTTTAGACATTGTATTAACTCCAAAGTTAGTCTTGTCGGTTCGGTCACCTGTATAGGGACTAAATAGATAGAAATGACGTCGCCAAAAAACGTTAAAAGTATTGATGAAGAATTCGCGGTGGTGAGCAGCTTAGTGGTCACAGCGCCTGAAGTATTTATCCGGGAGGCGCAGGTTCGAATCCCGCTCACGACCGTATTCTTTTTCCATTTAAGATTATTACTTTAGAGTTCGCTAAGCATGCCTTAATGCTTTTCAAAGATTTATCTTGTATTTTGAGCAGTGACCTATAGGTATGACCGTTGGATTGACAAGTCAAAGGTCAAAAAAGGTCGCAAGTTAGAATCCAAGGTACGTACCACTGTCTTTTCGAAGTCATGTGCGTATTATAAATTTATAATCACTTGCCTAAAACGGTGAAGGAGAACATCGTGAGGAAACCAGCACACCTGAGAGATGTTCTCGATGTTGTGTAAAGCCATGTCATAGACCTACAGGTGGTTTAAACTCTGACACTTGGTTGTTCATCAACCACACGACAAGTAGAAGAATATTTTAATCTCGTATTCTACTGTATCATTTAGGAAATTGATAACGTACTGCTAGATATCCCCTTTATACCCTGAAATGCTTATTTAACTCTTTACTCAGATCCATATACTTTGTCATCAGCATTCCTTCATGCCTTCTTCCTTCCTTGCACCATTCCACTTCTTAGACTTTGTCCATCCTAGAGACCAAAACATGTCACGTAAATTTATCTTGTAATATCGATTTAAAGTTTCAGTTATAAATAGTTTTTTTTTTAAAGGGGAATTAAGAACCCCGACCTCTATCCTCGGGTCAAAAGATCCAGGCGTTATTGGTCCAGCCTGCAGCGGTGCGAGACAGCTGCGCTTGTACAGTCCTAGGGGACTGCCCATATCCAACAACAACTAAGTTAGAGACATTTTTGTCTAATATTAATAACTTTCGTGAGACACAATCATATTAATTAATGTTCAAAGGTTATTACTCACGTGCATTCTTCGGGATTGACTCGACGACATAACCGCGACATTGCCGCGGGCTCAGCTCATACAGGATTTAGTCGGTAGGAGGCCGGCACAATGTCCATGATGGATTTCACACACAAAAAGTATTCGCGTCATAAAAATCTATTTCATACTAGAACTGATTCATTACAAATCAATTGCAATCAAGTGATCTATGAAAGAGGAAACTGATTACGTAATGTCAGTAATAAATGTCGTAAAACTATGATCGATTCTTTTACTCTGACCCGTGGTTGTGGAGTAACGCCTCCTGCGTAATATTATTTACTCGACAGTGACGGTAAAACCAGTAAAGCCATGGATTTACGTTTGTTGCACATCATCGACTGTCGATTGAAGACTGTTGAAAGATTTGTCTAAAAACTAGTGATTGGATAATCAGGTCTTATGCGCTTTATTTATATTCATACGCAACAATTTCGATTGGTGTAGTTACAGCCCATGACTGAAACTCTCTGCTGCCAGGTCAAATACAGTCTAGGCATATTCAAGGCTAGAGTTTAGATTTCTTCTGGATCTATGTGCTTTATCCTCGGCAATACAGTTGCTTAGGTGATTTAGTAGCCAAACGTGGATCTATTTTTGCTGAAAAATAATAATTATTTAATTATTGTTCAGCGGTTATTACTTACGTTCATTTTTCCCAATTGCCCAACTAGTTTCGTACTTGAACGCAGCCCTGCTGTCATGAGCTGAGCTCGAAGCGATGCCGCGAGTTAAAACAAAAAATCCCGAAGAATGCACGTGAGTAATAACCGTTGAACAATAATTGAGTAATTAATGCTATTGGTCAAAACAGGCTTATAATTACATTAATTGTTGACGGTTTAAAAAGTATTTTCTTTTTGTTTTATAGTTCTTTAAAAAAGCTATTTGTAGTTTTTTTTCACTATACCTTTATTATTTTGTGAGCCCAAATATGAGGTTTACTTATGCGTTCAGTTATTGGATATGTGCTATATAGTTGACGATAAGAAAATTCTCAGTATCAGCCCGGAGTTTAGAATTAAGCACAGAAGATAGCAATAGGTTTGCTTATTATATGGGACTTAAAAACGGCCACAGTTGTGAAGTTTTTGTTTAAATACTTTAATCCAAGTGTAGTCGTATGGAAGGTCTTCCATTCATCAAGTAATAACTTGTATTGATGAACGGTTATCTTAAACTATGTCTTTTATATCCAAAACGGCGAATAGCAATAACCACGATATAGTAAACTACAGCTAAACTGTTATATTGTATGGTAATGACCACACGAGACCACACAACGGTAACTGACGGTAAGTGGTGCCACAGCACAGACAGGTTCAGAAGTTCTGAGTCCTCAAGAAATGGCAAAAACGTAGCTGAATCTTGCTACAAAATCGGTATTTGCATACGTTCAGAAAAATAGTGACGGAAGTCATTAGATGAACTATAAAAGATAACAGGAAGCAAAAAGACATTTTATTTTGTAATAGTTATATTCTTTTTGTAATGTTTAATAAGTGTAATTTAAGAATTAATATTTAAACCATGAATTAATGACTTTTTGGACATGTTTTATGTGTTTCCCTATTTTTAGTATAAGCACTAAAATTGCAAAAAAAATGTTTAAAAGAAATCTCTTTCGATTGGTCCCGAATTTGAACCTTCATATAAAAGTTATTATTTTTAAATTTAACTAAAAATATTAGTTTTATTTCAGGTTTACCTATCAGGTGACATAAATATATTATTGGCATAGAATAAGCGTCTGCAATAATAAAAAAAACATATCGATAAGCAGACCGCCACCGTAGCTGAACTCGACAACTTTTAAAATATAATAGTTTTAGTTAGTTACAATTATATGTTGTAAGAAAGCTTGTTAAAGGATACGATGGGACTGCCATGTACTCTATAAAGTTCCTAATTTAATAAAGAGTGAAAAAAATAAAATTACTTTTATGCTAGGTTGACAAAATTAAAAAAAAGAAATTATTAGATATAAACCAAATAAAACCAAATAAAAAGTTTCACGAGTTCTAAGGAATGGTACTTCTGTGCATTCGGTTTAAGGTGATGGTAAGTGACCATATGTAATATGAGTTAATGGCTTATTATGTCATTTTGGACGTTGTGTTCCAAAGGTTAGGGTTAATGACCCTATTTGGGGGGCAGACAAGCTTGAGTAATAATAAAGTTAAGCTCTATCAAATGTGAGAGACTGTATGGCTTATTTTTTTTCTGAAAAAGCATATAGAGACAAATTATCATCACGTCCCGGTCTTTATTCCAATTAATTTGTAGCTTAATTCTTCTCCCATATATTTAATTAATAACCAATACTTAATATAGAACGATTTAATTAAAGTGGCAGTGGAGTGATTAATGTTCACCGGTTACTACTCACGTGCATTTTTCGGGATTGCCGCAATCTTTGAGAAGTTGGACTCGCGACATCGCCGCGGGCTCAGCTCATGACTAAGGGCTCCGTTCGAGTTCGAAACTAGTCGGGCAATCCCGAAAACTATATGTAAGTAGTAACCGGTGAACATTAATTAATATGAATATGTCTCACGAAAGTTTTTATACAAGAATGGGTTAAAACTACACTTGCTTAAAATGGTGAAGGAAAACATCGTGAGGAAACCAGCACGCCGGAGAGATGTTCTCGATGGTGTGTTAAGCTATGTTAGAGACCTACGGGTGGTTTAAAATCTGACACTAGGTTATTCATCAACCACATGATAAGAAGAAGACGCAATCAATACTAAACGGATTTGGATGAAATTTGGCACACAGATAATTTATAACCTTAATTAACACATAGGATATCTTATCCGGGCTGGACTCAATTTTGAAGAAATTTTGAAGATTTACACACACGAAGTCGCGGGCAGAAGCTAGTGGTATTATAAATTTGAAAGTTTGTATGTTTGGATATAGATATTACTCAATCACCCAGAAACGGCTGAACGGGTTAAGATGAAATTTGGTACTCATATGGTTTATCACCTGGATTAACAACTTAACTTTTTATCCCGGGTAAATGAGATGGCTTAACTACTGTTGTCATTTTATGTCGCGCGAACAAGGTCGCCGGCAGTAGCTAGTCCATTTATAATACATGATTTCTAAAAGTGAGCGTGTCATCCGATCGTGCGTCATTTGTCTTGTCTATCCAATGAACACTTTTAAGGTATCTCTGCTTAGAATCTGAATTTGCAAAAGGAACTAACTTAGACATTAATAACTTGATTCTTAAGTGTGTTTATAGCCGGACATAGCTTAGGATGCAACTAAGGTTCCCAACTTTTTGTACGACGAATAAAGTATGTATATGATATATATAAAGAGAAATAAAATGAACAGTATTTTTTAGAAAAGTAAACAGTACTTTATTTATTACAGGTTTCATTATAGCTCCGAATAACAGCGATAATGAAAACAGTATTTCGTATATTATAATAAAACCACTTTTAACCGGATTAATCGCGTGTATTATTGGTTTATGTTTTGCCTGACATTTCGCGAACACTTTGCAGCGTTCGCGGTCGCAGGAGGACTAAGGTGTCAGGTGTCTCAACAGTTTATTTAAAATTATTTCAGTCTACCGTACATATAATTGATAAAATTCATAAAATTATTTTGGTCTCTGATACATATTTAAAACTAAATCGCGACGGTATTTCCTAAGACAATCTCTATCTCTGAGGTCACAGTCGTTTTAATATTAGAGATACAATGTATCTCCAAATTCAAAAACTTTCTCAGGTAAACAAAAACCATTAATACACGTGATTAATCCGGTTAAAAGTTGTTTTATTATAATGTGCAGTGATGGCGAAAACCTTTAATACTAGTATTTGTTTTTTTTTTTATATTAACGAGTATACTGTTTTTAACAGCATGGTTGGGAACCCTAGATCCAACAAATTGCAACAGTCGTGAATGAGCGGACGAGAGCCACCAATGAACCTGTTTTGGGAATAACCAGTGTCCAGTACCTTGGTAGAAACTCCAGTTGGATATGGGAAGAATTAAGTATGGTCGGTCTTGCGATCAGATGATTGTAATATTTAAAATTCTTAGGGGAATTATTGATGATCCCGATATGCATAATGAAATGTGCAATCTATTTGTCCCAGACAATTACTGTCGTAACAGAAACACCGCTTACTGGCTGTTCCAACTTGCCGTACTGTTGCACACTCTAAGTCACCTATTCCTCGGACATTAGCCGCTATTAACGCTCTCCTGAACTCAAACACAGATCTCGATATGTTTGCGAATCAATAGAAGATGATACTGTCAGAATGTTTGAATTTTTGCGAGAAGAATGCATGACTGTGATAAATTAATTATATGTTTAAATAGTGCAATTGGTTTCGGCCGTTCTATTTTAAATAAATAAATGGGTTGGACCGCCTCGTTGGTCTCAAGCGTGGCTGCTTAACATGAGGTCTTGGGTTCGATTCTCAGGTGTGTTATTGAGTTTTTATATTTGGAAAGTCTTAGTAGCAACCCGGAGTTCGCATATAATGGCTTCAGTTGGTTTTAAATTTTGTGCTCCCTAAATTATGGTTTGAGATTTACGAAGACAGCATGTGTTCCGTCAGTTAGACAGTCAATCTTAGACAGAGGTGTACACAGTTGTACACCCACATTTCATCAATGCTGTTATTAAGTCCCATGTAATAGGAGCCTATTGCCATCTTACGGGTACAATTCCAAACTCCGGACTGTTATGGAGAATTTATTTAAGAACCGAAAAAGTCAATATCAGTTTGCTCGACCCGGGAATCGAAACCGAGACCTCCTGCTCAGCACTCGCGCTTCGGACCACTAGGCCAACGAAACAATTCTAATCCTACTAATATTATAACCGCGAAAGTTTGTAAGTATGGATGGATGGATATATTATTGTAAAGTTTCATTAAAATCCATTCAGTACTTATTATATTCAAGTATTCTTTTTCCATTTAATATAATAACTTTAGAGTTCGCTAAGCATGCGTTAATGCTTTTCAAAGATTTATCTTGAATTATTAAGGTAATTGCATTCTTTACGACATTGTATTAACTGCAAAGTAAGTCGTGTCGGTTCGGTCACCCGTATAGGGACTGAATTGATAGCAATAACGTCGCCATAAGACGTGTTAAAATATGGAAGAAGAATTCGCGGTGGTGAGCAGAGGTCGAGATGGCTTAGTGGTCAGAGCGCCTGGAGTATTTATCCGGGAGGCGCAGGTTCGAATCCTGTTCGCGACCGTATTCTTTTTCCATTTGATATAATAACTTTAGAGTTCGCTAAGCATGCGTTAATGCTTTTCAAAGATTTATCTTCAATTGAAACGGTTTTAAGCAATTTTATTACAATAATAAAACATATTTTTTGTTCTTAAGCAACGCATATGAACTATAAATCAATTTCACTTCATTAGACGTTATTAATCTTAATATTATTTCGCAAATAGTTAT
Source organism: Xylocampa areola (assembly GCA_935421205.1). Taxonomy (NCBI): domain Eukaryota; kingdom Metazoa; phylum Arthropoda; class Insecta; order Lepidoptera; family Noctuidae; genus Xylocampa; species Xylocampa areola. Next base: position 19,562,573 of record OW285205.1, on the reverse strand, counting down.
ATTTCTAGTCATCTGTCAGGTGGGCTAACCAAATATAAAATACTTTTAATTATGTATACCAATAAATAAAATTGGTGTGTCTGTCTGTGATTTTAGAATAAATGTCTAAATATGTTGAATGTTATGTCTTAGGGTTCTCAAATGTATGTATGTTTGTGAGTTTCCTTATTCCACCTTAACAGATTTAATTAAAATGTCATTAAGGTGATGACAGTATCTGACTGACACTTTGATCTTGTAAGCGAAAATAGACCTTGTCATATTATGATGTGCAAACGAAATTCAGCATGAGGGTGGTAAAGCAATTGTATGGTCGACTATACATATGACATTAAAAACAGTCACATTGGGACATGCCAGATTTGAATCCACAACTCTGTGGCTCAAGAGGCGGGCCCGTAACCACTGGGCCACCACCTGCCGAACCTGTAACCTTTGATTTACCATTCCAATGGTAATTAAAGACCATTTGTACAGTTTGAACAACTTTTATAGTAAGTTTAAAACAGCCTTGAGATCTTAATAAATGGCGCCATCTTGAAATAAAATCGAAATTAGATTTATAGCTTATCGTGCGAATTCTGATCATGCGCAACACTTAGAAAGGTGTCCATCCTAAATAGCAAGGCTTTAGGATGGTCTGGTGTTTTTAATTAGCATAGATAATTAGTAACCTACCTTGAACGTTGAATTTTGAAGAGCATGCTTGATTTATTTATTGGAGATTTATTTTTATTTTTTATTATTATTTGTGGCTTTTATATCACTTGGACCAGAAAAGATCTATTGTGATCGCCACTCTTGCGTTTAAATTAGAGCTCATCCCTAAACCCTGCCGCTGTGATGAACTGCAGGATTTTTCTAGGGGTGAGCTGTTTTATTTCATCCGGGCTTAAAATAAATTTCCCTAGATGAGCGTAGCGCTTATGTATTAGCGGTCCACATTCCCCCAAAAGGTGAAGTGGTATTTCCTCAGCCTCATTGGAGTTATAATTGTATCGATTTTAAATCAACTAATGTTAGTTAGTAGTCTTAGTTTAGTCATCGCAAACGCGCCTGCTGTAGGTGAGGTACTGAGTCCGATCTCCGGGTCGTGCAAAGAGTTATAGCATGCATAGCGAATTCTAAAGTATAGAATTAAAAAGAAAATCACGGTCGTGAGCAGGATTCGTACCTGCACCTCCCGGATATATTCTCCTGGTGCTCTGACCGCTAAGCCATATTGACCGGGGTACTGAGCAGAGATCTATGCTTTTGATGCTATCTAAGCAATGATATCACCGTTTGACTGAAAAGTCGAAGGTCGCAAGTTCGAATATAAGGCACGCACCACTGACTTTTTTTCACTTTTATTATTTGTTATGATTATTCTTTCTTTAATATTTATTGATCCTTTGAAATGTGAATGTGAGTACTATGTGGGCCAGCAATTCACGAACCTCATTAACTGTCTGGCCGCTTTGAATCGTTTTATGTGACCTACGCAAATGTCCTCCTGATCTGGTATCGTCGTGTGACGGGTCGTTGAGCTCCATTAGATATGGTTGAGCTACACGTTGACTGATGCACACGTGCCGTCAGACAGGACAGGTCACCTCAAAGCTGCTATGGCTCTTTCCTCAAAATGCCATTCCAGACGATCCCTGCATGGTTACACACACACACATAGATATGTACTATGATGTTTGGACTTTAAAAGAGACGTTGACCTCTGAGTTTGTTTCGGCGTTTCTTCTCAGAGATAGTCAGATAGGAAACGCCAGCGCCATCTAGTTTATAAAAATTACTTGTAAAAGTGATTTCAAATTATCTATTTACAGACAATTATCTATTATCATTTGACTAAAATGGTGAAAAAATCATGATGAAACCTGCACACCTGAGAGATGTTCTCGATGGTGTGTAAAGCAATGTCGGCGACCTACGGGTGGTTTAAACTCTGATACTAGGTTGTTCATCAACCACACGATAAGAAAGAAATAAAGATTTTAAGTACAGTAGCAAACAAGTTATACTGCGCAGTTTATTAACCGTTTCATTAGAGTATCATCAAGAAAATGCACGTTCTGAGTGCAGTGGCGCCCGCGCAACCTTATTACGACAGTCGCGTCCGGCTGCGTCGCAGATAATTACGTAAGCACTGACATCCTTGGGATTTTTATGAGGATGGGAAGTCATTTCAATATATTATGTATTTTGTATCAGAGGCCGGATGGAGGTATGTCTGGGTTTTGTCGTTATTCGATTTTGTGCCGGTCTGTTGTCACCCTTATTCATAAACAACATATCTGCCTCGTTGGTGTAGTGCTCCCAAGCGCGACTGCTGAGCATGAGGTCTCGGGTTCGATTCACAGGTCGGGCAAAGTGTTATTGAGTTTTTCTGTTAGTAAATCCTCAGTAGCAGCCCGGAGTTTTGAATGAATGATGATACATCCCTTATATTCAAAGTAAATAGAAAGGATAGGGATCAGATAGAACTCAACAATACACTTAATAAAGTATCTAAATGGTTCTCTGCTAATAACCTTCTTCTTAACTCGAATAAGACCAAATGTATTAGGTTCTCCATACCAAGCGTACCCCATATAAATACAAATATAAAACTTGATGGTAGGGTGTTAGATTTGGTTCCCTCAACTGTTTTCTTAGGCGTTTCAGTAGACTCTAAACTGCAATGGGGTTCTCATATAGAGGCACTTGCAGGCAAACTCAGCTCTGCTGCATTCGCTGTTAGGAAAATAAGACAGATGACAGATGTAGCAACAGCTAGACTAGTTTATTTTGCTTATTTCCACAGTATTATGTCCTATGGCATCTTACTGTGGGGTTCGGCTGCTGACGTTGAGACTATCTTTATATTACAAAAAAAGAGCAGTCCGAGCTATTTATAATCTTGGCTGTCGTGAGTCATTACGTGAATTGTTTAAGGAAATAAATATACTTACTTTGCCATCATTGTACATATTCAGTAATATCATGTACATTCGCAAACATATTGCCGATTATAATAAGAAGAGTGACAACCACAATCTAAACACTCGTAATAAGCACAAGCTTATGGTCCCCGGTTTTAGGCTTAGGAAGACCAGTAAATCATTCATGGGTAACGGTATTCGGTTCTATAATAAGATCCCATCTAATATTACAGATCTTCCAGATGATAAGTTTAAGGTAGTTATCAAACGCATTTTAATATCTAAAGCGTATTATAGTATCACTCACTACATTGAAGATAGGGATGTTTGGCGCACGATCCCCTCCTGCACACAGCGACCCACTGGCACTGTCTAATTTATTGCATGAATGGATGTAGCCTATACAGATTACTTTGGTAATAACAGTTTTTATTATACCTTATTTTGACAACTAGATATATATATATATTATATAAACCTATATATTTAATTTTTCTTCTTGATATTTATGTAAATCTTACATAATCACATGACAATTATTCTAATCTAGTACCTTCTGCTACTAGTTTAAATTTGCGAAAAATTTGGTTTGCTGTATTGTTATTTGACTTAACTGTTTCTTTTTTTTAACAGTTATTTAATGTAATTTTCTTAATAAATATTGTATTATATCTTATAGCTTCACTACTGTTCTGTAAAATGTGAGCATTATGTGGACATTAATGTTAATCGTTACATTAAAGAAGTACTCTCATATAACAGCCTATGACCGGGTATTATGAGTTTGTCATGCTCACTAAAATGTCTTGCTGATGGTGGCGTTGTGTATTGGGTCGTTGAGTTCCCTTCAAAATGGTTGAGTTTAGCGATGCTGATGCGCTCGTCATACTCGTGAACGGGTGCTGTCTGTTGGGACTGGTCAGCTCGTAATAGCTCTGGTTATAATTTTGGCTTTTTATATAATTAAAATTCTCACTTTTCTTCAACATTAACCTGCATTATTCTCACATTAATAAATTTAAATTGTAAAGTAAAAATTATGTGTTAATTTTAAAAGAGTGTCTATGGAGTTTCTTGCCGGCTCTTCTCCATAAGACCAACTTCTTGGAACCGTGCACCTAGCTTTGACTTTTCTTAAGTGCCTGTAATAGGGCCTAGTTGAAATAAAAAATTTGAGTTTGAGTTTGAATAAATAGAGGATCTCGTGGTTAAGTAAAAGCTGCGCAGATCGATTGATCGAGGTTAAGCTGCGCTTGTCGCGGTTGGTCTGTGGATGAGTGACCATCATTTCATACCGAGGCCCCTCCGTGCCTCGGAAAGCACGTTAAACCGTCGGTCATGGTTGCCAAATTAAGATCTATGACACGTTACGGGTTGTCAGAAGCCTGAAAGTCTGACAATCAGTCTCACCACGAGATATCGTGTTGCCCAGTTACTGGGTTGTGGAGGTCAGATAGGCAGTCGCTCCATGTAAAATACTGGTATTAGGCTGCATCCAGTTTGACTGGAAGCCGACTCCAGATTGAGTGTTGTCACCGTTATTATTCAAGGAGCTGATTAAGTCTTTTACACTAATTATATTATGATGTATTGTGATGATAATTTAACGTGATAGTACTAGTAACTGTTTAAAGATCTTTATCGCGATCTTATCGCCTTAATACTACAAACTAAGCAACACAGCACTAAGGGCGTCCCCTGCGGGATACGCGGGATAACTAGGGACTAGCTAGATCATATCAGATACCTTATTATTAAGGGGTGAGTTTAAAGTTACTAGCTCGGCGCGGGCCGGCTCTAGCAAGGGTCGGGACGGACATGTTGACATATTTCGCAACGGGCGCGGACTTCACCGGCGATGTCGATAACGAGTCAGTCGAACGCGTTGGATATAAACCCTTCCCGGTTTCACACGGGTGCAATTTATAGAAAAATACCATAATTTTTTTTTACGTTTCCGGTGTATATTCCCAAGAAATATTTCATACATAACTTCTTCTGTCTTTTTTTAATTTTTTAATTTTTGTTATATGTGGCTATGGTGTCATCCAGACCATAAAAGGTCCATTGTGATCGCCACTTTGCGTTTAAATTAGAGTTCATTCCTAAACCCTACCGCTGTGATGAACTGCAGGATTTTTGTAGGGGTGAGCTCTTTTATTTCATCCGGGCTTAAAATTTATTTCTTTAGCTCATCTAGTAGCGCTTATGTATTAGCGGTCCACATTCCCCTAAAAGGGAAGTGGTGTTTCCTCAGCCTCTTTACACCGTTTGCAGGTTTGTGTCTCGCTTAGCCCCAAGTTGAACATGTGCTTATTTAAGCAGCAGTGTCCAGTTAAGGCTCTTGCCACAACGCGCAAATTGTTCCTACTCAGCTCTCGGACGTGGTTTGTGTACCTTTTGTCATAGGCTTTAATGAGGACTTTAGAGTGAGTCATGCCTAGCGATTCCGTCCAGATACTTATAACTTGTCCTGATAGTTAGGCACATAATAAAAAAAAGCAGCCAAATAAGTCGAGCTGTTCTCAAGTGAAAATTGATTGCAGCAAATGATTTTTATTTATAAAGATTCTTAGAAGAAGTGGTCATCGTCCTTAATATAATATATATAGCTATAAAACATCAAGTATGTATCAAAGCTAAGGTGTTCTCAGTTAAAAAGAATTTAATTGAAAAATTCGGATTCATTTTTTAATTTCACACTTCATCAATATATCATTTAAATGGCTAATGGGTATACCCGTTTCAATTAAGCCATAAACACTTCTTTTTGTATATTGGAAATTAGATCTGAGGTCTATGCCCTCATATGCGGGGTCGTTGAGCTCCCTAAAATAGGGTTGAGAATGAAATTTGTGTTGGTGTGTAATGCGTTTGAAAAATAATAATAATAAATAAATATCAACTAGGAACTAATTCCATACCCATGATAGTGTTACGTTTACTTTTGAAGATATGGTAATAACAAAAATGACACATCGCGCAGTTTAGGTTATTTTACGTTCTGTGGTCTGAAACATCGATCGAGGTTAAGCCACGCTTGGTCTGTGGATGGGTGACAATTACTTCATACCGTGACCCTTCCGTGCGTCGAAGGGCACGTTAAGCCGTAGGTCCCGGTTGTAAAATTAATATTTATGACAGCCGTTACTGGTATCGTACTTACCCTTTAATAAGTTCTCCACTCGTTAGTCAGAAGCCTGAAAATCTGACAACCAGTCATGCTACGAGATATCGTGTTACCCAGTAACTGGGTTGTGCAGGTTAAATAGGCAGTCGCTCCATGTTAAATACTGGTATTAAGATGCATCCAGTTTGACTGGAAGCGACCCCAATGTAATTCGGAAAAACGCTAGGCAGATTGGTCTAAAACACTTTTAACGAAGTATTTGTCGTTTGAATGTAGCCCAACTAAATCTTTAACAGATAAACCATACCTGTGGGGTACTCTTGAAATTAATACCAATTCCAATCCAATTCCAATATTAAATAGACGTCCTAAAACGATGCTTAATATTACAATAAATTTACCTACATAATAGTTGCCTCATTTTTAAAGCATGTTTTCTTATTAATATCCCAATCCCAACATTATTTTTTTGAAATTTTTGCATTTAATAGTACGAACTGACATATTTCCAATGTCAATTGACCGGAATTATTTTCAAGAGTAAGCCTACTGATGAACTTAAACGAGATAATTGCTCTGTACTTTGTTATTATATTGTATAATAATACTTTTTTTTAAGGATAGCTTCGTCTAAGAGTTAAGTGCTATAAGAGCGAGACGAGACGAATGATGATATGTCAAATTAAAATTGTATAGAGTTTGACATTTCGTAATTTGAATTCGACGTCTTGATATAAATTAGTAAAAATTACCAATTCCTCCATTTTAATTCAGCTAGACTGTATCTGAATCCATACCAGAAACTCTTGAATTATGTATTTTTTTTATGAATCACGATTACTCAAATTGCGATTCCCGTCGAAATATCCTAAAGAGCTAATTCTTGTAAAGTTTAAAACTAGAGTGCAGGTTGTCTATGAAGGAATTAGTACCTACTGGAGTAGTTTTAGCAGGCGTACCCCTCTCGCCACTGTTACATGATTCCCAATCATATGAAGGTACCTTTTACCAGTATGTTTACAATCATAGTACACGATTTTAATCGTGTGTAACACAATTTTTTGTTTGTGTTTATTTATTTTTTTATTTATTTTAATACGGTTAATGTAACGACGAGAGCTATTTTCGCTTTAGTACAAGTTCTTTTGTGCTTGTGTGTTACCTCACCCTCCGCCAAAAGTGGCGAGCAAATTAGTTCGATATTTAGTCAGAAGGCGTCTCCCGTCTGGTCCTCTAAGATTACCACTAACCTGGTCAGCTGCTTCAGCTTGGTGGCAGCTTGCAGAGAAGCGTACCCGTATCTGGAGAACTTGGCTGCGTCTTCAGAAGGTGCATTAAAAGCTGCTACGTAGCGAGCTGGACTGGAATCATCCAGCCAAAAACCTGAGGATTTAACGGAAAAGTTAAAACACCATACTATAACATAGAATCAATCACGCCTGTATTCTCAGAAGGGGTAGGCAGAGGTGTACAAAGCTTTACACCCACACTTCACTACTTGAGCCTATTGCCATCCACCGGGCACAATTCCAAACTGCGGGCTGCTACCGAAAATTTCCTAACAGAAAAACTTAATAACACTTTGTCCGACCCGGTAATCCAACCCGAGACCTCATGCTCAACAGTCGCGCTTGGTATCACTAGACTAACGAAGCAGTCTCCTAAACACCATGTGGCTATGTTCATGAGTAATGAATGACACAATCTAAATACTGCAACTAAGTACCAGGTTTTCATGAAGTTCATGGACTTCAGACGATACTTTAATATGAAACTTGTTGCATAGCATCACGCCTGTATTCCCCGAGGGGGTAGGCAGAAGTGTACACAATTGTATACCCACTTTTCACCAATGCTGTTATTCAGTCCCATGTAATAGGTGATGAGCCTATTGCCATCTACCGGGCACAATTACAAACTACGGGCTGCTACTGAAAATTTCCTAACAGAGAAACCCATTAACACTTTGCCCAACCTGGGAATCGAACCCAAGACCTCATGCTCAGCAGTCGCGCTTGGAACTACTAGACGAACGAGGCAGTCTTGTTGCAATTAGTAATAACGTTACGAATATTCAAGATATCAACTAAATGATGGTGACTAAGTGAAATGGATGAGATGATCGAACAACAAATACTTGAAGTTATTTACATTCAAATATAAATTCGTTTTAGTACGTAGACATCGAGCTTAATTGAAACAGATTGGATTCAAATTTGGCGTGTACCAAAGACGTTGGAAAAATTTGAAAAATCCTCCGAAATATTTTATAATTTTTTCATATACCAATGGCTTTTAAGCATAATAATATGTGCTTTGTTAGACATGTGGTTAAACATAGTATAGAACATGGGACTTCATGGCCTAAAGCTAGCGTAGTAATCAATAAAAAAAAAAGTAAAAAAAATATGTTACTTACCAATTGCAATATAAATTTGAATTGATAACGACCGACCATACATTTACCTATTAAGTTGCTACCAATTAAACTACGAGTATGTTCTATGTTATGTTAACCTAAACCAGATGTTTATTGAGCACTATTCCCGCCGACAAGCTGACACACAGTTTGGTGGGTTTAATTATTATGTATGATGTGTTCAAACCAATAAATGCTTTAATTTTTAATTATTATTAATTTTTTAATTCAAACATTGTGTGTTAGATGCCTTTGCAGTGGGACTCTGAGACCTACGGACTGATTATTTAGATGTTGAGTCTTAATATCTTAATAAGTGGGGACACAGCGGGATCGGGAATGACGTATTTTTGCCAGAACTAGAATTCGGTAGACTTCTGTAGGTATAAACGACATTATAATAATATACTTACCCATAGAATACAACTTTGGCTCCAAAACAGAATATAATTCATGCATTTTTTGCATACCATATTCTGCCGCTTCCATAATCTCTTTCTTTTCTCCCAACGTTATATTCTGAGCTTCACCTTCTTCATCCATTTCTAGATCGTCTTCATCATCGTAATATTCATCACGAGTGACGTCATCATGTTTTTCTTCACTCTCTTTATCAACTTTAGTCTTATTTACATTTGTCGAGTTTTCTTTATCACAATAAGTTACTATTATTGTCGAAACGTTCTTATTAGCAGTTGAAGAATGATTATTATTAGGGTCTCTTTCTATTATTGTTATGTTGTGAACTTCTTTTTTAGCCGAAGTACTGTTAAATAGTGGCATCAAATGCTTTAAAACTTCTATAATGTTGGTGGATGTTGTGTTTTTTGTATTCGGATCTTTTGTAAATATTTCAACGTATTTCGTTTTTTCTGTAGTATAAATGTCTTCATGGCTTTCTATACTTTTTGTAGTATGTTTCTTAATTGTGTTATCGTTTCTAGTTATGTCAATCTTTTCTTCGATACCGCTTTTTATTTGAGTAACTTTTTTATTTCCGCTGCTTCCTTGTGAGCTTACTATGATTGCTTCATTTAATCTATCAGAAGTATCACTTATATTATTTTTAATTCTATTTATTGAGGCTATAATAACATTTATGAGATCTTCATCTTTTCTACTTATGTTTTCATTTGTTATATTCGCTATTGTACTCAGGAATAATTTGACTCGTTCTTTGTCTTTCGAATATAAGTTCTTATCTGTGGTGTTGTTGTGAACTTTAAATACATCTTCTATTATTTTTGAGAAGGGACAATTAGGTGTGGTTCCTGTAGGATTTGATTTTGATTCATCGTTACTAACGCAATTAAGTAGAAGTGATATTACTATGAAGATGTATTTGTACCTGTAAAAGATAGAGGGGAATGATTAAAACACAAAATGATTAAACAGTTCAAAAATACAATTAATAGATAACTAATATTTATACAAATACTAGTAATCTATTAATTATTTTGTCTTGTGATTTATTTTTCTCATATTTTTTATTAGGTGTTTTTTTTATTTCTTCCTTTCTAGAACTCTATAAACACGTGATTGTAGGACCAAAGCTTACAGATTGATTTTGGTTATAATAAAAATGTTCAACACGAATAGTATCTATGCATATTTTCTGTATGGAACTAACACCACACGTCTTCAAAGCGCTTATTATGTAAAATAGTTACTATGCTTCCCCAACCAGTTCAACTGCGACGGATGCTAACTGCTCATCATCAGACAAATGACATACATTACACAAGTTCACATTACGTTCGGTTACGTGCAGTCACAGGTTACAATCGTCCACATCACAGTCACACATACTTTTGCGACAATCGACGATCGACCAACAGAAAAGGAAAGTGTGCTTTCTCTGGCGGTGTCACCGTCGTTACTGACAAGCGTCTGCATTTATAATGTCAATGTATTATTACAATAAGCTCTTTTTGTCATCTGTAGATGCATTGATGAACATTACCAACTGTTTTTGAGGGGTATTAGCTTCAATATAGTTTTTATCACAAATTGAATCAAATTAAAAGTTTTAATATGCTTCAATATAAGTATTAACACCGATATAAGGGTCTCGTGGCTAAGTAACAGCCGCATAGATCGATCGCTCGTGGTTAAGCTGCGCTTGCCGCGGTCGGTCTGTGGATGGGTGACCATCATTTCATACCGAGACCCCTCCGTGCCTCGGAGAGCACGTTAAGCCGTCGGTCCCGGTTGTCAAATTAAGATCTATGACAACCGTTACGGGTAGTCAGAGGCCTGAAAGTCTGACAACCAGTCTTACCATGAGATATCGTGTTACCCAGTAATTGGGTTGTGGAGGTCAGATAGGCATTCGCTCCATGTAAAATACTGGTATTAAGCTGCATCCGGTTTGACTGGAAGCCGACCTCAATGTAATTGGGAAAAGGCTAGGCAGATATATGTAAGTAATGAGACCGATTGACGATAAGGCAATTTACGTTTTATGAATAAAATATATTTTTTGGTCATCATACATGAATCCTTTCACTCCTTTTTTGGGCAGTCGTGTCAAAAAGCAAATGTTTGAAGATTGTATTATGCTTTAACCAGGTTGCTGTAAGCTATACCACGTACATGGTCGCCTTTTATTTTGTGACAAAGGTGACGTTGGACGATGCTTGGCAAACAACGTAATTACCCGCCTATCTAATTAAAATCGTAAGCATTAAAATATTTCTCAATTTTAATACCTGAAAATGTCGTAAGATGAACCCAAGTCTGTGATATTTTGCTTTCGTGGTTGCCCAACTGGTCATCGCCATTGTTGGGCAAATTAATGAACGTTTTGCTTCATCCGATAAATTGGTTTGCTCAATATTTTTGTATTTGTAAAAGTGAGCTGAACGATTATAGGTCAACATTGTGTTGGATTAGGTAACTATTGATTTTTTGTCATTTTATGCTTGCTTAATGAGATGATAGTGGTATAAAGTATATTGTGTATAATTCTCTGTATTGAAGCATCACCGTCATCATGAATCATCGATTTTGAATTGAATTTGAAGATTTTTGAAAGTATTTTACCTACATCGAGAATTGAACCGTGATAAATTGATCGACTGTGACAATTCATAATAATAATAGCTAGCCCATAACTGTCCCATTGCAGGACAAGGGCCTCTTCTCATACAGAGAAGGCACGAGCTTAATCACCACGCTAACTGCGGGTTGGCGATTTCAGACTACCAAGCCCAGGTGTCCAAATTAACTAAGAAAGTACATATGACATTGAAACAGTCACATTGGAACGTGCCAGGTTTGAACCCACAACCTGTGGCTTAGGAGGCGGGCCCCTAACCACTTGGCCACCACGACAATTACTAATATTTTTTTTATCATTTATTCACCGTGTTTGCAATTTATAGCCATCTTTCATCGATCTACTTTCAAGTTAGCATAACTTACATAAGTACCTACTGTAGTACTGCCTAAGTAACAAGTTGAACCAAGTTCCGTGTCACCGGAAACAGGAAAGTATGTGCGTGACATTATGTAAAATAAATTGATTTATAAGAGAAACTTAAGCTCTGTCCTAAGAAAGTGTCAAGACTTAAGTATCAGCTATTTAATATTCATGACGTATTTATTACGCATTCATTACTAATTGGTATCGGCAGACGGGTATTATGGTGTAGGTCGTAAGTAAATTTTGTCACATAATATAGCATCACGCCATCATAATATTATTTAAAATTAATTTTACGATTCACGTTTATTACAATTATTTTCAAGATAAATCTTTGAAAAGCATTAACGCATGCTTAGCGAACTCTAAAGTTACAATATTAAAAGGAAAAAGAATACGGTCGCGAACAGGATTCGAATCTGCGCCTCCCGGATAAATACTCCAGGCGCTCTGACCACTAAGCCATCTCGACCTCTGCTTACCACCGCGAATTCTTCATCCATATTTTAACACGTCTTTTTGGTGACGTCATTGCTATCTATTCAGTACCTATACGGGTGACCGAACCGACACGACTAACTTTGCAGTTAATACAATGTCTTAAAGAATGCATTTACCTTAATAATACAAGATAAATCTTTGAACTGCATTAACGCATGCTTAGCGAACTCTAAAGTTACAATATTAATTTTTGTTTAATTTCTTTTTCCATTTAATATTGTAACTTTACAATTATTTTATTCATTATACTCGTATTATTATTTTTCATTTAATCATTATTACACAATAGAACATCTAATTATAACATCACAATATTTGGCATTATTATTCAGTCACATACAATTATATAAAAAAAATATTTGTTACGCTGAGTTGTACTCTCACTTTCAGTGATGGCAACTTCAACAACACAACGACTTTGGTGTAGTTATTTCGTACTCTATAATATGTGGTGAGACTATTACCATCAATCGGGCACAGTTCTGAGCCCTGAGACTTTGGTGTAGTTATTTCGTACTCTATAATATGTGGTGAGACTATTACCATCAATCGGGCACAGTTCTGAGCCCTGAGCTGCTGCTGAAATTTCCTAATCGAAAAACTTAATAATGCTATTCTTCACCCGAGAATCGAACTTAAAATCTAACGCTCAGGGCTTTGTACTACTAGATTAATAAAACACTTACTAAGCTTCTTGGTAGACTACTTTGTCATTTTCCTAGCCAAAGAAGATAAATCAATTCAGATCAGATTCACGATTGCAACGTACGCCTTCATAAGAATTTGAAGTGAATTTCCACAATCCAAAAAGGTTCTAGTTTTTAATACATTTAACAATGCAAGGTCTTTCGTGAACACTGCACGGTCTAACAGCTCCTGATGATGAGAAGAGTGAGGGGGCGAAACGGGTTGTAGAGTAGTTGGTGGTAGTTGCAATTTTTCGCTTGCATATGTGCATATATATGCGGTCGGGCGGGTGGTGCACAGGTAATTGAGTGACTACTCTCAATATTGTGAAAGTAGATATTGTATTTATTTGCATCCATTAAAATGGAATTCCGCAAGGTGACGCCTGCATCTATAACTGGCGATACTTTCTGACTTCCTGTAATGGGTACTATTACTATGTGGTACATTTATTACGTCATTCATTCTCATCCGTCTCAAAGTTCTCATCTCCACTAGATGCAATCTCCTTTCATCCATCTCTGTTCAGCAAATCAGCATTCCGATTTAAACTGGACGTGTGAAGCCATACAAAATACAGGGAAAATAGAATATAAGATAGATTTTATGATTTATCTGTATTTATGGTAATTGCATCTGTACGACATTGTATTAATTGCAAAGTTGGTCGTGTCAGTTCAGTTTCCTGTAAAGGGACTGAATAGATGGCAATGACGTCACCAAAAAGACGTATTAAAACGTGGAAGAAGAATTCGGGGTAGTGAGCAGAGATCGATATGGCTTAGCGTTCAGAGCGCCTGGAGTAATTATTGGGGAGGCCTAGGTTCGAATCCTGCTTAGAGTTCGCAATGCATGCGTTAATAATTTTCAAACATTTATCTGTACAGGAAAAAATCCTTCAATGGGACAATTGTTTAAATAAATCTATGGGGTTTAACTCTTGAAATCAATACCAATTCCAATTCAAATTCCATTCAATTCAAGCGGAAAGCCGACTGTTTTCAATATGACCAGTACGGTTACTCTTCATAATAAATCCACCATCATAGGAAAAGGTTATAAAAAAGATACTGATTGATACGTCACCATGCATATATCAATCATGCATGGTATCAATGTGTGCGTATACAGTTAAATCATTACCATTAGTGACAGCAATGACTTATCGCTCTATAAAACGGTCCGCGATGAAGATATTGACAGTTGTGACTGAAAAATGTGTCGCAAGCAAATATCAAACGTACGATCACAGAAAACAGAGTTAAATGTCGTTTGTGTACTCTCTTGGATGTGTGATTAATGCATCCATTGCATGGCATATCAATGGTTAGTTTTTTTTCAATGATTTTTTTAAGAATAGTTTTGCATCCTGGTGAGAAATGAGATTTTAATGATATAATAGCGAAGAGGGTCGTGACTAAGCTGGACTGCCTCGTTGGTCTAGTGTGTTATGATGTACTGGGTTCAATCCCCATCTCGGGCAAAGTGTTATTGGGTTTCTGTTAGGAAATTGTGTCCCATGTTAAAGATGGTGAGCTTATTGCCATCGACCGGGTACAGTTCCGAATTCTGAGCTGTTACTGAGAACTTCGTAACAGAAAATCCAATATCACTCTGCCCGACCCGGGAATCGAACCTGGAAAAACAGGTTACGAAGTCGCGGATTGCGTCCACAACAAGACAGTTATGTTTATAAACAATTTTATCATATAATGAGATAATACGATTAAAAGGCTCCAAGCAATTAGTCTACAATATTTTGCAAAGCAAGTCCTTCAATATTGTTTGTCTTGACACAAGTATAATTTTCAAATAAAAGAATTAATAGGCCTATAATAAAAGGCCCAATTTGGTAAATAATAATGCCCCTGATAATTTAAATGAGATTAGATTGATAATTGATTATGAATATGTTGTTTAATGATGAAGTAAATGACCCAGTCAAAAATTATTGCGTCATTCGAATTTAGAATATAAATTGTCTTGTTGAAAGTCATAAACGGAATAGCGTTTTGATTGCAAAGTTGAGGGTAGGTCACAATTCTTGCATCTTATCCATGGTTTATGTCTGCCAGACAGTATATTCTTATGAGTAGGCAAAATAACCACTTAAGTAGTAAATCCTGATTTACAAAATCAAAAACATAAAAATACCAACCTTAAAACCTCCATAATGCGAACACAATCCAAATTCAAACTCGCTCCGAAATCACAGACAACAACTGCACTCCCGCCAAAATTTGACAGTTTGATTGTGACAGATTAAAAATGCTTGTCCTTTTTTTTAAATTCGCGTAGTGATCCAGGCGCGTGTTGTGGTTCTGCCAAGCGCCATTGGACTAGCTGTTACATAACGCCGGGAGGCTGGAATGATTAAAGTACAGTTATAAGACCTCGCACCGAACGATGATCTCGTCTCACGTCCGCTTGCTTGTTTTGTGGCAAAATGAGGCTTTTTTGACTCACTCACACCGTTGCGTCCGTAGGTATATTTATAAGATTCCGTTAAAATCACCTGCCTGTAACTGATATTATGAGAATTGCTGTGTTTTCTGCCGAAAAACAAATATTTATGTAAAGGCAGCAGTAAAAAACGTAATTGGATGACTGTAGGAAACGAGATTATGTTTGCGCTCGTAACTGTACTTCCAATGGGTCATCCATTAATCCATTATTAATGTTAATACGATCACATAGTAGTGGCGCAATTCATTTGAAACACTTATAATTGAAACTATTATTGATACTTATTAACTGGATTGGTGAAATGTGGGTGTACAACTATGCACACCTCTGCATATATACTCCTTCCGACCGTATTTCGGTCACGGCGGCCTAACTCCACTGAGATTAGCCAAGTACGCAGGAGGTATTATAGTGCACAAGTGTATGCGCAAACACAGGTGCACTCCCTCTTCCTTCACGCTCATATTCCGATGGGTCGGAAATCCGACACGACCGGAGATAGATCAGGCGCAGGACCGACGGCTTTACGTGCTCTCCGAAGCACGGGAGTGCACACCACCAACTTCCTGAGTGCTCGGACTCACTGACTCGGCTACTGAGAATTTCCAAACAGAAAAATTCAGCAACACTTTGCCCGACCTGGGAATAGAACCCAAGACCTCACGCTCAGCAATCGCGCTTGGAACCACTAGACCGACGAGGCAGACCCCTCCGGGTAAGATAGGCGTGAAACTATGTTAATATTGATGATGTTTGAGCTTTGGTGACATGATAATGGGTGACCCTTCTACCTGCAGTGCTGCTTAGGTTTAAGAATTCTTGAAATAGGTGGAAATACGATCAAGATCTTAGAGATAACGTATCTGGAATACCTTTGGTGATGTTAAACCTAATATTTAAAACAATTATTAGAAGTAAACAAATATTGGAAGTAGATGGGGAATGAACCCACGACACCTGCCAAATTGTGACAATGCTCTCCCAACCGAGTTTCAGACAACTGCCACCTAGCAATCGACAATTACCACTGAGCGTCGACGACTGCTGCCCCGCATTGAAGACTGCCACTGAGCATCGACGACTGCAGTCAGGCGTCGACAACTGCAGTCAGGCGTCGACAACTGCAGTCAGACGTCGACAACTGCAGTCAGGCGTCGACAACTGCAGTCGAGCATCTAGGGCTCCCGCAGAGCTGTCGTCGCAACTATCAAATTTTAAGTTCTTTGTTATCGTCTTAAAGGAAATGCTCAGAGATTTCTCTGAGCAATGCTCACACGGCACGTGAAATTCTCAGCAGCAGTCCGGATTTTAGAATTGTGCCCTACTGCGCTCCCATGTAATGGGGAATGGCAATAGGCTCATTCCCCATTACATGGCATTTTGCTGTTATTCAGACTCATTACATGAGTCTGAATAACAGCATTGGTGAAATGTGGGTGTACCACTGTGTACATATCTGCCTACCCCTTTGGGGAATACAGGCGTGATGTTATGTGATTTTATGAAGACTAGATGCGTTTCTGACCACAATAAACAAATGTTATTTAAAGTTACAATATTAAATGGAAAAAGAATACGGTCGCGAACAGGATTCGAACCTGCGCCTCCCGGATAGATACTCCAGGCGCTCTGACCATCTAAGCCATCTCGACCTCTGCTCACCACCGCGAATTCTTCTTCCATATTTTAACACGTCTTATGGCGACGTCATTGCAATCAATTCAGTACCTATACAAGTGACTGAACCGACACGACTAACTTTGCAGTTAATACAATGTCGTAAAGAATGCAATTACCTTAATAATTCAAGATATGTCTTTGAAAAAGCATTAACGCATGCTTAGCGAACTCTAAAGTTCGCGGTGGTGAGTAGAGGTCGAGATGGCTTAGTTGGTCAGAGCGCCTGGAGTATCTATCCGGGAGGCGCAGGTTCGAATCCTGTTCGCGACCGTATTCTTTTTCCATTTAATATTGTAACTTTAGAGTTCGCTAAGCATGCGTTAATGCTTTTTCAAAGACATATCTTGAAATGTTATTTAATTGTTGAAATAACGAATTGAATGATTGCGACGGAATCCAAGCTCCACGTTTTTTGCCGTATTGTCGGTGGTTAAAAACGTTAGTTTAATTGACGTGTCCGTTATCCCTCCTACATTGTTATATCGATAGATACTTCTTTCTTTTCGCAGGAAATCGATCGCTCTTTTTTGTTGTCTTATTGGTTAAGTTATTTCGGCGAATTGAATGCGAAGGAACGGAGAGAAATAAAAATGTTTAGTATCCGATACTGATCGGTGATACTGTCTGCTTCTTCTTATCGTGTGGTTGATGAACAACCTAGTGTCAGAGTTTAAACCACCCGTAGCTCTCTGACATGGCTTTACACACCATCGAGAACATCTCTCAGGTGTGCTGGTTTCCTCACGATGTTTTCCTTCACCGTTTTAACAGCTAGCAAGTGATAATTAGTTTATAATACGCACATAACTTCAAAAAGACAGTGGTCCTTGGATTCGAAATTGCGACCTTTGACTTGTCCAACGGTCATACCACTAGGGTATCACTGTCAGCTGTATTGGTTTTAAGTTTGTTTTCAGGTAGTTTTTGGATCAGAGGAAAATATATTATGAAGATGGTGCTGATCATCTTCATAATATATCCTTTCCTTATTGATATTCAGGTACTTGACAATATTAACCCTTAGGAACTGAACATTTTCTAGCACAAAAATTTAGAAAACTCTTAATCTAGGAATCCACGGACATCGACTAGTAAATGTTTTTTTTCTTCTTCCATATCTAGGAGCTCTACGAGTATCATAGCTTGGAGAGGTTCTGCATGACAACCGCGAGCTAGGAAGCGGAATAGTGTAAGCTATACTTGATGGATCGACGATCTAGTGAAGGTTGGAGGGAGTCGTTAAATGAAAATGGAAAGTTCAAAGCGGAAGATGATAAGATAGGCCTATTAGCAGCAGTAAACGCAAAAAGAAAAAAATAAGTTTATTGGCATAAAACAGAAAAAGGAACAACAGATTAACATCACTTAAAATATTTAAAGAAGTCAAAGAAATTTCAAGATAAATCGTAACAATGTCGTAAAGAATGCAATTACCTTAATAATTCAAGATAAATCTTTGAAAAGCATTAACGCATGCTTAGCGAACTCTAAAGTTATTATATTAAATGGAAAAAGAATACGGTCGCGAATCGACGTCGCCATAAGACGTGTTAAAATATGGAAGAAGAATTCGCGGTGGTGAGCAGAGATCGAGATGGCTTAGTGGTCAGAGCGCCTGGAGTATTCATCCGGGAGGCGCACGTTCAAATCCTGTTCGCGACCGTATTCTTTTTCCATTTAATATAATAACTTTAGAGTTCGCTAAGCATGCGTTAATGTTTTTCAAAGATTTATCTTGAATTATTAAGGTAATTGCATTCTTTACGACATTGTATTAACTGCAAAGTTAGTCGTGTCGGTTCGGTCACTTGTATAAGGACTGAATTGATAGCAATAACGTCGCCATAAGACGTGTTAAAATATGGAAGAAGAATTCGCGGTTGCGAGCAGAGGTCGAGATGGCTTAGTGGTCAGAGCGCCTGGAGTATTCATCCGGGAGGCGCAGGTTCGAATCCTGTTCGCGACCGTATTCTTTTTCCATTTAATATAATAACCTCAAAGAAATTTATTGGTTACTAAGTTGTACAGTATTGGTGTTATTGTTTAGGTAGGCTTATTACTTATTTGCCTTTTACAAGCATTGCAATATCTGCGTTATGTGGAGAAATATTATGATTACCTACTTATATAGTCAGACAATTATTGAATTAAAATATTTTTTAAACATCATGCAAAATATAACAATAAAGTAAATAATAATTTGAAATTGATTACGATTAATTTAAGAATATATTATAATCAATGTTAAATTAGATATTTTAAATGTTAAATTTTAAGGCAGATCGTCAAATCGCCACTTTACTAGGTAATTAAGAAGAAACGGTAATTAATTATATTTATGAGCTAGACTCTAAATATTCTTCAACTGAATAAAAACATTTTTGGGTTAGGTATAGTTTTAACCTTTTTTGGAATAATATTGTTTTTTTCTCGTTTTTAATAATGTTAGGCAACTTATTAAATATTATTACACACAAGCATTAGATATAATAGATAAGTTTAAACATGACAAAATATTGTAGTGTCAAAAAGGCCGCAGCTCAGCATAATGTCGGGAGACAGTAATACTGACCACACGACGCTGGTTTTCAGCTGCAACCCATCAGTGCTAAACGCTCTAAACTAATCTTATTAAGTAGAGCAGTGATTGCCTAGTGGTAAGACCGTTAGCCTGGCAAGTCAAAGGTCGCAAATTCGAATCCAATGCTGACTTTTCGAGTCATGTGAGTATTAGAAATTAATTAACACTTGCTTAAGACGGTGAAGGAAAACATCGTGAGGAAACCAGCACAACTGAGAGATGTTCTCTATGGCGTGTCAAGCCATGTCACAGACCTACGGGTGGTTTAAACTCTGACACTAGGTTGTTCATCAACCACAAGAAGAAGAAGAAGATTAAGTATATAAAAAGGTGTTAATGTGTACGTATGTTTGTGTCTCTAGTGAAATTAAAATAAAACACTATAATTGTCTATAACCTTATACACCTGTAGGTGTATCTCACAGAATAGTCGGTTGATTCGTAAAGACTGATATTATTCGTATGACGATGTTCTAGGAAATAAATTAATAATATTATAATTTTAATTGTTGTACCAACCAGTACCAATTTTATTATAATTCGAGAAAGATCTGTGGGCTTACTCTAGAAAATAATGCCACTCGATTGACATTGGAAATATGTCAATTCGTACATTTAAATGAAAAAAAAAAATGTCTAAAAAATAATTATATATTCGGGATAATAAGAAGACAACATGCTTTAAAATTGAGGCAACTGTAATGTAGGTAATTTTTTTAAACATACGCTTTATTTGTCGTCTATTTAATATTGGAATTGGATTGGAATTGGTATTAGTTTCAAGAGTAATCCCACTGATACGGATAAGTCCTTTAATGCACCATATACTCGTTAAAGCCGGTTTTAAGATAAAAATGCGCTCGCATGCTCGGAACGGTGCAATCGAGTCAGTAGCGCCTAAGGCAAATCATTCTACATTGTATGCCACCGGCCGGACATGAGCGATTTAGCCCAACGGTTAAAGACCTTTGACTCAAGAAAAAACAAAAAAAAAACAAAGTCATTGTCATTGATTGTCTGAGAAATTCGAAGCTAGATTAGTTGCGTGTAGAAAGGTAATGACTATTCGTTTGGGCACTCATTTGTCTTGGGTGTCATTTGAAAAGCTATTTTGTGTGCCCGTTATATATCTATATATTAACGGATTTGAAAAAAAAATACAGACGGAACCTTGCCTTGTCATAAGCGAAGCATAGTAATATGAGTTTTAAGTATTTGTATGCGTTTAGCTCGTGTATGACAAGCGAAATTGGATGACTAGGTGTGCTTCTCACATGTCGTAAGCAACGCTCCGTCCGTATTTTTTTAAGGCCCATATATTTAGTGATGCGTGAAGCATAAAGTTAGTACCCTTTTTAAAGAAAATTACGCGGACGGTGGAGTATGAAAGCTAATATTTTTATATAATTTGCATTACAAATACATTAAATTAATAAAAAAAACACATTACACACACTACCACTGAGTTACATGAGTTTGACACACACACTTACTCAAATCATTGAAAATAGCTTGCAAATTTTAAAACTTTAATTAATTATGGTCGAATATCGGCCAGGCGGTGACCACTAGTAATCATCTTTATTGCAGTCAGAAGCCCAAATATCTGGTAATAGGCCTGAATTTGGAAATTTCTTCGATACGACATGTTGGAAATACTAAAAAAATATCTGAGAGGGACTGGAAGCCCTAAGATTAATAAGCTTCGTGGCGTTGGTTGTCATAACAAGCACAGGCTGAGAGATTGATCAGAAGGATTCAACAGTTGTGTTTGTAAACATGACAAAATCAGTCTGCCTAACTTTTTCCCAATCACATTGGGATCGGCTTCCAGTCAAACCGGATGCAGCTTAATACTAGTATTTTACATGGAGCGACTGCCTATCTGACCTCTACAACCCAGTTACTGGGTAGCATGATATCTCGTGGTATGACTGGTTGTCAGACTTTCAGGCCTCTGACTACCCTTAACGTTTGTCTTAGATCTTGATTTGACAACCGGGACCAACGGCTGAACGTGTTCTACGAGGCACGGAGGGGTCTCCGTATCAAGTTATGGTCACCCATCCACAGATCGACCGCAGCAAATGCACCTTAACCTCGATCGATCGATCTGTACGGCTGTTACTTAGCCATGAGCCCCTACGATACATGAGTAATCCTAATGTATAACGACTTTTGACCTGTCTTTGACATACCAACAATCACGCTTGTTACCCATTGGGGTAAGCAGAGATTACCGATTTCTCACCAGCTAACGAATCTTCTTTTTTTAAAGAAATATAACGTGACCCTGGTCGTTTTTAACAGTTGTTATTGAAGGTGCACTGGCCAATGACCTTGAATAAACCAGGTATCGAACTGATAAAGCCGCAAATTCCGCCAAACCTCATTAACAACTGCACGCTTTTGTTAATGAGTGCATGACCAGTTCATTTAGGCAGAACAGCTGTTGGCAATGGACTTAAAAGTGTTAATTATGCAGTAATTTAATTGGATTGTTCAAAATGGACTCTCTCTCTTTATGTGGTTGATAAACAACCTAGTGTCAGAGTTTAAACCACCCGTAGGTCTCTGACATGGCTTTACACACCATCGACAACATCTCTCAGGTGTGCTGGTTGCCTCACGATATTTTCCTTCACCGTTTTGAGCTAGTGATAATTAATTTCTAATACGCACATGACTCGCAGGTGGTGCGTGTCCTGGATTTGAACTTGTTACCTTAAACCATTGATTTATCAGTCAAAGGGTCTAGAATACAAGAAGTGATTTCATAATATCACAATAACCAGCAGTACACTCGGTGCAGTTTCGATGCGTGTTCATTGACTTCTTTTGCTGACTGTACCATAGGCCTATGTCTAATCAGTAACTCGTACGTCTGGTATTCTTTTTTTGATATGTGCACAACGTATGCTATTAACAGCCAAGGTGCTCTTGCGCCATCTGTGTGACAATACGTGACGTGGGTAAGTAGAGATGACCCTAACCTGTTTAGGTTGTCGCAAATTGATGACGTAATTGTATTTTATGGTGTTCAATAGTTTTATGGTGAGTGATATGTGCTGGGGTGACATTTTTATCCGACTGCAGCGAAGCTCAAAGGGAGGGTCGTATTTTTTTAAACAACTTTGCCCCACACTAGGAATTCCTGTATCGTGGGTGTGGTTTCTAGTCGGTAAGAGTCCGTCACAACGTTCTTCTTTTCATCGTGTGGTTGATGAACAACCTAGTGTGAGAGTTTAAACCGCCCGCAGATCTCTGACATGGCTTTACAAACCACCGAGAACCGAATCAGTCAGGTGTGCTGGTTTCCTCACGATGTTTTCCTTCACCGTTTTAAGCAAGTCATAATTAATTTTTAATACGCACATGGCTTCGAAAAGTCAGTGGTGCGTGCCTTGGATTCGAACTTGCGACCTTTGACTAGTCAGTCCAACGGTCATACCACTAGGCTATCACAGCTTATTGTCACAATGTTCATGACGGATTTTTGACACCAGAAAAAAGGTGCTGGTGCTTCATGCGAAATAAATAAAATAGTAGCTAGAAATAAAACAATCATACTAATAAACAATTATTTTATTGTAAAAAAAGTACAAAATTAAGAATATTCTCTCTAAAACACTGGCGTCAATTCTAATGTCGCAAACTAAAATTTTTTTTTTTTTGTTTTTTACCAAAAGTTACTATATGAGCAAGATGGGACGAATCAAGACATGTCAAATTTGAATTTGGACACGTCAAATTAAAATCTCCGAACGTTTTTAGGAGGCACAGGTTTTGGTAGCCACTAAAATTAGAGACGTCAAACGCAAATTGTATGGACAATTTAGGTTGGCATGATTAAATTTGAATTTGACGTCATCCCGTCCTGCTCTTATATTAACGGTTAGTACAGGACAGCAATGCTCTAAATTTAGTTTAGTTTGCTACATTAGAATTGGCGCCAACTGACTCTCTTTTTTTAATTTGCACACATCTAGACCTCACTTATAGCTCTGACATTAGATGTCACTAACAGGTATGTAAATGACATTCATGACATGTCACGAGTGTTTTCAAATACAAAAACAATTTTCTATCTTTTTACACGACTGAATTTGCAGTTAATTTAATGTACATCATTGTATTAATTGCAAAGTTAGTCGTGTCGGTTCAGTCACATGTACTGGAACTGAATAGATAGCGATGACGTCACCATAAGACGCAATAAAATGTGGAAGAAGAATTCGGAGTAGTGAGCAGAGGTCGGGATTGTGGAACTGGAAGAGCGCCTGAAGTATTTATCCGGGAGGCGCAGGTTCAAATCCTGCTCACGACCGGATATTTCTTTCCACAAAAATGTATTACTTTAAAAATATTATTTTTAACGTGATCACGGCTAAGTACAGTTGGTACACATACATAGATATTTTTAGTAATATCTTAGGTTTTCGCAATCACTACACATTATAATAAAACAACTTTTAACCGGATTAATCGCGTGTATTATTGGTTTTTATTTTTCCTGACGTTTCGAACACTTTGAGCCGTTCGTGGGCAGTCATTCTGCGACCAATAACAAATAATACACGCGATTAATCCGTTAAAAGTTGTTTTATTATAATAGTGTTTTTTTCTTCATTCCAGTCAAAAAAGTGTTTTTGTCTTACCTAAATAATTTCTGTTTTATAGATGGATAATATTTTAAATTGGTGTATTATCGCACACTACTGTGATAACAAATTATTGATTTGAACTTTGAATTTTTTTAACATAATGGTTTTCGTGTGTCGTTGTGGCCGACTGGTTACGGGCCATCCTCCTGAGCCACAGGTTGTGGGTTCGAACTTGGGTACTGACTTTTTCAATGTCATATGTACTTTCTTAGTTAATCTAAGACATCACTGACATACGGTGAAGGAAAACATCGTGAGGAAACCTGGACTTGGTCGTCTGAAATCGCCAACTGGCAGTGAGCGTGGTGATTAAGCTCGTGTCTTCTCTGTATGAGAGAGGAGGTAACTATTGTACACCGATTACCATTCACGTGCATTTTTCGGGATTGCCGAACCGAGCCCTTAATCATGAGCTGAGCCCGCGACATCGTCGCAATTCGAACAGACTGTTTGACTTGCGACATCGCACGTAAGTATATTTTTTATTTATTTATTGCAATCATAGGTAACTACACCCAGAATCGGTACAATTATCTGATCTCAAAGGGAATAGCGTGTTCTACAACTCTTCTACGGGTTCGTAACCCATAAAATTATTACCATTATTAATGATTACCCTTTACTGTCATGTGAATGTACCTTCTTAGGGTTACCGCTATCGTATACTATGTATCGTTACCGTTAACAAACATAAACATAACATAGCATCACGCCTGTATTCTCCGATGGGGTAGGCAGAGGTGTACACAGTTGTACACCCACATTTCCCCAATGCTGTTATTAAGTCCCATGTAATAGGTGGTGAGCCTATTGCCTACCATCGGGCACAATTCCAAACTCCGAGCTGAGATATTCTAAAAGAAAAATTCAATACCACTTTGCCCGACCTGGGGATCGAATCCGAGACCTCATGCTCAGCACTCGCGCCTGGGACCACTAGACCAACGAGGCAGTTAATTGTACCGTTAGTTTTAATATTCCTGTGCTTGTTCTAATTTCACCGCAATTTATTACAAAGAGGTAGGCATGATATGAATCACCCACTACCTACTTTTGTTTTTATTGAGAGAACGATACGCAAAAGAGTTCTGCGAAATAAATTCAATCAATCGGTTGAATCAACTTTTTTCTTTCTTTTATTCAATCAATCTTGCTTTCAATCTATAAATCATGTTCTATGTCGATTACTTGTTCCATTTTGTAAAATTTTTGATAAATTTGTTGTGTTTCAATGTAGTTAATCAATTCCACCAAGTACTTTAATAATGGACATAAGAAATAAAAGCCATTTTAGAAGCATTTGAGTGGTATTAAACTCTGACACTAGGTTGTTCATCAACCACACTATACGAGGAAGAAATTAAAATATTTAAAACTACAAAAATATATTAAGCAAATAGTCTTTTAAATATTAGTCATTTTTAAGATTGGTCTAGTGGTGGCAAGCACGGCTGTAAGTGAAGTCTTGAACTCGATTCCTGGGTCGGGAAAAGTGTTTATTGGTTTTATTTTCATTAGAAATTTTTCTATATCAACCCAGAGTTTGGAATTGCGCCCGCTACATGGATTTAAAAACTGCATCTGTGGTGAATGTGGCTGTCTAGCTCTTCTGCCTAACCCGTCGGGGGTACATGCGTGATGCTATGTTATGTTATTCATCATTTTGCTTTCTTATACTTACGTTACTGTTTCGTAATAAATTGTCTCTGTTTACATCAGTTCAAAATGTTTCCAAGCATTATAATTTAAAATAAATTCTATATTAGTAAATACATTATAATAAAATCTCTATGAAAAAACAACAGATCACAGATATGTGTTGTGACGTTATCAACATATTGTTGTCGTTGCGTTGTTGCTGACTAAATAACTAAAACTAAACATAATTAATTCTAAGTCTCGCAATCTTTTTAAAATCTCGTATTTCGTATAAAGAGTGAAGCCTCCAGTCTTGACATTATAAATTATTTTATTTTCCGAAAATACAAACCAACTAACTAACTGAACTAAAATTAGAGAACAGAACAACCACTTTATTAGACTAATAGACGACATACTAACATTTTACATTTTTATTCGTAACGAAACGTAACTTTATTGACAAAAACTAAAATCTTATTGAAATTTTAGATTGATGTTGCATTTGACGTAGATAATTGGTTTATCCCGTTTCGTTTAGTAAAATATAGCAATTCTCCAATTTTAGTTTTGTTATATCAGAATTGATATTGTACATAAAAGTAAACTACAATTTTCGACAAACTAATCATAGTTACCCCAAATAAAGTTTACTAGCAACACTAAAGCAAAGGAATCAATAAAAACCTTAAATAAATATAAAAATATAAAGCATTTATTAAATTTCGATATAATTTCACAAGGAGGCGGGTATTTTAGGAAACATCCCATTTCTCATGGCTTCTCTATGTACTCATATAATCTCTTATAAATCATAATCTAAATTAAAAATAAATCATATTTTTTTATACGTAACACAAGTTTAAGATTGCGGTGTCAAAGGATAGATGTCGCTGTACTCAGTTACGACCTATAATTTTTGTGAAAAAGCTTGTGCCACTTATAAATCAAAATCTCTTCTTAGTTAAAATATAAAATGTTTACAAAAAATATTATATTATTTATTTATTATGGACATAAACTCTGTCTTCCGAGATCACTCCTTAGCATCCAATATTTTCTTATCACATTTTCTGCGCCTGAAATGAGAAAAAGTGGTTGACACATAATAATTTTTTTATAACAGTATAATTTATATGTTTGTACCTATATATTACGGCTAATGTTGAAGACTAGTTAGGGATACTGATAGGGAGCTAATTTTAAGTTAACCATCACTCCTACCTCTTTTTCTAATATGCAATTTTGAAATGATAAGATGTAATGATTAGACAAATCAAAGAATAGAATTTATACAGGATTGGAAAGAGTGTTAAACTGAAATGTGATCAAAAGTATAGGTTTTCACACATACATCGCCCTCTGGTGCAGCACTAGCCAACTAATAACTTTCCATAACTACCTACATACAGCTAACGCCATCTATTACGTGCAACTAAAACTTTTGTTTCTCCCACCTGAGCTTAGATGTCGCTAGTGTGTCCGCCGCGCTTCCCTCTCCGTCTTGTCTTGCCGCTTGAGGTCATTGATCGTGGTGACGCTGCCAAACAGTACTTTCGCTGTCATTTGCTGCAAAAAAAATATAAATAGTTTTTATTGATATCTATTGCGATGATCATGATAGTGGTCACATTTTAGGCAGGGATAACTCAAAGGTTTAGTTCTCATGGCTTTGTAAATGTAATAGTTACCATAGAATATTTTCTTAAGTGGTCTATTCTATGAAACCTGACCAAAACTATGGCGAGACTATATATGGGCCTCCTGCCATAGCGAAATATTATAGAGTAATATAGAGTATGCCACAGCAACACAAAGGGCGTCTCCTGTGGGATACGAACCTTGGCTTCAGATTCAGCCACTCGACCGCCACCAAACGTTAGGGCGTTTGGTCGAGTAGCTGAATCTGAGCGGTTTCATTATTCAGGGTCGAATTAAATTGGCTCTGCAAGTTTCCGAAATGTCTACTAGACTTTCCGAAGTGTCTATTAGAATTTACGAAATGTCTAGTACCCTAAGAACTAAGATTTCTTCCTACATGAAAATACTTAAAGAGACAGGAGCGTTATAGTTTTAAATAAAATACCAAATGTGTTCATAAATCGTGAATGTCAGAGACCCGGCGAAATTAAGTGCTCAGTGCCGGAAGTATTGGCTGGGTTCCAAGTTCCACCTGTCTGTGAAGGCTGGCTGGAGAGGGTACGGGTTGAAACCATCGTCAGGAATAAAATGGGAAAGAAAACTAAAGATTTTTAGTAAGAACAGAGGGTTTAACTCTTCGAATTGGAGAAGTACAAAATTATACTTCATAACAATATTAAATCTATTGTGTCTGGTAAAAAAGCGAGCATTAACGCACGCGGAGCGAACTTGAAAGTTATAAAAAATAATATAATTCAAGATAAATCTTTGAAAAGCATGTTTAGCTTAAAAAAATTATAACTTTAGTACAATATGTTGAAGATAAAGATCATGCCATACCCAACAAAAAATTTATAAAATTTTCGTTACAAACCATCATTACCCACTTTTATCCGGATCCACATTTCACCGAATCAGCGGCAACGATACACATTACCCAATGCTACGGAAATTGGATCATGTCGAAACGGTGGCTGCAATTAGGCACACCATTTGTGTTCACGGAGAAAGGGCTGTTAAGGGGCGTATCGATTTTTTTGGAACTGAACAGTAGAAGGCAGGTTTTATATCGTTTTGGTGTGATTATTGTTTTGGGAAATTGAGAACATCGGTTAATGTGGTGGTGGTTTTTAGAGGGGTGAATATATGGGTGATAACCTCATTGCTCTGAGTGCTGAGCATGAGGTCATGGGTTACATTCTCGGGTCTCGGGCAAAACGTTTTTTTTTTTTTATGTAATAGTGGGCAACCGAGCAGACGGCTCGCCTGATGGTAAGCGATTACATATATATTATACCCATGGACACCCGCAACCCCAGAGGAGTCGCAAGTGCGTTGCCGGCCTTTTAAAGGTTTTGGGACTCCGTTACCCTCACTCACTCGGCGAAACACAACGCAAGCGTTGTTTCACACGCCGGTTTTCTATGAGGCTGTGGTATCAATCCGGTCGAGCCGGCCCATTCGTGCCGAAGCATGGCTCTCCCACGGTTAATGTGATTTATATATATGTATTAAGTTTTTAACCGCCTTGTTGTTCTAGTGCTCCCAAGCGCCACTGCTGAACATGAGGACTTGAGTTCTATTCCCAGGTCGGTCAGTATTATTAGGATTTTCTGTTAGAAAATTCTCAGTAGCAGGCTCGAGTTTGGAATTGATTCCGGTAGATGGCAATAACTACCTATATATGGGACTGAATTGGCATTGGTGAAATGGGGGTGTATAGCTGTGTCTACCTATGCCTACCACTTCGAGGAATGCACGCGTGATGCTATGTTATGTTATGTTTATTACAATCGAACTAGTTTGTAAAAAATAAAGGGTGGTCAATAAAAAAAAAAACTCAGTTCCATCGTGATGCGTCGCCTTAACTGTTATGTTATTAAGTGCACGATCAACATCGAGTGCTCTACATTTAATAATTACGATTTTTGGCCACATGGTCATATGACCATATACTATAAAATTGTTATACAAGGTGTTACAGAAAGGTTCGGTATTATTTAAAATGTCAAATAGTAGATACAATAGGAAATTATTCGGATGTTATTTGGCGCCTGACAACTGCAAAGTGGTTGAGTTTAGTAACTTGTAAACATTGCTAATGGATGTTGCCAGGCGTCTCTTTAAGACGAAAAGAAGGGAACTTGAAGTTTAATAGATGCGAACAAGCGACACGTAGAGCGATGATACGGATTATCAAAAGTCGCGGGTTTGAATCCCGATCGCGTCTATTATTTTGTATCCATACAAAATAATAATGAAATAATTGTTTTTTTACGATTTTTGTGTCTGAATAAATTCTTTTTTTTTTATTTCTCCAAAATACTTCATTTCTCGAAAAGTGGCGGGCACCATCACCCGCGCACCTTAGCCACACTCCCTGTATTGTCATGTAAGCTGTTCCATATATTAAATGAATAAGTATCGATGTCATTTTTTGTTTCTTGTTTCCTAGTAATGGTTTATATAGTGGGCCACGGCGATGACAACGATGAATTATTTTAGTTTTTAACCGACTTCCAAAAAGGAGGAGGTTATCAATTCGGTTGTATTTCTTTTTTTTTTTTTTTTTTTTTTTTATGTTTGTTACCTCAGAACTCCGTCATTTATGAACCGATTTGGAAAATTATTTTTTTATTTGAAAGGATTTAGTTTCAGATTGGTCCCATTTAAATTTTATGAATTGGTTTAGTAGTTTGGTATTTAAATCAAAATAACTGAAAAATAATACGTCGTCGAAGTAAACGAAATGGTGTATTTTGCTTTCTTGTGACTTTCCGGTGGTGTTTACGGTCTCTAGAGTTTGTGAGTTTGTCTGTGAGTTTCTTTACCTATTCCACCATAACTTCTAAATACCTGAACTGATTTCGATATATGGGGTATCGTTAGAATCCTTACACTGTCCCGTGAGTAACATACGCTAGACAGTTTTTTTTTTTATTTAATTTCATCTTGTTTTCGCAATTTATTACTCTCTTTTGAAATAGCCTCAGATCTAGATTTCCTACTTTGATATGGATATGTCGCAGATGGACTGTAGAATAAGCTGTTTTACAAAACTGCTAGCTGATTTACAAAACAGTACTGTTATGAAAACTGTTTTACATAATTACTGAACTATAACACGCAGAATTGAATGAACGTTTTGCGTTTGTCAATGCAGCGGGTCAACGATCAGAGATTATGTAAAACAGTGTGAAATGATGACAGTTCATTTCACACTGTTTTACATAATCTCTGATCGTAGACCCGCTGTTGATTTTAGTTCGAAATTTTGTCACATATGGCTCTGTATGTCCTAACAATAATAACATAACTTTATTTTACTTCTCAATAGCAAAAAAAAATATGAAAATTTTTAATGACGTAAATACTAAACCACTATAATAGTCGACAATATATCGGGATTATGAAAGAAAATAAATTAAATTGATCCATGAGCGAGCGAAGCGAGCTCGGGAGTTTCGTGTACTCCGACACGGACAGGTTAGGTTCGAAGAGGATGACGGGGGCCCGTGAGCGAGCGTAGCGAGCGAACAGCCCCCGTCATCCTCTTCGTGTTTAGGTTTTTTCTAACCTTACGGACAAAAAAATAGGAGCCCCGCTAAGCGGGGCTCCGTCGACCCAGCCACGGAAAGTCAAATCAGAATACAGTATCGCTTTTTTACTTGAATGGTGACTATCCATTTAATATACCTATACAATAAACAAACCTGTCCCACTGTAGATATGTCATTCTGCATTACGTCTAAGGGTGGGTAGCATTTTTGTTAAACGTATCGCAATGGCAATCCAGCTGAACGTTGTTCAGCTGTTTTATAAAACAGTACTGTTTTGAAAAGCAGCTAGAGATTTTGTAAAACAGCGGATTCTACAATCCATCTGCGACAGATATATATGGGCAGCGCGTTGAATAGGTCTACCCATATTCTTCCGATAAATCAGTTATGGTACGCAAGATTCACTAAAAAGTAAGAAATAAAATAATTTTTAACAAAAAAAAGAACCGACTCCAAAAATCATGATGGTTAATGTACCTTTAAATATACTTTGCAAATTTTAGGAAACTTCCTCAATATTTTTAAAGTTTGTCTGGCACCGACTCCAAAAATAATAATAATTGTATATTATTGTCCTAATAAATTGACTTTATTCAGAATCCTCTAAAATTAAAAAAGTATTTTTCTATAAATTGTAGTAAGTAAATAATGCAATTATTTTATAACTTTTTAGTGCAATTTTACTTAACAGAAAGATTTTTGGAGTCGGTTCTTTTTTTTGTTAAAAATTATTATTCGATTCTTACGATACATATTTCTTGGTAACTAAGAAAAGTCATTAGACGTTCTCTTAGAAATTTAATACCATAGGAATTTAGGTTAAAATTAAATTACTCATTAGCCGAGCCTAGGCTAGATTGTAATTAAAATAAAGTACCTATTCGTCATGGTACTTTAGAGTAAAAAAATATAAAAAAATATTCTTTGTACTTCGTATCAAAAATCGATACTAAATAACACCTTCACGATGTGCACGATTTTTTTAACATACTGTATATTTAAATTTGTAAAACTGGATCAACTTTTCTCAATAAAAGGTTTAATGTGCCACAGTTTCTGATCGACTTTCAAATATTTTTATTGGTGATTAAGATTTCAGATTTTAAAGGATATAAAAGAGTGATAAAAGTATTTCGTGATAATTTTATTGAGAAACGAAAGTTTTGATTGTTTTTGGGAATTTTTTACTAACTTAGAGCTTCTTAATAATGACGGCATTTTGTAGTATTTTACATGGGGCGACTGCCTATTTGTCCTTCACAACCCAGATAGTGTAACACGATCCTCGTAAGATTGGCTGTCAGACTTACAAAGCATATGACTACCCGTAACAGTTGTCACCGATGATATCTATTTACTAGTGTAAGTTATATTTGGATGGTTATCACAAACCTTCTCCGTGTGGTTCCCGGAATGAAAAGACCCCCATTTCTGCCCATGGGTGTCGTAAGAGGCGAATAGGAGATGACCCAAAATAAGAAATGCATCCTAAACTCTGCCGATCGTACTGGTTTACTAGTCCACTGGACCACAGGGAGCAGGCCGAGAGAGAGGGCTTACAGCAGCGCAACCGGTTGTCCGCTTTAACTTTGCTCCGCTATGCTTTTCTTTCGGGTTATTTAAACAAAGTGCGGTCTAGCGAGTCATATTAGGGCTTACAAGCAAATAGCTGATGGGGTCACCGTTATCGAAACCGATAAGGAGGACTTTACGTAGATCTTCATTTTTGACAAACGGGGCCGAAGATTTAGCGTACTCTCCGAGGCAAGAGAAGGCTCTCTATATGAAGTGATGGTCACTCATCCACAGACCGACCGCAGCAAGTTCAAATACAATGATTTTTATTTCACGTATACCAGATTACGGGTATTTATGAATCATCATCTCAAAGTTGATCTTATGGAGAAGAACCGACAAGAAACTCCATATACACTCTTTTTAAAATAAAATGTTATTTACAATCGTACCTATATTGATGGTATCTGAGAATATTGTAAGAGATAAACGAAACCAAAATATTGAAATATATACTAGAAGTTTATAAAGCCAAAACGATTACCAAGGCAATTACGAGCTGACCAGTCCCGACAGCAACCGTTCACGAGTATGACGGGCGCATTAGCATCGCTAAACTCAACCATTTTTGCCACCATCAGCAAGACATTTTAGTGAGCATGACAAACTCATAATGCCTGACAATAGGCGTATAAATGTATGTTTAGAATGTAATATTTAACATTATTGACCAGGCGCACCAAGCGCAGCTTAACCTCAATTGTTGATCTGTCTGTCCGTTACTTAGCTACGAGTCCTCACGAGAGTTTCACGAACGTCGCCCCATTTAATATGTTGGTATTAAGCTGCATCTGTTTAGACTGGAAACAGAGAATAGCCTAGGTAAGCGTTATAGATTGCCAAAAATGTAAATTGTAAATTCTAATCACCATCCCCCTGCCCTTATCCCGATTTATTTGGGGTCGGCGCAGCATATTCTTCTTCCACTTTCTAATTGTTTTTGAATTTGCATGCTGCTAAAGTTTTGGCAATGTTTTATGACCGGCCGCCTGCCTGACGTCGTTGTTGGTGGTAACCGTCACCGATACGGTCTACTTCTATCTAGCAATGTCACATCAAATGTTATCCATGCACCAGGTTCTGATATTATCCTACTATCACACTCCACTAACCGGGCCAATATCTTGTAAATGCTAATATAAAGGAAAATAGTACCCACATACATTATGTATAGAATGTCCAACTTTATTGCGAAGCCTGTCCGCCTTTAGGAAGTACGCTTCACTGACCAATTGAAATCATACGCATAATTATGAAATACCTTCATAGCATCACGCTTGTATCCTCGAGGAATAAGGCAGAGGAGTGTCTACTGTTGCATACTCACATTTCAGACATGTCGGTTCAGTCATCTGTTTAAGGACTGAAAAGGCAGCGGTGACGTCACCAAAAGACGTATTAAAATGTAGAAGATTTTGGAGTAGTGAGCAGAGGTCGGGATGGTTTAATTGACAGAGCGCCCGGAGTATTTATCCGGGAGGCGCAGGTTCAAATCCTGCCCACGAGCCCACGAACAATTTATTAGTATAGGGTTGCTAAGCTATAAATACATAAAAAAATTTGCTTTAAACAATTTCATTTCATTAAAGTTTTTTTTGTGGTTTGTTATTTCGCTACGCAAGAAATATTTATTTGTATTCTTTTCATTGAAGAAAGAAATGTAGTTTTAGGTTTTTTTTTTGCTTACCGGTCACCCATTGAGGATAAAAAAGGATTGACAATATTTAATTAATAAAAAAAAGCACGGCTGCCATTTGTTTTTTAAATATCACACTTTTTTTGTGTAGCATACTATTTAACTATTTTTTTTAATATTACTAACCTATGTTACCCGGTACAATGTAAGGATTTTAACGATACCCCATACATCTAAATCGGTTCCGACGTTTAGAAGTTATGGTGTATAAATTAATTAATAAACTCACAAACATACATACATGAGCCCTGAAAACATAACACTCCTTTTTTTGGGCAGTCGTGTAAAAATACAACAACACAATTCATTCTAGGAGTATGTTCAAACTTGGTAGTTTGTGCACTCAGCCCACTGACGCGTAACACTCATTCACGGTTCAATTACTTCAAGGGTGAGCAGAATTTCAGGCGTCCATTCAATCGATCGAATTCAGTCGCTTCAACTATTTATAACAATTACTTTTCCACAAAATTATAACTTTAGAGTTCGCTATGCATGCGTTAATGTTTTTCGAAGATTTATCTGTATTTATAACAATCAATATTTTTTGGGAAAAGAAAAATACCGTCGTGAGAAGGATTTGAACCTGCGTTTCCCGGATAAATAGTGCTTGGAGAGGTACTCTGCTATCTGTTTACTAGACCAAATCAGTTTAGTCACTGAATAGGGACTGAATAGATAGCGATGACGTCACCAAAAGACGTATTAAAATGTGGAAGAATAATTCGGGGTAGTGAGCAGAGGTCGAGATGGCTTAGTGGTCAGAGCGCCTGCAGTCTTTATCCGGGATGCGCAGATTCGAATCCTGCTCAGGACCGTATTTTTCTTTCCATAAAAATATTTATTACTAGCTTCGATGTTTTGGGATTGGTCGGTTTCGCCCTGGGTTTCTTAACATGCTATGTTTTTCTTAAACTCCATATGTTCTATTTAATTAATAAAATATTCCAATCTTACATAAACATAACATTGCATTACATCTGTACTCCCGGAAGGGCTAGGCAGATGCCTACACAGTTGTACACCCACATTTCACCAACAATGTATGTAGTTATTAAGCCCCATGTAATAAGTGGAGAGCACTTGAAGGAATTAGTACTGGAGTAGTTTTAGCGGGCGTACCCCTCTCGCCACTGGCATATGATTCCCAATCATATAAAGGTACCTTTACCAGTGTGGTTACAATGATAGTACACGATTTTAATCATGTGTAACACAATTTTTTGTTTGTGCTTAGTTCTTTTATGTGTTTTAATACTATAAATGTAATGATGAGAGCTATTTGCGCTTTAGTACAAGTTCTTTTGTGCTAAAGTGTTACCTCACCTCCCGCCAAAAGTGGCGAGCAAATTTGTTCGATAATTAATCAGAATGCGTCTCCCGTCTGGTCCTCTAAGGGTGAGCATATTGTCATATACCGGATACAAATCCAAACTCCGGGCTGCTACTGTGAATTTTCTCACAGAGGAAGAGAAGCGCAATAACACTGACCGACCCGGGAATCGAACCCAAGACCTCATGCTCAGCAGTCGGATTCCAACCTTGCATTTTAATATTATCATGTTCATAAGTTTTATATCTTACTTGATAGTTTCCATTGCTGGCCACACTGGGGGGTGTGTACCCTCTCCCCCCGTACCCCTGGCCCGGCCCGCCGTGGTACAGCGTGTTGTTATTAGCATCCCGTGTGGTAGCGGTCGCGTACGTTGATTTGCAATTTTGTGACATCCTGTGAACCTGTAATTAGAAGAAAAATATTTTTTTACACGGTGGTGGACACTGCATGGTCTAACAGCTCCTGATGATGCCCCGTGGCACGTGTAGAGTAGTTGCAATTTTTTACCGTTTGCGTATGTGCATATAATGCGGCCGCCGCCTGCATTATATGCACATCCAATTCCAATATTAAATAGACGCCTTAAAACAACGCGTAATTTTTAAATAAATTTACCTACATTACAGTTGCCTCAATTTAAAAGCATGTTGTCTTCATATTATCCCGAATCTATAATAATTTTTTTTGAAATTTTGACATCTAAAAGTACGAACTGACACATTTGCAATTTCAATCGAGCGTAATTATTTTCAAGAGTAAACCCACTGGTCTCAAGTTATTTGGGGTCGGCGCAATATGTTGTTCTCTTCCATGCTCCTCTATCAGTCGTCAGGTTATCGTTTACTCTCTTTTTCTACGTTCATATTCATTACTCTCTTAGTCACATGTGCCTCCTCCCTCTTCATCACGAATCCATACCAAAGCAAACGGTTTCCTTTCAACTTCTCTGTCACTACTTTCAAACTTCCTCCAATATTTTTATATAATATTTATATTCTTGTCACTCCACACATCCACCTTAACAGTTTAGAAACCAAAGCTTACAATAAATTAGGTATGCAATCAATTGATGTAATAAAGAAATAAAAATAAAGTATAAAGTAAATTAAAATTAAGAAACGCCAAACTTTTGAAATCATTTTTAATAGATGCACTTTTAGGTGCACGCATAATTATCTAACCGAATTTAATCCGTCTCTCTCTTAAAGTAGGAGTAATTCTCTAATTTTAGTTTAGCTGCATCCGGATTTACACCAGACATTTAATTATTTTCGGATATGATAATGAAATGAAAACAAAAACAATTGTTGCATCACCTACTTATTATTATAATTTCGCGAATTGGATTCAATTCAATCGAAGGAAGTGGATTGTGTTTCGTAATAGGTTACCAACCTCTTGTTTCTTTGTTGAATGCAAAACTGATTCAGTTTTTTAAATGAAGGCGCCCCACTATTTGTCTAAATAACTACAAATAGTTCAATCTTCAGAAACGCGCCCGAATCTTTGTCTAAATCTCTACAGATAGTTCAATTCACGAAGACACGCCTCACTTTTTCTCTAAATCGCTATAGATTGTTCAATATATGAAGACTGACTCTACGCTTTGGGTAAATCACTAGAGATACTACAAGTTTAGATAAATTAACGGCAAGGTTAGTGGACTACTCAAGAGCATCTGAACATGCGGATCACGGGCTCAATTATCGCAGAAATATTTTTAATGGTCGAAAGAATGTTCTGGATTTGGAGGAGAGGAATTTAGGAGTGTGCAATGACGAAAAAATATGTAATAGATTTTTTTTGTCCTTGCACACTCTCCGTGTTCTACCTATCGTCAAACAGAATTTGTGATTTTAATTGGCCAAGGTTACCAAGTACCTACGCAACAGTCAAATAAACTTATACAACATATTTTTTAAACATTGTAGCAATTATAGCCTAGTGGTATGACCGTTGGACTGACAAGTCAAAGGTCGCAGGTTCGAATCCACGGCACGCACCACTATCTTTTCGAAGTCATGTGCGTATTCTAAATAAATGATCACTTGCTTAACACGGCGTAGGAAAACATCGTGAGGAAACCAGTACACCTGAGAGATATCCTCGATGGTGTGTAAAACCATGTCAGAGACCTACTGGTGGTTTAAAGTCTGACACTAGGTTGCTCATCAACCACGCGATAAGAAGACGAAGATACAAAATTATTTGTATGTGAACGAAAATTTTATCAATACATACTAATTTTCGCATTGTGGACACGGAGCGTTTGGTCACAGATTTAGCTTATTAGTCCCGTCTAGACATGGGCCAGACTTGGAGCATTGTATTAAAAGGTCACTTCGTAATAAAGCCTCACATGTAACATTTGGCATTGGGGGTCTTGGGACTAATATTACACTTAACCAGCCAATAACTGTCCCACTGCAAGGCGAGGGCCTTTTCTCATACAAAGAAGGCACGAAAATTTATCACCACGCTAGCTCACTGCGGGTTGGCTATTACAGACCATCAAGTCCAGGTTTCCTCACGATGTTTTCCTTCACCGTTTGTCTGTGGTTTTCTAGAATAACTAAGAAAGTACATATGACATTGAAAAAGTCACATTGGTACACATTAATGTAGCAGTTGTACTAGAATAGTCCCGTATCACGAGTGCTATCATCTTCCTCCAGACCAGGCAATATCATTTTACTATATAGCGGGATCAGCTCATGACTAAGGGCTCCGTTCGAGCTCGAAACTAGTCAGGCAATCCCGAAGAATGCTAGTGAGTAATAACCGTTAAATAATAATTTAATTAATTAACGCTTTTACTCATAAATTAACCGTTATACTCATAAATGACAAAATATTTTATTTCTGTAAATAGATCTTTTGAAGAGACTTTTACAAGACATTTTTATTAACTAGATGGCGCCGGCGTTTCTTATCTGACTGACATTTAATCTAAGAATTAAATACTAAGAAATTATAGAACAATTATGATTAATGTTTATGGATTTTCATTAATCTGAAATAAATCAGCTATTATATTATTATTAAATATCAATATATACAAAATACTTAAACAATATAGTAAAAGCTAAAAAATTATTACTATAGTGCGTCGAAAAATTCATCCGCATCGTAATCAACTGATAACGTGCCCAAAAGGCTGGCAACATTCCCTCATTGAATGGCAATGCTGATTTTTTGTGCTAAGTAAAGGCCAGCCTTCAGGCCACGTGAAGTGTCGACCATTCGCCTTGCAATCTATTTAAATAAAAGACGATCTCCACGACCCGAGTATTTAACCCCAAACGGCTCGAAAATATAATTACTGGTTCGATTGTTATATTTTCGTTTGAGGGTCTCCACAGCTGAAGCAGCAGCACCAGCACAAAACGCCGAACTAGAAAGATGAGATGGCGCAAGGGTATCGACGCAGGTTGCGTCCCACACTAGAGGTCTACCCACCTTCCATGGCAGTAATGTCATGCCATCGGGTCTTTTACAATCGATAAGTAGTTTAGGCGTCAATAAATTATCAATAGACAAACAAACATACTTATATCTAGGTAATATTAGATGAGATGAACAGAAACACATAAATAAAATATTAAAAATGTCAGCGAGCACAAATATATCTGCTAATTAGTCCAGTCTAGACATAAATCAGAGATTTTAATAATATAGTGCTGTTCCACTAATAAATTCGGGTATTTTCGAACGCTTTAGCGGTGCTAATTCACTTTGAATAATATATAGTGATCACATCTGGGATTTGGGACTTGAAAAGCAGGTGTGCTGCATCTAAAGTCGTTTTGTGCAATATATTGTATAATCGCCGTTTCGACGTGTGATAATTTATAACCAACTAGCTGTGCCTGCGACTCCGTCCGCGTGGATGTCGTAAATTAACATCATGTCGTGTATGAACACAAATTCAGAATTAACATATGTTCGACATAATTCTTTAAATTGGCACTACTTTTTTATTTATGTACTGATTGACATGAAACAAACACTAAATGTTAAGTGAAGCTTACCACGATATATTAGTGAAAACCACATCTAAATCGGATAAGCCGTTTCTGAGATTAGAGTGCACAAAGACACAGACAAACAGACAAACACAGAAATATTCTAACAATCATAGTTTTGGGTTCTATTTGCGTTGACAAAGGTCCCAATAATATTTTTTCTCATATATCTTCTATGTACAGACAGCGATCCGTAACATTTTTATTATATGTATTGATAAAAAATATTAGTTATAAATTATGACAGATATAAAATTTATTTAACTGCTCGTTGATTTAGTAGTATCGAGCACTATTGCTGAGCGGTTCTGGGTTCGATTCACAGGTCGGGCAGTGTTATTGGGTTTACTGTTAGGAAATTCTCAGTAGCAGCCCGGAGTTTGGAATTGTGCCCGGTAGATGGCAATAGGGTTATAACAGCATTGGTGTAATGTGGGTGTACAATTAAGTGTACCTCTACCCAATCTTAAACTAAATTTATTAATTTTTGTGGAAAGGAAAATCCTTTCATGAGCAGGATTCAAACCTACGCCTCCCGGATAGATACTCCAGGCGCTCTGATCAGTAAACCATCTCGACCTCTGCTCACTCATGTTTTACTTGTATAGGGACTAAATAGATGGCAATGACGTCACCAAAAGACTTATTAAAATATGGAAGAAGTATTCAGGATAGTTAGCAAAGGTCGAGATGGCTTAGCGGTCAGAGCGCCTGGAGTATTTATCCGGGAGGCGCAGGTTCGGATCCTGTTCAACACCCTTTTTATTTTTCACAAGAATTTATAACTTTAGCGTTCGCTATGCATGCGTTAATCCTTTTCAAAGATTTATCCGTAGCTCTTAATCTAAATAAGATAAAACGAAAAACAAAAACGTTTGCTGTTACATCATAAACTACCAACGATAATAATTATATTCAGAAAGTCGGTATGCCCTAATTTGACTCGAAGACCACACACCATAACTCTTTCATTATCATTATCACACTTAATTTACATAGCGACTTAACTTAGTGCCAAATACAAGGTACAGTCAGAGGCAGAGACTGAATAATTATATACATTACGACTAGCGGAACTGCCCCGGCTTTGCCCGACCGACGCGTTAAGAAATACCTTTCTTTATATGGATGACTTTGTGAAAGTAATTCAAAATATGTACAAAGCTTCGAAACTGTTCACAATAAACATTTATACCTTGAGATTAATTTTTTTGTGGTAAGTAGAAACTCGGTTTGGAGCAGGATTCGAACCTCCGCCTCCCGGATAAATATTCCATGGCTTAGTTGGTTATTATCTTGGCATCAACCCTGCTTACCCGGCCGCAACCGTATTTTTTATTTTTTATTTTTAGAGTTCATTACTCATGCGTTAATGCGTTTGAAGGTTTTATTTTATACCTAAACTTTTCTCGCGGTCTAGTGATATATTTTCAATCATATAATCAATGCATGCATTTGGTATGACATAGCTAGATAGAAGGACACCGTGTCGGTGACGGTTACCACCAGCAACGGCATTCCCAAAAAGGGTTGACGTCAGGCAGGCGGCCGGTCATAAAATATAGCCGAAATTTTAGCAGCATCCAAAACAATTAGAAAGTGGAAGAAGAATACATGCTGCGCTGACCCCAAATAAATTGGGATAAGGGCAGGGGGCTGATGATGATAATCAACGCATTCGAAGGGAACTCCAAACTAAAGTGATATTCGGGTTTTCACAAAAAATTTGGTACGATAAATTTGTACTTAATTAGATAGAGAGCACTTTGAATAACAATACGAGGAGTGCGGATTAAAATCTAGGCCTTATTTTTCTATCCCCAAAAAGTTTAACACTATTCATTAATAAAACCCGTTCAGTATTTACGGAGAAATTTATGAACAAACTGACGCGTCAGGGGTCTTTGTTTTATAATATGTACAACTATGCACAGATTATAAAAAAAAAAAAAAAACCAGAACAAGACTTGCAATGTCTTCGCGTGGACGGTG
Source organism: Xylocampa areola (assembly GCA_935421205.1). Lineage (NCBI taxonomy): Eukaryota > Metazoa > Arthropoda > Insecta > Lepidoptera > Noctuidae > Xylocampa > Xylocampa areola. The sequence goes on along the minus strand of OW285205.1, from coordinate 19,520,640 downwards.
GCTCGGTTAATTAAAAAAAAAACAGGCGATCCGAAACTGTGGCGGTACAGTTACTAACTGTAACACGAAACGAACAATTAAATACGTGGTGCGAGGCATAAGCGGTAGCGGGAGATATATTAATTGGTAATTAAGAAATATTATAATTAACCAGCCCATAACTGTCCCTCTGCAGGGCAAGGGCCTCTTTTCATAGAAGGCATGAGATTAATCACCACGCTAGCTGACTGCGGGTTGACGGCGATTTCAGACTACTAAGTCCAGGTTTCCTCACGATGTTTTCCTTCACCGTATGTCAGTGATGTCTTCTTCTTTCTAAGAAATATTAACATAACATCATAGCATCACGCCAGTATTCCCCGAAGGGGTACACAATTGACCACCCACATTTTACCAATGCTGTTATTAGGTCCCATGTAATAGGTGGTGAGCCTACTGCCATTTACCGGGCACAATGCCAAACTCTAGGCTGAATTTTTTTAGACCATTTACAGTAAGAAGATAGTTGCAACGTTGCAATATGTAGATTCCTATGGAGAAAAACAATAACATTGTTATAAGCAGAACTTGAACCTGTGCCCGTACTTGGCAGGTCAAAATTTATAGATTTAAAATTCATAGAACTGCGTCAATGCGTGAAAGAGACGGAAATAGCAAAGTAATGTATGAAAAAGTGAGCAAACAAGCATATGATGAAAGGTTGCGAGCTAGACGAAGATAGCGAACGAAACAACTCTTTCGTTTCCAATTCATTAAAAAACAAATTGAAGTTGCATCATACTGATTTATTTACGGAAACTTGTTACAGTTTAGTTTCATATTTGTTTAAGTTTAAAAGATTATTGACATTCATTTTAAGCCTAATTAAATTGTTATCCAAATTTGTAATAATTATTATTGTATAGTGAGATCTAAATAAAACGCTGTGCTTACCTTTAAGTTGTACTTGTAAATGATATGTATCATGAATGTCTTTGTGTGTATTTAGTTGGTTTGCCTTAAATAAATAAATTTAAACGTGTTGCCTTTATAAACTAACTTCAAACAGTGCTATAAGAATTAGGTGTTCCAGCACACACTATCTCATAAATCAAACAGTATCAGGATACCGAAAATTCAATTCTCATCGTACACGAACGTACTTCAAGCATGTACACGATTTATTACAAGTATAAACGTTGAAAGGAACTAAAGCGAGGAAACTGGTAGACGTAAACTATACCAGTTACTATACATTTGATGTCACCGCAGTATCTGTCAGTGCCTTCAAGTGTTTAACTGAGAGCGGTGTTAGAAGAAAGTGTATTATTGAACGGAAATTTGAAAGTATTTTTTTGACCCGTTTTGTGTTAAACCAATCTTATTATGATGCTTCCTTTGAAAGTATACAAATTAGTTAAAAAAAAAACTAATTTTCTTAGAACAATGTATACAGTCTTTTGCAAATTACAATTTTGAGAAATCTGATTAGGGGTCATTTTAAAAGGGTGGCAGTTTCTCAAATAAGATCTGTTTATTAATATGGATTTTAGTAGGTGAAAATCTAGTTAATGATAGTGCCTAAACTTTACACGAGAAATAATTGAAAAGAAAATAGCTTAAATGCCTAATAAGGGCTAATTTTGCTGTTCTATTGATTTCGGTATAAATTAAAGAATCTACCCAGAAGAGTGAGTGATATTATTATAATATACAAAACTTTTTCAGTTAATCCAGATTGCAGACTATATCTTGCAATTTGCATAGAAAATAATTCTTTCACTTAACGCAAAACTATGTATTGAATTAAAAATACAAATGTCATGTTGGCCTGCATAGACAATCCTATGTGCAGGCTAACTCTGGCTAGCTGTCACAAAATGTCAATCGCATCCGGTGGCTGATAACTTGCCGGGGTTGCAGCAAATGCAGTTCTCATGATCCCGGAACACCAGTTAACATTTTAGTTGCTATTCGTCCAGCACAATATCCACGGCGGATTTCCACAAAAAAAAATCTTACTGAGTGAATCAGCCCGCTTACGTTCCTACCTTGTGCATCATACGCGGGTGCTTGGGATTTTTTTGGCGTTTCGTCAAAATGGATTACCCATTTTCTTTTTGTTGGCTGTACCGACATAGAAAAATGCCGTTTTTATGTGAAGCTTTTTATAATTTAGATGAGCATTTTTAACTGGCAAATCTGTGTTGCTTTTCTGCAACGATGATTTGGCAAAAGCTTCGTGCTTCGTGCAGGCTAATTTGATGAATATGTCATTCTTTGTGTGAAATTAAATGCCTATTTCAGCCAAGCAATATTTTTGAAATTTTTGTAAGTTCCATTATGTTATTGGACTACTGACGCATGGGATGATTGCTGAGCCTCAGGATGATGTGGTTGGGTGTGATTATCGAGTTGGACAAATTTAGGATTTCTGTTAAGAAAGTCTCAGTTGCAGCCTGGAGTTTGGAATTGTGCCTGGTTGATGGCAATAGGCTCATCACCTATTTCTATGGGACTTAATTACAACATTTGAGAAATGTGGGTGTACAAAAGTGCATACCTCTGCGTACCCCCTCGGTGAATACAGGTGGATATTACGTTGTAAGTTTTGTGAATTCGTTGGAACTATATTTTTTTCTTATTACCAGAGCTCTTGGGTTGTAAATATATTTAAACTTCAAGGAATACACACAGAGTGCATAATACCGCCCTTTAAAATCCAGAAACGATAAACATCGCGGTTTACTCCAGCATTTAGCATCATCACGTATTATTTATTAAGAACACGTTTGCAAGAAATTAGTTAAGTATTTGCAAGAACCGTATCAAGTTTAATAGTTTCTTATTAAAACTATGTTAAATTCTGATATTTCAGAGGGAGGTATTTATCCACTCTGTGTTTTACTTCCTTAAAACTTAATTTTTTTTTTCGAATAGACCAGATTACACGTACTTATAAACATCAAAGCTACGAACTCGGTTCCAAGGAGTTGCTCTTAACGAGAAGATCCGGCAAGAAACTCCAGCTTAGGTAAATATACTTCCCCTATTATCCCTGTTTATGACTTACTCAGGGCAGATTCTGTTTTAAATAACCCACCTATGTATATATAGCGTGATGCTAATGCATAAAACATGATATTCACCACGTTTCAGGTTATTTTACATACATTAAACAAGCCATTAAGGCTTTAATGCTCGCACACCTCGGTTTGAGTAAACAACAATGCAATCTACTAAGCCGAGGTGTTTCGCGGTTTTGAAGTGAAACTTCTTAGGCCGCGATTTAAATCGCTAAGTGAACAAGAAAAAAAACCAGCCCATAACTGTCCCACTGCAGGGCAAGGACCTCTTCTTATACAGAGGAGCATGAGCTTAATCACCACGCTAGCTCACTGCGGGTTGGCGATTTCAGACTTCCAAGTCCAGGTTTCGTCACGATGTTTTCCTCACGATGTTTTCCTTCACCGTATGTCAGTGATGTCTTAGATTAACTAAGAAAGTACATATGACATTGAAAAAGTCACATTGGTACATGCCAGGTTTGAACCCACAATCTGAGGCTCAGGAGGCGGGCTCGTAACCACTCGGCTACCACGACACCTAGTGAACAAGAATTGAAAGTAAAATTTTGAGGACACGTCACGTTTGGGCACATTTCGTTACAGGAGAGAGAAGAATGGTAAGACGTAGAGAGAAAGAGAGCTAAATATTCCGAGGCTATGGGAGTGTAGAAAAGAGAGCGACGTATACGTGATATGCGGCACTTACGCCCTTCCGTAGGTTGCCAGCAGGTAGGGAGCGAGGGTTCATAAATGAATACAGCTGGAATATCTGTGATATCTATATATTTTTGCCCAAATACACTTCCGTGGCCGCGTCACGTCTCGATGAGAAAACAGATAGGGGGTAGAAAGAGAACACTGGCCTGAACCGTAGCCAACGGTAGTGGTGGTGAACTGGAGTTCTCGGCTTCTTCCTTGAGTGTCTCAAGGTCTAGGTACGTCCAGGTCCTAGTTCTTCCAGTGCTCCGTCAGAAATGTAGTTACGTTTTTAGTACCCCTCGGACGTCTAGGAGTTAGGTCCTGACGCCGGAATACAGGTAACCGAAGGGTTGTAAGAGGAAGCTTGAAATCCTGGAAATCCAGACAGAAGCATAGCGTAAGCGGCTGGTATAAATCCACGTAGGTGGGTTCAAAGGTCAGTGTCCCCGAGAAAGGAAATATAGCAAGGAGTAAGAACTAGCATAGACGAGTATTCTAAAGTTTACAGACACCTTACAAGAAAGCACTTATATAGTAATGCATGGAAACTTACCCTAGAGGGATTTCGCGATGTGTAGATAGTTTAAAATATAATCCGCTCAGACTAAGTGACACAGACGTCTCTTCAAGTGGTTTCAAAACGACTGCCGTTGAGAATTCCGAAGCCGTCCGAATGACCACTCGTCGGAGCAACTCGCGAAAGGTCGTATTAGCGATGCGCGGACGCAGAGACGCGAGAATCATTATCAATTAATACGTACTCGTGGTTCCGTATGATTTATTTTTAAGTAATTAATTTTAGTTTTAATTTACTGTTTTATAATTAATAGTATTTAACTAGTTATTAAGTTATTAGTTATATTATGTAGTTAGCGTAATATTTTAAATGTAGATAAATAAGAATTAAGCCTTAAGGGACCTTTAATTTTGTAACATTTGCAGCATTATGTTACATAGTACATTCCCGCGTGGTACATTTACGCCTCAGACGCTACATTTGAACAGCAGAGGTACCACGCATACGTACGTTGTATTATTAATAATTACAATGATAATTATCATTGTGATGTGTGATTAATTTTAACATGTTGCATTTCATCACGTGTACGGCGCTACACGCGCAACTTTTCTACTAAAGCATTTCCAAAATATAATTAGGAATATGGCTTGGTATTTGTTATATTTAACATAACATTACATAGCATCACGACTATATTCCCCGAAGGGGTAGGCAGAGATGTACTTAATTGTACACCCACATTTCACCAATGCTGTTATTAAGTCCCATGTAATAAGTGGTGAGCCTATTGCCATCTACCGGGCACAATTCCAAACTCCGGGCTGCTATCGAGAATTTCTTAATAGAAAAATCCTATAAAACTTTGCCTGACCCGGGAATCGAACCCAGAACCTCATGCTCAGCAGTCGTACTTGCGACCACTAGACCAACGAGGCAGTAGTGGTTATATTTAATTGGTATTTATTATTATTATTATATTTTACTTGTACATATTAAGTAGTCTAGTTATTATATTATTAACATTAAATGGTAGGATTGTTAATATCAATTAAATATAAATAATTAATTAGAAAATTTAATTACACGGTACTGAAGAATTTTCAGTGCAGTCGGGGTGACCTGTAAGATAATGTTCCACAGTATTGACCTCCTATTTTTTTATTATTTCATAACCTTTATGTTCCATGCTATATTACTATTTTAAATCCTAATAGCGTATGTTACCAGAAAAAGTATAAGGATTCTAATGATACCCCAAATATCTAAATCAGTTCAGGCGTTTAGAAGTTATAGAGGAATAAAGAAACTCACAAACATATTTAAGTTAAATACATAACACTCCTTTTATTGGCCAGTCATGTAAATACCGCTACAGCTTGTGACTTGTTAACGCAAAAAACATTTTTTGTCCATAACGCACTTAGCAACTGGATATCACCTTGAAAAGGACCAGTTCTCGAATTTAATATAGAGCGAATATACAATTGCAACATTTTATATTTCACACCAAAATCAATATTTTGCACCTTATTTTTGTGGTGCCAAGGGCGTGATTTTATTTTTTTGGTTGCATAAATTAAATTAGCAACGACTCCGCGGCCATGTAACTTGGAGTTTTACCGGATACCTACTTTTTAAATGATATACATAAGTATATGTATTTACATAATGTAGTTGAATGTTGCTCTGATTATTGGATTGGTCACGTAGGTTTCTTTTCCTATATACAGCCGAGGTAAGCAGGAAGCACTAAGATGCCCAAAACGGTTTTCCTAAGTACCCCTACGTTAAGTGATTTTCGCATTTCGGTGCACTCGGTATTTTTATCAGACGCGACTTTATAATTATAAGCAATTTACTTTATCTAGATCCGTGTTCAATATTCCGCAATTTTACTAACATGGTTTTTTAGCTAGATAGACCGTTATAGGCACTGAAAAGCGGTCTTTTAGAAAATCTCCTGGGTTCTTATTTCTATTTGATGATTCGTTTAAAATGACTGGTTTAATACGTGAAGTAAAATGCATATCAACTGATAAATAAATATCTATTTATTTGTGAAAATCGCTTCTCAATCCGTTCAGTAGAATTATTGTTCACCGGTCAGTGCTCACATGCATTTTTCAGAATTGCCCGAATAGCTTCTAACTCGAATATAACCCTTAGTGATAAGCCGAGCCCGCGGCGATGTCGCGAGTCAAACTAGATACTTTCCAAGATATATTTACAGATATAAAATCATTTCTCAATAACCCCGTTTTTGCGGCATTAAGTTATCTGATAACACTTTTACAAAATTTCCGCAGTAGTCAATATAATTTGATATTCCAATAAATACTCGAACGTAATTATAATTACAAATTAGATTGTAATAACCTGTTTAGATGTTGCTTTGCAAGCGAGCTACGTATCGAATGAGTTGATTAGTGCAAGTGATTTAGACAGTAAATGTAAATGAAACCTGAAAGTCAGATAACGGGAACTTATCTTAGAATATCTAGAACAGGCTGTTTGTTAAATTAAAGGTGGTGGATCTGGAGACCGACCGCGGTAAGCGCAACTTAGCCACAATCGATCGATGTGGGCGGTGAGCCCCGGTGTGGAAAAGTTAATGGTTTAATAGGACTCCCAGCAGACAGCACGTTTAGTATCGGCGATTGGCGGTTTCGTGACTGTTTCAAAGCGTTTTGACGACTCTGTATTTGGTGGCACTACTTACATCACGCTTTTCATCGTTGAGCCAACTTTAGTCACTACACAATACTAAAAGAAGCAAGTCTGCGAAGATTATCTAATAGGTACCTACTAATATTGGCCGAACATTTTAATAAAACAACTTTTAACCGGATTAATCGCGTGTATTATTGATTTTTGTTTAACCTGACGTTTTGAACACTTTGCAGCGTTCGTGATCGCAGGATGACTCGTCCACATGATGATTCTATTAAAATCTTACGTGATCGCGAAATTAAGATCTTACTCTGAACATCAGAGACAAGAAGCCGATCAAAATGTCGGGAAAATTAACAATGACGTGACAGAGAAAGAGCGAGAGATAGTTACAATTAACTCCTTCCAACTCCTCAAACCAATTAAAACGTAAACGGACCATAACTTCGAAGGTATCTTTTTAATTTTATATTTCACCAGACTCGAGCGTTTCTCATTATAATTGCAAAATACTTGTCTGTTAGTTTGTAACAAGAATTCAAATTTCAACTCATTATGGGCAAGCGGCATGAGTCTGGGGGGTTAAGCAACTTTGGTGCGGTCGATTCTTGGATGAATGACCTCTGTGTACACATTGGAAACCTTCCTCTATTACTCGATTCGATCTATGACTGTTTTTGGTACATTTTGACAGTCTTTGGGCTTCTTCTTCTGATGGTGTGGTTGATGAACAACCTAGTGTCACATTTTAAACTACCTGTAGGGTTCTGACATGGGTTTACTACAAGGACAAGTAGAAGGACCGGTATTCACCGTGGGAGAGCCATGCTTCGGCACGAATGGGCAGAAAACTGGCGTGTAACAACGCTTGCGTTGTGTTTCGCCGAGTGAGTGAGGGTACCGGAGGCCCAAACCCTTTAAAAGGACGGCAACGCACTTGCGACTCTTCTGGGGTTGCGGTGTCCATGGGTGGCGGTAATCGCTTACCATCAAGCGAGCCGTCTGCTCGGTTGCCCCCTATTTCATAAAAAAAAGGATGCTATCAGCCGTTCATCGTGGAAATTCCGAAAAATAGTACAAAAGATTTGGATCCATGTTCATGATACGTACTACCCGTGAATGTAACTCCCTGCCGTCTTTTGTGTTTCCTGAGAAATTATATAGGCATATTCAAATCCATAGTGAATAAAATTCTTCTGAATCAAAGTGGGTTCAAATCTTTACGTACGAATTTTCGGAATTCTCACTAGCAAGTGGGCCTTTGGGATCACAGGTCCGCAGAGAGGGGACTCTGTCCATCCATGAAGTGATCCTAGAGAAGACACGGTGGCACAGTGATCACGTGCTGGCGTGTACAGCGAGGCTCAGGAGAGAAAACTTTAGTCTCCCTAGGGGCTAGAGCCCTAATAGGCGTAGGGTTCTGGAGCTGGTCTGTTAAAGGACCCAGTGCCTCCCATCCATGTGCTGATCGTGACAACGAGGGTGGTTTAAGCGAGGTAAAATACCCACACTCCCCGGTCTTGTAGCAAAGGCCGGACGACATTTTGAAGGTTCCCCCCATAAAAAAAAGGTATGGGTGGTAGTATGCTACTCTTCTACTTGTTCTTATACTTTTCAGGCATCTGATTACCCGAAAGGACTCCTATCTGAAAGTAAATTTTAAATAAAATTTGGCAACTGGGACCGATATTTTAACATATTCTCGATATGAAATGATGGTCATCCATCAATAGAACAACCGCAGCAAGCGCAACTTAACCTCATTCGATCTGTGCGGCTGTTACTTAGCCACGAGCCCCTTTAAGGCCAAGTTAAATTGGCGTCACGGATGGCGCAGTGGTCAAGAGACCGGCTGTTGCGCCACGTGTCGCACGGAGTAAATATATAATAAACGCACTCGATACAGGAAGAAATTCCTAGTGTGGGGCAACGCTTAATATAAAATAGAAATATATTATTTAGCACGTACTTTCGCTTAGCTTAGTCCCGTCTCTATCTTGCAATTGTAGTTGACTGTTTTTTTTTTTTGCATTCCTAAAAAGGAGACTTTTACGAAATGTATGATGTCTCGGTCAAAATTTTGTAGGAATATAATTAGTAAATTAATAAACCCGTAAAATATTAATCTGTTAGCTTGCGAAAATTAAAAAGGTAAATTGTTTGACAGTGATAGAAATAATGCTAAGAAAAACTAACGCTAAATCATGTTTATTTCTCTTAGCCTAAATATTATATTCATATTTAATATTCAGAACGTAGTTCTATTTAAAATTGAAGTGAATTCGCAAGTCACGAACAATAAACAAGTTACTTTGTATAAATCCCGGGGATTCCCTGAAGTAAGCCCCTTCTTAGGGGATTATGAAAAATTCATTTTTCTTAGTGTTTAAAGTACTTGGTTTTATGTTAGTTATTTGTTCAGACTTCGCAGGTTTTCAGTGAAACATGATTGGTTTAAGCATTTATTTTGAGATGGTATTTATTATTGTTTATTTAGCCATCAGAAACACTGTATTCCGAAAACACGAAAAGGCCTTTGATATTGATTTATTATGATAATTAACATATAATATAACATAACATAGCATCACGCCTGTATTCCCCGAAGAGGTAGGCAGAGGTGTACACAGTCGTACACCCACATTTTACCAATGCTGTTAGGTATAAGTTCCATGTGGTGGTGGTGAGCCTATTGCCATCTATCGTGCAAAATTCCAAACTCCGGGCTGCACTGAGGATTTTTTAACGGAAAAACTCAATAAAACTTCCCGTCCCGGGAATCGAACCCAAGACTCAGCAGTCGTGCTTGGGACCACTAAACCAACAAGACAGTTATATTATCTATAGGTATAGTGTTTTGACAAGTTTGAATCACAGATAGATATTTTTTCACATCAAACGCATCCGTAGATAACTCTAAAGTAAAATAATATTTTGTGGGAAGAAAAATATGATCGTTATAAGGATTTAAACCTGGGCCACCCGAAATAATACTTTTGGTGCTTTGCTAAGTAAGCTATTGCGACGTTTGTTTTAAATGAATCAAGGCTGGTGTAGTGGCCGCAAGTGTGGCAACTGAGCCTGAGATACAAGATCCGATTCCCGGGTCTAGATCACTGGATTATCTGATAGGACATTATCAGTAACAGTCCGGAGTTTGGAATATTTCTCAGTAGATAGGTACACCACCTAATACATCGTCATCAGTATAGTCTAGCTCTACAAAAGTACATATCTGCTTAAAAATTCGGAGGATAGAGGTGTGATGTTGTACTAAAACATAATCTGGAATTACCGGACCAGATTTACAAATAAATCCAATACCGGACCTAATCACTACATATTATAAAACAAAGTCCTCCGCCGCCTCTGTCTGTCTGTCTGTTCGCGTAAACTCAAAAACTACTGCACCGATTTTCATGTTGTTTTCACCAATGGATAGAGTGTTCTCGAGAAAAGTTTAAGTATATAACTTGTCATGTTTTTGTATACATTGGCTAAAATATAATGATATTTGTTGGAGGTGCCGGAAAAAAATAAGCCGCCTGGGAGCTTTCAACGAAAACGCTGCTTAAACCCTTTGAGATATAACAAAATGATGTATGGTGGAATTGTGTATCTTATATAGGTCTACAGAAAAGTCCGGGATGGCATATGTCTATTTCTTAAGGATAACATACTATCCCCATTTTAATACTTAAAAAAATGGGCAATGCGGTAATTGGAAAGCAGGAACGAGACCAAAATTTCATGATTACTTTTGGTCGCGATAACCGAAATCCACGCGAGCGAAGCCGCGGGTATTAGCTAGTCTTTTATATGAATATCTAAATATAACATAGCCGGACTTGATATAGGATGTCCATGTTTCATTGAATCATTTATGTCTAAGATTATTTATGTGAAACACTTGAAGGTACTCGAAGGTGCTCCACTTAAATATATTATTGATGATGTAGAAGCATTTAGAATGGAATGCAAAGAGTAAACCATGGACAGAGTGCACATAAATCCTAACACTTCCGTAAAGATTTCGTTTTGATTTTCTTGACGTAAGATCCTGCTTTTTACATAGTGATATTTTATAAGGTTTATATGTACATGTGCCAAAATTAATTCATTTAATAAGAAATTAAGTATCCAACACTAATTTATAATTATTGTAAAGAATAAGTATGTGTTCAGTACCGGTAAGAATCTTATATCGAAATAAAAAAATAACATACATAAATTTAACATAGCATCACGTCTGAATTCCCCGAAGGTGTAGGCAGAAGTGTACACTGTTGTGTTCTCCAATTTTGTTATTAAGCCATAGTAATTGGTGAGCATATTGCCATCTACCGGGCACAATTCCAAAATCCGGGCTGCTCCTGAGAATTTCCTAACAGAAAAACTCAATAACACTGCCGGACCCGGGAATCGAACCCAAGACCAGCAGTCGCGCTTGGAATCATGATGACAAACGATGCACATCATATTATCCAGTATGTCTATTTTAGTCAGAATTTTCTGTTAATTCAAAAGCGTATAACTCGGTCTTCAATGAATTGTCGTTTCTGATTTACAAGTTGTACCTTTGTTTGGTACGCTAAACATTAAGACCTTATATTTTCAGTAATTTTAATTTAATGGAGTTAATCTGACGAACTCTGTTAAACCAAATTTCACTGATACTACAGTAAATGGAGGCGCAGGTGCGAATCCTGCTCACGACCGTCTTCTTTTTACACAAAAAATTATAACTTTAGTATTCGCTATGCACGCGTTAATGCTTTTCGAAGATTTATCACTGATACTATTTGTAAGCCATACATAAATAATAAATCTACCGAAAATCGGTCCAATAACCTCCAGCAAGTTATGACAGTGGTGCTCTCAATAATCCCTGTATCAAATACCAGATACCGGTACCGGTTTGAATTATTTGGACCATTAGGTCACCTCTAGTCCGGTCCTCCCGTTAGCTACTGCACTAATTGTCTAGCGAATGACCTGGCGATGTTTGAGTTGTTGGGGATTTTGGAAACGTGCATCATGCTGGTGTTTCCTGAACTAGTAGGCTAAGATATCTCTCATGTGGTAATGTATGCAAATCTAATACCCTTGAAAGAGCAATTCTTGTATATAAATACAAGAATTTCAGATTATATCATCTGAATCTCGGAAACGGCTCCAACAATTTTCATGAAATTTAATATTAGAGGGGCTAAGTAACAGTCGCACAGATCGATCGATCGAGGTTAAGTTGCGCTTGCCGCGGTCGGTCTGTGGATGGGTGACCATCATTTCATACCGAGACCCCTCTGTGCCTCGGAGAGCACGTTAAGCCGTTGGTCCCGGTTGTCAAATTAAGATCTATGACAGCCGTTGCGGGTAGTCAGAGGCCTGAAAGTCTGACAACCAGTCATACCACGACATATCGTGTTACCCAGTAACGTGGTTGTGGAGGTCAGATAGGCAGTCGCTCCATGTAAAATAATGGTATTAAGCTGCATCCGGTTTGACTGGAAGCCGACCCCAATGTAATTCGGAAAAGGCTAGGCAGATATATAGTATGCAGGGGGTTTCTGGGCGATAAATCGATCTAGCTAGGTAAAATTTTTAGAAAACGTCGTTTTACCATAAAAAAAAAAGCCGAGTTAAGCTCGGTCATCCAAGTACTACAATTTAAACTAACTACTTCCACAATATTGAGGGTACTTATCGATTACATGTGCACCGCCCGCAAATAAATGCTCATACGCAAGTTTTGTAAAATCGGAACTACCACCAGCTATGCTAGTGGTCACTAGTGCGGCTGCCGAGTGTCTTATGTTGGATTCCCGGGACGTGTAAAGTAATATTGAGTTTTTCTGGTAGGGAATTCATAGAAGATTCTCACTAGTGGTCCCAAGCGCGACTGCTGAGCAGGAGGTCTCGGGTTCGATTCCCGGGTTGGGCAAAGTGTTATTGAGGTTTTCTGTTAGGAGATTCTAAGTAGCAGCCCGGAGTTTGGAACTATGCCCGGTTGATGGCAATAGGCTCATCACCTATTACATGGGACTTAATAACAGCATTCCCTATGTGACAAGGAAACCTAGGGTTGGGATTACTGTCATAAAAAAATTAACAGAATTATTTTTGTATAAAAACTTTCGTGAGACATATTCATATCAATTAATGTTCACCGGTTACTACTCACGTGCATTTTTCGGGATTGCCCGACTAGTTTCGAACTCGAACGGAGCCCTTAGTCATGAGCTGAGCCCGCGGCGATGTCGCGAGTCAAGATAGTCGAGCAATCCCGAAAAATGAACGTGAGTAGTAACCGGTGAACATTAATTGAAACAGAATTATGTTAAATAACTAATTAATTCTGCATATTGCGCAAATAGGTCTTTTGTGAAATAAATAATTATATAAATATATTGGTGAAATGTGGGTGTTCAACTGCGTAGGTACACCTCTGCCTACTATCGGGGAATTCAGGCGTGATGCTATGTTATGTTTATATTATGTTATTGAATTAAAATAATTGCTGAATATCTACTGAAAAGAATAGACAGCGCTAAAGTTATATAGTACATCCTATGATTTTCTATATGAATATGCAAATCACGCTTAACTATGGCATTAAAAATAATGACCGAACACTAAACATTAATCAGGCAAAATTTTACTTCAACATTAGCACTCATCATCACATTACTTTTATGATCATCACAAACGTGATGTTTATTCATATTCGGTTACAAAATCATAATAAAAAAAATATTACACAAGTAAAGATAAATCTTTGAAAAGCATAAACGCATGCTTAGCGAACTCTAAAGTTGTTATATTAAATGGAAAAATAATACGGTCGTGAGCTGGATTCGAACCTGCGCCTCCATGATCCTGGAGTATTTATCTGAGAGGCGCAGGTTCGAATCCTGCTCACGACCGTATTCTGTTTTCCATTTAATATAATAACTTTATTACACAAGTTTCACGATTACACTGTAAAAAAATACTAGTACTACACTAGCCTAGTGGTATGACCGTTGGACTGACAAGTCAAAGATCGCAAGTTCGAATCCAAGGTACTCACAACTGTCTTTACGAACTCATGTGCGTATTATAAATTAATTATCACTTGCTTAAAATGGTGAAGGAAAACATCGTGAGGAAACCAGCACACCTGAGAGGAGTTCTTGAGGGTGTGTAAAGCCATGTCAGAAACCTACGGGTTGTTCAAACTCTGACACTAGGTTGTTCATCAACCACACGATAAGAAGAAGAAGACATGTCTATATATATAATTAAAATGAATGGTTAAAGGTGTTGCTAAGCGCAAAGTTGGAGAACGGCTGAACCACGGTTTTTTTTTTTTCACACATTCGTGGAATTCCGACGAAGGTTCTTATGAAAAGAAAAATTTAAAAAATTGCTCGCTAAAAACGTAAAAACCACATTTTAGGTAAAAACTTACATGTTACGCGCACATCCGGGACCAACCTCACACCACCAAAACCTAGTTAACAAAACTATAAGGGGAAATTATCACCCAACAAATTTATACTGTCAACTATTCCTTAGCGGCCATTTATCAGCATTTTTAAGCAACTTTATAAAAGAATATAAATACATATTTACTCACACTGTATGACCCACAAATTGACAGGCACGAGAGTAAATGTAATACTAGTTAAAAAGTGTTTATGTCTGTATATATATTGTGTGTACGGCTGGCTATGAATGATAACTAACGGTAGCTGACCACACGTCCGGGTTCATGTCACATAACCGGGACATCCGCTAGTGTGGCTGCCAATTGTCAGGGAAAACCCCTGAGTACAGGGGGATTTAACAACCAAAAAAACTTGCGAAGTAATAATGCCTTAAAGCTAAAGGGCAGTGTGTTAATTTTTTGTTTTTAAACTCAATCTTTAGAAATTACAGCTAACGTAGTTACGACGTTACGTTTTTATCTACCTTTGGCCCCCAATTCGTCTGATGGTAAGCGACGGTGTGGCCAAGGATGGAGCATGTAGATCTAGAAGAAATCTAGTCACTCTAAGTAGAGTGTATAGGTTTTTGGAGAACGTTAGTTGGGGAGTTGATGCAACTGCCAAGACCCGTTTACCACAACGGTTGCACCGGACTACATCCCGAAACACGACTAGGTCGCTTCACGGTATGGCTTCGGTAACCAGCTGCCAGAGATGTCTTGCCTGTTTTGCACCACCAGGGGCCACGTGTAGGGATTCCATTTTAAGGGTGCACTCCTACGGACGCGGACAACTCAGTCCCCGAAACAACATTTAATAGGTGTACTTAACTAAGATTTACAAAATGATGTGTGTGGTTTGTAAGATGACTTTCAGCACATTTTTAATGAATATATTAAGCACCAGAGAGATCGAGAAGGATTAATCCAACGATTTAAAATAAATTAATTTTATCAGAGAGTATTTTTATGGGTATGTTGTCTGTACCAACATCTGATGTTGCGAAGTTTGTAATCAAGGATATAAACATAGCATCATGCCTGTAGGCATGATGCATGCAGGGGTAGGCAGAGGTGTACAAAGTTGTACACCCACATTTCACTAATGCTGTTATTAAGTCCCATTTAATAGGTGATGCGTCTATTGCCATCAACCAATTACAATTATAAACCCCGTGCTAACAGCCCGGAGAATTTCCTAACAGAAAAACCAATAATACTGCCCGACCTGGCAATCGAACCCAAGACCTCATGCTCAGCAGTCGCGCTTGAGACCACTAGATCAACGAGGCAGTTCATCAAAAATATAATCTTGCATTAATATTAATTTGGTAGGTAATTATATTTTGTTATATTTAATTTATGCTAGGATAATTAATTTAATTAATATATTTTGTTATATTTAATTTAGTTTACGCTAGGACTTTTTTATCCTAACAGACAAATGCCATTGAAAAAAAAAAAACTATTTCCTACCCTCTTAACGATCCCAGAGACAAATACAGATAAATCTTCGAAAAGCATTTACGCATACAAAGCGAACTCTAAAGTTATAAATTTTTGTGGAAAAAGAATACGCTCGTGTGCCGGATAACAGGGACCCGGATCGCCTCCTGGAGTATATATCCGGGAGGCACAGGTTCGAATCCTGCTCATGACCGTATTCTTCTTCCACATTTTTTTTTTAACTTTAGATGGCAGACACCATTTCTAAAAGATCTAGGGTAGATTTGGAGTCTGTTAGACAACTGTGAAATAAATAAACAAAAATGTTCCCTGTTTGGTTAGATCCGGCTGTAAACACGTGTAGAGGTTTAGTTCGTGGAATATGTGGAAGTAGATCCAATTTCCATAACGGATCTAATTTGTTTTCATCAATAACTTATTGATTGTGGTCAGTTATTAATAGCTGTCACCGTGTTGGCATTTGGCACGTTATCCTTTGGTCTCGGCTGCCGTTAATGTATACCAGCCAATAAGCCAAGTCAGAGGCCTATTGGTGGTTTGTGAACAACTCTAACGGTAGACATAACATAGCATCACGCCTTTGTTCCCCGAAAGGGTGGGCAGAGGTGTACAAAGTTGTACACCCATATTTCACCAATACTGTTATTAAATCCCATGTAATAAGGAGAGTCTATTGTCATTGACTGGGCACAATTCCAAGCTAGAAAAACCCAATAAAACTTTGTCGGACCTGGGAATCGAACCCAGGACCTTATGCTCAGCAGTCGCGTTTTGGGACCACTACACCAACGAAGCAGTCTAACAGTAGATTAAATGAAATTGTTTATTCTGTAAAGATAACTTTTCGTAACTCTTTTTTTATCTAGAAATCGCCGGCATCTGCTATCTGACTACCTCTGAGAAGAAATGCCTAAACAAACCCAGAAGCCAGAAGGCAAAGCCCAGATCTTACCGTATATGGTTATGTGAACGTAAACATGTGTTTGGAAAAGCCTCTTGAAGAAAGAGCCATAACATTTTTTTTTAATGAAAATTGGGTCTACGTTTGGCCACCAACAAAAAATATTTGTATGTCTGTTTGTTTGTTCAGGCTAATCTTCGAAACGGCTGGACCGATTTTGATAAGATTTTATTGGCAGGTAGCTGACTATATAAGGAGTAACTGAACGACTATTCGTGGAGGATGGCGAAGATGACATGCGTCATGACAGTTTATTTAAAAATATTTCAGGCTTCCGTATTTGCCTTATACTGTGGCAGATGCAACGTCACACTACGAATTTCTCTCGTATCGTGGATGCATTTGTAGACATTTAATTTCACATGCACAATCTTCCAGATCTGGAAAGAATTTGCGACACGAGGCGCAGCAGCCAGTCTTTCGACCACGACGGCAATAGGGAATATGCATGTGATTCAAATTTGGGTCAAATATTTTTATTCGTAATCTTTATTGCTGTAGAATGACACCTATTCAATTACTTTATTTACTTTTTCAATTAATTGTGTTTTAACTATGAAATAATATAGTTGAAAAGTGAGAATCATGAAATTTAAAATGTCAGAGTGCACGCTATTGGTTGGAATGGAACGTGACGTCACTGTCCACGATGACAATATCTCGAGTATGTTATTACTAGGTGTTTATCATGTTAAACTGCCTCGTTGGTCTAGTGGTCCCAAGCGCGACTGCTGAACAGGAGGTCTCGGGTTCGATCCCCGGGTCGGGCAAAGTGTTATTGAGTTTTTCTGTTAGGAAATTCTCAGTAGCAGCCCGGAGTTTGGAACTGTGCCCGGTTGATGGCAATAGGCTCACCACCTATTACATGGGACTTAATAACAGCATTGGTGAAATGTGGGTGTACAATTGTGTACACCTCTGCCTACCCCTTCGGGGAATACAGGCGTGATGCTATGTTATGTTATGTTTGTTTATCATGTTTTGTGGTTCTTTTTGAATTTTAACGATATTCACTAAAGAAAATCCATTCAATAAAATTTAAAAATCGATAATTAAACTCTAAACTATACAAGATATTTTATAATGACGTCAGAGAAAGCGCACCAATGGCGGCGTTTCAAACGCCCGAAACTGATTGCTGGTATGTTTTATAATTTGAATACTCATTAAAAGTGTTTTACTTTTTCGCGGTAATCTACCAACGTATACAATCGAATAAAAAATTACTATTGCGGTGTTAAGATCAGCATATATAAAATAATATTATAATATAGGTATACAGAATTTACATAAATTATTATTGCGGTGTTTCTATTATACTAATTTATTACTTAATCTGTCCCGCAGCTTATCTTAGGATTCCCATTTCAATAATAGGTGTTAATCTAAATTACTTCATTATATTTTTTCATTAATATTAAATGTTTTAGAAAGTTTGTTGTGACGCCTCATTTTTCTGGTTTAAACACTTCTTCTTATTGTATAGCTGATAAACAACCTAGTGTCAGAGTTTAAACCAGCCGCAGGCGCGACATTGCTTTACACATCATCGTGAACAAGTCAGGCTTACTCTTGAAAATAAAACCGCACGATTGACATGGGAAATACTTTCTTTTTGGACTTGGCCTCTTGCAATTATCCCATAGGGGTTTGATCTGCGTAACCGAACAATAGCTATGGCGAGAAAATTTGATGCATCCAGCCAGAACATATTTTATAATACTACAAACTAAGCAACACAGCACTAAGGGCGTCTCCTGTGGGATACGAGCCTCGGCTTAGGGTGTTGCTGGGGTACAAATAGGGACTACCTGGATCAGATCAGTTTCCATATTATTAAGAGTCGAATTTAAAGCTACTAGCTCGGCGCGGGCCGGCTCGAGCAAGGGTCGAGGCGGACATGATGCGATATTTCGCGACGGACGCGGACTTCGCCGGTGAGGTCTATAACGAGGCGGTCGAGCGCGTCGGAGTGTGCTTGTGTGTCTGTTAGACTCTTGAGCTACAGTGATCCTATCATCGGGACGGAGTGGAAATACATCAGTTCATACGTTTAAATGCAAAAATGTTTTAATAATAATGAAAGAATCGGCATACTAATAAACCGACATGCTTTAAAAATAAGATAACTATGATATAGGTAAATTTAATTTAACATAAAATAATAGTTTAAAAAATTAAAAAACACTCTTTTGTAACTAGTCGAAAATAATTTTCTATAAATGCAAAAACAAAATAGAGTGATTATGAAAAAAACATTTTATCGTAAAAAAGCGTGGAGTGATTTCAAGAGTAAGAGGTTTGCTGGATCGTCACAATTTCGTTCCATGTTTTTAGAGAATATTTTTTTGAAAATTTGGCATTTTCCAAATAGTTTTGCCATGCTTTATGACTTCATGCACGCATGTTAAAATTAGAGTTTGATGTCATACTTATTTTAGAAGAAAATTCGAAACAGAAACAACCCTATCATACAATTTATCGTCCATACAGAATAGTCACAACATTGCAAGACAAAACAAGCTCAAACATATCAATTTTCCGTCTACAAACAACTGAAATAGAGAATAGAAACGAACCAGAGATCTATTACGTCGCAGACCCGCCGAGGAACGTCTAAATAACTGAACGCTACATTCTCCAGACGACACGACAGCTGGACAATATTTGTGTCTATCTATTTAGCAAATACTCTACATTTTGCTTGTTTATCATGTTTATATTTTATGTTACAACTTCTCTTTGACTACTTCGTTGGTCTAGTGGTTGCAAGCGCGGCTGCTGAGCGTGAGGTCCTGGGTTCGATTCCCAGGTCGGGCAAAGTGTTATTGGATTTTTTGTTAGGAAATTCTCACTCGACTCTCTCTGAGTAGTGAGCAACTGAGAGGAAGTTGGTGGTGTGACACCCCCGTGCTTCGGAGAGCACGTAAAGCCGTCGGTCATGCGCCTAATCTCTCTGCGGTCGTGTTGGTTTGCCGTCCCATCGGAATATGAGAGTGAAGGAAGAGGGAGTGTACCTGTGTTTGCGCATACACTTGTACACTATAATATCTCCTGCGTAATTGGCTAATATCCGTGGAGATAGGCCACCGTGACCGAAATACGGTCAGGAGGAGTATTAGCATTAGTATTATTTTATTCAAGATATGTCTTTGAAAAAGCATTAACGCATGCTTAGCGAACTCTAAAGTTACAATATGAAATGGAAAAAGAATACGGTCGCGAACAGGATTCGAACCTGCGCCTCCCGGATAGATACTCCAAGCGCTCTGACCTTCTACGACATTGTATTCTTGTATTCTCTACGACATTGTATTAACTGCAAAGTTAGTCGTGTCGGTTCGGTCACCTGTATAGGGAAGAAGAATTCGCGGTGGCGAGCAGAGGTCGAGATGGCTTAGTGGTCAGAGCGCCTGGAGTATCTATCCGGGAGGCGCAGGTTCGAATCCTGTTCGCGACCGTATTCTTTTTCCATTTAATATTGTAGTATTATTTTATGTACATGAGACTATTCGTATTGCCGACTAGCTTCTGCCTGCGACTTCGTCTGCGTGAATTCAGAATTGGGTCCAGCCAGGATAAAAACTATCCTATGTGATAATCCAGGTTATGAACCTGGATAATCTCTGCTACATTTCATAAAAAATAAATTAATAATTGGATAGTTTTTTTTTTGAAACAGATACTTCTTTCAAATGCATTAACGCATGCGTAGCGAAAGTTATAACTTGTTATGGAAAGAAAAATACGGTCGTGAGCAGGATACGAACGTGCGCATCCCGGATAAATACTCCAGGCGCTCTGACCACTAAGCCATCTCGAGTTCTGCTCACCACCTCGAATTCTTCTTCCATGAGTTAAAACGTCTTTTGGTGACGTCATTGCTATCTATTCAGTAATATACAGGTAACCGAACCGATACGGCTAACTTTGCAGCTAATACAATGTCGTACAGATGCGATTACATTAACAAATACAGTTATGTATCTCATATTACGCACACACAAATTTATTTCCATAAAAATTTTAAACTAGAGTTTGACATGCATGTGTGGAATATAGACACTCACAAATAAAGTTACTTACATAAATAAACTCAGAAACATAACACTCATTTTTTGGGCAGTCGTGTAAAAATAAAGTCATCACTCTTGCTATTAAACTCCTGAACTATTATATTTCGTGACCGGACCGGTTAAACATTGCACAGGAAAACAACAATAATTAGTAGGCCTTATCTACTTATCCCATAAGAGAACAGGCGTAAAGATAAGGCCCAGTATCGTTTCCGTCA
The DNA here is from genome assembly GCA_935421205.1 of Xylocampa areola. NCBI lineage: Eukaryota > Metazoa > Arthropoda > Insecta > Lepidoptera > Noctuidae > Xylocampa > Xylocampa areola. Next base: position 19,499,511 of record OW285205.1, on the reverse strand, counting down.
CGTAACAGTGTTGTGTAAAAACATATCAACCCTTAAAACCTACCCCTGTGGTACATTACGCGAGCTAAGTACCAATCACTAGCGCTTACAGATTTTCGCTTTAGATAAATGGTTGCGTCACTACTGATTTTATTAAGGAATCGGTGTGATTGTTAGCGGTAAGCGGGTGAAATAAATAAGGTTTAAAATTTTGTGAATCTCTGCAAGTCAATTTCAGTCCATTTTTTTGCTAATAGGATTGTCAGTTTCGAAGAACGTTTTGAGGCTATCTACAAATGCGAACATTTTCGTAGGGTCAACATAAACATTTCTTCAACATGGTAGCTTAACCGCGACTGATTGATCTGAGCAGCTGTCACTTAGCCATGCCTTCAATACATATAATAAAAATGTAACGGATCGCTGTCTGTACATGGAAGATATATGAGAAAAAATATTATTGGGACCTTTATCAAGACAAATAGCACCCAAAACAATGATTGTTGGAATTGTTGGCTGTTTGTCTGTTAATCTGTTTGGCTTTGCGTTTGTGCACGCTAACCTCAAAAACAGCTTATCCGATTCAGATGTGGTTTTCACGAATATATTGTGGTAAGCTTCACTTAACATTTAGTGTTTGTTTCATGTCAATCAATTCATAAATAAAAAAGTTATGCCAATTTAAAGAATCACGTCGAACATTTGTTAATTATGAATTTGTGTTCATACACGACATGACATCCACGCGGTCGGAGTCTCAGGTACAGCTAGTAATAAATAATTTAATGCCTTAGGACCATTCACCTGTTTTTGACGACCTATTTTTTTTATGTATTTGCTCTTGACTCTAGTCTAGATCAGAGGTGACAGAGACAAAGTCGACGATGGAGTGAGCTTACCCAGAAGAAGCCTGCTCACTCTAACTTTGAAGAGATTAGGGTTGAATGCGTTCGGAAACACAGCCGCAGGTAGAGAGTACCACTCCACGTCATACTTCGAACATTATGATATTCTGCCAAATGTAGTTATAGCGTTATAGTCTTTTGATTATAGCAGTCTACGGGGAATACCCAATTTTGGGGACATTAATTATCTGATAACTATAGTATGGTTTCCACGTATGTCTCTTAAGACTTATGTCTATTTTTAACCGACGTAAAATAAAGAAGTTCTCAAGACGACCTGTATTAATATATATTGATATTTTTTTATACGTGTTAAGGCCTTGTAATGACTATATTAAATAAAATAAAACTAGGAAGCATTGAAATATAATAGACACGAACGGTGCTTGAGCCGGCGACCCTTGACGTTCCGTGTCATCACTCTACCAACTGAGCTATCGTGTCATTGTTCTTTTTATTAAATTTCAAGTTCCCTTGTATTTTTCTTAAGGAAACTTCTGGCGATATTTATTTAGCAATAATTTACAGATTTACTAAACTCAGTAATAGAGTGTCACGGAATGTCAAGGGTCACGGGTTCAAACCCGTTCGTGCCTATTATTTTTCTAAAATAGTAATAAACGAACTGTATTCTTTTTTATGTATGCCACGCATAACTCTTTACAGAGAAGATATTATTTTTTACTACAAAGATTATAATTATGTTTTATCTTCTGATGAATCAATTTCTGGATCTACGTGTTCCATCCTGGGCGACACCGTCGCTTACTATCAGGCCAATTGGTGGCCCAACGTAGATCCATATAAAATAAAAAATAAAAAATCAATTTGCATGATTTTGTAAGTTGCGTAATTTATGGTGCATTTGGTTTTATATAACAGTCCGGTTTTTCTCACATGACGTAAAATATATTTTTTAAGGAAATAAAAAACAAGACAACATTTTTATTCATACCTATACATTCACAGATTGAATAATGTACCGTAAAATTTCCAATGGTGCTGTTTGCTGACACACTGCTGTATTTATTCCAACTGATATGAAAACGTACGAAAATGACATAAATGATACACTGAATGACATTATAAATTGGTTGACATGTAATAATCTCCTTACTAATATAAATGAAACCAAAATAGTGAGCTATTCCCAGAGGAAAACACCATTGACAATAAATATAAACTATAAAATGACAAATGTTGAGGAAACTGACAGCATAAAATTTCAAGGGGATTTGGATTGATAAAAATGTCTTGGAAAACTCAAATCGATATTGTTTGTAAAAAAATTAACCAATTTTCTGCTTTACACAGACTATCAAAAATAGTTAATATATACAATGAAAATGTAACATCTACACTTAGATACGGACTGATATTTTGGGGAAATGCTACAGACAGAGAATTGGCTTTTAGAGCCCAAAATTTTACCTTGAGCCTTAGAGCGGCTTGTGGCATCAATATACAAGACAGCAGAATGCCGTATTATTATTATTATTATTTTTTAAACCTTCCCCCACACTAGGAATTTCTTCCTGTGTCGTGGGTGCGTTTACAGACATATAATCTCACAAGCACACTAACACCCAGACCCGGAGCAATTATCCGTAGATCGTACAAATATTTGCTCCGTGCAGGAATCGAACCTGCGACACGCAGCGCAGCAGTCGGTCTCTCGACCACTGCGCCAACCGCGCTGTCAAATCATGCTGCTGTCAATCATCAATCAAATATGGACACTCCCTGCACTGCAATTAGATTATTCGGGGAAATACCAATCAATAAATGTTAATTATTATATTTGAAGTGATTATTATTTACATACGATAAAGAAAATAATATTGATGCTTTGAATTGATTTATTACAAATGTTTGTGGAAAGAAAGATACGGTCACGGCTAAGCCTTCATGACCTGTTAGGTGGCAGTAGTCAGAGTACCTGGAGTACCTATCCGAGACGCAGGTTCGAATCCTGCTCACGACCGTATTTTTATTTCTACAAAAATGTATAATAAAACAACTTTTAACCGGATTAATCGCGTGTATTGTTGGTTATTGTTTTTCCTCACGTTTCGAAAACTTTGCAGCGTTCGTGGTCGCAGGAGGAAGAGCGACCGTGAACGTTTTGTTATAATGTGTAGTGATCGCGAAAACCTAATATAGGTATTACTATATAAAAAATTATAACTTTTATATTATAATACGTAAACAAGTTAGATTAATATTTTTGTACCTGATATCAATATGACAATGCAAGCCGTTACGGGTAGTCAGATACTTACCTACAAGTCTTACCATGAGATATTGTGTTACCCAGTAACCGTGGTCGTGGGTCAGATAGGCCTCTCCATGTAAAATACTAGTATTAAGCTGCATCCAGTTAGACTGGAAGCCGACCCCAACGAAGTGTGGAAAAGGCTAGGCAGAGGAATGTGTGCAAAAGAGTCCTAGGCAAACGTGAGCGAGAAAAATCTCAAAGTCAAACTTTTATTTGCTATCCACAATGGTGTTTGAAGATGGTAAGTAAAATAATATAGTACATCGCGGACCCTGTTGGGCACGCAACCATTAGGAGAGAGGAAGAACATTGGTAAGAAGGTACTTAAAGCATTGGTAAGTAATTCTTTTTATTAATTAAAATATCTACACAGTTCACGTGACCTGAAGGCTGGTCTATTCTTCGCACAGAGAATCAGCATTACCATTCAACGTGGCAATGCTGCCAGCCTTTTGGGCACGTTACCAGTTGATAGCGATGCGGATGAGTTTTTCGACGCTCTATAGTATATAAATAAATATATAATTATAATTTTTAGTTCTAAGTATATTGTTTAGGTAGTTTATTATAATTAATTTTGTTAAATTGAATGTATATTTTCTTCTACATAAATAAATTATGTATTATATATGTAGTAGAATACCTATTTGCTATTCTTAATTTAATATTTATTGTAAGTATCTATAGTTTTTAATATTTATATTTATTATTTTTAAGTATAATTATGTACTTACTTATTTATACATTTAAATTTTTACATATAATTTTAAGTAGGAGTACTTACCTATCTAGATAAGTAAGTATTAATTGATAAAGATATATACCTATGTAACATAGATATAACATAGTGATATTTGTAGGGTTTATTTATGATTGTAGTCATACAATATTGATATTTATTTCCTTTTTTTTTTAATATTTATGTTTGCGTAAACCGTGGTTGCCCGTGATATCACTATAACGGTCCTATCTGAAAACCAGCGCTGCTACATTTTGGTGGAGCAGCTTATGCTGAGATAGGAGCCTTTTTTGGTCTCGTGCAGGTTTTTATTATTCAAAATTTTTTGATTTTTATTTTGATCTTTATGTTTTTTATTTTTATTTGTTCTTTGTCGGTCATGTATAACCTGCAAGAGCCCAGAATAAATATTTTCTTTCTTTCTTTCTTTCTTTTACTTATTTATTATATTGTATTTAGATTTTAACGCCAACTTAGGCGTTAAAATCATATGGCGTAAATGACGCAACATTCCAAGAGCTCGTGACGATCAGGTCTTCGGTATTATATAAAAGCTGAATGACCGAACTAGACCGAATGCATATTTAACACTATTTCATTCGCACCTGCTTGCATATATAATATAACTCGCGCTCGCACCTACGGTAGATTTTCAATGCGTCTGATGTAAGATGTAAGAACTATCGAAACTGTCTGATTATTGAGGCAACATATTTGATAGATCCTCAAGTAACATAAATAAAATTCAGCTTTTATACTATAACGTAAGTATAATTACAATTTATTATAATTTAAGGGTGTCAGACAGGGGGTTGCAACCGTACTTAGTGTCTAAAAATGGACGTCGTGATATTTATGTCACAGATGGATTGTAGAATCCGCTGTTTTACAAAACTGCTAGCTGATTTAGAAAACAGTACTGTTTTATAAAACAGCTGAACGACGTTCAGCTGGATTGCCATTGCGATACGTTTAACAAAACAGCTACCCACCTTTAGACGTAATGCAGAATGACATATCTACTGTGGGACAGGTTTGTATGTATAGGTACCTATATTAAATGCATAGTCACCACTCAAGTTAAATAAAGATACTGTATTCTGATTTGACTTTCCGTGGATGGGTTGACTATTTTTGTGTCTGTAAAGTTAGGTTATTATTGTTAATACAGAGCCATATGCGACAAAATTTCTAACTAAATCAACAATCTGACAGTTCATTTCACACTGTTTTACATAATCTCTGATCGTTGACCCGCTGCATTGATAAACGCAAAACGTTCATTCAATTCTGCGTGTTATAGTTCAGTAAGTATGTAAAACTTCTTAACGTCGTTCAGCTGTTTTTCATAACAGTACTGTTTTGTAAATCAGCTAGCAGTTTTACAAAACAGCTGATTCTACAATCCATCTGCGACATCTACATAACAACATAGCATCACGCCTGTATAGTAGGCAGAGGTGTACACAGTTGTACACCTATATTTCACCAATGCTATTATTAAGTCCCATGTAATAGGTGGTGAGCCAATAACACTTTGCCCGACCCGGGAATCGAACCCGAGACCTCCTGCTCAGCAGTCGCACTTAGGACCACTAGACCAAAGAGACAGTTTCTAATAGATATTAGAAACTGCCTCGTTAGATTAGAGCGATTTGTAATAGATATTATTCCAAATTAAATATACGTATAAAAATTTAGATTTATACTTCAACGAATTTGAGGTGCAATTTTATACACCTTTGCTACCTTTCAAAGCCACCATGATCCAAACTTCATAGTCGGTGATAGTTTTTACCTTAATTAAGGACTTTCAGCTTATATATTGACTGTCCTGTTGGTCTAGTGGTTAGTAGCCCTGACTGCTATGCCGGAGGTCGTGGGTTCGATTCCCACCCAGGACAAATGTTTGTGTGATGAGCACGATCATTTGTTCTGTGTCTGGGTGTAATTTATCTATAATATGTATGCATTTAGAAATATATAAGTATGTTTATCAGTTGTCTAGTACTCATAACATAAGCTCTGCTTAGCTTGAGACTAGACGACGTTGTGTGATAGTTGTGGAATATTATTATTATTATTATTAATATATAATTTGATTTTATTTTATGTACCTATTTGCATACACACACGCACACACATACACACACGCACACGCACGCACGCACACACACACACACACACACACACACACACACACACGCCCACACACACACACGCACACGCACATACACACGCACACACATACGCACACATACAGTTACATTCATGTAAATTTATTCGTAAGTAGTAAAACCCATCGTATTTGCTTTGTTGGCATTTATTATTGTTAAAAGTGTAGAGGTAAATGGCACTGATAACTGAAATATAGGCTTTGCCTAGTTCGGCTACAGTAGCTATTCATGTTATTGTAATAAATATTGCCAAAATATCAGTTGTAACCTAGTACTAAGCATTTTCTTTTTTTTTCTTTTTATTATAATTATTTTTATGCCTACAGGTACATAGAATATAGAGATCATTTTATAAATTGTAACACCAATATTTATTGTCCCCATATTCGCAAATAAATATAAATTATTTGATTTTATTTAATAAAATAACGAAGGTCTGATCGTCGCGGGCTCTTGCTCTACAAAGAAACAATACGCTCCGCTTATCGCTTGCATTCGTACTTAGTACCTACTATTTTATTCGTAAGCTAACCCTAGATAAGTCGTCCTCCATATCGAACTAGTGTCACTAACACTAATGGATTAAGTTTATTTAGTATACCGAAATATTTTTGCATTTATATTGGTCCGACATTTATATGAATCCTTCTAATATTATCAATGTGAAAGTTGTGAGGACGGGTGGATGTTGGTTACTCTTTCACGCAATAAATACTGAACGAATTTAGATTAAATTTGGCACACGTATAGTTTATAACCTGGATTGAAATCAATTAATCTGCCTAGCCTTTTTCCCAATTACAGTGGGGTCGGCTTTCAGTCAAACTGGATGCAGCTTAAACCAGTATTTTACATGGAGCGACTGCCTATCTGACCTCCACAATCCAGTTACTGGGTAACACGATATCTCGTAGTATCACTGGTTGTCAGACTTTTAGGCCTCTGACTACCTGCGACATAGATCTTAATTTGACAACTGTGACCGACGACTTGACGTGCTTTTCGAGGCACGGAGCGGTCTCAGTACGAAATAATGGTCACCCATCCACAGACCGACCGCGGCAAGCGCAGCTTAACCTCAATCGATCGATGTAAGCGGCAGTTATTTAGCCACGAGCCCCTACTAACTTGGATAGAAATATGGGATAGTTTTTATCGCAGCCGATATGTCGCACAATGTTCGTTATTGGCGCAGCCGTGGGACACATAATGACCTCCAAAATTCATATTGTCATTTTGTGTATCTTCTACATTAATTGTTTCCTTACTGACTATGACAAATAATTTTTTTTTTCATTCTAAACTGGTTGGAACAAATTCCAACACTCACGCGACCGAAGTCACGGGATCAGCTTGTCAACACAAATAAATAAAATTGAAATGTCTAAAGTTATTAAATATATTAAATGGAAAAAGAATACGGTCACGAACAGGATTCGAACCTGCGCCTCCCGGATAAATACTCCAGGCGCTCTCTAGACTACTCGACCACTGTCAAGATAGCTTAGTGGTAGAGCGCCTGGAGTATTTATCCTTAATAAATTTAGAGTTCGCTAAGCATGCGTTAATGCTTTTCAAAGATTTATCTTGAAATGTCTGTTTGTAATGTCTAAATACTAGGTTTTATTTTTTTCAGCTCATACAATTATTTGCACGATACCTATGCCTAAAAATCTGGTTTTAAAATTTTTGTCCTTTGGTCTGTCTGTTTGTGCCGGCTAATCTTCGAAACGGCTGGACCGATTTTATAAGATTTTACTGGCAGGTAACTTAGGCTAATAATAATATAATTATACGCGGGTGAAATCGCGGGGCACAGCAAGTGTTAAATGTCAATCATTTTAAAAAGGCACCAGTTAGTCTGCATGCCTGAAAACCGCGGTTTTACCTCGAGTTAACCGAGGTCGCGGTGACAATAAAAACGTTATACTTTAATGATATAATTGGCTCGTAATGTAACGTAGGCTGGTTGATCGCCTAACTGGTCTAGTGGACGCGAGCGTGAGGTCCTAGTTTCGATTCCCAGATAGAGCAATGTCATAGAGTTTTGCTTGTAATCTATTGGCTCATTACGAGACACAATAGATTTTTATTGTTATGAAATACAATAATTTTGTACTTCTCCGATTCGAAGAGTTTAATTTTAAGAATATTTTTATTTTGTCTTTCAACATGTCGATTACCAGGCGGTGGGTCTCTGAAAACATCAAGGAATATGCACTTGGAGTACCGATACAAAAGACGCAAGATAACTTTGATGACGTATAAAAAAAAAACAAAGTTGGCCCGGTTAGTGGAGTGTGATAAATGATAAATGATGATAAATGATATTTATTTCTGTAAATACATCTGTTATAGACACTTTTACAAGTCATACATTTTTTAAGCTAGATGGCGTCGGCATTTCCTATCTGACTAGCTCTGAGAAGAAATGCCGAAACAAACTCAGAGGTCAACGTCTCTTTTAAAGTCAAGACATCATTTTATTCAACATATGAGTGTATTTTGTAGGGATAGGTCTGGGATGGCCTTTTGAAGAAAGAGCCAATAGCTGTTTTAAGCTGACCTGTCCTAACCGACGGCACGTATGCATCAGTCATCGTGTAGCTCAACCATAATATAGGGAGCATAACGACCCGTTGCAAGACGATACCAGATCGGCAGGACATTTGCGTAGGCCTCAGAGAGATCTCAAAAACCGCCAGACAAATAAATAAATTATAACTTCAAACAAACCCTACACAATACACACATTCACATTTTTATAGTATTGATAGACATTTAATTGACATTGTGATAGAAGGATAATATCAGAACCTGGCGCATTGATAACATTAGGTGTGACATAGATAGATAGAAGGAGACCGTATCGGTGGCGGTTACCACCAACAACAGCGTTCCCAACGAGGGTTGACGTCAGGCAGGCGGCTGGTCATAAAACATAGCCAAAATTTAGCAGCATGCCAGATATGGTGCGCCGACCCCAAATAAATTGGGATAAGGGCAGGGGGTTGATGATGATATCATTTCTAAGTTTTTTTTTTTTGTGGGCTAGAAAATACATTTTCTAGCAGGATTTGAACCTGCACGACCCGGATAAATACTGCAGGTGCTCTGGCAGGTTCAAACAGTGCTCACCGTATTTATCTCTCCAAAAAATTTACTTAGGAGTTCATTACATAAGCGTCAATGCATTTAAAAGATATATTCGATTTTTTTGCAGTGATAGTGGTCTAGTGGTCTCAAGCACGACTGCTGAGCATGAGGTCTCAGGTTCGATTTCCGGGTCGGGCAGTGTTATTGAGTTCTGGCCTGCCGGAGTCGGAGTCAGCCTGGAGTTTGGAATTATGCCCGGTAGATGACAATAGGCTAACCACCTATAAGTACATAGTGTACAACTGTGTACACCTCTGTTTACCCCTTCGGGGAATACAGGCTTGATGTTGTTATATTTTTAATTATTACTTGCAACATTTAATTCAATAGTCAGTTTAAATTCCACAAGCCAATACCGAATACCAAAACATTTCCTTGTCTGCCCTGGGCCCTGGTTATTTGGGGTCGACGCAATATGTTTTCTCTTCTAATCTTCCTTCTTAGCCATAATTATATCGTTCACTCCCATTCCCCCATGTCATACCTCAAACATTTCTGCGCATCAACAATTTAAAAAATAATAATAGGTGGCCACCAACTCGCCTGATGGTAAGTGACAGTGTGGCCGAGGATGAAGCACGTAGATCCAGAAGAAATCTATTACCTCCATTTAGAGTGGATAGATTTGTGGAGAACGACAGTTAGGGTATTGCAGTTGCACCGGACTACACTCCGAAACACGACTAGGTCACTTCAAGGCATGGCTTCGTCCGGTGGGTGGTAACCAGCCGCGGCCGCAGCCTCCCACCAGAGTTGGACTGTTTCACACCACCCAGGGGCCACGTGTAGGGATTCCATTTTAAGGGTGCACTCCTACGGACGCGGGTAAAACAGTCCCAAATTCATATAAAAAAATCACTTAAGTACAGTATACAAATAAAAATGATTAACAAAAGTATGAGTAATATTACCACGGTATATTGTTTAGTCACTTTCTTTGTCAACCAAGGTCGAACAATGAATCATGTTCACTATAATTTACAATTACTCATTATTTCCTATAGCTGTTATAGCTTGTTTACAACCACTGAACAATTAACTCTTTTTGTACAGTCAAAGGAACAAATAAAAATTAATAAAAAAACTTGAGAGGTGTCAAGGGACACCCGGATGGAACGAAGTTCCTTTAGAATAATTAGTGAAGGAATTGTAATAATTATTATTTATTATGTACAAAAAACCTGTATACACTCAACAAAAATAATCGTCGCGACACCACACTGTTCAATGCGAAATAGAAAGACGAAACGAAAATATCTGGCTTGCTTTCTATAAGAGAGAGAGAGAGACAGACAGAGAAACATGCGCACGCCGCACGGCTTACAATAGCTTACTATAGCAAAAAGTGTCGTTACAACTTTTCGTCTTAATTTTTTCCGTCTAGCCCCCTTTCGCAACGCGCGATAAGGACCTTCGTTCCAATAATAATAACAACATAATAATATTAATAATAATTGTATATTATTGTCCTAATAAATTGACTTTATTCAGAATCCTCTAAAATTAAAAAAATATTTTTATATAAATTGTAGTAAGTAAATAATGCAATTATTTTATAACTTTTTAGTGCAATTTTACACAGAAAGATTTTTGGAGTCGGTTCTTTTTTTTGTTAAAAATTATTTTATTTCTTACTTTTTAGTGAATCTTGCGTACCATAACTGATTTATCGGAAGTGAATATGGGTAGACCTACTCAACGCGCTGTCCATATATATCTGTCGGAGATGGATTGTAGAATCCGCTGTTTTACAAAATCTCTAGCTGCTTTACAAAACAGTACTGTTTTATAAAACAGCTGAACAACGTTCAGCTGGATTGCTGTTGCGATACGTTTAACAAAACTGCTACCCACCTTTAGACGTAATGCAGAATGACATATCTACAGTGGGACAGGTTTGTTTATTGTATAGGAATATTAAATGGATAGTCACCATTCAAGTAAAAAAGCGTACTCTGATTTACTTTACTGTATTCTGATTTGACTTTCCGTGGCTGGGTCGACGGAGCCCCGCTTAGCGGGGCTCCTATTTTTGTGTCCGTAAGGTTAGAAAAAACCTAAACACGAAGAGGATGACGGGGGCTGTTCGCTCGCTGCGCTCGCTCACGGGCCCCCGTCATCCTCTTCGAACCTAACCTGTCCGTGTCGGGATACACGAAACTCCCGAGCTCGCTTCGCTCGCTCATGGATCAATTTAATTTATTTTCTTTCATAATCCCGATATATTGTCGACTATTATAGTGGTTTAGTATTTACGTCATAAAAAAAATTCATAATTTTTTTGCTATTGACAAGTAAAATAAAGTTAGGTTATTATTGTTAGGACATACAGAGCCGACAAAATTTCGAACTAAAATCAACAATCTGACAGTTAGGCAGTTCATTAGAACTATTCTAGAGACCGTAAACACCACCGGAAAGTCACAAGAAAGCAAAATACACCATTTCGTTTACTTCGACGACGTATTATTTTTCAGTTATTTTGATTTAAATACCAAACTACTAAACCAATTTTCATAAAATTTTAATGGGACCAATCTGAAAGTAAATCCTTTCAAATAAAAAAATAATTTTCCAAATCGGTTGATAAATGACGGAGTTCTGAGGTAACAAACATAAAAAATAAAGAAATAAATAAAAAAATACAACCGAATTGATAACCTCCTCCATTTTGGAAGTCGGTTAAAAAAATCTGTGTCGGGGTACACGAAACTCCCGAGCTCTCTTCACTCGCTCATGGGTCAATTTAATTAATTTTCTTTCATAATCCGGATTTATTGTCGATTAGTATAGTGGTTTAGACTATTATTTACACAAAACAAAATTTTCAACATTTTGTATTTGCTACTAATTTAAAAGTAAAATAAAGTTAAATTATTGTTGATAAGACACACAGAGCGATATGCGACAAAATTTCGAACTAGAGTCTAGAACCTGACAGTTCATTTCACGTTGTTTTACATATTCTCTGATCGTGGACCCGCTTTATTGATAAACGCAAAACGTTAGTACAATTTTGCGTTTTATAGTTAGTTCAGTAATTATGCAAAAACGCTAAACGTTGTTCAGCTGTGTTTCATAACAGTACTGTTTTGTAAATCAGCTAGCAGTTTCGTAAAACAGCTGATTCTACAATCCATCTGCGACATACATATATTAAAACCACTTCAAAAAAATTACCTAATACATTGAGACCTTGTACATATGTAATAATTTCCTATAGTAACTGTACTACAATCTCTGTTTACTTCGACTCGATACTAACTTGAAGAACACTAGGTACCGCGAACATCACGAGACCTAGGTGAAAGTCAGGTCTTTGAACCTAGAAAGTGGTTTCTCAACCATGGAAAACGTTTCATAGTCATTAACCTGACGTGTACCGTGTACTTATATGTACAAAGTATTTAGTTTTGTACCACTTTCTGTAGTATCTATTAAAAACAGCATCAGAATCATGACTGCATGCTGAGTTTAGTACTGTTTAAAATTATTAATAATTATCGCCAGGCGCCTCCTTTTAGATGAGGAGAAGGAAACTAGAAATGTAATAAAAACGAACATGCGACACGGTAGCTCTGTTGGTAGAGCCGTGACACGGCATGTCAAAGGTCGCGAGTGCGAGTCCCGTTAGTGATAGACCATTTTTCAATGTGTCCTTAGAAAATAATACTTTAGTATAGGCATTAAATGCCCTTAAAATTTATAAAATTAATTAAATGTATTCTGTATTCCTCGAAGGGGTAGGTACACACAGTTGTCACCTGTGTATGGACTGTATAATTAGCGATGACGTCACCTAAAGACCTATTAAAATTTGGCGGAATAATTCGGAGTATATTCGGAGTAGAGGTCGGGATGTTTTAGTTGGCACAGCGCCTGGACTATTTATTCGGGAGGCGCAGATTCAAATTATGATGATTACCAAGTTTTGTTTATCACCTAAATGTATAAGCTAAATCAAAATCAATCAAAATCAAAATTTCTTTATTCAAATTAGGCTAAAAATTAGCGCTTTTTGAACGTCAAACATTAAGACAGCCCCCAATAAAGCCCACCCTTCACCGCTTCCTAGTGTTTTAGCTGGAAAGAAGAAGCGGCGCAACAAACTTCCCAGCAACACGTCTGTCTGTATCAAAATTATTCATAGATACTATACAAATCTAAAATTGAATTTATATAAAATAATTATATCTAGTGAGATAAAAAATGATAAAAAAAAGCTCATAAACAATGTATACTTTCTCAAAACAGACTTCATTAAAGTTATAATTACCATCCTTAATCTGTAGTAACATAAAGACAAACAAATAGAAATATCAGAACTAATAAAGCTCCGCGACAAGTCTGAATAGAGTCGTAATGAGAACAATAACATGGAGTAGACATCACACTGGATTGCCGATAAAACAATTTATTTGTCTCGCGCAGTTCTGTCAAGGTAAACTGTGGCCAGGAAGTTAGCGGGTTAAATATTGCAAGGCCGTGTCCAGGAATTTAATTTGGCGGGGGTTCTTCTATCCTTTTTTTTCACGTATGAAACAAGTGTAAACTTTATAATGGAAATAATTTCACTCCTTGTCTGGGATTTGGGGGAGAGAGGGTTGAACCCCAACCCCTCTGGACCTATAAGATATTGGCATAGAGCAATGCTTTCGATAAATCTTTTATTTAATTAATTGATTATTTTATAATTCTGATTGAGCATTTTCTATTCTATTCTATTTTACTATTTGGAGCACTTACCGATTCATTAAGTCCCAGGCACATATGATTGAGTGATTTGCAGCAGTGACCAGTGAATTTATACGGGAACGTAATTATTTTATTTTATTTCAATTTATATATTTAATTAATGTTTAATGTAATAAAAATTCCTTCCCATGAGTATGTAAAACGATTTCGCCATGCGTGTACTCTGCCCAAAGACCGTTAAAAATGTGATCAATAGAAAATAAATGTCACTAAGTCTGATCTGACCTATACCGGCTATAAAATATAAAATATAACTGACAACCGGAAGTTTACGCCGTTGTATTGCTTACTATTGTACTTTATTTAACTATACCTACATTTTTTGTTTATTTTAAGTATTCAACATATTTTTTATTGACTATTTATTTAATAACACATTTTCAATATGTATTCCTCTTATTTTTATTTTTATTATATCAATATATTAGTATATATTTTTGTTTATGGCTTGCCTTCGTCCGTGCGTCACTGCGGGGGTACCAACTGAAAATCAGCGCTGGGCTCTCTGCGCCCAGCAAATGCTGAGTTGGCTGCCCTTTCGGCATGGGCATACTTGACAGCATTATTTTCTTTCTTTTTAATGTTTTTTTGTTTTTTGTGTTTTTGTTTTGTTTTTAAGTATTATAATAATCTGCCTAGCCTTTTCCCAATTACATTGGGGTCAGCTTCCAGTCAAACCGGATGCAGCTTAATACCAGTATTTTACATGGAGCGACTGCCTATCTGACTTCCACAACCCAGTAACTGGGTAACACGATATCTCGTGGTATGACTGGTTGTCAGACTTTCAGGCCTCTGACTACCCGTAACGGCTGTCATAGATCTTAATTTGACAACCGGGACCGACGGTTTAACTTGCTCTCCGAGGCACGGTTTTTAAGTATTAATATTTTTTATTATTTGTTGTGTTGTCGCTGTGTCCGTGTTGAATAAATGTATTTTCTTTCTTCTTTCTTTCTTTCTTTTCCAACTGCCTCGTTGGTTTAGTGGGCCGATCGCAACTGCACAGCATGAGGTCCTGGGTTCGATTCCCGGGTCGGGCAGTGCTATTGGGTTTTTCTATTAGAAAATTCTTGATAGTAGCTCGGAGATTGGAATTATGCGCGGTAGATGGCAATAGGCTCACCATATATTACATGGGACTTAATAACAGAACATTGTGGGTGTACATAAAACTGTGTACATCTCTGCCTACACCTTCGGGATATACAGGCGTGATGCTATGTTATATTATGTTTTCTTTAGCTAACAGATATATAAGACCGAAAGAGAATAAATTACAAGGTTCTCGATACGTAATGATGGTCACCCATCCACAGAGCTTAACCTCAACTGATCGATCTGTACGGAATTTCCTTAGCCACGAGCCCCTCAACAAGTTTCCATGACACTACGTAAATAAATTTGTTAATGAAAAAAGTTTAACTCGCTATTTTGTTACAAGGATGTAACTTCAAAATGGAACGGGAGTAGGTGGCTTTAATTACGTAAACTGTATCGCCGACAATTTAATAAAATTCCGAAAGTAAATGGGCATTTAACTACAAGAGAATCGTTTACTTAAACATTTAAACAAAAGGCACAAATATTGTTGTATATTTGTTTATTGTTTTTTTCCTTTTTTAATAATTTTATTAAAAAAGATCTACGTTTGGCCATCAACTGGCCTGATTTGTTTGTTACTGCATAGTTTTAGTAGGTATATATTCAATTCAATTCAAATAATGTATTGCGAATATAGGTAGATTGATACAGTTGGTGTTTATATAGTTTACCAGTTAAACGACAAACAATTCAAGATAAATCTTTGAAAAGCATTAACGCATGCTTAGCGAACTCTAAAGTTACAATATTAAATGGAAAAAGAATACGGTCGCGAACAGGATTCGAACCTGCGCCTCCCGGATGAATACTCCAGGCGCTCTGACCACTAAGCCATCTCGACCTCTGCTCACGACCGCGAATTCTTCTTCCATATTTTAACACGTCTTATGGCGACGTCATTGCAATCAATTCAGTACCTATACAGGTGACCGAACCGACACGACTAACTTTGCAGCTAATACAATGTCGTAAAGAATGCAATTACCTTAATAATTCAAGATAAATCTTTGAAAAGCATTAACGCATGTTCAAATTCAAATTCAAATTTTTATTCTGTAAATAGGTCTTTACAAACTCTTTTACATGTCTTTTTTAATCTAGAAGGTATTTCCTATCTGACTACCTCGGAGAAGAAAAACCGAAACAAACTCAGAGGTCACTGTCTCTTTTAAAGTCCAGACATCATTTTTATGGTTATGTGAGTGTAATCATGTAGGGCGTCTGGAAAAGCCTTTTGAAGAAAGAACCGTAGCAATTTTAAGTTGACCAGTCCTAACTGACGGCACACATGCATCAGTCACCGTAAAGCTCGAACCATAATTTAGGGAGCTCAACGACCTGTCGCAAGGCGATACCAGATCGGCAGGACATTTGCGTAGGCCATACAAATACAAAAAACTGCCAGACAGTTACAAATCTAAAAGAAAGGGAATATATAACCTACATGATGCTCACATTCACAAATTTCTATTATTATATTCAAAATGTAAATTATATTATGATTTAATCAAAATGAAAATTTTATAACAATGTCAAAGTAATTGTCAAAATCAGATATAAACAATGTCAAAAACAACCAATCTCAAAAAATTTGAACATTATTAAATATTGTTCCATATCCATAATATTATTTTTAATAGCAGATCAATCCCATGCATTTTTGTCGTTCAAATATTCCGAAATTGTGTAATACCCTTTTTTACAAAGTTTGGTTTTAATAACATTTTTAAATTTATTTACGGGTAAATTTCGGATATCAATGGGTAATTTATTGTAAAATCGTATACACTGACCCATGAACGAGTTGCTTACTCTGTGGAGACGGGTACTATGAACAGCAAGGTTGTGCTTATTTCTAGTATTCACAGCATGGACATCTGATAATTTGATAAATTTTGTAAAAAAAATCCCTGAGGGAAACTCTTGGGCCTAAGTTGTAAATAGAGCGAATAGCCCTTTTCTGCAAGACAAAGATGATATTAATGTCAGCAGAGTTTCCCCAGAGAAGAATTCCATATGACATGATGCTATGGAAATAACTGAAATAAACAATCCTGGCCGTATCTACATCAGTTAAATGTCTGATTTTTTTAACAGCAAATGCGGCTGAGCTAAGTCTAGCTGATAGTTTTTCTATGTGCGGACCCCACTGTAATTTGCTGTCAATAGTGATTCCAAGAAACACAGTAGACTCAACAGGGTCCAACTCCAATCCATTTAATGTTACGTTTGATCGTACCTGTTTAACATTTGGCGTTGAAAATTTAATACATTTAGTTTTTTTCTCATTAAGGAGAAGATTGTTAACATTAAACCAGTGAACAACTTTGGAAAGTGCATTGTTTACTTCGTCATAATTGAGTAACTGTCGTTTAATTTTAAAAATTAAAGACGTGTCATCTGCAAACAGTACAATTTCATGATTTTCTTTAATGTAATTGGGCAAGTCGTTAATATAAATGAGGAACAAAAACGGACCAAGAATTGAACCCTGCGGAACTCCCATGGTGACCGCAGATCCTGAAGATTTTGTGCCATTAACATCAACCCTCTGAATTCTATTGTTTAAATACGAAGTCAGAAGATTGAGAGCCTTGTTCCTTATTCCATAGTGGTGTAATTTTCTGACTAGTGTACAATGATGGACGCAGTCGAAGGCCTTTGACAAGTCGCAAAATATGCCAACAGCATCCTGCGAATTCTCCCAGGCCTCGAAAATATTCTTCAGCAGTTCCACGCCTGCATCCGTAGTCGAACGACCCCGCGTAAAACCAAATTGCTTTTCATGGAGTAAATCGTTTTTATTAAAATGACCTAGCATCTGGTTTAAAATAATTTTTTCAAAAATTTTACTTAAGGTAGGTAGAATTGAAATAGGTCGAAAATTTGTGGGGTCGGACGCGCTACCAGATTTAAACAATGGTACTACTTTACTTAGTTTTATTAAGTCAGGAAATACACCAGAAGCGACACAAGAGTTGAACACGATTGCTAAATAGGGAGAAATAACATCAATTATTGAAGAGATAGTATATACTGAAAGTCCCCACAAGTCTGATGTTTTCTTTACATCAAGACTTTTAAAACTATTTTTAATGTCTTTCGCGTTAACAAACGTAAATTCAAAAATTGAGTCACACTCTGTTACACAACTTATCAGCAGAGAATAAGCAGCAGTAGAAGAAGACAAAAGAGTTTTGGTTGTAATGATGGGAATATTAGTAAAGAAATGCTCAAACTCTGTTGCCACCTCCATATCCGCTTCTATTTTTCTATTATCTATTTTCAAGTGGAAGTCACGGTTACGCACCGTAGTCCTTCCCGTTTCCGTATTTATAATGTTCCAGGTGGTCTTAATTTTATTAGAAGATATTTTTATTTTATTTTTTAAATGGATTGATTTTGCAGCGGAACAGGCTCTTTTAAACAATTTAGAGTAGTTTTTGACATATTCTATAAAGTCAGAATTGTAATTAAATGATTTTTCATGATATAATTCGTATAGTCTCTGTCTACTTTTATAAATACCAGGAGTTGCCCAGTCACTAAAAGCAACGCGATCACTAACCACTATAGTTTTTGGTGTGAATACCTTACTGAATTCATGATTAATTAAATTAAATAATGCACTATATGCTGAATCTGGATTCTCATGGTACGGCAATATAGGGAGTTTTTGTACCAAGTTATTTTTAAAGCAGCTTAATCTGCCCACATTTATTGGTACAAAAGTCACTTGTGCTCTTTGAATTCCAAAATTTTTCCTCAGAAGTGTCAACAATTGGCCACAGTGATCAGAGTCTAATTTATTTATGATTGACTTGTTGATTGGCTTTATATTAGTAAAAATATTATCAATACAAGTAGCACTAGTGGCAGTTATTCGTGTTGGTTCAAAGAAAATGTTGTACATATTGTGTGATTTAAATAAACTTATAAATCTATTAGTAATAGTTGATTTTTCTAATATATTAATATTAAAGTCTCCACAGGTAACAACTGTTTTATTAGAAATACAACATTTAAATAACACATCCTCCAAAATGTTTTCAAAGGTATCATAGTGTGCACATGGAGGTCTATATACACTTATTATAATGTACTGCTCAAATTCAATACAAGCTATTTCAATAACTCGCTCAACAGAGAGGCCCACTATGTCTAATCTTTCTTTGAATTTAATGTTTTTATTTATAATTATTAAAGAGCCACCACGTACCATGTTTACTCTGCTGAATGAGCTAGCGACGTTATGGTTTTTAAAGTTGAACATGAACTGGCTGTTTTTAACCAATGTTCAGTAATACATAAAATATCAATACAACCAGAGTTCATGAACAACTCCAACTCCAAGTCTTTACCCAACAAACTCTGAATATTCTGGTGAACTATTTTTATATAGTTTTTATTATTATTAATTACATTATTAGATTTTGATGGGTGTGATATAAAATTTAAATAGGTATTTGAATGAATGATATTATTACATGCTTAGCGAACTCTAAAGTTACAATATTAAATGAAAAAAGAAAAGAGAAGAAAAGTGTCGGTTCGGTCACCTGTATAGGTACTGAATTGATTGCAATGACGTCGCCATAAGACGTGTTAAAATATGGAAGAAGAATTCGCGGTGGTGAGCAGAGGTCGAGATGGCTTAGTGGTCAGAGCGCCTGGAGTATTCATCCGGGAGGCGCAGGTTCGAATCCTGTTCGCGATCGTATTCTTTTTCCATTTAATATTGTAACTTTAGAGTTCGCTAAGCATGCGTTGATGCTTTTCAAAGATTTATCTTGAATTATTAAGGTAATTGCATTCTTTACGACATTGTATTAGCTGCAAAGTTGGTCGCGTCGGTTCGGTCACCTGTATAGGTACTGAATTGATTGCAATGACGTCGCCATAAGACGTGTTAAAATATGGAAGAAGAATTCGCGGGCGTGAGCAGAGGTTGAGATGGCTTAGTGGTCAGAGCGCCTGGAGTATTCATCCGGGAGGCGCAGGTTCGAATCCTGTTCGCGACCGTGTTCTTTTTCCATTTAATATTGTAACTTTAAAGGACAAACATTTAGTGCAACTCTAATGCCCGGTTAGTGGACATGTCTGAAATGTGAGTATGCACCAGTAGATGTCTCCTAATTCCTCGAGGATACAAGCGTGATGCTATGAAGGTATTTCAGAATTATGCGTATGATTTCAATTGGTCAGTGAAGCGTACTTCCTAAAGGCGGACAGGCTTCGCAATAAAGTTGGAGATTCCATACATAATGTATGTAGATACTATTTTCCTTTATATTAGCATTTACAAGATATTGGCCCGGTTAGTGGAGTGTGATAGTAGGATAACATCAGAACCTGGTGCATGGATAACATTTGGTGTGACATGGCTAGATGGAAGGAGACCCTATCGGTGGCGGTTTCCATGAACAACAGCATTCTCAATGTACACCCTGTACGTCAGGCAGGCGGCCGGTCATAAAACATTGCCAAAACTTTAGCAGCATGCAATTTCGGAAGAAAGTGGAAGAATAATACATGCTGCGCTGACCCCAAATAAATTGGGATAAGGGCATATTTTGCCATTTGGCATGCATATACAACGCATTTACGTAATTTTTTCCTGATGTGGCATTGAAAAAATCACATTGGTACATGCCAGGTTTGAACCCACAACCTGTGGCTCATCAGGCGGGCCCGTAACCACTCGGCGACCACAACGCCTTCTCTGTATGTTAAGAGGCCCTTGCCCTGCAGTGGGACAGTTATGGGCTGGTTTTTTTTCTGATGTGACACCCCATTGTTTCTGGCTGATATAATAACATATTGCGCCTTTTAGGCGAAGGATTAGGCAGAAGTCTACTATCGTTGTAGACACACATTTAATCAATGCGGTTTAAATCCCATGTACCGAGCACAATTAAAAACTCTGTGCTAGTACTGGTGGATTTCTAACAGAAAAATCTAACAACACGGCCTAGCTCAGGAATCGAACCTGGAACCTCGCACTCAGCAGCCACACTTGCAATCAATGAAGCAGTTTAAGGTGCTATTATTATTGTTAAAATTCTGGATGTAGGTATATAATTAATATGTTAAAACTTGATTGAGGTAATGGCAATGTACAAGTAAATATTACAATAATTATTCAGCCTTCATTTTGCAAATACAAGGTTGTACAGGTTCCCTGTCCACAAACCAGACATAATAATTAAACAATTGTCGTGTATCATATGTGATAGATAGGACAGGGAAAGGTTTAAGATAGCTGTATTACAAATTAAAGGAAAGCAATCTATAAAACTATATAAATAATAATAGCCCGGTTAGTGGAGTGTGATAACATCAGAACCTGGCGCATGGATAACATTTGGTGTGACATAGCTTGATAGAAGGAGACCGTATTGGTGGCGGTTACCACCAACAACAGCATTCCCAAAGAGGGTTGACGTCAGGCAGGCGGCCGGCCACAAAACATAGCCAAAACTTTACCAGCATCTCAGATATAGGTATGCTGCGCCGCCCCCAAATAAATTGGGATAAGGGCAGGGGGATGATGATGAATCTATAAAACTATATACTAGATTACAAATCAATAAAAAATATACTATTTAAAATACTTTTTTTTTGCGTATACTAAGTCAGTTATATAACAGATGCCGCGCTGCAAGCGCACAGCCTATATTTATTTATTTATTTATTTATTTATTTATTTATTTATTTATTCTTTATGCACAAAATAGTACAAAGGCGGTCTTAATGCCATAGGCATTTTCTGCCAGACAACCTTGAGGCGATGCAGAGACAAAACATGGTAGATGCACCAGAAGTCATGAAAAACGAAGGGAAGTAGATTAATAAAATAATAAATTAAACATACACTTAGGAGAAAGTTACATACATAAATAATAGATACATATAAAAACACATTATACACACACACATACATACATATATATATATATATATATATAACAGTTAACGTTGACAGGAATCTGAACTAATTTTATTATATAAATATTTCCGTACCTTCACTTTAAAAGAGTACCGACTGTTCACCATCCTGATTTCAACAGGGAGAGCATTCCAGAATAAGATAGATTGGACAAAGAAGGTTGAGTGAATAAAGTCAGAGCGATGCGAAGGACATTGAAGGAGACGGTTATTGCTGGAACGAAGATATTTCGTATGATTTGTACATACATACTGAAAATGAGAAGTAAGGTAAGAAGGAGAATTGGGAGAGAAGAGTAACGAAAAAAGAGTAGTTAATGCTCGCATATGTCTGCGTTGGCGAATAGGAAACCATTTTAGCAACGAACGCTGCGCTGACACATGGTCATACTTACGTAGATTAAAGACGAATCGAATGCAGTTATTTAGAAGACGGTCAAGTTTGTTTAGTAGATCTGCATTCAGGTCGAAGTAGCACACATCACCATAGTCAATTATAGGGAAAATTAAGGTCTGGACAAGCATTGCCTTGGTTTTAAGCGGAAGAAGGTTTCTGAGGCGATAAAGAGTCCGTAGTGTTCCCGTAACTTTTTGGCTAACTCTTGCAACTTGGGTTTGCCAGCTAAGGGTGTTGTCAATGAACAAACCAAGGTTTTTGACATTATTACTAAACGGGATAATCTGTCCGTTAAATATGATTGGTGGAAGTGTGAAACAGCTGAGCTTGTTTAAACTACGATGACTACCTATAATAATGGCTTGACACTTATCTGGATTGACTGCAACCCCAAACATGTCGGACCATTCCCTTATAGCCGACAAATCATCATTGATTTTATTAATCGCCCCAGATACACTTTCCACCCCCGCTTGACAGTATAACTGCAAGTCATCGGCGTAAAGATGATAAGCACACTGAAGTTTTTGAGTAATGAAATTAATAAATATAGAAAATAAAAGAGGAGAAAGGATGCCGCCTTGTGGGACGCCAGTTACTAGGTCAAGCCAAGTTGACGAAGATTCATCAACATGGACAGACTGCTGACGGTCCCGAAGGTATGAAGAAAACCACCCCAGTGCTTCTTGAGAGACCATTAGATGGGAGAGAATGGACAGGAGAATATCGTGACTGACGGTATTAAACGCATTGGAAAAATCAACCAAAACTAAGACAGAAACTTTGGTTTCCTCCATACCCGCTTTTATATCGCCAGTCACTTTAAGGAGGGCGGACACGGTGCTATATCCAGGCCTAAACCCAGACTGAAAAGGACTTAAAAGGTTGTTATGGTGAATAAAACAGGAGAATTGCCTATGCACACAGGCTTCTAGCACCTTGGACAGGAAGGGGAGGATGGAAATTGGTCGGAAGTGGTTAGGAAGAGAGGGGTTGGAAACCTTTGGAAGGGGAAGAACATAAGCTTTGCACCACAAAGCAGGGAAGGATCCGGAATACAAAGAGAAGTTAATAATATGGGTTAAGGGGGGAAGGAGGTGGTCCAGTAATGTTACAATCATTCTGCGACTGATATTGTCACAGCCCACTGCTTTGGATTTAATGGAAAGGATTATCTTTTTGATCTCATCTTCTGCAACTGGAGAAAGGTGAAACAGATCTATGTCAGGGCGCGTTAGACTAGATATTGAATTCAGTGTCTGCTGTTTAATAAGACTATCCAACGGAGAAGAAGTGGAGAAATGGTTGTTAAGGACGTCTAAGCCAATTGAATTAGGAAGGTCTAAATGTCGCGACTTGCCGATACCTAAAGTTCCAAGAAACTTCCAAATATCAGCAGAAGAAGAGGAAGAGATGTTATCTAGAATATGGCGGCGCTTAGCATTGCGTATCATCTGATTACACCGATTTCTTGCAGTTTTGAAGAGTTTCCAATTCTCCTCAACACGATCTATTTTATATTTGCGAAAAGCACGGTCTCTACGCCTCATCGCCATTAGAACGACCCTAGTCATCCATGGCGCGGGAGGACGTTTCAGCTTGACTTTTTTGACAGGAGCGCTAATATCATAGATGTCGATCACTGACTGATTAAATATTCTAACCTTGTCATCTATTGTTGTGGCTTCCTCCAAATGTTTCCAGTCGATCTCTGACGCATCTTTTCGGAGTTTTTCGATGTCCATCCGCGCAAAACAGCGCCTGTACAGAACCTTGGCCTTGGGTTTAGGGGGTTTCAGGATGTAGGTAAGGAAAATTAGGTCATGGTGAGAAAATCCAGGTGCAACAATTTGACCATGGGAGGAAACAAGGGAAGGATTGGAGGTAATGATTAAGTCGAGCCAGGTATCCTCAGCCATATGGTTATGGTGAGTGGGTTGGAGAGGAAGAACATGCAAGCTAACTGACTCGATCAGATGCAGGAGCTTTCGGGAGCGAGGGGAGTTATGAGAAAGGAGGTTTGTGTTGAAATCTCCCATGATGATATGATGAACATACTCAGAACCCAGAGATTCTAATACCGATTCGAATTCAGTGAAGTAGTCAACAGTAGGGGGACAGTAAACAACACCAAGAATTACTTTAGCACCTTTGACACAAACCTCAAGGAAAATAAACTCGCTAGCAGCAGAATAGTTTGAAGAGGAAGAAGATACAATTTTGAAGGAAAAATCACTGCGAAGATATATACCAACACCACCCCCTCCCTTGCCAATACGGTCATTACGGATAAGTACAAATCCAGGAAGAGGATAAGTGGTGGAGAGTAGTTGAGGCTTGAGCCAGGTCTCAGAAATCAGGATGGCGTGCACATCAGTGTTGGTGAACGCCTCATGTAAATCGCTGTAGTGACTCGGGATACTTTGTGCATTGAGATGGCATACGTTGAACAGGCGGCCACTTTGTTGATTAAATTTGTCACGTAAAGTATCTCCAAGGGTGTCGGTAGTGGAACAAAAACTATCATCAAAAGAGAAAACAGATTCATTGGCAGAATGAAATGATTCATTATCATCGGATAACATAAATACTAATAAATACTAATAATATATAAATATAAAAATAAGTGGGTACAATGTACTATAAAAATAAAATACCAAGTGCAAAGGTAAACAAAACACCGTTTGCATCTCTGCACCACCCGCCAGCTAACAATAAAAGTAACATAACTTCTAAGGTTAACTTTAAAAAAACAATGACACAAACCAAACAACACCATAGACTGCCAAACATAAACAGTTATTTCTCAACTGGACCGTGAATCGAATTGCTGCGATCTATGGATCTATGTAATGTAACGTCTGTTAACGTATCCGAACGCAATATACAACATAGATTATCTGTGGACTGTGTACAAATATTTTGCAATGTAATGTATTGAAGATCGTATGGTTAATTTAATAAACAAATTCATCTTCAAGAAATAAAGAGATTAATCTGATTGAGAACAAAAAATTAATTAATATCGATGGTGAGTTTCACAAAAAAAAGAATAATAGGATAAGATAATGTAAACAAAGTTATTGCTATTTACGGGTTATTTTGTTTTCAGCTGCCCCGCCTACAACTCTGCCTGCTGCTGAGGTTGCACCCTGAGCCTTTGGAAACTTCGTCATGAGAGAGTTCAATTCTTCAAGATGTGTAATCTTGTGCCGGCTGCCATCGGGGGCTTTTATATTTATGACTCCATCCTGAGTCCAGCATGCACGCATACCGAAATGAAGACGAGTCTTGGCGAAGATTAATTGTCTTGATTTTGTCAGGAACTCCTTGATTGTGATGGAAGACCCCTTCAAACCCGTCTTTGACCTCCAAACAGAAGATTTGACATCCTCACAGAAGAACTTGACAAGAATAGGCCTATGGTGATCTTTGTTTGAGGCCCCAAGTCTATGGCAGACCTTAATGGACGATGCAGTTATATTCTTGAGGGATAACCTGTTGTTTACCACGTCTAAAACAACTGCTTTGCTATCCTCCTTATCCACTTCAGCAACGCCCAAGAATATCAGAGCTTTCCGCCGGTGTCTCGTCTCCATGACGTCAACCTGCCTTGAGCACTCGTTGATCTGCTTACGGAGGAGCCCGAGCATACTGAACATGAGCTCTCGAAACGTC
Source organism: Xylocampa areola (assembly GCA_935421205.1). NCBI lineage: Eukaryota > Metazoa > Arthropoda > Insecta > Lepidoptera > Noctuidae > Xylocampa > Xylocampa areola. The sequence continues at coordinate 19,473,395 of OW285205.1, read as the reverse complement.
CGGAACTCTTCAGCTACCTTAGCCACGGTGTCCTTGGCCGGCCCCGCAGATTGTATTTGCGCCTCAAGATCGCCCATTTTCTTTAGAAAATTCTCTTCAAGAGTCTTCTGCGCAGACAGTATTTCAGCAATTTGTGACATTGTGAAAGATTTTTGTGACAGTTATTAGTTTTACGTGTTTATGTCCCTGTGTACGTAAAGTTGATATAAGCTGGCAGGTGGTGTAAATTAGTGCTTTTGTCACATTAAATTTACAGCTAATGTGAGTACCGCTTTAATTTTAAATAAATTGTCATAAAAACTGAATAATAACACTTTATTTTACGTAAGATAAAATTCGCAACTCAGAGACACGTCTATCCTTATTTCGCACCTACCCTATACTTTTGTGCGCCTATAGTGCGCCGTCTTATGCATAGTACACGAAAATTTCTGAGATAAGCGCCAGATGTTAACATACGATAGGGCACTGACCTCTGTGCTATTATTGTATTTATTACTTTTATTCAACTTATAAATAGTTGTTTTTTAATTTTGTACAATAAGGCCACTGCTTTAAATAAAAACAGCTTGTATTCGACATTTTCTTACAAAACAGTACAAGTTTTTAAAAGGTAAGTAAACGATCGTGTCTAGGTATGGATAAAAATACGAATGATTTATTATCATGTTGTTTCCTTGATGCTGTGTAAAGTTAATTTTTTTTGTGTTTATTTTAAGGTAGATACTATTTGACCTTTGCTTTTTTGTCGTATCTGGTGCATCGTCTGGCGCCCTGCGTCTGTTGTTATTTATATCGTAGTTTCGATAAATCTTAAATTGTTATAAAAGTTCGTAGTATTGAGATTGCGTCATTTAATATTCAACGGAGTAACATTGGTTTTCTCTAACAGAGTGCGGCTTCATAACAGTATTGTACATGGAGCGACTGCCTATATAACCTCCACAACCTTGTTACTGGGTAACGCCATATCCCGTGGTAAATCTGTTAGTCATACTTTCACGTGTCTGACTACAAAGACATATTTTTCTTTAATTTTCATGCTCTTGATAGACATTTAGAAATTAAACTAAAATAAAACCCGCTATTTTCATGGCTGTACACTTATTTATCGTCTTGTTCCCAAATTGGTACCGATGGCAGCGGAATTAAAACTCGCGACTTATAGCTGTAGTGATTTACAAGTTGTCGGTACAAATTAACTATGTTGCTGACCGTACCTACCATCTACCGTGCTATAATGAGGTAGTACCAATAATTTAATGTCGAATGATTTTATCGTAGCACTAGTTGTAGTGCGTAGTTTTGATTAACACATATCATAATTGTTATATCTTAAGTTGTCGCGATCACTACACATTCTAAAAAGCTTTTAACCGGATTAATCGAGTGTATTATTGGTTTTGTTTTTCCTGACGTTTCGAACACTTTGTAGAGACGTGGTCACAGGATCCTACACTGTGTTCGCAACGTTAGGAAAAACAAAACCAATAATACACTCGATTAATCCGGTTAAAAGTTGTTTTATTATTACATTACATATCATATTATAATAATTTCAATAGGTAATATATTTCTAATGCCCCCAAACTAGATAGCTAGGTGTTAAGGCGCAGATTGGGAGAGGTCTGCGATAAGCTGAGTTGATTAAATATATTTTATGTATCTAAAAGTTGTCACGGTGGCAAAGTGGTTACGGGTCCACCTCTTCAGCCATAAGTTGCGCGTTCAAACCTGGCATGTACCAATGTGACTTTTTTTAATGTCATATGTACTTTCTTAGTTACTCTAAGACATCACAGACAGACGGTGAAAGAAGACATCGTAAGGAAACCTGAACTAGAGTATAATAGCCTGAAATGGCCAACCCGGGGTAAACTAGCATGGTGATAAGTGTTCATACCTTCTCTGTATGAGAAGAGGAGCTTGCCCTACAGTAGGATAGTTATGGGCTGGTAATATACATGAGAAATTATTTGATATATGTGAATAGATCTTTCGAAGATTCTTTTACAAGTCAGTTATATTAGACTAGATGTGCCCCGCAAATGTTGTACTGCCATATAAATTTTCTGGATAGGCCCACCCTTATCACCTAGGGGTATAAAATAGCCTACGAACTATTCTCAGGCCTACCAAATATAAACAAAAAAAAAAACGAAAACTCGGTCAAGCCGTTTCGGAGGAGATCGTTAACAAAACACTGTGACACGAGATTATTATTATATATTTTTCATAAAAATCGATGAAGCCGTTTCGGAGAAACACCGAAACAAACTAAGAGTTCTAGGTCTCTTCTAAAGCAGGTGCAGGCAGGATTGTCTGGATTTACTAATCTATATACCTTTTAAAGCCATTGCAATTCTTGTAAGATAAGATCGTCTTACCAGAAAAAAAAAACACGCACAGCTTGACGTATTCCAGAAAAACAATTCAATTCTCTTGAATAGTACAACAAAAATAAATTTCTCTCGGATTATTGGAATTTACTGTTATGAAATTCTTAGAAGCAGTTCAGAGTACGGAATATTGCCGGCAATAGGCTCCCTGCCTATGGGATTTACATGGGTCTTATGACGTCATCATGACGACGTCATGTAATAAGTTTGTACGTTATGAGATGTCTGCCTAACCCTTTAGGAAACATAGGTTCTGCCACGAGGATACGGCACAGCACACGCTGGAGGTGTGCCCTGCATGGGCCGAACGGCGTCACGATCTTATCGGGGCAGTGGGGGCGGGTGATCTCTCGTTTCCAGCCGTAATCATACATGGTCGTCAGCGAAAGCGAATGGGGTGCCGTTGCTACCTTTTGTGAGGTCGTGATGCTGGCGAAGAAGGCGGCGGAAAGGAAGAGAGAGGCAAACCACCCGCCACCGAAAGCGTTCCAGGCGTGACCGGAGGGCACTTAACCATCTCCGGTCACCGTGAGCCGTGGAATTCGGGCGATGGACATGGGTTGTTAGCCGCCCGACCAGCGCCCAGCCGAGACGGCCACGCACCACGCTTTAATAATTTTTATGAAGCGACTCTGAAGGCTAACTTTGGCCAGACTGCACAAATCCCGGAGTATTTGTTCACACCCGTCAACGGACCATAATCTGCCGGGGTTACGGTTTTCAATTACATTGAGGTCAGCTTCCAGTCAAACCAGATGCAGCTTTATACCAGTATTTTACATGGAGCGACTGCTTATCTGACCTCCACAACCCAGTTACAGGGTAACACGATATCTCGTGGTATGAGGGGTTGTCAGACTTTCAGGCCTCTGACTACCCGTAATGGTTGTCATAGATCTTAATTTGACAACCAGGACCGACGGCAGATATTGTGTACCTACCTAATAACTTTATATTTTTAATACATACCTAGTTTTCCTGAGGCAGCGTTAACAGATTTTATGCCTTAGGTATTACTTAGGGACCGTTAATTTTTATTTGAAACGATCATTTATTACTGTTTTACGGCATAATAGGCAATTTAATTTACCCTTTTAATAGTTTAATCGCAAATGATTATTAATTTATAGGCTTAACTAAATTGTTTTAAAGGCCGGCTACGACTGCAATATAGTTTTATTAGTGTAGAGACAAGTACACCATATAAAAAATTAAAATAAGGGGTCTTATTAGAAAATTTTCTGCAGTACTGTCCCCCGACTGCGGTTAAAATTGTTCAGTACCTACCTTCTTTTTTACTTTTTAGTACACACATGGCAGGCTTGGTTTTATATATATATATGCAGGCGACTAACTAACTGCCTCGATGGTCTAGTGGTCCCAAGCGCGAATGCTGAGCAGGAGGTCTTGGGTTCGATTCCCGGGTCGGGCAAAGTGTTATTGAGTTTTTCTGTTAGGAAATTCTCAGTAGCAGTTTGGAATTGTGCCCGTTTCATGGCAATAGGTTCACCACCTATTACATGGGACTCAATAACAGCATTGGTGAAGTGTGGGTGTACAATTGTGTACACCTCTGCCTACCCCTTCGGGGAATACAGGCGTGATGCTATGTTATGTTATGTGGGCGAAGCCGTGTATACGACGACGGAACGCTTGACCATCGCCTGCGCACTCGCCAATCTAAAACATCGCTTTACTCATACTCTCCTTCTTTCTTAGTGCTTTAGACTTTCTTCTCTTGTAACTCTCTCTTCTATCTCTGTGCTGTAACCTGTACTTGTATCTCTTGACTGTGTGGTGCAATAAACTTTTCATTTCGTGTATCACAAAGGACTTATTTTCATTCATTTGTACACTGCTTATGTCGCTAATGAGTAAGGGGCTTACCTATATAGTCAAGGGCGGATCGTGAGGTTGTGAGGCCCTGGGCTACTACTAGTAGGGGGCCTACCTTTATATGTGTGGAAAATCCATCATATACGTTGAGCCAGACTCATGCCGACTAAAAATCACACAGTTAATTAATAATATTGTCGATGGTCTTTAATGGGGGCCGTTTATATCCACAGGGCCCTGGGCTGCAGCCCAAAAAGCCCTTATATAGATCCGCCCCTGTACTATATACAGGGGCGGATCTATATAAGGGCTTTTTGGGCACTAGCGGCCCATCGTCGACATTTGCTTTTTAATTTTTTTTTGTAGATATTGATATGTTCTTTAATCTTGTAGAACATTTTTTTGTTCTATCATCAAAAGTTTCCGCAGCGCATGCGATGATAGACATTTTATGGCAATTTTTTTTACACCCTGGTAAACATTATTGATGTTTTTGTAGGGATCCCTAATATTTTCTAGTAATAAATAAGGCCTAAGTTATTCAGAGATAATGTAGCATTCTAATGGTGAAAGAATGTTTGAAATCGGGTTAGTAGTTTTTGAGTTTATTCGCTACAAACATACAAATTACAAATCTTTCCTGTTTATATAATAACTTTCGTGAGGCATAATCATATTAGTTATTGTTCACCGGTTACTTTCCTCTTTATAATATTAGTTTAGAAGGGTAGATGTAAATGTAGTCAAATTTACGATTTTTTTCATACCTTATTATGTATAATAGCTACATTATTACTTTTTTTAAACCTTCCTACCCTATGTTACCCGGGAAAATGTAAGGATTATAACGATACATTAAAGATACCTACATCTAAACTAAACTGCGGTTGGCGCAGTAGTCGAGATACCAGCTGCTGCGTCGCGTGTCGCAGGTTCGATTCCTGCACGGAGCAAATATTTGTATGATCTACAGATCATTGTTCCGGTTCTTTTGGAAATGGCCTCTTGCAAAAACTCAGAGGGGTTCTGTCTGCGTAACCGGACAATATCTAAGGCGAGGCAGTTTGATGCCTCCAGCTAGAGCATATTTTAAAATACTACAAACTAAGCAACAGCACTAAGGGCGTTCCTCTTAGCGCTTTTTGTAGTGTAACAGAAAAAAATATGTGAAAGAGTATATATATGCCATTGAAAAAGTCACATTGGTAATTGCTAGGGTTGAATTCACAACCTGTGACTCAATAGGCGGGCTTGTAACCAATAAGCCATACAATATTAATATTGCAAAAAATTTGCAACATAAAAAAGTAAACATAACATAGCATAACGCCCGTGTTCCCCGAAGGGGTAAGCAGAGGTGTACACAATTGTAGACCCACATTTCACCAATGCTGTTATTAAGTCCCAATAGGTGGTGAGTCTATTGCCATCAACCGGGCACAATTCCCAACTCCAGGCTGCTACTGAGAATTTCCTAACTGAAAAACTCAATAACACTTTGCCCGACCCGGGAATCGAACCAGAGACCTGCTCAGCAGTCGCGCTTGGGACCACTAGACCAAAGAGGCAGTTACAAAAAGTATGTAGGTACAATTTCTACCTCAGACCTATTTTAAACCCAGACATGATTCGTCATTTATAATTTAATAAAAAAAGAAACCAGTTGAACGCAATAAAACTTAAACAAAAAATATAAACATAAGCAAAAACTTGTTTATTGTTTTTCAGCTATTATTTTTTCGTCCATGAACCGTATTCTTACCGCTATTATTTTTTGTCGGTTTTGATTTGATAGGCATTAATTATAGTATTGAATAGTCGAATGGTGACTGGGCACCTAAATACTATAACGTTATGTAATCTATAGTACCAAAACGTTTATGACGAATTGATTTATCTATTCCTAATTTTATGATCGCAAAAAAAAAACAAAGAAATAAACAAATGAAAATAAAACTCACCTGCTCCCGCGAACGAAATCTAATAAACAAAAAACAACCACAAAAACGAAAAACACTGGTTGGAAAAAAAAACAAAACTCGCGAATGGCAGTTCGTAATTTTAACTAAGAACTGACAGTTGGGGATTGTGCCAAGCGGAATCGTAGTGGGTCCCAAAATTTAGAATTACTACAAAATTTTGTGATACACTCTTATTTTCAGACTTTCGAAACAGATTTTTCGAGCTAGCAACGAGTGCATCAGTTTGTACGGTACAGTAATGAATGGTGAAGCGAGGTGCCTGCTTGAACGGCTTTGGCGGTAAATGTGTGTCTTAAAATGTGATTGGCGCTACACATCTTGATACTTTTGATTGGATTTCGCGCGACGGGAAGTTTACTTAAACGTCTTATGTACAACGCCAAGCATTTAAAATCATTCATCTTCTTACAGTGCAGTTTGTAGAGCAATGAGTTTAATTGAATAGAAGATTTTAATCTTATACTAAACACAACATTTTATTGTCAAAAAATGTTTCAACAAAAGATGTCTTCTTAGCTACCATTTTAAATACCTGTAATTATGAAAGTAAATCCGGTTTCATATTCTTAAATCGCATTCATCGTATAGAGGACGTAACTGACTTCTGAGTCAAAAAAATTTAGTTAATGATAATAACGTCAAAATGTCTCAGAAAATCTTCATAATTATTACAATATTAATAGTTTTCAAACGCATGTGTAAAAAGGTTATATTTTTTTTTGCAATGAAAATTCTGTATTAAATATCACAAACGATACTTTGCAAAAATTAAATTTAGCACACTCACCAAGTATCAAGACGTCACCGTCGCAGTACTTAGTGTAGCGGTCTGAGTCTCGAATCGACTTGGCATTTTGGCTGACAAAACGCTCGCGCCGAGGTTGGATAGTATGGAGTAACATTGAGTTTGAAAAACTTATTTATTCTTTATTGGTGCATTGATGTCAATTTTTATTATGTTAACTTTATTGGTCTCTATAAAATTTTACTCAATCTAAATGTTATAATAATGGTGGAATGTGCCTCGCTCTGGATATTTTTTTTTTACATCTTATTGTACTTGTTCCAAGCAAATAACGTTTGAGATGGAATTTGAATAGGTAATCAGTAATAATGATGATTGTTAATTATGATATATTTGTTTGTACAAATATATATCTACGAATATCGATTGAATTAAATTTTATCACACCCTTTTCTAAGTGGAAATCCTTCATGCACGTTTTCCCAGACTCCTACCGACTAAAATAACACGGTCTTACCCAAACATTAAATGGAGTGCTCTATAGGAGGTTATGGTTCGACGAAAAACACCGTTACTTTATCCAGCGTTGAGTGCTGCCGTGTCGGGCCTGGTGCTGGACGGACGATAAACTAAACAAGTCGGACGCTACGGCAAGATCTCTCAATTAAACCTCAATTAAGGTACGTCGCGTATATAATACTAGATATAATATATGTAGGACGAGCGAAGAGACCATATAAATTTTATTGATAGGAGTCTATAAGCGTCGTGTGTCCTAAAATTAGTTAACGTAGCATATATCGGACACGAAAAACTCAACAACACTCAGCAATCCGCGCGTTAAATCTAGGACTTCATTCTAAGCAGCTGCGCTAGCGTCGTAGAATGATGAGTTGATTTCATATTAAAAATCACCGTAGACTATTAGTCTGATTTCATCTTATAAATCTACACAATATATTTACTGTTTTTAAGGTCAAATTTTGATTAATCAAGGATAAATCAGAGATAAAACCATTTTTGGAAACAATTTTACATTAACACATAATTCATCAAATTTATGATCCAGTTATGAAAGGTCAATATGCTAATGTTATTTTTAATAATATCTTTTGTCATAGTTCTTAATATATAGCTGATTTATTTGTTTTTATTTTTTACCTCTAATGGGTCTACATTTGGCCGCCAACTTGGCTGATGGTAAACGACGGTGTGGCCGAGGAAACACGTAGATCGAGAAGAAATCTATTTATGTAGAACTCTATCTGTACCGACTAGAACCAAGTATTCCCCACTACCCTTTACTTAGATACCTTCCGGGAATGCAGCTACATTAGCCGTAACGTGGTTTTACAAACCATTAAAAACATCTCTCAGGTGTGCTGGTTTCCTCACGATGTTTTCCTTCATCATTTTAAGCAAGTGATGTTTTTTCTTACAAGGTCGCCCCACAAATATTTCCTGTATCTTGAAATTAACAGGCACCAAAATCACATGCAACGTGCATGTGATTTCTAGATAACTAGACACAGAACAATTATCTATATAAATAATCGTTTCCAGTTTGAATAAAATTAATATGACTGTGATGCAAAAGCGTTCTCTTAACCCAGCGCTCTTGATGAGTGAAAAGCAAGACCGTTTTTCTGGCCCCTTTGGTTGACGCTTTCATATCACATAAATTGTATTTCAGTTTGTGTTAAATAATTAATAATTAAATTGACGTCAGGCAGGCGGTCGGTCATAAAACATTGCTAAAACTTTAGCAGCATGCGAGATATAGGTATACTGCGCCGACCCCAAGTAAATTGGAATAAGGACAGGGGGATGATGATGATGATGATGAATTAATCATTAACTACCAATTTTATTGCAAAAATTAATACTTTTCTCTTGATGGATTGAGGGCAAGGATTACATGAATCAAAGGGAAGTTAATGATAACGTGACGATTGTCAGAGTAGAATAGAAAAGAAAACATATTGCACCGCCTTCAAATAATTTGGGATCAGGGCAGGAAGAAGTTGGTAGAACCTTGGTTTTAGCCGTTAAGTTCCTATCGCTATATAAATAAATAAGCCGCTTGACATACCATCCTAGACCCAGCGCAATAATTTTGGTAGCACTATTCGAAAGGTTTGGGTCTACACGCTTCTCAAATTGTGCTACCAATTTTTTTTTTATTAGAAATTGTTTTCACATGAGGCTTTTTGGCGCCCCTTGCCACCTAGTTCCCAGAGTGGCACCTATTCTAGCTCTACCCCAGGACCTGTGCTCTCTCGACCACTGCACTAAAACGTGCCGACATTCATTACAAAAGAATAATCAAATGACTACCTACTTTATAATACAAGCCGTCTCCATACAACAGAGCATGTGGCGGCGTATGCGTCTATAGGTAAGCTTCCCACGCTGAACTGTGATGCAATTCTAGTGTCTAATGTCAGAGGTGCCCGTTTTTTGTACACCGTTAGCCCTGCACAAATGCTGTGGGGAGCATTTAAAAAGCGAATAGCGGTTTGAAGCGAGTCAAACGTGACTACAAAATGCAATATTTTTTCAATTCTATCGATTCGAGGTGTTATATAGTTATCTTAAATAAAGAATTTCTGCAGTTATGATTTGCATTCAATGTCTGTAATGTAGCGGAACTCATTTATATTTCAATGTCAGTTTATTTAGTATTTTGTCTATTCTTAGCCCTATTCAAGTGATTCGTGGTCTAAGTGGGAATGATTAGGTCGCGTTTTTTCAAGCGGTAGTACCTGTAAGTTTTTAATTAAAAATTGCAGGGCTTGTACGTTAGTACAAGCTTGTGGCGTATGTATGAAGAGACGGCGATTTCATTAGCAGAAAGCACTAAAAACTGTGATTTGATTCTGTATAATAATGTCGTTACCGTGCCCATTTTTCCACTTTGTCCTAATAAACCAACAGTGTCATAAACCAAAGCTCATCTGCCAACAATAAAACAGCATTAGAATTCAAACGGCTAAATAAGGTTATCGTTGTCGCGTTGTGCCGCAGGAGTAGTGTGTGGGGCACGTCATAAGCGACTCGCGTTTAAGCAAAGTATGTCAATTACTTACGGTATATTGAAGACGCCTAGATAAAAAAGTAATAGCGGTCATTCATCTATAGACTGATCGCGTGACCGTTTACCGACCAGGTTGCTACTAGCTTTGAATGCCCCAAACGTGTACAGATGCAAGTTATTAAAACTACCTTTCAAGTGAAGATAATGAGACACAATTAATTAACCTATTATTATCGGTTTCCAGAGGCCTAGTGACGCTCAATGAATTAAGGTTACAGATAAATCTTTGAAAAGCATTAACGCATGCTTAGCGTACTCAAAATTATAATTTTAAATGGAAAAAGATTACGGTCGGGAGCAGAATTCGAAACTGCGCCTCCCGGATAAATACTCCAGGCGCTCTGACCACTAAGTCTTCTCGACCTCTGCTCACTACCGTGAATTATTTGATCTGAAGGTTGTATAGTCCCTTATTTATTTTCTGTGATTCGTAACTAGGTTTTGGATTTTGTGAGAAGAATTATGAAATGCTGCACACAAAATCCAATGCCGATTAACTGGAAGTGGCAGTGAATCGTTAATATAATGACATGTAATCGGTAAATCATTAGTTCATTACGCGCAAAATTCCCGCAATAATATTAAATGTCAAAGGTTATGTGTTTTTGTTTGTCATAGTTCGCGGAAATTACTTGTGGGTCTTACTAAAGGAGGTAGCGGGAGCGACAGGCGGGTAGTTTGCAGTTTCAAAGTTTAATGTCAAAGGTGCATCTTTTTGTTTACCGTTAATCTAGCGTAGTGTGTGGTTTATGTTATAAGTGAGAGCGGAAAGCAATTTAATAATATAATTCATAATTTAGATCGCTTTTAATACGGGATTGTTTACCATAACTGGTGAACAATAATTATCTTCTTCTTATCGTGTTGTTGATGAACAACCTAGTGTTTAAACCAACCGTAGGTCTCTGACATGGCTTTATACACCATCAAGAACATCTCTCAGATGTGCTGGTTACCTAACGATGTTTTTTTTCACCGTTTTATGCAAGTGATAATCAATTTATAATATACACATGATTTTGGAATGACAGTGGTGCGTGTCTTGGATTTGAACTTCCGAGCTTTGACTTATCAGTCCAACGGTTATACCACTAGGCTATCACTGCTCAGTAACAATAATTATAATGAATCCTTTTATATTATGTATTTACTTTAAATAACACTGTTTATTTAGATTTAGATTCACGAGAGTCCTCTTTTCTCGCGGGAACTGCATATTCCTGAGATCAACAATATCCTATGTCCTATTTCAAAAATGAAGAAAATTTACGGCTCTTTGTATATGGAGCGAAACCGAGTTAACACAAAAGATAATAAATACACTAACACCGAACAATTATCTACGTTTAAACATTTTTTTTTATATCTGAACCTGATTTTGTAAATAAATCTGGAAACTCCCGCTATATAAATGTCACGGAGACACGAGAAGCGACTGACAGGAATGGAAACAAGAAATTGTAAACAGAATTCTAGAAATCATTTTCAATGCCTAATTTTAAAATCAGATTGCTGTATGATCCATGTCATAAGTGGTAGCGCATAAAAATATTTATATGTAAAATAATGTCGATTGCATAAAAAACATTACTTATTATAAAAACGTTGTGTTGAATCTATTAAATAAAAACTGCTGTTTTATAAACAGTACATATGAGTTAGACTAAACTGTGCTGTTCTAATTTCACTGATGCAGTATATTGCCATCAACCGGGCTCAATTCCAAGCTCCGGGCTGCTACTGAGAACTAAACCTAATAACACTTAGGGGGACCAATAGGAATTTAAAAAAAGCTATTTCCTTTCTAAACCTCGAATTGGTATATCAATCTAATATAATTTCGTCTGTATACATGATGGATCTGTAGGACATGGAGGGTCGTAGCCTCCTTCTATAAACCAGTTCTACTCCAGGCCGCAGAACTGGATTTGAGAAAGGCTGATCAGTCTCAGACACGAAAGCACTAGAGTCTAGAGGCAACCACCCCGGCGCTCATTCGAAGTAAGGTGAAAAGCCGCATCCACACCATCACTGTTAGGGGAAAGATAGGGTTGTTATTGCTAAGTAAACTTTAGACTCGAAATGTTTGCACAACGATATTCAGAGGGGCTTAAAGTCTCCCCCGTGACGTGCCACAGAGCACAGAGGGGCCACTGGTTTGATCCACCCGAGCTAACAGTGCCCCTTCTTAAGTGCTGAGATGGCCGTGCGGTGGAAGTCAGTAGAATTCCGACATCTCCCTCACTATCAGGTGAGGGGCGTCCATCAGGATTTTCACACGTCAGTAAAAAACGTATCGATTGCATAACATATTGAAAACATATGATACCTTAGCATCACGCTTGTATTCCCCTTAGGGGTATGCAGAGGTGTACATAATTGGACACCCATACTTCACCAATGCTGTTATTAAGTCCCATGAAATAAGCGGTGAGCCTATTGCCATCATATGCTCAGGAGTCGCGCGTGGGATCACTAAACTAACATGGCAGTTATTGATACGTATGAAATTTTCTAAATCTTAGGGACGCCATTTGTAAAGAGGCGGAGCTCAGATTGGTTCCTTCATACGGGCGTCACTCCGCCGTATCTTCTCGCTTGCACGATTCCACGGCGGGACTCGGCAGAGATGGCAGCGATAACACCGTCTTTGTACCGCCACAAAGGTCTGTATCGGTCACAATTGTCCTATTGTACCACGATGACAGAATTAGATTTTTGTTTATCTGTACTTGTCAGACGTACATGGTGATAACTTGATAAGCTTTCTTTTAGTGGAGGCTCCAAGCAAGCTCCAATTTCTTTTTAGGGTTCTGTAAGAAAAGTGTCCACGCCGTGTGCCTATCTGTCTGTCACAGAGCTTAAAGATATACTTTTAGCTATGGGTAGCCAGTTGAATCACAATTGATGTTGTCAAAGAATATACTATGTATATAACAATTCAATCTGCCTAGCCTTTTCCCAACTACTTTGGGGTCGGCTTCCAGTCAAACCGGATTCAGCTTAATACCAGTATTTTACATGGAGCGACTGCCTATCTGACCTCCACAACCCTGTTTCTGGGTAACACGATATATCGTTGTAAGACTTTCAGGCCTCTAGATCTATGATAGACCGGGACCGACAGTTTAACGTGCTCTCTAACGACGGGTCCCGATATGAAATTATTGTCACCCATCCACAAACCAACCGCGGCTAGCGCAGCTTAACCACGATCGATCGATCGATCTGTGCGGCTGTTACTTAGCTACGAGCCTCATAATCTGTGAACACATCATCACACCTATATTCCCGGAAGGTATGGTGAATAATATATATAATAAGACCTTATTAAAACCTACCGAGTGTATTTCGGAATTCCGGGCGGCTACTGGCAATTTCCTATCAAGAAAATTTAATAATATATATATATTATATATTGCCTGACTAGGGAATCGAACCCAGAACATAAGATCAGTAGCAGGCGTACGCTTGCGTCCGCTACATTAATGAGACAATAGATTTGTAATAAGTAGGTGATGGGTTCAGTGGTACGGAACCCATTACTATAACTCGTACTTGACCGGTATTAAAGATTTGAAAGCTCTGGCGTTGATTGAAATAATGCTATTTTGGAAGTTAATGAACCTTTTATTCAACTTTAACGAGTGGGTGAGTAATTACAGGCGTTAACGTTAATGCTACAAAAGGCATAACAGTTAAATTTTATTGTTAGATAAATACATTGCAAAATAAAATGCTAATGCCACTTGTAGTATCAAAAAGTCTTTGGTCCCTTACTCATGGTTGAGCTATTGAATAGAATCAGGTGTTACTTTGTGGAAGTACATTACAATGGATGCAAATAAATGCAATATTGTGGAAGTAGCTAGTACTTCCACAATATTGAGGGTTGTCATGCAATTATCCGTGCACCGCTCGCCCGCAAATATATGCACATACGTAAGCGGTGAAAATTGCAAATACCACCAACTACTCTACACGTGTTTGGGCTCCTTACGGGGCATTGTGAGGAGCTGCTAGACCGTGCAGTGGCCTATTGCATTACGTTCCTACCTTATCGGTCCACTTAAGTTCTCATGCTTTATTTAAGTTCTTAAATTTAATAAGACTGAACAAGATTATGTCATGTTTTTATTTTATGTATTAATAATAAATTTTGTGTGCATTGATCCCTTGATATTATTCTTACATTTTTGCTTAAAATACTGTTTATATAAGTTCTAACAATATTGTGTATAATTCTGACTTATAAATATCACCAAATATTCCACCGTTACGATTTATTTAATAATTATGAGAAATAAAGTAAATGACATCTCTTATAAGTAGTCAGTTACCAAAACTCATTGCTATTCTCAAATGAATTGACAAATTCATCATTATTTGGTGCCACGTCATCAGTCGTTTCATAATTTGCGAGATCAATCTTATCAGCTAAAAATGTATCAGCTGCGTATGTAGAAGTCTTTTCAGTTGAAAAGAAACTGTCCATTCTGTTTGTAGTTACTATAGTCTTTGGAACATTCTTCTCTGAAGTCTTCTCATTACTACCTTCTTCAGAGCTCTTTTCGTTACTCTTCTCTTCAGAACTATCTTTAACTATTTTATTATCTTTTTTATTGACGTCTTCCGTGTGATTCTTTTCAGGTTCTGGTTCGGGTTGACAGAATTCTCCCCAGAAGTGCCATCCGTGTGGGCAGATGAAGATTTGGGGATGTAAGATACCGTTTTTAATGAGGCAAACGTAGTAATGGTTGGAGCTTAGAGGTAGGACTCCATGTTGGCCAATCGTTTGACATTCCGGTACTGGTTTTGTGACGCACTGGCTGTTTTCTAGTTTTATCTGGAATGCAAAACGAAATATTATGTTAAATAGTTACGGGAAGTAATTAAGGCAGTGTGAGGTCCACACTAGGCAACCGTTTATGAAGAATACAATTGTTTTTCACGCACTTATGGATAACTAAGTAATATCTTGCAAATGCATGGATTACATGCCTGCTATTACAAGTAGTTGTACGGTAGTCACATTGGATAATTTCAAATCTGTTTAAAAAAAGGTTGAGTGATCGAACACCTTACCCAAAAAGCTCTTAAATAAAGTTTTTTTTTAAAGGAATCAGTTGGATTCTCGCAATCATCGAAAGCTGAAGGAAGACTTACCGAGCACTGAGCTGTAGCTGGATTATATGCATAATGTCTTGGGCACAGAGCCTCTCTGTGTTCTGCAGGTCTGCCATCAAGCATACCTTCAGGGGGTGAGCAGAGGTGGAACTTCCTGCAGTCGTAGGCGTCTGGGAATATTCCCACCTGTGAAATAAACATACTCAGAAGAGGAGTGCTTAAGGACCAAGGGATTGCAAAAGGAAGTCCATCCAATCAAAGTCAGGAAGTCATCCAATAGATGGTATTGGATGATTACAATATTTTTATGGTTAAATACCTGTTCACAAGTATGCTCAAACTCTTGGGCAGACTCGCTACATTCAGGCACCGGTTCCTTGGAGCACTGGCCCAGGCGAGCATTGCAGGTGAAGCCTTCTTCGCATTCCTCTAGAGGCACCTGGAATTTTATAAGAGATTGATTTAAAAATAGTGAAGATATTTTCTGATCTATGTCACATCAGTTAGCCTTATATTTATTGATTCTGTCGATCCAAAGTAGATTCTTCTTTTCTTTTTATATTTTATATATTAATAAAGAATCTATTTAGTGGAAGTCTGGAAGCTTGGCCTTCTTAGATGCGACCACAACTTATGTCAGATTCAGAGAACTGTTTTACAAAAACTTATTAACGGAAAAAAAGCTCTACAATTATAATGGAAGTTCTAAATTACCTTTAGCCACCCAACAGGCAGTGGTACGCAGGTTACAGCCTGGCTGCAGTTCTGGCAGGCCATGCCAGCTCGGGTACAGATGCCTTCGACGTCGAGCTCCCCGGAGCCTAGGGTGAGGCCTAGGGGGACGCCAGCCATGCGGTTGCCATTGATGACGCCGCGAAGGTCGAAAGAGGTTGTCAGCTGGATTGATATGATTTTATAAACAATTTTTAGCTTTTATTATGTCCGTGTAATATTTAAAAGTGGTCATTTTCTTTGGTCTTCGGTATTTTTTCTTAATATTTCCGTGCTTTGGAAGTAATGTTAAACCGGTGAAATGGGTGATTTCTAGGAGCGTTTGAGCGACTTCGTGCTTGAGATGGTACATCTGTCCTTGCAGTTGTTAATGAATAGCATTCGCTAAGCCAATTAAGAGGGTTACGACAGGTTTTGACTCTTGAGTCTAGGTTAGTTTATAAGTAAATGAATGAAAAAAAAAAGATTACGTTATTCAGAAAAATTAAAATCATATAATGACATCCCTATTTGGTTCAGAAAAAACCATTACGCTCTGTCTGATCGACCTTAATTAAATGTAAACAGAGCTGATAATAGAGTTCTTTTAGCATACGGTACTTTATAATATAATACTATTATTTATGAATTCTATAAACAAGAATTTCCTTAAAACTTTGCGGCACTGAGTATTTTTGAGGAAGTTGTAGATCTATAATTATTCACAAACAAAGAGATAGGATAAAAGACCAGTACCTACTATTATATTTCAGACAGTCTGGTCATGATTTTTGACCATCAGCTGAGGTCTTAAAGTCTGATTTAGAAACTAGTATGTAATAGGAAGTAGCGTCAGTCACCGAGAAGTTGTGTGGAAATAGTTTATCATGGTATGGACATGTGATGCAAAAGGATGACGATCATGTGACGAGGAAGGTTTTGATTTGTAATGTGGATGACTAGGGATAATAGTAGAGGAAGACCGAAGAAGAAATGGATGGATTGCGTGAAAGATGGTGTGGTGAGAAAGGAAGTGACTAGTGAGATGACGGCTGATAGAGATGTATGGAAGAAGACCGACTGTGCTGACCACACATAAACTGGACTAAGACAAGGGGATGTAGTTAATGATACAAAATTCGTATTAAAGAAAGTACTTACCGAACCAGAAAAAGCAAAAACAGCCAACAAAATGAATTTAGACCACATTTTCATACAAAAACACAAGCGTCCACAATCGAAGTATAATTTAAAACTAATAAGATTTCGTACCATTTAAAATGCGTAAAATTGTAAGGCCGCTGATCTTTGACATTATTATCTGGGTTTTAAAGATAAAAATATAATATTTACCAATTAAAATCACTTTTGTTTTTGATTGGTCGTATTTCTTGTTATTTATAAACGTAAAACATCACTCTTGTATTCACCAAACACTTAGACAAAGGTATACTTCTGAAGGAGACATAATTTCCTTCCTGATCCTTTAATCAATCACCTTGCCTGCTAGTTTTATCCACCTCACTAGGCAAAGGACTTGCCCTTTTGATTTTCAAAGTCTTATTTTATCATTATAATAAAACAACTTTTAACCGGATTAATCGTGTGTATTATTGGTTTTTTGTTTTTCCTGACGTTTCGAATACTTTGCAGCGTTCGTGGTCGCGGGAGGTCTTATTTTATCATCATTATCATCAAATGCACTACAGCCGCAGGTGGGCCTTGGCCTGATCGAGAGTTTTTTTCAAGGTTTCCTATTATTAGCATTGTCTTTCCAGTCTGTCCATATTCTTGAGAACTTGTTCAACGCCATCCAACCCAGAGCGTTGGTCTAACTCGATTCCATCGACCGTCTGATTTTCTGTCGAGAAAATGTTTTGGTGTTCTAACGTTCACCATTCGTAGGATATGTCCTGCCCAACGAAGACGTCCCAACTTAATGGTAATAATTTCTTCAACTTTTTATGGGGGATTCCCCCCATCGTTTTGGTAGTTTGCCTCGAATCATCGTGGTTATTGTAGGCCAAAGGGCGGAAGTCGACAGACATGACTATGTTTTTAGTTTTACGGATTTTACACCAACGTCAATAGGTAGTGATTTGTGAATGGGGGCGCTGTTTTATTTCATAAATTAGTACCCAAGATATGTATTACGCTCGAGCATAGTATCCACGCGAAGAAAGTAAAATAAATTAATTTCAAAAAACATAATAACCTTTTTTTGTAAGCCATGAAATCCTCAGCAGGGCCAATATTCCCGTTGTTCATTATCTTTTATTTCTATTTGAAACTTTATTCTTTATAGTCGCATTGTGGGCATTAGGACCAAAAATTTTATTTGATGAGCGGGCTCGTTTGGTTGTCTTATATTGCAGAGTTTATTAAGTTAATAAAAGTTTATCTCATTGTTATTTAGATTTGATTTGGTTATAAGGTTTCTGTATTCGTAAAGTGTGGAAGTATTATTGTGACGTTTTAAATATTTATTTCGAGAAACAGATGTGGGTATACTTCGCTTTGTGGCTAACTAGTAGCATGACTATGATCTGATGGAATAAAACCTTCTGTACCCAAAGAGGGGTTTAATCAAGATTTTGCAAATAGACGGGCAAGGAAGACTGGAGAGCGTTAGGTACTTCGTTCGATTTTTCGACCGGGCTACATCCCGATACACGACTAGTCGCTTCACGGCATGGCTTCGTTTGGTCGGTGGTAGGTAACCAACCGCGGCCGAAGCCTCCCACCAGAATTGTGTTGCCTATTCTACACCATCCAACCCCCCACGTGTAGGGATTCCAGTTTAACGGTACAGTCCTACGGACACGGGCAACACAGCCTCCAACATTTCCTGGACCACCTGGTCCACTTTATACCCAAGTGTGATTGGGTTGTTCTGTTAGGAAAATACTTATTAGTAGCCCGGAGTCTGGGATTGTGCCCAGTCGATGACAATAGCCTCAACAACCATTTCATGAGATTTAGTATCAGTTTCGGTGAAATGTGGGTGTACAACAGCAGCAGAGGTATACTCTGCCTATCCCCTCGAGGAATACAGGCGTGCTATTTAAAATAAGTACACAAGTTACCTATCTCCTATGTACTAATTACAAATACGACATTTGTAAATGTATTATTTAAATTCATAGACGTATCATTACCTGTTCAGGTTATTGTAAAATATGGTTTATTAACTACTTCGTGCAGTAAATCATGCGATGTATTAGTGGCATTGCGCAAACTGCAACTGCGCATCCTATAGATCGACCAGTATAAGATGGCACGTGGCGAAATGTGGAACTAAGTTTAAAAGTGCAGTTTCTTTTGCAAACAGGGTCGCCTTGTAAGCTCAAGATACACTGGGCACTTGAAGACGGTCGTTGACTCACGCCCTTTAAAATCACAATTCGCTAGTAAGTCAATCGCATTGGTTAATTTTGAAGCAAAATTATAATAATGTTATGTCTAGACGTTTAATGTTACTGAACATGGCCGTCCTTGAGGCCTAATAGGTTTGAAATGATGCGTCGGTTAAGTGACTAGCTAAATAGTAAGATTAAAACATTATTTGTTTATCTTTTTTAGATTAATTATTTGTATATATTTATGTTAATAATTATGAAATCACGTGACATATTTATAAGGTCAAGAAAATTATGAAGATAATGTTAGAATTAGAAAAACTTCATCAATTTTGCAAAACGCCTTATAAAATAATAGCAGCAACATGTTTTGTTGCGAGCACACAAAGCTACTGAGTTGGACAGGCGTTATTATTTTAGCGGATTCTCGAAATATTATCGAGAGGATTCGGTGCCAAAAGCCAATAGAATCGTATATCGGAACCTGTCGGTATTGGTCATAAAAATGCCATACCGAAAGTAATTTTAAATGATGCATGACCTGGAATATTATTTCTTCCTACAAATCTAGATTTTGGATCGAAGCACTCGACGCTCGAACCACAGAACCTACATAAAACCAATAAACAGTAGAGTTTTATTATAAAACTAGCTGTACCCGTTACTTCTTTCACGTTGGACTTGTAAAAAGGGATAATATTAATTGCACATCAAATAAATAATCACCTATCAATTTATTTCCATCATTTATATACTATTTTACACCAAATTAAATTATTTCACTACAAATAAACTAATTATTGTTTAACAAAACCAGTAGGTATTGGCAGATATTATGAAAATATCAATCAACACTGCGAAAATCATATCATAAATAATGACTGCACAGCAAATTAACGAAAGCGTACATACATAATACTCACACTCATAGCAAAATAATAATCCGTGTATTATATCCTAATTAGCTAATACCTATCAAATAGTAGAATAATTTCTAACGAATATAGTTTGTACGGTGTATTTTTTCATGGTATTCCGGAACCTCATTGAGGAACCCCGACACGGACAGGTCAGGTTCGAAGGGGGTAGGTGAGTTTTCTTTTTTTTTTTTATGGTTTAGGTGGCAACCGAGCAGACGGCTCGCCTGATGGTAAGCGATTACCGCCGCCCATGGACACCCGCAACCCCAGAGGAGTCACAAGTGCGTTGCCGGCCTTTTAAGGGGTTTGGGCCTCCGGTATCCTCACTCACTCGGCGAAACACAACACAGGCATTGTTTCACGCCGGTTTTCTGTGAGGCCGTGGTATCACTCCGGTCGAGCCGGCCCATTCGTGCCGAAGCATGGCTCTCCCACGGTGAAAAGTGAGTGAGCGTAGCGAGCAAACTACCCGCGTCATCCCCTTCATGGTTAATTTTTTTTTGACCTTCATACGCGAAAATAGGAGCCCCACGAAGCGGGGCTCCGTCGCGTCGACCTGGCCGTAAACTTTTAGACAGACAGTCCCAAATTAAAGTTTCACATTAAAGTCCCAAAAACGGAAATTTTTATTATATTAAATGGAAAAAGAATACGGTCGCGAACAGGATTCGAACCTGCGCCTCCCGGATGAATACTCCAGGCGCTCTGACCACTAAGCCATCTCGACCTCTGCTCACCACCGCGAATTCTTCTTCCATATTTTAACACGTCTTATGGCGACGTTATTGCAATCAATTCAGTCCCTATACTTGACCTGGAGTATTCATCCGGGAGGCGCATGTTCGAATCCTGTTCGCGACCGTATTCTTTTTCCATTTAATATAATAACTTTAGAGTTCGCTAAGCATGCGTTAATGCTTTTTAATGATTTATCTTGAACGGAAATTTTTATTAAGGCATCATTTTAATGCAAGTTTTCATTTAACCTTTCGGCTCAGTAACGTACAGATCTGTACGTTGTAACAATAAAAATCTATTGTGTCTGCTAATGACTGACGCAACAGCTTAAATATTGATATTTATTATACACTTAGAAAGGTTAGCTTTTAGTAAAGTTCATTTATTTACTCATTCTATATTTGTAATAGCTGTTCAACGTGACGTTGGGTTTATATTTCGGGTCTGTCAGTGTTATCGATTTTTTTTATTAGTACCCTGTTATTTAGAATTGTCTCCGGGAAATGGCATTAGGCGCTCCACCAAGAGGTGGGTAAAACGTAAAGGAATCGGCCTAAATATGGGTATTCGGTTTTCCTCTGCTAATGTAACCTATGTATGTATCTGATCTATAGGTAGCGCCCCCGCCAAGACGAGCCGAAGAAAGCGGGGCTCCACCTACCGCTTCTCGAAGCGTTTCGTCGTATTTTCGAAACTGCCTCATTGGTCTAGTGGCTGCAAGAGTGCCTGCTGAGTGTGTGATCTTGGGTTCGATTCCCGGGTCGGGCAAAGTGTTATTGAGTTTTTCTGTTAGGAATTTCTCAGTAGCAGTCCGGATTTAGGAAGTTGGCGGTGTGACACCCCCGCGCTTCGGAGAGTACGTAAAGCCGATCTTATGACTGATCTCTCTCCCGTCGTTTCGGTTTACCGTCCAATCGGACTATGAGAGTGAAGGAAGAAGGGGTTGCACCTGTATTTGCACATACACTTATGCACTATAATATCTCCTGCATACTTGGCTGATCTCCGTGGAGATAGGCCGCTGTGATTGAAAATTCTGTCGAGAAAATATACATAGATAGTATCCGATCCAGTAGGAACAACAGAAGGGTTCAAAATGTTACTGACTTGCGAAACCAAAGTATAGTTTATCACTGTCCACATGACACTTGAAATGGAATTGAAAAGGAAATTGGACAGACACAACAAACTGATAAGGACACAATAAAGGGATATTTATGAAAATCATGTGGCTTACTTATATTTGTTCATTTCCCGTACAAATGTCGGCAGGGTCCAAACAGCCACAGGACTAAAGTTATAAATTATTGGAAAGAAACATACGGCCGAGAGCAGGAAGCTGCCTCATTGGTCTAGTGGCTGCAAGAGTGACTGCTGAGTGTGTGATCTTGGGTTCGATTCCCGGGTCGGGCAAAGTGGCAGACTTGATAACAGCATTGGTGAAATGTGGGTGTACAATTGTGTTCACCTCTGCCTACCCCTTCGGGGAATACAGGCGTGACGCTATGTTATGTTATATATTTTTTTTTGAATTTTTATTTTATTGAAAATAAAAAAAAATGCGTGAAGCAAAATCTTTGTACCTCTTTATACAAAAATAACGCTGATAGAGGAGTATGAAATTATGCACAGTTAAAGTATATGTGGGGAACAAACAATTTTTTTTTTTATAAAATATGCATTAGAAATTCATTAAATTTGTTACGGGTAGTCAGAGGCCTGAAAGTCTGACAACCAGTCCCGTAGTACCACGAGATACCGTGTTACCCATTAACTGGGTTGTTGAGGTCAGATAGGCAGTCACTCCATGTAAAATTCGGGTATTAAGCTGCTTCAGGTTGACTGGAAGCCGGCCACAATGTAATTGGAAAAGGCTAGGCAGATCGAAGTCTGTCCTATTGGAATTTGAAGTATAACTGTAAGACTAAAGGGTTGAATTGTCACCATGTCACCGTATTGAAGTAATACACGTAATTATTTTTATGCATATTTTTCAACACACTTGCTCGTAAAGTGTCTCTTATTGTACCGCTTTTAGGTTAAATCCTAGTATGAAACAGTTTGAACTTTTGGTCAATACAAACTCGGGCGAATTAGGCCCTCGCCTTCCGGTTTGCAATCCTCGTATGTAGGCAATGATTAATTTAGTTCACTTGCATCATATCTATATCAGTCTAGTCACTGTATAACGACTGAACAGATAGCGATGACAACACCATACGACGTATTCAAATGTGGAAAACGAATTCGAAATAGTGGGCAGAAATCAGGATAGTCTAGGTGGCAGAGTGCCTAGAGTTCTCATTCGGGGGTGCAGGTTCAAATCCTGCTCACGAACGTTTTTATTATTACACAAAAATGTATACTTTAGAGTTCACCGTGCAATGCTTTTGATAGGGTTATTTATATTCATTGTAATTTTATGTTTATAATGCTGAAGAAATGTCATGAGGAAATCGGCACAGCTGAGAGACTTTTCGAAAGTGGAAATCAAGTTTCTGAGGTATTTTCATAGCAGTTGGGGGACATTACTGTGGGACCTTTTCTTATGGGTCTTCGTTACCTTGCTTTTTGCTTTTTAGTTTCAACATGGCAGGCGTATTTCCTTATTATTAAAGTAATAATTCTTTTACAAGTATCATTAAATTTCTGAAAACTTCATGTACTGAAAGATCAATCTTTGAAAAGTATTAACGCATGGTTAGCGAACTCTAAAGTTATAATATTGAATGGAAAATGAATACGGTCGCGAGCAGGATTCGGTCACCGGTATAGGGACTGAAAAGATAGCAATGACGTCACCGGAAGACGTGTTAAAATGTGGAAGAAGAATTCACGATAGTGAGCAGAGGTCGAGATGGCTTAGTGGTCAGAGCGCTTGGAGTATTTATCCGGGAAGCGCAGGTTCGAATCCTGCTCGCGACCGTATTATAATATTAAAATTTCAGGTACGTGCTTGTCAAATATTTCATGGCCGTAATCTATGAAGGTAGGTAATCAAGTATTTCGCCAGGCCAACAGCATGCTAATTTATGCAATTAAAGTTTGTCGTGGGGCTTATGCGAAAAGTGTTTGAACCAAGACTGATCAGTGTTGACTGACTTCAAAATTATTTTCGATAGCATCAAAGAAAATGGAGATCAACTATCCATGAAATGTGGAGACGGCACGATGTTTAATATGGAGAAGAAGAATAAAGCAAGTAATATGTTGCATCGATCTGAGGTGCTCATAGAAAGTTTTAATCGTGGTTGTTTCTTGCTCAATGATCAATAAGGTTTGGTGCTGGAGTTGGGCGACTAAGTTTAAAGTTATAAAAACTTTTTTTTTTGGTCGAGATTATACGATCATCGGCTGGATATGAAGCTGTGCCTCCGGATAAATAGTGATAGCCTTGTGGTATGACCGTTAGACCGGCAAGTTAAAGGTCGCAAGTTCGAATCCAAGGCACGCACCACCGAATTTTCCAGTCATGTGCGTGTAAGAAATTAATTATCACTTGCTTAAAACGGTGAAGGAAAACATCGTGAGGAAACCAGTACAACTGAGAAAAGGTCTCGATGGCTTGACCTCTGACACTAGGTTGTTCATCAACCACACGATAAGAAGAAGAACGTTGTGACGGATTCTTACCGACTAGAAACCACACTGTCCACCTTTAACGGAGTCCCGGGATCACCGCTGAATTCACTGCAACCCCGAGTGGTTGTGGCCCACCTGAAAGATGTTCTCGATGGTGTGTTTATTGATGCGATTTAAAATCTGACAATGGTTGTTCATCAACAAGATGAAAGAAAGAAACTCCACGAGCTTTATCAACTACGCTATCTTGAACTCTGCTATTTTAATTTTTTCTTCCACGTGATTAAGTAATATTAATAACATTTATGACTAGGTCATCGTCATGTAATGAGCGGAACGAGCATGGTCCTATTTTATCTGGTTCTGCTTTCGCACTACTTTTGCATTTAGCCAATGATAAGTAAAAATTTTACTGTTTGCTGCATACGAATAGGTTAGTCATCGGTATAGGGATTGAATAGATAGCGATGGCGTCACCAAAAGACGTATTAAAGTGTGGAAGAAGAATTTGGAGTGATGAGCAGAGTTCGAGTCGGCTTAATGGTAGGCAGAGAGTAGAGCAGGGTGCTTGAAGTATTTATCCGGGACGGATCGTCTTTCGAAATGGTCTTAAAATGGAAAATACTTTGGGTCATCTCAAAACAATCTCTCTGTACATGTTTTGGCACTTATTATTAAAGAAAGACACATTTTATTTACATGTACAGTCAGCATCAAAACTAGGTAACTTATTTAACACATTTTAGAAGTTTCTTATAAAGTGAAGTTGTTTTATCGAACATTCACATCTATTTTTTTTTTAAACATTAAAAAATCCATCAAAAAAGTAAGTGTGAAAAAAGGAGCCAAGTGCGGTACTAACAAACGATGCCAATGGTTGACGGTGTCGACAAAAGAGGTGTGTTCTAAATGGGCTCCAAGTTTAATCGCATTTTCTCAAATGATAACTATTTATAAAAATTATAAATATAAATTTTATAAAATATGTTTTCTAATAATTATAATTAACTGATTGAAATTACTAGGTAATCATTTCATGCGATATAACATTTAATTTTATTTAAGCCGTTGGCTCGGTAATTAGCAGACACAATAGATTTTTATTGTTATGAAGTACGTGTTTGTACGTGGCTGAGCCTAAGGGGGAAATATTACTAGGGATAATTATAATGTATGTTGCGAAAAACATAGAAAAAAAAACTATGAATTAATTACTAATCATTTTATTATAATTATTATAATTCAACATATTACTAGTATAATCTAAAGACCCTTCTATGGTGTAAAAATAACAAAAAAAAAAAGAAAATCTAACTACATATTAGGAAATTGAACTCTTAAAGCCCACTGATATACTTCTAATATAATTATGCACCTGACTGTACATTTCCTTGGAAGCGTGACAGACGATATTATCTTTAATGGTACCTCGGCATGGTTCGTTAATTCCTCCTAAGGAAATTCTCGTATTTGTGTAGGGAAAAAATATCGCGACTTATTGGAAAAGGAAAAGAATTGCTAAGTGGGTTAGTTGATTTTCGTAAACCTGGAGGGGCCATGTTTTTGGAGACCCGATTACCTATTTAGAAATTTCCCTAAGAGAGTTATTCAATTTGTGGATCGTGAAAGGCGTTTCATTCCTGATTCTGGGTTCGACTCCCGGGTAGTGCATATTGGGTTACAGATAAATGTTTCATAGCAAACTCTAAAGTCATATTTTTGTTGTGAGAAGAAAACGCCGCCCGTTTTCGAGATTTGAACCTAAACCTTGTGGATATTTACTCCAGAAGCAGTGAGCATTGGTCAGGATATCTCAGTTGGCAGAGCATCTGAAATCTATCGCCACGTACCGAGCACAATTCGAAACTCACAAAACACAGAAAACGTCAATAACACTTTACCCGACCCGGGAATCGGACCTGAGACCTGATGCTCAGCAGTCGCGCTTGGGACCACTAGACCAACGAGGCAGTTTGACTTTGAGTCTGGGGATATCTGCGTATTGTAATGTTATGTTTACATTTAACTAGCGACGCACGGGTATATAATAGATTAACCTACGTAAGCCAATTAAATTTATTTTTCGGCGACTTGGTAGCATATTAAATTTATCTACTTCCAAAAAATCTTAATTAGGAATTATAATATATATATAAACTATCTGTGAAAAATTATCTAAACGATGGTGAAAACCGCAACACAATCCGTTGTGTGGTTTAGGAGGAGTTAGTGGATAAACAGACAGATAGGCGCGGAAAGCGACTTTGCCTTATACTATAGAGATGATTTTAAGAACCTTTTTTTCTTAGTAAGAGGTGACCGCGAATGCTGCAGTGTTCCAAACGTCGTCTTCTTCAGTGGTTCACTCTTGACTGGGTGGTCGTGGTTTCAGAGTACCACTACAAGTAATGGTTCGCACAATGCGTCTCTACTAGCTTTTGTTGTTGGCATCACGAGAATATTGTACTATGAAAGATTGTGTGTAATTTTTTAGAACGTCTGTCCAGCGTGTGGGTTATCACCATTAGAAACGTATAACCCCCTAAACCTACCTAACCTAGGGACTTTTCTATCACCCGCTAACTTAATAGAGCCTAAAGAGAACCTATCTGCATGGCATGAGAATTCCTGGCCTATATGGAGGTCCCTTAATCACTCCGAACCGAAGTGGGGCGATGTAATCTCAATACGAGCAAGTGGGGCTACATTGACGAAAAGCCACGGGATGTAAGTGTGGAGTCGACCCACAAACTATGTCCCACCATGTCTTGCTCTTTGTGCCCTCACATATACATGTACGTTGAGTGACCTCTGCACTGCCACTAATAACTCCACCGACGTGGCAATATTTTGGGCACACCAAGTGGGAATTTATTGTAGGTACCCTCGACACGCCCTTATTCCAATTTATATGAGGTCTACGCAGCATGTATTCTTCTTCCATACATACTCTCTACTTGTACTGGAATGCTGCTAAAGTTTTGGCTATGTTTTATGACCAACCGAAGAAGAAAAAGAACCCCCTAAAGTATAATCCAGCCCCTTCTCATAACCTGATGAAAGAATCATAAAGCTTTCATTTTTCACTTCGACTAAGACTCATCAATTCTCCAACAGATAAGAACGAGTGGATACGAAAAGATGAACAACAATATTTTTACTACCTCACTATCGAATTCGATTCCAACGTTCAGCTTATCTTGGGATCATCGGCAATTTATATGATAATCCTTACAGTGGCTGTTAGGAAACGGATGCCTCTAATACCCTGTTTATACGTAAACTGAGGCAGTTCAGAAGTTTTAGTATTCGTGTTCCGGTAACGAAGCAGACACCGTATATTCGGCTTTTTTCTCGGTATGAACCCCACTTCTATAAATACTGTCGTGATGACAGACCGCCTAGTGTATCCGGGAGGCGCATCGCAGCGATTTCTGTCGCGATGATTACTGCAATGAACCCGGGGCCTCGGTGAAGGTAGGTCGTGCGGTTTTTAGTCTTCAGGAGTCTGCCATAATGTCCATGATGGGTAAAAAAGGTTCAAACCCTACTCACGGCCGTATTTTTCTTTAAACAAAAATCGAACTCTAAAAATTTTCAGCTTTGAGACTTTTATTTGATTTTTTATTTTATTTTAAATAAAACCTTTTCTGTGTTCTTTATTTTTTCCTTCTTTGCAGTCGTAGTATTTTATCATCCTCTTGCTGATATCCCAATTTATTTTAAGTTGGCGCAGCATATTTTTTCCTTTCATACATTTCTATTAACCTGAAGCATATACGGATGTAAATCTCACAAACACAGACAGCAGCAGTTCTAGTTGCACATAAAGGTGAGGCAGTTAAGGCTGTAGAACCAAACAAACTCACCAGTGCATTGCAATTATTGTTGCATGCTTGTAGCAAAATTCATGACCACTAAGCTAAATTCTCAGCTGAAGCGCTAAACGAGCCATCAACGCAATCAAATCAACAAAATTGGTACAAAACTTCTGTATCCACTCGTTTGTGGAATAAGTGTGTATGTAGCATATTTCTGGCAAGTTATTTCTTTCGACTTCGTCTGACAAACGGATGAAACTCGCGGCGAATGTAATAAGAAGTTCTTTGATCGATGATCGTGGAATGTGTGGCGTAAACTGTGAAATTATGCCGAGAAAAGCGAGAGCAAAAAAATTGCTGTTAGACTTTATATTTATTATTATTTTGTTCGGCCTCAAAGGCAAATATGACTTCAAAGGAAACATGGGCCACTGAGTACACGACCTCTTACATAGATGAAGCGAAAGAGGTGTGTCAGAACGTAGCAAGTCGAAAACTATAGTCTCTGCTTCATCATTATCATCACCCACAGACCGATTTCTAACAATTTAAAAGAAAAACATAATATCCCGGCCGTGTTTTAGTCACGGCGGCCTATCTCCACGGAGATTAGCCAATTACGCAGGAGATAGTTTAGTGTACAAGTGTATGCGCAAACACAGGTGCACTCCCTCTTCCTTCACTCTCATATTTCGATGGGACGGCAATCCAACACGGCCGGAGAGAGACCAGGCGCAGGACCGACGGCTTTACGTGCTCTCCGAAGCACGGGGGTGTCACACCACCAACTTCCTGACTGCGGGCTGGTACTGAAAATTTCTTAACTGCCCGACCTCGGAATAGAACCCAGGATCTCACGCTCAACAGCCGCGCTTGCGCTGCTAGACGAACGAGGCAGTCAAATAACAAAAACATAAACGCGAGTACTTATAGCATCAAATATAAATCAAATCGCTTCTCGCTTTTTCCTTGTACACCACTGTTGAACGAAATTGTTCACTCAGTCGGCCCTTTCAACTTTTTCACGCCTTTTTTGTGCTAAAATATTATCCGTTAATACTTAGTTATTTCAAGTTCAAGCCAAGACTAATATCACTGAAGTCTTATGGACCTACCATTAATTAATCCACATAGTACTGAAAAAGCTTGGGTATATTTGGTAATGTATAAAAATTCACATAGGTACCTATTATCAATTATCATCAATACATATAATGAAAATGTAACGGATCGCTGTCTGTACATGGAAGATATATGAGAAAAAATATTATTGGGACCTTTATCAACGCAAATAGCACACAGAACAATTTTTTTAATTTTTTGTGTCTGTTTGTCTGTGCGTTTGTGCACGCTAAACTCAGAAACGGCTTATCCGATTTAGATGTGGTTTTCATTAATATATTGTGATAAGCTTCACTTAACATTTAGTGTTTGTTTCATGTCAATCGGTTCATAAATAAAAAAGTTATACCAATTTAAAGAATCACGTCGAACATTTGTTAATTATGAATTTGTGTTCATACACGACATGGTGTTAATTTACGACATCCACGCGGATGGAGTCGCAGGCACAGCTAGTTGTTCGTAATAACTTTAGAGTCCGCTAAGCATGCGTTAATGCTTTCAAAGATTCATCTTTAAGAATTTAACCGTTTATGAGGCGATCCCGTAATCAATTGGCCACTACATGCAAAAGGCTATAAAAAGCTACACTATGTCTTTGATAGCTTTCGACGCCACTCACGAAATTTTGGCCAGAATTTCAAAAACCGAAGAGCGACATCTCTTCGGTTTGTTGTATGAAATGCGATCGTATTCCCTGAAAGGTTTGAACGGCTTTCAGAAGTCTTTGTGGTGCATCAAACGGGCGCACTATTTCCGCTTCCGCCCCACTAGGCACTGATCGTGAACACCCTTGCTGGCAGAGAGTTAGGAAAGCAGTAGATGGGAAAAGTAAAAAAAAAAAAAAAAAAACATAGTAATATCTTAGGTTTTCGCGATCATTACACATTATAATAAAACAACTTTAACCGGATTACTCGTTTGTATTATTGGTTTTTGGTTTTCCTGACGTTTCGAACACTTTGCAGCGTTTCTACGAGTACATTTTCTAATAATAAGGCCATGTCTATACTTTCTTAAGTCACGAGCACGTGCCACGCGACTGCGTGTGCACACCCTTGCTCCAATGACTTGTCGAGGCAGTTCGAGCTTAACACCAATATTACTGGTCAAAGGCAAAGGTTCATACTTCAACACATTTTATTGAGTACTCTGAACTGTCTGAGAAGAGTATATGAAAAAAAAAATCAATTTAATTAAAGACACTAATATTTAAGATTCAAATTTGTGGAAAGAAAAATACGACCGTGAGCACGGTTTGAACCTGCACTTTTTGGATAAATACTCTGTCACGTATGCGTTTGAAAGCTTTATCTTTAAAAAACAAAAATAAAATATTATTGTTTTGCACTATGTTAGTGTCTTATCAGACGCCGAACCGCGTCGCAATCGTACCGCTAAAGGTTGTATTATGCGTTTGATCCTATGCTTAGTACATGAAAATCTCAAAAGCGACCTCGATCAAATAGCTATATCGAGCTGCACGCAGTGCGGGCGGCCCAGCAGGCCGCACGGTCGTTGTCCCACTCTTGTGGTTCGAATGCGTTACGTATTAGTGAATTACTATTGTTTCTCATGCTCTCGAGTTGATATTTTGATATTCTTATTTTGATAGTACTACAAGCGCAAATCGTTTGGGTCCACTAAAATTTCTGCTGTATACGGGGTCGACACAAAATCACCTAATAAACGTCTCCCGTGGGAAAGCCATGCTTCGGCACGAATGAGCTGGCTCGACCGGAGTGATACCACGGCCTCACAGAAAACCGGCGTGAAACAACGCTTATGTTGTTTGCCGAGTGAGTGAGGGTACCGGAGGCTCAAACCCTTTAAAAGCCGGCCATGCACTTGTGACTCCTCTGGGGTTGCGGGTGTCCATGGGCGGCGGTAATCGCTTACCATCAGGCGATCCGTTTGCTCGGTTGCCCACCCATAAAAAAAACTTTAACTTTAAAGTTTTGCCAAATTTTTAGTCGTTTGTGACCTAAATATCTGTTAGGTATGTCGTCTAAATTCCTGAAACCTTTACATCTGGCAGAGGCTACCGCAGTCCGTGGCGCATAGAGCCCGCAGTTTTGGCAACATATATGTACAAATTTACGAACAGTTTGTTATGTTATTGCAGTATCATACTTTTCCTAAGTAGGTCAGATTTGGTGACGACTGTTTTAGCACGATGGATTCTGCTGCTGATTTTGTTTTAAATTTTTATTTTAAAAGAAGTTTCTTAGGATAACATGGTTTCCTATCACTTATTTAACTTTAACTAGAGGTCGCCTACTGGCCGATAAACGAAAATAAACCACAAAATTTTTAAATTTGAGCAATTTATAGTTATCATATCAAAAACTACCAACAAAAATTTGAGACATGTTAAAATTATTCAAATCAAAAGGAATCCGTACCTACGTTAGGTACTTCACGAAAAAAACAATTACCAAAGTTATTAATTAAATGGAAAAAAAAGAATACGGTCGATATTTATTCAAATATGGAAGAAGAATTCGCGGTGGTGAGCAGAGGTCGAGATGGCTTAATGGTCAGAGCGCCTGGAGTATTTATGCGGGAGGCGCAGGTTCGAATCCTGTTCGCGACCGCATTCTTTTTCCATTTAATATAATAACTTTAGAGTTCGCTAAGCATGCGTTAATGCTTTTCAAAGATTTATCTTGAAACCAATTACCAATATATACCTACCTTTACCCAAAAGTATTTTAAATCAAACCAAACTCCGGAAACTATTTAGTTTTCAGCACCTGCAACACTGGCTGGTTCATTTTAAAACCAAATCAGCTTGGCAACAACAACACTGGTTGACGTCAACCTGTGGTCAGGGAACTTTTGGAACTTCGTGTTATTGTACGGCTACTGGCACTGTATTTTGTAGGTTTTGTAACTAAAATATTTATTGTTGAAATAGTATAATTTTTTTTTGGCTTGGAATAAAATTTTCTGTTTTTGTTCTAAAGATCTGATTATGGTTTGGCAAAAAAAAAGTATGCTCAGTAGGCTCATTGGTATAATGGCTGCGAGTGGGGGGACGACGACAAACTTAAATAAAGACGCTGATTCTGAAAAAAAAAACTGTTACATTATTTGTCTACTAAATACAAGCGCGGCTGCTGAGCGTGAGGTCCTGGGTTCGATTCCCGGATCAGGCAAAGTGTTATTGGGTTTTTCCGTTAGTTAACTCTCAGTAGCAACCCAGAGTGAGGAATTTGGTGGTGTGACATCCTCGTGCTTCGATGAGCACGTAAGGTCCTGCGCCTGACCTCTGTCTGGTGGTGTCGTGTTGTCCCATCGGATTATGAGAGTGAAGGAAGAGGGAGTGCACCTGTGTTTTGCACAATAATATCTCATGTACTTGGCTAATCTCCACGGAGATTCAGTCGGGAGTACTTTTCGAGTCCCTCATCAGTCATCAGTCCACGTTTAGCTTATTACCATAGTAATTTACAACTGCCTCGTCGATCTAGTGGTCGATTCCCGGGTCGGGCAAAGTATTGAGTTTTTGTGTTAGGAAATTCTCAGTTCAATTTCTCAGTCAGCCCGGAGTTAGGAATTGTGGCCGGTTGATGGCAATAGGGTCACCACCACACATGGGACTTAATAACAGCATTGGTGAAATATGGCTGAACAAGTGTATACCTCTGCCTACCCCTTTGGGGAATACAGGCGTGATGCTATGTTATGTAATTTACCAGATTACTGTTAAACTTTATCGGAACAATATTTTTATGGGTATTAATAAAATTAAAAAAAAAAAAAACAGTTGTTAACTAAAATAAATCAATAATTTAATTCCATCCAATGCGGTTTACACATGATACATCGGGTTCTCGAGTACTCGTATTGGATTTATCGAGCTTCATTTAATCGATACTAAACTCGATGTTGTGGTAACGTTTCGTATTTAAAACAAAGCCGAGAGGGAGACCGGTGTAATACGCTACCCGAGTGAAAACCTATATGTATGACTCACAACGATTTTAATCCGCTTTAAGCTATGCGTTCCTGGTACCTGCATATTGATTTCAGTGTGCAGTAATTACTGTGTATGTTGATAGTTATTTGTTGTATACATACATACATACATACCTACAATCACGCCTGTTTCTCATAGGGTAGGCAGAGACTATCGATTTCCATTTGCTACGATTCTGACACACCTCTTTCGCTTCATCTATGCTCATTAACCTCTTCATATATGCTCGTCGATTGAAGTGGCTACTGACCCGTCCTTTTTTGAGAACGTCCGCAATTTGATTGCGGTACATTCGTCGAGGTCGGCCTCAGTTTAGTCAATCGCCTTTCTTCCATCTTTTTTACAAGCCCAAACTATCTTAGCATACCCTTCTCAATCTTTGTCACTACATCCTCTTTCACTCCACAACGTTCCCTTATCATGCCGTTCCTCACTTTATCTTTCAAAGTTACGCCACACATACTTCTCAAAGCTCTCATCTCTACTGCATTAATTCTACTTTCATGTTTCTTCTGCCACACCCAACTTTCACTACCATACATAAGCGTTATAAATATAAAAATAATATGTATTAATAATCATTTATTTCACTTTCTAATCCATACATTTTAAAACATGTTGTATGTTCTTATTAACTATATTACATACATAAAAAATTAATAAAAGCTAAAATAATAGTAAACTTAATTTAATTAGTAAAAAACTTTAGAGTTCGCTAAGCATGCGTTAATGCTTTTCAAAGATTTATCTTGAATCTCCTGCTTACTTGGAGTTAAAAGTTAAACTCCGTGGAGATAGGCCGCCGTGACCGAAATACGGTCGGAAGGAGTACATACTCAAAAATTCAGAAGAAACCCTTTCGTTATCGAACCTTGTCATTATTACCCCATTCTAATTTCGAAAGCCTATCAAACGATGCTTTAAACATACCTACATCTAGAAGTGCCTAGTCGATTTACAAACCGAACAAAAGCCGCCCAATCCTATGCTAATTGTAAACTCCATCTTTCATAGCAAAGACTCTTATTAGTCCGCCCAGCGAACTTGAATATCGAGAACCAATCGAGAACCCCTAGTATCACACAACGGCAATGCGACATCGCGAGGAATTCTCGCAATTCCAAATTCGCACGCGTCCATTCCATACCGGCGTTGGATTCTTTGATAACCATTCCGAATATTAGCAGCAATGTATGCCAAAACTTTGGTGTATTAGATTGTATTCGTAATTTGTGAGGTTGTATGCATTTTTGGATCGGGGCTGTGAATTGGGATTGGTATTTGGTTTGCATTCTACGTTGGAGGAACGATTGTCGAAAATGTAATACGATGCAGTTAAAGAAATGTTGATTGAATTTTGAAATGGTTGAAACTAACATAATTTTTAGATACGTAGAAACCTCTAACTCAATTAGACACATTGCAATTTCCATTTTATTATGAATGTTTTTATTTATTATCTTTGGTTTGGTGTAGTGATTTTTAAATATTCGATAGTATATACGGCGTTTATTTAGGAAAAGCGAATAGATTTTTGAGTTAGGTACTCCGTTCGTTAGGTAAATGGAAAGTTTCTATTATTTATATTGCCCTTGGCTCCGGCAACCTAACCTCAAACCATGCGGCGTGGCAAGTCGGTATACATTTATATTTAATTTAGTATCAATACTAAGGATGCAATAATGACAATAGGGTAGTTAATTACTATCTAACATAATGCTGTACTTTATAATTTACATTTAATTTAACTTAATTTGGTGTAAAGAAATCTTACCAAATTATAACAAAATCTAATTTAAGCATTGACTTTCATTGGATATTTCCCCACCGGCAGATTAAAGGCTCCAATCTCTACGCATATTAGCTATCAGGTACTATTTATTGTATTATTTGCACTGCAGGCGCCCGAGACATTCAATCTTTATTTACTTTATATTTTGTTTTAGGAGTTCACACTATTTCTTGTTAAAAAATTAAACACCAACACACCCTTTAAAAAACTATTACATAAATTGGCCTATAATATAATATAATGTTGAGTTGCAGAAAATATCCTAATTTTCTGCAACTCAACATTAGATCGAAAAGTTCCTATACCCCGATGATAGTTATTATCTAAACAGGATGCAAATAAAAACATATGTCAAAGTAATAAATGCCATTAAAAGATATGCTTAAAAGCTGTTGCGTCAGTCATTAGCAGACACAATAGATTTTTATTGTTACAACGTACAGATCTGTACGTTGCTGAGCCGAAAGGTTTTGTTCTTCCTGCTCTGTTCTCAAGCTATTTGGGGTCGGCGTAATATCACCATCATCCCCTTGTGCCCTTATCCCAATTTATTTGGGGTCGATGCAGCATGTACTCTTTTTCCAGTTTTTGAAATTGCATGCTGCTAAAGTTTCGGCAAATTCCGGCAATGTTTTATGACCGGCCGCTTGCCTGACGTCAACGTTCATCGGGAATGCTGTTGTTCATGGTAACCACCACCGATAAGGTCTTCATCTATCTAGGCGATGTCACACCAAATGTTATCCGGGTCGGCGCAATATGCCACCGCACAGGTATCCAAAAAATGCCTTTTGCAATACATTGGGTGGGAAAATCGCTAAGTCGCCTTCTACGACACCCGCAAGATGAGATGGGGTAGCCCTATTTGTAACCGGGGACTATACGGAACATGTCTAGATCGTTAAATGCCAAAGTAAAATAATTAATAAAAAAATATGCGATGAAGAGTAACCCAAGGGAAACACGTGTGATTGTATGATGTTCGTGTATCTTGAATCACTTACCTTCTCAATAGGCAGATTGATTTGACAAAACATCAGTTTTTATGAATACAAGCAATACATTCTACTTTTATTATGGAACATGTCTCCAGCAATTGTTAACTAGATGGGCAGGCCTTCGTAAAATAAAACAAGTCGAAAATTCCCTTTAGAAATTGAAAATTACTGCCACCATTACCCAAAGTAAACATTATGCGATCGATCGGTAATTTAGGCTTCAAATAAAAGTCGTTCGGTAATCGACTTTAAATTAACATGTACCCTCATCAGGCGATGGCTTCAACTTGGCATGTTTATCACCGGCCCGTCGGGACATTACCACAATATGCCGTATTGGCGATTTTGGTGTAACTACTGTTTCTCGATTGGAAACTGAAGAAAATAGTGCGAGTTCGGGAAGAATTCACACTATTTCGGTTCATTTTGGTCTGAGATTTTTCTGATATCGGCCGCCGCTGGTTACCATCCACCGGACGAAGCCATGCCGCGACCTAGTCGTGTTTCGGAATGTACTCCGATGCAACCGTTGTGGGAGACGGGTCTGGGTATTTGTATCAACTCTCCAATTATCGTTATACCAAAATCTATCCACTCAGAGTGAATAGATTACTTCTGGATCTACGTGCTCCATTCTCAGCCACATCGTTGCTTACCATCAGGCGAGTTGGTGGCCAATCGTAGAACCATTTTTCATAAGAATAAAAAATATTGTCTAGCGTTCTTTGATGCTTGGCGCATCTTTTGCAGCAGAGGTGAGCGGAGGTCACCTCTCTCTCATTTCCCATCGCCTTATTTGCTACATGTTCTCCTCGCAAAGGGTTGTGATGGCACCCCATTGCTCTAGCCCCCGCGATATCTGAAGGTCATATACTTAATATATATTCTTGCACGCAATAAATACCAAAATACTTCGAGCTACAGATAATTGTCCTGAGTGTGCGTATGTGTTGGTTTATACAGGAAAATTAATAAAATTAAATAACAAAAAAAAAAAATTGTGTTACTGATGTAGACGGTACTAATTAGAAGTTAGTCACAGTGTTGTTAATACAAGTACAACATAGTAATTTTAGTTAGTAATACTAAGCCTTGTTGAAAACTCCAAATGTTATCGTAAAAACTTTTCAGATTGCGCAACATAAAATGTTAATAAAGATTTTAAAGGCATCGTTGGGAACATTGTTAGTGACACAGTTACCGGTAATGTTTCAACATTGTTATTGTTTTCAAGTTTCAACCATCACGCTTATTTCCCCTTGGGTAGGGCAGATACTAAAGATTTCCTCCTGCTTTGGTGATTGACTGAAGATTACCAAACTAGCCTTTTTTTTTTTACCACTGTTGACATTGTAATGTTTAATTAATTTATTTTATGATATTTTAATGAATTTATTATATTAAGATTATTCTTTTTGACATTGATTCTTGACATTTTTTGATAATATTGTTAGTCTATTAGACATTATTTGCAATGTGAATGTGAGTACGATGTGGGCTAGAAATTCATTCATACATGAACCTCATAGACTGTCTGGCGGTTTTGAGTCGTTTTATATGACCTACGCAAATGTCCTCCTGATCTGGTATCGTCTTGTGACGGGTCGTTGAGCTCCCTTAGTTATGGTTGAGCTACACGATGACTGATGCATACGTGCCGTCAGACAGGACAGGTCACCTCGAAGCTGCTATGGCTCTTTCCTCAAAAGGCCATTCCAGACGATCCCTGCATCGTTACACTCACATAGATATGTACATACTATTATGTCTGGACTTTAAAAGAGACGTTGACCTCTGAGTTTGTTTCGGCGTTTCTTCTCAGAGACAGTCAGATAGGAAACGCCGGCGCCATCTAGTTTAAAAAAATGACTTGTAAAAGTGTCTTCAACAGATCTATTTACAGAAATAAAATCATTTATCATTAGCCTCCTGTACTAGTTTTGTTACTAGATTCCTGTCTTTTTTCCCGACAATCTAGGTAATAAACCGTGTTAGGTATGATGAGGTCAGTTAAAGAAATAATTAAATTTAAATTCGTAGTTTAATAAATATCCTGTCATGTTGTGGTGGCCGTGTAGTGGTTATGAGCCCTCCTCTTGAGCCACAGTTTATGGGTACAAACCAGACATTTAACTTTATCAATTTTTAAATGTTTAATTTTTCTTTTTCATTGTCTATCATAATTATAATACAACACTACAATATAATACTAACTAACTTATTTACTAACAACACACTATACACATATAAAATAAAAACTATGTTTAAGAAAATAATCAGGCGTCGAAGTATCCCCCGCATCACTATCTTCTGGGAAGGTGCCCAGGAGACTGGAAGCATTGCCACGTTGGAGGGCAACGCTAATTCTTTGAAAAAAATATTTCAACCTACTTTCTAAGTTAATTAAAGACATCACAGACATACGGTGAAAGAAAACATTGTGAAGAAACCACCAACCTGCATTGAGCTGGCGTTGTGATCAGTGCTCGTGTCTTCTCTTTATGGAAAAGCTTCCTTGCCCTGCAGTGGAACATGTATGGCCTATACATATGTACGTGTATATGTGCTTAAAACAACGATTACTATGATAATAAGGAAACTGATCGCAAGGACCCGCAAGGGAAGCCCTTAGTGTTGTTGCTTAGCTTGTAGTAATTTAAAATATTCTCCGATTTGAGCAATCAAACTACCTCGCCTTTGATATTGAATGAGGACATCACCAAAAAAAAACCTGCAATACGCTAATATAATAATTACTTGACATGATGGCGAGTTAAAGAAGATTATTTTCGATATTTGAATACAGATAAAACCCCTTCAGGATCATCCGAACACGTGGTAATTTCAGTAATTCGTTTACATGATATAAAGATACTTCAAAAAGAAAAAGACAAACAACGGCGACACAAGAAAGTCTCCAACGGTAGGGGTTCCGAAAAACTTGCGACGAAAGTGGGGGGCAGTTGTAATGGCCGGACGATTTATGGCGATATTGTCGACGGAGGGGGGCAGTTTAATCGAAAACGGGATTTACTCTGCTACTGATTTATAGAAGCTAGTGTTAAATAGTTGCCTGATCTTCTAGTGATCTTTGATTTAGTTGGGAGTGTTAAAACATTTTCCGAATAGCTATATATGGCTATGAAATGAGTGTAGAAGTTGTGTGGAAATCGTTTAGCTTAGTATATGATGCGGAGGGGAGAGGATCATGTGACGAGGAAAGTTTTGAGTATGAATGTAGATAGCTATAAGGTGAGAGGACGACCGAGGAAGCGATGGATGGATTATGTTAAAGATGATATGGCTAGAAAAGGAGTGACTGACGATATGACGGCTGATAGAGATGTATGGAAGAAGAATATTGTTGTGGCGACGACAAATAAATTGGGATAAGGGCAGAAGGATGATTATGATAAGAAAAGCGGATTGGCAGGTTATTATATTAGTTTACCGTAGGCTATTTCTCCAAAATCTCTTCTAAGTGTTTCTAATACAAATTCCCATCTGTAGGTACATTTGCACTCTTTAAACTCCATATAAATAGTTGGCCTCATACTTTACCCTATAAATATATCACCCTAACTCCTTATTACTGCCCAGATCGGCGTAAAAACGTAACTTGATGTATCGTTTACGCAAACGGCATAGTAAAGTAAATGTTCAGTCGAGACAATGGACCTCCTAGGCTGCTCACCCATCCTACTTTATATTATTACGTCAATAACAAAGTTGTAGATAACTTTTGGGTTTTCTTCGGAGCTGTTAAGTTGTAAGAGAAGAGCGGAAAAGGGGACAGTTCAGGCCAATGTGTTTCAGTATTTTATCCTATTTCGGTAATATATAGGTGGATAATACAGAGATGAATTTGAATTCACGGTGAAAATAAAATATTAGTAAGGTATTTGTAAGTACATGAGGGAAGCAAATTTTTCGTCTAAAATCCGTGTTTTTTTTTATGGATAATTGTATGTTGAATGTTTAACCCGTTCAGATAAAGAATGGGATGTCAAATGACGTTACTTCTTTTGATCTCTCTTTCAATTTTATAGTGAGTGAGCAGGAGAACAGAAACGACGTAATTTTCAGTCTCATTCCTTTCTATTAATTTCCATTTAATCACGCCACTGGATTTAAATTTACCTGTAATCTGAATCAAAGTGTTCGAAATGAATTAGAAATTTCAAAAAACAAAAAAAAATAACACGATTACTCAGTTAAAAGTTTTATTTTTATTTTTTGTTATGTTTTTTGTTTTGTTAATTTTATATTTTGTTACCAGATTTAACTGTAATTTGTGTTCTGTTCAAATTAATCAGAAAACAATAGATTGCTATAACAATCGCTTCCTCTTATGACTTGTACATAAATAACGCTCAAGCGGTCCCTGGCACGGGCTGGCCCATAAATTTTTGTACCTCCTGTCTCTGGGCGATTTATGTACTTAAAGATACGTGGCCAATGGAAATTGATGTTATTATATTATACATGAATAACTATTGCCTTTCATGATATTGGCTTTGACGGAAATTGCTTGTGTAGGTACACAGTACAAAAAGTATTGGAAAATATTGCTAGCCTATGTTGTATATTTATATCACTACATATTATAAAATCGTCTGTCTGTCTATACGCGTTAAATTCGAAAACTACTGCACCGATTTCATGCTGTTCTCACCAATAGGTACAGTGGTTCTCGAGAAAGGTTTTAGTATATAATTTGTCAAGTTTTTGTATAAATTGGCTAAAATATAATGATATTTGTTGGAGATGTCGGAAATAAATAAGCCGTCTGGGAGCTTTCAACGAAAACTCTGCCTAAACCCTTTGAGATATAGCAAAATGATGTATGGTGGAATTGTATATCTTATATAGGTCTACAAAAAAAGTCCGCAATGGTAAATGTCTATCTCTTAAGGATAACATACTATATCCATTTTAATGCTTTAAAAAATGGGTAATTATAATGCGATAATTGGAAAGCGGGAATATCGCGATAATCGCGATAACCGACATCCACGCGGGCGAAACCGCGGGCATCAGCACGTCTATAATAAAACTATGTTTAGAATACAATTATTAGGGTCGAAGTATGTTTTTTGATGTAGGCCAACTGAGTGTTAACAAAATAAGATCAGCATTTGTGTAACAAGAAATGTAGATGTTGGGAATTAAAGGGCAGTCTTCATTAATTTCAATCGTAAATATCATTTTTGTTATTTTGCTTTAATGTATCCAAGTTTTTTTTTGCTAAGGGAACCTGGGTCCTGTCAGCCATTATGTATTGGTTGATGTAGTGACCAGTGTTTTCGTATCCAAAACCAAATTTTATGTCAATTTTTCATGGATGCTCTTACCGACTAAAACCATACTAAACCTCCAATAACCTTTATCATCTCCCCTATCGGGGCTATCTATACGTTGCAGGTTATGTCCCTTCAAAGGTGTCGACTACCTCCGTTGCTTTGTGTGGGCCGACCACAGTTAGCATGTCGGAACACTCCAGGGAGACGAGTGCGCATAAACACTGCGTGCCGCTGTTTCGGACCTTTTACTGGTCTTACGACGAAGTATCCGAGTCCTTCGCTCCAAGCTACTCCTTATATTAGGCAGATTATTGTGCGACTTTCAGCACCATTGTATTTAAAGGCCCTGGCAGACTTCAATGTCACGCCCCGCTGCCTTTTGCGGGGTGTCCTATAACCAGTTAGCATGTCGGAACACTCCTGGGAGACGAGTGCGCGTAAAAACTGCGTCCCGCTGTTTTGGGCCTTTTGCTGGTCTTACGACGAAGTATCCGAGTCCTTCGCTTCAGGTTACTGCTTATATAACCCAGAGATTATTGTGCGACTTTCAGCACCATTGTATTGAAAGACCCTGGTAGACTTTAATGTCACGCACCGCCACCTCTTGCACGGGTATTCTATAACTTTTTTGTATCCAAAAAATATAAAAAAACGTACTGTATTTAAAACCAACAACTTATAAAAACACAACCATTTACAATTTCAATATCCCCTGCCACATAATAAGAAGACCTATGAAATATATGAAGATTACCATTCAGCGTACGTGATCAAATCTTCAGAAAAATGCTACTGAAAATGTACTCGTAATTCCAGGTCATTCTGGTAAGCAAAGTTATGCATACAAAGAACTTGATTTCATTCTGATAGATGGACCGTTTTTCGACGGATTTGGATAAGAGTACTTTGGGGGAATATCAAATCTTTTATAAGATATCTCAGGTATGCAGGTAACACAAGATGAACTTTAGAAAACGTATTATCATAACTCCAATATAGCAGTGATAGCCTAGTGGTATGACCGTTGGACTGACAAGTCAAAGGTCACAAGTTCGAATCCAAGGCACGCACCAGTGTCTTTTCGAAGTCATGTGAAGTCACCGTGGAAGAGCCATGCTTCGGCACGAATGAGCCGGCTTGACCAGATTGATACCACGGCCTCACAGAAAACCGGTGTGAAACGACGCTTGCATTGTGTTTCGCCGAGTGAGTGAGGGTACCGGAGGCCATTTAAGAGGCCGGCAACGCAATTGCGACTCCTTTGGAGTTGCGGGTGTCCATGGGCGGCCGTAATCGCTTACCATCAGGCGAGCCGTCTGCTCGGTAGCCGCTGTCCCATAAAAAGAAAAGAAAAAAAAGTGGGTATTATATAAATTAATTATCACTTACTTAAAATGGTGAAGGAACACATCGTGAGGAAACTAGCACACCTGAGAGATGTTCTCGATGGTGTGTAAAGCCATGTTGAAGACCTACGGGTGGTTTAAACTCTGACACTAGGTTGTTCATCAACCACACGATAAGAAGAAGATTACTCCAATATTTATTACCTGCAATCCAAAAACCCCGCTCCACTATGCCAAGTTCCCGCTAACACCCTAGAGATGCCATATTTTAAAAATATTTCGTTAAACTTCTTATTAACTTTTTAAAGTATTTCTCTGCTGATATAAAGAAAGCACGATCAATAATTACCACGCTGGCTTACTGCGGGTGTCGATTTCTGTTAATTTTTTAACGATATTTGTAATCTATA
The DNA here is from genome assembly GCA_935421205.1 of Xylocampa areola. NCBI lineage: Eukaryota > Metazoa > Arthropoda > Insecta > Lepidoptera > Noctuidae > Xylocampa > Xylocampa areola. The sequence continues at coordinate 19,430,122 of OW285205.1, read as the reverse complement.
CTTATAATAAAATCGTAACTCGAAAGCCTGAAAATTTCGAATTCGCTTTTTGGATTGTTTTTCTTTCGTAATGTGTTATTTAATCGACACACATGCCAAATCTGTTGTTTTTAAAATTTGAGTATTTTTGTCTGTTTGCATGTCCGAGGTTGGCGTCCAAACCAAGAGACAGAAACAACTGAAAATTTGTTAAAAATATCGTCAAAAGCCGGGTCAACTTATAGGCTATTCAAAATTGCGCATTTCCTCAAGGGAGCTGAGTAGTGATGTTAAACATCTAACACTCATAATCTAAATTGGACGGATTTCAATAAAAATGGCACTGTTGTATAGCTTATCAAAAATGATAAGCACTGCAAAAGGTATCATTGCGCTTTAGCACATGGGGACCAAGCACTTACCGGTTTTGTATTTTGATTAGTAGATTGCGAATGCCTAGTTTAGCAACATTGACAACTGAGTAATTAGTTGCATACCGTACATAGGTGACAGGCACGTCAGTAGTATGAAGATCGAATTTCGGTACAAGAGATTCTTTTTGCATTTATGTTTTATTTTTGAATACACGATTTCTGTTTATTCGCAGAAAAACAATTTTATTTTATTTTTACGTGTCCGTTTGTCATATAAACCCATTTTTATGTGTTTCGCCGAATGATGAACACGGAGAAAGCAAAAAGAGTATGTAAGGATCGTAACAGATGGCGTTCCATAGTGTCTGCCTACCCTCATTGGAAATAGGCGTGATTTTATGTATGTGTCTCTCTCCGGTCGTGTGGGATAACCGTCCCATCAGACAATATGAGTGAAGGAAGAGGGAGTGCACTTGGTAGAGATATGCCGCCGTTACCGAATTTTTTTGACGGTAGTATTATTTGGAAAGAAAAAAACAACGTAAGATCATTTATGTTGCGTCTAGCTTTCAGCTGGTTGTAGTGCTACTGTCCCCGCATATCCACAGACAAGTCGCGTGGGCGTATGTGGGAAAACGCGAGCAGGAGTCAGACCCTAGATAACCACTGTTTGATGCTCAGCTCACTCAGCACAACGCCTAAACAACACGCACAGTTTTTAAGCCCATTCTAGGCTCACCGGAAACTGTGATTAGCGACTATTCCACCACCTGCTAACTAAATTGAGCCTAAAGAGAAGCTACCTGTTTGGCCAATTCCTGGCCTATATGACGGTGCCACATGCGACTTCGAACCGAAGTTGAATCTCAATATGAGCAAGTGGGGCTACATTGAAGAAAAAGCTACGAGATGTAAGTGTGGAACGAACCACAAACAATGTCCCTCCTTCTGTCTTGCACCTACCTCAGCACTGCCACTAATAAGTTCCTAGACTTGGCAACATTTTGGGCACACCAAGTGTGAATCTAGGACACTAAATAATTAAAATTGTACCACCGAAACGAAGAAGAATCGTTTAATAATTATATTGTAAAGTAATCCCGTCTAACTATAATATCATCATCCCCTTATCCCAATTTATTTGGGGTCGGCGCAGCACGTATTTTTGTATGTACTCTCTAATTGTACATGTTGCTTAAGTCCTGGCAATGTTTTATGACGGGCCGCCTGCCTGACGCCAAGACTCATTGGGAATGCTGTTGTTGGTGGTAACCGCCACCGATACGGTCTCCTTCTATCTAGCTATGTCACAACATATCCATCCTTCTAATTATAATATGTGCACATGTATCGCTGTCGCTCTAGATTCACACAAATCAGAAGAGTTGTGTGAATAGAGTGATCGCGGTGAAGATGTCATGTGCTGTTGTGCGCATCGAGGCTCAGGGAATAACCCTTTACAGTTCCCCCAGGGGTGTGTTTTAAAAAACGTTGCACAGTAGGGGTTCCGGAGCTGGTCTCTTAAAAGGACCCAGAGCGCCCCTCTACGTGCTGATGGTGTTCACACGTTTTCAGTAGTTTATATATTGGGAAATTAGGCAAACGAGAAGTTGTTGAAGAAATTGTTTATATGCCTGGTACTTCACAAAAGATGGATTATGAAAATGAGTGTCCGTGACTAGGGTAACTGCCAAGTATCTGAAAAGTCACGGTTGGCTGTTCATGGGTGGCGTCAATGAGGATAAACAAAAATAAATTATTGCAAGATGGATTATTACAAGACGTAAATAAATATAATATATAATTTAAAGGGGTGGAGGGTCTGACATCAATGAACGTACCGGACCTTCACAAAACAGGACAGGATAATAAACCTGAAACACCGATCATGCATTCTTCATATATGTACAATAAAATCTATAATTTCTGCCTATCTCAATGGGAATCAGGTTTGAGTTTGTATGTATGAATAATTGAAATGTTTGGCGTCAAGATTCCTTTGACGTGAGCAAAGCCACGGGTACAGCTAGTTATTTAATAAAACAGATGCACAACGAAGGGTTTATTATTTATTCTCAATCTCTCCTTTCCTTTTTAAGGTGCAGAACCATAAAAAAGTAGTTTATGGAGATTATATATCATCAAAAGCATTATCTACATAATATCTTAGATTTTCACGATTATGTACATATTGATTTTATTAAAACAACTTTTTGATAGTCATTTCCTGATATTGTCATCGTTGTCGGGGGACAGTGCTATGGAACATTTTGTTACAGGTTATCAGTGGTCATCAACATGCAGGCAGGCGTGAGTTTAAATTTCTTTTTTTTTTTATTATTTTGTCTTTTATATGTTTAGTTTGTGCCAATAAATATATACATTTTCTTTCTGTTTTTTCTTTTTACTTCAATGTAAACAGGCTTAGTCCTCGTAAAGTTGTTTGACGTAACTGACCTTGGTGGCCCCTACCACCCGATAACAACTTTACGCGATTCTTACAACACCCCCGGGTACGGACGAAGTGAAGTTTCACCTTGGGATCGCTCAGTTACATTTAGAAACGGTATTTTTAAAAATAAAGCTTTTATTTTTCTTATGTGCTTAGTAATCTGTGGGCTGTTTCCAATAAATACAGATAAGACTTTCAAACGCATGAGCAGGGAACTCGTAAAGTTATAATGTGTTTGTGGAAAAAAAAAACTACGGTCGTGAGCAGGATTCCAACCTGCTCCTCCCGGATAAATACTCCAGGCACTCAGACCACTAAACCATCTCGACCTCTATTGTAATCATTTACAATGGTTGGCGTTTGATTTCGTTTGCGAGGAAGCTGAGCGGTGTGAGGCGCAACGCATCTAGCGAAGCTGTGGAACAGTGAGTATCTGAGTCCAAGAATGCGTAGCGGACTCTTCAGCGGTGTACACATACCTCGCACTGAGCGCGAAGAAGACATTCGCTAGTTCTTTTCACTAGAGCTGTGCTGAGCAAGGCTAGGAAAATTGAGTTATACCATTGGTGGATGTTTTTTCTAGCTCACCGCTCATCTTACGTACATGTTCGATCGAAATAAAAAAATGATATTTAATTATTGTTTTCTTTGGAAAGATTGAAAAATATCTATAAGAGCGGGATTCGTACCCCCGACCCTTGACTATTCATGTCATCGCTCTCCCAACTGAGCCATCGTGTCGGTTGTTCGCATTTATCAAATTTTAAGTTCCCTTCTTTTTTATTTATTTATTTATTCAGATTGCCTTGTTGGTCTAGTGGTCGCAAGCGCGGCTGCTGAGCGTGAGGTCCTGGGTTCGATTCCCAGATTGCCCGATTCGGGCAAAACTTTATTGGATTTCTCTGTTAGGAAATTGTCAGTAGTAGCCCGGAGTTTGGAAGTTGGTGGTGTGACACCCCCGTGCTTCGGATAGCACGTAAAGCCGTCGGTCCTGCGCCTGATCTCTCTGCGGTCGTGTTGGATTGCCGTCCCATCATAATCTCTCTCCAGCCCTGTCGGTTTGCCGTCCCATCGGACTATGAGAGTGAAGGAAGAGCAAACACAGGTGCACTCCGCACCTGTGTTTGCGCATACATTTGTGCACTGTACTAACTCCTGCTTACTTGCCTAATCTCCGTGGAGATAGGCCACCGTGACCGAAATGCGGTCAGGAGCAATATTAGTTAGACTACATAATGAGGAGCATTATGTTAGTAACTAATTTTACTTAGCCTATGTTAGTACTTATTGACTAAAACAGATCGCGTACGGTTGGTTAACGCCCAAACAAGCAGGCTGTATGCACGGGCGACTATCGCTTTCAGAATGTTCTTGTATTGTTTTTACCAAGCGATTTTTATTCAGTACCTTTTTTTTTTTATTATCGTGTGGAAATCCTCATGGATATCCTTCGCCTAGCGGCGGAGGATTATGTCGGACTCATACCGACTAAAACCACACGGCCACCTCTGCATATAAGAATAGGGACACCGTCAACTCCAGGGATCATACCGGTGCCCCTCTCATGCTTCAATACGTCTCGGGGGAAGCATTTAACATTTATAGTTACTATATCCCCCCCCCCCCCCCCGTGGCTATCCCAAACCAGTATCGGTGGGGATGTGGCTTTATGCCTTAATTAGGCTGGGCGCCATGGCGGTTGCCTCTCCAGCGCCTTCGTCTCCATGCGGGATCAGCTCTCTCTCGATCCCGTTCAGCAGTCTCCTTCTGGAGCATAACAGATTCACAGAAGGAGACTACAGCCCTCCAAGCCGTTGGCTCCGCCAGCATAGCTGATACTACCGCCGGCAGAGACAGGTCCCGCCCGATCCGACCGACCAGGATCCGCCGCTCAAGACTCCATGCAGGACACTCTTCAAGCGTGTGCTGTGCGGTGTCCTGGTTACTTCCACAATGGTGGCAATCAGCCGTGGCCTCGCGTGCAATCCTACTCAGGTATTCGCCGAAGCAAACGTGTCCGGTAAACACCTGAGCAAGGCGATAGGTGATGCGCTCACCTCTCCCTAACCAGGCCTCAAAACATGGCAGAACGGCGTCGACAACGCGCTTGTGCGCATACCGTGGTTCCTGCAGTCGTTCGCGCCACCGATCGAGCGCGTGTCGCCGCTCCTGTCGCCTGAGCACTTCAACAGTACCTAATTACTTACAGAGTACTAAATAATAGATGCGAGCAATACATTAATAGATTAATCATAGTTCAACGGTTATTACTCACGCGCATTCTTCGGGATTGCCCGACTAGTTTCGAACTCGAATAGAGCTCTTATTCATGACCTTTCTTCGGAGAACCTGGCGGTCGTGTGTCACATACTGTCTACAGGAAACCGACACACACTGACCGGTATCTACGCGCAGACTCCCACCACCATCCAGCACCCCTATCTTCTGCACCCAGATCGCTGCATCAATCCGGAAGAATGCGCATGAGTAATAACCGTTAAACTATAATTAATATGAATGTGTCTCACAAAAGTTATTATACATTAATTTGAATGCTCTGAGACAATAATAGATGCTATAGGAATTGAATTGGCACCCCTTGAATGACTATACTAGTTCCTATATTTTTACCTTCTGTCTCGTTGGTTTAGTGGTCCCAAGCGCGACTACTGATCATGAGGTCTCGGGTTCGATTCTCGGGTAGTTTTTGTGTCGGGAAATTTAGCCCTGAGTTTTGAATTGTACCCGGTAGATGGCAATAGGCTCTCCATCTATTACATGGCACCTAATAACAGTATTGGTGAAATGTGGGTGAGCCACTGTTTACACCTCTGTCTACCCCTTTGGGGAATACAGGCGTAATGCTATATTAAGATGTTAGGTTTTTTATGTGTGTATGTTTGTCCTCTTTAAACGATAGCTGAATACAGACTGCAGCGTGCTAGAAGTGCCTTCAGAATAAAGTGTGAAAACTAAATGCATTTAAATCCTATCTATTTATTGGCAGTGCCGTTTTAAAAGGTGATAAAACTAAGCGAGCTCCGGATTTCTTCGGAAAACGTTCGGACGTGAACGTGCGGAGTCGAACAGAATCGTAAACTATTGTTATCTAGATAGTTTCGTAGGATCACGGCAACATACTGTAAGGGAAATGGGACGGGCGTGTTTTTGTGGATTTCGGTTCGGTACTTGGTTTCGGTTTCGGTTCTAACGTACTGGTTTCAAATGCAGGCTCAAGAATGGGTAAAATTAAGGATGTGAAAAGTTTAATTTGGGTTCCGGTTCTAGTAACGGAACCCATATATTTTACCAGTATTTCAGGAACCTTTTCAATGCCTGTTTGTTTTGTTCAAATAAACGTTGTCACCTGCGTACCTATTTGCTATCTCGGCCGCCATCGAATTGATGGTCACTTTGTGGTATATGGCGCCGTATTTTTTTATAGTGTTGCTCGTCACATAATACGTAATATACCTGTTTGAACTGTACTTGCCAATGTTAATATTTCAATCCAAACTCTGTCTATTTCTTTGTTACTTATTCACACATAAACTAATAAACAAATTTTGATGAATTTTGGTGTAGAGATAGATTGGACATTGGAATAGTAAATAGGCTTTCGTCGCGCAGACCAAGTCATGGGCACTAACTAGTATAATTATAAATGTAAATAATCCTACTAATATTATAAACGCGAAAGTTTGTAAGTATGGATGTATGGATGGATGGATGTTTGTTACTCTTTCACGTAAAAACTACTGAATTGATTTTAATAAAACTTTACAATAATATAGCTTAAACATCAGAATAACACATAGGCTACAATTTATAAAGATATTGTGTGAATTGTCAAAAATATGACGATATGGGTCAAGTAAGTAGGAAAAAATCTTCTATCTGTGAGCTATTCTGGCGTGCGCTGCCTAAACCCTTTGAGATATAACAAAATAATGCATGTTGGAATTGTGTATCTTATATAGGTCTACAGAAAAGTCCCCGATGGCATATGTCTATCTCTTAAGGATAACATACTACATCCATTTTAATACTTAAAAAAATGGGCAATTATGAAGCGGTGATTGTAAAGCGGGACCGGGATCGAAATTTCATGATTACTTTTGGTTGCGACATCCACGCGGGCGAAGACGCGGGCATCAGCTATTCAAAAACAAATTCAAATTCAAATTTATTTGCTAACTAAGTGTACATTATACATAGGTCTTAATTTAAGTGGAACTTATAAACTTAGCAGCCCTTTCCAGGCATTGCAAGTTCGCTAGAGGATATAATATTAATTGAGCTTAAAAAAATTATTTAGCCATAAATGTATAATAGATTATATAATTATAGTTAATGCGATTTTAATAGATCGTTATATTAATATTTATATCAAATTGTATTTTTAGGAGGTTAATAGTATTGGTATTTATTGATGTATTATGTGATATTTATATTATTTTACTTTTATTTAGTCCTCATATTTATATTTTATATGTATAGTATTTTATATAATATGTAATGTAATGTTATTCATTAGTTTGATTTATGTTATTTATTTACATATAGATTTAGAAATTCTTCTACTGAATAGAAGCTTTTGTTTATTAAAAAGGATTTAAGTTTCCTATTAAATGCTATAATTCTTGTTTCATTTTTGATATCTTGTGGTAGCTTGTTATAAATTCTAATTGCCATATATTGTGGGCTTTGGTTTAACATTTTAATTTTAGACGGTGGAAGATATAACCGACTTTTGTGGCGCGTATTTATGTTGTGTGTATCTTGTATTTTAGTGTGTTGTGTGTAGCTAGTATTAAATATAATTCTAAAATAGTTGAAAAATAATAAACAAGCTTCTGATGACAGTCATTTATGCGTGATGGTTCACACGTTTACCTATTACGTTTAAATTTGTTAAACGAGAATTTTAGTACTTTGATATTCGTTAATTGTATCTATGACTGCCTCATTGGTGTAGTGGTCCCAAGCGCGACTGCTGTGCATGAGGTCCTGGGTTCCCGGGTCGGGCAAAGTGTTATTGGGTTTTTCTATTTAGAAATTATCGATAGCAGCCCGGAGTTTGGAATTGTGCCCGGTAGATGGCTATAGGCTCACCACCTATTACATGGGACTTAATGACAGCATTGGTGAAGGAGGAGCTCGTGGCTGTTACTTAACAGCCGCACAGATCGATCGGTCGAGGTTAAGCTGCGCTTGCCGCGGTTGGTCTGTGGATGGGTGACCATCTTTTCATACAGAGACCCCTCCGTGCCTCGGAGAGCACGTTAAGCCGTCGGTCCCGGTTGTTAAATTAAGATCTATGACAGCCGTTACGGGTAGTCAGAAGCCTGAAAGTCTGACAACCAGTCATACCACGAGATATCGTGTTACCCAGTAACTGGGTTGTGGAGGTCAGATAGGCAGTCGCTCCATGTAAAATACTGGTATTAAGCTGCATCCGGTTCGACTGGAAGCCGACCCCAATGTAATTGGGAAAAGGCTAGGCAGATATAATGACAGCATTGGTGAAATTTGGGAGTACAACTATGTACATCTGCCTACTCCTTCAGGGAATACAGGCGTGATGCTATGTTATGTTATGTTTAAATGTATCTATTGTTTAAAGTAATTATGTCCACACCTACCTGTGACACCCCGTAAATCCGTAATCAAAACCTATCGTCCGACATTCTGTAACCACAATGCGGTGAAGGTCGTTCCAACTTCCAATTAGTTAAGTGCGGACCACACGCACCGGTCCCAAACTAACCCTCGTATATTTTCAAGTAGTGACTTGAAACGGCCGTGTTAATGTGCCGCGTGTGAAGCCTGCTTTATGTATGGGATGAAACATAAATTTTGCTATAGCACAGCAAAATATAATGTATTAATTTGTCGACTAAACTTAGGTCGAATTATTGTCGAGTAATCCTATTCCATTGATCCAATATAGTAATTTCTTTATTTCTATTAGATTCTCCAACAAAAAATACACATAAAAATTTATTTGTGTCTTTTTTATATGTCTCAGGCTTTGTGTTTCTTCAATTAAAGGAGAGTACATAACATAATAAAACATAAAATGAAATTAAAGTTGAAATTAATTTAACAATTATGTAAGTAAACTTAAAAAAGAAAAAATAATTTAAAAATTTAATAAAATAAAAGCATACAAAATACAATTATAGATAATTATAAAACGAGTAAAAAAAGGAAAGCAAATTAAATAACATATCAACATTGATATGTTATTAAAATGAGTACTTACCTATATTATATTTGAATTTCCTCAGAGTATTAGAGAATATACGAGTACATATATATATCTGTAAACCAACTTGATATAGTATTGTATGGATGAGACTTCCTTACAATTGGTGAATAAAATAAAACCTATATAATAGCTGGTGCCCACGACTTCATCTTTGCGACAAAAGGTAGCCATGTCTTTCTCTAAGGTCCAATGTATCTCTTTTTCTTAATGTATCTCTATACCAAAATTCATAAAAATTGGTTAAGCTGTTCAGGTGTAACAAATGAACATAGATGAAGCGAAAGAGGTGTGTCAGAATCGTAGCAAATGGAAATCGATAGTCTCTGTTTACCCCAATGGGATACAGGCGTGATTGTATGTATGTATGTTCAGGTGTGAAAACGTATTAATCAAACAGACAGACATAGTTACAAAGTGCATTTATAATACTAGTTTGGATAATAGTAATAACGATTATTTTAATTGCTGATAACATGTTCTCTGATATGAGGTTGTTCATCAACCACAAGATAACAGGAAAAAGAAGAATAGAAAAGGTGAAGAAGGAGAAGAATGCCAGAATTTTAAAACAAGAAGCGAGACATGCAAAAATGCGAGACGAAATTTAACGTGTGATACTACCCATTTCATGTGCGAAAATATCCTATAAGCCAACCTTTAGACAAAGATTACAAAGGTACCTTGTGGGGTGTAATATATACTTTTAGCAGAGTCCCAAATTTTTGCCCCAGGAATTACACGGGTCTGGCAGGTGTATACGTAATATATTTTTATATGGATTACTGTGAGAAAGGTCTCAATGACAGCGAGTATGGCATTTAATTAGAATATTTGTCACGAATGAGTTTTATAAAAGCCCACTTATAATCATAATTATAATCATACTGCTCCCGACCGTATTCCGGCCACGGCGAGCTCTCCACGTAGATTAGCCAAGTACGCAGGAGATAATATAGTGCACAAGTGTATGCGCAAATACATGTGCACTCCCTCTTCTTTCACTGTCATATTCTGATGGGACGGCAATCCGACACGACCAGAGAGAGATCAGGCGCCGGACTGACGGCTTTACGTGCTCTCCGAAGCACGGGGGTGTCACACCACCAACTTCTTGACTCTGGACTGCTACTGAGAATTTCCTAACTGAAAAACGACCGCAGCAAGCGCAGCTTTACCTCGATCGATCGACCTGTGCGGCTGTTCTTTAGCCACGAGTCCCTCCTGCTGCCCCTGGTGTTGAGTGGTACAATTTTTACTACTAATATTATAAATGCGAATGTTGTGAGGATGGATAGATGTTTGTTGCTTTTTCACGCAATAACTACTGAACGGAATTCTATGAAATTTGGCACGCAGATAGTTTATAGCCTGAATTAATATACATGATAATGATAATACGGATACCAAACTCCATAACGAACTATAGGCAAAATAGTTTTGTTGTACGTGCAAGTAGAACCTTTACCAAATTGTCTAAACAGCACAATCTTGATCCATTTGTTACTAGTGTGTCAGCGGCAAGACGATGCATGATGCAAGCCATGAGTTCTATCAATACGATAAAAAAAAAAACCTACCTATTTTTGCTCACATAGACATTAATTGCTATGCGATATCCTATGAGCGACGACTTGTAATTGGCTAATGTTACCCAAACTGTTTTTATCTGCTGCTTTATTTAGCTGTAAGCCTTCCATGCTGTATTAAATAAATAAATTATTTCTATCCCGGCTGAACCCAATTCTGTCCACGTCCACGCAGACGAAGTCGTGGGCAGAAGTTAGTGTTCAATAATGTTGCCTTCATTATCCGCTCCGCTCTCCACCGGTCCCTTATTTCCCGCTATCAGTGCAACCGTACCCTAATGAAAGGTCGATGAAAGTATACTTTCTTCGAGATTCGTGACTCAAGGGTCAAAGGGTCCGTACCCTTTGTTTTGGCTAGTTTAATATTGATAATGGCATATATTTTACGATGATTTATGGGGCTCTATGAGTTTTATGGGGTCACAAACAAAAAGTACTGATTTGTTTTTTTGGATTTCGATATGGGTATGATTTATGACTTTATTGTACAAATAGATTAACAATTCACGATACACCTCTGCCTACTCCCTCGGGAAACAAAGGCATGTATCTATGTTCTATAATAATCTCTTTATTGAAACCAGTTAACAATACAATACAATTTACTTAATCTAATAGTACAATTTCTGTGTCTTTAAAAAGTTATGTTTGGTGACATGACATTGAACAATCCTTATGTAGTGTATTTAAAAGAATAGTACCTTTATATTCAGGACCGTCTTAATTTAAAATACAGAAAACAAAATAAACCTAGTTAGTTTAGGATTAGTCTAGCTGGCATAACTTAGTTAGTTAGTATTATATGCACTAGCTTAATTTTATTATATGCAGTAACAATAAAAATGCACCGTCCGAGAAGTTTTACCTGCACCCTCGCACACCCCCATCCAGTTTAATGCTACTCTACATTACGTAATTCCATTTCTAATTGAAGCTGACGCTTTTTATTCATGTTATTTCAGTTTATAGTACTTTTTAGAATAAAAACGTTTCGAGTTCAGTTAGAAAAGAGTCGTAATAAAAATGAATAAAAGTCTTTACGAGTTAGAGAGAAAAATATAATCTAAAACAATGGGAATACATTTTAGCTGAATACATAGTACCTATTTGCGGAGAAGACAGCTGTGAATACTTTTTTTTAATGTAACCTTTACCGGGGTCTCGGGATCGCAGCTGCATTCACAACCCCAGCAGGCTATGATTCGTCAAAATCATCGAAAGATCCCGCCATCAATGTAGGTCGAACACGGTAAGCCTGCACGAATACTCACTAAAGGTGTGCGCTCACAAACAAGGTGCGCATTCATCTTGGGCTTGTTGCTGGTCGGGCGACAAAGTACCCGAGTCCGTCGCCCACAGACGACGGCTAACGGAGATCATTTAGAGCCATCCGACGTCTGGCGCGCCTTCTGCGGCAGGTGACCCACTTCTCTCTTTCGTTTGGCCACCTCCTTTGCGAGCATCACCTCCTCACAAAAGGTGGTGACGGCTCCCCAAGTGCTCTGGCTCCCAACCATATATCTGATTACAGCCGGAAGCGAGAGATCGCCCGCCCCTACGGTCCCGATGGGCCGAGCAGCGTCATGACCTTCATGACGCTGCTCGGCCCAATTCGAATTGGCTTATTTTATTTTTGAATAGATATTATTAGAAATGTTAATTATTTAGTTTTATTGCACGAATGTTTAGTTATAAGAATTTCAGATACAATATTGTGAATTGTTAATGAATAAATAAATGAAATGGAAAGTCAGTCCCGCAGCCATCCCGCTGGACGGATCGGTAGTAATCTTTATCGAAGGCTCAGAGCTATACCTATTACATCAATGCCATGCGACGTGACGCAACGTACGCGGCGCTGCTACATAATTATCTTCATTAGTTTTGTGGTTGCTAGCTCAGCTGTTGATTGTGAGGTAATGTTCGATTTACGGAAAAAAAGTGCATTATATTTGTATAATAACTTTCGTGAGGCATATTTATATTAATTATTGTTCACCGGTTACTACTCACGTGTATTCTTCGATTTTGTCCGACTAGTTTCGAGCTCGAATGGAGCCCTTAGTCATGAGCTGAGTCCGCGGCGAGCTGAGTTCTCTTAAACAAGGCAATTAAAAAAAGAGTCTGACTCGCGACAGCGTATACACGTGAGTAGTAACCGGTGAACAAAAATTAATATAAAAAAATCATGTTAAGCAATTCTAAATAGCAGTCCGGAGCTTTATATTGTGCCCACTTGATAGCAACAGACTCATTTTTCACCCACATTACTTAAGGGTGAAATATGGGTGTACTTCAGTTCACCTCTACTTAACCCTTAAGGGAATTCAGGCGTGATGGTCTTGTCTACTTTTAGTTTAGCGTGAACGCAAAATCAACGACACAGAAATAATTAACTAATATTAATTAGTTGTGTCTAAATCTTTTAAACACATTAACGCATGCGTGGCGAATTCTAAAGTCATAATTGTGTATTTGAACCTACGCCTCCCGGAATATTAATATTATAACTTCTTTAGTTATGGAGTTTCTTGTCGGTTCTTCTCCATAAGATCAACTATTTTGGAACCGTGCACAAGTGCCTGTAATCTGGTCTATGTGAAAAAAAATATTTGAATTTCAGTTGTTTTTACTTGAAGATTAAATAAAAAAATATATTAAAAGACTTCGCTGTCTTCTTTCTAATGCAAATTATAAAGAAAATATCCAGACGATGACGAAAGCAGAGCAACGGCAACGTCGCGTTTTTAACCAATGTCAAATTGGGATGATGTCAAGGGACGTTGCCACTATTATTTATTGAGCATGTCTAGTATGAAATCTTTTATATTTTATATTCATGAAAGAAAAATAATCCAGCGATCTAGGAGTAGGTAAAATATGAATAAAGTGTAAGACTTGTTTTCTTCACGCATATTTTGTAATATTTTTTGATCAAAAATGTTCCACACTAGGATTTTTTTCCGTAAAATAGATGCGTTTACAAGTATAACACTTATATTCAAAACACACTTAGACTTGGAACATTTGACACTAATCTCACATGCACATATACCTCGCCCTGGAATAATTATTTATATCTAAGCCATACAAATACTTGTTCACTATTAGGAGTTAAACATGCGTCACGTGGCACAGAAACTCATCGAGAATCGAACACATATCACGCGATGCTGTAGTCAGTCTTTCGACCATAGCGTCAATCGATTGAAAATACAATTCTTAAAGCTAGAATGCACTGCCGTATGATGACTTGCAGTAAAAACTTTTACTATGGAATCAACTTTGAAACACACAATCAGCTTCTCCATAGAAATATCATTCATACCTACTCGACTAAAATGTGGAAGAAGAAAAAAACATGTCGGTCAGTGTTTGGGGACTGCCGATAGAAGTGGCAACTAAGTAACTTGTGAATTGTATTGTACAAATAACGCGCGGAGGTATATCTATTAACATATAAACACAGCATACATATAGCTCATGGGAAGCGTTCGGTGACGATGACGCGAGTTCCATTTTTGTTGACCCAAAAAGTGCCCAACGCAACGCAGAAGTTTTCATTTCAAAAAAAGCTATTGATTTTTTTCACGCTTTGGAAGTTAGATCCGTAGTAAAAGTGGTTTGTATACATTGTACATTGTATACATATATTTCTCTATTTGACCTATTAGAGGTCACAGACAAAGTTTAGTTGTGTAAAATAAAAATACATTTCAATCATAATAACAAGAGCAATTTGCAAAGTTGTAGAGCTCTGCAATATATTCACATTTTATCGTCGGGAATAATATATCAAATTGTAAAGCTAACAGTAACGCGCCATTGAATATGGATGAAATAGTTTTGTATGAAGCTTGCATTCGCAAAGTGAACGGTGAAATCGAATTACATACAATTCGAAATTCTTTCAATATTTTTGTGTTAATTTTTTTCACTCTTCGATTGATGTTTCATGACACATAGTATCCTATCATAATATAGCATCACACCTGTATTCCACGAAAGGGAAAGCCAGAGGTGTAAACAGTTCGCTATAAAAAAGAAAAATACGGCCTTGATAAGGATTTGAAACAGCGCTTCCCGGATAAATATTACAGGCCCTCTGCCAACTGAGCTATCCCGATCTCTGATCATTATACCGAATTTCTACATTTTAATACGTGGTATGGTGACGTCATTACCATGTATTCAGTTCCTATATAGTGACTGAACCGACACGATAAATTTTGCAACTAATTAAATATCGCACAGATGCGATTACCTTAACATAGCATAGCATCAAGCCTATATTCGCCGAAGGGGTATGTGATGGCTGTTATTGAATCCCATGTAATCGGTGGGGAGCCTATATATATATATCTACCGGACGCAATTTCTTACAGAATACCAATACAGACAAATTATGTCTTCTATTCTCATTGCCTCTTTAGTCTAGTGGTCCCAAGCGCGACTGCTGAGCATTTTCCCGGCTCGAACGGAGTGATACCACGGCCTCACAGAAAACCGTCGTGAAACAACGCTTGCGTTGTGTTTTGCCGAGTGAGTGAGGGTACCGGATGCCCAGACCCTTTAAAAGGCCGGCAGCGCACTTGAGACTCTTCTCAATAGCTCACCATCAGGTGAGCCGTAAGCTCGGTTGCCCCCAATCCCATTAAAAAAAATCGTCTGGGGTAGTTTTAGCGGGCGTACCCCTTTAGCTGCTAGCATAATTATGATTTCCAATCAAATACCTTTATACCTTTTACCTGTATGGTTACAATGATAGTATACGATTTTAATTGTGTGTGACACAATTTTATATTTGTGTTTAGTTTTTTTATGTGTAAATAATACTGATAATGTAATGACGAGAGCTATTGTTGCTTTAGTGCAAGTTCTTTTGTGCTTGTGTGTTACCTGACCCCCCGCCAAAAGTGGCGAGCATATTGTGAGTTCGATATTTAGTTAGAAGCCGTCTCCCATCTGGTCCTCTAAGTCCCAAGTCGAGCAGTGTTAATGAGTTTTTGTGTTAGGAAATTCTCAGTAGCAGCCCGGAGTTTGGAATTATGCCCGGTAGATAGCAATAGGTTAATTTGTGTGTTGTTTTTATTGCCTCCTCCATGTTTCTAACCTCCATGGCTCTACATAAGAGAGTTAGAAACTTAAACTTGTTTGCGGTGAGTTTTCATGAAAAATTCAAATATTAATTTGTGTGCGTCGTAACTGCTGAAGTAAATCTATATTATGTACATACTTACCGCCATGTTTCGTACATATATGGGGCACAAGGGAATCTTAGGAGAGAAAAATTGGAAGAAAACTCGGGGAGTTTTTGGGATGATAAAATATAGTACCTATGCCAAGTTTTATAAGTGGTCTTCGAAAATAATATGTAAATGTAATAGTGGAGAAATAAATTATTCAATGAATTAAATAATTTAAGAGTCACGAATACATACGTCATTGTTCAAACTGGGCACAATTCCAAGCTGATTACCAATAGAAAATCCCCAATAACGCTTTGCCCGAGACGGGAATCGAAAACAGGACCTACACCAATGATACTCAAAATTTGCCTACCCTTTTCCCAGCTACGTTGACGTTGGTTTCCAATCAAACCGGATGCAGCTTAATACCAGCATTTTACATGGAGCGACTGTCTATCTGACCTCTGTAACTGGATAACACGAAAATCTCGTGGTGGACTGGTTGTCAGATTTTGAAACTTTGACTACCCACAACGACAATCACAGGTTTTAATTTGACAACCGGGACTGACGATTTAGCGTAGTCTCCAAGGCTCTCGATATGAAATGATGGTCACCCATCCACAGACCGACCGCGGTGAACGCAACTTAACCTCGATCGATCGATCTGTGCGGCTGTTACTTAGTCACGAGCCAGTTACACTCAATATGGCAAAATTTAAAATAATACGCTCTAAAATGGAAGGTAGCGAAGTGTGTTGATCTCGGAAATTAGATTTGGTATTCAAATTTAAAATTCATTGAGTGGAAATATTATGATAAGGGATATCTATTCATGTTAATTTTACAGAGTCAGTAGAATTTGAAATGTTTCCTAACATAGAAGTATCTATATAGTAAGTAACTGATTATAAAAATTCTTGCAATTTTCATCGTTAAAATTTGTGATTAGTAATTTAGATATATCTTTAGCTACTCGTACCTCGTGAGTCTAGTCGTCGCAAGCGTGGCTGCTGAGCGTGAGGTCCTGGTTTCTTATTCAGTAGTAGAAAGAAAGAAACAAAATAAGTAAGTAAAGAAAGAAAGAAACAAACACGAATTTTCAAAAAAACTGAAAATAAACGTAACTTAAAAACAAATAACAACAAAAAAATAATTGTAAATACACAAATATAGGCGCATACCAAAATGCAACGTCTCGCGTCGTGCCACTCAATCATCGCGAACAAACTGCTATGTATGGTATAGGCACATTAATGATAAACAAATTGTTTATAAATATATACATACTAGCTGTACCCGTGGCTTTGCTCACGTCAAAGTAATCTTAACGCCAAACTAAGATTTCAATTAATCATACAAACCAACTCACACCTGATTCCCATTCCAGTAGGCAGAAACTATAGATTTTATCTTACATACATGAAGAATGCATGCTCGACGGTTCAGTTTATTAACCTGCCTTTTTTGAGAAGGTCCGGTACGTTCGTTGAAGTCAGACCCTCCACCCCTTCCTTTTTTGCTAATAATTGTTGCATTATTCTATTTTTGTCTATCCTCATTGACGCGACCCTCATACAGACAGCCGTGACTTTTAGCCCTAGCAACCCAAACTCATACAGATAAATCATAGCAAACTCTTAAGTTATAAATTTTAGTGGAAAGAAGAATACGATCGTGAGCAGGATTCGAACCTGCACCTCCCGGATAAATGCTCCAGGCGCTCTGACCGCTACGACATCTCGACCTTTGCTCACTACCGCGAATTCTTCTTCTACATTTTAATACGTCTTCTATCTATTTAGTCCCTATACAGGTGACCGAACCGACACGACTAACTTTGCAGTTAATACAATATCGTACAGATTTTATGCGAATTCGCGGTGGTGAGCAGAGGTCGAGATGCCTTAGCGGTCAGAGCGCCTGGAGTATTTATCTGGATTAGGATTACTTTACAATATAATTAATAAACGATTCTTCATCTTCATGTCGATGGTACAATTTTAATTATTTGGTTGCCTAGATCCACACTTGCTGTGTCCAAAATTGTTTTCAGGTAGGTCCACTTTATGCTTCATTTGTTAGCGGGTGGTGGAAAAGTTCCTAGTTTTGCGGTGAGTCTCGACTGGGCATCCTGACACTGCCTCGGTCAGTTTTAAATAACTGTGCCTGGCTTGTTAGGTGGTTAGGTGTTGTGCTGGTAACTGGCCGTCATACAGTGGGTATCTAGGGTCTGACTACTGCTTGGATTTTTCCACAGCACACGCGACTTGTCTGTAGATATGTGGGGGCGCTATATCAGCTGTCGGATACAGCTTTTGAAGTGGTGTAGATTATACGATGCAATATTAGGATTCCACTCATTAATTAGATTTTTACATAATCTCAATGGGCCTGCGTTTGACCGCCAACTCGCCTGATTTTAAGCAATGATGTAATTGACGATGGAACACGCTTGACCACTAAATACCTATTCACTTGAGCCTTGAAAATCAACAGATATATATTTATTGAGAAACACGGAAGATGAACGAATTTGGCAGCAGTACAACCAGCTGAAAGCTAGATGGGACATAGATGATCTTACGTTATTTTCCGATTCCCAATAGTATTACCGAAAAATTTGATAAGCCGCCGTTACCGATACATTGGAGATACCGGGATGTTTTACCACCTCTTCGATACCGGGAGTACTCCCGACTGAACGTTCCCGAATGACTGTACCGGCGCCCTATCTCTATGGAGTGCACTCCCTCTTTCTTCACTCACGTATTCCGGTGGGATGGCAATCCGACACGTCCGGAGTGAGATCAGGCGCAGAACTGACGGCATGGTAATATGTGTTGGCCAAAATGATAATGTCACATACATAGGTACATACATAAATTCACGACTTTGGCCTAGGCTTCAGGTAGGCAGACACTATAGAACGCCACCTGTTAAGATCCTTACATACTCTTTTTGCTTCTATCACGTTCATACGTCTATTAATACACGCGTGCAGGTTGTGAGCACTACTTTTTTGACCTTTTAGTGAGTTTCAGTGGGTCAATTTATATCCATTTAGGGATCTCAGAATTTCCACTAACACCTGATATTATGATAATTTTTTTCAGTTTCTGTCACTGCATCTTCATTTAAAAATGAAAATATTAATGATCATCAATCTTGTACAGTGTAAAGAGAATCTTAGAAAAACGGACTTATTAGTCTAGCGGTTGCAAGTGAGTATAAGCGTAGGTAAGTCTTGGGTTTGATCACCAGGTCAAAAAAAGTGTTGTTGAGTTCCATAATGGAGTTTTCAGTACAGCTTGGGTCTGGCTTCTATAAAATGAATGCCCAAGATGCAGGTACTGATAGTCTGTTCGAATCTCCGCTTAGTAAACACTCGCTGAGGTTAAGCAATGTTTTACACGGTATTTCATTGGATATCATCGAGAATGTACTCTCCAACCACCTCAATAGCTGGACAGCCTCTAACAAAATCGTCAGTAATGCTTATTTGATGTTTCGCTATTACTTACTTATGGATTAGGCAATTAAATTAATCCTAAGGCCAGGCTGAGGGAATGTGTAGTTTTGTTACTAAATAGGTATTGGGGGCTGAGTTGCCCGCGTCCGTAGGAGTGCACCCTTAAAATGGAATCCCGACACACAAAACAGGCAACAAACTCTGGTCGGAGGCTTCGACCACGGCTGTTTACCATCCACCGGACGAAGCCGTTGTTGTAATGGGCAGTTGCATCAACTCCCCAACTATCGTTCTCCCAAAATCTATCCACTCTACTTAAGAGTGAATAGATTTATTCTGGATATACGTGCTCCATCCTCGGCCACACCGTCGTTTGCCATCAGGCGAGTTGGTGGCCAAACGTAGATCCATTTGATCATATTTTTTTTATATAATTTATGACAGAGTTTAAAAATGCCTTTTCTATGGAAATAAGTACCATGATTAATGATGAGATCTGATTGATAAAATATTTAAATAACGCTAACGTGTAACATCTCGTCAACACTGTGCTTCACCATATTGATATGAGACAGCAAGAGAAACACATAAAAAGTGGGTTTATATTACAAAAGGACACGAAAAACTAAAATAACGTTGTTTTTCTGCGAAATAACAGATAAACCTGGTATTATCAAAATTAAAATATGCAAAAATAATATCCAGTACCGGGATTCGATCGCCATACTTACACTGTGCCAGTCACCTATGTACGGTATGTAACTGATTACTCAGTTGACAATATTGCTAAAATAGGCATTCACAATCTACTAATCAAAATACAAAACCGGTAAATGCTTGGTCCCCATGTGATAAAGCGCAATGATACCTTTTCAAGTGCTTATCATTTTTGATAAGCTATACAACATTTTTATTGAAATCCGTCCAATTTAGATTCTGAGTGTCAGATGTTTTACATCACTGCTCAGCTCCCTTGAGGAAATGCGCAATTTTGAATAGCCTATAAGTTGACCCGGCTTTTGACGATATTTTTTACAAATTTTCAGTTGTTTCTTTTTCTTGGTTTGGACGCCAACCTCGGACATACAAACAGACAAAAATACTCAAATTTTAAAAACAACAGATTTGGCATTAGAATCGATTGAATAACACATAACGAAAGAAAAAAAATCCAAAAAGCGAATTTGAAATTTTCAGACTTTCGAGTTACAATTTTATTATAATATATATAAGTATAGATAATAAAAAAATTACGGATCGCTGTCTGTACATGGAAGATACATGAGAAAAAATATTATTGGGACCTTTATCAACGCAAATAGCACCCAAAACAATGATTGTTAGAATTTTTGTCTGTTTGTCTGTGCGTTTGTGCACGCTAATCACAGAAACGGCTTATCACACACGCAATAATATACATTTTTACACGTTGATAGTTTCCAATCGCTCAGTTCGCTGATGGAGTCCATCACAACTTACATACGGTGAGTATGTAATTATGTTTTTTTTAATGCCCTATATCTACAAATTAATGAATTTTGGATTTCTTCCTGTAGATACTTTTTTTTTTTAAAAACATTGCCCCACGCTAGGAATTTCTTCCTGTGTCGTGGAAGACATATAATCTCACAAGCACACTAACACCCAGACCCGGAGCAATTATCCGTAGATCGTACAAATATTTGCTCCGTGCAGGAATCGAACCTGCGACACGCAGCGCAGCAGTCGGTCCCTCGACCACTGCGCCAACCGCGCTGTCAAGTTGTTGTGAGTCCTTGCTTCTTGCCTTATTTCATAATCCCAGGTCAATGGGATGTACCCCATCGGTATTGATTTACCGACGAAGTCAAAATATGCGGCATACATGCCCGTTTTTTATGCATTGATTTTAAATCAATTTTTTTTTACACCTCTAAGTGACCTTTGTATTTGATATTATTTTCAACGAGATACCTTCACGCGTTATTGAGAAAAAGGGTCATAACAAACAGATAGACAGTCAAACGGACAACGATGTGATCTTATAAGGCTCTCAACTGCAAAGTGGTAACGCTGAGTTTATTAATCTTTAAATGATTGCTAAATAGATATCACCAGGCGTCTCCTAAAGACGAGAAGAAGGAATTTTTTAATTTAACACGTACGATCATCGACACGGTAGCTCAGTTGAGAGAGCCATGACACGGTATGTCAAAGGTCACGGTTTTGAGTCCTACTCGTGTCTATTATTTTTCAATGTTTCCTTAGAAAATAAGAATTGATCTTATAAGGGTTATTTTTTTTCCTTTTGAGGAACTTAAAAAATATCAAAAGACAAATTGCACTTAACATTACTATTGGCGATTGTCCCCCTACTTCAAAGGTGACCTTTAAAGGTAACCTTGCCTAAAGCAAGATCTTGTTTCTACAATTCTCGATACATTACTGTAATTCTATTACAGTCCAATTTGTGACCCTTTCTGTCGCCGGGGAAATCTTCAGAGGGTAGTATTGAAATCATTCTTATGACGTCGTCGTACTACATACAAACATGAGTTTTACGTATGGGTTGAGGTGCTGTGATGTTTTTCGATACATTTTATGGGTAAACGTTTTGACGTTAATAAGGGTAAATGTACGTATATACACGGCTTTACGCTGGACTTCTAAAAATAATGTTGAATTAGACCCTAAATATAGTCGTAATTTTTTATTTGCTATTATTATACATAACCAATTATTCTACAGCTGTAACGATATTTTGTTATTTTGTTTATCTTGTAAGTAGTTATAGCAATCAATGTGGCTAATTGCTATTGAGTGCTATCCGCATATGTAATATGGCATCTTGTTTTTTCTGTTACCCGCAATTTTATTTTATTTTATGCTAAAAACTAGGTTATATCAATGTACCGCCCGCATGCTCAATTTAATTTTATACGTATTAGTAAGTTTATCGTGTTTTCTCAATGTCAAGTGAATTGTATTCTTTTTGAGAAATAAATTCGTAAACCAGAACCAGAATTAGTTCACTGCAGGTTGGTGATTTGAGTCTGGGTTTCCTCACCGACAAATTTTTAAGGAAAACCTTAACATAAAATTTTTTGAATGATTATGGAATGGACGCTCACTTGAAGAGACAGGGGTTCCAACATAAGGAAAAAGGTACGTGGAATTTACTTAAAATGGAATTAATTACGTACGCATAACGGTACACGTTGACTCACGCACGTATAACTATGTACGTCATAACAATTAAAATCTATTGTGTCTGCTAATTAGTGAGTCAAAAAGACGGATCGTTGAACTTATGTTTATTAATTATTATATGCTAAAAATATGCTATATGCTAAACAACTAATAATTATGCTAGATGACCTAAAAATATGCCAAATCTAGCATAAAATATGCTAGATTGGCAACACATTGGCTTCTAGCAAGCTGTGAAGCGTGGGCTTTTTTGGGGGCTCTCTTAATAAGTTAACGTTTAAAAAGCGCAAATTTTTAGCCTAATTTGAATAAAGAAATTTTGATTTTGATTTGACTGATTGTCTGTGATGACGTAGATTAAATGAAGAAGTAGCTACATAAATAATTTACTTTGATAAAGTCATGCAAGATTACTCAAGAGGCGAGCTCGTAACCACTCGTAACACTACACTAGTGCGTTAATCTAAAAACAGCGTAACTCCTTTACATTTACTTTTTAATCTCAGAAATGTGTTGATGTTTAAAAACTCCTTAATGAGATTTAATATTAATGTGACTGTTTAATTAAAACATGACAAATCATTTTGATTCTTAAGATTTATTTTTGACAACAAATTAACGTTAATTTTTTTGGCAAATTCGTCTCTGCGCGGGCTCAGATCATAGACTCGGCACACCCTATTTTATTTACAAATTTCATGTAATTTTTTTCTTTTTTCCTTGTAAGCGTGTTGAAAAACGTTGCATTAGACGCGTGCGATATGATCATTACACGTCTCGGTCATTGCTACCATCAGCGATGGCCAACCAACCAACTTAGCATACTTATGTCTTAATGCATTATAATAGTGTAGAACTTTAGAAAGGGAACTCTCGCAGCGTTCTAAATACTATCCCTAATTGCAAGCAATCAACCTGGTTGCCTAGGTCATGTTTTCATTAAAACTATTAGTCCAGGATGATCCTCCGGTAGTCAAATTAACTTCAAAGTTAGCGCTAACTCAGTTAGTAAACTGTATCAACTAACCCGTGTAGCTAGAGTGGGTTATTTGATAAACTATTAAATAATTTTGTATATTTACGTTCGAGATAGGGTTAGGATAGTTGAGTTATTATACCGGTGATCGTACAGGTAAACGTTTATGTTTTGTTTTTTTATACATAATGTGATATTTTTTTATTGTTCTGCAGAATCTTTAAAGGTATAAGCAATTGAAGGATTACTTATCTTGTTTTATAGTACCTATGTACACAGTATATTGATGTAATACCTGATTCAGAAATAGAACGCCACGTGTTACGATCCTTACATACTCCTTGCTTCATCCACGCACATACATCTCGTCTTATAAGCGCGCCGGCTGTGAGTACTATGCACCTGAGATTTTTGGAGATCACCAAATAGGTCGGTGGATATCCTTCTAAAGCGTTCCCTCCCAGCATTTCCACTTACAGCTGCCTTTTGTTAATCGTCTTTCATAAATCCTCGCATAATCATTTCAACCATATACAATCCATATTTTTAACAGCTTTTCTGTAAAACATATTCGGAGTACCTAAAAATTCCATTAGCAGTAACAAGGGATCTAAATATATACATACATATATCAATCAATATGTTAGTTTGTTATATCTGGATTTATTTTAATAGATCGTACGTAATCCGTGGCGCAATGCCAGACTGTTGATTGAAAATCGTCGTTTCGATGCCCAAAAACTTGTATTTCCCGTATTTGATGTAAAAATATGGTATCGGGGTCAGTGCCAAAAAGTGGTTTTCGAAATTGAAACCGCTTGTGATGGAAACGAATAGCTGGGGAGATATTGTTTGCTGTTACGACATAGGAATATTGTAAAATACATATATCATCACACCTGTGTCCCTGAGTGATAGCAGAAGTGTACACATTTGTATACCCATTTTAACATTGCTGTTATTAATTAGATGGTGAGCCTATTGCTGTCATCAGCCACAATTACGGCTGTTAGTGAGAATTTCCTATAAGAAAAATATAATAACGTTTTGCTCCAACTGGAAATCAAAACCAAGACCTCATGCTCAGCATGACGCCCTAACAACCATCACTAAACCGTTAAGACAAAATGGTAAAATAGATATGAATAAAACAATTCAGTTTCTAGGTACTAATTTTATTTAAATTCACTCATGTTTAAACTTTATTTTTAAATACGAAATAAGTAAACATTTGTATTTGCACAATTTATTAATCAACTAAGTGCAAAAGAAAAAACTGTAGTTATGACTGAAGCTGCTTTACCACCGGCGAGGCGAGATGAGACGAGGCGAGAAATCAGACGAGACGACGTGAGATGAAACGAGGTGAGACGAGACGAGGCGAGAATTTAAAATTGTATAGTAAACATCTATTTCCCCTTTAATTCTCTCCGCATCTTTGGTTGAGATGGTCTGTATTGGCGATGATATGCGAGACAAGAATTGAAATATGTATTTATTGTTGCCTTCATAGAATATTTAACATGATTTTCGCAATTCCTTGCGTAGAAGGAAGGAAGTGCAAGTTCAATGTTATTGAAAATAGGTCAGCAAGATTTACCTATTTCTCGCCTCGGTTCGCCTTCTCGCTAGTGAAGCAGCTTTAATTATCTATGGACATTACAACATTTTTTTGAAGTGCTGAGTTTCTTTTAGGACTATGTGTTCGTGGTGAAAAGCTAATAATTTCCCGAAATATGTCATCATGTAAAACACACTACATGTTTTCGGGTCCTATTGTGATAACTTTATTTATTTCAGAAAATCTCTTCTTTGCTTCCATTTGTACACAGACCTGGAAAAGAATAAATAATTTATTGAATAAAATAGATACTATGCTTTTATTTCACACATCTTTTATTTTCTTCCTTGGGAGTTCTGAAACATGTCATGCCATTATTTATCATCATATAGTTATGATCACCCACCTGCCCTTATCCCAATTTAATTGGGGTCGCCGCAGCATGTCTTTTTCTTTCATACATCGCTGTCGACCGTCATCTCGGTAATCACTCCTTTTTTGGCCTCTATCTTTTACACAATCTATTCAGCGTTTCCTAGGTCTTCCTCTACTCGTGTAGCCATCCACATTCATAATCAAAACTTTTCTCGTCACACAATCCTCACTCCTTCGCATCACATGTCCATACCATGACAAAAGATTTCCACATAACTTCTCGGTCACCGGGTCTTTTAGATTTCTTACATACTCATTTCTAATTCTATGTATCTACAACACATCAAAGTTATTATTGTTAATTTGAGAATATTTTGCTCGAAGTCATATCCTTCAAAATATTAATATTACCTTTCCACCATCATAATAACTGTCGCAAGCATGTATCCTCCTGCTAGAAGAATGAAGGCAGGTGCTGCTCCTCCAAGAGTGAGAGCTCTAGGAGAACTACCTTCACATTTGACGTTTACTGAGGATCTTCGTATCTGAATACAGGTAATTATTCCACGTTCCATGAGACGCATTAGACTGAAAAGAGGTGAAATGAAGTTCAGAGATGTCTTAGTGGTTAGAGCGCCTGGAGTATAGAGGTGCAGGTTCGAATCCTGCTCCCGACCATATTTTACTTCCCACAAAAATGTTACTTTCGATTTAATTGATATTTGGAACACTGTTTAATATGAACATCGTATATCTACCTCCAAGACATGAATTCCTTATAAGGGCTATTTTTCTGGAGACAAGGATGCAGCCTGGTCTTCTCCATTGACTGCAGTGAGCCAAGTTCACAAAGCTCAGTTTGTGTGAAGGTCTTTGATATCAGAGTATTTGCACTGTTCACTTCGGTGTGGTAAGCATAGCCTGAAAGAAGTAGTTGTTTATGCCTGATAATATAATTAGTAGGACCTTCTTTATCGTCTGGTTGATGAACAATCCAGTGTTAGAGCTTAAACCACCCGTAGCAGGCCTTTCCTTGAGCCAGAAGTTGTGGATTTAGCATGGCATATGCCAATGTGAGTTTTCCAATGTCATCGAGTACTTTCTTAGTTAATCTAAGACGTCACAGTGTCCACTGGTCACAGACTTTTTTTTAATTATTTTTATTTAAAGCGTTGCCCTGCACTAGGAATTTCTTCCTGTATCGTGGGTGCGTTTACAGACATATAATCTCACAAGCACACACACACTCAGACCCGGAGCAATTATTTATATTATCTATAGATCGTACAATTTTCTCCGTGCAGGAATCGAACCTGCGACACACAGCGGAGCAGTCGGTCTTTTGACCACTGCGCCAACCGCGCTGTCTGTTTAGATGATATGTATGTATGTGTCACAGGAATACATACGAAATAACATACATACAATCTCGCCTGTTTTCTAGTTTTCCATTGGTCGAGTATGAGCGATGAAATAAGAGCTAGCATGGTGATCAATACTCGTGCTGTCTCTGTATGAGCCGAGGCACTGCAGTGCAATATATACGGGCTGGTTAACTTATCTAGACTATTCTGACGTGGATTTACCCAGTATCGAGAACCTCTCTCAGGAGTGCTAGTTTTTATAATACGCACATAAAATCAAAATTAAAATATCTTTAAGCAAATTCGACCATTTGAAATGGTAGTTTTTGAACGTCATACATTACAATAAGGCAGTCCCCAAAAACCCTCCACTGCTTCTCCCAAAAACCAACAAACTTCAAATTAACATAATTACGAAAAGTCAGTGGTGAATGCCTTTGGGTTCGAACCTACCATTGTCTTGCAAATCCAATAGCAATACTACTAAGCTATCAAAGCTACTAGTTAGCTTTGATAGCTTAGCTGTTAAATCGTAAAGGTCACCTCAGGCATTTGACAACACACAATTATTGAAATCTTTTATCAAATTCGGGTCCTCTCAAGTATCCCTTTAATATGAAAAGGTCATATCACTTAGAAGAGTGCTCTCAAATGTGAGTAATTTATTAATATGGGACCCTTAACTCAGGACCTTTAAGTAAAAAAAAAGCGACATCGCCGCGGGCTCAGCTCATAACCAAGGGCTCCGTTCGAGTTCGAAACTAGTCGGCAATCCCGAAAAATGCACGTGAGTAATAACCGGTGAACAAATAATTGATATGAATATGTCTCACGAAAGATATTACACAGAAATACTTTTAACCATTATTTTAACACCTTTAATATTCAAACATGCATTTTCCTTTAAAAAAAAAAAAAAAGAATATTTATATTTTACTAGATGACCCGGTGAACGGCGTATCACCTCGAACGCCAATGTTTGACAGGAAAGTAGGAAGAACAGTTTATATGGGCACATGAAATTGTTGCTTTTACTATCTTTTTCGCAATTTTTCTACATTTTCTCACAGTCTAAATCTTCCCTGGACTACAACAAACATTTCTTAACCAAAATCAGCTAAATCGGCTCAGCCGTTCTCGAGTTTTAGCGAGACAAACGAACAGCAATTAATTTATATATATATAAATATACGAGTATGTAGATAGATATGTTATAATAATTTTTTTGTGGAAAGTGTTATACATTTATTTGCAAAATTTTAAAATGCGCTGCCCGGATAAATATTTCAGGCGCTCTGCCAACTAGGCTTTCTCTACCTCTACTCCCTACTCCGAATTCTTCTTCCACATTTTCATACCATTAATAGCGACGCTATTCAGTCCCTATAGCATTAATATAGTGAAATCAATATTACGGTGGCAGCTTCGTTCTTTTCTCGATAGTTTTTTATTCCAAAAAGGTCAGTTATGAAGTGGACACAAAAAAAGAAGGCTTGCATTATAGCTACAAAATGCCTTTATGACGTCATTCCTCCAACTTTTTACACACACGACCTTCCTATAAACCTAATGCCATAGGAAAACGATCCTAGTCGTTGTAAATTACACCAATTTATAACCGACCTCCAATTTCGCAGCTCTGTAACTGTGTATAAAAAACTTACCCTCCGACTGAATTGTGAGAACATCTATATTAAGAGTTATGTCGCGTTATTGTTTAAGGGGTTGCTTGTAACCTTGAAGGGCCTTACCCTCTGATTCCTAAGTTGGTTAAAAAAGTTTTGCTTTTTATACAACGTGCTTTGTAGTTTTAGTTTTGTTGGCTGTAGTTCTTGACGCGTATTTTTGTTGATTCCGTGATAATTACATCATTATTGGGTTATAAAGACGATCGCCGGCCACCGTAAGCCGTAGTCTGAGAGTGACGGATTTGGGTAGTTTGTCGCTCGACCAGCGCCAGACTCAAGACAGCAGCGCGCTACGCCTTTCAGCGCGTGCGTGCATTGGTGTCGGGGTACTTTACCTTCGACGGACTCTAACCTGGGTTGCAGTGAATGCAGTTATGATTCCAGGCGTCCATTGCCATGGCAAAGATTATAGGAGGTACGTGTGGTTTTGGTCGGTAGGAGTCCGGTACAGCGACCATGATGGATTTTCCACACGAGAAAAAAGAAAAGTTAAAAGATAATAAAAAAAAAAAAAAAAATTGCTATTAATGAATTTTTTCGAAAGTATTTTTTAGTTTTGTTTTAGTGCTAGCATTCTTGCCGTAAAATATCAGGCAAAAAGACTTGTGTAAATTAATAAAATTTGGCAAGCCCGTCTTCTCATACAGAGGAGCCGCGCTAGCTCACTGTTTATTGGTTGGATTTCAGACCTAAGTCTAGGTTTCCTCATGATATTTTTCCCCCACCGTGTTACTGTATATGACATTGAAAAAATAACATTGTTACATGCCAGGTTTGAACTTACAACCTGTGGATCAAGAGGTAAGCCCATAACCACCGGACCACCACGACACTACACATTTCCTCTGTCTAAGTAAAGACATGTATCATAAATTTTGAAAATTCTTAAGAGTCTATTGCCTGATGATATCCTATGTCCAGATAGTTAATGTCCATACGAAATTGATATCATAAATCTAACCTCCTTTCTGAACCATTTTGATCCCCTGCACCACCGGTTCCAATAGTGGTGCGTCCTTCTTCTTATTGAACACTTTCTTCTGGCGTAGCTCGTCCTCCATCGGTGCGTTTCTCTTATTAAAATAGTATGATGGGTTCTGTAACAATAATCTTAGTAAGCAGGGTAGGTATAGAATTATCAGGAAGCTTTGTGCAGGCTAACTGCAGTCAGCGTCAAAATGACACAGTACATGACGGGGTTTGTCGACACCTTTGGCCCACCCATGACTTGCCGGGGTTCTGGGCTACATCGGCAAGTTGAGACTTATCTAACTATGGCCAGCACATGATCAGACTTTGTCAGTCGACTTGCTAGGATTGCGGTAACTACAGCTGATAGGTACAGCAGTCAGTCACTATGGATTTTATTTGGAAGTCCGGAATAATATACATGAAGATTTCACTCAAAAGATAACTGTGACCAGCCTGTAGAACATGACGAAGTCCATAGACAATATTGCTGACCTTGCCGGGGTGACGGTGAATACAGCCGTGACTCTGATCTCAAGTAATTTTAGTTGGTTGAAGTCCAGCATAGTATAATAATAATAATAATAATAATATATTTATTGACATAATTCCGTACAAAAATAAAATAACAAGTGCACAGTTATAATTAAAAGTCCACAGATATAACATATGTGCCTGAACTAGGTGATCCTGTGTTTCAGGCAAGAAGAGCTTAAGTCTAGTCTAAAATACATAGTCACATAGTTATTATAATATAAGTACAAGGTATGCGTAAATTTAAAGTATAGGTAAATAATTATATCATCAAAAAATTACACAACATAACAATACATAGCAAAGTCTCTATCGAAAACATATAGGTTTATTGCTAATAAAAATAAAATTAAAGTAAAATGCAAACAATATTTACTTTAACACAATCAACAACTTCTCTGTATCTTCGTAGGACATACTTTGGAGGGCCCGCTTGAGGTTTTTTTTGCAGTTATTGTAATTGAGGGAATATATATTTGATGTCGCATTTAGTCTATTGTATAAAAGTGGTCCAAGGAAAACGTAAAATTTTGTCGTAAAAGCATGTTTTGTTCTTATTTTTTGTGAGCAAACTATATCTTTCCTTCTTTTGTTAGTAAACTCAGTGCTATATGGAAGGGCTGCGTGCTGCTGTAGTACTATGCTCATTATAAATAACTGTCGCACTGTTAACACTCCACAAGTTTCATAGAGGACTTTGGTGGGAAAAAGGAAAGGGCGGAATGTGGATACCTTGAGTATCGCTCTCTGTGCTCTCTCGATGGTTAATAAATGAGTTTTCCCCACACCACCCCATGACGAAATACAGTAAGTTAATATTGACTGACATAGAGCGAAGTAGACTTGTCTTATTATTTTTGGGTCTGCAATATAGCGTAATTTTTTGAAAACAAATATTAACTTACGAATTCTATTGTTCAAGGCCTCAATGTGTGGTTTGAACGACAGAGTTTCGTCTATAATAATACCCAGGTATTTTATTTTATTAGTCATTTTAATTTTGGGACACGTACATAGGTCAACAGTGGGAAGTTTACAACAATGGGCATATAATGAAGTATTAGTTTGAGGTAATGTTAATTTACGCATCGAAAATTTAATGTAATTTGTCTTTTGTGCATTTAAGGTCAATGAATTGTGCTGAAGCCATTTATTAACAACATTGAATCCGTGTTGCGCAAGCCTGTAGACTTCGTTTTCTGAGTCAGCTGAAAAAATAAGTGCAGTGTCGTCAGCGTATGTTATGATTATGCCGTGATCTAAATTTAGATTACAAAGGTCGTTGATATATATCAGAAACAAAGTGACCCCCATAATACTACCTTGAGGTACTCCGAAGGACGTATTTTTTTGGTCAGCACTGAGGACACTGCCTATCCTTACGCATTGGGTACGTTATAGTATGCCTGAAGAATTTTATTCGTAAAGATATTATTGAATGGTTGATAGAGTAAGATTTGGGCCAGAGATTACGTTGAAAAATATATTCTTTTATATAGTCACGTGCCATGGATGACAACAACGTTTAACATAGAAGAAATATTGACAATGTTTTAAACAAATAATGAGGTTTATTATTCTATCCTTGTTGATTACCTATATGTCCATTTTGTCGAGGATTTGGGGAAAGCCTGAATCTATAGCCTAATCAAGTATCATTGCGACCTTCCTTTTGTTGAACACTTTTGGCGCAACTCGGCTTTGATCGTTTCTTTTGTTATAGTATGCAGGGTCTTGCAAGTTTATGGGTAGGGTACGCACTGAATTATTGAATGGATGGTGAAGTAAGATTTGGGTGAGAGATAGGGGTGAATTTTTTTGTCTTGTACGTGATTGGAAAATGTTGTAGACAAACAATATTGGCTGGTTTTTTCAGTGTCTTATCAGTAAAAGAGTTAACGTTCATATTTAATATTTTATAATTTTAATGAATTATGGTCAAATATCGGCCAGTGAGCGACCACTAGTATTCGATAATTACTTCCTGATATGATATAACTATAATCTCCTTCAATATATGGAATGTAGAATCTTGAGAAAAATTCCAAAGCAAAATAGGTACATACCTGCAACCACGACCGCGTATACCCAATGTCTTCAAAGATCAGCTCCAGTGGACTTTCTAGCAGTTCCTTCAAAGAGTTGATGGAAGGTGGTGGACCATTCAGTAGCCAGCTTACCACGGAACTGGTGTAGTAGTTGAAGATCAGAACACAGGAGAGACCAGTCACCAAGATTGTGACTTTGCGAGCTAGTAAATGAAATAAATTAAAAGAAATATAGGAAGAAAGATCGGGGATGATTTTTTAAATTAATGGCACGTAATGCTTTTCATTACTAATTACTAAGTTTCTAAGGAAACATTGAAAAATAATAGACACGGACGGGGCTTGAACCCGCAACAGGGAGGGCCTCCCTTGACAGTCCGTGTCATCACTCTCCCAACTGAGCTACCGTGTCATTGTTCGATACTATTAAATTTCAAGCTTCCTTGTATTCGTCTAAAGGAGACGCCTGGCGATATTTATTAAGCAATCATTTACAAAACAAATAATTGATTTAAATCTGATAAAAGTCGGCTGGTAATACGTCCTAAACCGTGGCACAGAAAAATCACACTAATTTAATTTAATAATACCTATTAAATTAAATGGAAAAAGAATACGGTCGCGAACAGGATTCAAAGCTGCGCCTCCCGGATAAATACTCCAGGCGCTCTGGCCACTAAGCCATTATAGGGACTGAATAAATAGCAATGACGTCGCCAAAAGACGTGTTAAAATATGGATGAAGAATTCGCGGTGGTGAGCACAGGTGGAGATGGCTTACTGGTCAGAGCGCCTGGAGGCGGTTTCGAATCCTGCTCGCGACCGTATTGTTTTTCCATTTAATATAATAACTTTAAAGTTCGCTAAGCATGCGTTAATGCTTTTGAACGATTTATCTTGAATACCTATTAAGTTCATGATGTTTCCAACATCAAAGCTTAATCATATCATAAATGTCAGAGAGAAACCAGCTCCCGGAAATTAATTTTGTTAAAATGAATTTTGTCAATGATGTCTTTCCTTTGTCGTGGTGGTTGAGTGTTCAAAAGACCGCTTCTTGAACAACATGTTCTAAGTTTAAACCTGGCATATACCAATGTGTCTTATTTAGTTATATTTATACTCTTTCTCTGGAGTGGACCAGTTATGAGCTGGTTATGTATGACATTTGGTATGGTGTCGAGTTAGATAGTAAATAGTAAGGCTGATAAAATCAGAATCAAAATAAAATAAAAACCAAAATAAAATATATTTACCTGACGAAATCCTCTTCGTTCCACTATCATCAACATCTTGGAAAACTATAAAAAAAAACAAACGTAAACAAAAAAACCATACAATTCAATACGAATTTTTTTTAATATTTACATACATTGCTGGCAAGACGAGGCCACGACAGAAAAAAAGGCATACTGTCCCGGAGCTGGACGCTCTTCCAGCAATGCTGATAGCAGCAAAAAGAAGGCACATAATCCCAAGACTCCGATGACACTCCACCAGGCAGTAGGACTTAGGGGTCTCAAGAACTGGTTCTCGAACTTTCCTGGACCCTTTGTTGGTATACGATAGTAGTAACGCGTCCTAAAAGAATTAATATTTACTTTGCTTGGTCATCAATTCTTGTTAAACCCACCACGACCACGACCCATAGTCACTTTATTAGTACCAGAATAAGCATTCAAAATCTCTCGTGTAACAATTTGATATTTGCAAATTGATGACGTATCCATCATGGTCACCAGCTTGAAGCAGTTTGCAGAAGACTTAATGGTATAAAATCGTCTGCCTGTGAGAGTAACCATACCAAAAATGCCTTTATAATTGCTTCATGCAATTCACTTAATATGATAATCTATTCTTAAATATATAAATACGTGTCTAGCACGTTGACTTAAAAAATATAGGTACTCAAGTAAACTAGTAGGCAGTAGATGCACAATACTTTTAATATGTTGTGGGTATAAAGAAAAAAAAAAAAAGTTTTGTTATGTTAGTGCACTAATTACGTATCATTTTTTGAAGGCCAGTCGATAGCGACTACACATTGTTCATTATAGCACACTTTTTATTTATGATTTGTTAATTTGGGTTTATTTATTTAACTAACTAAGGGTATATATTTATTAAGTTTAAAAAGTATTATTATAATTACGTTTATTAAATAAAAATTTATATTATTCTTTTTATAATATTCTTTAAATTGAATAGAGATAAGACAGGTTTTGAATGAGCTTGTAACTAAGTAACAGCCGCACAGATCGATCGATTGAAGTTAGGCTGTGCTTGCCGCGGTGGGTCTGTGGATACCCATCCACAGACCCATCGCGACCAATCACTATAATCACTACAAGACCATCATTTTATATCAACATTAAAATATGTATACCACGGAGACCACGTTAAACCATAGGTCCCAGGTTGTAATATGAAGATCTATAACAGTTGATTTGGATAATCAGAAACCTTAATGTCTGACCATCAATCTAATCAGGAGATATCGTATTATTTAGTAACAGGGTTTTGGAGGTGAGATAAGCAGTGGCCCCATGTAAAATACTGGTAATTATTAAGCTGCATCTGTTTAGACTGGTAGGATAATCAACCCTTATGTAGCTGGGAAAATTTATTATTATATGATTGATGAGACAGATAGGAGTTTTGCAGTCAATTTCCCTCATGCCCTATTCTACTAATTACTACTCTCAGATAGAGACATCAGAAGTGTGATAGGATAAAAATTAATACAGTATCTAATTGAAATTATTTAAAATGATTATCAAGTTCAACTATAATTATTTCCGAGATTTTATTTATTTGAGACCGAAAAACTAACTACAGCAGTAAAAATGTAACTTTAAATTAATGTTTGTTTAGTAAATAACACAGAAATATAGTCTCCTCTACCTGCTGTAACATATTTTGACAAAGGACGTGAATTTTAATCCCGTAGCGGTATATTTGCATAACCCCAGATGATTGTTACAAGTGTTTGTTTGTCTGTAATTTGAATGTATTATGCAATGTGGTACCTCTGATACAAGGAATTCGTATGACGAGGAAATATGACTGTGAGGCTCGTATTTGTTCTAATGTTGTGTTTCTGGTGGTTTATGTAATTTTGGCTATGTTTAGACTGTGAGTTACATAAAGGCATGGATATAAATTTTACTTCAAGCCAAAGTATGACTTTCACGAATATACATAAATAAGTTTATTTTTAATTTTACGTCTTTCGTCTATTTTTTGTGTTATATTTTTATTTAGTTCTACATAACTAAACAAAAGTAATAGTAGCAAACATAAGTATAAAATATAGATAAGCAATATCTGCTGTAAACAACAATTATATAATATATTTTGTTATTGGATTTATTATTAAGTTCTCATTCTGTAAATACTCACTCGATCGCCGTTAGAGGAGGATTTATAACATCAATTTTTTCTCTAACACTGGACAACATACGAATGATTGGTGACATATCTTGCTCTTGAAAATACAGTGCGGTAGTTACTACCTAGAATAAAATGGATTATTAAATTTCATAAGGTGTCCCACAAGGATCAGTGCTGGGTCCTTAATAAAATATTTGAATAGATTAATAAATTAATGCTAAAATGAAGGTTTCGGCGTAGGAAGTACTGTCAAAAGTAGCAAAGTAGAGGCCATATTGATGATGATGATATAGACACCATCAATATGGCCTCTGGTTTTTCACAGTAACAGAATATCTATCCACATCATTTTCAGTAACTTATAGAAATATGAAAATTAAATCATAAAGGGGCAATTCGATTTAAGCGTTAAATTACTAGTACTCAATTGACAAAAAAGTTGCTTCCTCTGAATAAGCCACAGTTAATTATAGTTGCAGGAGTAACTAAGGGTAAATAAGATATTTTACCTTTGAGCTGTTAAGTTCGTATGTGCCAACCCATCGGTCGGTAATGGTGGGAACGTACCTGTAATGTATATATTATCAATGAAACTGTTACTATAGTAGATATTTTACTATAATACTGTTCACACCGCTGCTGTAACTTCCAGTCTTCCAGTCCAGCGGTTTGGTGCCAAAGTTGACCATAAATTTTATTGAATATTTCTTCACAACAAAATATCTCTGAATATGTAACAATTACTCAAACAGAAGGTCGAGGATTTGATTCCCGATAATTTTGAGGATTCCCTATGCACAAAAAAAAATCTATAATTATAGAAAATTATTAATATTGTTACCTTATATTGTGTAGTTTAGCAACAACGTAAAATATGGAAATGGAAGTTTGTGTTACCATGGCAGCCCCAGGAAATGATTCTGAGCCAGTTAACGACTCCAGGTCAAATTCTTGTGGAATTGGTTGTATCTAAAAGAAAATTTAAATGTCCATGTGAGTAAATACAGCTGTGAATCCCTTTTTAAAAGGACTCTGTTCGAGTTCGAAACCAGTCGGGCAATCCCGAAGAATTCACGAGAGTAATAACCGTTGAACAATATTTAAGCTGTTAATCCCGGCCTATACCAGACCACCGGAACCTTCATATAGAAAACAAATCAGAATTTAATGTAAAATCTCTAGAAAGTGAAAAGCGAGATCGTAATACTTACAACTAAAATCATCCTCATCTTCAAACCCTGGAAATCCCATCTCCGGTAATATTTGTATCCATTCAAATCTATAATAAGATTAAAACCGTTGCCAGCATGCCAGAAACCAATTTCAGTAAGAGTCAGATTACCTCCTTGAATCTTGCCAAAGTTGAATACATCGTACATAGTATACTGGGAGACATCTACAAAAATGTATCAGTTAAGTGGAGAGTGATCATTTCAAAGATCAAGATTCACTTCAGGTCAAAGAGCTGATAAAAGACTAAAGACTTAGAGGACCACGGCTTTTGACTAAATATCGAACACATTTGCTCGCCACTTTTGGCGGGGATTAGGTAAAAGAACTTGAATTAAAGCAACAATAGCTCTCGGCATTAACACACATAATAAAAAAACTAAACACAAACATAAAATTGTGTCACACTAGATTAAAATCGTTTACTGTCATTATAACCGTACTGGTAAAAGGTATAAAGGTTTGATTGGGAATCATATGCCAGTGGCGAGAGGGGAACGCTCGCTAAAACTACTCCAGTACTAATTCCTTCAAGGCTTGAGAGGACTGAAGCAAAGTCAAACTATGCTATACCATTGAATATATTCAGGCGCAAATAAATACAATACGAATGAATATACTACTTCCACAATACTAAAATATCTGTGCACCGCCCCCAAAAAATATATGTATGCAAATGCGCAAAAGATATTTTTTTTAACTACCACCAACTATTGTACACTTGTTTCACCCGCCCACGAGGGATCATCACGACTCGGTGGTATATATCTGCCTAGCCTTTTCCTATTTACATTAGCGTTGGCTTTCAGTCAAACCGGATGCAGCTTAATACCATTATTTTACATGGAGCGACTGCTTATCTGACCTCCACAACCCAGTAACTGGGTAACACACTATCTCGTGGTATGACTGGTTGTCAGACTTTCACGCCTCTACCCGAGTACGTGTAACGGCTCTCATAGATCTTAATTTGACGTGCTCTCCGAGGCTTCTCGGTATGAAATTATGGTCACCCACCCTCGGACCGACCATGGCACCGACCGACCAACTTGACGTCGATCGACGGATATGTGCGGCTGTTACTTAGCCATGAGTCCCTCCTCCAGGACTCGGTGGTATTGCTAGGTACTGTATATATTTGCATGAACTAGGCCATACTATTCTGCTCTTTAATGTAGCATATTGGCACAATAAACTCTATAATCTTCTAAGAGTAGTTAACCGACAGAAAATAAATATTGAATTAAATAAAGGCCTCACAAAATCTGACGCTTTTGATTTTAATTGAAATAAACGTATTTGCGATGTCTAATTAAATATAAATCTGTGTTGCTAGTAAAATTACATCAGGGCAATATTTTTTAACACTATCTACTTAAACCATCAAATGTGAGGCATACAAAAAAATATGTTTATATTAATTGAATTTGTTTGTTTTGTTTTAATCACTTTTTATTTTGTATATATGTCTCGTTATTGCATCCAAATAAACATTTTTCTTTCTTCATAATACCACATCGTCTCCATTACATCTCTAAAAAAGTTTATAGAAGATATTTCACCTTCCCCATAATCTGTTATTGATAAGATCTTAGCTTCCCACTTTCACACATCGTTAGTTACAAAGTTCTTCAGAAGAGCCTTAAGTTCTGATAACGATTCTTTTTCTTCGTACACTTAAGTTAATTCCCTCTTAATTCTTATCTTCACATCTTCGCGGTTTTAGGATGAATGGGACTCAAAGGGACTTTTTATAAGGGGTTGATTGAACTTGATTATACGTACTTTAGTTTTTGAACTAAATTAAAAAAAAATGCTTTGTTGAGTTGATAAAGCGGTCTGTAGCAATATTTTCATCAGGTTCGGTTATAATATTCGACCAAGTCTCAGGCATATTCCTTTAAATAATCACACCAGGCCCTGATTCTGAACTGTCGGAAACTGGTGTTTTCCAATCTATGCAGAAAGTTGTCGATCAGAACTTCTAAGCGTTATTAAAAATTATGAAGACTGTCGGAACGGAAACTTTAGCTTAGTTAAAGTTAAAGTTTCCGTTCCGACACGAAAAAGTTTCCGAATGGTTCAGAATAAGTTTACTACAGATGATTCCATGCGATGACATGCATAAAATGCATCACTATAGTTATTTAGCTTTTCATTTTTCTACAAACTATAAGTCTTCAATTGGTGCGTGTTACTCTAGCTTCCTCTTAGTTTAGGAAAATTGTCAGAAGATATTCAAAACAAAATTAAAACTACAGGCAAAATATTATTTTGTCTTTTCTTTTCCGAACAAAATTTTTCTGTTACTCATCACTACTTTTCAGTTGTTTATGAATTGACAGTTGAATGAATCACATTATGAAGAAATATCACAGAGCACTTTAAAATTATTCGTGTACTACATAATGTTTTTTTTCGTCGCGTTTATCAAGGCGCAAGGTCCTTTAGCCTGCGAGGCCGTGGGCGGTCGCCCACGTTGCCCACGCCTTGCACCGCCTCTACCGTAACCACTCGGCCACCACGAATCTGAAGATATTATCAGAAATATTTGCAAAGCTATCTACGTACTATTTGTTCATGTCCCACGCGATCTAAGTCGCAGGTACATTTGGTTAATAATAAAATTAATTTCTTGTACCGCTCAAATTCCTTGAACCACTTTGTTGAAAGCCATCCTTAAAGGTTATTTCAATATCAAACAGACACAGGATACGAACTAAAGCAAGTGAAGGAAATAGGTTGTCTTTAGTAAGAACGCTATGACAACGTAATTTCCCCTCCTTTATACTGTTACTACCGTAGTACCTAAAGCCTTGTTAA
Organism: Xylocampa areola; assembly: GCA_935421205.1. Lineage (NCBI taxonomy): Eukaryota > Metazoa > Arthropoda > Insecta > Lepidoptera > Noctuidae > Xylocampa > Xylocampa areola. The sequence goes on along the minus strand of OW285205.1, from coordinate 19,390,646 downwards.
CTTCTATAGTGGTTCTAGTAAAAGTCTTTTATTTTTACTCGATTACGGCGAAGCAAGGAGGGTTATGATTTGACCGGTATGTATGTATGTTCTATGTTATGAATAAAACAATACATTCTATAAGTAGTAAGCGATCATAAGCTTTATGGCATAGGCATATGACTAAAGCTATCCTCTGAGTCTCACTATGAATATGTATTAAATGCATTAAATATATTTCGTGTAAGTGGTTTATTTAATAGATGATAAATGTTGAAAAGTTTTAGCCCGGTTAATGGAGTGTGATAGTAGGATAACGTCAGAACCTGGCGCATGAGAGAGAAGAGAAGCAAATGTGAGGACAGAGTCAAGTGTACAACACGAATAGAAGCAGTAGGAAATCCATCCCTGTATCACTACATAGTATAAAACAAAGTCGCTTCCAGCTATCTGTCAGTCCCTATGTATGCTTAGATCTTTAAAACTACGCAACGGATTTTGATGCGGTTTTTAATAGATAGAGTGATTCAAGAGGAAGGTTTTAGTATATAATTTGTTATGATTTGTATACATTGGCTAAAATATAATTATATTTATGGATGTGTCGGAAAAAAATAAGCCGTCTGGGAGCTTTCAACGAAAACGCTGCCTAAACCTTGTGAGATATAACAAAATGATGTATAGTGAAATTGTGTATCTTATATAGGTCTACAGAAAAATCAGCGATGGCATATGTATATCTCTTAAGGATAACATACTCTATCCATTTGAATACTTTAAAAGGGCAATTATAAAGCGGTAATTGGAAAGCGGGAACGGGATCAAAATTTCATGATTACTTTTGGTGGCGATAACCGATATCCACGCAGGCGAAGCTGTGGGCATCAGCTAGTTATATAGAAATTAAAAAAATATTTCTACCTATATCCATTATAGACTTTGAAACCATCCAACCGATGTGCCCCAAACCGGTTTCATTAGAAAAGCAATAATAAAAAAAACGTAGTAGCACAGCCAGGTATCTGCTAGAATACCATAGTAAAAGTAAACGTAAAATAAAAGTAAAGTAAAAGTAAAAGTCAACGCATTTATTCCAATTAGACCATTTAAAGGTACTTTTGAAATTCAAGAAATGCCATACATAAATACGCGCTGATATGGAATAGGAAAAGTGCAGAAATTATATACCATACCTACATAAAATGCGCTAATGATCATCGTAATATTGTTCAAGGTTGGATTCCTTTCCCCTTTCTGTTTATTTAATAAGTATTCTTCTTCTTTTTATTATCGTATGGTTGACGAACAACCTAGTGTCAGAGTTTAAACCACCCGTAGGTCTCTGACAGGGCACGATGTTTTCCTTCACCGTTTTAAGCAAGTGGTAATTAATTTATAATACGCACATGACTTCGAAAAGACAGTGGTTTGTGAGAAGTGCCTTGGGTTCGAACTTGCGATCTTTGACTTGTCAGTCCAACGGTGATAATGCTAGGCTATCACTGCTTGTAATAAGTATTAATTAATCATACCTTTCTTAGCGACTACAATATCAGCGTCCACACTAATATTCAAGTTCCCCAGTACTTCAAACAATGTCATATTATTTTCCTGATCAATCACCATTGTGTAGTGAACTGTATCATTATGACTTTCTGTTTCATCATCGTCGATAAGGAGCCATTTGTGATTTGAATCCAGCCACATGTTTTGGGAAGCCTGTAATATAAACATAACAGTGAATTTGTATACCTGAAAGGGGTAGGCAGATGTGTACACAGTTGTACACCCACATTTCACTAATGCCGTTTAAAAGTCCCATGTAATTAATTGTGAGTCTATTGTCATCAATAGGCAACAATTCAAACTCCGGGAACTGAGAATTACCTAAGAGAAAAACTCTGTTACAATTTGCCCACCTCGGGAATCGTACCCGAGACCTCATGCTCAGTAGTCGCGCTACTAGACCAACGTGGCAAAAAATACCGATGATAATTTACACGATTTTATTCGGATCTCATTAACATTCCTATTAATTGTATGTATTTTGTTGTTATTTTATTTATATATATACTTACTCATAAAAAATCTACACCTAAAGAACACCTTTCAAATATACCAAGGGCACTGAGCACTCTAAAATATTTGAAACAATATGAAATAAAAAATATTTCGATATATTGATTGATGGACAATCAGTAACTAGACAATCCCTAACTTGCGAAAAAAATCACGTACACGATTAAAATATGTAACAAAAATCAGGTCACCATACTATAACATAACAACACAATCAATTACTCACGCCTATACCCGCAAAGGGTACGGCAGTGCAGCTATAGTGCAGGGGTAAAGCTACTTTTACTATGGAACCAAGACGCGGTAAGCGCAGTGGTCGAGAGATCGGCTACAGTGCTGCGTGTCGCAGGCAATTATTTCTATGATCTACAGATAATTGTTTCGGGTCTGGGTGTGTGTGTATGTGAGATTATGTGTTCGTAAACGCACTCACAACACAGGAAGAAATTCCTAATGAGAGACAACATTTAAACAAACAAAAAAAACATGCGGGACAGTCTTTGGGGACTGCCGATAGAAGTGAAAACTAGGTAACTCGTGAATTGTATTGTACTAATAACGCACTGAGGTATATCTATTTACATATAAACACAGTATACATACAGCTCATGGGAAGCGTTCGGTGACGATGACGCGAGTTCCATGATTATTGTTCACCCAAAAAGTGCTCAACGCGCCTAAACAAGTTTTGACTTCGAAAGGTGCGAAAAAGAAATCAGCGTTTCACAGAAATGATCACATCTACTCGATCGAAATGTATGAAGCCGCTTTTTTTCGCTTTCGAAGTTTTTCCCTACTTTATATATTAATGTATAACACTAATAAAGTACTCACAAAATTCATGACATCATCAGTTTCTTCACATCCAGCATCTATAATAACTCCTACAGTATACAATTTCGTTTGTAAACATCTTTCAATTCGATTGAAGTCTGTCGGATTATCAACAGGATTTTGTGATACAGCAATTGTGAAGCCTGTCGCTAATTTTGAGAACTGAAGTGCCCCTGTAATTGAAAACGATATATAAAAGTTTTTCACTGAACATTTAACAACCGAAAAAAGAAACGGAGGAAGCATAATATATGCAAAGAACCCGGTTTTTGAACGACCTCGTATATGCAATGTCTTCAAAGATCAGCTCCAGTGGACTTTCTAGCAGTTCCTTCAAAGAGTTGATGGAAGATGGTGGACCATTCAGTAGCCAGCTTACCACGTAACTGGTGTAGTAGTTGAAGATCAGAACGCAGGAGAGACCAGTCACCAAGATTGTGCCTTGCAAGCTAGTAATTGTAATAAATTAAAAGAAATAAAGGGAAAATTATCGAGGAAGATTTTTTAGATTGAAGGCCACGTAATGCTTTTCAGTACTAATTACTAAGTTTCTAAGAAAATATTGAAAAATAATAGACACGGACGGGGCTTCGACCCTTGACAGTCCGTGTCATCACTCTTCAAACTGAGCTACCGTGTCATTGTTCGATACTATAAAATTTCAAGCTTCCCTGTATTCGTCTTAAGGAGACGCCTGGCGATATTTGTTGTTCGGCGCCTTACAACTGCAAAGTGGTAACGCTGAATTTAGTAAATCTGCAAATGATTGCTAAATACATTTAAGAGTTTAAGCCCCGTTCGTGTCTATTATTGTTTAATTTTTCCTTGAAAAATAGTTCATTATTAATACATTACAGGCATTAAATGGCCTTAACATCGTCAATCATCATCATCATCAATACATATAATAAAAATGTAACGGATCGCTGTCTGTACATGGGAAATATATGAAAAAATATATTATCGGGACCTTTATCAACGCAAATAGCACCCAGAACAATGATTATTAGAATTTTTGTCTGTTCATCTGTTTGTCTGTGCGTTTGTGCACGCTAATCCCAGGAACGGCTTATTTAATTTGGATGTGGTGTCCACTAATATATTGTGGTAAGCTTCACTTAACATTTAGTGTTTGTTCCATGTCAATCGGATCATAAAAAAAAAGTTATACCAATTTTTAAAAATCACGTCGAACATTTGATAATTAAGAATTTGTGTTCATACACGACATGGTGTTAATTTACGACATCCACGCGGACGGAGTCGCAGGCACAGCTAGTATGAAATATAATAATACCTATAGAATCGGTTGACATGTGAACAATCAATTATTCCCTATTTTTCCTATTATCCACCCTTAGGGGTCGACTTTAGGGGTGAAATTTATATGAGACTAACTTGGAAGTATCATCTATCCAATAAAAAAGATTGATCAAAATCGGACTACTCTGTAGAAAGGTATGCGGGGTCATACATAAATATAATTATATATATATATAATATACGCGTCGAATTGAAAACCTCCTCCATTTTTTCGTCGGTTAAAAAGGGACTTAATACATAAACTCACGCCTTTCTCCCATGGAGGTAGGCAGAAACTACAGAACGCTACCTGTTACAATCTTTACATATGCCTTTTGCTTATTTTTAGCATATGTTTTGGTCAATTTTATTATTTATGCTTATTCCCCATGTCCATTTTGGGGGACTAAGGGTTGCGTTCGAGTTCAAAACTCACGTAATAGGATTAATCCGCCTAGCCTAGTTGTAAGACCGTTCCCCCCCAGGGGTTCCACCTTGTCGTGGTGGGGGGGCTCTAGTAGCCGTGGCTTGGTCACCCACGGTGAAGCTAACGGAACCCGAGGAGGGCCGCTCCTCAGGGCTTTGCCTTCAAGCCCATGTTGGAGCGGCGCCGGCGTAGGTTGCGGGCCTTATGGGGGGTGTCGCAACTGAGGTGGGCTGCGGCGTCGTATGGGCGGCACCGCAGCTGAGGGATGGGGGCCGCGGTGGGAGAGGAGTGCCGGTATGTCGATGCGCCGCTCTCCCTACCTGCCGCGGCCTTGACGGGGCCGCCACCGTTGGATGGCGGACGCGGTGGGGCCGCAGGGGAAGAGGAGTGCCGGTATTGCGAGGCGCCGCTCTCCCTATCCTCTGCGGCCGTAGTGGCAGGCGGCGGGGCCACAGACCTGACCCGTCGCAGGGGACCTTGGGCGTCCAGACACGGGGTTGTCTGGCACCCATTGCACATGGTCTCCGAGGTGGTTGCGGCACGCCATTAGTCTGGTGTGCCGTAGGGGGGGGGTGCAATACCCAACCCCGTGAGGGAGTCCGGCAACGGACGGCTGCGGGCGGGTTCGCGGTTGTGTGCGAGAGCGTTCCCGCGTCCCGCCCTCAAGCAGCTGAGGAGGTATACTGTGGAGTTTTAGTGGGTTCGAGTCCCACATAACCGCTCTGTCTCCCCGTGTCAGAGCGGTATGCGAGGGCATTTCTCCACATAAAAAAAAGTTGTAAGACCGTTGGACTGGCAAATCAAAGGTCGCAAGTTCGAATCCAAGGCACGCACCACTATATTTTACTACCGCTATATTTTATTTCAATGCTAATAAGATTTCAGTCTAAAAATCCACGCGGACGAAACCGTGAGCACAGCTAGCTAACAATAAATTAATGAGTATTCTATAAAGGTACATAATAAAGTACTTACAAGAAATATCATTATGACAAGTACACAAACAGATAAAATTCACGTTTCGGTATTTGAAATATTCAAGGCCTAATTTCAAAGCATTTTGGTCCAAACCCAAAGTTAGTAAAGGAAATATAGACAACCATATCGTTTGATACCACATCTTTAAATAAGGCTTTGTATCTACTTTTGACTGTTTTCTGATATTTCAGTTACGTTTTGCCTTTTTATACATTTTCGCAATGTCGGTACTTACGTAGACGGTCGGCATAAAAGTAATTTTTATTCTTTGAACTTATTTAGTTACTGTTTTTTTTTATTACACGAATGCCCATACATATGTGTTATGTTTTTAGGTATATATGAAATATGTATGTATGTTTGTATCTTTATTCCACCATATCTTCTAAACGCCTTAACCGATTTAGATGTATGGCGTATCGTTAGAAGCCTTACATTGTCCCGGGTAATATAAGTTTACCCGGAACTTAGCTGGTTAGATTATAAAATTAATAATACGGTGGCTGCGGTACAAAAAAAGTGTGAAGAAAAAAGGAATTATAATTAAGCCATCTCGACCTCTTACTGGTCAGAGCGCCTGGAGTATTTATCCGAGAGGCGCAGGTTCGAATCCTGTTCGCGACCGTGTTCTTTTTCCATTTAATATAATAAATTTAGAGTTCGCCAAGCATGCGTTAATGCTTTTCAAAGATTTATCTTTGTCTTTTTAATTAATTTCATTTTGTTAAATTATGATCCTGGAAAGTAGTTTAGATTTTGTACACCACATACATATGTGTGTTTGTGAGTTTGTTTATTCTACCATAACTTCTAAACGCCTGAACCGATTGAGCTGTATGAGGTATCGTTAGAATCCTTACATTAAGAATAAAATTGTATAGCAGTAGCTTTAAGCAAAATTAAAGCACAATGTGTGTTGAAGATGCTGAAGAATTTTCATCGTAGTCGGGGGACCAATAAGAAAATGTACAACCGAACTAAGGGACAATTCACACCCTGGTAACTTGTTAAAAATATTATCTTATTAATTTACTACAACAAAAATGTCCCTCTCATGCCACCTCTCCCCCATCCCGTGAATCCAACACTAATGCGACTTGTTTTTTACATTTTAGTTCGCAATCGGCAGACTTGCTTTTTTAATTTTCTAATTATTTTTTGTTAGTTTTTAGATGACAGTGACGTCATCATGAGGCGTAGATATTAATGTGGAAGGAACATTCAGAATAGTGCGCAGAGGTCGGGATAGCTTAATTGGTAGCGTGAAGTATTTAATCGAAGAGTGCAGGTCCAAATTCTGCGCACGACCGTATTCCGCTTTTCACGAATAATTTTTAATTTCACTAGCTTTTCATTGCAGTTTTAGCTTCAGCAGTATAAAGAGCTCTGTGACAGTGATAGCCTAGTGTTATGACTTTTGGACTGACAAGTCAAAGGTCGCAAGTTCGAACTCAAGGCACGCACCACTGTCTTTTCGAAGTCATGTGCGTATTATAAATTAATTATCACTTGCTTAAAACGGTGAAGGGAAACATCGTGAGGAAACCAGCTCACCTAAGACATATTCTCGATGGTGTGTAAAGTCATGTCAGAGACCTACGGGTGGTTTAAACTGACACTAGGTTCATCTACTATACGATAAGAAGAGATGAAGAAGTCAGCGATGATAGTAGGACTGGAAAGTTAGCAGATTCAAAACTAACCAGCACGCACGACTGTTTAAAACTACATTCAGACACTAGGTTGTTCGTCAACCATATATGAGGTCCTAATTTATTAGGTAATTTCCTTTGAAAGGGTTAATGTATAAGTCAAATACATTCACTAATGCTAAGAATAAAATGGATATAACAAATTATTTGTAATTAACATAGTACTAGCAAGACGAAAACAGCTCCATGAACGGCGAAAATTAAGAAAAAAAAAATATTGTTGTAAAAATTTGAATTATGGTTTAAACGAATCCTTATCACTTACACATTGACCCCTTAAAATGAAATTACCTAATAAATTAGGACCTTATATAGTAAGCAGAAGAAGAAGAGCTCCGTTCGAGTTCGAAACTAGTCGGACCATCACGAAAAATTTACGCCAGTAATAACCGTAAATAATAATTAATATAAAAGTTTCTCACAAAAACTATTACACAAATATAACCTCTATTTCACGCACACTATAAAAAAAGCTTACTCAGAATTTCTTGTTTTTCAGGACATTAGCAAAATACTAGGAAAACAGCGGGATTTGTAGTCAATGTATGTTCGTGATAAATTGTCAGACCGACTGCGTATGACGTGTTTCTAGTCTACGGATTCGGGTGTAAAGAAATATGTGATAAAAAATATTTGGCACCCACCGTGGGTCTGCTGGATTTACATTATAATGATTTAAACATTAGATATATTTTGGCGGACCCATTTTTGTTATTTTTTTCACATAAAAGGGTGGTCCGAATTTTAGGTTTATATTACAACAATACATAATTGTAAAGTTTTTTAAATTCAAATTCATATTCAAATTTTTTATTTCACGTAGACCAAATTACAGGCACTTATAAAACGTCAAAGCTAGGTGCACGGTTAAAAAAAAGTTGATCTTATGGAGAAGAACCGGCAAGAAACTGAAACTTTGATCAAGATCCATACTCTCTGTATTGGTACAGAGAGTTTGACCTCTGAACCAATTTAGATACTTCATCTAAGAGGATTCTTTAGAGGATATGCGTATTTTTTTTTCAAAAAACCGACTGGGGTCTTTCGAATTTTTAATTCTAGTTAAATGATAAATGATGATAAATGATATTTATTTCTGTAAATACATCTGTTATAGACACTTTTACAAGTCATACATTTTTTAAGCTAGATGGCGTCGGCATTTCCTATCTGACTAGCTCTGAGAAGAAATGCCGAAACAAACTCAGAGGTCAACGTCTCTTTTAAAGTCCAGACATAATTTTATTCAACATATGAGTGTAATTTTGTAGGGATAGGTCTGGGATGGCCTTTTAAAGAAAGAGCCATAGTTGTTTTGAGCTGACTTGTCCTAACCGACGGCACGTATGCATCAGTCATCGTGTAGCTCAACGAGGGGAGCTTAACGACCCGTCGCAAGACTATACCAGATCGGCAGGACATTTGCGTAGGCCACAAAGAGATCTCAAAAACCGCCAGACAAATAAATTAATCAATTATAACTTCAAACAAACCCTACACAATACTCACATTCACATTTTTATAGTATTGATAGACATTTCATATAACAATTAATTTCATTAGAATGTCAAATGTAATTAAATACATTAATAATCAATTAAAATGTCAAATGGTAAATATTGAATAATTCTAACATAAAGTTAGCAACAGTACAATGTCAAGTGTCAAAATTTGTGTAAAGAAGATATACAATATAAGCAAGCATCATTTTATGTTAGAGCGAGCAGCACATTCCCAAGCATTTTTGTCTTCTAAGTAGTCTTTAACTTTATAATAACCCTTTTTGCAAAGGGTTTGTTTAATGTAATATTTAAATTAATTAAGACTCAATTCTTGAATATTGCTTGGTATTTTGTTGTAAAAGCGTATACTTTGACATCGAAATGAATTACTAATTTTTTGAAGCCTTGTCATTGGTAATTGTTTGAACTTGCACTCATTTATTCTAATGAGAAATAAACTATTTAATACTATATATAACCTACAATAATGCTTTACAGGTTTTCAAAATCTTCAGAAACAAATCATTTAGGTTTCAGCATAATTTCCTGCTTCGTTGGTCTACCACTAGACCTCCTATGCGTGACTGCTGAAAACGAGCTCTTGTGTTCGATTTCCGGGTCGGGGAAAGTATTTATGGCGTTTTTCTATTAGGAAATTATATTTATTTTAATTAGGTAGATGACAATAGGCTCACCAATCATTACATGGGTATAGAAAATGTGGGTGTACACCTCGGCCTACCCCTTCGAGGTTACAGGCGCGATGCAATGTTATTTTATGCATCATTTCTAAAATATTTACGACAAATATTTTAGGTTACAACTTAATTTTCGCAGCCAGCTTGCATTTCAACTAAACGAGTTACTCGTTTGCAGAAAATGGAGTATTCAAAACATCGTTATTACACCTGATGCCATATTAATACCGTTTCGGCATTGGTATTATATGCAACGGCTTAGGCCAGTCAGATAAGGGTCAACCCCTTATCTGACTGGCCGGCAATAGTTATTTCTTCGCCTCACTTTTTTTCTCTCATGGGCTCGTGGCTTAGTAACTGCCGCACAGATCGATCGATCGAGGTTAAGGTGCGCTTGCCGCGGTCGGTCTGTTGATGGGTGACCGTCATTTTCATATCGTGACTCCTCCGTGCCTCGGAGAGCACGTTAAGCCGTCGGTCCCAGTTGTTAAATTAAGATCTATGACAGCCGTTACGGGTAGTCAGAGGCCTGAAAGTCTGAGAACCAGTCATACCACGAGATATCGTGTTACCCATTAACTGGGTTGTGAAGGTCAGCTAGCAAGTCCCTCCATGTAAAATGCTGGTATTTAGCTGCATCCAGTTTGACTGGAAGCCGACCCCAACGTAATTGGGCTAGGCAGATATATTTTTTCTATCATTTTCACCTATCTCGATGGTCTAGTAATCCCAAGCGCGACCGCTATGGATGAAATCCAGGATTCAATTACCGAGTCGGGCAAAGTGTTTTTGGGATTTTCTGTTGGAAAATTCACAGTAGCAACTTGGAGTTTGGAATTGTGCCTGGTTGTTGGCACTATTGCCATCAACGACTAGTTCTACGTCGGCTGTTAAGCCTATGCTCACAACCTATTACATGGAATTGAATAACAGTATTGTGCAATTGTGTACACCCCTGCCTACCCCCTCAGTAGTCGTGATAGTGGTGAGCCTAGTGCCATCTACCGGACACAATTCCAAACTCCGGGCTGCTACTGAGACATTCTTAACAGAAAATATTATTATATATTATATATAATTCAATAATACTTTGCCCGAGCCGGGCAATGAACCCGGGACCTCATGCTCAGCAGTCGCACTCGGGACCACTTGACTAACGAGGCAGTTCAGTTCAAGTGTTAAGAAGTTATGGTGGAATGAAGAAACTCACAAACATACATACATGAATTAATGTTCACCGGTTACTACTCACGTGCATTTTTCGGGATTGCCCGACTAGTTTCGAACTCGAACGCTCTAAACTAGTCGGGCAATCCCGAAAAATGCACGTGAGTAGTAACCGGTGAACATTAATTGATATGAATATGTCTCACGAAAGTTTTTATACAAACATACATACATAAACCCTAAAAAAACGTGAATGAATAAATAATTATATGAAGTTCAACCCTTACAATTTCGGTCGAAATCGTTGTTAGTAATTGTTCAGGTTTTCTCAAAGCACATGCGCAAAGCCACACTGCAGTTACATGAATAGTATTTACAGGTATAACCTAATTAATGAAGCCTTAGTAATGTTTTCCTCTGACTGCCTTATCGGTCTCGTATTTGCTGGTTTAGTTGACGCAATGGTCGAGTGACTGGCTCGCGTCGCAGGTTCGATTACATTGCTCAAGCGCACGGAGCAAAATATTTGTATGATCTACAGATAATTGTTACGAGTCTGGGTGTGTGTGCATGTGAGATTATATGTCTGTAAACGCACTCATCAGAGGGGCATAGTATTTATAAAAAAAAAAACGCTATCGTGGCACCTGGAATTGAGGCCCTGGATTCGATTTCTGCGGTCAGTTACAGCTGTCAATTACTTATGACAATTGTTACGAGATATCATGTTATCCAACCTGGGTTGTGGAGGTCAGATAGGCAGTCGCTCTATGTAAAATACAGGGATTAAACTGCATCCGGTTAGACTGAAATCCGGGTCCATTATAGTTAGGAAAAGGCTAGGCAGATTATAAGTTTTCTTCTCCCTGCCCCAAGTATTTATTCGGGAGGCGCAGGTTCGAATCCTGTTCGCGACCGTATTCTCTTTTTCCATTTAATATTGTAACTTTGGAGTTCGCTAAGCATGCGTTAATGCTTTTCAAAGATTTATCTTGAATTATTAAGGTAATTGCATTCTTTACGACATTGTATTAGCTGCAAAGTTGGTCGTGTCGGTTCGGTCACCTGTATAGGTACTGAATTGATTGCAATGAGGTCGCCATAAGACGTGTTAAAATATGGAAGAAGAATTCGCGGTGGCGAACAGAGGTCGAGATGGCTTAGTGGTCAGAGCGCCTGGAGTATTTATCCGGGAGGCGCAGGTTCGAATCCTGTTCGCGACCGTATTCTCTTTTTCAATTTAATATTGTAACTTTAGAGTTCGCTAAGCATGCGTTAATACTTACTACGGTACTTTCCTAACTGAGCTATCGTATAGCATATATAATTTTATTATGAAAATTGGATTTATTCATATTAATGAAATGTGGATGCAGAACTGCGTACATCTCTGCTTCTACCTTCGGGGAATACAGGCGTGATGCTACGTCATTTATTCATCTTTTAAACGGGAATACTCTTCAATATGTGGAGCGTAATCCTGTTAGCATAGGGTAAAGCTAACGGTACTTTTACAGGTAAAATTGCTTTCAGAGTGTCTTCAAAGGAACAGAGAGATTTTCTCTAATAGTATCGTAGTGGTAAGCAAAATGGCCCGATTTGGGACATAGAGACCGGACTTAAGCCTTATTTGACGAATCTATTTTCAGTCAGTCTTTTGCTTGATAATGAGGCATTGCAAAGTTTAATTGAGCACTTGGAGTATCCAGGACCTTTATGAAATACTTCTAGGTCCTCCAACTGCGATGAAAATTTTTTACCTGCCTGTTTTATCACATTTTAGTTCATACATCGCAGGCGTGCCTTTAAATTTTTTGACCTAATATATTTAAAAAAAAAATACTAGCCTTTGTTACCTAGGAAAATGCAAGGATTCTAACTGATTTGGATGTATGGGGTATTGCCCTATATATCCAAATTCGGTCAGGCATTTTCGGGGGCTGAGCTGCCCGCGTCCGTAGGAGTGCACCCTTAAAACCATCCATCCAACCAACCATCAGGCACGTTGGTGGCCAAACGTAGAACCATCTTTGATAAAAAAAGGCATTTATAAGTTATGTTGGAATAAAGAAATTCACATACATACATACATACAAAACCTTGCAAGAACCTTAACAACATAACACTAGTTTTTTTAGGCAGTCGTGTAATAAAAAATCAGAGCATTCGTTCATATTTATAAAAAAAGTGTTGTTTTGGAAATACTTAACAGTTTTTTTTTGCAATCCATACGTCCTAAATACTCATTAAAATAAGCCGACATCTAAATGGCCGATAGACAGCAATTGCCTTGTCAAATTTCTATAGAACTGAAGTCTCTTTGATATGTATAGTTTCTAAGGTAATGCTATCAATTTCCATAATTGAAGCCTTTGATGTCTTTCTATTCAGTAATATGTTTGATAGACTTGTTTCATACCAATTAGGTGTAATCACTCATAGCTTAGTGGTATGGCTATTTGACTGGCAATTCAAAAGTCGCAGGTTCGAACCTGAGGCACACGCCACTATCTTTATCATTGCTTTAAAGGTGAAGGACAACATCGTGAGGAAACCAGCATACCTGAGAGTTGTTCTCGATGGTGTGTAAAGCCATGTCAGAGGCCTACGAGTGGTTTAAACTCTGACACTATGTTGTTCATTAACTACACGATAAGAAGAAGGCGTCTTGGAATATGAAATTTCAAGCGGGAATTTATTTGTAGTGGGGTTCATGGCCAAGTAGCAGCCTAGATCGACCAATCGAGGTTAAGCTGCGGTTGCCACGGTCGGTCTGTGAATGGATGACCATCATTTTATATAGAAACCCCTTCGTGTTTCGGAGAGCACGCTAAACAGTCGTTGCTGGTTGTGAATTGAAGATCTATGACAGCCGCTACAGATATTCAGAAACCTGAAAGTCTGACAAACAGTTTCACCACGAGATATCGTGTTACCGAGATACTAAGTTGTGGAGGTCAAATAGGCAGTCGCTACATGTATTATACTGGCATTAAGGTGCATCCTGTTAGACTGAAAGCCGACCTGAACATAGTTTGGAATGGTTAGGTTTAAAAAAAAAAACATTACACAAATGTATTCACTTTATTCGCCAAAATATGACATGTTCACTGATTGACGAAAACATCCCCTCAATATTGTTCTTCAACATAAAACAAAATTGCTATAAAATTACCTGCCATTAAAGGCTCCGAGGGAAATATTGCGTTTGTAATAAGGCAGCCACGAAGGCTAAAGATGAAGCTAAGACGTGAGCACCCATATAGACTTGCTTTATTAAAAATAGTCGGGTATACCGCGGGGTTGCTTGGAGGGAGATAAATATAAACCTTGCACCATCTTTCTCTCTCTCCCTGTATATGCAAACTTCTAAACAAAAGCACAACATAGTATCATGCCTGTATCCCCCGAAGGAGTAGGCAGGGGTGAACACAGTACTCAATGTTCACACAATCAAAGATGTTATGAAGTCTAATGTAATAATAGCTAATAAGCCTATTGTTATCAACTGGACATAATTAATAATATCCAACACTAATCCTGCCAATACACTGCTCCATTCTAGTTTTTTTAAATTTTTTAATGTGATAGGAGCAGACGGATCGCCTTATGGTAAGCGATTACCGCCGCCCATGGACACCCGCAACCCCAGAGGAGTCGCAAGTGCGTTGCCGGCCTTTTAAAGGGCCTCCGGTACCCTCACTCATTCGGCGAAACACATCGCAAGCGTTGTTTCACGCCGGTTTTCTGTGAGGCTCCGGTCGAGCTGGTCCATTCGTGTAGAAGCATGGCTCTTCCACGGTAAAACCAAAGTAAGTAAGATAAGTGTACCTATAATAAGATTAATATATGGGCTGGAGACCTGGTGACCTGCAATACAGGTACCAACCTAGTTTAGGCACCAGTCTTCCATATATAAATTAATGTATCTAGATATTTTTAATCTTACTACATACTGTTGTGTAAATGTAATCTTTATTGATTTTTGATTGAGTTTTTAATAGCTGTTAATTCCTTAAGATAATGTGTAAAAAAATGCCCGAAACGGGTTCATTGATGTCACTAGACATCAATGAACCCGTTTCGGGCATTTTTTTTTTAACTATAGCTATACAAGAATTACTGCGAACAATTACATAATTAATCCTTCTACATAATAAAAACTCCTTAATTGTACATATAAAATCATTTTTCTGTTAACCATTTTTTTATTGTGTTTGAAACATTCTTGATGTGGTGAGATTTTTTTGTAAAAATTTGTTCAAATGAAATATTATATTTCTTTTCCAACTCTTTTAGATGTCACTGTGATGTCGAAGGCGGTATTTTCCATCTGACTAACCCTGAGAATAAATGCCGAAACTGTTTCAGAGGCCGTGGCTTCTTTTAAATTTCAATTTTTCAAGGAAACCTTGTTAAAATAATAGACAAGAACGGGCTTGAACCCGCAACCCTTGATATTCCGTGACATCACTCTACCAACTGAGCTACCTTGTCGTGTTCAAATTTGTTGAATTTTCCTATCCTCCTAGTATTCGTCTTAAGGAGACGCCTGACGATATTTATCTAGCAATTATTTACAGATCTACTAAAATAGTAATTAATATAGGCATTACATGCCCTCAATATGTATAAAAAAAACATTATATATGACCTCTTTCAAAATTCAGACATCGTTGTACAATGTGAGCGTCAACCATGTAGGCGTCATCCATAGAAATTGTAAGCAAAATGCATGTGCAAGATAAATCTTTGAAAAGCATTAACGCACGCTTAGCGAACTCTTAAGTTACAATATTAAATGGAAAAAGAATACGGTCGCGAACAAATTGATAGCAATGACGTCGCCAAAAAGAAGTGTTAAAAATATGAATGAAGAATTCGCGGTGGTGAGCAGAGGTCGAAATGTATTAGTGGTCAGAGCGCCATAAGTATTTATTCTGGAGGCGCAGGTTCGAATCCTGTTTGCGACCGTATTCTTTTTAACCGACTTCCAAAAAGGAGGAGTTTATTCCATCTAATATTGTAACTTTAAAATGCATGTGATTTGCGCATCCTTAGAAATTTTCAAAGAGCACCCCTCAACATTTCATTTATTCAATGTTGCAGGTAAAGTTTGAATGGTCAGCCATTTGAAGCAGCCTTGCAACGTTTGCTAAAGGAATGTCAAATACGTACAAACAATGGTAGCAGACCGATCCGAATCATTCGTGAACTCGTGAATAGTTTTCAAAATACCGATTCATTGGTAAATGCATTGTTATGCCTGTACGGTGATGTGGCCATGTTTTTTGGGGCAGCAAGGACTTGTTTATTTTAATTTCTTCTTCTTCTCAAGTTGTTTCGGGACAATTTTTCATTTAGAATTGCTTCTTTTTATTCCCGCCTTTATCCGAAGTTATTTTGGGTTGGTGCTACATACATATATGTTTTTCTTTTCCATTCTTCCCTGTTATACCACGTTATCATTCACTCCGTTCGTTTTCATTCGTTCTTTTATTTAACATTGATTGATATGACAAATGAAAGCCTGGAAGTTATTGACAAGTAGGTTGCAGAAAAAAAAAACAAATATTTTATCTATATATTGTTAGTCTATCTGCCTAGCCTTTTCCCAATTACACTGGGGTCGACTTCCAATCAAACCGAATGCAGCTTAATACCAGTACTTCACATGGAGCGACTGCCTATCTGACCTCGAAAACCCAGTTACTATGTAACACGATATCTCGTGGTATGACTGGTTGTGAGACTTTTAGAACTCTGACGCGGTATGAAAGGATTGTCACCCATCCACTGACCGACCGCAGCAAGTGTGGCTCAACCTCGATTAATCTATCTGTGCGGCTGTTACTTAGCCTCGAGCCTTTCTATGTTTATAATGTTAGTATAGATAGATTATTATGGCCGTATCATACAAATTTTAACAAATAACAGAACTGATACCTTTGTATAATAACTTTCATGAGGCATATTCATATTTATTATTGTTCACCGATTACTACTCAGAGACGGTCGTTGGACACTGACTGCTGCCTGGAAACCAGCTCTGAAGAAGTGTGTCGAGTCTGGAGCGCGATACAGTCAGCGCTGTATGCACTATCGGTACCACGGACACGACAAATGACGGGATTACACGAACACTCCTGACAGCGTCACCAAGTACATCATCGGCGCGGGCGAAGCGACATGCGGCACGATGCAGCGCAAGTCTGACTCGCGACATTGCCGCGGACTCAGTTCATGACCAAGGGCTTCGTTTGAGTACGAAACTAGTCGGGCAAACCCGAAGAATGTACGTGAGTAGTAACCGAAGAACAATATTTAATAAGATCTTATACCAAACAACAAAAATGGTCACCCTATCCAAAACGGCACTGTAGCTATCCGAAAACATTCCCGTTGTAATTGGATGAGTTTGAGCAGATTCTGTTCGCCCCCGCCGTGCCACGCCAAAAATCATTACACATTTTCTTTTTCCCACTTTTAGGGGAAATTGGGAACAAAATCGTCTCATTTGTGTCTAGTGTTACGTGTTGGCGGTTCGGTTCTGAGGCCGAGAATGTTCTATTAAAGTCTACTTCGATTTGAATTGCTTTTTAAGATTCCGTACCTTAAAAGGTAAAAAAAGGAACCCTTTTAAGGTCACTTTCTTGTCCGTCTGTCTGCCCCTGTGTCACCACCGATTTTCTCAGGAACAGGTGGACCTAGCAAGTTGAAATTTATACGAGATACTCAGGTTTATAGTCCCTATTAGGTGGTGACACACGGACAGACGGTATAATGGGGAGGTACGGAAACCTCTGAATGTAAAATGCTTGTGCCGAATGTTCACGTACCAAAGTCCCGACATTTACGGATCCTTCAGAAACACATTATCTCACTCATTCTAAGAAAATTACATTTGAATGAAATTAGTTTTTTAATTTTGTGATAGATTAACAAACATTTAAAATTCACAAACCAATATTGATACTGGCACATTTTCTATGACATAGTTTATTTAATAAACAAACCTCACCTTTATTAGAAGAAAACCGATAAAAACACAATCACGTGACATCAAAAAATAAAGTAAAATACCTCATCCACTTCAAGAAGATTATGAAACTATTAAATAAAAATACAACATACATTTCTAAGAAAAACAAATAAAGTTTTTAAACAATGTTCAGTTATACTAACATTTTTATAGTTATTTTGTAACCGTAGTTACTATAAAGTACTTAAGGGGCAAGTACACAGACGAAGGAAAGTTGTTTATTTTTGTGCATATTGGAGTTTGGAACCCCTACCGTCTACGACACATTCCTCCACTAACCTTTAACTTGGTTTTACAATCACAACAACATTTGCCGCAAATAACGCTCATAATTATTCCAAAACAAATCAGTAAATCTACATGATTAGTGTAAACACAAAATAATAAAACAAAGACAGTGTGCCCTTACCTTAACACTACAACTAACTTTACTGCGTTCGTGAAGCAGTACTCCGTGGGAAACCGTTGTATGTTGTTCTACTGACGCCTTTTTACAGGTTGAGTCCTTTGTTGTGGGTCCGGGTTTTAAGGGTTAATTCACACATTAAGAAGTAAAATGGCAACCGAAAATTCGAACGCAAGAATTTGGAGTCACGCTCATGATATGTACTGCCCGAGAATGGTGACTCCCTGCAGCCGTGTGTTTCCTGAGAAATACATAACATAACATAACGTAGCATCACGCCTGTATTCCCCGAAGGGGCATGCAGGGGTGTACATAGTGGTACACCCACATTTCACCAATGCTGTTATTAAGTCCCATGTAATAGGTGGTGAACCTATTGCCATCTACCGGGCACAATTTCAAACTCCGGGCTGCTACTGAGAATTTCCGAACAGGAAAACCCAATAACAGTTTGCCCGACCTGGGAATCGAACCCAAGACCTCATGCTCAGCAGTCGCGCTTGGGACCACTAGACTAACGATGCAGTTGGCAGAGTGAGAAATACAATCTAGGCATATTTAAGGCTAGAATGAATAGATTTATTCTGGATCCACGTGCTCCATCCTCGGCCACACCGTCGCTTACCATTAGGCGATTAATTTGGTTGTCAAACGTAGATTCATTTCTGATAAATAAAAAACATTTTGAAATAGTTTTGTCATTTTAACCGCAAAGTTTTGAGCTAGTGCGTTACATGATCTCGTCGCCATGATGACCCATAAGAAGCGAAACCTTCCTGTTTTGGAAGCGTTTCGTCGTATTTTCGAACCGTTATAGCTTTTTACAAAAAATCATATCCTGATAATTTTACTTTTAAAGATAAATCTTTGAAAAGCATTTACGCATGCTGAGCGAACTCTAAAGTTATTATATTAAATTCGGTCACCTGTATAGGGACTGACGCCAAAAGACGTGTCAAAATATGGATGAAGAATTCGCGGTGGTGAGCAGAGGTCGAGATGTCTTAGTGGTCAGAGCGAATGGAGTATTTATCCGGGAGGCGCAGGTTCGAATCCTGTACACGACCGTATAATTTTTCCATTTAATATGATTTTACTTTTGATTTATACTTTGGAATTTTGACGGAGCCCGTAGACTACTACGTGCAATACAAATCGGAGCTCAGCTAGGAGTTTGGTTCTACTGGAAATCTCAAATTTTTTTCACAGTGACATCATTATGATCTCTCATGAGTCTTGGTGGCCAACTTCACATGACATATTTTTAAAATTAACATTAAATAAATATCTTTGAATCGGAATGCTTGTGACCACGATCAGTGCAACCTGATCGACACGTCAAGCAATCCAAAGGTATATATTGCGAGTTAATTTCTATTAGCATATTAGGTAGTTATACTCGTGGTAACGTTTTATGGCGTAACTTATTTTCCTGAAAACAATAAATACATGATAATACCAATCATATTTGTTTCGTAATGTCCTCCAAAAAGGACAGGTGCGTATTATTCATAACCAGCGCGCGTGTATTATCAGATGTACGAGTATGAACATGTAAGAAGCAAAAGGAGTATGAAGGTATCGTAACAGGCTGCGTTCATCGAAAAATTCACTTACAATACACTTGGTACCAGAAAAAGAGGGCTCGTGGCTAAGTAACAGACACAGATCGATCGATCATGTTTAAGCTACGATTGCCGCGGTCGGTCGGTGGATGGGTGACTTTCATTTCATACTGAGACTCCATGCCTCGGAGAGCACATTAAGCCCTCAGTCAGCTTGTCAAATTAAGATCTATGACAGCCGTTACGGGTAGTCAGAGGCCTGAAAGTCTGACAACCAGTCATACAGCTGGGTTGTGGAGGTCGGATAGGCAGTCGCTCCATGTAAAATAATATATATTATATAAATATAGGTATTAATTTGCATCCGGTTAGACTGGAAGCCGTACCTCAATGTAATTGGAAAAAGGCTAGGTGGATTGATTGATATCCTATCAGAAATAGTTGTTGTTTACTGCGACACGCCTTTCTGACGGCTCATATCGTAGGAAACTACCTATTTTAACCCGTCACGTCCCCACACGCGGTAAAATAATAAAAATGTTGTTTTACTGGTTTCGCTTTACGGTTAAATCCCTTGAGGGGAGAGTACGTGGGCAATCGACTGTGAAATGAGCTCGCACATAATTGATTTTTGGTCAAACAGGGTTGCGGTATTGTCTAGCGGTTGTTACAGCGGTTGTTCAGAGTTGGGTCGTTGGTTTGATACAAATTTTAGGTTATGTAAATGCCTCTTTGGTCTAGTGGTGGGCATACGACTGCTGGGCATGAGGTCTCGGGTTCCCGGGTCGGGCGAAGCGTTATTGAGTTTTCTGTTAGGAAATTCTCAGTAGCAGCGAAGTTTGGAATTGTGCCCGGCTATTGAGTTTTCTGTTAGGAAGTTCTCAGCAGCAGAAGCGAAGTTTGGAATTACGCTCAGCAGATGGCAATAGGCTCACCACCATGGGATGTAATAACAGCATTGGTGAAATGTGGGTGTATAACTGAGTACACCTCTACCTATCCCTTCGGGGATAGATAGAGGTTATTCCCTCCGGGGAATATAGACATGATGCTACGTTAAGTAATGTTTATCTACAAGGCAAGTGTAAATTGACGGGCTGTCGTAGAAGGATATCATCATCAACCCCCTGCCCTTATCCCAATTTGTTTGGGGTTGGCGCAGCATGTATTCTTCTTCCATACATCTCTACTAGCCGTCATCTCGTCAATCACTCTCTTTGTAGCCATATCATCTTTAGCACAATCCATCCATCGCTTCTTCGGTCTTCCTCTACTCTTATAACTATCTACATTCATATTCAAAACGTCCTAGAAGGATATATACTGACCTTATTGGTGATGACCACCATTAAGAGAAGGTGTGTAGTACTCGCAGCCGGCGCGCGTGTTTAATCAGATGTATGAACGTGGACGAAGCAAGGTGGTTTTAAGTATCATAGCGGGGGGCCTATTATACGAGTAGTTTCTGCATTCTCCCATACGAAACAGTTTTTGTATATATTGTATTAGAATTCTAGAAGGTTTGCTTTTTCCCGGAATGGGAATTAATAACAAAATAATTTAATTAAGAATTATAATAAAACGACCTTTAACCGGATTAATCGCGTGTATTACCGCATCGTGTGGTCGCAGGAGGACTTGAGCGCTCCAAAGTGTTCGAAACATCAGGAAAAACAAAAACCAATAATACACGCGATTTATCCGGTTTAAAGTTGTTTTATTAGGTATAATGTGTAGTGATAGTGACAAAAACCAAAGATATTAATTAAGAATTCCATTTAAGACAAAGCAAAGATTCCGTTGCGTTCATCAATTTAAAAGTTTTATATTTTACATTTTTACTACTTTTATGTAAAATACGTGTCATGGATCACCACTTTCTGCTTTCTTAATTCTTTATTTTTTTATTATAAGTTTCCTTATTATGTAGTGGTTTGTATAATATTAGGGATTCAAGTTAAAATATGATTTATAACTTGGATAAATATTAGATAAATTAGATTAAATAAGTTCTAAATCTTCTGTGACCGACGAGAATTTTTCGTCAAAAATCCTAAAAAAAAAACGACTAAAAGAAAATATTCTCATAACAGTAAGGGGACATAGGAAAAGGCGGAAATTGGCTTAATCGTGCCATGACAGGCGATTGATGACCGGAAATATTGATAACGGCTTCCTGGAAGTCACAATACAGCGGGAAATTATCCTGCCCATCAAATTATAGCTTCAATATACGCTGATCAAAAATGTTTTGTAGCTCTTGTAGAGACTAATAAATATTAATTATTATCGTTAATATAATTATAAAACTGCCTCGTTGGTCTTGCGGTCGCAAGCGCGGCTGCTGAGCGTGTTGTCCTTGTTTTTCTGTTAGGTTGTTCTCAGTAGCTACCCGGAGTCAGGAAGTTGGTGGTGTGACACCCCCGTGCTTCGGAGGGCACGTAAAGCCGTCGGTCCTGCGCCTGATCTCGGTCGTGTCGGATTGCCGTTCCATCGGACTATGAGAATGAAGGAAGAGGGAGTGCACCTATGTCAGCGCATACACTCGTGCTGTATAATATGTCCTGTGCACTTGACTAATCTCCGCGGAGATAGGCCGCCGTGACCGAAATACGGTCGGGAGGAATATTAGTATTAGATTCGCCACTGTGGTCAAATAGTAAAATTTGTTTGTTTAAATGGGTATTTCATTGACTTCTCAAAGTATGACCGACTTTTATTACACGTGGTATAGTTATTTCTTCTAAAAATATTTTTGTACCAACCGAAACAATTCCTCCCCAACACTAAAGTGGACATAATTCTGACATATCTTACCTACGCATGATATTCAAAGCGACCAAAGAGGGAAGTTTAGAAGGCATTAAAATTATGACACCGCAATAACTCAGCCCGGGAAACGTCACAGAAATGCTGACGTCATAAGGGACTAGGGTCTGCTGGTACCTGATACACAGAGAGTTAGGAATGGATGAGAGGTAGAGTTGGCATTAGAATGTCAAGCAGGTTAGCGGCTAGGCAGATATTTATTTATTTAGTCAAGATAAATCTTTGAAAAGCATTAACGCATGCTTAGCGAACTCTAAAGTTATTATATAAATTCTTGAGATGAGATGGCTTAATGGTCAGAGCGCCTGGAGTATTCATCCGGGAGGCGCAGGTTCGAATCCTGTTTGCGACCGTATTCTTTTTCCAATTAATATTTTAACTTTATTTATTTATTTATATATTCTTTATTGTACTTTAAATGAACATATACAGTCAGAAAATATTTGAGTCTATATATTTATAATTAGCTGTGCTCGCGACTTCGTTCGCGCAGGAGTTAGACAGAGTAGCGCTTTATACATTATTGTGCAAAGAAAAATATGGTCGTGAGAAGGATTCGAACCTTCACCTTTGCCTCCCGCATAAATATTTCAAGCGCTCTGATCACTAAAGCCATCTCGGCCTCTGCTCACTACCCCGAATTCTTCTTCCACATTTTAATACTCTTTCTACTCTGTCCCACTGTAAATATGTCATTCTGCATTACGTCTAAAGGTGGGTAGCAGTTTTGTTAAACGTATCGCAATGGCAATCCAGCTGAACGTTGTTTAGCTGTTTTATAAAACAGTATTGTTTTGTAAATCAGCTAGCAGTTTTGTAAAACAGCGGATTCTACTATCCATCCGCGACATATATATCGCCTGCGTACTTGACTAACACGGATATGAGATACCTACTCCATTCAAACGCCATACGCTTCGCACCTCAATGTCTGCCCGAAATAAATCTGAAGAATGCTACCCCCGAGGGTATAAACTGTCGACGTTAGTTTTTAGCCGCTCCTTTATAATTTACTGTTTTTGGGACAGTGTGAGGTAAAAAGTAAAGGACGATTTGAGCTTAATAGTAGTTGTTCATTTTTATATCTGACAGTAAAATGGTTGTTTGACTGTCCTGTTGGTCTAGTGGTTAGTAGCCCTGACTGCTATGCCGGAGGTCGTGGGTTCGATTCCCACTCAGGACAAATGTTTGTGTGATGAGCACGATCATTTGTTCTGTGTCTGGGTGTAATTTATCTATAATATGTATGCATTTAGAAATATATAAGTATGTTTATCAGTTGTCTAGTACTCATAACATAAGCTCTGCTTAGCTTGAGACTAGACGGCGTTGTGTGATAGTTGTGGAATATTATTATTATTGTTTATATAAGAACACATAGGAATATAGCAGAAATAAGAAGAACTGAATAGAGGGGCTCGTGGCTAAGTAACAGCCGCATAGATCGATCTATGGAGGTTAAACTGCGCTTGATGCGGTTGGTCTGTGGATGAGTGACCATCATCTATACCGAGATCCCTCCGTGCGTCGGAGAGCACGTTAAGCTGTCGGTCCTGGTTGCCTAATTAAAATCTATGACAGCCGTTACGGGTAGTCAGAATCCTGAAAGTCTGACAACCAGTCATACCACGAGATATCTTGTTACCTAGTAATTTGGTTGTGGAGGTCAGATAGGCAGCCGCTCCATGTAAAATACTGGTATTAAGATGCATCCGGTTTGACTGGAAGCCGACCCCAATGTAATTGGAAAAGGCTAGGCAGATAAGAAGAACTGAATAAATCTTTTCCTGACCACCAGATTATTTTCTTTTATCGTGTGGTTGATGAATAACCTAATTTCAGAATTTAAACAACCCGTAGGTCTCTGTCATGGATTTACACACCATCGAGACCTTTCAGGTGTGCTGGTTTCCTCACGGTGTTTTCCTTCACCGTTTTAAGCAAGTGATATTTAATTTATAATACACACATGACTTTAGAAAAGTCTGTGGTACGCTGCATTCAAACTTGTAACCTTGACACAATGTCCAATTACGATATTTTCAATCAGTATCTTGAGTTTCCTGATAGATATTTTGATTTTTAAGTTTAATCATATTAACACGTTCCCTGTCCACGAAGCAGACACAATAGTGAACTCTTCGAATGGGAGAAGTATAAATTATACTTCATAACAATAAAAATCGATTGTGTCTGGTTATCAACGAGCCAACAGAAACAACCGCCGTGTACCATATATGGGTCATTGGACAGCGAAAGGGATAAGGAAAACGGAATGAAACAGAAGTCAAATTCAAATTTAGTCATGCGAAACTAAACCGTCCAAGTCCATACAGTTTTAGTTTGACGTCTCTGATTTTAGTGTCCCCAAAGGTATGCCGACTAAAATTCTTCGGAGATATTAAGATTGACGTCTTAATTTGGAATTTGATGTCTCTAGTTCGAAATTTGACGTATCTTAAGTCATCCCGTCTCACTATGAAGTGATTATTAGATAAAGCAATGTTCTAATTTTAGTTTAGTTTAGTAACATTAGAAATGATTACAATATTTTATAACTTTAAAATATATAGAGTATTAGCCTTTACAACGAGCAGTTTATAGACACTAATGTTTAAAAAATTGAACAATTTTTTTTTTTATTTTGTCATTCCGTGACTTGTGAGGGCTGTCTAACGGAAGCACTTTTTCAATAGCATCAATAATGTTAAGGCGACATACGCGTTTTACGCTCTTTTTCTGAAGGTACCCATATCGTATCTGTTCGTCCGCCGTCCGCTGCCTGAAGTTGGTTCTGCAATTTGGCAGTTCGAGGCGTAAATCTAACTGAAGATCTCAAAAAATATTGATAAAAGATATAAAATTTTTCGACGCAAAGAGTGAGAATCACCTTTGTCAGCATACAATTAATTTAATTTTCAAAACCTTTAGCCCCGAATTTGGCACGAAAAGGCTCTAATCATATTTCTAAGTCATTAACTATGTTACCTACATTAAAAATTTTGCTTAGAAAAGAACTTTTATTAGAGATAATAATCATTTTTAGGTGAAAATGCTTGTATGAAACGGTAGATCACATTCTGCTGAGTATTCAGAAAATTATACTGATATCACAAAAGTTATATTTTTTCGTTGTTATCAATATTTTGGCGACTCGATAGCACTGCAGTGACAATAGAATTATATGCTTTTTTGGTAGTAGTCATGGGTATAATTATCAGACAGCATTTTTTAGATGATGATTGCCCGACTAGTTTCGAAGCCCTTATTCATGAGCTGAGTCCGCGGCGATGTCGCGAATCAAACAAAGGTCAGTCTGACTGTGTTTCACGAAAGTTAAAAAAAAAAAAAAATTATGAACCACAATATGGAACATGTACCTACATAATAATCTAAGTTCCTAAATTGAGCGAAACGCAAATTACGGTTGTGTCGTGGCGCAGATCGTCAAACGAATCACTATCGTGTTTAACCAATCAAACGAAACTATTTAGGAGTGCGTCATATCACAACAAGCTTTGATTGGCTAACGCTACGTCTGAAGGAGTCACGATACGACACAAAGCATTTTTTTTTTGTGGTAATTAAAATACCGTCGTGAGCAAGATTTGAACCTACGCCTCCCGGATTATAAAATTTATAATATTATAAATTATAATATTTCAGGCACTTTTAAGGCACCCCAACCTCTGCTCAACACAACCTCTGCTATTCAGTCCCTATAAGTGTGATGAACCGACACGACTAACGCATTTTGTATTTTTTTTTTGTAGATCTCTAATGGGGAACAAGTCCGTCATACATGATTTTTGCGTAACGTTACGTTTACGGAAGCTATCAAAAAGAACATGTTTTCCCGATTTTTCAACATTGTTCATTGATGCTCCGCTCCTATTGGTCGTAGCCTGATATTATATTGCCAATAGCCTTCCTCGATAAAAAACAAAATAAAAAAAAACCATTCGAACCAGAAGCTCCTGAGATTAGCGCGGTTTACCAAACGAACAAACAAACTCTTCAGGAAGTTATAATATTAAATGGAAAAAAGGAGTATTTATCCGGGAGGCGCAGGTTCGAATCCTGCTCACTCACACGTATTCTTTTTTCATTTAATATTATAACTTTAGAATTCGCTAAGCATGTGTTAATGATTTTCAAAGATTTATCTTCAAACTCTTCAGCTTTATAATATTATTGTATATTATAGTATAGATATAGATTTTTTTAGCCTGGTCTTAGACTTTAAATTGCTTAACATACACTTTGCCAGAGTTGCCATTCAACAACTAAAATTTTAAACCTGCTTTGAAGAATTTATGATCAAAGACCCGATATCATTAAGGCCGACCTTGAAATCAGACCAAGGACCGTTTGTACCACACTTTAAACTAATTAAATGGTTTTAGATAAATTAGTACGATGAACGGTTATCCAATCAAAATTCTAACTAATTCAGTAACAATTAATTAGCTGGCAATTCCATTATGATGGAAATCAAATACAATGACTTTGAAACGTAGATTTGATTTCCTAAAACTGTTTATCATGTGAGATGTTCATGAATATTGAGTTTAAGGTACTATAGTATAGTGTCGCTTAGCGGAAGATTGAAGCCTTATCTAATAACTTTGCCTATTCTTGCGTTTGGACAGTTCCAGCAGTGATGGAATCGGGTGCCAAAATTTGCGATGTTATCTTCGACATTAAAGCCGTGTTTCTAGATGATATTAAGTATTTACAATGTCTAAGATAGCCAAAAAATCTGTCATTTATCCAAAACTAAAAGGTCTTTGCAATCTTGCTGGCAATGCTGGAATACCAGAGCGCCTTGGAGTATTAATCCGGGGGGAGTAGGTCCTAAAGACCGTATTTCTTTAGTTGGTTGTTGCAACACATGCGTTAATGAGTTTGAAAAATGTATCTGTAAATCATAGTCAAAGCCAAAGCCAAAGTCAAAGCCAAAGTCAAAGCCAAAGTCAAAGCCAAAGCCAAAGTCAAAGTCAAAGTCCTAGTCAAAAGTTTTTATTTCACATATACCAGTTTAAAAGGCACTTATGAAAGGTCAAAATTTAGTTGCACGGTTCGTTATTAGATGAATGATAAGAAAAGTTATTTTTGTTAGTTTTAATCCAACACTTTTCTATAGAGTAAACGTCTTTTTAATTTGCCTTAAAATTAAACTATAAAAAAGTTGGTATAGAGGCCCTTTGAGCTCTATTCATTGACGTATAATATTAGTTCTAACTATTGACAAAGACTCCTAAAATTTGCATGATCATTCTCTCGCCAACCTCATAATTAACTTAGCAATCAGCGACAAAATTGTCGTTCAACGTGCCCGAATCCTTAATTTCGTATATCAAGGCCTCACTCAGTTATTAAAGGGCTTCAGCAGACCGGAGGCTAGTGAAATCATTACAATAGGAATACATGACGAGGTTCTGAATGGAGCCTATAATGTTCCGGTAGGATATATCTGGCTTTTGCTTGTAGAACTTTGAAAATTTAAGGAAGCAAAATGGAGAAGAACGGTTGTATTGAGAACTTGGAGAAATGTATGTTACATAAGCCATTTCCACTGTATCGTATTTTACCTTTTATTGACAAGATGTCTAAATGATAAAAATATTTAAAGTGCAAAAGTTAATTCTTCTTCTCATCGTATGGTTGATGAACAACCTAGTGTCAGAGTTTAAACCACCCGTAGGTCTCCGACATGGTTTTGCACACCATCGAGAACATTTCTCAGGTGTGCTGGTTTCCTTACGATGTTTTCCTTCACCGTTTTAAGCAAGTGATAATTAATTTATAATACGCACATGACTTCGTAAAGACAGTGGTGCGTGCCTTGGATTCGAACTTGCGACCTTTGACTGGTCAGTCCAACACAGTCATACCACTAGGCTATCACTGCTAGTAGTAGTATTTAAAGTGCAAAAGTTTATTAACGTAACATTTTTAAAGTGATAAATTGATATAATTATATTGTTAATGATAATAGTGCGAACATACGGTGCGTTCGATGACTGGTGGACAGTGAACTGGATTTTAAATGAAATTAATGATGAATATTGAAGGATTTGATGACGCGGTGTGTCGAATTTAGCAATGCACTGTTACACCGTACACCACTGTTTAGTATGTGTAAATTAACACTCCCCAAGTTCCCTGTCCACCAAGCAGACACAATAATTAAACAATCG
This sequence comes from Xylocampa areola, assembly GCA_935421205.1. Taxonomy (NCBI): domain Eukaryota; kingdom Metazoa; phylum Arthropoda; class Insecta; order Lepidoptera; family Noctuidae; genus Xylocampa; species Xylocampa areola. The sequence continues at coordinate 19,361,923 of OW285205.1, read as the reverse complement.
CCGTGTACCACAAGTGGGTCGTTGGACAGTGACAGGGTTAATATTAAACGATTTTGCAAACTATTGAAGACCGGTACTTGCTCGTTGCTGCAGTTATTATACTTCTGCATTTGCGAAAAAACACATAAAATTAATAAATTTAAAGATTACTCGTATACAGGTAAATCTTTCAAACACATTAACGCATGCGTAGCGTGTGCATGATATGAACCTGCGCCTCCCGGATAAATGCTCCAGGGGCTCTGACCACTAAGCCATCTCGAACTTTTCTAACTAACCCAAATTATTCTTCCATATTTTAATACGTCTTTTTGGTGACGCCATTGTTAGCTATTCGATCTACTATTACAGATTGACGTTAATATAATACCTCATTAGTATAGTGGATGGAACCGCAACTGGTGAGCATGAGGTCCTGGGTTTGATTCCCCTCTCGGTGTTGGGCAGAATCATTGGGTATTTTATGTTAGAATTTTTTTATCAGCAGCTTTGAGTTTGGAATTTGATGTCTTTAATAAATCCCTTCGAGGAGGTTAGGTTTGTTGATACGATATGTCATTTCAACATAATTTTAGTTAAATCTAAAATAACAAAAAAAGTATAATTCAAAAGGCAACCGGTATCGGAAAACACTCAGTGACTGATACAAAAGTTATCACCATGTTCAACTGAGAGGAATTCTAAATTGAAAAACTTGAGTTGAACAGAGGTAAACCTTTATTATGGTTTAAAATTGCTAGAGCTATTAGGGTTGGCAACTTTTTTTAAGTGATAATATGTGATTCCAGAAATAGATTTTTGTTTTTTTTTTTTTAACACACTTCTTTAATGTGTCTCTTCTGCCACCGCTTTTAGGTTCATAATGAGGTTTATTACGCAAGTGTGCTTTTCACATTATATTTCTGCAGTAGAGCGGTAATCTTGAAAAAAGCCACGTAACATCATTACATTTATTTAAAAAGAAAATTGCAGTGTTTTGATTCCTAAAAGGTCTTTAATGAGATTTAAAATAAAGTTGTTATATTAAATCGAAAAAGAATTAGGTCACGATCAGGATTCGAACCTGCGCCTACCGGATAAATACTCCAGGCGCTCTGACCACTAAGCCATCTCGACCTCTGCTCACCACCGCGAATTCTTCTTTCATATTTTAAACACGTCTTATTGCGACGTCATTGCTATCAATTCAGTCCCTATACGGGTGACCGAACCGGCACAACTAACTTTGCAGTTAATACAATGTCGTAAAAATGCAATTACCTTAACAATTCAAGATAAATCTTTGAAAAGCATTAACGCGTGCTTAGCGAACTCTAAAGTTATTATATTAAATGGAAAAAGAATACGGTCGCGAACAGGATTCAAACCTGCGCCACCTGGATAAATACTCCAGGCGCTCTGACCACTAAGGCATCTCGACCTCTGCTCACCACCGCGAATTCTTCTTCCATAATTTAACACGTCTTATGGCGACGTCATTGCTATCAGTTCAGTCCCTATACAAGTGACCGAACCGACACGACTAACTTTGCAGTTAATACAATGTCGTAAAGAATGCAATTACCAATTCCAGATAAATCTTTGAAAAGCATTAACGCATGCTTAGCGAACTCGAAAGTTATTATATGAAATGGAAAAAGAATGCCTGGAGTATTTATCCGAGAGGCGCAGGTTCAAATCCTGCTCACGACCGTATTCTTTTTCCATTTAATATAATAACTTTAGAGTTCGCTAAGCATGCGTTAATGCTTTTCAAAGATTTATCTTTAATTGTAAATATAAATTTTAACTTCTTGACTGCTGAAACGTGGATCCACGCGAGACACAATGCAATTTTTATTGTTTTAAATTTTACTAACCGACTTTCCTAATGTTACATATAGTTAAATGCAATTAAGTACAATACTCTATTTTAGAGTACATTGCCAACCTTAAGAAATACTGGAGCGGAGTTGGCCGGTCGCATAACTTGTCTAATCTCCACAACTTGGCCGAACTCACGGCTTGTACTCAGTGAAGGTTAAAATTGGATCGGAATCGGATTTCGCCAAAGATATGTTTTCAATTTTTATTGTTATGTTAATTGGGAAAGGTACAAGCCTTGTGGTGTATGACACTCGGAGTAGCAATCCAAAGAAAGCAAGACCGAATATAACTGGGGTTGCTGTGAATACACCTGGCCTGCCAACCATGACGCAACGTCCATGATGATTTTCGACACAAAAATAAAGGATCGCCCAAGGCTGAACCACTGACTTCTCATATTGAATATTATTGATCACTGAAGAAGAAGATCGTGAGGAAACGCCAGTGACAAAAGAACATCTCGTGTTCTTGATGGTGTGTAAAGCCATGCCAGAGGCCTGGGTGGTTTAAACTTCGACACTAGGTTGTTTATCAACAATTTCCTGACGCGAGATTCGAACACGGGATCTCACGCTCAGCACCACTTGTGGCCACTAGAGTAACGAGACAGGTTACAATCCAGACTAGGGCCAAAACTTCCAACCCCCATTTTGCACCAAGTCCTCGCGACAATCTTCAAGTCATCGACCCATCTGGACACAAAACCTGATAACAAGCAAATGATAAATTAAAACTCTTGCCAAATGGGGCACAAATTATTGTTCTTGACACAATTTTTAACTCGGTTAAATCTTAAGGAATAAAGTGTGAAGTTTTCTGTGCGAAGCGTGCCAAAATCTACCCGAAGTCTTGCAGATTCCACTTAAATACGGACTGACAGACGCGGTCGGGAACTTTGCTTTTAACTTCTTTGCGTTAATTTTAACCGGTTCAACGGTTTAGCTATGGAAAATAAACTCCTGGGTTCTATATTTAAGTTGGGGAAATAGGTTGCTGAATTTTTTGTATGTTGTTTTTAAAAGTATTTAGCCCGCTTAGTGGAGTGTGATAGTAGGATAACATCAGAACCTGGCGCATGGATAACATTTGGTCTGACATAGCTGGATAGAAGGAGATCGTAGTAGTGGCAGTTACCACCAACAGCAGCATTCTCAAAGAGGGTTGACGTCAGGCAGGCGGCCGGTCATAAAACATAGCCAAAACTTTAGCAGCATGTCAGATATAGGTATTTTTTGTCGACCCAAAATAAATTGAGATAAGGGCAGAGGAGGATGATGTTTTTAAAAGTATCATCAGGTGGTTTTGTAAAGGGTCACATCAACGGAATAAGAATAATCGACGCAGTAGAAGAATGAAACATAGCATATCATCACGCTTGTATTCCACGAAGGGGTAGACAAAGTTTACACATCTGTACATCCACGTTTCATCAACGCTGTTATTAAGTCCCATGTATTAGGTGGTGACCCTATTGCCGACTACCGTGCACAATTCCAAACTTAGGGCTGCTTCTAAGAATTTCTAACAGAACAATCTAACAGCACTTTGCGTAATGGGATCGAACCCAGGATCTCATGCTCAGCAGTCGCGCTTCGGACCACTAGATTCAACGAGGCTCTCTATCTAGCCTATGTGTATTGTCTCACTGCAGGGCAAATGCCTTCCTTTCCTTTTTCCACATAGTTCTGTACCTTGCTAGTGAGGGCCATTCCTTTCTGTATAAGTCACGCACGTCCCTCCATCTTCGCCTTGATCTGCTGAATGAGTTGAGACTTAAAAATAAATGTCTATTTAATTGTTAAGAATTATTATTATTCCACAAAAGCCAGAACGACTGCCTCGTTGCCTTGTTGATCTTTTTGTCCTAGGCGCAACTGCTAAGCCTGAGGTCTTGGGTTCGATTCGCAGGTCGGGCAAAGTGCTACCAGGTTTTTCTGTTAAAAAAATCTCAGTTGCTGCACGCAATTTGGTATTGTGCCGGGTAGATGGCAATAGGCTCACCACCTATTACACGGGACATTGGTGAAATGTGAATGTACAATCGTGTACACCCCTGCGACTACTTCGGGGAATATAAGCGTGATGCTTTGTTTTTATGTTCGGGAAACCCTGAAATACTTTTCTTATTCTACATTAGTATCTAATAATACAGATATCGTACAGGAATTACATTTAAAAACCTTCATTCCCAGACGGTCGCGATTATAAATTCTGCGCTACCTTTGGGAAAAAACTACAGAATCGATTTAAAACTCGACATTTTGCTATATCATGTGCGAAGCGGAGCATCGGGTCCACCACTAGAATACCAATATCTTTCTGTTGCAAAGCGTCTGGCTGGCTGCCAAACTGTGATGCGGAGTCCTTGGGACTCCTCGCCCTTCTGGGCCAAATAAATAACCATATTGTACTAATATTATAAATATGAAATGTGTATATTTGTCTGTTTGTTACTTTTTGTTAGATTTGGCGCAGAGCTTAAACATGACTCGAAGATATACGATTTTTGTTAAAACAAATGGTTTAGTATGACGCAAGGACTGCTAGATGGCGATAAATTTGATGCATTATGGCTATTAATTGTGGTCTAGTTAATCATGACTGCCTCGTTGGTCTAGTGGTCCCAAGCGCGACTGCTGAACAGGAGGTCTCGGGTTCGATCCCTGGGTCGGGCAAAGTGTTATTGAGTTTTTCTGTTAGGAAATTCTCAGTAGCAGCCCGGAGTTTGGAACTGTGCCCGGTTGATGGCAATAGGCTCACCACCTATTACATGGGACTTAATAACAGCATTGGTGAAATGTGGGTGTACAATTGTGTACACCTCTGCCTACCCCTTCGGGGAATACAGGCGTGATGCTATGTTTTTAGTTAATCATTAATTACTTAATCATTAGTCTAGCGATTGCAAGCGTTGAGCTTGGGGTCTTAAACCTTTTGTTTTTAGGGTTTCTTACCTCAAAAGGAAAAACTGAACCCTTATAGGATCACTTTGTTGTCCGTCTGTCTGTCAAGACCCTTTATCTCGGGAACGCGTGGAGGTATCGAGTTGAAATTAAAACTATATACTCAAATCTGCAATCCCTTGAAGCTGTGAAAAAATCAAACTTCTAAGTTAGCGTAAAAAAAGATACGGGCGTTTATGCCGCTTATTTCGACATTCTCAAGGGAATCAAAATTTATAGGGTACTTTCCGTTGACCTAGAACTATGAAATTTGGCAAGTAATATCGTCTTATACTACAAGTACCGGGGAACATCTGAAAACTATACATTTGTAATTAAATCATAAAAAATATAGTCTTTATACGTTTTGGAAAACTGAATTTCGGGAAAAACTCAAATAAAAAGACTGCGTCAGTTGATTCCTGAACTATTTACAATATGCACCTACAATTTTACCATCAACCGGGCACAATGCCAAACTCCGGGCTGCTACTGAGAATTTGTTTACAGAAAAACTCAATAACATTTTGCCCGACTCGGGAATTGAACCCAAGACCTCCTGCTCCACAGTCGTACTTGGGACCACTACACTAATGAGGTACACGTACGAGGTACGAGACACCCGAGACTTAATAATTGTAATGTGTGGGTTATACAGTATATCTCTACCTATCCCTTTGAGCAAAATAGGCGTGATGCTATATACCCAAGACTTAATAATAGCATAATTGAAATGTGTGGGTTATATATCTACCTATCCCTTTGAGCAAAATAGGCGTGATGCTATAAAAAGAAAGACACGAACCAAGTAAAACCGCGGTCGGGAACTACTGCACATATTATGTTATAACTCTATGAAATATGGCCGCTGGATTAACTTATGTTTTTGTTTTTTCGTCTTATTATAATATAGGGCCTTGAGTACTTGTGCAGAAGGGGAACACAGTAAAGGAGATTTGTCCGAAAATAGACCACGAAAGTAGGTCAAGAAAAGGCAGATAATAAAACTTGTGTACAACGTTATCTGCAACTAGAATGGAGATTAAAGATAAATCTTTGAAAAGCATTAACGCATGCTTAGCGAACTCTAAAGTTATTATATTAAATGGTAAAAGAATACGGTCATGAGCAGGATTCGAACCTGGGCCTCCCGGATAGATACTCCAGGTGCTCTGACCACTAAGCCATCTCGACCTCTTAGGCTTAGTGGTCAGAGCGCCTGGAGCGAATGGAGATGTTTAAAAATGATTTTACACTGGCGTTAATTCTTGTAGCAAACTAAACTAAATTTAAAAAATTCTTGTCATTTACTGTCAATTACTATACGAGCAAGATGGGATGAAACAAGAGATGTCAAATTCGAATTTAGGCACGTCAAATTAAAATCTCAGAACTTTTTTAGTAGTCACAGTTTTAGGTAGCCACTAAAATTAGAAACGTCAAACGAAAATTGTATGGAAATTTTAAGTTGACGTGATTAAATTTGAATTTGACGTCATCCCGCCCCGCAATTACAGTAACAATAATTAGTAACAAAAAAAATGACTTCTCCCGACCGTATTTCGGCCACGGCGGCCTATTTCACACGGAGATTAGCCAAGTACGCAGGAGATATAATAGTGCACAAGTGTTCCTATGCGCAAACAGGTGCGGGTGACCGAACCGACACGACTAACTTTGCACCCGTATCGGGACTGAATTGATAGCAATAACGTCGCCATAAGACGTGTTAAAATATGGAAGAAGAATTCGCGGTTGCGAGCAGAGGTCGAGATGGCTTAGTGGTCAGAGCGCCTGGAGTATTCATCCGGGAGGCGCAGGTTCGAATCTTGTTCGCGACCGTATTCTTTTTCCATTTAATATAATAACTTTAGAGTTCGCTAAGCATGCGTCAACGCTTTTCAAAGATTTATCTTGAATTTTGACCAACTTTATTCAAATCTCCCATAAGTCCTTGCACGGCTGATGACATGGAAATTTAACTCAAACTTAGCTCGGAACTGTTCTCAACAGTTTCCTTTGAATTGTATGAGCAGTTAATTTTGGATGGATGTTCGTGTGTGTTTCAGATAGCTGAGGAGTTATCCTCTTTAGGTTTAGAAACTGAGGCTAATAAGCCGAAAATTTATTTATAAATACTTTCTTGCACATTTGTGATACTGAAGGCGAACTTAATGCCGTATGGCATTCTCTGCAAGTAAATGATTGGGATATAAAGAATAATTAAAAATTAAACATGCGAGCAGTCTCTGAGGAATACCCATAGAAGTGAAAACTTAGTAACTTGTGAATTGTATTGCACAAATAACGCACGGAGGTATATCTATGTACATATATACACAACATACATATAGCTCATGGAAAGCGTGCGGTGACGATGACGCGAGTTCTATGATTTTTGTTCACCCAAAAAATGGCGCCTAAAGAATCACAACAATAAAGAAAAAAAAAAAAAAACAATTGGACGGATTTATTTTCGAGAGTACTGATGTAAAACATTATGCTGAGCTGATGGCCCTTTGGCACTTCAATTTATATATTAGCATTGCCATCCAACGTGGCAATGCTGCTAGTCTTCTGGGCGCCTTTCCGTAGAAGAGCGATGCGGAGGAATACTTTGACGCCTGAGGTTTTTTTTTGTATGTAGTAAAATTGTTTTTAATTTAATTTTATGTATTATGTGTATTTAGTAGCAAATTATATAGTTTATTTAATAGTTTAGTTGTATAGAAGTAATTGTACTGTTAATAAATATAAATATAATATAAAAAAGTCACCTGAAGATTATATGCGAAAATATACATTATAAATAAAATAAACTTATATTGCGTTACATTATATGGAAATAAAAATAAAAAGGTTTTGAATAAATTCCTTTAAAACATTTAATTTCTTTCTTTCTTTCTAATGTTGAACAAAACTAGCCTACCAACAAATTAATTAATTAACTATTCGCAAATTTAATTTCGCCCGCAATTTTTTCCGCCATAAAACAATTTAACGGTAATGTTAAGAGATTCACAGGGAGTCCCGGCAAATCCCTGGGATTTAGTTTGAATAATGTCCCGGTTTTACCCCGGGACAGGAGCATTTATTTTATTTATATAGCTCATCGGTTACGGATGAGTCTAATGCTCTAACGTGAGTTAGGACTGTCTTAGAATTGCGTACGTGCTGTGTTTGGTTGTAGGGAGGGAAATAGTTTGGGATTAATCTCTGTAAATGTAATGGATGTATGCGTAAGTTATGTGCCTAAAAAAAGAATATAAATAACAACATAGCATCATAGTATCACGCCTGTATTCCCCGAAGAGGTAGGCAGAGGTGTACACAGTTGTGCACCCACATTTACCAATGATGTTATTAAGTCCCATGTAATAGATGGTGAGCCTATTGCCATCTACGGGGCACAATTCCAAAATCCGGGCTGCTACTGAGAATTTTGTAATAGAAAAACTCAATAACGCTTTGCTCGACCCGGGAATCGAACCCGGGACCTCATGATCAGCAGTCGCGCTTGGGACCACTAGACCAACGAGGCAATTAATATAAAGCAGTATAAAAAACAAAACAATCGGCATATATAAAGTATACAGAAACGTACAAATAAATCTTTGAAAAGCATTAACGCATGCTTAGCGAACCTTAAAGTTACAATTTTTTATTGAAAACGGATTGGGTCGCGAGCAGGATTCGAACCTGCGCCTCCCGGATAAATACTCTATGCGCTCTGACCACTAAGCCATCTCGACCTTTACTCACCACCGCGAATTCTTCGTCCACATTTTAATAAGTCTTTTGGTGACGTCATTGCTATCTATTCAGTCCCTATACAGGTGACCGAATCGACACGACTAACTTTGCAGTTAATACAATGTCGTAAAGATGCAAATACAGATAAATCTTGGCTTTCAAAGTCGCGGTTGGCGCACTAGTCGAGAGACCGCGCCGCGTGTCGCAGGGTCGATTCCTGCACGTTTGTACGATCTACAGATAATTGTTCCGAGTCTACGTGTTTGTGTGCATGTGAGATTACGTGTCTGTAAACGCATCCACGGTACCGGAAGAAATTACAAGGATGGGACAACGTTTAAAAAATTACCCTCATAATGTAAGCTAAAGTTTATTTTAATTAAGTATCTAAATATACTTAAGCATTCTAAATAGCAATAAAGAAAAATATTCAGAAAACGTAAAGCATATAAAAAAAAAGCAATAGGTAATCTTAAAAAAAGCCTATTGGTAAGTAAATAATGCTATTATTTTATTACTTTTTAGTGCATTTTTACTTAACAGAAAGAATTTTGGAGTCGGTTCTTTTTTTGTTAAAAAATAATTTATTTCTTACTTTTTAGTGAATCTTGCGTTCCATAACTGATTTATCGGAAGTGAATATGGTTAGACCTACTTAACGCGCTGTCCATATGGGTAGGGGCCATTTAATTGAGACGAGCAAAGAAGGGGAGAAACGCCTATATCAAAGTAGGAAATCTTGATCTGAGCTATTTCAAAAGAGAGTAATGAAAACGCGTAAACCAAGATGAAATTAATTAAAAAATTAAATTAAAATCTGTCTAGCGTATGTTACTCACGGGACAGTGTAAGGATTCTAACGATACCCCATATATTGAAATCAGTTCAGATATTTAGAAGTTATGGTGGAATAGGTAAAGAAACTCACAAACATACTTACATACATACACTCGTGTAAAAAGAGATGTTTGAGAATGCAGTCTTACACTAAAAAGTATTAAATAGCAAAAAAAAAATGACGGATTTCCGATGCTTATCTTCCGAAGTCATCATCATCATCATCATCTGATGATGAAGCTGGAAAATAGGCAGTTCATTAGAACTATTCTAGAGACCGTAAACACCACTGGAAAGTCACAAGAAAGCAAAATACACCATTTCGTTTACTTGGACGACGTATTATTTTTCAGTTATTTTGATTTAAATACCAAACTATGAAACCAATTTTCATAAAATTTTAATGGGGCCAATCTGAAAGTAAATCCTTTCAATTTTTTTTTTTTATCTAAATCGGTTCATAAATGACGGAGTTCTGAGGTAACAATACAAGCGAATTGATAACCTCCTCCTTTTTGGAACTCTGTTAAAAAGAAAAACTCTAATGTTCTTTTAATATGAAGTTTTAAAATAAAAATATTTTAGTAATCATATTATTTAACTGAATTCAATTAAAACACTATGCCTATAAAACACGTTGAAAGTAAACAAACAATATATCACTTTGACGGTAATAATTAACGAGAAAACGGTCATCTTTCTCGAGAGCAAAGCCGCGTGAGAGGCGATTGCCTAAACAGCTCCGTTGTAACCAATAAAGCCTGCTACAATACCGACTTGTAATTTAACCTTGCTTCACTAGTTAACAACGGATTTGAAAAAACAAAACGGATGGAACCTTGCCTTGTCATTAGCGAAGCATAGATTACGCCTACACACACGCAGCGTATATTTGTATTCGTTTAGCTCGTGTATGACAAGCAAAATTGGATGAGTAGGCATGCTTCTCACATGTCGTACGCAACGCTCCGTCCGTATTTTTTTAAGGTCCGTGTAGTTAACCCAACTTGACTTTAGAGCCCGCTATGCATCCGTTAATGTTTTTCAAAGATTATTCTGTACTTGTTACTGTGAATTTACCAAAAGAATAACCCAATAACACTGTCCGACCCGGGGATCGAACCCGAGATCATGAGGTCTCGGGTTCTCAGCAGTTGCGCCTGTTTCCACTAGACCAAAGACGCAGTTTGATTTACGTTATTCTAATATCAAACTCCAACATGCATTAACAGAAAAACCAACTAAAATTAATGCTATCATTATAGAAACACTCGAATATTCGTGTGGAATGGTCCCGAATAAAGTTATGATTTATATCACGTTGTAAGTTAAAGCGTTGCTGAAACACCGGCTATCCTCAGGTGATTTTAAAATTGTCTCCAGAAAGATTAATGTAAGCTACGCGGTGGAAGGGTGGGGCTCGATTTCCAGCGACTACCGAACTTTCTTCTTTTCGTGTGGCTGATGAACAACATAGTGTCAGATTTTAAACCACCCGCAGGTCTCTTATATCACACGCACCATCAAGAACATCTCTCAGGTATGCTGGTTTCCTCACGATGTTTTCCTTCACCGTTTTAAGCAAGTGATAATTAATTTATAATACGCACATAACTTCGAATAGTCAGTGGTGCGTGCCTTGGACTCCAATTGAGTCCTTTGACTTGTCAGTCCAGCGGGCTGTCACTGACTTAATGACTACCGACTACCGAATGAAAATAGTGAACATATTTTTGTATAATTCAATTGCAGAGATTAGGTGTCTTCACTTTGATGGCAATCCAATTTTGACTATTGGTAATGTTCAAGCTATTTATTTTTAAAGATAAATCTTTGAAAAGTATTAACGCATGCTTAGTTATAGACCTACGCTTCCCGGAAAAATACTCCAGGACCACTAAGCCATCTCGACCTCTGCATAAAAGACGTGTAAAATGTGGAAGAAAGACGTGTAAGTAGTAGGTTCGAATTTGCTCGCGACCGTATTCTTTTTCTATTTAATATTTTAACTATGTATTTATTTTTATTAAGAGGTGGCCTTAGTTCTTCGAGGCATTACTGGCAATTTGAAAGTCGATTCAACGGCGTTGCAGAGAAAAAACTGCGGTGGGTGCATACAAAAAAAAAAAATTGAGAGCTTTTAAATTTATGTTCAAAGATAAATACAATGATTTGAACCTGCCTCTCCCAGATAATTTGTTAGATAGAGAGAGAATAAAATTGTTAAATGCATAAAATATATCTTATTTTATACATTTAACAATTTTAGTGAGGATTAGGATGCCTAATTACATCTCTAAAAAAAAAACATTTACGAATCCCAGTACGCAGTGGGGCCACACCTAAAAATATGACAACGTATATAGGGTGCTTGGATTTCCGTCAGTACCTACCTCCATGCGAGTTTGCACAGAATTAAGTCACTATATATATAAGTGATGGTATGGAGATATTGTTTTCGTATTCTCAAAGGGATTATGGTGAAACGCTTTGGATACATTTCTGTGGCGATTAATTTGGTAATGGAGGATGGGGGTGTGAAACCATTGAGATTATTACGAGAAATTTGTGGGTAAAAAAAGAACTTAGGGAAATGAGATTTTTTTCCGTATAGAAAATTGGTTTTGTAATTTGAAATCTGTTCGTTTTTATGTCCTGATTTTATGGAATTAAAGTGTCAAAGAATAAGATTCCTTTATTCAGATCCTTTGTTTTTGGGTTACTTACTGAGGAATGGTGCTGACGGCGCGGTTTGCATGGTACTCGAGGGCGGCTGCTGTGTTGCTTGGCACGGTTCAATTAATTAAATAAAACAAATTATGAAGAAACTAAAAACCCAACTGCTCTAAAAAGAGGGAAACACAAATTGTAACATGCAGTTGGAGTCATATTTAACGGCTGATGTTCGTTACATCCTATATAGCTTCAATTAATATTGTTTCCCTCTTTTAAGTGCAGTCGGGTTCATTGATTTTAATTAATCAGTTTTTTTTTTATAAATATGGGAATAATGCTAAAATGTCGTGTTACTGCAATAATAGATGATATTTTGTCTTGCATACCTCAATAATTGATGATATTTTGTCTTGCATACCTCAATAATCGATGATATTTTGTCTTGCATACCTCAATAACTGAGTAAATTCTTAACCTACTATGTCAATATCCATAAAATAATATTGTCGCCAATGTTATCTAAATAACACAGCGTTATCACACTCATATTCCTCGAGAGGGTAGGCAGATGCGTACATAGTAATTGTATAACCATATTTCACCAATGCTGTTAAGTGGTCATGTCACATTAAACAACATGTCTGCCTCATTATGTGAAGATCTGGATTCGATTCCCAGGTCCGGCAAAGTGTTATTGGGTTTTTCTGTTAGAAATTTCTCAGTAGTAGGCCGGAATTTGAAATTCACAACTTACTCAATAACGGCATTAGTGAAGTGTGGTGTACAACTGGGCACACTTCTGAATGGGGTAGTCAGAGTTCGGATAAAACAAGCGTGATGCTATTTTATGCATGATAAACATTATCTTACATCCGATTCATACAATCGGTTCGACATATAGAATCAATAATATCACACAACTATGGTCCCTTCGTCGAACTTTATCAAGATTCAAGACAGTGCTATAAACTTGTCAAATATCGCCCAGATTCCGGTCCCCCAATTTATGCGGGTATCATTGTGGCCCGGAGATTATTGGCGAAGCCAGGTAACGACTTCGAGGTCACCTTGAAGACCTGAGCAAGGCAGTTTTTGGTTTGAAGGGATCAGCTGCAAAGATTTGGTAGACTATTATGATAAAGGGGCAACTTTTCTTTTCGTGTGTTCATTGTCTTAGAATTTATTAAAGTGGGTTTTTTAAAAGGAAATCGATATACATATTTTTGGCAATAAAGGCTGTATAAGGTAATTGATTAAAAACAATGACTACTTAATTATGTACAAACTAAATACTACACATAACATAACATAACATAGCATCACGCCTGTATTCCTCGAACGGGTAGGCAGAGGTGTTCAATTGCACAATTGTACACCCACATTTCACCAATGCTGTTACTAAGTCCCATGTAATAGGTGGTGAGCCTATTGTCATCAACCGGGCACATTTCCAAACTCCGGGCTGCTACTGAGAATTTCCTAACAGAAAAACTCAATAACACTTTGCCCGACCCGGGAATCGAACCCGTGACCTCGTGCTCAGCAGCTACGCTTGGGACCACCTCTTTAGACCAACGAGGCAGTTAAATACTACACACCTATAAAATAAATACTATTCTAATTCTATAATTAAAATGAGAAAATTTACTCAGGCGTCAAAGTATTCCTCCGCGACGCTGTCTTCTGGAAAGTGCCCAGAAGACTGGCAGCATTGCCTCGTTGTATATATATCTGTCTAGCCTTTTCCCAATTACATTGGGGTCGGCTTCCAGTCAAACCGGATACAGCTTAATACCAGTATATTACATGGAGCGACTGCCTATCTGACCTCCACAACCCAGTAACTGGGTAACACGATATCTCGTGGTATGACTGGTTGTCAGATTTATCAGATAGATCTTAATTAGCCAACCGGGATCGACGGCTTAACATGCTCTCCGTGGCATGGAGGGGTCTCGGTATGAAATGATGGTCACCCATCCACAGACCGACCGCGGCAAGCGCAGCTTAACCTCGGTCAATCGATCTGTGCGGCTGTTACTTAGCCACGAGCCCCTCATTGCCTCGTTGTATGGTAATGTTTATTCTGTGACTGAGGTATAATTCAGCCTTCTGATCACCCGAAGTGTCGACCAGTCTTCGCGAAATTTCTTTGTGCAGTAGTCGTGCACTCGGACCCCACGTCCCGCGCGTCTCGACCCCAAATGGCTCAAAGTGGTAACAGCCGACAAAATTACTGTATTTGCGCCGTTTGAGGGTCTCTGCAGCCGGAGCTGCAGCGCCCGCACAGCCAGCGAAGATAGTAAGGTGAGACGGATCAAAAAAAAAAAAAACTATTTATATTAATTAAATAAACCTGTACTTGCTTATACACTTGTAATAGTAATAAAAAAGCAATTGCCCAACGTCTGGGGGCAAATATGTACACAGCATTAAGCTTGAATTCTTGGGAGTGGAAAACAGAGGGCTACATTTTTGTGCAAGTATTATGCACATTTTAGTCTTTTTAAATCTTATGTGACAGTTGGGGAGAGACCGGAAAACCCTCAGTACGTGAGGATTAATAAATTTTACTCCCAACCGAATTTTCAGTCACGGCGGTAGTCTACGGAGATAAGCCAAGTACGCAGGAGATATTATAGTAAACAAGTATATGCGCAAACACATGTGCACTTCCTCTTGTTTTACTCTCATAGTCCGTTGGGACGGCAATTCGTTACGACCGGAGAGAGATCAGGCGCAGTACCGACGGCTTTATGTACTCTCCGGAGCACAGGAGTGACATACTGCCAACTCCGGGCTGCTACTGAAAATTTCGTACGAGAAATACCTTATAATACAATGCCCGACTCAAGAATTCAACCCAGGACCTCACGCCAGACCAGCTTATTAATCCTTAAGTGATGGCAATGACCACTTTGCCAAGACAATATCGACGGAGAAGTGTGGTAAAGGAGAATTGTTGAGAATTCCCAATCCTCAAAACAAGCGTGTACTCCCCGAGGGGGTAGGTAGAGGTGTACACACAAGTAGTTATACACCCACATTTCACTATTGCTGTTATTAAGTCCCATATAATGGGTGGTCAGCCTATTGCCTTCAACCGGACACAATTCCGGACTCCGGGGTGCTGAGAATTACCTCTCCAAAAACCTATAAAACTGTCCGACCTGGGATGTGAATCCAGGATCTCATGTTCGGCAGGTATGCCTTCGCTGAATAGACGAATGAAGCAGTTAACAGATACTTCCAAGATTGTCATTATTTTGTATAGCGACGAGCTCCCCATATCGTACGGGGTGCCCCAGGGCAGTATTATCGGCCCGACGCTTTTCCTCATTTACATTAATGAGCTCTGCCGGCTAACGATTCCCAATGCTGGATGCTTCACCTATGCCGATGATACTGCCCTACTATTCCACGGAGACTCCTGGGAGCTGGTATTCCGGCATGCACAATCCGGACTCAACCTTGTCACCACCTGGTTGGCTCAAAACCGGCTTACTTTAAACGTTGACAAAACCAATTACCTAACCTTTTCCTTTAATACCGCTGGAAAACCGTCCTATCCTTATTCCTTGACTTTCCACTCCTGTATTTCACCTCACCTCACAGCCTGTAATTGCCCCCGCCTTTCTCGCATCAATTCAGTCAAATATCTTGGTGTACAAATTGATGATTGCCTTACTTTCTCTACGCACATAAACTCAGTCACATCAAGAATACGTAGGTTGATCTACGTTTTTAAGTCCCTTTGTCACGCTGCTGACACTGCGGTGCTGAGACTTGTTTATCTCGCCCTCTGCCAATCGCTTATACAATATTGCATTATTACATGGGGCGGATCAGCAAAAACTCACATGCTGAAGTTGGAACGTGCTCAAAGGGCACTCCTGAAGGTCGGATGGCGGTTACCATATCGCTTTCCTACCATAGATCTTTACAAAATAAAATTATTCATTCTTAACCTTGTTTTAACTACTCACTCTCATACTCCATACGCTCCATCTAAATTTGTCTCCCAACGACGCAAACATACTGTCTGTCCCTCCGTCCGCACAAATTGTCGTGCGGCACAACGTAGTTTCCCTTTCCTCAGTGGCTACGTCTATAACAAGGCTAATGAAATTTTTAATATATACCCTATGTGCAGATCTAAATGTAAAAGTACTGTTACGAATTGGCTACTTGAATTGGATTATGCAGAGACTGAAAATATACTTAATATTTTAAAATAATTTTGCATATTAGATGTGTTCATCTATCAAAACCTCGGGTCGCGTTTCACCTTGATTACACACACTGATACACACACACACACACACACACACACAGACACACACACACTCTCGAGCAAGTGGGTGCTCACACCCAGTGCCCTTCACGGGCGCCGGGATGAGGACTTATATTGCACTCACGGACATAACACTAATCAAAGACACACAGAGCACATCTCTTTTTGCTGTGTATTTTAACTTTCTCCCTCTCAATACTTAGAGCTATTACAATTTTGTAGTATGAAAGTGCAACTTAATATTTTAATTTTAAGGGTGCGAGCTCCAGGAGATCTCCAGGATCTGTCTTATAGGTCCCGAACCCAGTATAGACTCCAGCTCTCACAAAGGTTTGAATCTGTCTTTAACCTAGATACTATGTACCAAAATTGTACCTTTATGAGAGAAATAAACGATATATTATTATTATTATTATAGGTACTAGGTTTACACAATATAATGTACTTATATCCCATGAGATGTATATATTAGCATTAGATATCAAGTGATGTCGTAGGCCACATCTGCTTATAGCTGAGTAAGCTTTGAACTAAGCTTGTAAGCTAAGCCTAGATTACCTAAAACATATCTACAGTTAGGCTATATAATATCTATGTTGGCAATTAGAACTACCAGTAATCAAATATGATAATAATACTAATACCGACCGGATTTCAGTCACGGCGGCCTATTTCCACAGAGATTAGCCAAGTACGCAAGGAGATATAGTGCACAAATGTATGCGCAAACAGGTGCACTCCCTCTTCCTTCACTCTCATAGTCCGATGGGACGGCAATCCGCCACGATCGGAGAGAGATCAGACGCAGGACCGACAGCTTTACGTGCTCTTCGGAGCACCGGGGTATCACACCACTAACTTCCTAACTCTGGGCTGCTACTGAGACTCCTAACAGAAAAACGCAATAACTCTTTGCCCGACCTGGGAATCTAGCCCAGGATCTCTCGCTCAGTAGCCGCTTGCGAACACTTGACCATCGAGGCAGTCAAAAAATGTTATAAAGCAATTTTTAAAGGACCTTTCCCAGCTGACTATTTCTGTGAAGAAATGCTAAACTAAGAAGTCGACATCTCTTTTAAAGTTCAAACATAATTTTACTCAACATATGACTATTATGTGTAGTGGAGTGTGATAGAAGGATAACATCAGAACCTGGCGCATGGACAACATTTGGTGTGACATAGCTAGATAGAAGGAGACCGTATCGGTGGCAGTTACCACGAACAACAGCATTCCCAATGAGAGTTGACGTCAGGCAGGCGGCCAGTCAAAGCCGAAAGTGGAAAAAGTCTGCCAAGTCGAAAGTGGAAAAAGGAATCCAATGCTGCACTGACCCCAAATAAATTGGGATAAGGGCAGGGCGATGATGATATGAGTGTTACCTTGTAGGGATAACTCTGTTACTATGTACACCTTTGTCTACTCCCTCTAGGAATACAGGCGTGATGCTATACAAACATACATACGTTCACGCCTATTCGCCATTTGTGTAGGCAGACACTACTGATTTCCACTTGCTACTATTCTGACACACCTCTTTCGTTTCATCTATGTTCAGTAACCTCTTCATGTATGCTCGTCGCTTTACTTACTGCTCTTGACCCTGTCCTTTTTTGAGAACGTCCTGCTTGTAGGGATAACTCTGGGATAGCCTTTGGAAGAAAGAGCCTCAACAGTTTTGAGCTTACCTGTCCTAACTGTACACGTATGTAGAATTAATCGTGTAAGCAATATTTAGTAGAAGGCGTCGTAGGTAGCCATGTTTATTATTGTTCAATTTCATATTAATTCATATTCACATTCGTTTATTTGCTTGAAATATGGTACATAAGTTACGAATAAAATAATAGTTGAAACATATTTCACCAGTAAAACAGGCATGCAAAATATTACATAAGCTATTAACAAGTCAAGTGAATCTAAAAATTAGCATTAAATAAATATTATACAATATCAAATCATCTTCTATACATATAATAAAACAGTAAAAAAACTGTGTCTGTACATTGAATATATAAAAAAAAAACAATTGAGGGGGGTTTAGAAACAAGAAACAAGAGCACGAAACAAAAAAAAAACTTTCTGTTTGTCTGTGTGTCTGTTTGTCTGTTTGTTTGTACACGCTAATCTTCGGTACTATTGGACGGATCAAATTTTTTTTTTGTTGTATAGATATTAAGTCTGGGCAACATATAGGCAATAATTTATCTTGGAAACTTTAACACTTGATGCAGAACCGCAACAGACCAGCTAAACTATAAGATATACAAAAATGGTACCATAGCAAAAATTATTCCACGTGATGAGCATTTTCTGCTGAGAGAATAAATTTGAAGATCTGGAACACCTGATGTGGAACTCCAAGAGCCCAGCTACACTATAACATATATAGGAATGACGTTTTAGCAAAAGTTGTTCAATCTGATGAGCACTCTTTGTTGACTTATAAAAATCGAAGATCTGGAACACCTGTTGTGGAACTCCAAGAGCCCAGCTACACCATAACACATATAGGAATGATGTCTTAGCAAAAGTTGTTCGGTCTGATGGAGGGGAGTTTAGAAACAATAATAGAGCACGAATCCAAAAAAAAAAACTGTCTGTTTGTCTGTTTGTTTGTACACGCTAATCTCGTTGTCGCTGGCATAAGCAACAGGATCCGCGTACGAAGTCGCGGGCAGAAGCTAGTAATCAATATAATCATTATATAAAAATCTAGCATCATAATACAATGTTTCTCAATAAGCGTTGTAACGACAGGAGCTGTTCTTTAAAAAATCTTTAGTAGAATAAAAGCTCTCTTGTATTAACCACTCTCGCAATGAACAACAACATTTTTTAAAGGGTAATTTATGTTATTCTAAGCAATATATTTGTAAGACAAACACATGAGGAAGCGTCACATGTTGAGTTCAAATTTAATAAAGGACTATTGTTCGTAGCGGCTATAACTCTGCGACAACACCCGATGGGAAATATCCAATAACAATCGCTAGTATAAACTTTGGGTCTTAGCTAGTTCAGTACTGTGGGTTTGCTTGTTTTTCTGGTAAATATTAAATGTCTATTTACTGTCTCTAATATATTTTATCAGTAATATCTTCTAACTGTAACATCTTTTAGAAATTAAAGATAAATCTTGGAAAAGCATTTACGCATGCTTAGCCAACTCTAAAGTTATTATATTAAATGAAAAAAAAAAGATTCATCTTTAATTGTTAAGGTAATTGCATCTTTACGATATTGTATTAGCTGCAAAGTTAGTCGTGTCGGTTTGGTTACCTGTATAGGGACTGAATAGATAGCAATGACGTCGCCAAGAGACGTGTTAAATATTGTAATGCCAAAATAATAGTTGTTTTTTAAGCTCATACAATTATTTGCACGATACCTACGCCTAAAAATCAGTTTTCAACTAATCTTCGAAACGGCTGGACCGATTCTGATAAGATTTTATTGGCAGGTAGCTGACTATTTAAGAAATTTCCAAGGCTAATTATAATACGCGGGTGAAACCGCGGGATGCAGCTAGGCTGAAATAAGATCTAAATGTATATGGGTTAATGTCATAACATAGCAAAGTTCCTCAAAGTCAAAGTCAAAAGATTTTATTTCACATAAACTATTTAAAGGCACTTATGAAACGTCAAAATTTTGTTGTACAGTTCCAAAATAGTTGATTCCTATGGAGTAAAACCGGCAAGAAACTCCATGGTTACTCTTTTAAACTTCAATAATTTTTACTGTATTTGTTCCTACATACCAACAATTTATCAAGAGGAATGCGAGAACAGTATAATCACCAATGCAAACTAATTAATATTAAAAATATTTAGCTGTAATGTATTGGGGATAGAAAAGGCAAAGGTGTCATTGTATACCGACCGGGGAATCGAAACCAGGACCATGGTTTATACCTACATTTCATGATTCCGTAATAAATTATAAGTGGTGAGCATTTGCTATCTACCGATTAGAATTTCACTAGCTCGAAGCTTTTACTGAGAATTTTCATCGTCTCTATTCAAATAAATTTAAAGTATTTATATTAATTTAACTAAAAACTATTTTAATACTAAGAAAAAAAAATCTATTATCTACTTTAACTAGTATTGAAACTAAAGCTACTTTAATAACAAGAAAAAAAAAACTATTAAATAAATTATAACTACAAGAGACCATCGAAAAATTCATCCACGCCGCTGTCAACTGGGAGCGTACCCAAAAGGCAGCATTGCCACGTTGTATAGCAATACCAATTCTTTGTGCAGCAAAATGCAGACCAGCCCTTGGGTCACGTGAAGGGTCGACCAATCGTCTTGCGATCTCTTTATACAGAATGCGAGCGCTCGGACCCCACGACCCGAGTGTTTCAACCTCCAAAGGTTCAAAAATAGTTACTAAGCTAAAAAAATAAAAAAGTCAAATAAACAAATAAATTTAAAAAATAAATCTTAAAATTTTTATGCGCAAACGGACAAACAATTTTATTAACTCATCTCTCATTTCCCTTGATCCTCTTTATGGCTGTAACTGGAACTTCGTTTTTATTTGTGACCCTGTACAGTGCTGGGTCCAAGTTCTGTCGCTAGATTAGCAAAGTTTTTTCAGTGATTTAAACTTGTGTTGGAAACTGTACTTGTTCAGATCGAAGTATGGATGGATTTGTTGACTGACTACAATATTCTTTATTTAGATTTCACTTCAAATAATAAAAAAATAAAATGATTGCATCTGTGATTTCTACTTATTTAGTTAAGATCCAGTTGAAAATCAGCGTCAGGCACTAGTGGTCCGGCATTTTGCTGAACTGGACCTTTTTGGCGCTGCCGTGAGGCACACAACGCCTGCTAGCTACCTAACCTCTTTGTCTTTTGATTGTGTCCTTACTGAATGTGTCAAATAAAGGTTTTTCTTTCTGTCTTTCTTTATTTTCAAAGAAAAAAAGAACCGTGTTCAATTAAATGGTGAAAATAATACATAGCCTTACGATCGCAGCAATTACGGGTCATTTGCTGTTAGTTATTGAAGAGTTCCATCGTCCAAAGATCTTCATCAGATTCTATATTAAATACTAAAACCTTTCCTGAAAAAAAAATGAAATTATATAACGGAAGCCTCATCCTAATCAGATCTGCTGTGCATCAGTTTTTGAGAAAATAGCGGACATACAAACTCTTAAGGGTTAAATACAAAACCTCATATTTTGAAGTCGGTTAAAAAATAACGGTATCTACAGATAAATATATGCATTTGAAATGAATTAACGCATACGTAGCGAACACTAACGTTAAACATTTTTGTGTATAAATATAACTAGTTTAAGTAATCTCATATTTAATTTGTACATAATGTGATTACTTAAATGAAACTGGAACAATTTCAAATAAGCAGTACAGCATACATATTCACCCTAAATCCACTGGCATACCAAAAGCATTGACACATAATATATAGCGCACATATCACGCTACCGACAGTTGCAAACGCTACACATAAGACAAACTACGGTATTAACATTCCTAATCTGTTAGGTACAGATCGGATGGCGAGTGGCCAAGTTGTGTTGCATGTTGCAGCAACTTGCTGGGTTTCTTGTTACAAGTTCGGTTAGGCATGTGTCATGTTGAAGCGAGACTAATGCTACGTGTACGCGATAGACACACACACATTGTGCAATTTATTATTGATCATTATGGTAATATTATCTTGCCATCGCTCAATGTAAGAATTGGCGTGGTTTAATAATGATTTAGGGCACTGCAAGCTAGCTGACTAGATTGAAATTTATACGGGTTAGACAAGGAAATTTGTACTAAAATACGTATTGTGTCTCTGTATTTTTTAAGTTTTTAAGTTTTTATTTTCGATTTGGAGTTATGTTTGTCATCTCATTTAGATTAGCATGCTCTGTCATCTTCTATTATTAAAGAAACATAAAGTGCGAGTCTTATTTCTAATACGATAGT
The DNA here is from genome assembly GCA_935421205.1 of Xylocampa areola. Taxonomy (NCBI): domain Eukaryota; kingdom Metazoa; phylum Arthropoda; class Insecta; order Lepidoptera; family Noctuidae; genus Xylocampa; species Xylocampa areola. The sequence continues at coordinate 19,339,586 of OW285205.1, read as the reverse complement.
ATGTAAGATCTATTCTTTGTTGGACATCCTTATTAAATTATTTTTTATTATATATTGGCTATAATGGAATTTCTATCAAAGCATTCATAATGAAATATTGAGTAGGTATATCATTATATCTTTAATTTTATAACACTAGATACACAGACACACGCACACACACAATGACTAACATCTTTTTATGTATTTAATAAGATTAGTTTCGACCGTTTAGCACTCGTGGGTTGCAGCTGAAAACCAGCGTCTGGTGGTCAGTATTACTGCCTCCCGACATTATGCTGAGCTGCGGACCTTTTGGCACTACAATGTTTTGTCGTGTTTGATAGAAACATCTGTCTATAACATATTGTTATACCATATGTATTGTGTATGTGTCTAATATTGTAATCTGTTGTTTTTCTGTTATGTGCCAATAAACTTATTTCTATCTTTCTTTCTTTCTCATTAAAGGTTCCGATATTTCGAAAACTGTACACACATCAACAATGTTGACTTATATGTATAAATGAGATATTTATATCGAATGCTAGCTTTGTATATTATATCTGCGCATCCCGCTACCACTGGACAACATACTTCCTCTACTCGATTCTAAGCAGTTTAGGGAACTATAAATCTATTGTTCTGTCAAAACAACAACTGGTTTTTGCTTATCTATTATATTACTATACCGAATGTTATTACATAACAGATAAAGTTAAACTTCGAAGGTTGTTAGGAATTATGGCATAGTTGATTCTGTTGAATGAAATATTTCGTAATATTTTATTATCTACACTTGTTAGCAACTTTTTAAGTAATGTGACGATTTGTTGTTGTTTAATATCACACTCGTACTAGTTGGAGACCGCGACTTTATTTGTGTTTAAAAAAATATGAGTGTGGTCTGTAAGAACTTATTTATTATCGTTATAAATTTCTACTAACTGCCTCGTTGGTTTAGTGATCCGTAGCGCGACTGCTGAGCATGAGGTCTCGGGTTCAATTCCCGGGTCGGGCAAAGTGTTATTGAGTTTTTCTGTTAGGAAATTCTCAGTAGCAGCCCGGAGTTTGGAAATGTGCCCGGTTGATGGCAATAGGCTCACCACCTATTACATGGGACTTAATAACAGCATTGGTGAAATGTGGGTGTACACAATTGTGTACACCTCTGCCTACCCCTTCGGGGAATACAGGCGTGATGCTATGTTATGTTATGTTATGTTATAAATTTCTAATGAAAGTCTCATACTCTGTCAACCTACTTATTTATATAACGTTCTACGCCTTTTTGAGTTTGTTTTTTCTAATTTAACTGTGATCAGCTTCGGGCTATATAATATCAAATAAAAAAAAAACAGGGCGAAGGTATAAAAAAAGTTTTAAAATATACGCGTCGTCTTAAGAGCCTCCTTCGATTCTTCGTCCGTTGAATATAATGTATGAATTTATCAACAATATGACAAGACGAGATGGGAGTACCTTCAGATGGCTAAAGTTATAAATTTTTGTGAAAAAAGAATACGGTTGTGAGCAGGATTCGAAACTGCACCTCCCCAAATACTCCAGGCGCTCCGACCGCTAATTCATCTGAGAGGTTGAGATGGCTATAGACTATTATATATAGCTATAGCTTTAGAGTTATCTAAGCATGCGTTAATACTTTTCAAAGATTTATATGTACATCAGACGTCTCTCAACAAAGACAACTGAAATATTACAAATAACAGCTTAGAAAACAATACCTCATAAACGTAACTGCCTCTTGGTCTAGTGGTCCCGAGCGCGACTGCTGAGCATGAGGTCTTAGGTTCGATCCCCAGCTCAAGCAAAGTGTTAATGAGTTCTTAAATTTATAAAATTCTCAGTAGAAGCCCGTAGTTTTAAATAGTGCGTGGTTGATGGCAATAGGCTTACCACTTATTACATGTGACTTAATATCAGGTGAAAAGTGGGTGTACAATTGTGTACACCTCTGCCTACCCCTTCGGGGAATACAGACGTGATGCTATGCTTTGTTTATAATACAACTCCCATAGACTTTTCACATACAAAATTATGAACAGAAACTTAACTGAATATTTATAAGACAGGATTATAATTTCTTCCTCCTTTGTTTGGACAAAGTTTGGTCGAGTACGCCTTTAAACATGATTAAGAAGCAAAGACAGAAAGACTAAGGGAAAAGACGTGATGGCGCTTAAATTAAGTACTGGAGGTAAGTAGACATATACACAATTCATACTTAAATAATAAGTCCTAAAGTTTGTCTGTTTGTTTGATATTTCTAGACACCTTAACTGATGAACTTATTTTAACAAAATCTGACACAAAATAAGACCCATGACTTAGAGAAAAAAGAAGTATAAGGCTTTGGATAGTTTTTATTCGGAAGAAGTTTTGCTTAGTTTACTAGGAAGAAAGTTAATAGAGACTTAAAGTTACAATATTAAATGGAAAAATAATACGGTCTTCTTCTTCTTATCGTGTGGTTGATGAACAACCTAGTGTCAGAGTTTAAACCACCCGTAACTTTACACGCCATCGAAAATATCTCTCAGGTGTGCTGGTGTCCTCATGATGCTTTCCTTCACCGTTTTAAGCAAGTGATAATTAATAATACGCACATGACTTCGAAAAGACAGTGGTGCGTGGCTTGGATTTGAACTTGCGACCTTTGACTTCCACAATATTGAGGGTATTCATGCATTACCTGTGCAAACACTCCAGGTATTAGGAAAAGCAGTTCCGCTGCTTATGCAGTAAGAAAAATAAGACAGCTGACTGATATTCCTACAGCTAGATTAGTTTATTTCATAACATAGCATCATAGTATCACGCCTGTATTCCCCGAAGGGGTAGGCAGAGGTGTACACAGTTGTACACACACATTTCACCAATGCTGTTATTAAGTCCCATGTAATAGGTGGTGAGCCTATTACCATCTACCGGGCACAATTCCAAACTCCGAGCTGCTACTGAGAAATTTCTAACGGAAAAACTCAATAACACTTTGCCCGACCCGGGAATCGAACCCGAGACCTCATGCTCAGCAGTCGCGCTTGGGACCACTAGACAAACGAGGCAGTTTATTTCGCATATGGCATTCTGCTGTGGGGATCAGCAGCTGATGTTGACTCTATATTTAGTTTACAGAAGAGAGAAATGCGCGCTATATATAACGGGACATGAGACCACGCGAATTCCTTAGAAACATATTTAAAGAAATTAGTATACCTACTTACGCTGACCTCACTTTATTTTTGAGAAAATATTATACATGTATTATTGGTTTTTTGTTTTTCCTGACGTTTCGAACACTTTGCAGCGTTCGTGGTCGCCGGAGGACTGGATTAATCCGGTTAAAAGTTGTTTTATTATAATGTGTAGTGATCGCGCAAACCTAAGATATTACTAATATATTATACGTTCGAAAAAAACTTCAATACTACATCAATAAGAATACAATAACCAAATGAGCTATGTTTAAGATATGAAAAACGCGAAGTCGCGGGCAAAAATTGGTTTACTCAAAATTGAAAAGGTACAGTCTTAAAGGAACGAGTTGTTTATTTTAAATAACTTTTTCGCAGCTTGTTGCTTGGGTTTACTGTTTCGGAAAAAAAAGAAAGCGGGACAGCTTGGGGTAGTCGGTAGTGTCGGGACTACGCGACAAACTTTTCATTTAAGCTACTTTAATACGTGTTTAGATAATAGCAATGATAGCTTAGTGGCATGATCGTTGGACGGTTAAGTACAACTGAGCCGAGATACGATAGAATCAAAATGTTTTTTATAAACATGATAGAAAATTATGACATAAGATAACATAACATCACGCCTGTATTCCCCGAAGGGTTAGGCAGAGGTGTACACAGTTGTACACCCACATTTCACCAATGCTGTTATTAAGTCCACAATTCCAAACTCCGGCCTGCTTCTGAGAATTTTCTAACAGAATAACTCAATAACACTGCCCGACCCGGGAATCGAACCTGAGACCTCAGGCTCAGTAGTCGCGCTTGGAACCACAAGACCAACGAGGTGTTATGACGCCTGACACCTTAGTCTTCCTGCGACCACGAACGCTACAAAGTGTTCGAAACGTCAGGAAAAACAAATACCAATAATACACGCGATTAATCCGGTTAAAAGTTGTTTTATTCTAATTTGTAGTAAGTTATTACTGTGAAAGAAAAGTATCCCCTTTTAAATATCTATGATAGAGGGTATCAGAGAGATTTTCTTTAATGTTGTTTAGAGAAACAATAGCATTTTACGAAATACTAGCTGTGCCCGCAAACGTGGTTTTGCCATATAAATTTTCTGGATGACCCTTATCACCTAGGGGTATAAAAAATAGCCTACGACCTATTCACGGACCTACCAAATATATTAGTTATTGTTCACCGGTTATTACTCACGTAAATTCTTCGCTTACATCCTCGCCGAAGGATAAGGATCCGCTAGGCGTTCCCGGGGTGTACATGATACCGTGCGACTGTGGCCTAAGTTATATTGGAGAAACTCGTCGCAACATCGCAACCAGACTTACTGAACACATACGTAGTATGAAGAGCATGGATACCAACAGGTCGGCAGTTGCAGAACACGCATGCAGCACGGGCGCGGCTCATTTCATACGGTTTGATAAAGCATCCGTACTAGCGAGGGAGAAATACTTCGTTCCGCGAAAAGTACGTGAAGCTATCGAAATAAGCCGTCGCCCGAACTTCAACAGAGACGGTGGTTGGACACTGCCTCCTGCCTGGAAGCCAGCTCTGAAGTCTACATCACACAGAAGTGAGTTAAGTCTGGAGTGCGACACAGTTAGCGCGGTATGCACAATGGACACGACAGATGACGGGAACACACGAACACTTCCGACGCCGGCACCGAGTACATCATCGGCCCGCGCGCAGCGCTATGCGATGCGGTGCAGCGCCAGTCTGACTCTACATAGCCGCGGACTCAGCTCATGACTAAGGGCTCCGTTCGAGTTCGAAATTAGTCGGGCAAACCCGAAGAATGTACGTGAGTAGTAACCGGTGAACAATAACTAATATGAAACACTGTGACACGAGATTTTTATATATTAGATAGATAGAGTACATACATAGCTACTTGTGTTGGTTTATCAACAGTTTTAATTGAAATAATGTAGAACTTAAGTGAAGCTACGAATATTTTTTACGGTATAAAACCTTCTATTTATGCCAAATAATCTTCAGATTCAAGAAAAGGTAGGTATTTTCTTGCTTCATGCTTTTGCTCGTCTTGGCGGGGGCAATGACCCTAGATCTTCACTTGTACTATTCAAAACTCCAAACAAAAATTGAGACATTAGTAATGACAGCTTTGTTGATAAGTTATTATCAACAAAGGTATAATTGTAATGTATTTGTGTATACATAGCATTACGCTTGTATTCCCGCAGGGGTAGACAGAGGTATACACAGTTGCACACCCACATTTCACCCATGCTTTTATTTAGTCCCATGTAATAGGTGGGGAGCCTAATAAATACATATATGTATACAAGTTAACGTTACATACCTACCTAAAATTTTTGCACAGCTGCCAAAAAAAGAGTGTAATATTTTAAAGGTTCATGTATGTCTGCAACTATGTATGTATGTTCGTGAGTTTCTTTATTAAATCAATGGAGTGTTCGCATTTCACATTAAATTCAAATAAAGTAAGAATATTTCCAGTCCGCTCTCCCCCAGGACTGAAGCCAAGCCGAGTCGTAATGAAGTGTGAACTTTCTCAAACTTAACGCTGCTAATTAGCTGGTTTTGCTAGTTTTCACTCGAAAACTTACAGTATTGTGTCGCCTTCAATATTTCATTTATTTTATTTTGTTGTTTGTATTATAAGAGATTTTGCGCTTAAGTTTCCTCGCTGAGATCTAAAGGTATTAAACGGGAATAAATTAAAGTTATTACGGAGTTCTTAATAGAGCACTCTCTAAACGTTATCAAGTGTAACAATCATATGCTTGACCGCCGCCGCACCGCCGCCGAACTGCCGCCGCACCCCTGTCGTGTCATAGCCGACAAATTTATATCTATGACAGCCGTTACGGGTAGTCAGGCCTGAAAGTCTGACAACCAGTCATACCACGAGATAACGTGTTACACAGTAACTGGGTTGTGGATATCACATAGGCAGTCGCAGATGCAATTTATCACCGCTTGCAAATGTGCATATATTTGGGGCGGGCGGGCGGTGCACAGGAATTGCATGACTACCCTCAATATTGTGGAAGTAGCTAGATATTGTATCTATTTGCATACATTAAAATAAGAATAGTCTAGGACGCTGTCACCGGATATGCTGAAGAGAACTATATATGTATATATACTATCTATATATATATACATTTAAATTAACTTTCGCAAGGTCGCCATACACATGATGACTGGTGTAAGATCTGTAATATACTGATAAATCTTTCCAACGCATGCGTAGCTAACTCTGGTTTTTTTTTTTTGCGGAAACAAAAATACTGTTTTGAGTAGGATTGGAACATGCGCTTCTCGGATAAATACTCCAGGCGCTCTGACCACTAAGCCATCTCAACCACTGCCCGAAATCTTCCACATTTTAATACTTCTTTTTGTGACTCCTTTCATGTCAATTTTTTATCTAGAAGGCGTTGGCATTTTGGGCCTGACTACGACTGAGAAGAAATACCAAAACCCACTCAAGATAAAATAGCTCTTTTAAAATCCAGACGCCACTATTTACGGGTATCTGAGCGTAATCATGTAGGGCATCTGGAAAGGTCGTTTGAAGTAAGAACCATAACAATTTTTAATTGACTAATCCTAATTGACGGCACACATGCATCAGTTATCGTGAATTTCAAACCATAATTTAGGGAGCTCAACGACACGTCAGAAGAGAATTTTGTAACTTCAACGTAGTAGAGAAAGAAGATGATATAATGACAGGATCTTTACTAATCTCATAAAAGTCTTATCACATAGCGACCTAAGCTGAATACCATCGTAAAGCTCAGTTCACACGCTATAAACTTAATGTGTCTATAAAAATAACTAGCTTAACGGTGGGGTGTGCATAAGGAAACGCGAATAAACCCTCTCTCTCATCGTGTGGGTGATGAAAAACCTAGTGTCAGAGTTTAAACCGTTCGCAGGCCTCTGAAATGGCTTTACACTCCATCGATAACATCTCTCAGTCATTCCCTGACCGTTTTAAGCAAGTGATAATTAATTTCACACATGATTAGGAAAGTCAGTGGTGCATGCTTTGGATTTGAACTTGCTATCCTTGACTTAGCAGTCCGACTGTCATACCGCTAAACTATCACTGCTCTAATGAAGTTTATGAAGTCAGTCTTTCTTAGTACATCCAAATATATTTTATTTGTTTGGGGGCTGAGTTGCCAGTGTCCATAGGAGTGCACCCTGAAAATGGATTTGACTACTACACAATTTCACGACGGGGTTACAGGTTCAAATTCTGCTCAAGACCATAACATAGCATCACGCCTGTATTCCCCGAAGGGGTAGGCAGAGGTGTACACAATTGTACACCCACATTTCACCAATGCTGTTATTAAGTCCCATGTAATAGGTGGTGAGCCTATTGCCATCAATCGGGCAAATTTCCAAACTCCGGGCTGCTACTGAGAATTTCCTAACAGAAAAACTCAATAACACTTTGCCCGACCCGGGAATCGAACCCGAGACCTCCTGCTCAGCAGTCGCGCTACGGACCACTAAACCAACGAGGCAAGTATTTTTATTTTTAACAATCAAATATGTTAATGCCATTTTTAGTAGTAATGATTTTATTATGTTCAATTAAAACTGAGCGCCTCTTTGTGCGGCCAACAGTGGCATTGTATGCGACCTTAAAACCCGTACCGTTAAAATTTTATAGGAAAAAATATTACAGTAGACACCGTCAGTAACCCGCGGTCAATGGAGATCAAATTAATTGGTCGTGAAAAGCTTCAATATGTATTCTAAAGGCTTTTGGGGTTGAATAGGGGTTCACCATAATATTCGGACTTCATAAATCTATTTTGTGTAGGAAGTGATCAATCAAAGCTACTTTTTCAATGTCATTTTATGTTTAGTTGATGTCACGGTAAATGAACACATCATTATGGAAGCTGGACTCAATTTGTATGGTATTTAAATTTGAAAAGAGGTTGTTTATAGGCTTTTATAGAAAGAAATGTCACATACACACAAAACCTTTTTTAAAAAAAAAAAAAAGTTTAGCTGAAACATCTAACTTCTTCTTCTTATCGTGTGGTTGATGAACCTAGTGTCAGAGTTTAAACCACCCGTAGATCTCTTTATCGGCTTTACTCACCATCGAGAATATTTCTGCCTAGTGGTCCCAAGCGCGACTGCTGAGCATGAGGCCTCGGGTTCGATTCCCGGGTCGAACAAAGTGTTATTGAGCTTTTCTGTTAGAAAACTCTCAGTAGCAGTCCGGAGTTTGGAATTGTGCCCGGTAGATGGCAATAGGCTCACCACCTATTACATGGGACTTAATAACAGCATTGGTGAAATGTGGGTGTACGACTGTGTACATCTCTGCGTACCCCTTCGGGGAATACAGTCGTGATGCTATGTTATGTTTTTTATGTGAGAATATCTCTCAGGTTGTTGTGCTGGTTTCCTCACGATGTTTTCCTTCACCGTTATAAGCAAATGATAATTAATTTATAATACGCACATGACTTCGAAAATTCTGTGGTGCGTGCCTTGCATGGTGCCTTGGATTCGAACTTGCTACCTTTAACTTGTCAGTCAAACGGTCTTACCACTAGGCTATCACTGCTACTTCTTACTAATATCATAAATGCAACAGTTTGTTAGGATGGATGAATATTTGTTACACTTTCATGCTTCACATACTTTCACTTCACACACTTCAGATACTTTTTATCCCGGCTGGAGTCGATTCTGAAGTCCTCGCAGGCGAAGTCGCAGGCAGAAGCTAGTTTATCCATAAGTCATATAAATAATTGTGTCGTGTGGAAATTCACCCACGCTGCTGTCCGTTTACTAAAAAGCCGTTAAGTGAACATAGCATCATTACATCACGCCTGTATTCCCCGAAGGGGTAGGCAGAGGTATACACAGTTGTACACCCACATTTTACCAATGCTGTTATTAGGTCCCATGTAATAGTTGGTGAGCCTATTACCGTCTACCGGACACAATTCCAAACTCCGGGATGGTACTGAGAAATTTCAAACAGAAAAACTCAATAAAAAATTTCCCGACCAGGGAATCGAACCCGAGACCTCATGCTCAGCAGTCGCGCTTGGGACCACTAGACCAACGCGGCATTTAAGTGAATACGGCAGATTAGCAGCTATAAAGTGATATAACCGTATTTCAGTATTTGAACGTACTCAAAACGATGCAGCCGTGTATGTAGTCTTCAAATCTTGCAGTTAAATAAAAATAAAAATAAATAACATTTATGAACAGTTACACTATGACAGCCGTTACGGGTAGTCAGAGGCCTGAAAGTCCGACAACCAGACATACCACGAGATATCGTGTTACCTAGTAACTGGGTTGAGAAAGTCAGATGGACAGTCGCTCCATGTGGTATTATATTTATACCATACTGGTATTGAGCTGCATCGGGTTTGACTGGAAGCCGACCCTTTTTTTTATGTGGAGAAATGCCCTCGCATACCGCTCTGACACGGAGAGACAGAGCGGTTATGTGGGACTCGAACCCACTAAAATTCCACAGTATACCTCCTCAGCTGCTTGAGGGCGGGACGCGGGAACGCTCTCGCACACAACCGCAAACCCGCCCGCAACTGTCCGTTGCCGGACTCTCTCGTATTGCACCCCCCCACTACGACACACGAGACGGATGGCGTGCCGCAACCACCTCGGAGACCATGTGCTATGGACGCCAGACGACCCCGTGTCCGGACGCCCAAGGCCCCCTGCGACGGGTCAGGTCTGTGGGCCCGCCGCCTGCCACTACGGCCAGAGAGGAAAGGGAGAGCGGCGCCTCGCTATACCGACACTCCTTTTCCCCTGCGGCCCCACCGTGTCCGCCATCTAACGGTGGCGACCCCGTCAAGGCCGCGGAAGGCAGGGAGAGCGGCGCATCCACATGCCGGCACTCCTCTCCCGCCACGTCCCGATCTCTCAGCTGCGGTGCCGACCATATGACACCGCAGCCCACCTCAGTTGCGGCACCCCCCATAAGGCCAGCAACCTACACCGCTCCAACATGGGCTTGCAGGCAAAGCCCAGAGGAGCGGCCCTCCCCGGGTTCCTCTAGTTTCACCGTGGGTGACCAAGCCACGGCTACTAGAGCCCCCCACCACGACAAGGCGGGACCCCTGGGGGAGGACTGGAAGCCGACCCCAATGTAATTGGGATAAGGCTGGGTAGATATATATATACTTATCACTGGTTGATGACAAACCTATTGTCACGAGTTCAAAACGATCTTTTTACGGAAATGAATAACTTTTATGATACTGAACTAAGTTCTCTATTAAAGGGTTGTGGTTTTGGACTCGGAATGCGGATCTACGGATCAAACAAATGTTGGTAAGCCCTACGGATATTTGTTTCGGGTTTGTGTATTTGACTTTGTTACCTCACTCGTGATACAGGAAATAAGGGACATACCCGTGATATTTTTTAATGTGGTTGTAAAATCCAAATTAAATAGATTTGATGTAAAAATTGTAAATGAATTATAGTTATTATTAAGATAATAAATGGTAATAAAAAATGAAAAGTATAAAATCGCGTTAAAGTTGCTTATCAACAACAAATCCTCCTCAAATTAAATGTCACTTTTTTTACTTTTCCTAAAGAAGGAACAGCTGATAAGAGATTTGAAAATACTCTTGCTCCTCAAAATTATATGTCCTCAAGGTCATAACCTATAAATGCTGTAAGTTGCTACGAGTATATTTTTTTTAAATATGTATCAGGGACTAAAATAATTTTATGAATTTTATCAATTTCATGTACGGTAGACTGAAATAATTTTAAATAAACTGTTGAGACGCCTGACACTTTAGACCTCCTGCGACCACAAACGCTGCAAAGTGACCGTATTCTTTTTCCATTTAATATAATAACTTTAAATTATTATAGTTAAATTACATACTTTAAGGTCTGTGTATGCGCAACTGTGTATAATATTTTTATTTTTATTCTAAGTATCTACCGTTCTAGTCCTGTATACATTTGAAACAGAAGGGAACAGAAACACATGTTTTAATAATCAAATTATATATTTTACTATCAACTTATACTAATTTGGACAAAGTGCGGGCTACAGAACAAGATTAATACCCACCTACTTTAGACAACATGGTTGTGACGTCATAGGGTTGCTAGTAATGGTGCGCTTATGTTAGAGGTCGTTGACTGCTTGGCTGGCTTAGCTGAGCAGCTAGCGTTGGCATGGGTGGCATGAGTGGCATGGGTGGCATGGGTCGCATGGCTGACTGGCATAGTTGTCACGGCTCGCTGGTATAGCTGGCACAGCTAGCTGGTATAGCTGGCACGGCTGGCTGGTTCTGCCTGGAGTTACGGCGTGGCGTAACACATTCGTAATCTATATGTTAAATAATTTTGAGTTTAGTCTCTGCATTCTCGCTGTTACTCAATAAGTGAGTTTTTGACAATTCTTGTGAGATATAATACCATAAACCATATTACGAACAGTCTGTGAGGATTATGCACCAACCCCGTAGTATTTTGACTTAATTTTCGGACACCGTGAGCTGGGGCTTGCCGACGACGGACTTAGGTAGCAGCACGTGCGTTATTCGTAAGTTCTCTATAATAATAGGGAATCTATTACCACCAACTGGGCACAATTCCAAACTCCGGGTTACTACTAACAATTTCCTAACAAAAATACTCAATGACACTGCCCGACCCGGAAATTGATCCCAGGAGATTATGTTCGGCAGTCGCCCTTACGACTCCGTCCGGGATCCTAACTGCAATATCTAAAATTTTAATAATAAAAAAGTTAGTGTATTCCAAACAAATTAAGCCAATTGCTAGAATCACATTATTTTGAGAAGCCAATCAATTTGCTTTGAATCTTAGAACTTATAAAACTGACAGCTGTGACTTCGATTTATGTTTTTGAAAAATGGGTCCTGACCATAGAATTAGAATATTTTTGCTACGTCCTGACATAACTGTTAGAGTAATTTTCGTCTCGGTGTGCCGTTGTTTTTGGTATGGTATTTTTCCTTCACTGCAGGGTGCAAGTCGTGAATATAGCACGCAGTAACCTGGTGTTGCCATATTGTGTACTAGGATAATGCGCACACGTTACGCTTCTTACTTTTGTAGCGCAAGTTTGGAGTTGAGAGCGATCTATATAAATAATATTAGGTACATTACGATAACTATATAATTATTTATACGTTGGTTTAGTGGTCCGTAGCGCGACTGCTGAGCAGGAGGTCTCGGGTTCGATTCCCGGGTCGGGCAAAGTGTTATTGAGTTTTTCTGTTAGGAAATTCTCAGTAGCAGCCCGGAGTTTGGACATGTGCCCGGTTGATGGCAATAGGCTCACCACCTATTACATGGGACTTAATAACAGCATTGGTGAAATGTGGGTGTACAATTGTGTACACCTCTGCCTACCCCTTCGGGGAATACAGGCGTGATGCTATGTTATGTTATATAATTATTCACATATTATGGGAGAGAACAAAGTCCATTGACTCCGCTGACTCGGCCTCATTAACAGGATGGGTGAAGATCGTAGTATCAGGAAAGCATATCTGGGCTAATCGACGGGACGACGTCCCATAGGACCTAGATATCGCTGGATTGATATGGTGAAGGCGGAACGTCGGAAGCTTCAAGCCAATTATTGGCGAAAAACTGCCAAACACCGGGCCAAGTGGCGTTCTGTCGTATCGGAGGTGAAGACTCATTTTGGGTCACAGGGCCAATAGAGTTAATAGAACTATACAAGGTCCTCATTTATTAGGTAATTTCCTTCGAAAGGGTTATTTAATAAGCCAAATACATTCACTTAAGCCAAAAATTTTAGAAGTTTTTTTTTTTTTAAGCGAACATTAAAAAAAATATATAATTATTGTAGGAATTTAAATGATGGCTTATATGAATCCTTATCACTTACACATTGACCCCTTAAAAGGAAATTACCTAATAAATTAGGAACTTATATATTGATATAAATATGTAGAACGTTGATGTTGTAAGAATTGTATGCTAGATTACCGTATGAATTTCCAAAAAAACAACCCATTTACACTCAAGATAAATTCCAACGTTCAAAAGGCACTCAATGATCTTCGACCATCGTGAGCCACAGCCTACGGGTGACGGACTTGGGTAGTTGGTCATCCGACTAGCGACAGGCCCAAGATGGCGGCGCGAAGAGCTTCCACACTACGAGCGCCTCATTGGGGTTTGTATTTACCAAATGCAGCCCACCTGTACAAAAGTGCTAAGTTCTATCGTCACCTTTCGTGGGCCTTAATCTCCTGGGGTTGCAGTGAACTATAGCTACGATTCTGTAACCTGTTATGTTAAGTAGAATTATAACTTTGACATAAGATCAGTTGCATCAACATAACTTTAATCATAACCGACATAAACACGTCTGTTTACCATGTTATTTTGACGGCTTTTCTATGTAAATTTTGTGCAGCTTAACCTAAGTGACTGTAAGTACCTAAGTAGGCCGTGAGCGCACGAGTGACATATCTTTTTCTAGACACAATTAAAATCAATTACGTCAAGCAAAAAGAAAAGCCACTCCTGCGCTGATGGCCTGAAATAGCAACTCAAAATTTTACGACATTTCACGTCTTATTGCTCTATCCGTACTAATACATATTATAAATGCGAAAGTTACTCTCTCTGTTTGTTACCTTTTTCAGACTAGTCGGCTGAACGGATCGAAATGAAATTTGGCAAGGAGATAGATTGTACTTTAGGGAAGGACATAGACTACCTTTAGTCGCGCAGGCGAAGTCGTGGGCACCAGATAGTTTTGCATAAAATCTATTAAAGGTAATCGCTCATCCCTTATACTTTAGCGTATGCGGTAGAAAAGTGCGGTGCGACAGAACCCACGGGGAGACTCGAAATGAGCATACAAAGCAGCCCTATACGCTATTGATGCACCAGACGGTAGCGACAGCAGAACAACGCACGCTTTATATCGAGCTCAATTTATAACGTGTTCGTTGAGAGTTTGTTTTGCGTACTGTATGCGTTTTTGTTCAAAACTAGTGAGTGGTTATTTGAATTTGGACATTGATTGTCGATTTTCTGGTTAAATCTATAGGCCGAAACATTGATATTATGAGCTCTGAGATCATACATCATAGTAATCTGCAAATGATTGCTAAATATATATCGCCAGGCATCTCCTTAAAAAGAAAAAAAGGGAACTTGAAATTTAATAGATGCGAACAGTGACACGGTAGCTCAGACAGAGCGATGACACGGATTATCAAAGGTGGTGGGTTCGAATTCCGTTCGTGTCTAATATTTTCTGTTTCTTCGAAAAATCAAAAGTTTTTTTAATCAATAATGGTTCCACTTTTGGTCTACAACTCGTCTGATGTGCCTAAAAGCGACGGTGTGTCTTAGGATGGAGCACGTAGATCCAGAAGAAATATCATTCTAGCCTTAAATATGCCTATAAGATTGTATTTCTAAGGAAACATGGAACATGACAGGGAGACCCATTAACGGGGAGTACGTATCATGAACATGGATCCGAATCGCTGCGTACAAATTTTCGTGATAGATATTGTGTTACCCATAGACAAACTGTGTAAACGGTTTTGTGGGGCATTGTTTTGGTTTATAAGGTTCATTGTAAAAATGCTTCATCATCATCATCATCATCACCCCCTGCCCTTATCCCAATTTATTTGGGGTCGGCGCAGTATACCTATATCTGGCATACTGCTAAAGTTTAGGCTATGTTTTATGACCGGCCGCCTGCCTGACGTCAACCCTCTTTGGGAACGCTGTTGTTGGTGGTAACCGCCACCGATACGGTCTCCTAATGTTATCCATGCGCATATCAAATATTATCCATGCGCCAGGTTAACATTTGGTATGGCATAGCATTGTAAAAAGCTTGTTTAATAAAAAATAAAAATAAATAGTCTTCATGTTTGTCCAATACGGTATTGGTATTGATTGGTATCGATATTGGTTTATATGGTATTGAGCTGGAACTAGTTACACTGGAAGCCGACTAGGCTAGGATTGTTTATGATTTTACTCAGGTGCATTTTACGAGATTGCCGAGTAATTTGGAACACAAATGGAGCTCGTAATCGTGAACTGACCACGTGGTTACATTTCAGTCGTAAAATTCCCGTAAGTACACCCGTAAACAATAATTAGTAATGTAATATAATGGACAAATATCACTACAGATGTGGTATATACTGTTAGAATAATAATAATAACTGATTATAATAAAATAACTTTTAACCGGATTAATCGCGTGTATTGTTGGTTTATGTTTTTCCTGACGTCCTCCTGCGACTACGAACGCTGCAAAGTGTTCGAAACGTCATCTTGTTGTCATTGACATCGAGCACCCCACGCTATTTTACGATAAAATGTTTTATTCATAGATAATCACTCTATTTTTTGGGTTTTGCATTTATAGAAAATTATTTTCTACTTTTTAGTTCGAACAGTTACAAAAGCGTGTTTTTTAGTTTTTTAAACTATTATTTATTTTTAGAGCACTAAAATTAAGGTTTTTTTTTTAAAAATACATTTAATTTATTTGTTTAATATAATTACTTTTGCGAGACATCTTCGTATGAATTTTGTTCACCGGTTACTACTCACGTGCATTTTTCGGGATTGCCTGACAAGCTTCGAATTCGAACGGAGCTCTTAGGCCGTTCGTACTTGGTATATCTTTGGCGAGCGCAGTGACATATGATGCGATACAGTGCCGCAGTTTGACTAGTTCGACTCGCGACATCTCCACGGGCTCAGCTTATGACTAAGGGTTTGAATTCGACACTAGTCGGGCAGTACCGAAAAATGCACGTAAGTAATTACCAGTGAAAAATGGTTAATAATAATCATCACTTGCCCAAAACATATGAGGCCTATGAAAGGCCTTTGATATTGTTTTACACACCATTAACAAATTATCTCAGTGGGCTTACTCTTGAATATAATTCCTCTCGATTGACATTGGAAATATGTCAGTTCGTACTTTTAAATGCCAAAATGTCTAAAAAATAACTATAGATTCGGGATAATATGAAGACAACATGCTTTAAAATTGAGGCAACTGTAATGTAGGTAAATTTATTTTAAAATTACGCGTTGTTTTAAGGCCTCTATTTAATATTGGAATTGGTATTGGCTTCAAGAGTAACCCCACAGGGGTGCGTCACGATGTTATCCTTCACCATTTTATGCAAGTGATAATTTTACTTTTATTACGCACATAGTTTCAAACTGGTGACTTTGAACTCTGACACATGGTTGGTCATCAAGCAAATGATATAAAGAAAAATAATGAGAAATCGGTTGTATGTATAATATTCTCGTCGATTACCATTTTTATTTACAAAGCTTTAATAGCATAAAGCAATTTTCCATCCAAAATAATATCACAATACTAGTTACTGTTCGATTTTAATCGACCGCACGAATATTTTCATAAAACAAAAGCCTTTGAATTCTACAAAATAAATACTGTAATAGTTTTCGAATGTGAAATAGAAATAAATATTCGTTTGTTTACGACACGACGTAATACATTTGTTTGGAGTTCAGTTCGTGTTTTTTTTATATTTTGGTATATTTTTTGAATAGGGTTATTATTGAAAACGAATACCAGCTGCGGTAACTGATGAATTGTGAACTTATTCGGTGAAGCTGTGAGACATTAAATTATTATACCATAACATAGAATCATCATGATGATAGTACTTTTTAAACTTTCGCGATTCAAACACTTAATTATTGAATTCAAATGGGACTTAATCGCGCTATCAGTCATGATGATATTTTTGTAGTTTTTGTAGGGTGAATAAAATATAATATGTATTCTATTCACCCAACAAAAACTACAAAAATATCATCACATGTCATACTATAGCGTCATACCTTATCCCTGAAGGGTAGGCAGAGAGGTACAACTGTTTTATACCCACACTTCACCGATGCAGTTTTTAATTCCCATATAATGTGAGCCTATTGCTATCAACAGTGCACAATTACGAACCGGGCTGCTTCTGAGAATTTCCTAACAAAACAACTCATTAACATATTATTGTCACATCTTTTCCAAAATAGTCAAACCTTTTACATACCAATAAAACCTTAAAAACAGTCGATGGTTTGTTGCCAACGGTACCTTATGTCAAGTTCATTAACCCCATGACGTCACAGCCGTCGGTGTATCGTCACGTTCCCCCCATAACTATAGCCGGGCCTAATTTATGCGGGGTTTGAAAATACGCCTTTAAAATGTTCCCGTAATACCGGGGTCGGGAGCAGGTGCATTTAATATGGAACCCTTACGTAATATATTGCAGACAAAAAAGTGTTTAAAATGCCGACAATTAATGGTGGATTTCCCTTTCGATGGGAAGAAAGATTTATTGGTAATGGAACCAAGTTTCCAATGTAACGTGATAATAAATTGTTTATTTTTTTTAACTCGTCATGAGAATAAATGTCTATTTCTGTATAAAGAAAAATACGGTTGTGAGCAGGATTCAAACCGCCCTCCTGATAAATACAACAATCAATATTGCGGAAATAGCTAGATTTTGTATTTATTTGCATCCTTTATAGCCAGACTGTCAAAATGAATTCTATTTCAATAGAAAGTCCGTTCCGCAAGTGGGCTTAACCACACAACAAAAACAAGGTAATACTTAACAGATAAATCTTTGAAAAGTATTAACGTATGCTTAGCGAACTCTAAAGTTACAAATTCTTGTGGAAAAAGAATACGGTCGCGAGCAGGTTTCGAACCTGCGCCACCCGTAGGAATACTCCAGGCGCTCTAACCACGAAGCCATCTTGACCTTTGCTCACCACTGCGAATTCTTTTTCCACATTTTAATACGTCTTTTGGTTACGTTATTGCTATCTATTCAGTCCCTACACATGTGACCGAACCGACACGACTAACTTTGCATTTAATACAATGTCGTACAGATGCAATTACCTTTAGAAATACAGATGAATCTTTGATAAGCATTGACGCATGCTTTGCGAACTGTAGAGTTATATATTTTTGAGGAAAAAGAGTAGAGAGTGGAGCCCAGATATTTATCCGGGAGACGCAGGTTCGAATCCTGCTCGCGACCGTATTCTCTTTCCACAAAAATTTATAACTTTAATTAAGGTTCCAAAAATAACTGCTGAAAATACTTTAAATTAAATGCTAAATCAACAGTAGTTTTACCAGTAAATAGCTAAGCTAAACTTTCTTCATTAAAGCCTCTAAAGCGGGTGCCGCTGAAAAACAAAGAAAAGTGGCACGATTTAGGAATTTTAAGTGTCAACTGGACCTTGGGTAGGTAAAATTTTAATTACAGATGTGTTTGTGAAGCGTTATTGGGTCCAGTCGGAGTTTTTAGTCATTACGTCGTATGTTTTATACCTAATGTTTTTGGTTTTAACTGCTTCATTGATCTAGAAGCTGTTGAGTGTGTCGTCCTGGGTTCGATTTCCAGGTCAAGCAAAGCGTTATTGTGTTTGTCTTTAGGAAATTCTCAGTAGCAGCCCAGAGTTTGGAAGTTGGCAGGGCGGTATGTGTGCCCCGTGCTTTATAGGGTACGTAAAGCCGTTGGTTCTGCCCCTGATCTCTCTCCGGTCATGTCATGGAAGAGGGAGTGCACTTGTGTTTGCGCATGCAGTCTGTTGTCGACTACAATATCAAAATGAAACTTATTGTAATTGACAGTGAGTTCCGCAGTTACCCCGCGGGTTTTTTTTTATCCAACGTGGATCTTCGTTTGGCCACCAACTCGCCTGATGTTAAGCGACGCTGCGGCCGAGGATGGAGCACGTAGATCCAGAATAAATCTATTCACTCTAAGTAGAGTGGATAGATTTGGGGGGAACGACAGTTGGGGAGTTGATGCAACTGCCCAGACCCGTCTCCCACGACGGTTGCACCGGACTACATCCCGAAACACGGCCAGGTCGGCAAGTACACGGCATGGCTTTGACCGGTGGGTGGTAACCAGCCGCGGCCGAAACCACCAAAGTTGTGTTGCCTGTTTTGCACCACCCAGGGGCCACGTGTAGGGATTTCATTTTAAGGGTGCACTCCTACGGGCGCGGGCAACTCAGCCCCCAAAAAATATTATTAAAGATTCCCTATGTTATGCGATCTAAGTATGGTAGTGATCTTTCTGCTATCACCGTAATGAATTAGCGTAAAGATAAGTAGAGACAGATTAGAAATAGATCAACAACCTTAATATAACATTAATATTTCGCATTAATTAATCATTCTAGCTTCGAGTTATGAATGTGTATAAATTTTTTATTTGGATATGGCATCATCGGAATGGTTTGTATTCAACATAATGATCAGATGTTATCATCGTCATGATGATTAAAATCAGTGAACTTTCTTACCAAACATGGGCGTATTTACAATATAAAGGTATATTGCTTATAAAAAAAATTATACTGAAGTTTAAAAAGGCAGATAAAATAGTAATATCTTAGGTTTTCGCAATCACTACACATTACTGGAGGGGGCCCTGCTGCGACTATTAACAAAAACCAATAATACACGCGATTAATACGGTTAAAAGTTGTTTTAATATAAGGCAGATAAAAGTGCAAAAAAAATATTTTGTTGTCTTCTTAAAAAAAGGGCATTTATTTTATACCCAAGTCAAGTTAAAATTATGTATAATTCGAAATATATTTTTTCCATCAACAAACTCCTACCAGACATAGATTTGTGTCAGCCTACCTACGCTATTTCGTAGCTCGTAGACAGCTACGCCTGCTACGCGCTACGCCATCAGCTGTTCTCATATTTCACTGTAGGCACCGTACAATCATAGTGACAGAGTGTATCTATCAATCAGAATGACTGACATTTTGAGGCTTTTGATATGAATTTGTATCGAATGTTTGGAATACAGTATGTTATATGTGCTATATATATCTGCTAGCCTTTTCCCAATTACATTGGGGTCGGCTACCAGTCAAAACGGATGCAGCTTAATACCAGTATTTTACATGGAGCGACTGCCTATCTGGCCTCCACAACCCAGTAACTGGGTAACACGATATGTCGTGGTATGACTGGTTGTCACACTTTCAGGCCTCTGACTATCGGTAACGGCTGACATAGATCTTAATTTGACGACCGGGACCGATGGCTTTACGTGCTCTGCGAGGCACAGAGGGGTCTCGGTATTAAATGATGATCACCCATCCGCAGACCGCCCGCGGCAAGCGCAGCTTAACCTCGATCTATCGATCTGTGCGGCTGTTACTTAGCAACGACCCCCTTGTAACACTGTTTTACTTGTGTGTGTTTCGCTGTCTGTACATGGAAGATATATGAGAAAAAATATTATTGGGACCTTTATCAACGCAAATGGAACCCAAAACAATGATTGTTAGAATTTTTGTCTGTTTGTCTGTGCGTTTGTGCCCGCTAATCTCAGAAATGGCTTATTCGATTTAGATGTAGTTTTCACTTATATATTGTGGTAAGTTCATTTAACATTTATTGTTTGTTTCATGTCAATCTACTCATAAATAAAAAAGTTATGCCAATTTAAAGAATCACGTCCGACATTTGTTAATTAAGAATTTGTCTTCATAATTTACGACATCCACGCAGATGGAGTCGCAGTTAGTACTATAATATATTTTATCATAATTTAAGCTTCTATACCAATTCTGAAGTCAACCTAGAATCCTAGATGAAGTTGCGGGCATGACGTAGTAAGATAATAGTATTAGAAACATAACACTCCTTTTTTGGGTAGTCGTGTAATTAAATTTGAATGAAAGAGAAAAGCACACCTACCTCAAATAACTTGGGATCAGGACAGGGAGAAGAAGAAGAAGACTAGGTATTAATTAAGTTCTTACCAAGTAAAGTCCATTAACATTATACAATTGAATAGGTGCCTACAAAAGTCTTAATATTTATCAGAGACATTAACGAGTACAGTTGGACCCCAAAAATGTCCAATCTCATTTAATTTATACAACATTCTCGGCCCTCAATTTGCGCCGAACATAGATTTTGATGGGGCACGAAGTGACCTTTTGTCCCAAAATTGAGGTTGCCAGGATTCAAAGGTATTTGCGAATAATACCCAATTTGTTTTCTGATATTTTGGTGAGGTATTATTCATTTAGTTTACTACAAGTTAATGTTGTGATTTTGTACTTTTTAACCGACAAAAAAAGGAGGGGTTCTCAAGTCGACGCGTATACAACATATATAATATATATATTTGTATGACCACGCATAACTTTTTACAGAGTAATCAGATTTAAATGATTCATTCTTTAATGGCCCCTATTGATTAGAAAAATAATATGAATTACTAATACTTCAATGATGGTCCTATGATTTTTATAAAGATAACGTTCACCCCTAAAGATGGATAACAGGAAAAATGGGAATAATTGATTGTTAAAATGCGATCCTGTTGAAACTTTTGCATACATTATATTAATCGTTTTTTGTGAAAAAGTTTTTATTACCTTTTACAAATAGCGTTTCGCTTCTACGGATGGGTTTTGGATGCTCTCGTATTTGCCAGGAATCACAAGGTGCAATGATAGTTATTTCTATTAGTATATACGAGTCGAGTATATATATAATATAGTATATATATATATATGCTACTATCACACTCCACTAGGAATAAATATAGGAATCTGTGTCGCTAGCTGTCATGTAAGCATCGTACTCCCGGTTTTAAATTCCTTAAAAATAATTAACTGGACTTTATTTACCTAAATGTATCATAAAAGTGATGAATACAGTGTAATACGTGTGTAAAAACGTTATCTTAACGAGTTATTCATTGTGAACTGTGTAAATATAACTTATAAATAAGGACATAATTTTTGCGATTTAAACATTATTGTGCGTGATATTGAACACTTAATAACGATATTCACAGCTACTTACTAGTGAAAAATCATACGACATATGGAAATGTAAAAAAAAACCACAACAAAGAAATTGTTATTACGGTGTGACACTTAGTGAAAAAATAATTCAAACCATTCAAACAGCAACTGGTTTAAACAGCATTTATGTTTTTTTTGTGTATATTTTAGGTCTGAGAAGGTCGTAGGGCATTTTTATACCCCTAGGTGATAAGGGTGGCCATATCCAGAAAATTTATATGGCAGAACAACGTTTGTGGGGCACAGCTAGAAATTATATAATTATTTAACGGGGTAGTAATTTCATCTCGAAACTGTTAACTTAAAAGCATAGAATTCTAAACGAAAAAAATTGCATACCCTTCTTAATAAACTCACATATGACGTCACATATGGGTCAGGTTTTGTACAACACAGAATATACCCATAACAATATTTGGGCGGATACCGCTTGGGCAGGCTTAATGTTTTTTTTTGTCAAACGGGACCTTTGACAAGCCTCTGACGTAAAGGGTTGCCGGTTGTGTTAAAAAGTTGTTTCGCGATGTCATTTTAGCTTTTAACGAGAACCCGGGGCTCTCAATTTGGATTTTTTTGCTGATTTTTTTAATCTATGTAGGCTTGGATTATCCTTTTGGTTGGAATGTTTGAGATAATTAAAGAAATAATTCATTAAGATTGTTAAGCGTGTTATGCATAATGCTGAATTTGGTGTACTAAGTTAAGTAAGACATTAAATTGAGAGTTAATAATCTTAAATGGCTTAAAGAATTATTCCTCTAAGTTCTTTAACATAAAAAGCGGATAACATGATTTTATATTATGATATTTTTTCTGCCTGTATCCTAATTTATTTTACGTCAGCGCAGCATATCTTTTTCTTCTATAAATCTTTACATTCCCATCCTATTTATATTTAAAACTTTCCTGGTGACATGATCCTCATTTCTCCTCGAACGTGAAAAAAGATCCCGATAAATCCATACTAATATTACAAATGGAGCCTTCTCCAAGGTCCAATCTATCTCCTTGCCAAGTTTCATTACGATCCGTTTTGCCGTTTAGTCGTGAAAACTTAACAAATAAACAAACAGAATTACTTTCGCATTTATAACATTAGTATGCATTTATCGGGATATTTGTAATGTTCATACCTATTATCACGCAGACGAAGTTGCGGGCACCAGCTTAGTTCTTTATAATGAAATCAAATTAATGTTTTATTAATGAAATAGAAAATAACATTAGCTTTTTAAAGTGCTGGTCATTATTTTCCGCCTTCGGGGGCGGACTTGAGTGGTTTGTCGCTTAACAGCGATAGGGCCGACATGGCAGCATGTCGCATAACCTGCAGAGGTTGTGCTGGATACAGTTGCGATTACAGAACTCCGGTAAAGGTAAGCAAAGAACCGTGTAGGTTTTAGTCCGGTACAGCGTCCTTGATGGATTTTCCATAAATTAAAAATATTTTTTTACATTGGTTCCGTAGCTTTTGAATTTATTCATTAAACATACAAACAAATCTTTACAATATTATTAATAAATTGTGATAAATACATATAATTAAATAGAATCGAAGTCCTTAATAAATAATTTTGTAATTAATTAATTTATTAATTCGTGTGTATCACGTTCGCGCGTGCATCCTACCTTAGTCTCAGCATCACTAATTTGTCTATGGTTAGACAATTTATGGGAGACCATGGCAACACTGAAGGCGAAGCGCAAACGCATGAGCTAAATTAAAATATTATAATAGCATTATTATTATAGCAATGCATAACATAAGATACTGAAATTAGTCCTCTAAATTTAGCACGCTGCAAAAGCCACTTCACTGCCCGAGGCACTATCACCCACATTGATTGATCCGACGTTGACCGGTCAACTATTATTCGGTCCAGTCATTACCATTCATTACACATCTCGATCTCGGCCCTTGGAGAGCACTTTAAAGCATTGGTTGCTTATCTATATGTATGAACATCGCGTCGGGAATGGTAAACCTTTGGTTGTATTTCAACTAGACGAGACGGTGACGGTACGGCAACGACACGCCGCCGACACAGTATATCTGAAACTTCCTCGTTGGTCTAGTGGTCGCAAGCGCGGCTGCTGAGCGTGACGTCCTGGGTTCGATTCCCAGGTCGGGCGAAGTGTTATTGAGTTTTTCTGGAAGGAAATTCTCAGTAGCGTCGCCCAGTGTCAGGAAGTTGGTGGTATGACACCCCCGTGCTTCGGAGAGCACATAAAGCTGTCGGTCCTGCGCCTAATCTTTCTCCGGTCGTGTTGGATTGCCGTCCCATCGGAATATGAGAGAGAGGGAGTTTACCTGTGTTTGTACATACACTTGTGCACTATAATATCTACTGCGTACTTGGCTAATCTCCGTGGAGATAGGCCGCCTTGACCGAAATACGGTCTGAAGGTGTATTATTATTATTATATCTGACAATGTCAACGTGCTGGCTGTATTTCAATTAGACGATACGGTGATAACACCGTGACGATACGGTGAAGATACGGTAACGACCAGGTGACGACACGGTGACAACATGGTGACGACACGCCAACGATAAGCTTTCGACGCAAAACATTTAACAATGGCTTCACGGACGATAAAATTTATGAGTATCGTCGCCGTGTCGTTCCCGTACAGCACCTATAGGGGACAAAAAACGGACCCACCTCAACAGTCAACACAATGTTTTCTTGAGGAGATAGACATTTATATTAGACTCATAGCGTCTTACTCATTCTTTACTTTACCTGAATAAAACAAAACTTTTCTACAACAACAATTCAATATTAACAATTTGTATCAGACCAACGAAGCCTCCCCCCATCTCATCATAAGCTGCTCCATCAAAATCGTCATCATGAAAGGAGCCCTGGTGACCTTGCTTAACGTTAGAAACTTATCACTAGAAAAGAGCAGTGTTATTAGTTTACGATGTTCTACAAAATAAGTGAGATAGGTAGCTACCTACCTCCTCAGTCGCGCATCTCCTGCTTTTCCGAGCCCCGTCTCTCTTAAACTATGTTCTTTCACAATATTTACAAATACAGGTATAGCTACACAAATCATTCAAAGTATTCCTCTGCATCATTGTCCCCTGGTAAAGTTCCTAGAAGAATCTGCCATTCTTCATTGTCACCATCTCACCCCCTGGGCACCCGAAATGTCGACCAGAATCCGAAGTATAATGTATAACACTTATATGTAAAATTAATCTCATTCGTAGGTTCTCGTGATCACCATTAATTATATTAAAACAAGTTTTAACCGGATTAGTCGCGTGTATTTACTAAAGTTTCACTCAATCTGCGACACTGGACGCTGTAAAGTGATTGAAACTTCAGGAAAATCATTTTTTTTTTCAAAAACCGCTCTCAATGGTATGGTGAAAACAATATTTAGACATACGATCGTAGTAATCGCAGGTCATTTGGTGTTAGTTGTTGACGAGTTCTATTGTCGATCTCCGAAGATCTTTATCAGATCCTAATATTTAAAAGATATGTACTTAAATAACGAAAACCACACCCAAATCGGATCGGTAGTTTTTCAGAAAATCGTGGCCTCAAACATAAATACGTACGGGTCGAATATAGAACCTCCTTTTTTAAAGTCGGTTAAAAATAAATTATACTCGCTATTAATTCGGTTAAAAGTTATTTTATACCGAAACTTGGTTTTCCACAGAAAATCAGAAATCTTCAAAATTATCACCCTCAGTTCAAATTAAAGTTAGTTGGTGCAACTCGACTTCACTGTGGTTAACCTGTCAGAGTTAATGAGCATGAAGTCTCTGGAAGGAATATTGCTATTAATATTTATGTAGGCGTTGATGAGAGAAGTTCGTGTTGGAATATTAAACCAATGACAATGGAGGGACGCTATGCTATTCTTAGTGGTAATTAACATGACAGTTAAGCGTTAACTTTTAAATTATTTAATTTGTAATCTGCTATCACATTGGTCTACCGGTTATATGTTTGAGCGGCTCCTGAACGTGATATACTGCGTATTCCAAGGTTGGGTAGTGTTATTGGTTGCTGCTGCCCAACCGGAGTTTCGAATTATGACCAGTTGAAAGTAATAGGCTCATCACTTGGGACTTAATGATTGCATCGACCTAATAATTAACCAATGCTGTTATTAAGTTTCAATGTGAGTCTCTTGCCATAAACCGGGCACAATAAACAACTGTCGTCTGCTACTGATTATTTTCTAATAGTAAAATCCAGTAACACTTTGCTTGAATCCCGGGAATCGAACTCAGGACCTCATGATCAGCAGCCGCACTTGCAACCTCTAAACCAACGAAGCAGTAATTATTATTAATGTGAAATCATTAGAATTTCTTGTAATAGCTACTGGAACGGTAGACGAAGATATAAATTAATAATTATTATTACCTATTACCAGATTGACTGCTTAATACAAATACCAATAATATTTTTTATTCGTAAGCCAGCTGTGCCCACGATTTTGTCTACGTGGATGTCGGAAACTAATACAATGTTAACACTCAGCCTGCGGAACCCTAATTGTTTTTCCAAAATAAAAGTACTCTAAGTAATTAGCCTATATTACTTCTTATAATATCAGCTATCTGCCAGTGAAAGTCCCGTCAAAATTGGTCCAGCCGTTTCGGAGATTGGCCGAAACAAACAGACACACAGACAAAAAAAAAAAATTGGTTCTGTTGTCAATCCATGTACTCTCAATGCACGCTATGTATTATGTATAATATAATTATATATTGTGTTATTGTATAAATAATAATTATGACTACTTACCATAAACGTATAATTCCATATGCATTTAGTAAAAATATATTATTTTGACATTACAAAAACACTTTTTTTTGTATAATAACTTTGGTGAGACACATGCGTATTCATTATTGTTCAACGGTTATTACTTTCGTGCATTCCTCGGGATTGCCCGACTAGTTTCGAACTCGAACGGAGCCATTAGTCAGGAGCTGAGCTCGCTGCGATGTCGCGAGTCAAACTGGAACTATAACTATTTAAGCGATTTCTTAATGACGGCAATTTATTACTCACATGCATTCTTAGGATCCTAAAGAATACACATGAGTAATAACCGTTGAACAATAATTATTACAAACACACACTAAATTTTATTTTATTTGTATAGTTTACCATTTCAAATGATAAATGATTTTATTTCTGTAAATAGATCTGTTGAAGACACTTTTACAAGTCATTTTTATAAACTACATGGCGCCGGCGTTTCTTATCTGACTGTCTCTGAGAAGAAACACCGAAAAAAACTCAGAGGTCAACGTCTCTTCACTTATTCACAAAGATCCTTCTCATACCAAACACCTCTTATTCGAAGATTAAATTCAAACTCCTTCAATCGGAGCTATACTTCCAATATCAATCAATCTGCCTAGCCTTTTCGGGTCGGCTTCCAGTATAACCGGATACAGCTTAATACCAGTATTTTACGTTACTGGGTAACACGATATCTCGTGGTAAGAATGGTTGTCAGACTTTCAGGCCTCTGAATACCCGTAACGGCTGTCATAGATCTTCATTTAACAACCGGGACCGACAGTTTAACGTGCTCTCCGAGGCACAGAAGAGTCTCAAATTAAATTATGGTCACCTATCCAGATCGACCGCGGCATTGCAAGTTAACCTCGATCTATCTGTGCGACTGTTACTAAGCCACGAGCCCAACATGAAGACCATTAACTATACAATGTTTTTACAGCAAGAAAAAAAAGAAAACAAAATAACACAATGGTCCTACGCTCCGACACAACACAACACATTGACCGACTTACAAACTTCACTGTCACTGTAAATCTCACCTTTGTTTAGAAACAAAAGCTCTGTGATCCCGGCTAATCCTTTACCCATTTGAGAGTCTGCTTACCCCCATTGTTTTGTTAGGGTTGAACAAAAGAGCTGGCGAGTCAACGTAAATATTCACTTCTTGTTACGATTGTGCAAATTGGGGAGGCGTTACGTCATTTGTTTTTCATTCATTAATATTCAATCTATACTAATATTATAAAGCTGAAGAGTTCGTTTATTTGGTTAAACGCGCTAATCTCAGGAACTACTGGTTGGAATTGAAAAAATATTTTTGTGTTGGATAGTCCATCTATAGAGGAAGCCTATAGGCTATATATGAGCTATGACCAATATGAGCGGAGGATCAATGAAAAATGTTGCAAAAACGGGAATAAAATATTCCTTTTGAGAGCTTCCGTTGCGAACGCTGCGTAAACGGTTAAAGTTACGCAAAATTACAGAACTGCTTCCCTTTAAAAGTTCTAAAAAAAATCCGCGACAGTATAAGTCTATCTTTTACAGTTGACTCACTAAAACCTATTTTATGGTTATCAAATTGGTTCTAAATTAATATATTATTTGCGAAGGAGTTTTTATAAACATGACATTAATTATTATCCAAATAAATATGTTATTCATCACAAATATTTAATTTTGAACAATATTGCCCTTGACATCATTTGATTTCAATGAGTATCTTCGAAGATATCGTAGTTTTAAAATAACTCCGCAACAAAATACTGATCAAGTACCACGCGCGCATTTATAACATAACATAGCATCACGCCTGTAATCCCCGAAGGGGTAGGCAGAGGTGTACACAGTCGTACACCCAAATTTCACCAATTAACAGCATTGGTTAAGTCCCATGTAATAGATGGTGAGTCTATTGCCATATACCAGGCACAATTCAAAACTCCGGGCTGCTACTGAGAATTTTCTAATAGAAAAACTCAATAACACTTTTCCCGTCCCTGGAATCGAACCCGAGACCTTATGCTCAGCAGTCGCGCTTGGGACCACTAGATCAATAACGCAAGGGCATTTATGATCTGCTAGGCGCGGTCATGACGGGGTAGGGTGCTGGTGTTTAGTAGGTTTTTTTCTCAAATTAACACGAGTTACACTGCGGTGCACAGCTATTATATTATAACTAGCTGACCCGGCAAACGTTGTTTTGCCATATAAATAAAAAATTTAGGGGTGGACTACCCCTAACATTTAGGGGGATGAAAAATAGATGTTGGCCGATTCTCATAGATACCGGATAAGCACAAAAAATTTCATCAAAATCGGTCAAGCCGTTTCGGAGGAGTATGGCAACGAAAACTGTGACACGAGAATTTTATATATTAGATTAGCCTAAGTTACTCCGAATTAGGGTTCCACAGGCTGGTGTTAGTTTCCGAAATCCACGGGGACGAAGTCGCGGGCGCAGCTAGTCATTACATACGTGTTTATTGAGTATTAAATCTGGTCTATTCGACTCAACATTTTTGTTACATAATATTACGTTCGGCTTGGATAGAGACCTATAAGGATTATTTTATTTTTAAGTTTTCAGTATCGACGGCAAAACTTTTTTTAAATAACTAACGACTGTTTAAAAAAGTAGTAAGTACCTACCTGAACCGATTCAGATATATGGCGTATCGTTACAATCTCTAATAAAATTACTTTGAAAATATAACAAAAATTACATTGTCCCGAGTAACTTATACTAGTAAGATTTTAATAAGTAGTGATAAAGTGACTATGGTACACAAAAAGATATGAAAAAAAATAATATAATTAACACAGGTATAGCAGGCGTGCTCTTTTTTGACGTAATTTTTTTTTTTTCAAATTTCGTTGTCTTATAATTTTGTGTTTATTTAATTTTTACATAGAGGAGCTCGTGGCTAAGTAACAGCCGCACAGATCGATCAATTGAGGTTAAGCTGCGCTTGCCGCGGTTGGTCTGTGGATGGGTGACCATTATTTCATACCGAGACCCCTCCGTGCCTCGGAGAGCACATTAAGCCGGCCCCGGTTGTCAAATTAAGATCTATGACAGCCGTTACGGGTAGTCAGAGGCCTGAAAGTCTGAAAACCAGTCATACCACAAGATATCGTGTTACCCAGTAACTGGGTTGTGGAGGACAGATAGGCAGTCTCTCCATGTAATATACTGGTATTAAGCTGCATCTGGTTTGATTGGAAGCCGACCCCAATGTTATTGGGAAAAGGCGAGGCAGGTAGATTAAGTCTTTACATAACTGCCCAAAAAATTAGTGTTATGTTTTGAGGGTTCACGTATGAATATATTTAAGTAGGTATGTTTGTGACTTGCTTTATTCCACCATAACTTCTTAACACCTGAACCGATTAAGAAGTAAACCGATGTAAGGATTCTAACGATACCCCATACGGGTATCGGTAGAATCCTTTCACTTTCTCGGGTGACATATGATATTGAGATTTAAAAATATAGTAATACCTATAATAGCTATGGTACACATAATAAAATAATCAATAAAAAAAAAACCACGCCTGGCCATAGTGTGAATAAAAAAAACTAGGTCCTAGGCTATCACTGTTTTTTTTTTAAACTTTGCTCCACACTAGGAATTTCTTCCTGTATCGTGGGTGCTTTTACAGACATATAATCTCACAAGCACACACACACCCAGACCCGGAGCAATTATCTATAGATCGTACAAATATTTGCTCCGTGCAGGAATCGAACTTGCGACACGCAGCGCAGCAGTCGGTCTCTCGACCACTGCGCCAACAGCGCTGTCCAGTTTGTGTGAGTTTCCCGCATAGCAGACAATTTATTTTTTAAACTGCACACTAGAAACTGTTCATGTATGAGGGGGTGCGTTCAATATAAACGCACACCACTAAAACCTTGTTGGTAGTGAGCTACGCACTTCCCAGCATCGCTTTAGTGATATTTTGACCAATAATTGTCACTAATTACCCGGTCATTAACACCGCGTCACGAGCATTATGACCTCTGACCGCAGACCACAGACACCACCGGCTGGGCTTCACTGTGATGTATTATCATGTGTTGATGTTCATTCGTGCCAAATACTATTTTTTACGTGATGAAGGTAAACAGAACAATGTATCGCATCATTACGCCATTTAGTAAAGTAAAGGATATGCAGAGGCGTGGGTTGTATAGTGTAATTGTCATTTTATTCATGTTAGAATGACTACCACAACTACATCAACACATATTGAGAAAAAAAAAATGTATTATGTGGCTCAATAGCATGGATTACGATGAAGTAGAAAATCTTATCTTCACTAATTGCTAACGGAAAAATCTGCACGCATACACTAATATACATTAACACACACACACACACGCACGCACACACACACACACACACACACACACACACACACACACACACACGCACGCACGCACGCACGCACGCACGCACACACCTCCTCGCAAATACAGTCAGTTCTAAGTTTCTCTTTTGTTTTTTTTTTGGTTAGGTAAGCATTGTAGATATTAAGATCTATGACAGCCGTTACGGGTATTGAGAGGCCTGAAAGTGTGACAACCAATCATACCACGAGATATCGTGTTATCCAGTAACTGGGTTGTGGAGGCCAGATAGGCAGTCTCTCCATGTAAAAACTGGTATTAAGCTGCATCCGGTTTGACTGGAAGCCGACCCCAATGTAATTGGGAAAGACTAGGCAGATTTATATGTTCAAATACCCTATCCTCTTCATGTATGGTAGAGTTGTTCGGTAAGAAGATAATTTCATAATACGGTCTTTTAACGTCCACTGTTCATTATATGGGTCATTCAATGCCCGTCTAATGACCGATAAAGGGTAAAATGTCATAATCGGTACACTTGGTCGCCAGATAATGATCACAGTTTACTGTTATGTGAAAACCTTTGTTATTAAATACATTGTATCACGCCAGCATTTCCTGAAGGAGTAGGCAGGGGTGTACCTACAAAGTAGCAACCCCACAATTTACTAATATATTTAGGTGCCAAGATCCGAACTGAGAGTTTCCAAATAGGAAATCCCAATAACATTTAACCAACCCGAGAATTGAATCCAGGAGTTCATGTTCAGCAGTTGCGCTTACAACTGCAAGACCAATGAGGTAGTTTAACCCTAATAATGCAGTATGTTTCAACCTTTTGTGTAGCCCACGTGGGTGCCATTAATGGTGACCGACGATTTCCATAACCGAAAAGTTGAAAGCGAAACATAGATACGTACAAACTGTAAAAAAATAAATTTATACTTAGAAATCGTTTGACAAACCAATTATAGCCTATCCATAGTCTGTTGGGCAGTTGAACTGTGCAATAAACTCCGGCCGGTCTGTTTGTGGTCTCGCTGGAAATTCCCGCGCAAACTCATCTGTGAAGTGTACCATTTGAGTTACCGGCGCAGGAGGTGGTACAAGTGACAGGAGGCGGGCGGGGCGAAAAAGACTTTATTATTGTTAGGTACCAATATTTTACTCAATTGACAAGCCTAATAGGTAGTTGAAAGATGAAATAAAGGGCCAGTTTTTAAAGTGATGATGACACCCTCCGCTATAAATTTCGAAAGAAAAAAAAAATAGACGCTATGCGCTTTTGCAGTTTTAAAGAAATATATACTTATCGAATAAAGCTGGAGTGTTTTTTTGAATGCGTTTAACTCTGGAACTAATAGTCGGATTTGAAAAAAAAAAACATTTCATTCATTTATTTATTTATATTCTTCATTGTACACAAAAAAAAAACACAAAGGATAAATAATTTATATTATGGAAATTTTAGGCCGGAGATTGGATCTTAGTCCGTACTTTATTACATAGGACTTAAATTGAACGACCGTGCTTGTCGACATTTTCATGTTCTCATCGACATTTTCATGCTGTCATCGACATTTTCATGCTGTCATCGACACGTCTCTGTTAGAAGACAAATAGTGTATGGCCATAGGTACGACGTAACCGTTATAAAAAAAAAAACATTAAAAATATTAGACTGCTATAGTAGTTAGTGGCAAGATTAATAATTAACAGCATTGGTGAAATTTGGGTTTACAAATATATACACATATGCCTCATCTCTTCAGGGAATACCGGCATGATAGCTTCATACTTTAAAAATAGATAGATACTGATCATCCTTCGTGAGCAATATAAGATGACAGTGGGGGGTAAACAGTTCATTCTGTTCCTGCTCCATTTCAAAAATTCCTCTCAAAATTTATAAATTGCCTCGTTGTTCTACTGATCACATGCGTGACTGCTGAGCATGAGGTCTCGGGTTGGATTCTCGGGTCGGATAAAGTGTTATGGGTAGATAGCAATAGGGTCACCTCATGGGACTTAGTAATAGTATTGGTGAAATATGGGTGTGCGACTATGTACATCTCTGCCGACCTCTTCAGTGAATACGGGCGTCATGCTATATTGTATTAATAATAAAATTAAAGAGTATAATATACTAGTCCTACCGATTTCACTCCCCGCCCGCTACCGCTTATCACTCAAGCCACGCCACTAGATCGACAACTCGGAGGACCCGAGTACTCTTCGTTAATTAGACTCCTGTGTAAATTTGCACAGTCGATTCCACTTATTAATTACTGTTAGTTTCTTTTTTGTATTTTAGAAATAATTAGGCCTTTAATTTGTTTACTTAAACTGTGATAAAATTATTTTATTATTAGGAATGAGTTTTTTTATACAGCGTTAATGGAATAGCAGTGATAAAGTTACAATATTAAATGGAAAAAGAAATACGGTCGCGAACAGGATTCGAACCTGCGCCTCCCGGATGAATTTTGAACATTTCACCCTCTTTTTCCATTTAATATTGTAACTTTAGAGTTCGCTAAGCATGCGTTAATGCTTTTCAAAGATTTATCTTGAATTATTAAGGTTTTCATTCTTTACGACATTGTATTAACTGCAAAGTTGGTCGTGTCGGTTCGGTCACTTGTAAAGGGACTGAATTGATTGCAATAACGTCGCCATAAGACGTGTTAAAATATGGAAGAAGAATTCGCGGTGGTGAGCAGAGGTCGAGATGGCTTAGTGGTCAGAGCGCCTGGAGTATTCATCCGGGAGGCGCAGGTTCGAATCCTGTTCGCGACCGTATTCTTTTTCCATTTAATATTGTAACTTTAGAGTTCGCTAAGCATGCGTTAATGCTTTTCAAAGATTTATCTTGAATTAGCAGTAATAACTTAGTGGAATGGCAACTCTCAAGTCGCAGATTCTAACCTAAGGGTAACCCATGGATGTCACTGTTTATTATTTACTTTTTAAATTAATTTACATACATCCGTTTCTAAGAAAGTTTCAACTATATCTGACGACCCTGGATGCTTATCTCTTTTGTAGACTGTACGTACATGTGCGCTTTAGAAATATACATACATACAATCATGCGTGTTTCCTATTGCGGTAGGCAGAGACTTTCAATCTCCACTTAGAAATTATTTATCACGAGCATAAAACTGTGAAAAAGTAATGAGGAAAAAAATACGCCAGGTCACTATGTTGTATATTGCATAATATTTTTTATTAAACAGACTTTAAGATACGATGTAATGTACAAAGTGATGTTTAAGACCTCTATAGTAATTAATTTAATGGTATGTTATATTTTCGATATCCGCAGATGTAAGTACCAGACGGGCGGAGATCGAATCCTCGAAACGAGCCGCTGACGTCCTGTACTTATAGGTTCAGATCCGATGTCAGTTGAAGATTTATATTTCTTTAGGAACTATGAATAATTCTTGAAAATAAAACACTGATTTGAACTGTTGCTATGCGAGCTTGAGGTTTCTGCTTACTCCATTTGAAGGCTAGATGGCTTGAAGATTGTCGGGTTAGGAGTATACCACTCAGTATAAAAATAAACAGCTAAAGTGTACCTTAAAGTAATAAGACATTTCACAGAACACGGTTGAGATAATACCTCATTGAATTAATTTCATTATGCGTCCTAACTTCATTCGCTAATTGAACTCTAAATTTTGTTGATAATATTTTTTTTTGTGGGATAGAAGGCAACCAAGCAAACGGATCGCCTGATGGTAAGCGATTACCGCCGCCCATGGACACCCGCAACCCCAGAGGAGTCACAAGTGCGTTGCCGGCCTTTTAAAGCATTTGGACCTCCGGTACCCTTTGGCGAAACACAACGCAAGCGTTGTTTCACGCCGGTTTTCTGTGAGGCCGTGGTATCACTCCAGTCAAGCCGGCCCATTCGTGCCGAAGCATGGCTCTCCCACGGTAAGAATGATATAAATATAAAAGGTGACAAATAAAATATCTAAATGTAAAATACATATTTGCTTTTCTGTTTCCGATTGAGGTAGGCAGAGACTATCGATTTCCATTTGCTACGTTTCTGACAAACTTCTTGCGCTTCATCTATGTTCATTAACCTCTTCATAAATGCTCGCCGATTTAGGCGGCAACGTCCGCAATTTGATTGCGGTACGTTAGTCGAGGTCGGCCTGTCCGGACTCTTCCATCCACTCTCGCCTCATGTACTATTTAAGTCAATCGCCTTTCATCCATCCTTTCTACATGCCCAAACCATCTTAGCATACCCTTCTTAATCTTTGTCACTACATCCTCTTTCACTCTATAACGTTCTCTTATCACGCTGTTCCTCAATTTATCTTTGAATTATGATTTTAACTAGCTTCTGCCCGCGACTTCGTCTGCGTGGACTTCAGAATTAGGTCCAGCCGGGATAAAAAGTACCCTATGTGTTAATCCAGGTTATAAACTATCTGTGTGCCAAATTTCATCCAAATCCGTACAGTAGTTATTGAGTAAAAGAGTAACAAACATTCATACATACAAACTTTCGCGTTTATAATATTAGTAGGATTGTCATACGTAATACCTATGACGTAAAGCACACCATACAAAACTTATTATCTCCCAAATCCTCGACGTTAAACTCCAAGTATGCCAGAATTTCTGTCAAAGATTCGAGGGTGCGACTTGGCGAGCAACCAAGTTTGTGTTCTCGGCTATATATTGTTCAACATTGCTCAGGTATATGAAATACTTGTGTCTTTTGGTACAGTAAATAGAACGTAACTGTAGATTTTAGGTGGAAATTCCGGTGAAGTAAAAAAAAGATGTAGTGAGGTAGATTGATAAAAAAATGCTAGAAAGAAGAAGCGAAAGAGTGTGTCAGAATTGTAGAAAGTGAAAATCGATAGTCTCTGCCAACCCCAATGGGCAAGATCTACTTAACTCAGCGTTTCCACTTTGCAGTTGTAAGGCGCCGAACAGGTACTACATAGTATTTCTGAGCTTAGTAGACCTGTAAATGATTGCTAAATAAATGTCACCAGGCGTCTCCTTAAGCCGAATACAAGGAAGCTTGAAATTCAATAGATACGGACAACGACAAGGTAGCTCAGTTGGTAGAGTGATGACACGGAATGTCAAGGGTTGCAGGTTCAAGCCCCGTTCTTGTCTATTATTTTTTAATTTTCCTTGAAAAATAGTAATTAATATAGGCATTACACGGCCTTAACATGTATAAAGGATTGGGATGTTGTTCAGCGCCTAACAACTGCAAAGTGGTAACGCTGAGTTTAGTAGATCTGTAAATAATTGCTAAATAAATGTTGCCAGGCGTCTCCTTAAATTGAATTGGTTACACGGAAGCCTTAAAATCCAAAAGACGTGTTAAAATGTGGAAGAAGAATTCACGGTAGTAAGCAGAGGTCGAGATGGCTTAGTGGTCAGAGCGCCTGGAGTATTGAGGCGCACGTTCGAATCCTGCTCGCGACCGTATTCTTTTCTGTTTAATATTATAACTTTAGAGTTCGCTAAGCATGCGTTAAGGCTTTTCAAAGATTTATCTTTAAGCCTTAAAATGTATGAAAAAAAAAACATTATATATGAGGCTTGTTTATAATATCTATGTAGGCTAGAAAGGATAGGTGAAAGAAGATTGACTAAACTAATATGTACTAATACTCCTCCCCGACCGTATTTCAGTCACGGCGGCTTATCTCCACAGAGGTTAGCCAAGTACGCAGGATATATTATAGTGTACAAGTTTATACGCAAACACAGGTGCACTCCCTCTTCCGTCACTCTCATTGTCCGATGGGACGGCAATCCGACACGACCGAAGAGAGATCAGGCGCAGGACCGAGAAATAAGTATATATGTAATATGTTTTATTGTCTCTATAGAAACGGCATAGATATTACCGAGGGAGAGCCATACTTAGCCACGAATGGGCCGGCTCAACCGGAGTAATACATAGGCTCACAGAAAACCGGCGCGAAACAACGCTAGCGTTGTGTTTCCCTGAGTGAGTGAGGGTACCGAAGGCTAACCGTTTAAAAGGCCGGCAACGCACTTGCGACTCCTCTGAGGTTGCAAGTATCCATGGGTGGCGGTAATCGCTTACCATCACGTGATCCGTCTGCTCGTTGGCTCATTCGTTATCCCATAAAAAAAATGTGTTAGAAAATTATTATGATTTAATTTGTCATTTTTTCTTCTTATCATGTGGTTGATGAACAACCTAGTGTCGGAGTTTAAACCAGCCGTAGGTCTCCGACATGGTTTCACACACCATCGAGAATATCTCTCAGGTGTGCTGGTTTCCTCACGATGTTTTCCTTCACCGTTATAAGCATGTGATAATTAATTTATAATACGTACACGACTTCGAAAAGTAAATGGTGCGTGTCTTGGATTCGAGTTTGTGACTTTTGACTTGTCAGGCCCACGGTCATACCACTAGGCTATCACTGGCTGAGAAGAAGAATTTGACAATGGGATGTTAACTGAATTTTGATATTTTTCAATTGAAACGTGACTTCATCGTAAAATTTACTGTCGATACTCATAAGACACTATAACATATCATCTCGCCTGTATTCCCCGAAAGGGTAGGCAGAGGTGTACACATTTGTATACCCACATTTCACCAATGCTGTTATTGAGTCCCATGTAATAGGTGGTGAGCCTATTGTCATCTACCCGGCATAATTCCAAACTATGGACTGCTACTAAGAATTTCCTAACAGAAACACTTAATAACACTGCCCGACTCGGGAATCGAACCCCAGACCTCATGCTCAGTATTCGCGCTTAGGGCTACTAGACCAACAAGTCATGACCGTAATCCACAAACATTTATATCTCAAAATACCTTAGACAACTTTCATGTACCCCAAAACAACTATAATCCCCTCTTTTCTCCTCAAACAAGTTTCATTCTAAAGGCGAAAATCCGTACCTCCGACAAGTCTTGATACTTTTGTAGGATAAAATGCATTTCGCCTGTGCAATACCGACCGGGACAACGGCTCGTAAAACCGGATCAAAGAGGCTTTCACGGGTAGTAATCGAGGCTATAGTGAGATCACTAGTGTTTTTGGTTGAACATACTCGTAGTTTTGTAGGTGGTAGGGTGGTATTGCTAAAAGTAAAGCATTTGTACAATTAGATAAAGCAGTGATAGCTTAGTATCGAATCCAAGGCACCACTGTCTTTTCGGCATCGGCGGGCATGGGACGTTCGCTGCCTGATCAGCAGTTCAGCCCGAGACGGCCACGCACGTGCAACTTAGGCAGGTGTTAGAGCAGGTTAACTGTGGCCAGCCTGCACAAATCCCGGAGTGTCCGTTGAAATATATTTAACGGACTATAACCTGCCGGGGTCGTGGTGATTGCTGCAAAGAACCCGGGACCTCAGTAAAGGTTGGAGTAGGACCGTGTGGTTATAAGTCGGAAGAAGTCTGGCATAGCGTCCGTGATGGATTTTACACACTCAAAATAAAAGGGGCCACTGTGGTTTAATTGGCATTGAGTCTGGAGTACTTGTCCAGAATTGTGGAAGTTTTAATCTTTTTCGCGATCGTTATTTTAGACTTTGATTTTATCGTTTATGTACTTGTTCAGGCGTAAAAAACATAAGTTCACGATATCCGAAGTAATATTAATGCAGAAGTAACTTTGTCTGTTTGATGTAGATGAATCTTTCAAACGTATTAAGGCATGCATAGAGACCCTAAAGTTTAACATTTATGCGAAAAAAAAAAAAAAAAACATTCGTGAGAGGTCAAGATAGCCAGAGTGCCTGGATTAATTATCTGGGTGGCGCTGGTTCGAATACTGCGCACAACCATATTTATCATACCACAACATTTTATCTGTTTGTCTTTCTCTAAGATCCAGTCTACATCTGAACCAAAATTCGTCAAAACTGGTTCAGATGTAGACTGGATCTTAGAGAAAGACATTGGCCACCTATTGTGGTGGACATATGTGAGTAATAGCATAGTGATATGACTGTCTCACTGACACCCCTGACTTATCTTAATTATTAGTTTATAATATTCACATGTTTAGAAATATGGCTTATAACAGGGGAAGTATTGATAGCTAATCAAGTCCCTATGCACTAACGAGGGCCTTACCGTCTTAAATATTCTGAAGGTCTTCGGTTGGCACACCTGAGAAATGTACTAAATGGTGTGTAAAACCATGTTAGACGCATACGAGCGGTTTAAACTCGGTTTAAACTCTTACACGATTTGCGGTGCATGCAGTTGCGATTCCGGGACTCGGGTATAGGTTTTTTAGTCGGAGACCGGTCATAGCGTCCATGATGGACGTTGAAAAAAGGTAGTTCGACACATGAAGAGAAGGTTGTTCAAACAAACGATACGAAAAGAAAAGAAGATGATATTCCTGCTTGCAGCATAACATGTTTAACCGAGAATAATAACCTACTTAACTATATAATACACACCACATTTGACAAACACGACGTCAAAATGTGCGTCAACTCCTAAAACCAAATTGATCCGGTAATAACCAGTAAATGGTCGTGTAATGGCGGCTTTGGGAGATCATTACGTGACCTCCCGTGTACATAATGCTAACAAATTGCCTGCACCGTGGATAAACATGCACTTTGTATTTAACTTAATATGAAAGCAGCGGCCGGGTATTGGCCGAAAGCCAGCTTAACGCGATTTTTTTAAGCGGTGTTGATGGGGTTGTAGATTTTGTAAGCTTTGTTTGTTTCTGTAATCTACAATTGAATAATTTTACCTTACAAACAAAGAATTTGAGTTGAGAGGGCTTGTGGCTAAGTAACGCACAGATCAATCGATCGATCGAGGTTAAGCTGCGCTTGCCGCGGTCGATCTGTAGATGGGTGACCATCATTTCATACCGAGACCCCTCCGTGCCTCGGAGAGCACGTTAAGCCGTCGGTCCCGGTTAACAAATTAAGATCTATGACAGCCGTTACGGGGGTAGTCAGAGCCCTGGAAGTTTGACAACCAGTCATATCACGAGATATCGTGTCACCCAGTAACTGGATTGTGGGGTCAGATAGACAGTCGCTCCATGTATAATACTAGTATTAAGCTGCATCCGGTTTGATTGGAAACCGAACTCAATGTAATTGGGAAAAGGCTAGGCAGGTATATAGTTAGAAACAAAGAATTTGTCAGTACATTTAACGGAATTAGGATATGTGTAAGCGTATAGCGAGGGCATGCTGTAATAGTGACGGTAATACCCGTAATGCGACGGAGTGGCTGGAGACGCAGATGCCCTCAGATCACGGGTGCTTTGGTACCGTACAGTCCGGGAACCGACGCCAAGGTGCCATCACTGCGACAGCTGTTCCGAGAACACGGCGCAGCATACGGTTGAGGTGGGCATTTCTTGGACAGAGCAGTGCCATGATCTAATCGGGGCAGTCGGGGTTACCAATCTCGCTTGCGGCTGTTGTCTGTTACATGGTCGGTATTGAGGGCTCATGGGAAACCGTTGCCATCTCTTGCGAGGAGGTTATGTTTGCGAACGACTAATCAAAAACAAGATGCACTTCATTTAAAAAATAAAATACTTGCCATTTATATATATGTTTTTTAAAACACTTGCTCGTAAACTGGCTCTTATTGCACCGCTTTTAGGATCATAATGAGGCTTAATATGCATGCTTAATTTTTTATTTAGATTATTATATTAAAACGGTAATCTACATTACAATTTTTTTTTTCTGCCCTTTGTTACCCGGGACAATGGGTGGATGCTAACGATACCCCATACATCTGTACAGGCGTTTAAAAGTTATAACATAACATAACATAGCATCACGCCTGTATTCCCCGAAGGGGTAGGCAAAGGTGTACACAATTGTACACCCACTTTTCACCAATGCTGTTATAAAGTCCCTTGTATAGGTGGTGAACCTATTGCCATCTTCCGGGCACAATTCCAAACTCCAGGCTGCTACTGAGAATCTTCTAACAGAAAAACTCAATAACACTTTGCCCATTCCAGGAATCGAACCGAGACCTCATGCTCAGCAGTCGCGCTTGGGACCACTAGACTAACGAGGCAGTTTAAAAGTTATGGCGGAATTAAGATACTCACAAACATAAATAAATACATAAATGAACTCTACAAAAGTAACACTCTTTTATTGGGCAGTCGTGTAAAAATATACTTGTGGTTCTCGACTTCGACGTATTTAATAATCTGCTATCTCCCTCTTTCACTTTGATTGACCTATTACTCTGATTGTTGTGAAATTAAAATCTACTTTTAATCTTCATTATTTGTTTACTTAAAAACCATAATCCTTCACCGTCCGTAAAGGAAAGGTAATTTACAAAAGTCGTCATAGAGGTTTTATGACTTAAGACGTTACAGCTTTGTGTCTGTCTGTCTTCTGTCTTTTATTATTTCGTCACAAACAAGTTTTATTTCAGTCCACGAATTTAAAACTTTGAGTAATTACATCGATGTAGGGCAGCATCGTAAAATTTTAAGACCAATAAAGTACTACCTCCATTGCGTACATTAACATTAAAAAGTCATTATAAACACAGTGAACTAGATATTAAATTTTATGTTATTGATATTGCAGAAACCCATCTTCTCCCCTGAGTGCTGTAGGACACGACGTGATTGTTCAGTATTAGAAATATAGTGTCACTAGCTGATGCCCGCGTCTTCGCGTGGATGTCTCCGCGTGGATGTCGGATATCGCGACCAAAAGTAATCATGAAATTGTAATCCCGGTCCCGCTTTCGTATTAAAATGGATGTAGTATGCTATCTTTAAGAGATAGACATATGCCATCTGGGACTTTTCTGTAGACCTATATAAGATACACAATTCCACCATACAACATTTTGTTATATCTCAAAGGGTTTAGGCAGCGCACGCCAGAATAGCTCACAGATGGTAGATTTTTTCATACTTACTTGACACTTATCGTCATATTTTGGACAATTCATACAATATCTTTAAAAATTTTAGCTTTTATGTTATTCTGATGTATAAGCTATATTATTGTAAAGTTTCATTAAAATCCATTTAGTAGTTTTTACGTGAAAGAGTAATAAACATCCATCCATCCATCCCTACTTACAAACTTTCGCGTTTATAATATTAGTAGGATAGTAGGATTTAAAATGTTTAAAATAATCAGTATTGTAATTGAAGTGTCTGTTTGTAATATCAAAGCAACAACTTTACTAAATGCCTAAGAAATTATTTTAATATATTGAAAATACAATTCCAAACTTGTCGTTTGTCTGTTTGTTACAGAGAATCTACGAAACGGCAGGACCGATTTTGACGGACCCTTCACTGACAGATAGCTGATGTTTAGAGGTAACTTTATATTTTGGAAATAATTAAGGTCTAACGTTATCATTTCCGCTCCCACAGCCAAACCGATAATACGGTTTTGTGTGACTTTGTTGTGTTTATTATTCTTGTTTCTGTAAATAAATAATAAGAAGACCTCACAAAAAAAGGTTTATTTTTTAATCTAAAATTGATATACACGCACAAAGCACAAGCAAAGAAGAAGCGCTAACTCTTCATTAACCTGTGTATTGCTACACAAGAAAAAACAACATTTTGTAACGAAAATTCTCATTTATTTTGTTCCCTTTAAATAAACTGATTTGTGAATGAAAGCAAAACACAGTATCAGGTGCCGTCGAGATGTAAACAAATTATATTGGTTGACTTTGAAGTTCAGTGAGGGGAACATGTTATACACACAACATGTTGGGCAAAGGAAATTATCTATGGTTAATTTTTTGTGTTGTGTGATGGCTTCTTGCAGGAACCCAGAGGAGCAGACGGGAGACGGCTTTTGACTAAATATCGAACAAATTTGCTCGCCACTTCTGGCGGGGGGTGAGGTAACACACAAGCACAAAAGACCTTGCTCTAAAGCAACATTTTTTTTTTTTTTTTTTTTTTTTGATAGTGGCATCTCGCAGGTCAACCTAGGAGGTTGTCGGCTGCTTAACCGGGCTTTCCTGTGGATGCCCTAATAATAAACTATTATTAAGGCCTCCAGCCAGGGGCTTACGAATTAAACTAAATCTAAAGCGACCACGCTAAGGGCACCCCCTGCGGGGTACGAGCCTCGGCTTAGGGCGTCGCTTGAGGGAGGACAGCAAGGGACTGGCTGGATCGAACAAGAATTATTATTATCAGGGGAATTTAAAGCTACAGGCTCAGCGGCTACGCGGGCTGGCACGAGCAAGGGTCGGGGAGGTGATGCATTAGGTGCATTACGGGGACGTCGCGACGGGCCTCGGCGGCGAGGCCTAAATGACGGCGGTCTGTGTTTGTGTACTGTGCTGGTGGCCCTACGGCTCTCTTGGAGCAGGGTTATAGCGTCATCGGGGTACAAAAGTGAATGCCTAGGACGGCGAATTCTACTTATCTGGGAGGGGGTGTATCGGGCGGCAGCCGCGATAAGAGGGTTGGGGTGCTTTTCAGCAGACTCGAAACAACGCTTGCAAATGCGTTTTATAAACTGTTGGATAGTGGGAATCTTGAGGTCGAGATGGAGGTTTTCGTTTCTAACGTAGAGGGGGGCTCCCGTGACCTTACGTAAGGCACGGTTTTGGAGGGTCTGCATCTTATGGAGGCGGTACGATTTCGCGTGTGGGAACACTACGCAGGCGTAGGTCATGATGGGGCGTATGCACGTGGTGTAAATGCGCAGTTTGCACTTAAGGGACAATCTGCTGCGTGCGTTCATGATGAAATGAAGCCTACCCAGAGCGAAGGCGGCGCGCGAGCGCACCGTCCTTATGTGCTCACCGAAGGTCAAGTGTCTATCTAGGATGACTCCTAAGTACTTGGCTTGCTTCTCCCAAGGGATCGGCTTGCCGAACATGGTTATCGGTTTGGGGTCGGGGGGTCTGATCCTACGCTTTTTCGCGAAGAGTACGGCTTGACTCTTATCGGGGTTAACTTCTATTCTCCATTTCCTGAACCAAGCGCCTAGTACGTTGGCGGAAGTTTGGAGAGTGCTAGCTATGCGGTCGCGCACGATACCGGAGTAGAAAATGGCAGTGTCGTCTGCGAAGAG
Source organism: Xylocampa areola (assembly GCA_935421205.1). Taxonomy (NCBI): domain Eukaryota; kingdom Metazoa; phylum Arthropoda; class Insecta; order Lepidoptera; family Noctuidae; genus Xylocampa; species Xylocampa areola. The sequence goes on along the minus strand of OW285205.1, from coordinate 19,295,174 downwards.
AGCTAACTTTGCCTGTCTATTTTTGGGGATGTCGCTAGTGAAGAGCGTGAACAGGAGGGGCGAGAGCACGGAGCCCTGGGGGACACCGGCGCGGATAGAGTGGGGGGCGGATAGTGCGCCCTCTATGCGATAGCGGAAAGTGCGATTCGAGAGAAAGTCCCGTAGGATGAGCACGAGACGGTCGGGCACGCCGAGTTGGTACAGCTTGTATAATAAGCCGTTGTGCCAGACTTTGTCGAAAGCCTTCGCTATGTCGAAAAAGAGCGCGCCTGTCATCGTGCCGCGCTGAAAACCGGCGCTTATGTGCTCGACGATGCGGTGGACCTGTTGTACGCACGAGTGTTGGGTACGAAAACCGAACTGTTCGTTGGGGATGAGGCTCTTCGCATCGGCAAAGTCCTTGAGTCGCTTATAAATAAGCTTCTCGTAGATTTTACAGAGTACGTTGAGGAGGCTGATCGGTCGGTAGCTGGTGGGTTCGTTCGCGGGTTTTCCCGGCTTAGGGATACCTATGACGGTGGCTTCTTTCCACGATTGAGGGAAGACGTTGTGACTCATGGCGCCATTGAAGATGGCGGTCATGAGTATAATGAAAGGGGCGGGGAGAAGTTTTATTACTTTGTTAGTGATGCCGTCTATGCCGGGGGCTTTGCGGGGTTTGAGATTTTTAATGACCTCTTGCACCTCGTCGGGAGTGACGGGGGGCAGGGGGTCGTCGGGGTCTTCGAACGGCGGGAGTGAGGCTCTGCGTTCTACTTCTGCGTCTACCTTGAGGAGGTGCGCTCGGTCGACCGGTTGGGTGCTAGGAGTGCATTGCGCTTCTAGACTGTCGGCCAGGCACTCGGCCTTTTCGATGTCGTCGAAGGCTATGCTCTTATCGGGGCGGATGAGAGGGGGCATGGTGGCCACTCCATCGGATTGGAGTCTCCTTTGAAGCTGCCAGAATGCTTGGTGAGTGGGCTCTAAGTCGCTCAGCGTCTTATCCCAGTGCGCGTTACGCTGCTCATCGATGCGTTTCTTTACAGCACGCTGCAAATAGCGCATGTGAGCTTTGTTCGCGTCACAGGGAAACGCGCTGTAGGCACGTACGGATGCGTTCTTTTCCGTTACCAATTCGCGTACGTCCGCCGGTAGTTTCCAGTGATGGTTGTCCATCAATGGAACTTCCCGTGAACAACTGTTCAAAACGGATTGTACGTGACCGGTGAACGAATCGATCGCATTCGTAGTGTCAGTGACCGAGGCGATGACGTCGGGAATAGAGTCTAACTGAGGGGAGCTGGTCGATTGTAGGCTTTCGCTTACTTTCTTCCAGTCCGTGATCGTTTGGGTGGGAGGGGGTCGGGAGGGATCAGAGGGCCCCGAGCGAGGTGCCAGTGCCATGATCACGGGACGATGGTCGGAGTTGAGCTCGTGTAGCGTCTCTATAGACTGTAAACGAAGGTTTACGTTCTTTAGAAGCGCCACATCGAGAATATCGGGAAGGTGCGCGGTGTTGTGCGGATAGTGGGTGGGATGCATCGGAGCAATAATGTCGAAGTTGAGAGTGGCACACAGGCCGAACAGTTGCCTGCCTCTCGCGGTCGTCGTATTACTGTTCCAAGCGGGATGTTTGGCATTGAGATCGCCCGCTATGATAACGGAGTCACTCAAGCCGAGGAGGGCAGTAAGGTCGTGGGATAGGATTTCGCGTTTTTCCCCCACATCGGTGGCGGCGGGAGGGATGTAGGAAGAGACGATAGTGATGGGTTGGTGACCGGTCATGGCTAGCCGACAGATCGATACCTCGAAAAGTGAGAGAGGAGGTGGGTCTAACGGGATGCAGTGGAGCGTTTTGCGGTAATAAATAAGGGTGCCGCCCATGTGACATCTAGTTCTATCGTTCCTAACTATACGGTAGTTGGCGATATTCGGGTCCCGACGGTGAGGTTTTAAGAACGTTTCCTGTACGAGGAGAACGTCTAATTGGTGGTCGCGGAGGAACGTGGTTATTTCGTCGCGTTGTTTGGTGATGCCGTTAGCGTTGAAGAAACCTATTTTTAGGGAGCGCGGTTTGGTTCTACATAGGTTCCTATTATCCATTAAAGATTTTATATTTTATTTGTTGTGAGCTAGATTGCGCAGGGCTTGCGTAATCTTGGGAAAGGTGTTGTACACCATGAGTAGCTTCATAGGGTCGCCTTTGCAGGCGATGATGTCCCTGGCCATAGCGTGAGCGTTATCCGAAGAGAATACGCTGAATGTGCTGAGGATGACGACCGCGGGGTCAAACGCGAGGTCGTCGTTTACGACCGGTAGAGAGGCGGCGGCGTTAGCCGGTACGGACGCGTTAGTCGGAGGCGATAGAGAGGGGGGCGCAGCTATGGGCGAGGCCATTAGGGCTGCGATCGTGGGCGTAGAGGTGGTTTTGAGAGCTGGGAAAGCTCGTTGTTGTTGGAGGTTGTTGAGGGGAGCCCACGGACTGGGTCTCTGAGGGCTGAGGCGGGCGGGGAGTTGAGAAGAGGGGATCGCCACCGAAGGGCTTTCCCTTTGTTGACGGGCGTTGGCCCGCTTCACGAGCTTGGGCGAGGTTGATTCCGGTGCCTTAGGGCAGCCGCGATAGTTTGCGGGGTGACCGGCTTCGCCGCAGAGCACACAACTGGGAGGGTCGGTGCAGAGTGCGCGATCTTTGGGTCGGGGACAGTCTACGGTGCCGTGGTCACCTAGACACTTGACGCATCTAGGTGTGGCGAAACAGGGGGCGGGGGGCGCTACAGGTTTTTTGGCCTTGCTGGCCGGGGCGGAAGTTTTCCCCTTCTTCCTCTTGCCTCCTTTGCCGACCTGGATGTAGTCGTCTTCGGAGGAGGAGGAGGAGGGAGAGGACGAGCTAGTCTCGGAGTCGGAGGCAGTGGCATCCGAGAGACAGGGAGAGGGGTTGACGCACACGTCCATGTCTTCCGAGACAGTGACGGCGGTCGTAGGAGGCGCGATGGCCGAAGTAGAGGGAGCCTCTACGAGAGGGTCGATGATGGGCAAGGATGCGAGGCATGGTATACCTATTTTAGCGGGCGGCGGAGAGAGAGGGCTATCTGCGCAAATTATTGCGGGGTTGACATGCTGCAGGTCGGCTATTTGGGTACCGTACCGACGTTGAATGTCGGGGTCCCTGACTATGATTTTAACGAACGCGAGAAGCGCGTCCATATTAAAAAGAAATTATTTACCTATTTTATAATTTAATATATGCCTAACAGGCCTAACTCCCCGGGAGGATAGCCCGGGGATGCGTAACCCTCCCCGCCGGGTATAGGCAGGGAGGTGAGTGACCTAATGGTGAGCCCTAAGCTTGCTTTTCTAAAGCAACATTAGCTCTCGTCATTATATTAACTGTATTAACACCCATAAAATACTAAACACAAACATAAAATTGTGTCACATAGATTAATATCGCGTACTATCTAGGCTACCACTAGGCTCACCACATTTAGCATGACACTTTGGTTTTCGGTGAAATGTTGGTGTACAACACTACTCCTCTGTCTACCCTTCGGTGACACAGTCGTAATGATGTTCCATCTAAAAAATGTAAAAATTTCACAATACGTTATTGACTCTGCCTCGTTGGTCCAGTGGTCCCGAACGAGACTGCTAAGCATGAGATCTCAGGTTCAATTCCCAGGTCGGGCAAAGTGCTATTAGGATTTTCTGATAGGAGCAGCCTGGAGTTTGGAATTGGGCCCGTTTGATGGCAATAGGCTCACCACCAAATGAGGGTGAATGTGGGAATAACTGTGTATGCCTCTGTCACCACTTCGAGGATACAGGTGTGATGCAATGTGTATTATTTACCACTTAACAATATAACGTCATAAAGTGAACATTAATCATAATTAACTAAAACACACAAATTACATTAACCCACGGACTGTGAGAGTAACTTTGTAAACTTCACTCAATTGTTTTGAGTTTGATTGTACATTCTCTTTTATGTGAGTAACTCCTTAATTATTAACCTTATTACTTATTAATCATCGTACTTACGGCTTTATTTAATTCACTCAGCAAGAGTGGCTCGTGGCTAAGTAACAGTCGCACAGATGGATTGGTCGAGGTTACGCTGCGCTTGCCGCGGTCGGTCTGCGGATGTGAGATCTTCATTCCATACCGAGACCCCTCCGTGCCTCGGAGAGCATGTTAAACCGCCGGTCCCGGTTGTCAAATTAAGATCTATGACAGCCGCGGGTAGTCAGAGGCCTGAAAGTCTGACAATCAGACATACCACGAGATATCGTGTTACCCAGTAATTGGGTTGTGAAGGTCAGGTAGGCAGTCGCTCCATGTAAAATGCTGGTATGAAGCTGCATCCGGTTTAATGCCTCGCTAGTCTAGTGGTCCTAAGCGCGACTGCTGAACAGGAGGTCTCTGGTTAGATTCCCGGGTCGGGCAAAGTGCTATTAGGATTTTCTGTTAGAAAATTTACAGTAGCAGCCCGGAGTTTGGGATTGTGCTCGGTTGATAGCAATAGGCTCACCCAAGGGACTTAATAAAAGCATTGGTGAAATCTGGGTGTACAACTATGTACGCTACCCCTTGAGGGATACAGGTGTGATGCTATTTTATGGTAATGGTGAGCCTATTGCCATCAACCGGGCACAATGCCAAACTCCGGGCTGCTACTGAGAATTTACTAACAGAAAAACTCAACAACACTTTGCCCGACCCGGGAATCGAACCCGAGACCTCCTGCTCAGCAGTCGCGCTTGGGACTACTAGACCAACCAACGAGGCAGTTAATAGTAGATACTCTAGTCAATATAATTTAAGTTTTATTTTTGTAAACATTTTTAATTATTATGTACATATTCTAAAAATATATAGTAGATAATAAATAAATAAATTAACCAAGATCCTTTGTTTGTCACGAGGAATTGAGTTGTTTGGCTTTCCCTCCCACGGAATTCTTATTGTTTTCATTTCGACTCGGCAACGGAAGGAAAACATATTTATTACAGGTTATTTTTCACTTACTACGAAAATAGGATTGTGATGGGTGTCAACGACGTTTTCCAATATAAGTTTACTGACTCCCCCACACCGGCTTTACATGACGGTTTACCTATGTTGATAGATGATTTCTTAACGCCAAAATTTGTGATAATTTTATGCAGTTGGCGCAGGATTTGAGAGATTGGGTGCTGTGCCACGTAGGTATCATAATATGTAGGGTTTGTCGCTTCAGGTTCTTGGAGGATTTAAGTAAACTCGCGAAGATTGTGGCAGTAGATTTATTGAGAAAAAAAATTACAGTGCGCATCGGGTTAAGTATGGCGGTACACTGCGAAACATTGCTGTGAAACGCAGGTCACAGCGTCCGCTATGCATAAAAATTTAACCTATATCTACATATTATCTATAGGTAATTTTTTTTGTTTCTGCTTAGCCTTTTCCCAATAACATTGGGGTCGGCTTCCATACCAAATCGGATACAGGTTAATACTAGTATTTTACATGGAGCGACTGCCTATCTGACCTCCACAACCCAGTTACTGGGAACACGATATCTTGTGGTACCACACCACTGTTGTCTAGTGGTTGACTGCCTCATTGGTCCAGTGGTCGCAAGCACGGCTGCTGAGCGTGAGGTCCTGGTTTCGATTCCCAGGTCAGGCAGAATGTTATTCCATTTTTCTGTCAGGATTTTCTCAGTACCTAGTAGGCCAGAGTTTGGAAGTTTTTGGTGTGACACCACCGTGCTTCGGAGAGCACGTAAAGCCATCGGTCTTGCGCCTGATCTTTCTCCAGTCATGTCGGATTGCCCTTCCATTGGACTATGAGAGTGTAGGAAGAGGGAGTGCACCTGTGTTTGCGCAAACACTTGTACTATAATATCTACTATACGTACTTTGCTAATATCCGTGGCGATTGGTCGCTGTCACCAAAATACGGTCTGGAGGAGTATTATTATAATAAGATATCTAGAAACAGTGTATAGAAAGCCTACCCACACAGAAAGATACTTGAACGGTGAATCTCACCACCATCCTTGTCAGTAGCTACCGTCGCCAATTCTTTGTTACAGAGAGCACAAGGCATCGGCGACGCCGACCACTTGGCAGGGGAACTCAACCATGTGAAGTAAGTTCTCAAACATAATAACTTACGAGCTCCACGTCCCTGTCGCAGAAGCTGCCCAAAGTTGCCACCACAGTTGATCGCCGACCTGCTGTCCTACCTTTCATCAAGGGGGTCACTGATAAAATTGGACCTTTGGTCAGCCTCCTACTGAGAATAGTTTTACAGAAAATTCCAATAACAAAGCCGAACTCGCGAATCAAATCGAATACCGCACACTTAGAAGACGTTCTTGCATTTACTACACTCAGACATGCTGCCTGACGAAAAGACGGTATGGAGTCGACCCACAAACAATGCCCCACCTTGCTCTTTGTTCATTGAATGATCATTATAATAAAACAACTTTTAACCGGATTAATCGCGTGTAATATTGGTTTTTGTTTTTCCTGACGGTTCAAACCGGAGGTGTCTTAAAGAGTCCTCCTGCGACCACGAACGCTTCAAAGTGTTCGGAACGTCAGGAAAAACAAAAAACCAATAATACACGCGACTAATCCGGTTAAAAGTTGTTTTATTATAATGTGTCTTAAAAAGTTGTTTTATTATAATGATATAGGTATCATTAAATTTTTCGACTTTTTTATCTTGGACCCTATATATTTGATAGAGCCGTGGGCCCCTCAGTCAAGCACCGCGACTTGGGTCTATATATGTATTGTGCCATCTCTCTAAATTTTATAGCATTTCCTCTACTCTTATAAAGTCTCAGGGTTTAAGGAATGACCCCTTAAGAATGTATGATCTCTAGGGTACTGACATCTTGCGAGATATCCATTTGTATACCTCCTTAAGCTAATATGTATGAGCGTTTAATTTAAATCATCTTTGGAACAAAGTCGTCTAAATAATGTCCCACATTATTAGTCCGAAATATTTCAACACACTTCTATGAATCATAAAGAAGTTATTAATAGGTCATTATTATTCAAGGAAAAATTAAAAATTAATAGACAAGTACGGGGCTTAAGCATGCGGCCCGCATTCCGTGTCATCACTCTACAAACTGAGCTACCTTGTCTTGTTCGAATCTATTGAATTTCAAGCTTCCTTGTATTCGTCTTAAGGAGACGCCTGGCGATATCTATTTAGCAGTCATTTATAGATCTACTAAACTCAGCTTTACTACTTTGCAGTTGTAAAGCGCCGAACAACATCCCAATCCTTTATAAATCATATAATGGCGCGTTACTCATAGAGTAGGTAATAGTTTTATGCAAACGAAAGCAAATCGGTATCAATAGAATTATTTAACTAAACCGTAATATAAAAATTGCTTATCATTTATTCTACATTATCTTTATTAGCTAAATATTCACTTATTTATATATTGTGGATTAATAATGAAGGACCTTAAATATCAGACTGCTATGTCACTTACATCGAACAAAATTTTTTTATTCGGAAAACGTACATATAACATTTTATTTTCGTAGCCCTTTACTTATTTTACGAGATGGACTGAGTTCCAACTTAAGCCAAGATAAATAAACATTAATTAGCACGTGTTTTGACTTAGCATTATTTTTGTCACTGTCACACAGCTGTGTAACTACAAGTACAAGATAGAGAGGGAAACATAGATATACCAAGACACGTGTTAATTCATGTTGATTTATCTTTTATTTTTCGACAGGAGCTCGTGGCTAAGTAACAGCCGCACAGATCGGTCGATCGGGGTTAAGCTGCGCTGGGTGAACATCATTTCATATTGAGATCTCTCCGTGCTTCGTAGATCACATCAAACCATCGGTCCCGGTTTACAAATTAAGATCTATGACAGCTGTTACAGGTAGTCAGAGGTCTGAAAGTCTTAGAACTAGTCATACCACGAGATATCGTGTTCCCCAGTAACTAGGAGTAGGACTTGTGGAGGTCAGATAGGCAGTCGCTCCATGTAAAATTCTCGTCTCAGTTCATAACTACTTCGTTGATCTAGGGGTCCCAAGCACGACTGCTAAGCAGAAGGTCTCTGGTTCGATTCTCGGATCAGGCAAAGTGTTATTGAGTTTTTCTGTTAGGAAATTCTCAGTAGCAGGCCGGAGTTTCGAATTTTGCTCGATTGATGGCAATAGACTCACTACCTATTACATGGAACTTAATAACAGCATTGGTGAAATGAGGGTGTACAATTACTGTTTACACCTCTGCCTACCCCTTCGGGGAATACAGGCGTGATGCTATATTATATTAAGTTAAAATACTGGTATTGAGCTGCATCTACTTTGACTGGCTGACCCCAATGTAATTGGGAAAAGGCTAGGCAGATTGATAGTTTTTTTTTTTTGAAATGTTGCCCCACTCTAGGATTTTCTTCCTGTACCGTGGGTGCGTTTACAGATATATAATCTCACAAGTACACACACACACAGACCCGGAGCAAATATCTAAAGATCGTACACATATTTGCTCCGTGCAGGAATCGAACCTGCGACACGCAGCGCAGCAGTCGGTCTTTCGACCACAGCGCCAACCGCGCTGTCAAAAATGTCAATTGTTTTTCAAATGTGGAAAATACTGACCAAACATCACGCAGTCCTCTTCCAATATTTCCCGAGATTGTAGCAGCACTTAACTTTGGCCTCAGCTGTTACCTGGTGAAGTCAGTGCCCTGACTGAATAAGGCTGGTGTCTCTTCGTTCAACTATTGTAGATAGCAAATAGAGTCTATCGGAAAATGGGATATTTGTATCTTCGTCTAATCTACTTCTAATATTTCAGAATCTCGTGTCACAGTGTTTGTTATCGAACTCCTCCGAAACGGCTTGACCGATTTTTAAGTTTTTTTTTTTTGGTGTTTACATGGTAGGTCTGAGAATAGGTCGTAGGCTATTATTATACCCCTAGATGAAAAGAGTGGTCCTATTCAGAAAATGCATATAGCAGGACAAGTTTGCGGGGCACAGTTAGTTGTTTTTTAATAATTTTGTACATATATTCTCCACACATGTTTAAATTAGACATATGTATATGTCCAACTAAAACATATGCGGAGAACATGTTTAAGTTAGACATATGCATATCTCCAACTAAAACATATGCGGAGAACATGTTTAAGTTAGACATATGCAGATGTGGATGCAAAAAAATACAATATCTAGCTACTTCCACAAAATTGAGGGTAGTAATGCATTACCTGTGCACCGCCCGCCCGCCCGCAAATATATGCACATACACAAGCGGTGAAAATTCCGACTACCACCAACCATTCTACACATGTTTCGCCCCCCCACGGGGCATCCTCAGGAGCTGTTAGACCGTGCAGTGTGCAGATAAATCTTGAAAACTCAATAACGCATGCATAGCGAACTCTAAAGTTATACATATTTGTGGCAAGAAAAAAAAAGGTCGTGAGCAGGATTTGATTGGGCCTCCCGGATAAATACTCCGGGCGCTCTGGCGATTACCAACGAATTGATGGTCACTTAGCAGTTCATTGCGTCGTATTTCACAGCTTATCTGTGATAAGCAAAAATATTAAAAATATACAGCGCAATGTAATAAAAAATGTCCATCAATTAGTTGGTAATTGAGCTAGCCAATAGGTATGCTGGCCACCAAGCCATCCCGACCTGTGCTCACTACTCCGAATTTTTCTTCCACATTTTAATACGTTTTTTGGTGACCTCATTTTTTACTGACGAATAGAAAGCGACGAGTCCTGCTCACGACCGTATTTTCCTTCCCACATAAATTTATAACTTTAGTAATAATCAGTTATATTCTTAAGTATTAAGTCCCATACCTATCAAGGTGTGACTCAGGCACAATTCTCAAATTCAAACTCCGGACAGACTATGGATCTAAGAAAAAACCCAACTAGCCCGATTCGGGAATCGAACCTAGGCCCTCACGCTCAGCAGCTGGCTTACGACCACATGACCAATAAGACATAGACCTAATAAATTAGAACCTTTTAAATATATTTCAGTGAAAGGTACCTACAATAGCAATGAAAACGACACACATTACAGATTTTCATTTATTTCAGTGATTACTGATTACATAATTAATAATAACATACGATACCTTATAACTATTGATTCTAAAAAAATCATTTCCAATATCACCCTTACCTAGTTATTAAACGGATAAATCCATTAAAAATTACAGTTTATTACTTATTATATTCATTAATAAATTAAAAGAAGGTAATTAAGGGAAATATTTAGACGTTTTAACGACTAATATGTCGGTGTTAAAAAATTTATTATGACATTTGATAGCATGAAAATCATAAGTTTCAGGACTTCGGCCCGTGAATATCTTTGGTTTAATAACATATTATAACGAGGGAATAAAATTATTACATTAAAAAAACATAAAATAAATATAAGAGATACTCCCTTGAAAATTCGCCGACACTAACAAAAACCTCATGACAGACCTTGCCAACATTTAAAAGTTCCCTTATCATTCACTTATTTTAATTTAAACATTTTATTATTAAACTAAGGTTAAGAACTCTGAATTGCATTTTTTATTTATTATACTGATTATAACAAACAACTGTTGATTTTTTACGTTACTTAACTAACACTACTTTACTCACTAAAGATTCTATTATTTTTAATTTAACTATTTTAATGCCTAAAGGATAGTTGAACTTATGTGTGTAGAAAGGTACAGAAACTATTTGATGAGGAGCATAAATGGCAAATGGTGGTAGAAAGAAAAAAATAGAACAGTACGTATAAAGAATTGACATATGTTGCTTAGACAATGACGCTGGTAAGAAAGCTGTGATTTTAATTAGCGATAATAATTCGCATGAGTTTACTGTCGATGTATTTATCGCATTTGTGTTAAATGCTCGTGTTGTACTAGCGACAAAGAAGTCATCTAAATAAATCAAGAATCGATTCACAGCCAGAATGATTTTCCATACACCGTGTCTAGATATGGTAGAGGAAATAGTTTTAAATTTTTAAAAGAGTTTTTTTTTTAAGTTTAAAGTTAGATTTATTTATTTTTTTAATCTATAATTATCTACAGTGCGTAAGTTTAAATTTCTCTATTTTAATCAAAAATTAGGATTTAATTCAATCCGTTTAATTGGAATGTAAGATTAGTAGCGCTACTTGGACTGTTAATGCCCAAAATTGTTCAGATTCAAATTAAAATTCTTCACAAAACAATTTTGGGGTACAGTCGCAGAAATCTTAGATTACGAATTTAGAAGAATTTTATATGGAAACTACGTATCGCTTTATTAAGTAAACTTTCAATGACTTAGGTAGAATTTCGCCGGTTTAATTTTTGAATTAGACTAAATGAGTGCTAGATCATTTTAAATTGTATTTTGATAGTTTTGAGTTTTTTTTATATACTTTGTTTTTAATGTGTTTATAAGGTGTCGGGGATATTGAAATCATAGATATTAGAGAGCAGGAAAATAAATGATAGATTTGATAAGTAGCGATTATATTAAGAATTGGAGAAATAGAAGATAGCTAACAGCTAGAAGCATCTAGATCAATGGCACCGTGGAATGTACCCGTGTTCATAAAAAAGTATCCTAAACAGCTTAACAATTAAGTTTCAAACAAGATTATGTTGCATTACTCTTAAATTTACCTTTTTTTTTTCATCATCTCTACCTTTTTTTAAATCTTTTTACTTTATTCATCCTACATTCCCTTTATTGCCAATATTTTAACATTTCTAATCCGTGATTCAGCGAATATTTATTAAGTTGTGATTTGCGATTATCCCTATAGTTTTAACATTATATTTCTTTTATTAAATACGAAGATTCGTGAGCTCAAAGAATCTTCACATTTAATTTTTATTTTATTCTCTAAATTAGTGGCAAAGTCTGTCGCAAAACTACTCAAAGTGTATTCGAAACACTTTGCGAAGTTTTAAATAGAATCCATACCAAATCCATACAAACAGATGAAAAAGGAAGTTGCTTATATTCATATGGAACTGCATGGGTTCTTTACAAAATATATTCTAAACAATTTTCAAGGTAATACTCGTCAAGTTTTACTTCAAATAAATTATATTCGGTTGTCAACGTTCAATTAAGATTAGCTTACATTTTCCACATTACGTTTCCTTTATCTCATTCATTTTTAACTTTTCCTTTAACCTCTACCGATAGTATCATGTCCAAACATTCTATTACTAGAAATACAAAATTTAACGTATTTACAACCATTTTTAAAACTTCATTTTTTAACAAAAACATTCATAAGTACATTCTTGCTTCGCGCACAGTCTAAATGTACATTCTTTATATTAGAATTATAAGGACTAGATTCGTTTGGGAACAAAAACTACATAAACAAAATTTTAATGAAATTAATATAAGTTTTCAACTTTTGGCTCTATGTTTGGTGGTTATTCTAAATCTTTATATTGTCTGGCAGTTTTCGCTTAACCATCTGTGTCTTCGAAAAAATGTTGTATCTCCTTGTCGGCAAGATTGTACCAGACTCGATTCCATACTCTTAAACTGAATATTTTAGAATTTTGGTGATATTTTTTCTTATGTTTAGTGTGATTACATAATGATGCACTTCCCTTTTTCGGCCCAAGGGTTATTTTTCTTGTCGGGAGCGTGTATGAGTGGGTCGTTCTTTTCATTTTCCTCCACATACTCCCTCATTCTGTAACAAAAGGTTGGATTATTGGATATGTTTGGGCAAAGTTCGTATATTTTCTTTGGCAACATTATTTTTGGCGATTCATGCGGGTTTTAGGCGTGTTATTATATTACGGATTTTACTTTATTTTCTTTGGATGAAACTTTTATATTTTGTATTTTATTTTAATTCACTCTAAAGGGATTGTTCGTATAATTTGCCAAGATTTTTTCTTCCTATACAAAAGCTGTGCAGTAAAGATCTGTAGTGGATTTAAATTCATCTGTAATCAATATATTATATATACTTATTGTACCCTCAATACATGTAGACATAATAATATATTTTTAGTAAATAGCAGCTAAAAATGCAAGGGACCCGATACGTTCACATTGGTCAGTTTTCAACATGTAAATTTATAAAATGTTTCAGTTCAAAAAACTATCCATCAATGTAGAATACAAAGAATTACAATCTCGTCATTAATAAAAACAATTCGAAAAGTAATTTCATTATCTGCCTGGCTCGTTGGTCGGTGTCTTGGGTTCGATTCTCAGGACAGGTACAAAGTTTTTTTTGTTAGTAAATTCTCAGTAACAGCCCGTAGTTATAGCAAAATAAAAATGCGAAAATTTGTGGGGATGGATGGATTTTTGTTACTCCTTCACGCAATAACTGCTGAAGGGATTTGGATGAAATTTGGCACGCAGATAATTTATAACCTGGATTAGCACTTAAGATCATAAAGTCCACGCTGACAAAGTCACGGGCAGAAAAAAAAAAAACTGGTATTGTAGGATGTATCCGGTTTGACTGGAAGCTGACCCAAATGTGAGTGAAATGGGCTAGGCAGGTTGAAATTTATTGTAGTAATAAGCACCATTAGATCTTTGTACTTGAATCAATAATGAAGTAATTTTTTTTGTATAATAACGCTCGTGAATAAAATAAACTAGTCGGACTATTCCCGAAAAATGCACGTGAGTAGTAACCGGTTAACAATAATTGGGACTCAAGATATGTCTTTGAAAAAGCATTAACGCATGCTTAGCAAACTCTAAAGTTACAATATTAAATGGAAAAAGAGTACGGTTGCGAACAGGATTCGAACCTGCGCCTCCCGGATAGATACTTCAGGCGCTCTGACCACTAAGCCATCTCGACCTCTTCGCATAAGCCATTTCGATCCTGGAGTATCTATCCGGGAGGCGCAGGTTCGAATCCTGTTCGCGACCGTATTCTTTTTCCATTTAATATTGTAACTTAATAATTGGGACATTTTTTTTCTTGTGATTCTCAACAATTCAAGATCATAGTACTATCTACTTATTCTAAGAATACCTCCATCCCTACCTACCTCATGAAACTATTCCAATTTCAACAAGCACAAACACTTTTAAGCTTCTACCTGCACATTTATGAGGCACTTCAGTTCAATTTTAGTTCCATAATAGAGCAAAGTCTTCAACGAAATCAATTAATACTAAAACTTTAATTAAACGAATAACGTCTGTGAAGTTCTCAATCGAATGAATACTTCGATTATATTTGTGATGGAGAACTTACTGTGGAATGTGAATGGGTATTATAAATAATAGTAATTACTATTGTTTATTGGGAATTGGGGGTAGAAAATGATGTTTGGTTCGTACTAATATAGGTACACACAGCACCAAAATCTAAACACAAAATTTTAAAAACTAAACGTTATAAAACATATCTTTAGCATGTATTAATAAGATAATTAGGTATGTAATACAGATAAAAGAACAATTCTTGTTACTTAAAGACATACATTAAGTTTTTCTTCTAATATATAAAAATCTCGTGTCACAGTGTTTCTTATTTATTGAACTCCTCCGAAACGGATTGACCGATTTTTATGGTTTATTTTTTTGTATATTTAGTAGGTCTGAAAATAGGTCTTAGGCTATTTTTATACCCCTGGGTGATAAGGGTGGCCCTATAACGTTTGCGGGGCACAGCTAGTACTTCTATATTATACAGAGTATTTATGTGGAGTTTAAAAGTGCAAATGTAAACATATTTTGCACGTGACTGTACTCCTAACCGAATTTTCGGTCACGGCTGCCTATCATCACGAAGATTAGCCGAGTACGAAAGTGTATGCGCAAAAACAAGTGCACTTTACTGCCCTTCTCTCTCATAGTCCAATGGGACGGCAATCCCACACGACCGGAGAGATCAGGCGCAAGACTGATGGCTTTACGTGCTCTTCAAATTGTATCTTTAAAGCTGATAATAACTTTACTATAAAGCGGACTGCATATGTTTCGGAAATCGAATGCGTAACGCAGATTCGTAATTCCATGAAGATAGTGCTGAACATACAGCACAGTGATGTTCCTCAAATACTAGGCTTTAACCCGCTCTTGCTAACGTAGGGTTCTTTCATTAAATGTGGTCACTCATCGACTTAATCTACCATTTACAATACACATTAATTTTGCTATAATTTACCCCGGAAAGGGAAAAAGGAAGAAGGAAAATTTCGTTACCGAATAAACTGCTGATTTACAAAATTATAATGATATATTTATACAGTCGGCATTAAACAAATTTATGTGGGCGTAAGGACTTTGTGCGGATAATTTATAGACACGAAGTGATTTAATTTGTGCAAGTCAGTATAATAAAATAATAAAAATACTCGTGTAAGGAATATGCAAGGAACGTATACGTGGCGTTCTGTTTCTGCCTTCCCCTATAGGGAAAAAGCGTGAGTTTATGTATGCATATGTCTGCCTAGCCTTTTCCCAATTATATTGGAGTCGGCTTCCAGTCAAACCCGATGCAGCTTAATACCTGTATTTTACATGGAGCGACGGCCTATCTAACCTCCACAGCCCAGTTACTGAGTAATACGATATCTCGTGGTATGACTGTTGTCAGACTTTCAGGTTTCTGACTAACCGTAACGGCTGTCATAGATCTTGATTTGACAATCTTATTTTGAGTTTATGTATGCATAAATAAAAATATGTTATTTGGTACATGATTATATTATTTTGAAATTGTTTGTACAAATTTTGTATGCCGCTCGACGATCGAATATGGTGATACTCTATACCTATACTTAAGAACGATGTCTACAATACCCATATGTCGCAAAATAAACTACTTGATTTGATTTGATTTAATTAAAGTTACAATATTAAATGGAAAAAGAATACTGTCGCGAACAGGATTCGAACCTGCGCCTCCCGGATGAATACTCCAGGCGTTCTGACCACTAAGTCCCTTTACAAGTGACCGAATTGATATAATTAGTCAAAATATAGGTCTAAACTCTCAAGAAAGTCCTAAAACAAATACTTGCTAGTCGAAATGTTCTAAAGTAATGAATATTCTGTGTGTTTATTTCGGCAATATGATCCTGCGGTCAAATTATTATACGGCAATAAATATTTAGTACCCCGTTAGTCTCGGCTGATGAGCGTGGGATCCTGGGTTCGATTCCCAGGTCTAGCAAAGTGTTATTCGATTTTTCTGCTAAGCAATTTTCAGTAGCAGCCCGCATTAGGAAGTTAGTGGTGTGACACCTCCGTGTTTCAAAGACCACGTAAAGCCGGTCCTGCCATGATCTCTCTCTGGTCGTGTCAGATTGCCGTCCGATCGGACTATGAGAGTGGAAGAAAAAATAGGGAGAGTACCTGTGTTTGTGCACACACTTGTGCACTATAATGTATGTACTTAACTAATCTCCGTAGAGATAGGCCGCCGTAACCGAAAATTCCATCTGGTGTATATTTATTATATGGAAAAATAAGTAATCTGACTTTTTTATCCACAGTTTAACAATTTGTTGTAAATTAAATCATCTGTGACAGGAATAATAAAAAAATGCCTTTGAATTGTATTTACGGTTAGAGGCCATCCATAAAGTACGTCACACTAATTTCGTGATTTGTTGACCCCTCCCCCGTCCTTGTCATAGTTGATCACACTTGTGAGACCCCCCCCACCCTAGTGTGACGTCACAAATTTTGCAATTTTACACCTAGAAATTATTAAATTAAAACATCAGGTCCGAAATTAGTTTTATTTCCATAATTTTTATTTTTTAATATAATCAACATCAAATCAAACTTAGATGTATTAGGTTTTGAAATGTGACGTCACGAAACTTAGGACCCCTCCCACCCCTTGTCACCGATCACCACGATCGAATGTCACACTTCATTGACCCCCTCCCCGCCTTAATGTGTGACGTACTTTATGGATGGTCCCTTAGACGAAAACAAATGAAACGACATTAAAAAGTTTTCGGGAAAACAATAGGTATTCGGGGCTTAAACCTTTTAAGAGTATGGGTATCCGACCAATCACCAAACGTATTTAAAGAAAATTTGACACACAGGCAAAGTGAACGCAATCCTCAAAACACTAAGTACGAAGTTTCAATAACACGCACTTTCATCCAATAAAATATTAATACAAAACAAACAGCAAATCTCCAAGGATTACGGTCAGAATAATTGATGTACAAACACATTAATAATTCTGAGTGTAATATCCAATCAGCTTAATACTGAAACAACTTCATTTATAACCAATATCCACTTAAAATTCGTAATATCCCATACATTCTTAATTGTACACTCGACGACATAATCTTGAGCCTTTTCTCCAAGTATATTTCATTTTATTTATTCATTTCACACGAATTAAGTAGTTACATAATTAATTGAAACTTTTCATTTCTAAAATGAGCTAGGACCTAGTATGTGTGACAGAAATTAGTTCCTTCCCCATTTAAATGAAATAAAAACATAAGCCACATTAATTTAAAACAATGTGGCTTATACTTTTTCTTTTATTTTATTGGTATGATGTCTTTTTTATTGCTTCATAATGTACATACAATGAACAGAAAGATCTGAACTACTCAGTTATAGTATAGATAAAAACGGTGAAGGAAAACTTTGTGAGGAAACTAGCACACCTGAGAGATGTTCTCGATGGTGTGTAAAGCCATGTCACACCTACGGGTGGTTTAAACTCTGGCACTAGGTTGTTCGTCAGTCACATGATGAGAGAGAGAGTATAGGTACGTGTGTCATCATACCCTGTTAGGGTGTAGCAATTTAGGATGAGACATAAATTATTATAATTTTTTATCTATATATTAATACGTGAAGCAAATACTTTGTATCCCTTTTGAAGAAAATTACGCGAACGGAGGAGTATGAAATTCGGCATAGTTAAAGTTTATATGGAGAAGGAGTGCAGAAATCTAATATATTTATTTAGTAGGTATACATAAACATTTTGCCTTGTATTGTGCAGAAACGAGCTTATCATCGATTTTATGAGATTTAATAACAGCATCGGCGGCATCATAGAACATTCTGTACAATAGACTTCTCTACCTAGCCCTTTGTAGAGCACAGGCGTAATGCATTGTTATGGTAATTAACTTAACTTGATGTTATGCGTATAAATAAAAATAAATCTTACTACTTATTCTTTCTTATTATTATGTTGCAAACTGTACATTTTAATTGATCCACAGATTGGGTCAGCCGTGATTGGCACAGAATTAATCCATGAGATGTTCGGATTAATTCGATTTTCTATCGTGTACGGTACGAGCATAAATCTCCGCTGAATTTAAATTTTTATCCCAAAAATGTTGCTGAACTAATTGCCAATATATGCGGAGTTTTCATTGCGATATATTCCATGTTTTTTAACTAGCGAGAGTCAAGTTAACAATGCTCAACAGGGTATAAAAGTATAGAGGAAATAAAAGTTATTTGCGTGCTATTTTTAGTCTCAAAGTAACTCCAAATCTAACACTGCTAAGATCTTTCTCACAATTCCCATAATAAGTATTCAGAAAATAGAAAAACAATATTAATTTAAAAGCCCGCTTGCTAGGTATGAACTAAAAATTTTAAATCACGTTAAGAAATGTTGCACATTACTGTTCTCCGAATGGAATATTTTATTATAGGGCTCCCGACTGCGTTCAGACGGCTTAGTGGTCAGAGCGCCTGGAGTATTTATCCGGGTGGCGTGTGTTCGAATCCTGACAAATTGGCGACCATATTCTTTTTTCCAAAAAATTTTATAACTTAATATGTTTCAATTACTTAGGACATTAAAATGGGACTTAATTTTTGATGGTAATATTGCAAATTTCACTACTATCGGCAACAATTCACACTACTTCGAATGCAGCAAGACGTTTATTTAATAAAAAGTACTTTGAACCAAATCCATCCATTAATTATTATTAATATCATATAACTTACATTGTACATAGTATACCCATTTTGTTATATATAAGTTTGCAACCCATTTTGTTATTATTTAAAAAAATTCAAGCTTTCCATTTTGTGTATACAATTTTTTTTTATGTTTGTGATTTCTTTTGTTTTCTTTTATGGAACTATAGGTTAAGTTTCCTAAATGTGGATGCTTGTAATTGACAAATAACACTAAATATTGTACCATTATCAAATAATATGATTGGTCTGTAAGCTTTCCGAAATAAATAAATAAAGAAAAAACAATAAATACCAATCGGTAATTTACTATTCTGCCCGAAATTTAAACACTAGAATTTCTATGCACTCAATGCGATGTTATCGATCCGTCTGTCTGCCCCAAACTCCCAATGATTGGCGGTACAAGTTAGTTGCTTGAAAATTGGCACTATCACAGATTTTTTGGGTCCAAATTCTGAAGAGACACTATTGAGAAGTTGAATATTTCTATTGAGATGTTTTGTTATGTTGTTGAGTATTTCTTAGGAATTGTGAAAAAGAAATATCATAGACATTTAATGACGTTGAAAATAAATAATTTATGCTTAATATCAGTATTTTACATGGAGCGACTGCCTATCTGACCTCCATAACCCAATTAATGGGTAACACGATATCTCGTGGTATGACTGGTCGTCAGACTTTCAGGCCTCTGACTACCCGTAACGGCTGTCATAGATCTTAATTTGACAACCGGGACCGACGGCTTAACGTGCTCTCCAAGGCACGGAGGAGTCTCGGTATGAAATGATGGTCACCCATCCACAGACCGACCGCGGCAAGCGCAGCTTAACCTCGATCGATCGATCTGTGCAGCTGTTACTTAGCCACGAGCCCCTCCGTATAATAAATTACGTATTCATACAAATTCAAGAAATCAGGAACTAATATTAGGTATACGTATCTATTGTATAACATAGCATCACGCCTGTATTCCCCGAAGGGGAAGGCAGAGGTGTACACAGTTGTACACCCATATTTCACCAATACGGTTATTAAGTCTCACGTAATAGGTGGTGAGCCTATTGTCATCTACCGGGCACAATGAACAATCTAATCGCTTGTTTACCAAACTCCGGGCTTCTACTGAGAATTTCCTAAAGAAAAACCCAATAACACTTTGCCCGATCTGGGAATGGAACCCAAGTCCTCATGCTCAGAAGTCACGTTTGGAACCACTAGACCAACGAGGCAGTTATTTTGCAGGTAAATATAATTTTTTTTATTTATGCGACAGTCAACATTATTATTTTTGTATCTAAAACGTGGTGACTCAGAAAATAACTTATTCAATTAAATATCTACCTATTCACATCCGATGACATGGTAACATCAAAGCAACCCCTAAGGTAACATAAAAATACAATATTTTCCGAACCCAATACTCTCCGTCCAATATCTTAACATTTGAATATTTCAACATAAAATAAGCATAAAGGCGACTCTAGTACGATGCGACTTTGCGACACCTATTTTTATGAAATCGCATGTTAGCCTACAAACTGTTGCGACAAGTCGCGCTATGTAATTGGTAATGTATTAGTGACTTTATCAATCTTCTTTTGTAGTATCCGTTAGTAGTTTATCTAAATCTTTTTACAAAAAGTGTCAATGTCCTCAGTCATTAATTTTGCAATATTTTTACTCTTAATATAACCTAAAAATCATTTGTTTAGTTAATTAACACAACTCATCGTTTTATTTTACAATTAAGTAAGTATGGCTAATAGAAAAAAAAATGTATACGTGATAGAAGTGAAAATTCTTAAAAATAACACAATGTCGCATACATTGTGTTATTTTCAAGAAGTTAAGTACCTTGATCAGCTGTTCAAATGTAATGTCTGGCGTACATCTACACACCATCTTATTCTATCGCTTTGTATCGTGTATACGTCGCTCTCTTTTCAGTGACATCGGAATATATAGCTCTCTTGCCCTTTCTCTCGAGCTCATATCTTTCTACTCTCTCATGTAACAAAATGTGCCCAAAAAGTAACGCATTCTTAAAATTTTACTCTCAATTCGCGTTCACTTAGAAGTTCTACTTCAAAAATTACATTAACATATAATAATTATGTGTGTCCACCAATTATGTTTCGACACAAGGCAGTCACGTTCAGAAAGTCGTTTGAGAGATACTGTGGTGAATGAAAAATTGTTCAAAACAATGGATTCTTCAATTCGACAAGTTCCGATTGAAGTACCCTAAACCCTGTGAGAGTCAAGATGAATCGTGTGTGTTGTTATAAGACAGACCGAACTTGTTTCTTTTGTGAATAATTATGCTATTTAGGTATCGTACGGATTGTAGGTCGTATATGTTTATTATAGCCCGGTTAGTGGAGTGTGATATTAGGATAACATCAGAATCTGGCGCATGGATAACATTTGGTGTGACATAGCTAGATAGAAGGAGACCGTATCGGTAGCGGTTACCACCAACAACAGCATTCCCAAAGAGGGTTGACGTCAGGCAGGCGGCCGGTCATAAAACATAGCCAAAACTTTAGCAGCATGCCAGATATAGATATGCTGCGTCGACCCCAAATAAATTGGGATAAGGGCACGGGGATGTTGATGAATTGTGTATGCACCACTGCATCACTAGTGCCGTGACATGCGTCATGCAGCAGTATAGTCTTGCCTGCTAGAGATCATGCTCAGAATGCCGTTGGCACTAGCCTGCACCAGAGACCCGCAGTGTTTGTGCATTCGCGTAGCACTGCAGTATCGGAGCAGTCCTAACCCTGAACGCATTAATACACTGTATACGACAGGCACTGTAAGTTCTTTGCGTGTAATTAAATTCTTAACAGTTTTTTTAAGTTTTTGTAGGGCGTTATCGCTTTGTCGATAATTTTTTCTCATATCAATGACTTTAAGTCGCAAAGTCGTGGTGTCGCGCGTCAAGTCGCGCCTTTAATATTTGTGGAACACAATAATTTCCTTCAGTGGACAGATTGTGTAATATCATTGTTTGGAGACCCATCCTTGGGATGGAATGGTGAATAATTTATCATTGTCCGCTTAGGGGATGACAGTTTGTATACTTATCTCTTCGTTTTTATTTTGGGGGTAGACAGCTCTCTAGTCTAACTTAAAGTAAAATAACATTGTGTTTTATATTCAACTGCCTCGTTGGTCTATTGGTCCCAAGTGCGACTGATGCCTTGGGTTCAATTTCCGGGTCGGACAGTTTTATTGAGTTTTTCTATTAAGAAATTCTCGATAGGAGTCCGGAGCTTGAATTTATTCATAACGTAATGACAAAGTACAATAATGTATGTATAAGCTTCAAAATTGTTGGATACATAGCATCACGCCTATATTCCCCGAAGGGGTAGGCAGAGCTAGCAGGCTACATTTTGCCAATGCTGTTACTGAGTTATGAGTCCCATGTGGTGGTGATCCTATTGCCTTTCACCGGGCACTATTAACCTGGGTTGCTATCGAGAATTTCCTAATAGAAAAACTCAACAACACTTTGTCCGCCCCGGGAATCGAACCCAAGACCTCATGCTCAGCTGTCGCGCTTGGGACTACAAGACCAACAAAGCAGTTAATTATATACTATATTTATTTATATAGCACTTAATTAAAGTCCAATTTGGAGGCCATTGTTTACACCTATGTAAATGAGTTGGCCAACGCTGGGAGCCGGATCGGATTTAAATTTTAAATGGAGATTTATTACAAGGCAATTTGTTATTATCTTTACGTAAATTAACCCTATTATTGCGGAATTCGTGTCGGTTTACAGGACTTACTTTGTTACTCGGGAGGCGAAATAATGATATTAAATTATTGTGCTATTGTTATTGCGTGGATTAAGTATTGAGGTTAAGCTGCGGTTGCCGCGGTTGAACTGAAGATGGGTGATCACCATTCACCATATCACATTCGTGATAACTCCGTGTTAGACATGGAGCGACTACTTATCTGACATCTACCTTAGTTACACGATATCTTGAGGTAAGACTGGTGGTCAGACTTTCAGACATTGGAGTAACCGTAGCGACTGTCAAAGATCTTTGTATGACAATAACCGGAGTCAATAGTTTAGCATACTCTCCGAGACACAGAGGAGTCTTGATCCCAAATGATAGTTACCCATCCACAGACCGACCGCGGCAAGCACAGTTTTCCATCGATCTGCGCGGCTGTTACTAAGCCACGATCCCCTCAGACCCTTGCGCCATTATTGTTCATAAAAAACCTACAGTTAGTTTATCATCTGATCGATATCAAATAAAACTTTGAATACTTACCGATAACAATAATATACAACTATGAAATCAATATCCACTTGAAAAATATAATAGCAGAATTCAGCAATGGCAATTAAAAATGTGCGTGAAAATGAAAAATCGACTTTATTGCAATGCAGTCTAGACCTTATTTGAATGGCCTACAGGGGCTCAAATACATACATACATAAACTCACGCCTTTCTCCCATGGGAGAAGGCAGAAACTACAGAACGCCACCTGCTACGATCCTTGCATATGTCTTTTGCTTCGTCCACGTTCATATATCTGGTCATACATGCGCGGCGGTTGCCTGCATTATACCTTTTGTTAACCGTCTTTCATTAATACTCTCAATATGACCAAACCATCTAAGCATACTCTTTTATATGTTCGTCACTACGTCTTCTTTTAAACCACATCATTCCTCAATTTATCATTCATAGTTACACCAGAGCTCAAATTTGCTAATTTAAATAAAAAATATACAATTACATACAATTGTCACCTCACTTTCATACTATCGAAGTTGCATAGAAATTGTGACAGATTTGGTAGTCTCCAAAACTCGCTTATAGTTCAATGCAATGAAGTCATTGAGAGACCATCGTCAGAAATGTCAAACCAAGACCTCCTTCTCAGCAGTTGCACTAGACTTACATTTGACCAACGAGGTATTCAACTGAATCATTATAACATTGCTATCAAATCGAAGTAGTAACTATGTTTGGCTTTATATAAGCCGACACCTGTAATTAATTTTAGTTCACATAACCGTTAACCACTAATTGGATTGCGGAGGTCAGGCAACCGCAGGTCACCGGTATTCGGTGACATCTTGTTAGACTAGAAGCTGACTTATGCATGTTTGGCAAAGGAGGATAATAAAGGAGAATAAATTTATAGATATTGACGATTTTGATATTTTACGACATTGTATTAGCTGCAATGTTAGTCGTGTCGGTTCGGTCACCTGTATAAAGACTGAATAGATAGCAATGACGTCGCCAAAAGACGTGTTGAAATTTGGATGAAGAATTCGCGGTGGTGAGCAGAGGTCGAAATGGCTTAGTGGTCAGAGCACCTGGAGTATTTATCCGGGAGGCGCAGGTACGAATCCTGCTTGCGACCGTATTCTTTTTCCATCTAATATTATAACTTTAGAGTTCGTTAAGCATGCGTTAATGCTTTTCAAAGATTTATCTTTGATCGATAATTTAAGGCGTCGAAGCTCTTGCAAACTCTAGTTGTTAAACGATCGACAAGACACAATAGAAATATGATTGTTACTAGTGGTCGCCCACCGGACTGACTGAATTTCGACCATATATAATTTTAATTTAAAATTTGAACGTTATTAAGGTTCTATTGACAAATATTTCTATTGTCAAGGATAAGTGTGTGTGTCAAACGCAAGAATATCAAGAATGTAAATATAAACTAGTGGTCGCCCACTGGCCGAAATTCGACCAAATAACCTAAACCTACCTACTTACCTACCAACCTAACTAAATTCGACGTGTCAAACGCATGGTAGTGCGTGTAATGTTTTTTTTATTAATTATGTACCTACATGCATATATGTATTTCTTATGCATATAATATAAAAATATTATATTTTTTAATACATGTTGAGGCCATGTAATGCCTATATTAATTTCTATTTTTCAAAGAAACATTGAAAAAATAATAGACAAGAACGGGTTTTCAATAGGTTTGAACACGACAAGGTAGCTCAGTTGGTAGAGTGATGACACGGAACGTCAAAGGTCGCGGGTTCAAGCCCCGTTCTTGTCTATTATTTTTTCAATGTTTCTTTGAAAAATAGAAATGAAAATATTAGCTTTCTGCACTCCTCCATAATTGTAAACTTTAACAGTGCCAAATTTTATACTCTTAGTCCGCATAATTTTCATATAAAGGGGTATATACATCGTATGCCCCTGAAAGTGTTAATCAGCGCTTGGTGCAATCAGTTAGTAGTTAGGTGATTGTAGATATTTTTGTGGAGTACCGGTCGAAGGGATGCAGATTCAAATGATTTTTATCCATCATAGACGCTCTGCCACTCCAACAGACTAATTCGAATTCTGTTAGCAACTATATTTTACTATCCAGAAAAAAATCAAATTTATACAACATAATATAACATAACTCTGTCGTGGTTTCGGGCCCGCTTCCTGAGTCACATGTTGTGGGTTCAAATCTGGCATGTACCAATGTGACCTTTTCAATGTCATATTTACTTTCTTAGTTAATCTAAGATATCACAGACATACGGTGAGGAAACCTGGACCCTGTGAGCTAGCGTGGCGATAAATGCTCGTGCCTTCTCCATATGAGGAGAGGCCCTTGCCTTGCAGTGGGACAGTTATGGGCTGGTTATGTTATGTTAATATAACATATAATCACGTCTTTATTTTCCATAGACTTATGCCCTCTGCATAAGTCTTTGGGAAACAACGTTGTAAATCTTACATTTCATCAATGCTATCATAAAGTCCCATGTAATGGTGGATAGCCTATTGCCAGCCACCGGGCACAATTACAAACCCCAGGCTGCTACTGAGAATTTCGTAACAGAAAAACTCAATGACATTTTACAGATAAATCTTTGAAAAGCATTAACGCATGCTTAACAAACTCAAAAATAATAAATTTGAATTGTCGAGATGGCTCAGAGCGCTCACGACTATATTCTTTTTCCACAAAAATTTATAACTTCAATAAAATTTTGCCCGATACGGGAATCGAAATCATGCTCAGTAGTCGCGCTTGGGACGATGTGTATTTATTACAATTCGGTCGCCATATTGATCAATACGTTATTGGCACTATAACACGAATAGGTATTAACTACTTATATTTTATGGTTATGTTTCATCACGTGCTCATTGAAGAGGTAAGCTACTTCGATCAATACTGCCGAAGCAATGCCAGTCGTGTGGTGCATTGACTTGCATGGGCGAAAAGTGTTCAAGTCCCTGTACACAGTGGTGGATGCTGGTCGTACTTTAAAGAAGAGTAATTCTGAATGTGTTTATAGATAAATTTCTGAAACGCTTTAACGCATGCTTAGCGACCTCTTAAGTTATATTTTTTGTGGAAAAAGAATATGGTCGTGAGCAGGATTCAAAGCTGCGCCTCCCGGATTAATACTACAGGTGTTCTGACCGCTAAGCCATCTCGACCTCTACTCACTACCGCGAATTCTTCTTACACATTTTTAATACGTCTTTTGGTGACGTCATTGCCATCTATTCAGCCCCTTTACAGGAAACTGAACCAACACGACTAACTTTGCAATTAATATAATGTCGTAAACCAAAAAACCAAAAAAGAATCACTCTTTATTGAGTAGAAACCTCTGAGTAATCGGTATATAAATATATATATATACCAACCGAATTTAGAGCCTCCTCCTTTTTTAAGTCGGTTAAAAATGACGATAACGCACTATTCTTTCAAAAACCCCACATAAAATTTAAAGTCTTGTCTGATAATTTAATTTCGCTGAACACGAGGCACATTCTGTTCAGCGAAACGTTATTTTTTATGGTTCGCGTCAAGTTAATTTGCGTAATTCTCCAATGAAGTCACGTATTTGTGACGGGGTGGTGGGGGCGACCCATTCAGGGTTGTCGGTAAATTAGAAGTTTGAAGTGACTTTGAAAATCCTTTAGATCTTTAGAATTCGCAGTACAGAGGTCGAGATGGTTTAATTGTCAGACCGACTGGAGTATTTATTCGAGAGGTGCCGGTTCGAGTCCTTTCGTAATTAACAATGGTAACGTTAATAATATTAATTATTGTTCACCGGTTACTACTCACGTGTATCTTTCGTAATTTCCCTACTATTGTTACTCGCGATGTCGAAACTAGTGAGGCAATCCCAAAAAATACACGTGAATAGTAACTGATGAACAATACATTATAATAAAACAACTTTTAACCGGATTAAATGCGTGTATTATTGCTTTATGTTTATATATAGAGTCCTCCTGCGACCACGAACGTTGCAAAGTGTTCGGAACGCCAGGAGAAATCATAAACAAATAATACACGCGATTAATCCGGTTAAAAGTTGTTTTATTATAATGTGTAGTGATCGCGAAAACCTAAAATATTACGATGAACAATAATAATTGATATTATTAAAGTTACCATTCTGAATTAAGGAATTTGGGTAAAAAATATTCAAATTACAGGTGGGGCCCTAAGTTGACGAGTTCAAGAGCTCTTGAGAGGCAAAGGGTCTTGGCTCTCGGTCCTCAATCAATCGTTACCATTTCAAAAAAGGTTACTTATTATTATTGCTACTAATTGGCTCTTGTAGCTCAAATACGTATTTATTGTCCAAAGCTTGGAACGTTTTTTTTTGCATTTATTTTGTTTACCCCATAACACAATTTCAGCAACTAAACTCAAAAGGTTAACCAGGAAAATAACCAAACCCATAAAACTCTATAACATACATCTATTATTTTAAAGAAAACTACGGTCGTGAGCTGGATTCGAACCTGCGCCTCTCGGATAATTCCAGGCACTCTGACCCCTACTACGCCATTTCGACCTGCACAACACCGGATTCTTCTTCTACATTTTAATACGAGACTGAATAGATAGCAATGACGTCACCAAAAGATGATCAGAGCGCCTGACATATTTATCCGGAAGGTACAGGATGGAATCGAGTCCACGACCGGATCTTTCTTTCCTTAAAAATTTATAACTTATCAGTTCGCATGCGTTATATCGGCCAATTTTGAAAGATTTATCTGTATTCATATAAACATTTTATAATCTGAGAAAATATTCTACTATCTGTACTATAGGTGCGTAATATTATAAAGCTGAAGAGTTTGAACGCAGCTACGATCCCAGGACCTCGGTTATGGTTAGACTAGGACCGTGTGGTTTATATTCGGTAGGAGTCCGGCAAAGCGTCCATGATGGTTTGTCCACTCTTAAAAAAAGGATTGGAGGTGGGGGGAGTGGCGAGGCAGAAGACGGAGCAAAAGACGGGGTAAAATACGGTGAAAAAGACGGAGCAAAAGACGGGGCAAAAGACAGAAAAAAACGGGGCAAAAGACGGAGCAAAAGACGGGGCAAAATACGGGGCAAAAGATGGAACAAAATACGGGGCAAAAGACGAGGCAAAATACGGGGCAAGAGGTGTAGCAAAAAACTAAAAGCTTGGAGGAACTTTAGTTCTCTGTTATTTTTAAGGCTCTTTAGACAATTTAAGAACGATTTCCCACGTCCTTCTGTATATCATTGTTATTTTTTCGCTGTATTTCTGTAACATCATCATTGTATACATTTTGTATACCTTCGTGAGACACATTCATATTAATTATTTTTACGGTTAGGGCTCCGCGGGCTCAGCTCATGAATAAGAGCTCCATTCAAGTTTCAAACTAGTCGGGCAATCCCGAAGAATGAGCGTGAGTAATAACCGTTAAACAATAATGATTATGTACTTTGTTAAGAAAACAGCGATAGTCTAGTGGTATGACCGTTGTATTGGCAAAGGTTCCAAGTTCGAACCCAAGGCGTGCACCATTGACTTTTCAAAATCACTGATGTCAGATTAATCATCACTTGCTTAAAACGGTGAAACCAGCACACCTGAGACAAGTTCTCGATGGTGTGTAAAGCCATGTCAGAATTACGGGAGGTTTAAACTTTGACACTAGGTTGTTCATCAACCACACAATAAGAAGATGTACTTAACCATACAATGATCCTAAATTATTGCTATAAAAGCTAAGTAGTTCTGTCTAAATAAATTTTATCAAGCAGTTCTTAAACAAATTCACCAAAATTAGCAAAGTATTTAACAAAAAGTCTATGAACTTTTGACAGCCCTCACTGCCAAGGGGAGACTGGGGAGCTTACGACCATTCTCACAAATTAGTAGGTACATGTTACGCGTTGACTTTGATGATTGTTACAGTATTTATAGACCCATACAAGTCCAATTACTTTAAACTACAAAAGCCATTTGCCGTGTTCGTTAAATAGACTATATTCCGGGGCTTCTATATTTGGAACTGAATTGATAATAGTAATATCTTAGGTTTTCGTGATCACTACACATTATAATAAAACAACTATTACTTGCAAATAGATTTTATTTCTTTTTAGGGCCTTTTTTGTATAATAGGCTAAATAAGTTATTAAATATATATAGTGTAAGTTATAAAAAATGTGCAATAATATTATCTGAATATTTAGTGAATCTCGACTACACAGACACAGAAAAGTTATTAGAAATTTTGAAATGAATTTAATTATTAAGTATTTATTTTATAGAAATGTTTTGTTTATACTAGTTATTGATTATATTAAATACCTTAATGCTTGTTCTCATAGTTTTTACACATATTTTTTGTACTAGTTTAGCATAAATGTATTGTTCCACTAAAAATAGCGTAGTTAAGTGATGGCCTGAAACACAGGTTTGAATTAACCTAGTTCGGGCAGGTCGCTACATGTAATTTTAATTCAGAAATTATATACTTCTTGCACTTATAATAGATATATTTTAGTTTTTTATTAGGGTTAGCGTAAAAATTACATATTATACCTATTTGTTTTATTAATACTGCGGCCATTTGTACCAAGTTTTTGTAAAAGTTTTAATAAATTTTTATTTATTTTTTATTTATTTATTTAACTTTTAACCGGGTTAATCGCGTGTATTATTGGTTTTTGTTTTCGTGACGTTTCGAACACTTTAGAGCGTTCACGTACACGTACACGTGAATAATCCAGTTGTTTAATTATAATGAATTGATAATGATAATGATTTTTA
Source organism: Xylocampa areola (assembly GCA_935421205.1). Taxonomy (NCBI): domain Eukaryota; kingdom Metazoa; phylum Arthropoda; class Insecta; order Lepidoptera; family Noctuidae; genus Xylocampa; species Xylocampa areola. Next base: position 19,265,105 of record OW285205.1, on the reverse strand, counting down.
TTTATGTCTTCACAAAGGTAAGTAATAACTTTATATTTTAAAAATAGAGTGTACAATGTTTCTTTGAGCATAGTCTTTTTTGTTTATATAATTATAATTTAAAAAATAACTTTGCCGATCCCTTTTACTCGACTGCCCAAAAAAGGAGTATTATGTTTTTAGGGTTCATGTATGTACGTATGTCAGTATGTGTGTATGTTTGTGAGTTTATTTAATTCACCATAACTTAGAAACGCCTGATTCGATTCAGATATTTGGGGTATCGTTAGAATCTTTACATTGTTACGGGTAAAATAGACAAGTCATATTAAAAAAAATATATAAGTATAGAGGCAGAGAGCATGGTACACAAAAAAGTGTGAAACATAAAAAACGCAAGACGCCTGTCTTGCGTTTTTAAATACCTTGTCCTGACAATGATAAACACAACAAAAAAAAAAAAAGAATTATCCAATTTGGTGCAGTCGTTCGGAAGTTATGCGCATACAAACTTCGGCGATTCATTTTTATTTATATGATAGACTAGCTGAGCCTCGAGATTTCACCCGCCCCGTTAAAAACTTTTATAACATATCTGGGACAAAGTAAGGATTGTAACAATTCCCCATACATCTAAATCAGTTCAGGCGTTTAAAAGTTAAGTTATGGTAAAATAAAGAAACTCACAAACATACATCTCACAACCATAACACGCCGTTTTTGGGCAGTAAAAACCATAAATATTCTTGTAAGGTACACAGATTGCTACGCAATTTTGCATCAAGAAGAATAATTAAACAAACAGGTAATTTGTTGGTTCATTAAATACCAGACACAATAGATTTTTATTGTTATGGTGTCCAACTCGCAGGGTTAATTAAACTCCGATAATTTGACAGCCCTGACTGCTGGGGAGACTGGGGAGATTTACGACCGTTTCGCCGAATTAGTAAATGTTAAAGTTTGACTTTGATGGTAACACTGTAGATAATGTTCAAGTCTAATTACTTGTATCTGGATTTTATTTATTTTTACAGCAGTAATAGCCTAGTAGCATGACTGTTGGACTGGCTCGTCAAAGGTCACAGTTTTGAATCCAAAGCCCGCACCTCTGGCTTCTCGTTATGATGTGCGTATTAGAAATGAATTACCATTCATAAACAGAGGTATAACTGCCTCGTTGGTCTAGTGGTCCTAAGGGCGACTGCTGAGCATGAGGTCTTTGGTTCGTTTCCCCGGTTGGGCAAAGTGTTATTGGGGTTTTCTGTTAGGAAATACTTAGTAGCTACCCAGAGTTTAGAATTGTGCCCAGCAGATGGCAATAGGCTCATCACATGGAACCTAATAACAGCATTGGTGAAATCTGGGTGTACACATGTACATCTGCGCCATTTCTTTTTCTCGTTTGGGAATAAATATACCTACCGCTTCGGGGAATACCAGCAGTGATGCTATGTAGCGTTTATTGCTATAGCCAACTACGGCGTAACAATCATCAATACAAATAGATAAAATTGAAGTTTTTGTTTGTAATCAATACATAAATAAAATATCTTAGGTTTGCGCGATCACTACACATTATAATAGCGTTCGTGGTCGCAGGAGACCAGGACTTCCAGGACCTCCTGGAAGTCCTGGAGGACCTCCTGGAAGTCCTCCTGCGACCACGAACGCTGCAAAGTGTTCGAAACGTCAGGAAAAACAAAAAACCAATAATACACGCGATTAATCCGGTTAAAAGTTGTTTTATTATAACATAAATAAAAATAAATAAAATTGAAGTGTCTGTTTTTAATGTCAAAATAATGTTATATTTTTAAGCTTATACAGTGGTTGCACAATACCTATACCTAAAAATCTGTTTTTATTTTTTTTGTCTGTCTGTTTGTTCCGGCTAATCTTCGAAACGGCTGGACCGATTCTGTTAAAATTTTACTGGCAGGTAGCCAAGTATATAAGGAGTAACAGTAAATTATAATATAATTACGTGGATGAAACCGCGGGTCACAACTAGTTAGTACAAAAAATACATCAGTTTATTAAATTTCATTTTCATTTCTGTTCGCAAGAAAATTACTGAAATAGATAAATTATTTGAGAATGAAATGGCCGAATAAGTGAGCAAATTGATAATAAAAATAAAAACCACATTGTATAGCAACGCTATGGGTAAAATAAGCAACAAAAAGGAAAACAGAAAAGAATAACATCCATTGTGTATTTTAATTAAGTAATTAAAAGAAAACATAGAATGTGTGCTTTTAATTATAACGGTTTTAAAATAACAGTTACCTGGGAACGCGTCATTGTTAAATATTGTTAATTTGAAGATAAAAACGTAGACATCATTTATTTTATTTTATATACCCTCAATAAAATAAACAATGTATACTATATCAAGTAAAGAACTACCTGTAAACATTTTAACTTCTTCTTATCATGTGGTTGATGAACCTAGTGTCAGAGTTTAAACCACCCGTAGGTCTCTGACATGGCTGTCACACACCATCGAAAAATCTCTCAGGTGTGCTAGTTTCCTTACGATGTTTTCCTATTTGAACTAAAATAACAGAACTTTTTTCCATTAAAACTTATTCAATTTCATGTGCTTACCAACAAAAGGAAAACTATCGTATAAGAATATCGACAAAAAATTGAATTAATAAAAGATATAAATTAATAAATGATGAAAAATTTAGAACATCCCTGTCTTTTACTAACAGTGCCTATGTGTATAAAGATGGTACGAATCAAGCGATTTCAAAATCGAATTTAGGCACGTCAAACTAAAATCACCTAACGTTTTTAGTGGGCACAGACTTAGGTAGCCACTAAAATTAGAGACGACAAACGAAAATTGTATGGCAAATTTTAGGTTGACATGATTAAATTTGAATTTGACGTCATCCCGTCTCGTTCTTATAGTAACGGTTAGTAAAATAAAGCAATGCTCTAAATTTAGTTTAGTTAGTTACATTAGAATTGACGCAAATATAACTGAAACATAAATGATCCCTGTATCGTTACACTCACATAGACAATACTATAATGTCTGGACTTTAAAAGAGACGTTGACCTCTGAGTTTGTTGCGGCGTTTCTTCTTAGAGATAGTCAGATAGGAAACGCTAATGCCACCTAGTTTATAAAAATGACTTGTGAAAGTGTCTTTAAAAGGTCTATTTACAGATATAAAATCATTTATGATTAAATAAATTTGTAGCTAATATCAATTATCATCCGCTATTTATACCAAGAACAAGTTAATTTACTACGTGATATTATTACGTATGTTAAAACCGGTGTACATAGTCAATTTTGAAATACGAAATCATGATACTTTAAGGAAACATCACAATCTGAAGATAGCCGAACTGTCAAAATCAACTGACAGATCGTTACATCTGTGTCTCGTTCGACATGCAGTCTTTAGAGAGTCTGTTCTCTAATTTTTTCTCGAGACAGCTCCGCGGACAGGCGCATCACTTATGTATCATATAAAATTAATATTTTTTGATGTAAATTGTGCAAGATGACCGAAATCAATAATCGTTATAGAAGTTTGATTAAATTTATTATTTTTGTAAAGAAAATTGTTTAATTTGCTTTAAATACAGTAAAACGAGTAGAATACGAGGCTACAATATTGTCAATGAATTAAAATGTCTATGCAGGTTAAAAATAACCAATTAAATTACTTCCAATTAGATATGGAATTCCTTCCGGGTATTTGAAACGGGCACACAGGAGTTTTACAAACCCATTTTACTCGTTTTAGATAAAATGCGTATATATTTTTCGCGTCACTTTCGGAGATGAAATGTTTTTTTATTTTCACAAATAGACTCGCACCTAAGATACCCGCGAATATATTTTTATGTACAGGGTACCTACCTACCTACATACACAATAATTCTCCTCCCGACCGTATTTCGGTCACGGCGGCCTATCTCCACGAAGTTTAGTTAAGTACGCAGGAGATATTATAGTGCACAATTGTATGCGCAAACACAGGTGCACTCCCTCTTCCTTCACTCTCATAGTCCAATGGGACGGCAATCCGACGGCAATCCGACACAACCGGAGAGAGATCAGGCACAAGACCGTCGGCTTTACGTGTCCTCTTAATCACGGGGCTGTCACACCACCAACTCCGGGCTGCTACTGACAATTTAAAATCCGATAACACTTAGCCCGACCTGGAAATCGAATCCGCAGCGAGTCAGCAGCTGCACTTGCAACCAATAGACCAACAAGGCAGTCAAAGGTATATACCCTGATTAATAATATAGCTCTACTTCCAATTAATGTTGGTACTTAGATACAGTAAAAATAATTAAATTAACACAGTATTATCTCCCTAGCCATAATGAACAAGTTGGTACAAGTCAGACGGAGTATAATCGAGAGCGATACATAAAAATTAATGGTAAGATAGGGTTGTCGATGGAGGAAAAAATATTTCTTTGCGCCCTTTTCATTGCGTTTCATTTTTATGAAAATAACTTTTTCATATTTTGAACTTAGTTTCATAAAAAATTTACGCCACGATAATGACGCAAAGAATCCAACTTGAAGAAAAAAAATCTGCCTAGCCTTTTCCCAATTGCACTGGGGTAGGCTTCCAGTCAAACAAGATGCAGCTTAATACCAGTATTTTACATGGAGCGACTGCCTATCTGACCTCCACAACCCAGTTACTGTGTAAAACGATATCTTGTGGTAAGATCGGTTGTAAGAATCTGCCCGTAACGGCTGTCATAAATATTTATTTGACAACCGGGACCGACGGTTTAACGTGCTTGCCGAGGTTCTCGGTATGAAATGATAGATCTGTGATCCATCCACAGACCGACTGAGGCAAGCACAGCTTAACTTCAATCGATCGATCTGTGAGGCTATTACTTAACCAAGAATCGAACTAATAGTAACCAATAAGAATTTAATTATTTATGTTATTAATCTTTGTGGAAAGAAAAATACGTGAGCAGGATTTGAACCTGAAGGCGTATTTAAATGTGGAAGAAGGTTTCGGAGTAGTGAGCAGAGGTCAAGATGGCTCATAGCACCTGGAGCACCTGGAGGCTAGTTCGAAGGATGCTAACGACCGTGTTTTTAATTCCACAAAAAAAAAATACTTTAAGGTTCGCTACGCATGCGTTAATGTGTTTGAAAGATTTACACATAGCCAAATCTCCTACATGACGGTCATCCTTGACCTCATGCTTAGCACTTTGACCACTAGTCTAACGAGGCAGTATGGGCAGTATGGTATAGTTTTAATCGTGGGAGAGCCATGCTTCGGCACGAATGGGCCGGCTCGACCGGAGTGATACCACGGTCTCACAGAAAACCGGCGTGAAACAACGCTTGCGTTATGTTTCACCGAGTGAGTGAGGGTACCGGAGTCCCAAACCTTTAAAAGGCCGGCAACGCACTTGTGACTCCTCTGGGGTTGCGGGTGTCCATGGGCGGCGGTAATCGTTTACCATCAGGCGAGCCGTCTGCCCGGTTGCGGCCTACCACATAAAAAAAAAATATGGTAAATGCTACCAACATTTCAAAATGTCGCGTCGGTACTATTTAGTCTTTGTACGCGTCATCCTTTGACCGTATAAAGTTGTAACCCAAAATAAAATTGAAGTGTACTTGAAGCTTTTTGTACAAAGACTAAAATGGCGTACATGGACTAAGTCCATATGAGCGGGCCCAGACAATACAATCGTATACATAAAAGTTAATGACCACTCCATACGGCCTCGATAGGGCTGGCAGTAGCTTTTTATTATTATTTTTTTGTTACTTTTTTCTTTATATATATTTATTTTTTAGATATATCTAAAAAATAAATATATATAAAAAGGCAAATTTAAGTGTACAAATGCCTACTCCCTAGGGAAATACAAGCGTGATGCTATATATAGCATCACGCTTGTATTTCCCTAGGGAGTAGGCATTTGTACACTTAAATTTCACTAATGCAATAATAGGGGGCGAGCCTATTGTAATAGGTTGTAAATCAAAAATTATAATTAGATTAAGAAAAATTTTGTACGCCTAACACGGCAAGACATAGCGATCACTTCAATTTATATTTAACAACTTATGCCTACCTATGATCTACAAATTAACAATTTTGATTTTGATTTTGTTTCTATTGCCGCCAAATGGGCGTGATTCCGATCCTCGGGCTGCTACTAAGAATTTTCTTCTCAATTACACTTTCTCCGACCCGAGAATCGAAGACTAAACCAACGAAGCAGTTTTTATATATATTTTATGTTATATTAATGCAAGTGAATGGTTATTTCTAATCCTTTTAATCTTTTCTAATAGGTCAATTTTTATTGAATCCGTCTCATAGCTTTGATCTAAACAACGATGCGTAAAAGTAGCTTAAATTGAGTTGCACTTATTCTTTTTATCGTGTGGTTGATGGACAACCTAGTGTCAGAGCTTAAACCACCGGTAGGTCTCTGACATAGCTTTACACACCATCGAGAACATCTCTCAGGTATGCCGGTTTCCTCACGATATTTTCCTTCACCGTTTTAAGCAAGTGATAATAATTATTAAAGATAAAGGTTTGAAATGCATTAACGCATGCTTAACGAACTCTAAAGTTATAATATTAAATGGGTGATATAGAGACTGAATAGATAGCAATGACGTCGACAAAAGACGTGTTAAAATATGGTTGAAGAATTTGCGGTGGTGAGCAGAGGTCGAGAAGGCTTAGTGGTCAGAGCGCCTGGAGTATTTATCCGGGAGGCGCAGGTTCGAATCCTGCTCGCTACCGTATTCTTTTTCCATTTAATATTACAAGTGATCATTAATTCATAATACGCACATGACTTCGAAAAGACAGTGGTGCGTGCCTTGGATTCGAACTTGTGACCCTTGACTTATCAGTTCAACGGTCATACAACTAGGCTATCACTGCTGTTTAAGTTGCACTAAGAGTAAGAGATAGATATAAGGCTTTGGCTTCTATCTGTAATATAATAATAAATAAATAATTTTAATATTATGTAGAAGAAAGATTAGATTTTTTGTTTGTTTGTTTGCAAGGATTTAACTCAAAAAATCTTCAACCGATTTCAAAAGTTCTTTCACCAGTAGATAGCTGCATTATCCCGGAGTAAAATAGGCTATATTTTATTTCAGTGATCATAAGATTACAGCCTGAAAATCCACGCGGGCAAAGCTGCAAGCACAGCTAGTTATAATAAAGTCCACAAGTGATTACACTTTAGTCCTTGACGGCTATCAGAAAATGTACAACTTAGTGATGCCGTATTGTTAATTTGAAACCATTTAAGTGTTTCAAATTAACAATACGGCATTACTATTTTCATAAAACTAAGATTTGACTTTAATGATATCATTTGACGGTTTAGATAAGCGTTTGTCTTAAATAAGCATTTTTCCCACGTTGTAATCATGCTTAATCTCACGCCGTTTCCCAGAACCCACAGAATGTGTTTTTTTTTGGACGTGGTCTTTTGCAGTTAACCCATAGGGGTTTGATGTCTCCAGCCAGAGCATATTTTATATTACTACAAACTAAGCAACACAGCACTAAGGGCGTCCCCTGCGGGACATGAGTCTCGGCTTAGGGCGTTGCTGGGTGGACAACTAAAGACTAGCTGGATCAGATCAGTTTCCTTATTAAACAAGGGTCGAATTTAACCCACAGAATGCCACCTACTCCATTCTTACATACTCCTTTAGTTTTGTCGACCGAAAAATACTAGAAGTTTTACCAAAAGATCCATTCAAGATAAGAAGAAAAAAAAACACTAACCGAATTGAGAACCTCCCCCTTTTTTAAGTCGGTTAAAATAATATTAAATGACAATTATATCAATTTGGTAGGCAGTACTTTTTTGATTTGCTGTTTAGTTGAGACAGACAGAAACTACGCAGGCAAAGTCACGAGCGGAAGCAATTAACAAACTTTTAACGGCTTGGTTGGCGTAATGGTTGAGAGGTCGGCTGCTGCACCACGGGTCGCGGGTTCGATCCCTGCGCGGATCAGTAATTTTTATGATCTACAGATAATTATTCCGGTGAGATTGTGTTTGTAAACGCACCCACGATACAAGATGATATTCCTAATTCAAGATATGTCTTTGAAAAAGCATTAACGCATGCTTAGCGAACTCTAAAGTTACAATATTAAACGTCAGGCGCTCTGACCACTAAGCCATCTCGACCTCTGCTCACCACCGCGAATTCTTCTTCCATATTTTAACACGTCTTATGGCGACGTCATTGCAATCAATTCAGTACCTATACAAGTGACCGAACCGACACGACTAACTTTGCAGTTAATACAATGTCGTGTCTTTTTCCATTTAATATGATATTCCTAGTTTGGGGTAAAGTTTTATAAAAGAAAGAAAAAGAAAAGACAAGATAAAGAAATTTTACATAGCAAAATACAACACAGCAAAGATAAATCTCGGACGCAGCATTATTTTTACAAGCAACGGACAGCCCTATCGGTTGCCCCACCTAAATCCTCCCCTGTCACACTTGGGCAACGACACCACTATGTTTTTGGGTCACAAATTTTGGGTAAAGCAATGTGTTTATGCCTTTAGAATAATATAATCACCACTTAGACACGGGTTATTGATCATGGAGACAGAACTGGGACGGTTTTGTTATGAAAATTTGAATGTATTTGAGGGTAGATACGTTCTTCACGGCTCTTTGCATTTATCGGGTTGACAGTTAGGGGTTTTTAGGTAAAGAAATAACCCAGTGGCCTATATACATGATAATTTTCCGTTGGTATAATCAATTGAGGGTTCTTATAACAAATTAAATTGTAACAATTATTTAGAATTGTTTTAGGTTTAATGAAGGAATTGTGTTTTATATTGATTGAAGTTTTGAGCTCTGTTTCGAACTGTTTCGTTAGTCTAGTGGTTGCAAAAACGAGTCTACTGAGTTCCTAGGTTCGATTTATGGTTGTAGAAAAGCGTTAGAAACATTTAAAAAATTAAAAGCAATCTGGAGTTAAGAATTGTGTCCGGTTGATGACAATAAGCTCACCACCTGGGATTATTAATAAGTACATGGATGAAATGTGGATGTACAACTGTACTCTACTGCTTAATCCTTCGGAGATACAGGTATGATGGTATACAATATGAATTTTCAAGCCAGCTAATGTTATTGAACCGAAACTTAACAAATGTCATTGATATTCAATCACTCTGAATTGGCATTTTTAACGAACTATCCAAGTAACTTAACATTTTCTAAAAAAAAAAATATTTTACGAAAATCCCAATTCAGAAATCTATAGGTATAGGTACCTACCTAATTTGATTTGAGTTTCTGAAATCAGTAGCTATTGTATTTATATATTTTCGCGATCACTACAAATTATAATAAAACAACTTTTAACCGGATTAATGGCGTGTTCGAAACGTCAGGAAAAACAAAAACTACAAAAACACGCAATGAATCCGGTTATTAGTTCTTTAATTATGTTATATTATATTTATTTTAAAATTGCGCGACTGTTGAGCTGTAGGTCTCGGGTTCGATTCCCGGGTCGGGTAAAGCGTTATTGAGTTTTTCTATTAGGAAATTCTCAGTAGCAGCCCGGAGTTTGGAAATGTGCCTGGTTGATGGCAATAGGCTCACCACCTATAACATAGGACTTAATAACAGCTCTGGTGAAAAGTGGGTGTAGTGAATAATTGTGTACACCTCTGCCTACCCCTTCGGGGAATACAGGCGTGATGCTATGTTATGTTATGTTTATTTTTAAATTATACTTATACTAGTTAATTTTCTTTAATTTTTGCTTGTAGGTTAATATTGCGGGATGCAATGACTTAAAAAGCTTAGACGATTAACTCCACTCCGTACCTTTTACATACACACAAAATTATGAACGTTCTTTGAAGTTGGTTAAACACAAGCTTACTCAAAATTAGGGCACCAACATTTATCAGTGGGCAGCCCTATCGCGGGGAGGGTTGCCAAATTCCTCCCCTGTCACAAGCAGGGGAGTGACTCAGTTTTTAGGTCAGTTATTCCGAGTAAAATGGCGATATGTTGATGACGTTCTTATTCGAAACGAACGTGTATAAGTGGTGACTCTTGAGTAAGCATTTTTGGTGTTTGATATTTTTGTCGCTACGCACTTGTTTTGTTCGTACTTTTGATGTGAAGCGTGAAGTTAGATTGCAAGGCGTTGATATTTTGAAAATGGTCAGGATTTTGTTTCAATTAGACTTCTAAATACTTGATCTTTTCAAGATTTTTTGGTGTAATGTTACATTAAATTTGAAGAATATAAAATATACAAATTAATTATCACTTGCTTAAAACGGTGAAACCAGCACACCTGAGAGAAGTTCTCGATAGTGTGTAAAGCCATGTCCGAATTACGGGTGGTTTTAACTTTGACACTAGGTTGTTCATTAACCACACGATAAGAAGAAGAAGAATTTAGTTGACCTTATAGTGGAAAACCTACAACTTTTAATTTTTTTCTTAAAGGTAAAGCCAAATGACGGTAAACGGGCTATCCGTTTACCGTCACCTCACCTGATGTTAAGCGACGATGCGGTCGATGATAGAACTCGTTTACCCAGCAGAAAGTTGTTCACACGAGCTTAGAAAATCGGATTATATCTATCGGGGACCAGACGCCTGCAAGGTATTCCGTTCTTTAGGTAACAGTGCGCATAATAAACTATATATTAGCAAAATGCTTTGTGCATAATGGTGCAATGTCTATAATTCTTGTAATTGTGTCAATATTGCCTGAAATTATGTTGGTAAGAATTGAGGAGAAAACCAAGCGATACAATAGCTGGCCATGTCCTATTTTAGCGGTGACTTTATAAAATGAACCGACTAACAGCAAATTAAACTTGTACACTTGGGATTTTGTACAACCAACTTTTATTGTTCGATGTTTCACTATAAAACTTACGTTACAATCAGACCAAGTTGTATGCATTATCGCTTTTAAAATAGAGCAAGAATAAAATAGATTAATGTCTAAGGACTTTCGAAGAACCCTCGGGTGAGACGATTTGGCTACAGAACTGTAACAATATCAAACCGCCATGTAGAACGCCTAAACTACATTTAAGAAAATGTCCAGAAAAAAAATATTCCTACATATCTCTTAACATATTATAAAACAAAGTCCTCCGCCGCGTCTGTCTGTCTGTTCGCGATAAACTCAAAAACTACTGCACCGATTTTCATGTTGTTTTCACCAATAGATAAAGTGGTTCTCGAGAAAGGTTTAAGTATATAATTTGTCAACTTTTCGTTTACATTGGCAAAATTATAATGATATTTGTTGGAGGTGTCGGGAAAAAATAAGTCGTCTGGGAGCTTTCAACGAAAAGGCTACCTAAACCCTTTGAGATATAACAAAATGATTTATGGTGGAATTGTGTATCTTATATAGGTCTACAGAAAATTCCGCAATGTCATATGTCTATCTCTTATGGATAACATATTATATCCATGTTAATACTTTAAAAAATAGGCTATTGTAAGGCGGGAACGGGATCAAAATTTCATGATTACTTTTGGTCGCGATAACCGACATCCATGCGGGCGAAACCGCGGGCATCAGCTAGTATCCTATATATTACTAAAATAAATAACAGTTTTTCATAAACAGATATTTCCTTTCACTATTCAAAGATATATTTTTCTGTTCCGGCATAAATGAAACGATTCTTTTGCAAACGGAATGTTTAGAAAAATTCCAGCAAAATTCTTACTATAAATAAACCTTTCCCACATGGACACTGGTATATTGGGTCAGTTGTTACATATGTGCAACTATGTTGTTATGTACGATGTATATAACTTTATGGGGGACAGTTGGACCCATGTTAAGATCTGAGGGATGTTACGAACGGGTAGACAGTAGGTGAACAGGGTCATTCATTGGGTTGTATCACTGTGGACGAATCTGAAACTACAAGTTATAGAAAAGTTGAAACAAAAGAGGTGTCAGAATCGTGTGTAAACCGATAATCTCTGCCTACCGTGATGAGGAACAGGTATGATTGTTGGACAAGCCAAAGTAGTTTAATTAGAAATTGCTATGGCTCTTTCCAGGATACCCTACATGAATAAGCTCACATAACCTTAACTCTACGATTCGGAGAAGTCCAAAATTGTACTCAACTAGCGCCCCACCTTGGCCTCGCACGGGTATAAATTATAAAAAAGATCGTGAATTTACTTTTAGCCTACGTAAATTTATGTTTCGGTGACTTGGTTGCAAAATATAACTAGGCTTTATTATACATATATCTGAGAAAAAATATCAAATTTATGGTGAAAGCCGCATCTAAATACGTTGCGTGATTTAGGAGGAGATAACGGATAAACAGACAGACAGGGAAAGCGACTTTGATATTATGTAGAGAAGATAACAATAAAAATCTATTGTATCTGATAAAAAGAGAGCTAACAGATAAAAAAAAATTGTTTGGACTTTTAAACAGAACTCGTCCTCTATGTTTGGGCCCGTCCTGATGATAGGACCACTGTAGTTCAAGAGTCTAAAAGACACACAAGCACACTCCGACGCGCTCGACCGCCTCGTTATAGACCTCACCGGCGAGGTCCCCGTCCGTCGCGAAATATCTCATCATGTCCGCCCCGACCCTTGCTCGAGCCGGCCCGCGCCGAGCTAGTAGCTTTTAATTCAACCCTTAATAATAAGGAAACTGATCTGATCCAGCTAGTCCCTAGTTGTCCCCTCAGCAACGCTCTAAGCCGAGGCTCGTGTCCCGCAGGGGACGCCCTTAGTGCTGTGTTGCTTAGTTTGCAGTAATATAAAATATGCTCTGGCTGGAGGCATCAAATTGTCTCGCCATAGCTATTGTTTGGTTACGCAGATGAAACCCCTATGGGTTAACTGCAAGAGGACACGTCCAAAAAAAAAAAAGTTTGGGCATTTCTCTCAGAGGAAGTCAGATAGGAAATGCCGACGCATTGTACGTGACTAGTTTCGAATTTGACCGGAGCCCTTAGCCATGAGCTGAAACTTAGAGTTTGACTCGCAACATCGCCGCGGGCTCAGCTCATGACTGAGGTCCGTTGAAGTTCGAAACTAGTGCGGCACATGAGTAATAAAAAGCAGTTGACCAATAATTAATATGAATGCGTCTCAGGAAAACTACTATACAAAAATATAAAAGAAAATACCTAATAATACTCCCCCCGACCGTATTTCGGTCACGGCGGCCTATCTCCACGGAGATTAGCCAAGTACGCAGGAGATATTATAGTGCACGAGTATATGCACAAATACAGGTGCACTCCCTCTTCCTTCACTCTCATAGTCCGATGGGACGGCAATCCGATACGACTGGAGAGAGATCAGGCACAGGACCGACGGCTTTTACGTGCTCTCCGAAGCATGGGGGTCTCACACCACCAACTTCCTGAATCCGGGCTGCTACTGAGAATTTCCAATAAAACAGAAAGACCCAATAACACTTTGCCCGACCTGGGAATCGAACCCAGTACCTCACGCTCAGCAGTCGCGCTTACGATAGCTAGACTAAACGAGGCTGTCTTATAAATACCTATTTATAGATTAAATGATTTCATTTCAGTTACAGTGAAATAATGAAAAATTTTACTTTGTAGCACAAAACGTTAGGTGTATAATACGATAAATATACATACATACATATTTTTTATGTATATGACGGCTTACTTTCATCGTACGTGTTCAAGTGCTTTTTCCGAAGCATTTGTCGTTTTTTATGGAACAATCTAGAAACATGAAAGGCCACCTGATGCCGGTCGTAAAATTTTAAGGGAACCGTTTAACGGAGTAAGTGTTATTATCTATGTTTATGAGTAAAGTTCTTTGATAGATAGTTTGTTGTGAAATCGTCAGGTGTCTATTTTAATGAAATTACGAATATTGTTATTGAATTTATGATTATAATTAATTAACTTGTAGAAAATACATAGCTTTAGGTATTTTAAAACGGTGAAGGAAAACATCGTGAGGAAACCAGCACACTTGAGACATATTCTCGATGGTGTGTAAAGCCATGTCAGAGACCGGGTGGTTTAAACTCTGACACTAGGTTGTTCATCAATCATACGATAAGAAGAAGAAGAAGGGGGGGGGGGGGGTATAGGGGCTGACTCGATGGTCTAGTGGTCCCAAGTGCGATTGCTGAGCATGAGGTCCTGGGTTCGATTCCCAGGTTGGTTAGTGTTATTGAGGTTTTCTTTTAGTAAATTCTCGAGAGTAGCCCAGAGCGTAGAATTGTGTCCGGAAGATGACAATAGGCTCACCACCTCACATGGGACTTAATAACAGCATTGGTGAAATGTTTACACCTCTGCCTACCCCTTCGGGGAGTATAGGCGTGGTGTTATGTATATATGTATTTAAATATTCAACGAGATTACCACAGACTGAGCGAAACATCCAAAAAGATTTGATACATCACTGCTAATGCGCGCAAGTATCAAGAAGATTGACGTCATAATCATCATCATCAACTTCGGTAAACAAACATTAGAGAACATTATCACCCTTAAATGTCAGACATTTGCATATGCCTTACGGGTATTTGAGTAAATTACACTTCCGTTAGTAAACTATGTTATAATTTATTTTATTTCTGTAAGTAGATCTTTTTTATTCTTCTTATCGTGCGGTTGATGAACAATTTAGTGTCAGAGTTTAACCACCCGTAGGTCTCTGACAAGGCTTTACACACCATCGAGAATATCCCTTAGGTGTTCCACTTCCTTCAGTTACCACAAACAACCACACACTTACCGCCTCTTGCACACACACAAAAACATACAACATACACACACACGCACGCACTCACGCACGCACACGAACACATACCGCAAACAGGCATTATTTTATGTTTTTTGTTTTGTGTTGTCGTATTAAGTAAAACTCTTCGCTAAATCTTAATACATACATAGCATCACGTCTATGTTCTCCGAAGGGGTAGGCAGATGTATACACAATTGTAGACCCACATTTCACCAATGCTGTTATTATGTCCAATGTAATAGGTGGTGAGCCTATTGCCATCTACCGGGCACAATTCCAAACTACGGGCTGCTACTGAGAATTTCTAACAGAAAAACCCAATAACACTTTGGCGATCGAACCCAAGATCTCATGCTCAGCAGTCCCGCTTGGGACTACTAGACCAACGAGTTAATGTTCTATTTAAAGGTATATCTTAGGATATAATTAAATTAATATACTGTACTCACATAACATATTAACTAACATGTCTACACTGCCTCCCAAGATATTGGTTCTAGTTTGGAAGACAGCAGATTATGATTGTACTATGCCTCGCCTTAAAATATTTCAACATAAAAACTGTAATCTATTCAAGATAAATCTTTGAAAAGCATTAACGCATGCTTAGCGAATTCTCAAGTTATAATATTAAATGGAAAAAGAATACGGTTGCGAACAGTATTCGAACCGGCGCCTCCCGGATTCGCGACCATATTCTTTTTAACCGACTTCAAAAAAGGAGGTATTTTTTTTTTTTTTTATGTGTGTTCGGGGATAACTTCGTCGTTTATGAACCGATTTTGATAATTCTTTTTTTGTTGGAAAGAAGAAATCTCAACGGTGGTACCATGATAAGGAAACCAGGATCTGATGATGGATCCCCGAGAAATCGAGGGAAACCTTCGAAAATTGTAGGGGCGACAAGTGCATTCGTTAATTTTTTCATTAAGTATTTTAAAGCAATACTATTTAATGAAGGTGTGGATTCGATCTGATGATGGAGCTGAAAGACAGTCGAGGGAACTCTTTAAAGATTTACAGCAATTACCTGGTGTTTGGGCTTGATTAATTTGTATTGATGAGAACTTTACACCTAGATGGGTTGTGACTGTAATTAGGGGTCTGATGATGAAGACGAAGGACAGTCAAGGGAACTCCTCAACGTTTTACAGTAGCTACCATGTTTTGTTATGTATGTCCGTCGATATCTTTGTTTGAAAGAGTAGTCCCCAGAGGTGGTCCCATTTAATTTAGTAAAGATCTGATGAAGATCTTCGAAGTTAGACGATGGAACTCTTCAATGAATTATAGCAAATCACTCTCAATTGCTGTAATCGCCTGTTCATGTACAGTTCATGCCACTCAATACATGCATAGCATCATGCCTGTATTGCCCGATGGGGTAGGCAGAAGTGTCCACTGTTGTACACAAACATTTCACCGATGCAGTAATTAAGTCCTAGCGGCTTTCGAAAGCCTACCCATATTATTAAATTTCTAAATTAACTTATTTATGAAGTATACAAACTTATATATGACCTATACAATATATATATAACACACTTAAAACTAAAAAGACTAAAATAAATTAATTTTAAACAAAAAATGAAAACCGCCTTCAAAAATCACTACACTAAAAAGCTTAAAATAATATAAAAATTTGCTTATAATAAAATCATTTTAAAAGAACAATATATAATAATAATCTGTTAATTTTGGAGTCGGTGCCTGATGTATGTGGGAGTTTACAACCAGATACAAAGGCCGGTAACATAACCACAGCGCAACGAACATAAGTGACTAACAAGAGGAAAACAATAACCCTCTCTCAGTACAGGCACCGACTCCAAAATTAACAGATTATTATTATATATTGTTCTTTTAAAATGATTTTATTATAAGCAAATTTTGATATTATTTTAAGCTTTTTAGTGTAGTAGATTTTTGAAGGCGGTTTTCATTTTTTGTTTAAAATTTATTTATTCCATTTAATACTGTAATCTATATTACTACGTACATTACTGTGTTACTGCATTTGATTGCTTATTATATATATTATATTATTAGTTTTGCTGGTTTCCTCACGATGTTTTCCTTCACCGTTTTAAACAACACTTATCCCTCTTAAGACAGCCGTCGCGTGAAGGCAGATGCCTGAAAGTCAGACAACCAGTCTTATCACAATATATCGTGCTACAAGTAAGTGAGCTGTGGAGTTTAGATAGGCAGTAGTTTTATATAAAATACTGGTGTTAAGCCGCACTCGGTTAGATTGGAAGCCAATCCCTGCGTAGTATGTAAATCGCTAGACAGATTTTATATGATCATATTTTAAATCCCCATTTCTACCTTGACTTTCCTTTTCTTCTCGAGTTTTCAATCTACATCAAGTAGTTTGAGAGTAGATACTTCACACTCTCTTCAAATTATCAGGAAATAGGTAGGTACTTATATCAGAAGGTAAATCCAATTACCTGGTCATAACTTCGCGTAATTCCCCCCACAGTAAGAAATTACATAAACTTATTATTTTTCCTGTCTACGCTTAAATAATATTTTTACTACACGTTCGCGCGTGAGTTGAACAAATAGCACTTCATATCCATTATATATTCAAATCTTAATTAAGAGAGGCTCGTGGCTAAGTAACAGCCGCACAGATCGATCGCTCGAGGTTAAGCTGCGCTTGCCACGGTTGGTCTGCGGATGTGTGACCGTCATTTCATACCGAGATCACCTTCAAAATTTGTCCTTTCACTTTATTCGATTGATTTTATCGAAGATGGTGATAGGTGAATAAGTCTAATTAATCAACTTCATGAAGGGAAGTTCCTAGTTGAAGAATTTGTTTTTTTATTATTCATATTGGTCTTGCGTTTAGCCACTACCTCACCTGATGTCACGAGATGGTGTGGTCGACGATGAAACAAGGCTGCCCAGCAGAAGGCGAGTGGGCGGTGCATAGATAGTTGCACGACTACCATCAATATTGTGGAAGTAGCCAGATATTGTATGTATTTGCATCTATTGAAATTAACGTTAAGCTCCCTAAGTTAAGGTTGACAACAAGATGACTGATTTATACGTGACGTGAGATAGGACAGCTCACCCCAAAGATGCTATGGCGCTTTCCTTAACTAGCCATTCCAGACAATCCCTGCATGGTTACACTCACATAGATACGTACTATTATATCTGCACTTTAAAAGAGACGTTGATGGCGCCGGCGTTTTTGGCCTGACTATCTACAAACCCAGAGATTGTAGATAGTCAGGCCAAAAACGCCAGCGCCATCTAGTTTATAAAAATGACTTACACTTTGCAGAGTTCGTGATCGCAGGAGGACTAAGGTGTCAGGGGTCTCAACAGTTTATTTAAAATAATTTCAGTCTACCTTTACAATTGATAAAATTCATAAAATTATTTTGCAAGTGTTCGGAACGTCAGGAAAAACAAAAACCAATAATACACGCGATTAATCATGTTAAAAGTTGTTTTATTATAATGTATAGTGATCGCGAAAACCTAAGATATTACTATGCCAAGATTTGTACCACAAGTGGGTCATAAACAGAAGTTTGCTATATTATTTTCAGTTAATTTTTCAATACTTTGTGAAATACAGTATCAGCTTCTATTGTGCAATGTGATAAGATAGCGCTTATCGCTTCTATCAGTCATCGTTGTTACCTGATTATAATAAGCTATGCATTTCTGTAACGAATTTATCAAATGTTTGTTAATATTAGGGTTTATTCAATTTTTAGTAATATCTTAGGTTCTCGCGATCACTACACATTATCATAAAACAACTTTTAACCGGATTAATCGTGTGTAAAATAAAACAGGAACCAATAATACAGGCGGTTAATCCGGTTAAAAGTTGTTTTATTATAATGTGTTCTATTTTTTTAAACTGCTTCGTTGGTGTAGTGCCCGCAAGCGGGGCTGCTGAACGTGAAGTTCAAGATGCATGTCCTGGATCGTTCAAAGTGTTATTGGGTTTTCTGTTACGAAATTCTCAGTAGCAGCCCGGAGTTAGGAAATTGGCGATGTGACACCCCCGTGGTTCTTAGAGCACGTAAAGCCGTCGGTCTCTCTCGGTTCGTGACGGATTACCGTTCCATCGGACTATGAAAGTGAAGGAAGAGGTAGTGCACCTATGTTTGCGCATACACTTGTGCACTATAATATCTCCTGAGTACTTGGATCACCGCGGAGATAGACTGCTGTGACCGAAAATTCGGTTGGCAGTATTAATATATTCTATATACAGTCGCTAAGCCAGGTCTATACAATCTATCGGTGGATTAAACAACTCTTACATTAAGTTGATTAAACCACACCAAAGAAGGAGAAGTTCAACAGTATTCTCCACAGAGACTTGCCAAGTCTCTTCCTTCACTCTCATATTCCGACACGGCCGCACAGATTTCCTTATTCAAATTTCCGACTTTTACTTTCTATATTTGCATACCATAATGTACATAAGATGTTGTAAAGAAACAAGAATCATTATGGACCCTGTTGGGCACAACAAAATTTAGGAGAGAGGAGGACGTATTTTTATTATATTAACATTTATAGACTTAAATTAATGTAATTATATTCTAAATTTAATTTATAAAATTATTTTTGCTATAATATAGTAGAAATCATTTATATATTATCTTTTATTAGAATTATTATAAATCGTATTATTACAGAAATTATTGTTTACTTTTATTAATGTTATTATTATTTATTTATTTATTATTAATGTTAATATTATTTATTTTATATTATTAATGTTATTATTAATTATTTATTTATTTTTAATGGTATTATTATTTATTTATTTGTTATTAATGTTATTAATAATTATTTATTTATTATTAAAGTTATTATAATTCATATGATTAGAATTCATACATTATCTTCTAGGTATTCTTTTACAGTGCAGTAACTTTTTTTAATTAGATGCTTCTTTAACTTGCCAACAAAGATATTAAATTTATTTTCATTTTTGATGTCATTTAGTAGCTTATTATATAATTTATAAAAAATATTCTTATTTATATTCGTTTCTCAACAATACAATTCGTTAGTATACACTTTTATTCCATAACCCTTTAATCAAACGATCGACACACTTATAATAAAAATTACTTACAACAATTTCCAAATGAACATGGATGCTATGACCTCAACATAACCCCTGAACATTTACCCCTGAGCAAAAGCAATACAAAAGCTCATAGATTCCCGAGCACATGGGGATATTTCCCATTATTTATACCTCCATAATAAGCCTGGTTCCCATCGGGTATATTTCATTTCCACCTGATTTATAGTCTACGTTATTCAGAGACTTGGAAGTGAAAGGGTTTCCAATATTCTTAGTGTTGTATAGCTATGTATATTTTGTGTTAGTTTTCTTGAGTTTTATAAATGTTTTAGAAGTAATCTTTGTTGTAAAAATGTGTTGTTGTCGCCTGCTTGACGAACTTAACATAACAATGAAATTTATTGTAGTAAAAGGTTTCGATCGCCTATTTGACGAACATTATATGACTATGTCACATCACGCTTGTATTGTATGATCCAAAATAATAATAAATATAACATCTTAGGTTTTCGCGATTACTACACATTATAATAAAACAACTTTTATAACATAGCATCACACATAACATAACATCACGCCTGTATTCCCCGAAGGGGTAGGCAGAGGTGTACACAATTGTACACCCACATTTCACCAATGCTGTTATTAAGTCCCATGTAATATGTGGTGAGCCTATTGCCATCAATAACACTTTGCCCGACTCGGGAATCGAACCCGAGACCTCCTGCTCAGCAGTCGCGCTTGGGGCCACTAGATCAAGGAGGCAGTCAACAACTGTCTACCGTACATATAAATGATAAAATTTATAAGTGTTCGAAACGTCAGGAAAAACAAAAACCAATAATACACGTGATTAATCCGGTTAAATGTTATTTTATTATAAAATCTTAGCATAGACCTACTATTCATTGTTAGGGATGCAAATAAATATAATTAGATATTAATTCCACATTTCACACTACTTTCAGACTAGTGAGGTAGTCATGAATAATCCCAAGAAGCACCGCTTATGTTTGTGCAATTATAGTACATAATTTGATTTGTAGGCGGGCTCTACAAATATAATTATGCACCATAATTGCTCAAACGCAAGCGGTGTAAAATTGCAAGTATGTTCTTTCTCCTATCGTAGGGTTGATGAACGACTGTGTAAGTATCAGAGTTTAAACCACCCGCAGTATGAAGCCATGTCAAAGGGTGGCCTGACATGGCTTCATACATACATCATCGAGAACATCTCTCAGGTGTGCTCGTTTTCTCACCGTTTTGAGGTTTAATAATAATTAATTTCTAATGCGCCCAAGGTACGCACCACTGAGTTTTCATAGTCATTTCAACGGAAACTCAGTGGTGCATACCTTGGGTTCAAAACAAACACAAATGCCGTCGCAAAATAAATAGGGTGTCCATAGGAAAAACTGATAATATGCGCACAGTGCTTCCCTGCCGAGAAGCGCACAGACAAAATAAAATCAGTGGCGACTTTTTTTTTCAGCGGTATCTATTTCTTTTTACTCTTTTCATTCATTGTTTTTCTGTGTCTATACTCGTTCATTGTGTATTGAATGCGATTATTATAACTGTTTAATTTATGATTGTGTAATGTTTAAAGCATTTGTAATATTGCTATGTTGATGATGTTATTGTGTTGCGAAAAAATTCTAGCTTTTTCTGTCAACGTGGAGTAAATTTTATTTTATTTTGGTTTTGAAGTTTTAAATTAAATTAAAGCAAATAATTTAATCTGTCATGGTTACGAGGGCCAGGCTAATTCTAAAAAAATGTTAATTATGTTACTCTAAAAGGAAATTCTCAGTAATGACACGGAGTATGGAATTATATATTCAGATCGCCATAGGCTCACCACCTTTATATATGTGACTTATTAAAGGCATTGATGAAATGTGAGTGTACAGTAGGCGACTCGTCGACGGTAAAAAAAAAAACAGAATTACCTCGCATAGTTTTAAAACTTCTTACTACGACAGGCCAGCTCTAGGCCAAACTTAAGCGTTGTAACCACAGGCGTTCGGCCTACTATACAACTGCACCTTTACCTAACCCTTCAAGGAGTACAGGCATACATATAAAAAGAGGATCCTACTAAACAGACTTATCCAAGAAGTATTCAAGCAACCAAGTTTGGCAATGTGTGTAACTATAACGAAATCCAGGCCAGAAAACATGTGCGTCCAATGACGTCACAGCCACTCAGATAATAATAACATTATACTCGCAAGAAAGACGGTAAACAGGATATATTATAGTTAATAATGTAATTGGTTAACTAAAACAATAACTTGTGGTTATGTAACCGCAAATTGTGACTATGTTTATACACCAGTACATATAATAAATACGTATAGCTTTTTGTATAGATTCTCGCGTGTTTTTTTTTTATTTATTTGAGATGGGTTTACTCTTGACTCTAGGCTAGGGCAGAGGTGACAGAGACAAAGTCGACGATGGAGTGAGCTTACCCAGAAGAAGCCTGTTCACTCTAACTTTGAAGAGATTAGGATTGAAAGCGTTCGGAAACACAATGTGAATGTAATATTACAATTTTCTTATTAATACGAGTTTATTGTTGACCGGTTACTATTCACGTGCGTTTTGCGGGATTGCCCGACTCGGCGATGACGCGAGTCCAACTGACACGCGACTTTGTTTACTCGCAACACACTGGTATGACTCGCCGAGAGCTCCGCTTATGAGTAAGGGCTCCGTTAGAGTCTGAACCTAGTCGAGAAATCCCGAAAATTACACGTGAGTAGTAACCGGTGAACAATAATTAATAAGAATGTGCCACGAGAAATTGATTATAAAATTTTCTTGATTAAAAAAGAAATAACCATACTGCTAAATGGTTATCAAATCTGCCTCTACAATCTAGCCTTTTCCTAACAAAGTTGAATACTGGGGTCGGCTTCCAGTCTAACAAGATGCAGCTAGTATTTTACGTGGAGCGACTGCCTATCTGTGGGCTTACTCTTGAAAATAATTCCGCTCGATTGACATTGAAAATATGTGAGTCCGACATTTAAATGCTAAAATGTCTAAGAAATAATTATAGATTCGTCATATTAAGAAGACACCATGCTTTAAAATTGAGGCAACTGTAATGTAGGTAAATTTATTTTAAAATTACGTGTTGTTTTAAGGCGTCTATTTAATATTGGAATTGAACCCCTGAACTTCACAACCTAACTATCATAACACTATGTTTTAGACTAATTTTCAAACTTGCAGTCGTCTGACTACCCGTAACAACTGCCACAGATTATAATTTGACAACCGGCACCAACTGTTTAACGTGCTCTCAGAGGCACAGAGAAAGAAAACGGTAATACAAGATTCAAATAACAGTAGCTTTCTATAGAAATACATCCAAATAAACCCAGCAGTTTGGGCGTGGTTGAGTAACATTTAAACTTGCGCATTCATAATATTAGTGGGCTTAACTTCGTACAATGCCGCGTGCATTGTACGAAGTTAAGCCCACTAATCGATACTGAACAGACATCTACACCATTGCTTTGCGATATTAAGGGGTTTAAAGCTTTAGTCGGTTAAACGGGCAATTTTTAGTATTTCACGTGCTTATTTGTATAATAACTTTCGTGAGGCATATTCATATTAATTATTGTTCACCGGTTACTACTCATGTGCATTCTTTGGTTTTGCCCGACTAGTTTCGAGCTCGAACGGAGGCCTTACGTTTAACGGAGCCTTCGTGTGTTTATTGTTGTACTAGCTGTGCCCTGCGGTTTCACTCGCCTAAAATTATATTATAATTAGCCTAAGTTACTCGTTATGTAGTTAGCTACCTGCCAGTAAAATCTTATCAGAACTGGTCGAGCCGTTTTGAAGATTAGCCGGCACAAACAGGCAAAAATTTAAAAAAACTGATATTTATCATAATTTTCGTGCAAATAACTGTATGAGCTTAAAAAAAAGGTTATTTAGATATTACAAACTACTTTTCTTTACTTCAATTTTATTTATTTGTATTGATGATGATTTTAAATTGTACGCATGAAGAAAATTTTGTTTTCATATTCAATTTAATATCAGTTTTTGGTCAGTATATTGCCGTTGCTCTAGTAGTGCCAAGTGCGACTGTTGAGCATAAGGGACTGGGTTCGATTTACGGGTCGGGCAAAGTGTTATGGAGTGTTTCCGTTAGGAAATTCTTGATAGCAGTCCAGAGTCTGGAATTGTGCCCGGTAGATGGCAATAGGCTCACTACCTATGACATGGGATTAAATAACAGCATTGGGGAAATTTGGGTATACAACTGTGTACACCTCAGCTTACCCCTTCGGGGAATATATGCGTGATGATATGTTGTTTGTATTTCAAAAACCGCACTTATAAGTAGATTCCTCGTCTCTATAACAGCATTATAATTATAAGAATCGACTTTGCTATCAGCGTGTGAAATCTTTTCGGATGAAGTAATTTTGTTTGTCTGTTCAATGAACTACGTAGGTAGGTGAGACTTTTAGCTTTTATTACTTTTGATATTATTATTATTATACTATTTTTGGAAAAGTGGTGATTGATCGGAGTTTACGTGGTAAATGAAATAATTCAAAAATAAATCAAGGTGAAATACAAATGTCATTGTTATTTCTTTTCGCGTACGTGGAAATATGAATTCTTCTTGAATAGATGTGAGGCTTTTGTATTCATTTATATAAATAAACTCATGTTTTTTCCCCATGGGGGCAAGCATAATATACAGAACGCCACCTATTACGATCCTTATGTACGACTTTTGTGTCGTCCATGTTCAAGCGTCTGATCTGGTCATGATGATTAAATTTAATGCTACTTATTCTGGATATAGAATAGTCATCATTTATAAGACCATATTAAAATGTCTTCATCGAAAACGTGACTGCCAATATTTCGAAACAGATACTCCAAAGTGGTCAAATCAATAATTGAACAACCGATAGCAATTAACACAATGACAGAGTGAGATAACGATATAGAACTACTTAACGCCGAAAAGTGAGCAAACATTATCTATCATATGTACGATCACTTTACAATCTACCTCTACACGTACAGGTCAATAATCTATTGGAACAAATAAAACAGAGGCACATTCAATTATAGAACGACTCCTTATACTCAGTCGCAAGCGCACTTAATCGTGTATTGACAGTTGTTTTGATTGGAGCTGGGTTGCCAACGCGAACTCACCCGGAGTAGTGGGTAAAACGGACTTGCCATCTTGACATTTGGTCCAAATGCTATTAGTAAATAACTGATAGTATTTGGTTTGATCCCCATGTCGACAAAGGTGTTGTTGGGATTTTCTGTTGAGATATTCTCAGTAATAGCCCTGAGCTCAAAACTGTGCTCAATAAATTCAAAGTCAAAGTCAAAATCATTTATTCCAATTAGACCATATAAAGGTACTTTCGAAAGTCAAGAAATGCCACGTTCCAAAATGTAGATTCCTATGAAGAAAAACGGGCAAGAAACTCCATGGTTACTCTTTTAAAATGTCGTGTTACAATAATTTAGGTACATTTATTGATAAAAAGACATTATGTGATAACGATGCAGATATAGTTGTACACGTAGGTACAATAGAAGATACAAAATTCTAACAATAGTTACAAGTCTTGGTAGTTTAGAGCTGACCAGTCCCAACTTGTGGCACCCGTTCACGAGTATCACGCATATCCATCGCATCGCTCAGCTCAACCATATTTAAGGGAACAGAATGACCCAACACATACGCCACCACAGTAAGACATTTATGTGAGTATGACATCTCAAACTACCAGACCTCAAGTCACGTTACCAGAATAATGTTAATGGCTGCATGGTGCTCACAATCGTAATAAGCTCAACATTTATTACATGGGACTTAATAATGCCATCAGTGAAATGTGTGCGTACTACTGTGCACCTATATCTAACCTTTTGAAGAATATTTGTTACTCTTTCACGCAATAACTACTAAATGAATTTGGGTGAAGCACACACATCGTTTATAACCTGGATTAACACATAGGTCACCTGTATAGTGACTGAATAGATAGCAATGACGTCGCCAAAAGACTTGTTAAAATAGATGAAGAATTCGCGGTGGTGAGCAGTGGTCGAGATGGCTTAGTGGTCAGAGCAACTAGATTATTTATCCGGGAGGCGCAGGCTCGAATCCTCCTCACGACCGTATTCTTTTTCCATTTAATATAATAACTTTAGACTTCGCTAAGCATGCGTTAATGCTTTTCAAAGATTTATTTTTAACATAGGATACTTTTATCTTGGCTAGGCCCAAATCTGAAATCCACGAAAACTAAGTTAGGAGCAGCAACTAGTCTAACATAATCAGCAGTAAAAAAATGATATTAATCATTATTATTCATAAAGACATCATAATATCACAGACATATTAAAAGTAATAGGATTCTACTTAGTGAACAAAAACTTGCTTTAGTAAGCACTTTGTAAAACGAATTAAGGTAATGGCTTACGACTGACTGAGCTTTAGTATCTATTCACCCATTTATAACATTTTGCCCTCAATATATATGTTTTATTACTCCTTAGATTTTTCAATATTCTAGCAATATCAGCAATCTAGCGTGATCATGGAAACATTCTTAGTATTTTTTCATAGCCTTTTTTTATTAAATTATCAGTTTTTTATTTACAGTAACACTTGCTCTTTCTATAGTTCTCTAGTTAGTCTGAAAACTGTAAGATTAATTGAAAAAATAACGGGAATAATTATTATGACATGCACAAAAAATAATGATAGGATTTAGAATATTGCGCACTGAATGAAAAATCTTTCTCAGAACTCTGACAAATTTACGTAGATAGCTAATTGGTCCTTAAGAAAGGGAGTCTGCGTGGGAGTATTTCTTTTAAAATGCCATATTAATATAATAAGGCCGTCTCCTAATAATCTTGTCTGGATTTAAATATATTTTTACATTGACATAACGAGGGGGATTTTTCGATTCCGGGGTCTTTTAAACGGAATCTGGCAACACGAATGCGCGTGGGCTGGGGCATTTGTTTGTACTAGTCAATCTGTTTTGAGTGTGGTAACCGTCGATTCGCGCGGCCATTCGTTACTGCATGCTTTCATAAAAATATTTCAAATAACGGAAGCATGAATGAAAGAGAAAAAGAAAACTCTTTTAGATCTGAGATATTTTTGATGTTTTGATAAATTGGAAAGGTGTTGTCGGATATTTCCATTTGAATTGCGATGAAGACGTCTGATTCCTAACTAATAATAGAACACTCTTTCAAAATACAGATATATTTTAAAACGTATTTAAAGCGAACTCCAAAGTTAAACGTTTTTTGTGGAATTAAAAGTATGATCGTAATCGGCCTTCCTATAAACCACTATACCGTCCATCCTACCGTCCACTACGAGCTAAATCCTTTTCTTCACCTCATAGTATGACTTGATTTAACATAATGATAAAACAGAAGTATTATAGAAAAAAAGTTTCGAGGTAATTTTACGGATTTTACGTACGGAGTAGGTTATATAATGGTCCTTGATGATATCATCTAAAAGGGCTTAATATCAGACAGTGAGATAGATAATTTCTCTCAAGGGACTGATGACTCTCAAGGGTATTCATTGAATCAAACAGTAGTAGAGACTGATATAACATCAACTATGTAATACGAGCTGAGACTTTTTTTAATGAACTTCTATCTGGTAAAAACCTTATAGAAGATCTATCAAGAGAAATCTGATATAGAATTCGATTTTGGTTGTTATAATTATAATATTTTGTATTATATTTTTAGGGTTACTTGCCTTTAAATCGTCGGTACATACACTATGTGATAAATCAAAATTTTGAAAGATTTTTAAATATCATTTTTTTTTGTATTAGACAATATTATTGGTTCAATGGTCGCAAGGCTGATGGCTGAAAGTGACGGTTTGGTTCCGATTCCTGGGTCGAGCAGTGTATTAATGTGATTTTCTATAAGAAAATTCTTAGTAACAGCCCGGAGCCAGGAATTGTGCCGGTAGGATGGAAATAGACTCAATAGTTTAAGACTTAATAACGCCATTGGTTAAATCTGGGAATACAATTGTGTATATCTCCGCTTACTCCTTCGGGGAATACATGCGTGATCGTACATTTCAGTATCAATAGACACAGGCTACAATTTAATAAGATTGCATGTTTTCCAAAGTAATTTTGTATGACATTTTAACGTTGGCTTACCACGATAAACGATACGTGGATACGTCACACGTATTGTTCTTGGAAACAAACATGGTGGACAGTTTGTAGCTACAGCAAAAAGTGATGATTATGATGCTATAAACTGATAGTTCACACTGTTTTGTTAAATATTTATTGTTGTATACAAAACAGAAGCTGCTTGGGATCTAATCAACAACATTGTATTGAAAGTGTAAATGACACTGAAGTCATTGACAAGAACAAGATTTTAAACGAAGGTTCTTGTGGAATTTGAATTGTAATGTACTGTATTATAGTTATACATAAAGAAAACTATCTGTCACTTTATAAGAACATTAATACGGTGATCTAAGAATATTTCAAAGTTAGATAATAACTAAATATTTATACACATTATTTTAAACTAGAACTTAAAACTATACTTTTACTTAACATTTTAGATATTGTAAGTAAATACTTTAGCCCTCTTAATTAAAGTTAAGTTCCTAATATAACTTCAATTATGTACACTTGGTTTGTGAATTAATGTTTGAGTCTGAAGAAGTGGTCGTTCAGTGGTCGAAAGTCGACCGTAATAATATTTAAAATATACATTTTAGTTTCCTGTTCCTTCTTTTTAAAGGCTATGCCAACTTTCACAGTTCTCTGTACGCGCAATATGCTTAAAAAGGCTTAGAAGGTATTATTTTTACGTGATAATAAAACAATATTAAATATTGCACCTAAATCCTGACCTTCCAAAAGTGCTTAAATATGGTTACCTTTAATTTTATTTGAATAAAACCAACAAATCCTTGACCTACGTAGCATAAAGACCAAAACTAGTCACAATGTTTATACCTATCCTAGGTTGGTAGTCAGTTGCTGACACATACTTAACATGTAAGCTCACGCACGTATAAGCATGTACGTCATAACAATTAAAATCTATTGTGTCTGCTAATTAGTGAGTCAAAGAGTTAAATGTAGAAAAAGTTACAAAGAATTATATAGTTACCTCTAATATACTGTTGTTTCTAAAAGATTACATATAGTTAAATTTAATAGTATGGAACATCGACACGGTAGTTTAGTGTTCAAGGGTCGCGGGTTTAAGTCCCTGTCTCGTTATTTTTCAATGTTTCCTTGAAAAATAGTAATTAGATTACATAACGTTACAGTAGACGACGATCTCAAAGTATTTTGCGACAAATATTCCTCTATAACTCAGGGGAATATTAATTAAACTGTTAGATACTGCCTAGCAACATAATATTGTAATGTGACTACATTTTTTTTAAATTATAATACCAGTTATTAGGAACCTCGTCGTAATGAGGAAATATGATGTTGATAAAATATAATTACCTAGAGTACTTGTAAAGGTATTTATAAAGTTACAATACCTGATAAACTTAAATTGGTAGGTTTGAAACTTTAGTATCACACGCTAGAAAACATAAATAGTTTTTAATATTTATATCGCCAATTATTATGCTATAAGACAGCTCAGAGTTAAATCAAGAAGGAAATTGATGAATCACGTAAGCTCAATTAGGATACCACACTATATTTAGTGAAATATTTAAAGATGAGGGCGATATATTTAATTTAAAGAAAAACGTGATACATTTCGCATGAAGCCTTCTTTATATAGCAATGTTAAGTTAAGTGTTTTTGATGACACTGGAACAGCATAATTATTCATTAGAAGATTTCCTCGGTTAGAAAAAAATAATTGAAAAATACAATATTTTTTTTCTAACCGGCGTTTAATATAAAAAAATCGATGAATTTTTGATTTTTTTGTGCAGCAATGGATATATAGATTAATGGAAATATCCTAAAAAAATAATGACTGACTTATCATCACATCTACGGCAAATAGTCATTGTTCTGACATGAATACAGTAGTAAATGTTTTTGATATATAAAAAATTAACTTCATAGATAATTCTTTTTTGTATTTGCTCTCTTTTTGTTTGTAAATTATGATCTGCAATGGATAATTATGTTGTGACCGATTTTTATAGCTTTTGAACCGTGATAATAAGAAATTCAAGTATCGTAACGGAGGCTAAATATAGATTTCATGAAAGTGATGTAGTCTTAAAAGATATTCTGCTTGCTACAAAATGATGAGAGCAGAGTATTTTTTCTAATTATGGTGTTGTTCGCCTAAAAACGAAACGGTCCGTTAACAAAGTAGTTTCACAAAAACACACGATCAATAGATACTTAATAATTAAATGTAAATGCTGAGTGTTGGGTACAAAAAGCTCCCCAAGTTGACGTCATTTACACCTGTCATGGAAAGTCATTGACAGTTGTATTAGGGTACACGAGTACAATCAAAAATGTACCAAATATATCTATAATAAGGCACAAAATTGCAGTTTGTGTGAATTGAATTTGGATGAGTATTTCATATTGATTAGACTTCACGATTTGTGTCATAGAAAATAAACAAAAAAAATATTGATAATTATGAACTATGAAATTTCGAGAAACGCTTAATCGTTAAGCATTAGAGCCTCATGGCATGAAATTATTGATTAATGCTGTGTCTACAGCAGATATTACTGAAACTCGAGCAAGCGTTGAACCCGACCCAGTATAATGAAACTAACACAACAGAAATTAACTGAAATAGGACAAATATGTTACATTTTAATTGAGGCAAACGAACCATTGTCCTGTAGTTAACCGACGTTTGAGTTAGAATACACATAAAATATAACACCAAAAAATATAGGAAAAATATTCACTAAAAATATACAGTGAATCTAATCACATCGATAAAAAAAATACAGCATACATAATCCCTTAATCGTTGAACGCCCACCACGCAATTTTATACCTTTGTAACGTTGTGAATAGCACTAAAATCCCTTGCACACACATAGGGCGACTCCCGGGTCCCTTGCACTACACATTATGACGTCACTCACTACTATAATTTTTAATATTTTTAAATGAATGTATTACTCACGCAGCAATGCTTTTTGAAAGCGGCCAGCGTTCCATAGACGCTTGGTACTTCATGTTTTCAATCTGCTTTTTGAGTGCTTCTTTGTCCATGGCTGCAAGAATACTAGGGTCCATCGCGCAGAATCTGTGGTGTAAAACACGCACACATAGTTAGTGTATACTGTATCTGTGTAAGTGTGGGACGACTCGAGTACAGTTGCGTACGGAAAGGTCTCGGTGGAAATAATGTTTTACTGTTTTTTTTTATGGTGCGTTAAACCTTTATAATGATTATATTGTCTGTGATGGTGGTGTAATAATCTAAATTAAAGTTTATTAAAAACAATAATTATAAATATATTCCTAAGCAAATGTATCTTTGGACATATGATTTCCGATATAGTCCCAGAAATACAAGTATAATATTAACTATGGTACCTAATTATGATATAAGAGAAAAAATACACATATAGGTCCCTATCAATAAACATATCGAAAACATATACATATATATATAAAACCTAATCCATTTAAGAATATGATATGGTGTTCTCGTAAATTTCTAAATAAGTAGTTATTTTTTATCATTTAGTTAAGTTAAAATACTAAAATTGATATATTTTGTAAATTTTTTATATTACGGCAAGAAATGTAGGGAATTGAAAGTTGATAGAATCACCTTAATTCAAATTACAAGCCCATTACCTTAAATAACCTTAATTTTATTAGCCATTGAGTTAATTCGAATGCCAAAAATGTTTTGTTACTCATCAGATTATTTAAATTTTCCTTTAACATCTTTATCGGAAACCCTTTTTCCTTTACTCGTATAATAATTCTTATTGTCAAACTTAATTAGCACAACACTTAACAATTAATATTAATTAAACACTTTTCACACCCACTGTACCGTAGCGCCGTCTCTTTCGCACGTTAGGGGAAACCTATGTGTGCGTAAGCGTGTTTATGTGGGTGATGCGCGCGCAGAACTTCAGTTTCTATGACAACCCCTTTAGGAACACTGAAGTTAGCTTGCGCAAAGTTAGTTAACGTGTTCTCATTGTAATTCGTGTTTTATTTCGTTGATGTTTGGGTTGGTTTTTGCTATTTAAGTTAGTTGTAAAATTAATGAATTAAAGCGTAATGCCCGGTAGTTCTTGGCGTTTTGTACACCATTATTCTTTGTTTTCGAAGAACTGACATAGAGGGCACTGTGGTATAGAGTTATAAATATATGCGTTCGGACATCTATGACTAAGTTGATTGTGTGGGTCATTTCGGTGTCATTATTTTCAATATATTATGTATGTAATAATTACAATAGGAGTTTAACAAGGGGAGTATATGGAATAGGAAATTAAATATAAGTAGGTATATATTAAATAGAGTATTATTAACAAGATTAATTAAAGACAAATCTTTAAAAAACATTAACGCATGCTTAGCGCAAAATCATTAAAGCATTATTTTTCCATTGAATATTATAACTTAAGATTAATAAATTACAAAAATTAAAAAGTACGCCTGCCATTTTTCTAATCTTAGTGGGTATCCTATGTTGCCCCGGACAATGTACGGTTTCTAAAGATTTCTCATACATTATTTCAATGTTCAAACGGTTCAGGCATTTAGAAGTTATGTTGGAATAAAGAAACATACATACATACATAATTAGATACCTACATACATACATAATTAGATACCTACATACATGAACACTAAAAACATAACACTCTTTTTTTCGGGCAGTCGTGGAAAGAGAGAATAAGTATATATAAAAAAATAATGTACTCGTAATAGGAGTTCATTCTGGAGGGAATTTCTCAACATTGTCTCATTAGTCTAAGATACAAAACGTGGGCGATGAGCGTGAAGTTCTGAATTTAATTCCCGGGTCGGGTAAAGTGTAAGTGGGTCTTTAGATAAAGGAGATATTTCTGAAGGAAATTTCTCAAAACAGTCTCATTGGTCTACAAGGAGACTGTTTAGAGAGACAAGCTGAACGTGAAGTTCTAGGTTCAATTCTGAGGTCAGTTAAAATAAATACATACATTATTGGGTATTTCTGTTCGGAAATTTTCAGTAACAGCCCGGTTTTTGGTTTTGTGCCCGGTACATGGCTTCACACCTATTTATTACATAGCATCATCACGCCTGTATTTCCCGAAGGGGTAGGCAGAGGTGGTCACAATTGTTAACCCACATTTCACCAATGCTATTATTAAGTCCCATATAATAGCGGTGAGCCTATTGCCATCTACCGGGCACAATTCCAAAATACAGGCTGCTACTGAAAATATCCTAACAGAAAAACCCAATAACTCTTTGTCCGACCTGGGAATCGAACCCAAGGCCATATGTTCAGCAGTCGAGCTTGCGATCACTAGACCAACGAGGCAGTCGCCTATGTATTAGACGGGACTTTATAACTACATTAGTGAAGGAGGATACATGTCTGCCTTACTCTTCGGGAAATAATAGCGTGATGACCATATATATTTTCTCAAGGGACATAAAATAGTTTTCTTTTTTATTCCTCTTTTTTAAAGATTAAAACTAGATCCTTCTGTCCTTGAGTATTATGCGAGGCAATTTTATCTCACGAGGGAATTGAATCCGATCTCAGCAGATGTGGCAGATAATCCGCATCTGCGCCATTGGGACATATTAATAGTGGCCGTATCTATTTATTGATAACGAGCACGGTAGTGTTGCCGGTCGATAGTCAATTTATCGATAGTTTATCGATGATCAAAAAATATATTCAATTTCATTTATTTTGTAAAACCAATTTACACGTTAACTACATCAAATAAATACAAAAAGTTTACTTTTTTTTGAGTTATTTTAAAGATTACGCTATAATTATAACATCATAAATTTTACAATTATAACCTTTCAACATATTCTCACAAGCTAGAAAATTAAGTCACGCGTGTAATAAGTTTGTATAGAATGTTTAATGGATAATGATTTTGTTTAAGTAGATATCTCTGTGGGTCTGTCTAAGTTCGCGGCCAGAGGTCGAAATATAAATAAATATTTTTACGTTAATCTTAAGAAGCTCATTATAAGTGAACAATCTAAGTTCTTATTAGTTAATATATTCATTAAACCGAAATAGACAAAAAGAAATCTAAATGAGAAAATTTTGTAAAACAAATAATAATTAAAATGTTACAAATACGATTATAGAATACAATGTCAACAATTAATAATTAAAATTAAATTAAATGATTTTACACACAAAAATATCAATACATATGTTGCTAATATTATGTACTAGATATTTTCAGCGATTACTTTCGTCTAAGATATTTTTTTTTATAACTTGGGTTTGTTCTTGGAAGAATTGTTTTTAACATTTTGTTTATTCAAAATTGTTTGCTAACTTAATTACTTTGACTTATATTATATTGTGGATAACGGAGCTGGTTGCGTTATTACATAAGTCTTATTATAATGTTTTTAGGGTTCCGTACCTCAAAAGGTAAAAAAGGAACCCTTATAAGATCACTTTCTCCGTCTGTCTTTCCATGTGTCACCACCGATTTTCTCAGGGACGGGTGGACCTAGCAAGTTGAAATTTATACCAGATAGTTTATACGGTAGGTAGCCTGTATTTTGAGACTATCGATATCAATATCGATTGTATTGAAATATAATCACTATTGGCGTCCGATACTATCAATATTCGGCAACACTAGAGCACGGTTTGATTAAAAAATTTTGATTTTCGTCCTGTTTTTTATAACCATGAAATAATCTAAATTACTGGCTACGTTTTAAAAATAGTTTTACTTCAAATTTCTTACACATAACATAAGATAACCAGTCCCAATGCCGGACAAAGGCCTGTTCATATAATTATATACAAGACATGAGCATTGATAACCATACTAGCTTACTGCGGGTTAATGACTTCATTCCACTAAGCCTCATGTTTGCCTTCTCATCATCGTTGGTCTAATGGTCGCAAACGCGGCTACTGATCGTGAGGTCTTGAGTTCGATTCTCGAGGCGGGCAAAAAGTAATTAAGTTTTTTTTTTTTAATTTTTTACATTATATTCTCACTAGATAACCGTAGTTTGGAATATTGCATGGTTGATGGCAATAGGCTCACCAATTTATTTCATGGGGCTTATTAACGGTATCGGTGAAATCTATGTATCGTGTGTAGTGTATCCCGTGCCTTCTTTATATGAAAAGAGGCCCTACTTCTTGTGGGACAGTTATGGGCTGGTTATATTGCGTGTTTTACTACCCCGTTGGTCGAGTGGGCGCAGGCGCGGCTATTAAGCATGAGGTCCTGGGTTCGATTCCAAGGTCGGCAAAGTGTTATTGGGTTTTTCTGTTAGGAAATTCTCAGTAGCAGCCCCGAGTTAAGAAGTTGGTGGTGTGACACCCCCATGTGAGAGCATGTAAAGCCATCGGCCCTGCGCCTGATCTATCCGGTCGAGTCGGATTGCCGTCCCATCGGACTATGAGTGCGAGGGAAGAGGGAGTGCACCTGTGATTGCGCATACACTTGTGCACTATACTATCTCGGCGTACTGGGCTAATCTCCGTGTAGATAGGCCGCCGTAACCGAAATACGGTCGGGAAGAATTATTATTATATTACGGATTATGAATGTTAAAGTGCCAAAGTGATTTTACAAGCCACTGCAATTACAAGACTATTAAAGGCGAGTTGTTGGTCATACAGATATTAATTGACCCTATGCGGGTTATGATCTATATACTTGTGACCTTGGAGCGATCTTTGACCCTTTACAACAGGGCTTAATCGACGTACTATAGATTGAGTATGACATTGAAACAGTTTGAAGTATTATAAAACAACTAGGTGTGCCCCGCAAGCGTTGTTCTGCCATATAAATTTTCTGAATAGGGCCACCCCTATCACCTAGGGGTATAAAAATTGCCTACGACCTATTCTCAGATCTACCAAAAAAATAAACATAAAAATTGGTCAAGCCGTTTCGGAGGAGTTCTTTACAAACACTGTGACACGAGATTTTTATATATTAAAAGATAATAAATTATCTTCGTTGTACATTTTTCACAATCGAACTCAAGACATCACGTGGGAGACCTAGTGGTATGACCATTGGATTAGAAATTTAGGGATCGTAATTCGCCTTATTGACTTGTTGTAGTCATGTGCGTATTAAAAATTAATTATCACTCGAATAAAACGGCGAAAAACCAGCACACCTGATCGATGTTCTCGATGGTGTGTAAAGCCATTTCAGAGGCCTATGGGCGATTTAAAATGAACTCGTTCTTCATCAACCACACGATAAGAAGAAGATGCTTATCTTGTAGGTCAATTTCATAGTATTCATTATTGTTCAACCGTTATTACTCACGTGCATTTTTCGGGATTGCCCGACTATTTTCAAACTCAAACGGAGCCGGCAAACTCGGGCAATCCCGAAGAATGCACGTGAGTAATAACCGTTGAACAATAATTAATAATTATATATGTGCCTCACGAAAGTTGTTGTACCACAATTTCATAATGGTTAAACAATGGAAAAAGACAGTTAATAAATTGTAATTAAATTTCCATAAAATTTTATAAGCAAGACATACTTGAGATAATAATGAATTTGAAGTATAATGGATGTGATAACAGTCTTATTCAGATAAATATAATAGGACGTTTTTATGCAAACACTGGGAAAAAGTGGAGACGGTATAACGCGGGTTCTATTAAACTTTCAACTGCATACCACTTTATTTTTTCAAAAATAGTACTACCTTTGGCCACCAACTCGCCTGATGGTAAGCGACGGTGTTGTGAGGATGGAGCACGTATAACCAGAATAGATCTATTCACTCTTAAGTAGAGTGGATAGAATTGGGGAGAACGATGGTTGAGTTGTTGATGCAACTGCCCAGACCCGTCCCCCACATAGTTTGCACCGGACTACATCCCGAAATATCGTCCGGTGGGCCGCGGCCGAAGCCTCCAGAGCTGTGTTGCCTGTTTTGCAGCAACCAGGGGCCACGTGTAGGGATTCCATTTTAAGGGTGCACTCCTACGAACACAATGTCGTGGTGGCCGAATGGTTGCTTCGAATGGTGGGTTAAAACACACTACTGTGACTAATGTGACTTTTCCAATGTCATATGTACTTTCTTAGTATGTCTAAGACATTACAGACAACAACGGATAAGGAAAACTTTACGAGAAAATCTGGACTCAATGGTCTGAAATCGCCAACCCGCAGTGAGCTAGCGTCATGATCAATGCTCGTGCCTTCTCTGTATGAGAAGAGGCTCTACCCTGCAGTGGGACAGTTATGGGCTAGTTATGTTATGAATTCATCACGGTTGGTGCCTTGTGGGGTTGTGTATTCTCATTCTTCAATTCCTCAACTGATAGTCTTAGAATCCCATGCCGTAACATTCCCTGAGGGGGTAGGCAGAAGTGTATCTATTTGTACACTCACATTTCACCAGTCTTGTTATTAATTCTGTCTGACCCTTAGCCTATTGCCATCAACCGGGGCAATTCAAAGCTCCTGAGGATTGAGAATTGCCTCATAGAAATATCTAACAACATTGTCCTGACTGACCCGGGAAACGAACCTCTCGCTCAGAAGTCGCTCTTGTCGTGGCAGGTCTTGGTTACAATTTCCGGGTCGAGTATTCTGACAGGAAATTTTCAGTAGTACTTCGGAGTCAGTGTAGCAATAGGCTCACCATCTATTACTGCAGTAAAACTAGCATAATTCTGCCCATCCCTTCTGTATACAGGCGTGATGCTAAGTTATGTAGTATAATTCTGCTACATCTGACTGACATCAATATCTCTACGGTTTGTACATCCTTTGAATGAACTAATGTATTTTGATTGGCAAGAGACTCTCTCACATAAATACCTTTGACGGCTTTCACAAGCATTAGGATGTACAGCCAACGACAGAAATAGCTGAACACAAACAAATTTATAAAAGTTTGAACTCTGAAACTATCTATCTAACTATCAGAAGTAAATATAAACAGTACAATTTTGAATTTATTTATCTTATAATAATATCTTAGGTTTGCGCGATCACTACACATTATAATAAAACAACTTTTAACCGGATTAATCGCGTGTATAGTCAGTAGTCCTCCTGCGACCACGAACGCTGCGAAGTGTTCGAAACGTCAGGAAAAACAAAAAACCAATAATACATGCGATTAATCCGGTTAAAAGTTGTTTTATTATAATATTTATCTTATATTATATATATATAAAAAAAAAAAAAAATTGAGGAGCTCGTGGCTAAGTAACAGCCGCACAGATCGATCGGTCGAGGTTAAGCTGCGCTTGCCGCGGTTGGTCTGTGGATGGGTGACCATCTTTTCATACCGAGACCCCTCCGTGCCTCGGAGATCACGTTAAGCCGTCAGTCCCGGTTGTTAAATTAAGATCTATGACAGCCGTTACGGGTAGTCAGAAGCCTGAAAGTCTGACAACCAGTCATACCACGAGATATCGTGTTACCCAGTAACTGGGTTGTGGAGGTCAGATAGGCAGTCGCTCCATGTAAAATACTGGTATTAAGCTGAATCCGGTTTGACTGGAACCCGGCCCCAATGTAATTGGGAAAAGGCTAGGCAGATATATTATATATATAAAAATGAATCTCTATCTCTTCCGGTTGGACACCATAACAATAAAAATGTATTGTGTCTGGTGATTAAGCCAACAAATTACCTGTTTATTTAATTACTTTTCTTAATGCAAAATTGGGTAGCCATTAATGTACCTTACAAGAATATTTGAAACTTGTTTTAAACTGCCCAAAAAAGGAGTGTTAGGGTTGTGATGTGTATGTTTGTGATTTTCCTTATTCCACCACAACTTCTAAACGCCTGAACCGATTTAGATGATGGGGTATCGTTAGAATCCTTACATTGTCCCGGACATGATATTTTTGTCGTACGGAAAAGTTTTTAACGGGGCGGGTGAAACCGCGGACTAAAGCTAGTCTATACTATATAAACATTAATCCCTATTTCCCTTAGTCACGACATAACTTGAGAACGACTGCACCAAATTGGATAATTCTTTTTTTGTTGTGTTCGTTAGGTCGCAGGTTTTTACATAAGTTTTTTTATTAATCATACGGAAAGTTTTTAATGGTACGGGTGAAACCGCGGGGCAAAGCTAGTCATATTATAAATATCTACAGAAAATGCTAGAAGTATACAGAAAAATAAAAATACGGTCCTGAACAGAATCGAACCTGCGCCTCCCGCATAAATACTCCAGTCGCTCTGACCATTTGACCAAGCCATCTCGACCAACCCGGGAGGCGCAGGTTCGTATCCCGCTCACAACCATTTTTCACAAAATTATAATTTTAGTGTTCGCTAGAAAGATTTGTATGTATGAATTATGTATTTCATGATAATATCACAATAATAGTAGTCGTTTTGGTGCGTCATGATCGAATTCGGCCATTGACTGTGTACCATATTGCATCTCTGAGAAGCTACCTAATCGAATTGAAACCGAACTAAGAACACGGGTTATGGATTTGATTCGATTCCGTGGCTTCACGATTGACGAGCGAGTCGATTTCAGATTTCGAATAATATATACTTATTAATTAATTATACTTTAGCAGCATGCAATTTCAAAAACAATTAGAACGTGGAAGACTGATACATGTTGCGACGACCCCAAATAAATTGGGATAAGGGCAGGGGATTATGTAGCATCACGAAAGTATTTTCAAATGGTTAGGTTAGATAGACTTTAATTTTTTTACCTTACGGGATTTAATTATATATAAAATAATAAAAACAAAGAACATAGTATTGTTGACACCCGACCTGTAATCCTGCCTTCCCTAAATGGTGGTGATATCACCGAAGTAGATCGTTATTAAGGGACGACCCAAATACTATTTGTAAAGTGTCACAAAACCAAAAACACGAACACCTATTGTTAATGACTATAGAACCTCCTTTAAAAGTTTTTGTTTATGTAAGTTCTTAGTTTATTGAAATGAAGGAACATTTTTGACGACCGAAACCGAGCCAAAACATTAAAAAAATATTGTACACACAAAAAAAAATTACAAAAGAGTATTACAGAAGCAAACCTTTGAGCAATCGAAATATTAGAAAGAGACTATTTTGACTTAGACCTATTCTTAATTCAAGATAAATCTTTGAAAAGCATTAACGCATGCTTAGCGAACTCTAAAGTTATTATATTAAATGGAAAAAGAATACGGTCGCGAACAGGATTCGAACCTGTGCCTCCCGGATGAATACTCCAGGCGCTCTAACCACTAAGCCATCTCGACTCTCGACCAGAGGAGACTCGCGACCGTATTCTTTTTCTATTTAATATAATAACTTTACCTATTCTTAATTTAAGGTTAGTCATTAGTAAAAATACTAAATTGTCAGATTTTGTATTAGGAATCTTCTTTAAGTTGGAATACTAATGCAAAATCTGACTTTAGTAATGATACTAGTCAGACTTTGTATTACGAAGACTTTCGTCGAAATTTACCAATATCAAAATGCGTATTAAAATGTTTGCTTAATCTGAATCATAATAAAACATCTGACTCTCGTAATACTATCTACTAATTTGTAAATTTATTTTTATTAAACTTATCTGAACTGCCTCGTTCGAACATGAGGTCTTGGGTTCGATTCCCAGGTCGGGC
Organism: Xylocampa areola; assembly: GCA_935421205.1. NCBI lineage: Eukaryota > Metazoa > Arthropoda > Insecta > Lepidoptera > Noctuidae > Xylocampa > Xylocampa areola. The sequence goes on along the minus strand of OW285205.1, from coordinate 19,224,337 downwards.
AAAGTGTTATTGGGGTTTACTATTAGGAAATTCTCAGTAGCAGCTTGGAGTTTGGAATTGTGCCCGGTTGATGGCGATAGGATCACCACCTATTATATGGGACATAATAACAGCATTGGTGAAATGCGGGTATACAATTGTGTACACCTCTGCCTACCCCTTCCGGGAATACAGGCGTGATGCTATGTTATGTTAAACTTATCTAGACGAAACCTCAATTTAAAATCCAGCTGTTGTAATGACACTAAGCTGTCAAAGTCGATCCATGTAAAATATTAGTATTAAGTTGCATCCAGATAGACTGGAATCCAATCCGAACATATTAAAAAAAAAACTAAATTGTCAGATTTATTAATACAAAATCTGACTAGAATTAAAACCTGGACCACAAATAGACCACGTTTTGTAATAAGAGAGATCTAGTCTACAACAGTCAAGTTGTCCAATTATCAGATAAAGACCTAAATCTGACCATACAGTACAAATAAGACACAAGTATATGCTTGTCTTTTCCATTTTAAAAGACAAAAGCCTTAATTAGCGTTGGAACTTAAGTAGTACAAAGAACAATTTGATCTTATCAAAAACAACAGACGTCTTGACCCAAAAATATAATAAGGCTAAAAACATTCTCCGTATTAATATTGCTTGAGGCTTTATTTCTTAGGGCTGACACACATCTGGCAAAGCACAGCGTACAAGCTGTTCAACTGCCGAAACACTATCGACAAACTGCCTCATTTGTGTACTCTAGAGGTTGCAAGCACGGGTTGAATTCGTTTCCCGGGTGTTTGGACAAAGTGATTTTATGTTTTTATGTTAGAAAATCTCAGTAGCAGCTCGGAGTTTAGAATTTATTGTGCCCGGTTAATAGTAATAAACTCACACGAAACTTACTGCATCGGTGAAATGTTAAGAGCTAAAAATCCCTTAAGAGATACAGGCAGAACACTGTTTGAAAATGAATAAAATTTTAATAAAATAACTTAAAAAGTATGGTTCTCAACTATGCATCCAGTGTTTCGTTAGATTTAGGCTTTTATCATATAATTAAACAACTTCTTCGTCTTCACGGACACATAGACAACAATTTCAATTACGGTTATTTATAATTAAGCATAATAGATAGATAGCAGTTTTTATTACTATTTTCTAAGGAAATATTGATAAATAATAAAAACAGACGGAGCTCGAACTTATGACCTTTGAAAGTCCGTGTCATCGGTCTTCCAACTGAGCTATCGCGTTGCCTGTTTTATTCTATTAAATTACAAGTCCATTTCTATTCGTCTTAAGGAAATGCCTGGCATTATCTATTTAGCGATCATATACTGATTACTAAAGCAGTTTTTACTTAACGTTTGTCATTTATTTTGAAATCACAGACAGATGGTTCAATTTTTATTTAATTAAGGAGGAGAAAAATATTAACACAACTTCAAGTCCCTGGGAGCATTGCATTGTAGCGAATACAGGCGCAGTAACGCGACTACACAAATAGTGCGCTACTCCACGAACTACTCGTACCACTTTTGGACCCGAGTGACCACGTGTGGCCGGTCGCGCTAAAAACTTCGTGGGCTCTGCACTGCGACTCGTGAGATGGGCGCCGGCCTTTATCTGTACGTACTAATATGATTATTAGAAGGAAAATATTATTCTTTTGTCTCCCTTTTTTGTAGGGATAGAACCAAAGAATCGGCAAACAAAGCTTAGCTCATTTCAAACCGATGGCATACCTAATATCATACATTATATTTCTCTCGTAGAGCGTATCCTATTAGTCATATTTTATCATTAAAGGCATCGGCGGAAAATATATGTACAGGTACATCAATATATTACCCCTTCAGAAAATACAGCCGTAATGCTATAAGTAAAAGTTCCATTTTACAACACATCGAAACTAAATGACTTCACAATGATAACACGCGGCATCTGGACACAGACAGACAGAATGCTGACAAACAAACAGATCTTGTTTAGTAAATACTTCTGAATGTTCAACAAATGTCTTCCGTTAGAGTTTCTGTGAAACTCGCTGTAAATAAAGATAGGTAGTATGTGAGAAACTTGTCTTTATATGTTTCAGTAGGCGGGTAAAAACTTTGCTATAGTCTTCGTTTTAGGCTATTCAGAGTAGGTTACCCTGAGGCTACCCTGTAAATATACCGACATACTGCAGGTACCGAAGATTTTATCAGTATGTCTGAAGTATTGTGGGATTCATATAATTTTTTTTATACATGTTAAAGCCATGTTATGCCTATAATAATTAACAAAATTCAAGGAAACATTGAAAAATAGTAGATTGATAGATCTGTAAATGATTGCTAAATAAATATCACCAGGCGAATCCTCAAGACTTATACAAGGAGACTTGACATTTAATACACACAAACAACGACACGGTAGCTTGGTAGAGTGATGACACGGAATGTCAAGGGTCGCGGGTTCAAGCCCCGTTCGTGTCTATTATATTTCAATGTTTCCTTGAAAAATAGTTATTAATATTGTGGGATTTATGAATGATATTGTTTCGTATTCATTTAATCACAAATTATATAATTTTAATCTTCTTCTTATCTTCTAGCGAAAGTGAAGAGTGTGTGGCTTCACACACCATCGAGAACATCTCTCAGGTGTGCTGGTTGCCTCAGCCAATTTACACAAAACCTCAATGAATTATATACATACAACTTCCTCATATATCTCTCCGCCTAATTATGGAAATCGTATGAAAATCCGTTCAGTAATTTACCGCGTACAGACAGACAGACGCGGCTGGGGGGGCTTCTTTATAATATGTAGTGACAGCCGTTACGGATAGTTAGACGCCTGAAAGTCTGACAACCAGTCATAGCACGAGATATCGGGTTACCCAGTACTCCCAGGTTGTGGAGGTTAGATAGGCAGTCGCTCCATGTAAAATACTGGTATTAAGTTCCATTTGATTTGGCTGGAAGCCGACTTTAGTGTAATTGGGCACAGGCTAGGCAGATTGATTGAGTGGTTGTGATATAATTCTCACTCACACTGCAACACGAGATGAAATCACCCACCCACACTCACACGAACACCCTAATACGATACATATCCGAAAGCCAATAAGGAAACATGATCAAAATAAATGGCTTGTCAAATAAAATTGTGTTGGGTGTACTGAGCTCCTTTCTCTAGAGAATTAACCCCTTGCCACCCCGTCTCTAGAGAAAGAATGTGTTATTATTTTCCACATCGATTACTTTCCCGTTATGTTTTCGGTGTCATTACTGTGAAATTATATGGATTTTGTTTTTCAACATGGTAGGGAATATGGTTTGAGGAATTTGTTGTTTTCTTATAGTAGGTTTGTTGTTTATACGGGGTGTTCTATTCCCACACGAAGGCACAGCATCTAACCACATTATTTTAGTATAAACTAAACCTGAAAGTAGTTCGTTCGGAACCCCTCGAAGTTTTGAAAACAACCACAAGTATTGTGGGTGTTCTATTTTTTTTAGACTTGGCCTCTTGCATTTGACCCGTAGGGATTTGATCTACGTAACCGGACAATGACTATGGCGATGCAAATCAAATCAAAATTTCTTTATTCAAATTAGGCTAAAAATTTGCGCTTTTTGAACGTCAAACATTAAGACAGCCCCCAAGGGGTCATCCATAAAGTACGTCACACTAATTTCGTGATTTTTGACCCCTCCCCCGTCCTCGTCACAGTTGATCACACTTGTGAGACCCCCCTCCATAGTGTGACGTCACATATTTTGTAATTTTTCACATAGACATTATTAAATTAAAACATCAGGTCCGAAATTAGTTTTATTTCCTTTTTTTTTTTGTATAGTCAAAATCAAATCAAACTTAGATGTATTAGATTTTGAAATGTGACGTCACAAAACTTAGGACCTCCCACCCCTTGTCACATAATGTCACACTTCGTCGACCCCCTCCCCCCCTCTTAATGTGTGACGTACTTTATGGATGGTCCCCAATAAAGCCCACCCTTCATGCCATGCCAGTTTGATGCCTCTAGCCAGAGCATATTTTTATAAACTAAGCAACAGTGCTGACTAAGGGCGTCCCCTGCGGGACACGAGCCTCGGCTTCGGGCGTTGCTGGGGGGACAACTTGAGACTAGCTGGATCATATCAGTAAGTAGTTGTTCTATTGCTAGTACAGTTGTTATATACTGGTTTAATAACAACAAAGTGTATTTTTTCAACTTTCAAGATACTATCGAAATTAAAATGAACAATTTAACATCAATATTAAATGGAAAAAGAATACGGTCGCGAACCGGATTCGAACCTGCGCCTCCCAGATGAATACTCCAGGCGCTCTAACCACTAAGCCATCTCACGATTCCTGTTGGCGACCGTATTCTTTTTCCATTTAATATTGTAACTTTAGAGTTCGCTAAGCATGCGTTAATGCTTTTCAAAGATTTATCTTTAGGAATTCTACCAACTTTCAATCGAAACAGTTATAAGAATAATATAATAATAATAATATTCCACACAACGTCGTCTAGTCTCAAGCTAAGCAGAGCTTGTGTTATGAGTACTAGACAACTGATAAACATACTTATATATTTCTAAATGCATACATATTATAGATAAATTACACCCAGACACAGAACAAATGATCGTTCTCATCACACAAACATTTGTCCTGGGTGGGAATCGAACCCACGACCTCCGGCATAGCAGTCAGGGCTACTAACCACTAGACCAACAGGACAGTCAATAATGAAGTTAAACAATGACAAAATAAAACTATATCAGTTCAATATTTCGTAAAACAATTCATAAAATTAAATAAATAGGAATTACAGACACTGAAGGTCCTGATGCGTGTGAAGGAAGAGTTATTTCACCACCATAATTTATATATATATCCTTAATATTTGGAGAATAACACAAAAACTATATAATTATATAAGGTCCTAATTTATTAGGTAACCACATTTGAAGGGGTTCGCTTAAGCCAAGAATTGAACGGAAAAAACCAATTGTTTAAAATCACCATTGATATTTAGCAATTCAAAAATTACTATTCTAACGGCAAAGAATATGAAAAAAAAAGGGTAAAATAATTTTAAACTATGGATAAATTCTTACCATTTACACATTGAACTCTTAAAAGCAAGTTACTTAGTAACTTACCTTATATAGTAAAAAAAAAAACGTTATACCAATATCTTTCACAAACACCAAACACCACTAAAATGAAACACTTTATAAAAGCCATCATAAAACTAAAACATTTCAAGTTTTACCTTTTTGCTAATTGCTTCTTATTGTTGTTATGTTTGAGCTTAGTGTCGTCCAAGCTTGGTCTCGTCGGGGCTTAGTCTCGTCCGGGCTTAGTCCCACGAAGCTCACAGCCGTCTGGAACATAATTGTCATGATAAATATTTCAGCACGATTTAGTGATGTCTAATGGAGAGGGAAGGAAGGAAAAAGAGCTGCTATCTGATAATTTAAGTTTATTTTTGTAAAGGGAAAATTAATGCTGATTCTATTTTGGATTGCAGGTAAATTTATAAAATAACGTGGTTGCATTATTACCATCGCCGAATTTTTTTTTCTCATTACCTTGGTGCAGTTTATGTTCTATAATAAAAAATTATAAACATGTAGATAATTTTTACGCGGTTTTTTGACGTTTAGACCCAAACTATCGAAGAAACTATTATACGTACCTACATACTCAATACTATATTGCATTCCTTAATGTTATACAGGTGGTAGGCTTAGACTATGAGATCAAATTATGGACCCTGTCGGGCACAGCACAGTTAAGTAGAAGAGAGAATAAATGCATACTTTGCCAAAAAACTCTACTGATAATACCTAGCCTATAGTATTCATACGGGGGGGACAAGTACAAAACCTGCTCACAGCCGTAATTTTCTGTTCTGTTTAACCAATTTTTTGATCGCGTGATTTTCAACCATATCAACATAATAATTCGATTAAAATCCTAAAGCCGTTCTTTAATAACAGTAAGTATGCAATAAGGTTTAATTTCCCATGGGACGGCGCAGTCTCAAGAGAGCCATGGTATTCCTTTCACCTTGAATGCAGTGGTAAGCTGTCACTATATATGAATTAATAATGAAACCCCATAAGGCTATGTCACACGCAAGGAGTTAATAATAAAAATGCCTTATTTCACAAAAGCCTTCGTTTGTTATGGCTGAATTGGAGCAGAGAAATTAATTGCGTCGTTAGTCTAGTGGTCCCAGCGCGACTGCTGAGCATGATGTCTTGGGTTCGATTCCCAGGTCGGGCAAAGTGTTATTAAGTTTTTCTGTTAGAGAATTCTCAGAAGCAGCTCGGAGTTTGGAATTGTGCCCGGTACTTCGATGGGAATAGGCTCATCACCATGAGACTTCAGCACTGATGAAATGTGGGTATACAATTTGTGTACACCTCTGTCTACTGCTTCGGGGAATACAGGCGTGATGCTATGTATTGCACCAACATCAACGTTACTTTGTTGTTTTGACAGATGTATTATGTCAAACCTGTCAAAATAGGACAGTGGTACGTGGGTTGTGGTTACAATTGAGTGCAATTGGTTAACCCGATGGAGCCATAATTAACCAAAATTGGAATTGGAGTGCAATTGAGGTACCCTAAAATATACAGATAATTTATACCAATAAATAAAAATAAAGTATATAAAAATATAGTATGTGATTTCAAATTAACATAACATAACATAGCATCACGCCTGTATTCCCCGAAGGGGTAGGCAGAGGTGTACACAGTTGTACACCCATATTTGACTAGTGCTGTTATTAAGTCCCATGTAATAGACGGTGAGCCTATTGCCATCAACCGGGCATAATTCCTAACTCCGGGCTGCTACTGAGAATTTCCTAACAGAAAAACTCAATAACACTGCCCGACCCGGGAATCAAACCCGAGACCTCCTGATCAGCAGTCGCGCTTGGGACCACAAGACCAACGAGGCAGTTTTTTTTTTCTAATTAAATATCAATATTTAAGTTAAAAATGTTATTTACAATTATGACGCCTGTTCATAAATTACTGGTTTTGGATACAAATATTGTAAAGCATTATCGCATGCTTATAAATGTACAACCTTCTCTGCCTATGGTTTCGGAGAACCACCCCATTGCTGTATGGGTACCTACAAGTATGTTATTTTAAAACGTGAACCAAAAAAGTTCTGGATAACACGAATTTAAAAGCAAAACAAAAAAGGCTACGCAAATACGGGTAGGCACCATTTGTGTGATTGCCTCTGAAATCTGAATGCAAAAAATATTTTTCGATAGCCGTTTGTTTTGTGTGTCGCAAAAACTGTTGAATGGGTTTTGACGAGGATTGAATTGATTGAAAGACTAACTATGTATGTACGGTACGCAGATGTGGGCTTTGGCACTCGCAAATCGCAGCGTATTGTGCCGAATCTAGTTTTTATTACTATCTAATCTGCCATCACATCATCATCAACCTATAGGAGTCCAGACAAATCGAATCGTTTATTTCAATTAGAACATTTACAGGCACTTTTGAATTCTTAGAAACTAGTTGTCACGTTCCAAAGTGTAGACTCCTATAGAGAAGAACGGACAAGAAACTCCAGTGGTGAATATAGGCATCAATCTGCCTAACCATTTCTCAAATACGTTGAGGTCGACTTCCAGTTTAGCCGAATGCAGATTAATCTCAGAAATCTGCTAAATCTAAGTGGGACTGGGTCGGACATGTCTGCTGCATGTCAGATGAGCTGTGGGCTAAAAGAACCACCGATTGGTTACTATTAAGCGCTGGGTGACATCGCAGTAGACCAAGGCGAAGATGGAGAGAGAAACTTGATTCCTATAGAAAGGACTGGCCATTAACAAAGCACAGAAATGTGTGGAAGAAAGAAAAGAAGGCCTTTGCCTCACAGTGGGACAATATCAGCTAGATGGATAGCTACCAGTATTTTACATGGCGGGACTGCCTATCTGGTATCCACAACCCAGTTATTAAGTAACATAATATTGATAAATCTTTCAAACGAAAAAACGCATATAAAGTAATATTTTTTGTAGAAAGAAAATTTTTGTCACCTGTGTAAGTACTGAATAAATTAGCGATGACGTCACCAAAAGATAAAAGATATGTTAAAATAAGGAAGAAGAATGCAGACTAGTGAGCAGAGGTCGAGATAGCATAATGGTCAAAGCGACCGGAGCCGAACCGATCCAGGAGGCGCAGTTCACATCCCGCTCACGCCCGTATTTTTCTGTCCACAAAAAATTATTACTTTAACATGATATTTTGTGGTAACTGGTTATTAATGATTCAGGCATCTGACTTCCTGTACTGAATAATCATCTATTCAGAGACCGAATAATCATCTATTCGGGGGCCGAATAGTCATCTATTCAGAGGCCGAATAGTCATCTATTCGGAGGCCGAATAGTCATCTATTCAGAGGCCGAATAGTCATCTATTCGGAGGCCGAATAGTCATCTATTCAGAGGCCGAATAGTCATCTATTCAGAGAATGATTAGTCATCTATTCAGTATTGACGTCCCCACAAGACGTGTTAATGTGGAAGAATAATTGGAAATACTGAGCAAAAGTCATGATAGCTACGTTGGGAGAGCGCCTAGAGGATACATCAGCGCCGCGAAGGCGCGGGTTTCAATCCTGCTCACCACCCTATTTTCGCCATCACATAAACTTTTTGAATTCCCTTTGAGTATGGAATACGTCAACTAATCTTTTCTCGGTGATGTAAATAATGACTACTGATGGGCAGTTCGTTTATGACTTTACAAAGTTACAATGTTTAGCCTTGGTTGCCACAGTGCATACTTGCACAAACAAGTCTTGTTCTTGAAGATAATATAGTTCAAGGAGGACTCGATTCTAAGGATATTGTAACAGGGATATTAAAGATATAACTTTAATATTATATTAGTTTCATATACGGATAGGGATATGACATTATTTCGGAATATCCGATAGTTTCGAATAGTTTAAGTCACGGATATTAGATTTTTGAGGAATAGTAAAGGGAAAATACATAATGATTTGAGCCCATTTATAGTTTATCATTTTATCACTACAATGAAATGAAAATGTAGGGAAAAAATAATTAATTTAAGTCCCATGCTTCGATCATTATTGAAAAACATAAGTGATCGAAGGTCCCATGTCATAGGAATCTGTTGCGATCTACTGAGCTCAATTCCAAGCTCCGGGTCACTACTGAAAATTTCTTAAAAGAAAAACCCAATAACTTTGCCCGATCTGTCTAATCGTACCCAAGATCTCATGCTCAACAGTCGCGCTTGGGACCACTAAACCGACGAGGCAATTGTTTAATACTAGATAGTATTTCGAAACGGCATAGTTACAACAATGATTGTTACTGGGGCATCCTGTGTGTATTGTAATTGATACAAAAATGTACAATTGCAAACGCATGAAAGACAATACAATAACCAACAATTATTCGTACTGATTCTGTTAATTAATATAATGTTGCTGACGTTATAATTACGAAATTGAGATACCTCCTCTCAATTTCGTAACTTATCTTTATTTAGTTATATGAAAAGTTACTATATTTAGTGTTGCCAGTACAACTTTATCTAGTTTAATGATAGTAATTTAGTGTTGCCAGTAAGTACAAGCAAAAGCACTATACTCGCGACAATTTAAGAAGTCCGCTTTGACGTTTTTTTTTAAGTGCGTTTTTCAATTTAAAGTTAAACTTGAGGTTTACGAATGATACTCGTTGTTACAGTGTATGGGTAACATAATAATTATTTAGGATAAAGAATTTGATTTTTCAATTTCTTACGTAGACGTACAAAGGTAAAATGAGAAACGTCAAATCGGACTTCTTAGATTGTCGCGAATTTAGTTTCAAACACATTATTTCCATGACTTTTTTGACAGAATGTATGTATTATAATCCAAAAGTACTGCCTCATTGGTTTAGTGGTCGCAAGGACAATCGAGCGTGAGGTCTTAAGGTCAATTCCCGGGACAGGCAAAGTATTATTTTTCTGTAAGTAAATTCTTAATACCAGCTCGGAGTTTGGAATTGTGCCCGGTTGATAGCAAGAGGCTCACCTACCTCTTACATGACACCTAATAACAACGTTGGTGTAATATGGGTGTACTGTACACCTCTGCCTACCCCCTAGGGCACGGTAAAATGGATTTACATCTGTTTTTTTTATGTATTAAGTTCCTTTGTCATTTAAATAATTTGTAAATGAAACATCTTGGTCGTAATCAGTGACCTGCACTGAGCTGATGTGGTGATCAATGCTCGTGCCTTCTCTCTATGAGAAGGGGCCCTTGCCCAGCAGTGGGATACTTATGGGCTGGATATATAGATATATTTTGTATCGACTGCCTCGTTGGTCTAGTGGTCACAAGCGCGACTGCTGAGCGTGAGGTACTTGGTTGGATTCTCAGGTCGGGCAAAGTGTTATTGGATTTTTCTGTTAGGAAATTCTCAGTAGCAGCCCGGATTCAGGAAGTTGGTAGTGTGATACTCCCGTGCTTCGGAGGGCACTTAAAGCCGTCGGTCCTGCGCCTTATCTCTCTCCGTCTGTGTCGGATTGCCGTCCCATCGGAATATGAGGGTGAAAGAAGAGGGAGTGCACCTGTGTTTGTGCATACACTTGTGCACTATCTCCTGCGTACTTGGTTAATCTCCGTGGAGATAGGCCGCCATGACCGATATACGGTCGGGAGGAGTATTATAATATTGTGTATATATGCAAATAAGTGTTAAGATGTTATAGTAAATTAGGTGTGCCCTGCAAACGTTGTTCTGCCATATAATTTTTCTATATAGGGACACCCTAATCACCTAGGGTTATAAAAAATAGAAAGAAAATACCTAGCAAATAAACACAAAAAAAAATAAAAAAATCGGTCAAGCCATTTCTGAGGAGTTCGATATCAAACAAAGTGAACGCGATTTTTATATATTAGATTTAAATAACTTCATGCTGACAAGGTAGGTGGTAAGGCAGACATTTATTACGAATGCCTATTAATTGATAGTCACAGAAAATGTAATTTCAATACTTACATGATTACGAATGAGCTCGAAAAACAATTTTCGGCGAAACTCAACAAGTAATTAAAACAAACACAGTCAAAACCGTTAATGCCGTCAAATATTCAACCTATATTTTTCATAGCGCGACGTACTGGACTCACCGCAAAACTAATTTAATTATCACTAATTCGATTACCTCAATAAGCTCCCGTCTGCCCTCCACTCACACATTCAAATACGCACACGCACACATATACGAAAGAATACACACACAACCTCGAAAACACGAAACTCCTGACGTATTTTATCCTATTCGATTTTCAAAACTCGGATTAGAACGAACTATTTTGAAACTAGCGAGCGCGTTCGAAATGTAAACTTTTATTTCTTCTTTTTCCGTGTCCTTTTTTTGTTGTGATTATTGTAGATGGTTTTTAAACTTTTCGTGTATTTTTTATGTTTGTTTTTTTCACTGTGTACTGTAATGAATAACGTACCGTCTGTCTTGAGTGCCAGTGCCACTATACACAGGCCTCGTATGCTCGCTACCGCGTTCTACGCTCTAATTGACCAAGAATGTATCATGCAACTTCTGATATTCTAGCTTTGTAGTTCTAAAAATAAAATAGATGTCCATTTGCATATCTACTATTATTGCGTGATTTGGCACGGTATTTAGAAATTTTAATTTTAAAATTTTCATGCTATTTTGCATGTTGTTAAATATTATTTTATTTTATTATTTTTTATGTCTCTCTTGTTTTGAATTTTCATTAATTATTTGGCCATCAATAGGCATTGAAGTCTGACCTACAGTAAACGCATACCATTAGTCATTGCATAAACACAGCCAGTCACGTTCGTCTACTATATAGTGTTTACCTAACATAATGAGGATTATAGATACCTATCTATGTAATGGTTACGACTTTACGAGTATTACAATCTCAGGTATTATTCGACATGTACATCGGATGGCCATGACCTTCTTGACAAATACTAATTACAACTCTACTTTAAAATTAATACTGTATGCTATTTTTTTATATAAATATAATATAATTAACTACTAAACAAGTATATACATAAATAAGTCTGCCGTCTTGTTAACGGTTTAAACTTTTCAATAATTCTTGAGTGATTTGTATGTGGATTTAGAACGTAACACAAAAGAAGATAACCTATAACTAAAAGCACAAATCAATTGAAACAAAATCACCAGTCTCACTAAACCACTCAAAATCACCAATCACACTTAACCCCACCAAAACACCATTAAAGAATCTCAAAACACACGGAGCTAAACAAAATAATTCAAAATACTAATTAAAAAAATTCTCACATACAGTCTTGTGCCGACCAGCCGACTCAAACAAGGGCCTCGCACACTTGCATAGCTAATAGACGCACACATGCGCGTGTGTACGTGTATCGGTGATGGTGGATGCATATTGACCGTTTAGTATTATGAGTTAGGTTAGCGGAGTGCGTTCGCCTTGTTGTACGGGATTTATTTTGACGGATGGCATTCGTCGAACTTCCGACTGTTGAAGGATAGTTGAAAGAGGCTGATTTGACCTGGAGAGGCTCGGTTATAATCTTTGTGGTCAAATAGTTGTAGAAACTTCAAAGACACTCGTTATTTTACGTTTAAATGGCTGGTTATATACCCAATTCAACGATCAATAGCTGCTTCATTAGTCGTGGCCGTAAGCGTTGTTGCTGAGCGTGAGGTTCTGGGTTCGTTTCCCGAGTTGCGCAATGTGTTATTGGGTTCAGATAACTATTAGGAAATTGTCAGACTTAGGAAGTTCGCGGCGTAACACCCCCGAGTTTCGTAAAACATGTAAAGCCGTCTGTCTGTTTTGGCTGCATCTGATCTCTCTCTGATTGCGACGCATTGCTGTCCCATCGGACTATGAGAGTGAAGTAAGAAGGAGTACAACTGTGTTTGCGCATACACTTGTATACTATAATATCGCTTGCTTACTAGGCTAATCTCCGTGGAGATAGACCACCGTGACCGAAAATTCAGTCGGGCGTATATTAATATACGATCAAACGACTCTCTTCAGCTTTCGTCATTCGAAATGCGAGGAAAGTTTCACATACCTCATCTTTTTTTAAATATCGCGCTATTGTATCTACTTGCATTTTTTTCTATTATAGTTAAATGTGTCAATTCATTTCGTTTATTTAGTTTCTGAACTGTTTTCTTCATAATTATTTTGACCTATATTTTTCGCACGAACATAAACATGAGATGCAGAGAAATGAGGTTGATGTTTGTGACGAGGAAAGTTTTAAGTAGATATCTATGAATGTGGATGGCTACACAAGTAGAGGATAACCAGAACACGTTGGATGGTTTGCGTAAAAGATGATATGGCTAGAAAAGATGATATGGCTAGAAAAGATGATATGGCTAGAAAAGATGATATGGCTAGAAAAGATGATATGGCTAGAAAAGATGATATAGCTAGAAAAGATGATATGGCTAGAAAAGATGATGTGGCTAGAAAAGGAGAGACTACTGAGGTGACTGCTGACAGATGTATGGAAGAAAAAGGCTGCGCTTACCGCATTTAAATTGAGATGAGGGCAGGGGGATGGTGACCATATTTTTCTGACGAATTCTTCTTCTTATCGTGTGGTTGATGAACAACCTAGTGTCAGATTTTAAACCATCCGTAGGTCTCTGACATGGCTTTACACACCAACGCGAATATCTCTCAGGTGTGCTGGTTTCCTCACGATGTTTTCCTTCACCGTTATAAGCAAGTGATAATTAATTTATAATACGCACATGACTTCGAAAAGTCTGTGGTACATGCCTTAGATTTGCGACCTTTGACTTGTCAGTCCAACGGTCATACCACTAGGCTATCACTGCTAAAAACTGACGAATTTAAAGCCGCAGAAAAATAATATATAAAATAAATCCCGCCTTTAATTAAACAATGTAAACACGCACCATCCTCACAGAGGCACCAGGTAAATGATTCGTGTCATGCATGCATGTATCACAGGTGCAAACTGACATACATAGACATACATTTTACTATAAACCCTTATAGAAGTGTCGATGGGATGTGATTATTTCTAGCAAGGCTGAGTAGAGAGTTGATTAGACGATGAACCGTTAATGGTTTGATTATTATCGGGGGTGCGAATGAGGTAGCATATTTTTCTCTGGAATAACGTTAACTTTACTTAACTGTAATTTATTTTAGAGGTTTATTACATAACTGACATGAGGGCATTGATTCAAATATCAATTCCTAGATAACTGCAATGTTTTTTCCTGCTTATTTTTTTTATTTTCTTTATATATGGACCTCCAACAGAGGATACACACAACACAATATTATTTAAAGTTATTATATTAAATGGAAAAAGAATACGGTCACGAACAGGATTCGTCGCCATAAGACGTGTTAAAATATGGAAGAAGAATTCGCGGTGGTGAGCAGAGGTCGAGATGGCTTAGTGGTCAGAGCGCCTGGAGTATTCATCCGGGAGGCGCAGGTTCGAATCCTGTTCGCGACCGTATTCTTTTTCCATTTAATATAATAACTTTAGAGTTCGCTAAGCATGCGTTAATGCTTTTCAAAGATTTATCTTGAACAATATTATTTATTACGAGGTACAGGTTTTTATATGGTGTGCTCCTCTAATAGGCATGATGGCAGTATTAAAGAACCAAAGAATAAGTGGTTGTAGAGGTAAATATAGACACAAAGGATTCAGAAAAATTACCTAGTTTTATTAAAAACATTAAGATTAATAAGATTTTCAATAAAATAAAAGTATAAAATTCGGCAATCGGCCATGTTGACTGAAACGTCAATCTCAGCGAATAACATCGTCACGCCTCAGTCAAATGTCGCAGGCATTATGCATCGCAGTACATTATGGTTTCAACTTATGTCAAATATGCTGAGGCATGACGTCAAAACGGCGCCATAACACCCAGCATCGTTTTCGCGGTTAAAGCAAATGAGATAGATTAAAATGCAATAATTTGTGTTGAAACTTAGTTTATTGCTGAAATAATGTGTTTTTTGGATATAGTAGACGTGTACCTACTTACGCGTACCCCTATAAAAGTTCAAAATCTGACATCATGCCTATTATGGGAAGCCACAGCATGCACTACTTAATACCTAGGTAAACAATTTGGATTAATGAGCTAATGATTGAATTTATGTAATGTGTGACAATTGACATATGTAATATGAAGTTATTAATTATTTGTCCTCTAAAATCGAAATAATATTATTGAAATTATAAATAACTATAACATAGAGAGAAAACATAAAAAAGTGCCTTATGAAAACAGCAGAAGTGTTAGTAGTAACATAATTATTTCATTTGATTTATCTGCTTACAATCTCTCTAGATATCTCTGGAGGGGCTTGTGGCTAAGTTACAGCCGCAGATCGATCGATGGAGGTTAAGCTGCACTTGTCGAGGCCGGTTTGTTAATGGGTGATCATAATTTCCTATCGAGAGCCCTCCGTGCTTTGGAGATCACGTGAAACTGTCGGTCCCGGTTGTCCTATAAGTTCTATGACAGCTGTTACGGTAAAGTTACAATATTAAATGGAAAAAGAATACAGTCGCGATCAGGATTCGAACCTGCGCCTCCCGGATAAATACTCCTCGGTTCGGTCACCTGTATAGTCATGTACCTTACATTGAGTACTGTTTTAGTTTAAGTTTACTCTGCACTGAGTCTAAAATAAATAATTTCTTTCTTTCTTTCTTTCTTTCTATAGGTACTAAATTGATTGCAATGACGTCGCCATAAGACGTGTTAAAATATGGAAGAAGAATTCGCGGTGGTGAGCAGAGGTCGAGATGGCTTAGTGGTCAGAGCGCCTGGAGTATTTATCCGGGAGGCGCAGGTTCGAATCCTGTTCGCGACCGTATTCTTTTTCCATTTAATATTGTAACTTTAGAGTTCGCTAAGCATGCGTTAATACTTTTCAAAGATTTATCTTGAGCTGTTACGGTAGTCAGAGGCCAGTCGTATCACGAACATACCCAGTAAATTGATCGTGGTTAGATAGGCAGTCGCTCCATGTAAAATACTGGTATTAAGATACATTCGATTTGACTGGTAGCCGACCCCAATGTAATTGGGAAAGGGCTAGGCAGACGATGTTAATTGAATTCTACTGTAGTTTTAATCTTTAAAGATCCGAAGTCATAGATAAGAACAGTAAGGCCACTTACCCTCGTGACCTGTCTCTAATTACGAGCAATTGTGGTCTTTGACCCCAAATATTATTACTGTGTATCACTACAGGAAAGAACATAACATAGCATCACGCCTCTATTCATTAAAGGGGAAGGCAGAGGTACACATAGGTACACCTACATTTCACAAATGCAGTTATTAAGTCCCATGTAAATAAAAGATGTTGAGCCTAACGCCATTAACCTACAATTCTAAACTCCGGCTAGTGAGTATTTTGAACAGAAAAACCAATTAGCATTTTGCCCGACCCGCGAATCGAACTCAGGGCCTTATGCTCAGCAGCCGTGCTTGTGACCATTAGGCCAATTAAGCAGTCCTAATTACAGCGTAATAATAAAATGAAGGTATTTTCTTATTTTAAACAGTTTCGTGAGAAAACCAGCTCACCCTTAATCTACATACAGTTCTACACTCTGGGCTATTACTGAGAATTTTCTAACCGGGAATCGAACCCTGGACCTCTCGCTAAGCAAAATTGTGACTAGTAGAGCGTCTCAATCGACACGTCTATACAGGAAGGAATGGGGAGATTACTTATTATGGATGGCCCGCAAATATATGCACATACGCAAGCGGTGAAAATTCAGACTACCACCAACTACTGTACACCGAGTGCAGTGTCGGTGGCGGACACTGCACGGTCTAACAGCTCCTGATGATGCCCCGTGGAGGGGCGAAACACGTGTAGAGTAGTTGGCGGTAGTCGGAATTTTCACCGCTTGCGTATGTGCATATATTTGCGGACGGGCGGGCGGTGCACAGGTAATGCATGTCTACCCTCAATTTTGTGGAAGTAGCTAGATATTGTATTTATTTGCATCCATTGTAATGGACTTCCGCAAAGTAACGCCTGAATCTATTCAAGATTACTTATTGAAAATATCGTGAGGAAACCAACACACCGCAGAGATATTCTCGACGGCGTGTAAAGGCATGTCAGAGGCCTACAGGTGGTTTAAACTCCGATACTAGCTTGTTCATCCTACTAATATTACAAATTGACTACCTCGTTGGTCTAGTGTCGAAAGCGCGACTGCTGAGCGTGAGGTCTTTGGTTCGATTCCCAGGTCGAGCAAATTCGGGCAAAAAGTATTGAATTTTTCTGTTAGGAACATCTCAGAAGCAGCCCGGAGTCAGGAAGTTGGTGGTGTGACACCTCCGTGCTTCGGAGAGCACGTAAAGCCGTCGGTCCTGCGCCTGATCTCTCTGGTCGTGTCGGCTTTCCATCCCATCGGAATATGAGGGTGAAGGAAGAGTGGTGCACTCCACTTGTGTTTGCGCATACACTTGTGCACTATAATATCTCCTGCGTATTTGGCAAATCTCAGTGGAGATAGGCCGCCGTGACCGAAATACGGTCGGGAGGAGTATAGTATATAATATTACAAATGCGAAAATTTGTGAGAATGGATGGATGTTTGTTACTCTTTCACGCTTTAACTGTTGAACGGCATTGGATGAAATGGCACACAGATAGTTTATAACCTAGATTAAAACATAAGATATTTTTTATTCTGACTGGACTTAATTCTGAAGTCTATGCAGACGAAGTCGCGAGCAGAAGTTAGCCAACTATACGATAGACATAAGATTAATTAATCTAATTTAACCATACTAATATTATAAATGGGAAAGTAACTCTGTTTGTTTGATTGTTACCTTTTCACGACTAAACGGCTGAATGGATCGTAATGAAATTTGGCAAGGAGATAGATTGGACCTTGTAGACGGACATAGGCTACCTTTAGTCACGCAGACAAAGTCGCGGGCACCAGCTAGTTATTTATATAAAGAACTATTGGCTTTGTGGTTCTACATACAAGTGGTTTCAATTTCTGTGGTTAAGGTTTTGATTTCACAGTTGAAAAATTAGGTCTTGTGATGTTGCAAAGTTAGTAATATTTAGTTAAATTTATAGGTTGTCGTGGTGGCCGAGCTGTTACGGGTCCGCCTCCTGAGCCACAAGTTATGAGTTCAAACCTGGCATGTACCAATGTGACTTTTTCAATGACATATGTACTTTCTTAGTTACTCTAAGACATCACAGACATACGGTGAAGGAAAACATCGTGAGGAAACCTGGACTTGGTAGTCTGAAATCGCCAACCCACAGTGAGCTAGCGTGGTGATTAAGCTCGTGCCTTCTCTGTACGAGAAGAGGCCCTTGCCCTGCAGTGGGACAGGGCTGGTTATTTTTTATGTCAAACTAGTGGTGAATGGGCCCGTGGCTAAGTAGCAGTCGCATAGATTGATCTTTCGAGGTGAAGATGTGCTTGCTGCGTTCGGTCTGTGGATACCATAATTTTATAACGAGACTCCTCCGTGCCTGGAAGAGTTAAGCCGTCGATCCCGTTGTTCTTGGTTGTCAAATTAAGACCTATGACATGACAGCCGTTACAGGTATTCAGAGGCCTGAAAGTCTGACAACCAGTCATACCACGAGATTTCGTGTTAACCCTGTAACTGGGTGGTGGAGATCAGATTGGCAGTCGCTCCATGTAATATACTGGTATTAAGCTGCATCCGGTTTGACTGGGAGCCAACCCCAATGTACCTAGTTGGGAAAAGGCTAGGCACAGATATCAAACTAGTGGTGGTGGTGGTGGTGTGAACTGCAGGTGGTTCACTGTGTACCAAATTTCACCCAAGCTCGTTCAGCCGTTTTTACGTGATTGAGTAACAAACATACAAACTTACACATGTATACCAATTGAAGTGTCTGTTTGTAATATCAAAATAAATGCAGACAATAATATTGGTTTTCGGGACCACTACACATTACAACAAAAAAAAAACGCATTAATCGCGTGTATTATTGGTTATTATATTTAATGGAAAAAGAATACGGTCACGCGCAAGATTTGAACCTGCGCCTCCCGGATTAATACTCCAGGCGCTCTAAACACTAAGCCATCTCGACCTCTGCTCGCCACTGCGAATTCTTGGTCCACATTTGAATACGTCTTAGTGGTCAGAGCGCCTGGAGTATTTATCCAGGAGGCACAGGTTCGAATCCTGCTCGTGACCGTCTTTTTCCACAAATATTTATAACTTTAAAAGAGAACTTGAAATTAGACAGAGACGAACAGGCGAGACAGTAGCTCAGTTGTAAGACCAATGTCACGGCATGACAAGCGTAAAATTCGAGTCCCGTTCGTGTGTATCTATGATTTTTAAATATTCCTCTGAAAATTTTAAAACTAACTTTAATTTTTTGTTGTGTTAAAGCAAGTAATAGTAAAAAATCACTTCCTAGTTATCAATTACGATTTATGGTTAAGTAAGAGTGCCGAGGTTGGGTTCCGGATGAGCGGTTGTTGCGTGATGAAGCACCGTTGTTACATAAATACATACATAAAGATATTGTTTGCACTAATTGGGTAAGTAGAATTGTAAGTAAGGCTAGCGTTTTGCATTAAAATACAGGTTTTATTAGTGTTGTTCTCAAACGTATGGTATGGAATACTTGACGTAACGCGTAATGTGTGAAGAATTTTCGTGTATGAGGCCGTTTCGCTTTCGGCTTCCCCCACCGCCGCACGCGAAGTGTCACAGTTCTCACTCAAGTAAACGAATTCTTTCAACCATTAGCTATTGAGTGTTATTAAAATTTGAATGTATCCGATAGATATATAGCTGTAACACCAAGCTATATCCCCTGATTTAATTATCATCAGTTTTTTTAATTACCTCTGACTATGCAAGTAAATTTAAAGACGTATTCACGTCAAAATTTTAATAATTTATTACCTAACAATAATTCATATTTAGAACCACATTAATGATGTAATGTAAACCACAATATACATGAAACAGAGACAGTCGTGTCGTATTGAACTATACATAAAGTTAGTGCACACAGCAGTGTCGTATTACGTACACTTATGGCCAACTGTATGGCGTATTGTACCACTTCTAGTTCTGGACTTTATAGTTTTAGGGCTGTCACTTAAATCTGCACATTAGATTTGTTAGTATAATGACTCTATACATCATTATATTTTATTATCGTAAAAAATTAAGGGCTTGTTCAGTAGCTGTCGGAGAACATCCTATTGAAAAAAAAAAAAACGACCAATATTGTTAAAGTTTTAAAATATTCGATCTCAAAATTTGCTAAATTGGCTAAGAGCGGGTGCGGGAAGTTGAAATTAACTGATAATACGTATTATGATTCAAGATAAATCTTTGAAAGCATTAACGCATGCTTAGCGAACTCTAAAGTTACAATATTAAATGGAAAAAGAATTCGTGGTGGTGAGCAGAGGTCGAGATGGCTTAGTGGTCAGAGCGCCTGGAATATTTATCCGGGAGGCGCAGTTTCGAATCCTGTTCTCGACCGTATTCTTTTTCCATTTAATATTGTAAATTTGAATTTGAATTTGATTTGAATTTGAATTTGAATTTGAATATATTTTTTTAGCCCACAATATTTTCTTTCGACTCAGGTTTTGTATTTTAATTCTTAATTTAAAACCTGATAATAGTTATCATTTATAAAGTCAAATTTTCTAATCTTACTATTTTCAGAATAAAGTATTTAATACATTATTGTATACTCGAAATAAATAGACCTCAGTTTTAATAAGAGGAATAAAGTTCCACTTTATTCCAGTTTATTCCACTTTATTAGTGTTGATTATTTTGTTAAGGGATTAAAAAGGAATTGAAATACAAACATTAAAGTTATAGTATTTTGTTATAAAAAAATCGGAACATGAGAGGGACTTGCTACCATTCTGCTGCAGCATATATTCAAATTAAATATTCGTACTTAATCATTAGCAGTTCCTATCTCATTAAGATTTATTCTTGTTTTAATCGCCTCAAAATATTCACACACAGAGATATTTTATAATAATCAAAAAAAAATTATAAAAGGTTAAAATAATTTTCTGTCAGTGCTTTTCGATTTGGTGTACAATAAAGTATATATTTAAATAAATAAATAAGGAATATTATAATTCAAGATAAATCTTTGAAAAGCATTAACGCAAGCTTAGCGAACTCTAAAGTTATTATATTAAATGGAAAAAGAATACGGTCGCGAACAGGATTCGAACCTGCGCCTCCCGGATGAATACTTCAGGCGCTCTGACCACTAAGCCATCTCGACCTCTGCTCACCACCGCGAATTCTTCTTCCATATTTTAACACGTCTTATGGCGACGTTATTGCTATCAATTCAGTCCCTATACGGGTGACCGAACCGACACGACTAACCTTGCAGTTAATACAATGTCGTAAAGAATGCAATTATCTTAATAATTCAAGATAAATCTTTGAAAAGCATTAACGCATGCTGCATGCATGCATTAATGCATGCGCAGGTTCGAATCCTGATCGCGACCGTATTCTTTTTCCATTTAATATAATAACTTTAAGGAATATTATATATCAAATTTATTAATGGTAGCTTGCCAACCCTACAACAAACAATTGTAGTGACAATGATTGTTGTGCCGTCTCGCAGACAAGGGTTCCTACACAATGCCACCTCACACTGGACTATTGATTTAACATAGTTTTGAACACCTACTATACATATCCATATCATGATATAGCGTCATATAATCACGCTTGTATGCAGGGGTGTACACAGCTATAAACACACATTTCACCAATGTTGTTATTAAGTCCCATGCAATCGGTGGTCTGCCTATTTTTTTTATTTATTTAATTATTATATGCTTTATTGTACACCAGAAATAGGTAATAACACACACACAGAAGAAATAAAAGTACAATGGGCGGCCTTATCGCACACGGCAATCTCTTCCAGGCAACCTTAGGATGGAGAAAGTGGACTTGGGTAACTATTTGAGGTAGTACGTGGTGTACATACATAATTATAATAAATACAATACGACAAATATACGTAACAAGTTTAAATAGAACATAATATTATTATTATTACTATCATGTATAAATAAAATATATAAATGCAAACGATGTGGAAAATGAAATAGAGTATACTAGCATCGAAAACAGCTATGTGGTAAGATAATGTTCTTTCACAAGATTCTTAAACACTGGTAGTGACTGGGCATGACGTATAGAAACCGGTAGAGCATTCCACAAACGTGCTGCTTGGATGGCAAAGGATTTGTCGACGAATTTTGTGGAATGCACTGGCATTTTAATCCTTAAATTCTCTGATGATCTCAAGGTACGTGTATGGGTGTCACTTAGGAACTGTCTGTAGGCCTATTGTCATCTATCAGGCATAACTTACCGTGGGAGGGCCATGCTTCGGCACGAATGGGCCCGCTCAACCGGAGTGATACCACGGCTTCAGAGAAAACCGGCGTGAAACAACGCTTGCGTTGTGTTTCGCCGAGTGAGGGTCCCGGAGGCCCAAACTCTTTAAAAGGCCGGCAACGCACCTGCGACTCCTTTGGGGTTGCGGGTGTTTATGAGCGGTGGTAATCGCTTACCATCAGGTATCAATCCCACAAAAAAAAACTAAAATTCCGGGCTGCTGTTAAGAATTTCCTAACAAAAAAATCCAATATCACTTTGCTTGACCTGAGAATCGAAACCAAGACCTCATGCTCAGCTGTCACGTCTGAGAACAATATACCAACGAGGCAGATATGGATAGTGATAAAACTGCTTGCGTTGTTATAGTGCTCGCAAAAAGATCCGACCGAGGTATTCAATTCCGGGGTCTGGCAAAGTGATATTGAGTTTTTCTCTATTAGCCAGTTCTCAGTAGCAGCCTGGAGTTTTGAATTGACCCGTTTAATGGCAGTGGTATATAAAATGTGGTCTCAGGTGCGTAACTGGTTAGGTGATGAACTACTCTAGTCCATCAATCGCAGACTAAATCTTATGGTGACCGCAGATCATTTTTGCTTCTTCAGCGTCTTTTACGTAAGATTTTGCTTGTCTCTCCCTCTCCGGCGCAACTTTCACGAGTATTACCACCTCGCAAAAGGTGATGATGGTATTCCAAGCTTTCATTTTCATTTATGTATCGGATCACAGCCAGAAATGAGAGATCACCCGCCCCTATAACTCTGTCACCCGTTTTGTTTTATTTCTAAACACACGAAAAAATGGGTGAAAAAATATATACAGGTTGAATTTTTCAAGAGGGCGTGATGGCCAAATCCGAAACTATAAGGAATATCGAAAAATACATAAAGAAGTCTCAGCAACACTATGGGATTGGTGTAAAAATACAGTGCGTGTTTCTTTTTTCCAATAAAACGGGTTTTTTGGCTAGAAATATTGATTTTTCAAAAATACAATGGTGAAGTTTTAGTTAAATCAAAATCGGGCCCGAGAGTCGGCTGAGTATTTTTAAAAATTCAACCTATATATAGGTTGGTAAAGCAAAGAAACTTTTTCTATGAAGGCTTTAGTTCGAAGTTCTTCAAAGAAAAAAACGCCAGTCATTGGGAAGAAGCTCGATAAAGTTTATTTTACTCAAGGGCTCTTCAACAGGAACTTATAAAAGGTGAAAAACTTGTTTTGAGACCAAAGAATAATTTTATTTTTTAATGACTATTTCACGGTTTCAAGTCACGTTGTGTTTACGACATACATAAGAAAAGTGCCTTTAAGAGGAAAGAATATGGTGCAAGCGGAAAATTTGAAAAGATGTGTTGTTTTTTTTGTGTAATTTATTTTTTCTGTCATTTCTATTTATAATTTGGGGCTCTTGGCGCTTAGGCCAAATTAATAATATAAATTGAAATGACACATTAATTTGTCATTAGCAACAAGCAGGGTTGTTTGCTAATGTAAAAATTAAATTTTGTAGAATTGCCTGATTTAACAAAAAAGCCTTATGTATAAGAGCATGTTTTACAGTCGTAAATATTTTTATTTTGTCTCATTCCTATTTGTAGCTAAGGCCTAATACCCAAATATACTGTTTGTTTTCTTTCACTGTTTAACAAGGAAAATAGAAAATAAAATACAATTAAAGTCAAATTGAAAACCTCTTCTTCTTAGAAGTATTAAGCAACTACGCCAGGAAGAATAAAACAAAAAATATATATAATATTGTTACAAATAACAAACTCAATTAAAATAATATTATTATGTTATGTTCACAGTGATTAGGTACCACAGTCGTAAACAGACGCGTATTTTCTAAATCTAATAACAGTGCCGCCACTGCACCCTACACCCTACCCCGTCTTAGCGCACGCCACGATATTAAAAATCATAATATCATCTAACAATATTAAATTTGAATGCTGTGCCCTATCTGTGGCCGATTGGTTACAAACCTGATTCTTCAACAATACTGAGGGTTCAAACCTTGAATAACAATGTGAATGCAGTGAAAGAAAAATTGTAAGGAAAATTTACCTTAATAATCTGGATGGATGCTAATAAATACAATATCTAGCTACATCCACAAGATTGAGGATAATCATACAAATACCTGTGCACTGCCCGCCCGCCCGCAAATATATGCACATACACAAGCTATGAAAAATTGCAACCTCCCCCACGGGGCCTCATCAGAAGCTGTTAGACCGTGTAGTGTCCGCCACCGAGTCCATAAGAGAGAGTAATGAACTGGAATCATCAACACGCAGTGAGATACCTAACGTGGCGATCAATACTCGTAAAACAGTTATTATAGGCTGGGGCTTAACAAATACAACGCCGAAATATGAGTGTATAACAATTCTCCTCTTCGGGGATATAGGAAAGGTGTTATGTATGTAAGACAGTAATTATCAAAGTTATTCACAGACGCGTATTTCCTAAATCTAATTAGAGCGACCTACCCCATCTCAGCGCACAGTGGGATAATTATTATAAATCTTAATAACTTGCAGCATTAAATTCTAATCTGTGTAGACACTGTAAATTGTTGAATCAATTAAGGCTGTAGCTTCGTGCCAGGAGTTCATTATAACAGGACATTCTGCATACATTGCGGATTATTCTACAATGGTCGTGGCGTTAGTAAAATAAGGGATACATTTTTCAACCACAAGCAGTTTCAAGATACGATGCGTGTTAAGAGGAATCAATTTAGATGTAGAGATCTGTCGATTATTATGGATTAATGGCAATGTTAATTGATTTATTGATTCAAACTGATTCAAACTGATTGAATTGTGTGGGACATTTTGTTAAGTTCATAAGCGCAAAGTTACAATATTAAATGGAAAAATCCTGTTCGCGACCCCATAGTCGATATGGCTTAGTGGTCAGAGCGCCTGAAGTATTTATCCTTGAGGCGCAGGTTCGAATCCTGTTCGCAACCGTTCCTTTTTCCATTTAATATTGTAACTTTAGAGTTCGCTAAGCATGCTTTTCAAAGATTTATCTTGAATTCATAAACCCATATTGCATATAAAAAATATATTAAAATTTGTATTAAAATCATAGCGATAAAGTAAAATATTTAGTTTTAGGTGATTTATTATTATTGGCATACATTATGTAAATATTATAATGGTGATGAACGTGTCCCTTAGTCTGACATTTCCAGTAACAGGATCATTGTTGTACTGATCTAAAATTTGGAATGTTATCTTTCCTTCTTCCTTGCGAGTTAATAGCTACAATACAATTTCTAACTAACGTGGCTGTGATGGGACCTACTTAATTAAATTGTAATACTGTGTTTTTCCTTTCAATAGACATTTATTTATTTAAATGAATACCTAATTCATTTATACAAGTACTTTATAGTTTCTTTTCGCTATTTCAGCTACCAAATATTCTTAAATATTTTTAATTTTCTTTTTTTATCCTCTCCAGAAAACGAGCCTTTGACTTACTGTTTCAAATGGCACCCAAGTGGGATTGTTCATTTACCTAATTTAATACCATCTACTTATCAAAAGGTGTCAAAGTTAACACTACATTAAGATTTTCAATTTTGTTTTTTTTACATACACCCATTGTAGACTACTTTCGTTGACGTTGTTTATACGTTCCGTTTTTAATCAACTCGGGCGACTCTAGCGTATGTGTCGGTAGAACAGGAAAATCCATTTAGTGTCCATAACAGACTTTTGTGTCTGAACCCTAGTTAGCATTTTGTTGGATTTTGTTTCGATTTTATACGAGAATTGTGTTCAAACATAGGGTGTAAGACAAATATTGTTGAAAAGAGATGGTGGATAGGATACTCATTTTATGTCCAGAAGTATACTTGATGAAAGTACCAGATCATAGATTCACCAATTAATACCTGGCAACACCTGCATTCTATGCAAATAATTTTTTGAATTGATTGCAATGACGTCGCCATAAGACGTGTTAAAATATGGAAGAAGAATTCGCGGTGGTGAGCAGAGGTCGAGATGGCTTAGTGGTCAGAGCGCCTGGAGTATTCATCCGGGAGGCGCAGGTTCGAATCCTGTTCGCGACCGTATTCTTTTTCCATTTAATATAATAACTTTAGAGTTCGCTAAGCATGCGTTAATGCTTTTCAAAGATTTATCTTGAATTATTAAGGTAATTGCATTCTTTACGGCATTGTATTAACTGCAAAGTTAGTCGTGTCGGTTCGGTCACCAGTATAGGGACTGAATTGATTGCAATGACGTCGCCATAAGACGTGTTAAAATATGGAAAAAGAATTCGCGGTGGTGAGCAGAGGTCGAGATGGCTTAGTGGTCAGAGCGCCTGGAGTATTCATCCGGGAGGCGCAGGTTCGAATCCTGTTCGCGACCGTATTCTTTTTCCATTTAATATAATAACAATAAAATTGTATCAACGTTTACTTAACTTAGCAAGAAGCTCATAAAAGCTAGACTTCCATATTGATCTAGTGCTTGCAAACATGGCTGCTGATCGTAAGACTCCACGCTCGGGTGGCTCGGCTCGGCACATATGGGTTTGATTCCCAATTCGTGTGACGTTATTGGGTTTTTCTGTTAAAAAAGTCTCAACGCAGCAGGAGCTAAAATTTGGGATTGCACCCGATTTTCTCGCTCGACCCACCCATCATCTCTATAAATTACCTGTTTCTCTACGTTTTTTGTTTCATTCACTCATACCAACTAACAAACAGTCCTAATAGGATACCAGTACCTATTTTAAAATTTTCTATGTATTCAATAAAATGTTCAAATACAGATAAATCTTTGAAAAGCATTAACGCTAGCTTAGCGAACTATAAGGTTATAATTTTAAATGAAAAATAATACGTTCGAGAGCTGGATTCAAACCTGCGCCTCCCGGATAAATACTCCAGGCGCTCTGACCACTAAGCCTACTGTTACCTCTGTTTACTACTGTGAATTCTTCTTCCACATTTTAACATGTCTTTGGTGACGTTATTGCTATCTATTCAGTCCCTATACAGGTGACCGAACCGACACGACTTACTTTGCAGTTATTACAATGTAGTACAGATGCAATTACCTTAACAAATACAGATAAATCTTTGAAAAGCATTAGCGCATGCTTAGCACCCTCTAAAGTTATAAACTTATGTCCTCATCTAAGGCCATCCTCATAACTTTCCAGCCATGACGTTACACCAGTTTCTGACAAAGAAAAGTCTACAAAAACTCAGGCGCTTCCATTAACATGGCAGACGAAGTTTGATGCGTTTCCAAGTAAATTCAATTTTCAACGGACACGCGATGAATTTGAACAAAAGATGTGCCTAACTTTCTTTGGGAACGCTCGCGTTGGCATGAGGAACACGAACTTATATTAGAAAGAGCAAAGAAAATAAAGTATGAAGGTACGTGTTTTCTGATGATTTATTTTTAGACTTAAGTAACATGGCGCGTATTATTAAAATTTATAAATAAATGATCATCATAACTAGGGAATCTCGAACATGTGAAGCAAGTTCTCAAACATAACAACTTACGAGCTCCACATCCCCGTCGCAGAAGCCGCCCAAAGCCCACCACAGTTGATCGCCAACCTGCTGTTCTACCTTTCATCAAAGGGGTCACGGATAGAATTGGTCACACCTTGAAGCGTGCTTCTATCAAAACATACTTTAAGTTACATAGAAATATCATCCAACTTTTCCGACCGGTGAAGTGCCATATTCCCTTACAAAATGCAGGGGTCAAGATTGATAGTGATTATAGGCTATCATACAAAGGACCAACAAAGCATAGGATTTGTATCAAGTTGATATAACACATAGCTGACGTCAAGAATAGACGCTCAACAAAACCTGCACTGTGCGAAGATACTGGTACACTGTAGATAAACCCAACCATATTCTTCGTTTTGACAAACCCCAAAACATCCCAATTACAATACAGAAAATAGAATTTAAATAGGCAAATATCCAGATCTCAACATGATCAAGGCCAAAATTGGGCATCATACAAAATCAAGAAACTGTTAGCGATTACTGCGTACATCGGAACCCCTTTAGTTATTAATTTGATAAAATTGTATCTCTAAATTTAAAACAACTGACTTCTGAGTTTGTATCGGTATTTCTTCTCAGAGATAGTCCTTCGTAGGAAATGATCTAGTTTAAAAAAATGTATACGGTAGACTGAATTCATTTTAAATAAACTATTATGACGCGTCCTCCTGCAAAAAATACTGCAACAAATTGTTCGAAATGCGGAAAAAACATAAACAAAATGTTTGCATTGACTTATTAAAGAGGAAATCTTACATCCCAGAAAGTGTTTCAACAAACAGTGACGTAGTAAGGCTACGACCCCACCAGCCTAATGCCACACACTGCCTCAAGGCAAAAACAAACTTCAAAATTTGTACAAAGTTGAATTCGAACACTCAACAGAAACTTAGCAGTATTTAAGTGTAACAATTTATGTGATGAGTCGGCGAGTTGCTAAGTATTTCCTCTAAGATGTGCAGACCTCGTAGCGTTCAGTAATAATGAGTGGCAGCCGATGGCGGGGATCGTGGTCAGAGTTGAAAGATAAAGCGGAGGACATGATTTTCAAGGTCATTTCTTAGCAAACGACACATGTTGTGGGTCCAACGTTTTATAACAACCTGCCGAAATATATTATTACCACACCTAGTTTGGCAAGTTTTCTACTAGAGATCTCTTAACTTTTTAACAGTGAAAGCATTATGAAGTTGGATGTCTTCGCAACCAATTTTACATAAAATGTTTGTCGTGGGATTATAGTTTTCCTCTAAATTGTCAACGATATTGCTGTGAAACGTTATATTTAATTATAAAAGTAATAAATGCAATTTTCTAGCACTTTCAACCAGCTCGCTGTTCCTTTCGAAGATAATATATAATGTAATAGCCTGTCTCCTTTGCGAGCATAACCTGCTCGCATTAGGTTGAGCTTCAGCATTTGCGCATCATTAAAGTTTCTGTGTAAGCCAACTTACTGTGGCCGGTGTGCAAGCAGGGTTACGGGGTCCGTCGATACCTTCAACAGAACATCACTAGCCGGGTTGCGGTAAATACATCTGCAATCATCATCATTATTTATCAGCTTACTGCAGTCCACGGGTGGACATATACTTCTCCAAGTGCACGCCACTGACTTTGCCCATCCGGCCCCTGCCAGCCACCTTGCGCAGATCGTCATTTCACCTTGATTAAGGGTGTCCTATGCTAGGTTTGCCGATTCGCGGTCTCCACACAAAAATACTTTAATCCAGCGGTTGTCGCTTATTGCATTACATCTGCAATGACCCCGATAAATGTTAGTGCAGACCAGACAGATGATTTTGGTCAATGGGAATCTGGCATAGCGTCGATGACTGATGTCTTGATGGGATTGGAATTCTACACATGGAAAAAATTAAGTAGTAGTAATAGTTTCTGTAACTTATCCTACTCTTAAGTGTATTTTATGGCGTGATTCATATTGAATTTCTATTTTGATAAGTTATAATTTTTGTGGTAATAGAGTTGTGAGCAAGATTCGAGGTTCAAATCCACCTGCTGGATAAATACTCCAGGCGCTCTGACCACTAAGCCATCTCGACCTCTGTTCACTACCCCGAATTCTCCTTCTACATTTTGATAGTATTTTTGGTGACGTTATTGCTATATATTGAGTCCCTATACAGGTGACAAAACCGGTTCTATTTTGTTGAATGTATTGCTTTTTGAAGTCCCGTCTTTTGACGTGGTATCGATATCAAATAATACCACGTCGTACCACTATTTGAAAAGAATCAGAGATTATTGCAAATGCAGGTCAGTTTTTCGTGAAACCATCTTAAAATGTTTCAATCATACAAAATCGCTTGTCTTTCATCCCTTAGCCACTGAGCACCATTAGCGGCCGCCCATCAAACTCCACTTAGCATCTGTCTCAACAAGTACGTACTGTTTTGTAAACTATTCACACAGTACTTAAAGGTGCAACGTGTTGTACATAATGTACATATGTTACGTCTTTGTACTTTTGACTAGTCTTGTTGTACCTCTTTAAGGAATTAGTACTTGAGTAGTTTTAGTGCTGAAAGGGGTACGCCCTTCCGCTCGATCCTCGGTCACAGCGTCGCTTACCATCAGGCAGAGTTTGTTCCAAATGTAGATGCATCTACACTAATAATATTAAAAGAGGAAAGATTTGTATTTTTGTATGTAACGAATATACCCAAAAACAACTAGCACGATTTCAAAAATTCTTCCATCATTAGAATGCTACATTATCCCTGAGTAACATAGGCTATATTTATTAATAGAAAATATTAGGGGTCCTTACTAAAACTTCAATAATGTAAGCCAAGGTGTAAATGTTCACCCGCCGGGATGAACCGCTAGTATTTGATAAAAACAAAAGAAAAAAAAATCTGATTACATTCGTCAACAACGGCGTACTACTCAACAGCCATCGTTAACCCGCACATCATACGTTTCAGCTTTTTTAAGTAAGCCTTTCAGCTCGTTACCAATGGTGACGTATTCGTGTAAATCTCCCGCTCATCCGCTTTGACAATAACAACGTTTGTCGTGGATTAGCTTAAAAGGATGAGTTGAGTACGAAAAATGTTATTGGATTTCTCTGCTAGGAAATTCCCAGTAGTAGTCTTGTGTCAAAAAGTCATTGATGAAATGTGAATGTACAATACAACAGTACCTGCAACTCTGTCTAACTCTTTGGGGACAACAGGCGTGATGATAGCATGATCTAGTTACACAATTAATTATGATTTTCCAAGAGGGTTTTACTTTAAAGTTATAAATTTTTATGGAAATACAAATACAGTAGTGAGCAGGATTTGTACCTGCGTCCTCTGGATAAATACTGCTGGCTCTTTGTTTATCAAGATTAGTGACTTCTGTTCACTATTTCAAATTAGTTTACTATGCAAAAAATGTGTAGCATCATAAATAAATATTTATTTAGTTATATAGAGTGCTGCCTTATTGGTCTAGTGGTCCCAAGTGCGGCTACTGAGCATGAGGTCTCGAGTTTAATTCCCGGGTCAAGCCTTTGCCTATTATCGTATATATATTTTTGAGTTTTTCTGTTACAAAATTCTCAGTAGCAGCCCGGAGTTTGGAGTTGTGCCCGGTAGATGGTAATAGGCTCATCATCTAAGTGAACTTAATAACAGCATTGGTGAAATGTGGATGTACAACTGTGTACACCTGTGCTTACCCGTTTGGGAAATACAGGCGTGATGCTATGTAGTTATAAATATTTGTAACTCCCTTGAATTTGAAACCTAAATCATTCACGACATTACTTCGCTCATGATTCCACCTCTCAGCTCACCAACCGTGACGTAAGCAACAGTGACGTGTTCGCATAGATGTGCCTATCCACTATGATAATAACAGCGTCTGTGTGCCGGACGAACATCACACAGAATCCAATAATACTAGTGATCCGTGCACATTTTGTGAGAACCAGGATTAGAATAGAGTATGTGGGTAGAGATGGGACTGTCTTTTGATTTCTATTTGCTTGTCAATCTGCGCAGCCTTATTCCAACAACGCTAAATAGTAGTATTACACTGCATCTAATAGACTAAACGCTGACCCGGGTCGCCTTACAGTCATTACAAGGAGCTTCAACCTATTTGATATGCACAGCACAGATAATAAAAAATAATAAAAAATACCTAGGTATTTTAATTTTTAAACTCTTTATTGTAATACGTTATGTCCAGTGGCGGTACCTTCATATAAGCCCAAAAGCCCGGCATGCCTTACTAAAATGCTAAATAGAGAATCAATATCAAACCCGAACTATTTAAAAGTTCGCGCGCTTAATTCTTATCAAAATAACACAAAGTATCTACCTATGCCGCACTACTACACATCGCGATTGTTCGCGCGCAGAGTTTCGCATTTGCAGCATCTACATATAGCTATCTCGCTTACACGTACGGGCTTTTACCGGGCTTTCAAATACTATCTCTGTCACTTTCGCACTTATAGCGATGTGCCGTATAACGAGTACATACCTTGTGCGTCTACAAATCGATCAGTATGGAAGATTTAAGCCGTGCATGCCTATGAAGTTGCACGCGTATGCACACCTTGCCGACTCTGCAGTGTTGCCGTTTTAGCGACGTTGTGAGATCTTGGAGATTTTTAACGAGTTTGGAGACTTTTTTTAAGATTTAGCAACAATAAAAACTAGCGACTTTTTAAAATAATTAATAGTTTCGAGTCACGTGACACATAGATTAAAAATTATGAATTTGTTTATCGAATTAAATGTATTTACGAGTTATTAATATTATTTTCAAAAATACCAAAGAGTCAAATAAAATACATTCTATCATTATAGCTAAGTTTCATATTTTATTTCCATCAGTGTCAAATACCCTATTGCGACATCTAGCTAGATTTTTCATATACCTGGCGACTTTTGCCTAAATGACAACACTGCAACTCTGCGTAAGTACCGAGTGCAACTCACTTCAGTTTCATTTGTTTGAGTGCGAAAAGTTTTGTTGTTAAAGTTTTTTGTGTGTTTTCTTAGATTTTCTAGTGATACAATTGATTTGGGTGATACAATGGAGGTAATTGTACCTTGTGAGGATTTAAAATGCGTTCAAGTTTTGATTGGCGAAGATAAGGTAAAATCTTTAAACTTTGCTCAGAAAAAACAGAATTTCTTCATTAAAACCGACGCCTAATCTGTGTATTTCTCAGACTAGTAAATCGCATAAACGAAAATTTAATAGATCAGTGTTTAAAACTAGTTGGATTGTTGGCAGTTCGCACACTAATAAGTTGTATTGCTGGTGCTGCATATTTTTATCGAATGAAGATTTCGAATACATCTGGTTATAATGATTTAAATAACATATCTGGCGCTATTAAAAGGCACGCAAATTCCCATAAACACCTGTGTGCAATGGTTTCTTTCGGTAATTTTGGTAAACAACGAATTGAGACATCTATATCACGCCAGTTATCTAAGGAAATTTCAAAATATAACACGCGCGTTCATAACAACCGTAGTGTATTTCAAAGATTAGTCGATATTGTTTGTCACAACAGGAACTTCCTTTTAAGAGGACATGATGAGTCCAAAACTTCATTAAATAAAGGCAATTTTTTAGAACTGGTCTCGTTAATTTCAAAATACGATGTCGTTTTAGAAAAGCATATACAGCATCAGGAAAGTGACAAACCGGGGCCGAGAAGAAGACGGATGAATTCACTTTTAATTTATTGTACCTAACCAGTAGTTTATGAGAAAATTGCGATGATACATACGTAGGTACCTACATACTCAGTCGAAAACTGAACTTTCTTTTTTTGAAATCGGTTATAATTTTATTGGGCTTGCCTTATTTTGAAACCCTAGGCAGACTGGTTGTTAAAGTTTTAGGCATTTCAGTACTCGTGTTGGCTGTCATAGATCTTTATTTTTCAAACGGGGATTGACCGTTTAACGCTCTCCAAGATACAACAGGGTCCGCAGTAAGCGCAAATTAACTTCGATCAATCAATCTGTGCTGCTGTTACTTAGCCACGAGCCCCTAGATTTGTTTGTAATTTCTCGTATAGACAAGTTTCAAAACTGAAACTTGGATACAGAAATCTGCTGTTGAGGTTGACCTGCCTCTCTACTCAAATAAACTCAATGGTTTTGACTCTGATTTAAGCAAATAGTAAATTAAATCTTTTACTGACAGTTACAAGTGCGAGACGAGACTCATACGTCGTTGAATACAAAGTAAAAAACGTTAAACAAAAAAATCGGAATCTATAAACACTGGTAGGTAAAACTCGTGACAATTTAGTTGGGTTACATCCGAACTGTCCTATCTTCCAATAGATATTATGTACTCTATGCACCAGATAGGGAACCAATATCTGGTATTGCAGACGGCTTTCATATAGTGTGGAGACCGCGTGGATCACTGGAATTTATTAGTTTCCTAGCACGAAAGATGAAATCCGACGGGCAACTGACCCATAATGTAATGAATGATGTAGTCATAGATTTTTCTCCTGATTATGGGAAAATTGTGACGAGGTGGCGAAAAGTTTGGTGCGATATGTTGCTGGTCGATTTTTGTCTTCAATTTTACGCGATTTTTTAATATACGAGTACGTATGTACACTTTTATAAGTTTGCGGTATAAATCGTCTAAGGTATTAAGGGCCAAAAAAATTGGCAACATTTTACTGTCATATTTAATCATTATTGTTATTTACTTTCTTTTCGCCATTTTCATCGTCACAGCGTTGTCTTCTCCAATTTCCTTAAAATCGCTTCACTGTACCACTTTGTAGCTTTACGCGAAGTGAGATTTTGCTTTTCTTTTTTAATATATTTTAACGCTATGTGACGGCTGCTACGAAATTGTTACTTAAGTGATATTTAATGGAACCAATCATTTTGCTAATGGCGCCTTCAACAGTTTAGTACTTTGATAGGAGAATATAAAATCGTTGTTAACGTATGGTTGTTCAACAACCTAGTACGCAAGTTTAATACCGATCTTGAGCCTCTGGATATGGCTTTCGACACCATCGAGACTATCTCTTAGTAAAGTAATAAATTTTTGTGGAAAAGAAATACGATGCGCCTCCCGGATGAACACTCGAGGCGCTCTGACTTTAGAGTTCGCTATGCATGCGTAAATTGGGGTCGGCGCAGCATATTCTAGCTGGCATGCTGCTATGTTTTATGACCGGCCGCCTACCTGAATTCAACCCTATAAGGGCAGGGGGACGATGTTTTTTTGTTTTTAATCCAATATGGGTCACCAACTCACCTGATGGTAAGCGATGGTGTGGCCGAGAATGGAGCATGTAGATCCAGAATAAACCTAATCACTCTTTGAGTAGAGTAGATAGATTTGGTGAGAACGATGAGGAGTAGATGCAACTGCCCAGACCCGTCTCCCACAACGGTTGCACTGGACTACATCCCGAAACACGACTATGATGCATGCGTTAATGCTTTTCGAAGATTTATCTGTATCTTTTAGTAGTTCTTAACTAGAATTTACGATGTTTTTCTCCGATTTGTCTGTAGTGAATAGGTACTATGTTCAAGTCTACAGATAATTTTTTTATGAATGGTTCAGGTCTTGCTAGAACAACAGTTATGTTTGCACTGGTTTCAATATTAAGTTGTTTGTATATATTTGATGTATTTGGACTTTGAGCTGCAATAGTAAAACTAAGGCTTGAACTACGAAGTACAGAGATACTCGATATAATGAAAATATTTTCTAAAATTCACCCTTCTTTACGCGATACTTATGTAAGTACCTTATCAAGCAATGTCGGTCATGTATAACCTGTAAGAGCCCAAAACAAATATATTATTACTTTCTTTCAAAGTAAAAAAAAAAGAGACTCATAACATAGCATCACGCCTGTATTCCCCGAAGGGGTAGGCAGAGGTGTACATATGTAGTTGTACAATCACATTTCAACAATGCTGGTATAAAGTCCCATGTTATAGGTGGTGAGCCTGTTCCCATCTGTCGGGCACAATTCCAAACACCGTTCTGCTATTGAGAATTTCTTAATAGAAATACCCAATAACACTTTCCCCGACCCGGGAATCGAACCCAGGACCTGTATCCGGTATCCAGGACCAACTAGGCAGTAAAATAAGACCCAAATTAAAAAAATAGTCAAAATAGAAGGCGTTGACGCAGTGGTCAGATGTCTTCTGCAATGCGGGTTCGATTCTTGCATGGACTAAGGATTTGTTCCTGGCTTTCCAAGTTGAGTGATTCTGTGGATTATTACGCACAGCTACGCACAGCTACGCACCGCACACCAGATTCTTCCAATGATGCGTGTCTATGTGAATCTTGAGATTAGAAGCCATTTTGTCATACCAAAATGCAAAGCGAAAGAGAATTTGGCATGCTCGCCTGCGTTTACACGGACTCCTTTGAAGTTCCCTCGGACTTGCCTGCGCTTTCACACACAACACTCTTCCCTTGGCGTGTCGGTCCGGACTGGTCCGCGACCGTTTACAATATCACGCACCGTGAGAACCCGCCTTAACCTTTCGGCTCAGTAACGTACAGATCTGTACGTTGTAACAATAAAAATCTATTGTGTCTGCTAATGACTGACGCAACAGCTAATCTACAGATATCTACGTGACATAATTATATGCATACGCACCCACGATAGACACAATTAATCTTTTTGATCATTTGTAGCTTGCTAGCTCCGATCAATTAAACCTTATTGCTACACAAACCACCAAGTTTTCTGCCTAAACGCCATTAGCTATCGCTTAGTGATTCAAAATACTTCAGCGCCTTCAAGAAAATTGTTTTGTCGAGTGAATTACGTCACTCGCCAAAACAATTTTCTTGAAGGCGCTGATCGCCTTGTCGTGTTACTCGTTGACAATCTGTCAGCTTCATTATTACTTTACAAAGGTAATAGTTATCATCAGGTATTTTTTTTATTCTGTTATGAAATTTTTATTTATAAAGATAAAGGGGGTTAGTCTTAAAATTAGTACCAATTTCAAGGTTTTAAATCAATGCCTTAAAACAATGTGTACCTAATGTTAAAATAAATTTACATACCTACTTTTTCTTTGGTGCTCGTGGGCAAACGAGCAGACGGATCGCCTGATGGTAAGCGATTACCGCCGCCCATGGACAACCGCAGTCCCAGAGGAGTCGCAAGTGCGTTGCCGGCCTTTTAAAAAGGAGTACGCTCCTTTCTTGAAGGTTTGAAGGTCGTATTGGTTTATAGTTAAATTTTAATTTCCCAGCATGTTACCTTTGTGTTCCGCTTTATTTTGTACAATATTATGTTCTATTTTCCTTTGTCTGTACATAAATAAAATTAATATAAACAGTATTTTTTTACTTGTATTTTTTTTTGGCATTTTTACATTTCAAAGTAGGAACTGACGTATATAGATAAATCTTTAAAAGCATTAACGCATGCTTAACGAACTCTAAAGTTTTGAGGAAAGAAAAATAATATGGTCGTGACCAGGATTCGAACTTGCGCCTGTGAACAACAGGCTCATAGAGTAATGAGCAAGATGAGACGAATCAAGAGTTGTCAACTTAGTAAGTTTAAAATAGTAGATCTGTAAATAATTGCTAGATAAATATCGCCAGGCGTCTCCTTAAGACGAATTCAAAGAAGATTGAAAAATTCAATGGATTTTGAACGAGACAAGGTAGCTCAGTTGGTGGAGTCCCGGAACGTCAAAGGTCGCGGGTTCAAGCCCCGTTCTTGCCTATAATGTTTTCAATGTTTCTTTGAAGAATAGTATATATAAGCATTACATGGCCTCAAGATGTATAATATATATATATATATATATGATTAATTAATCGCTTATGAATCTTGTATCCTTATTATCGGCATTATTTTGAATATTTATTAACATTAAATGGAAAAAGAATACGGTCGCGAACAGGATTCGAACGACCTCTGCTCACCACCGCGAATTTTGTGTTAAAAATATGGATGAAGAATTCACGGTGATGAGCAGAGGTCGAGATGGCTTAGTGGTCAGAGCGCCTGGAGTATTTATCCGGGAGGCGCAGGTTTGAATCCTGTTCGCGACCGTATTCTTTTTATATTTAATATTGTAACTTTAGAGTTCGCTAAGCATGCGTTAATGCTTTTCAAAGATTTATCTTGTATTTATTAACATTTATAAATTGCATAAAATTCAAACACAATGTAAAATTTGTTTGTGAAATAAATAAATAAAAAGTCATTTTTTTATATTGGCCCATGAAAGCCAGTATTCAAAGTTCCACATAAATATCTACGAACTTGTGTCTGTAAACGTTGAATGTATAACTTCGTGATCCAATATCGAGGAGCTGTTCTGTTATCCGTGTTCACGTCCGTGAAGGTACAAGACGAAATAGTGTCTCTAGTGTGTTCGCGTTATTAAAACGCTTTGAAAATATTTTAGCTTCAGCGAATACTGTACGACTGAAGGTATTTTTGAAGCGATTTGAAACCCGATTTCTGACGGTACCTTTCTATTCAGCGTATTTCCTTAGATTTAACTTAATTTTGTGTTATACGACGGTAAAGTCACCGAGCATAGTATAGCGATGCACACTTAAAAAAACTTTATTAGACATAGCTGTGCCCCGCAGTTTCACCCGCGTTAATTTGAAGAAAACAACCTACTATTAATTTTAAACAAAAAATAAAAACCGCCTTCCAAAATCTACTACCTACACTAAAAAGTTTAAAATAATATCAAAATTTGCTTATAATAAAATAATTTCAAAATAACAATATATAATAATAATCTGTTAATTTTGGAGTCGGTGCCTGTACTGGGAGAGGGTTATTGTTTTCCTCTCGTTAGTCACTTATGTTCGTTGTGCTGTGGTTATGTTACCGGCCTTTGTATCTGGTTGTAAACCCCACATACATCAGGCACCGACTCCAAAAATAACAGATTATTATTATATATTGTTATTTTAAAATTATTTTATTATAAGCAAATTTTGATATTATTTTAAACTTTTTAGTGTAGGTAGTAGATTTTGGAAGGCGGTTTTTATTTTTTGTTTAAAATTAATTTATTTTAGTCTTTTTAGTTTTAAGTCTAATATATATATTGTATAGGTCATATATAAGTTTGTATACTTCATAAATAAGTTAATTTAGTAATTTAATAATATGGGTAGGCCTTCGAAAGCCGCTATGACTTAATAACTGCATCGGTGAAATGTTTGTGTACAACAGTGGACACTTCTGCCTACCCCATCGGGCAATACAGGCATGATGCTATGTATGTATTGAGTGGCATGAACTATACATGAACATGCGATTACAGCAATTGCGAGTGATTTGCTGTGATTTATTGAAGAATTCCATCGTCTAACTTCGAAGATCTTCATCAGATCTTCACTAAATTGAAATGGGACCACCTCTGGGGACTACTCTTTCAAACAAATATATCGACGGACATACATACAAAACAAGGTAGCTACTGTAAAACGTTGAGGAGTTCCCTTGACTGTTCTCCGTCTTCATCATCAAACCCCTAATGACAGTCACAACCCATCTAGGTGTAAAGTTCTCATCAATACAAATTAATCAAGCCCAAACACCAGGTAATTGCTGTAAATCGTTAAAGAGTTCCCTAGATCGTCTTTCGGCTCCATCATCAGATCGACTCCAGACCTTCATTAAATAGTAGTGCTTTAAAATACTTAATGAAAAAATTAACAAATGCACTAGTCGCCCCTACGATTTTCGAAGGTTTCCCTCGATTTCTCGGGGATCCATCATCAGATCCTGGTTTCCTTATCATGGTACCACCGTTGGGATATCTTCTTTCCAACAAAAAAAGAATTATCAAAATCGGTTCATAAACGACGAAGTTATCCCCGAACACACATAAAAAAAAAAAAAAAAAAAAAAATATACGGTCGAATTGAGAAACCTCCTCCTTTTTTGGAAGTCGGTTAAAAATACATTCCACCAGCGCCCTTAATGACCGCGCCTAGCATATCATAAATGCACCTGCCTCGTTGGTCCCAACTTCCGCGGCACTCCTGTTGAACACAAATAGCAATTACACGTGACGTAAGCTTTAAGGCGTTTACGTTTATAACGCCTAGCCTACCAGGAAAAAAAAGTCGGGCCCGCTTTTACGGGTCGAGGTATAGCCTCCGCGGGCAGGGGGCGAAGCCCCGATCCCGCTCGACGCGCCCCCGCGTGGGGGCGCAGCGAAATCTCAACACGGTCTAGTGGTCCCAAACGCGAGTGCTGAGCATGAGGTCTCGGGTTCGATTCCTGGGTCGGCCAGTGTTATTGAGTTTTTCTGTT
Source organism: Xylocampa areola (assembly GCA_935421205.1). Classification (NCBI taxonomy): domain Eukaryota; kingdom Metazoa; phylum Arthropoda; class Insecta; order Lepidoptera; family Noctuidae; genus Xylocampa; species Xylocampa areola. Next base: position 19,183,851 of record OW285205.1, on the reverse strand, counting down.
AGGAAATTCTTAGTAGCAGCCCAGAGTTTGGAATTGTGCCTGGTAGATGGCAATAGGCTCACCACCTATTACATGGGACTTAATAACAGTATTGGTGAAATGTGGGTGTACAACTGTGTACACCTCAGCCTACCCCTTCGCATACCCATTCGCGATAGCATTACGCCTGTATTCCAGGCGTGATGCTATGAATAAAATATGAGACCCAGTGTAAGCAAAGCTAAACAAATTATATGATTACAAATATTTAAAAAAAAAGTTTTTTTCTGACGCTGTTTATTCCCACGTACCTACGTTAGAATGCCAAAACAAAATGAACAATCTTACAACAAAATAAAAAAACTTAAAAGACCAAACATAACTTAAATAAATATTCTCTTAAAACAATCTTATTCTTCTCCATCACTTCTTTGGCTTTGGTTCCACCTTAGTCTTCGCTTCCAACTTCTTCTTGGTTGCGGAGAGGTTTCGGTTGAGCACCTCCTGAACTATGGCTTCGTCTCGTTGGTCCATTACTTCAATCAATTGTGGACACAAATTGGCATCTAGAAAGAAAATTATTTTAATGGAGGACACACATCAATTCTATTGAAAATATATATATATATATATATGAAAACATCAAATATTCCGAATATAGATATTAAAAGTATATATATTTTGTGTTTTATACGATTATCCACAACGGAAAATTAACTCAAACTCTAAAAGTTACGCTGGGGATGATTCTGATTTGGATTGAGTACCTATCTAAAATTAGAGAACTACTCTTCCTATTTCAATCCGATTTCCATCACAAATCATCGTCTATATAATAATCAATGCGTCTTTTTAAATTAAAAGTAATCATTTACCACAGTTTTATAGAATATATGCATAGTATAATCCTGTATATCAAATTATTTTTATACCACTTTTCCATTGTAAAGTACTTACGAACTGAACCATTTCTAATGTCAATCGAGCGGTTTTTTTCTCACTAGTATCGATATATTAACTAAAAGTCACTATAAGCTCTAAAAGGAACAGGGAATCTATGAGACGTTAAACAAAACAAGAACAACAAGTCCGAACATTGTTAGTCCGCACTCTGAAGTGGCCACTAAAACTTGTAAGTCTGCACCAGAATCAACACCACTATCTCCCTTTTTATTTTCTTCAATATTTTTCAGGTTACTCAGTAGTAATCGATATTATTTTTTGTTTGTATGTTTGAACGCACTAATCTCTGGTAATACCAGTCGAATTTGTTTTTTTTTTTTTGTATTCTATAGCCCTGTTCTTGAGGAAGGCTATTTATCATTACGCTACGACCCTTAGGAGCTGACCTAAAAGTGAAAAGCGAGTGAAACCGTGGGGCAAAGCTAGTTTAAGGTTTAACATGTCTTTTTGAGATTCACAAACTTAACGTAAGAACCAGTTAGTTAAAGTAATTTTATAAGATTCAAGATATGTCTTTGAAAAAGCATTAACGCATGCTTAGCGATTTTCCATTTAATATTGTAACTTTAATTTTATATGATTTCAAAAGGCACAATCTTACTTTTCGTTGGAATAAAAGTCATGGAACTTTTATTTGAACGATAAGGTTCATTTAACTGTTTGAGTTGTTAAACTAGGTGGGTAGTTCAGCCGCATTTTAGTTTTCATTATTTTTTTTACCAAAAAAATGAACAGAGAAAAACTGAAAAGTGAAAAATGAAATTGCATCTTAATCTTAATAACTAAGTGTAACTAAATTTGAGTCGGTGCTAATTCCATGTTAAATTTATAGATATATTATTTTATTTTTATTATTTCTTTAAAATGTATACGTCTTGAGAACCTCTTCTTATTTTAATCGGTTAAAAATAAATTTCAGTAAATACAAAAGTAGGAAGTATGTAATTATTATTAAACTTTGTATTTATAGATATATTATTATAATATAAAGATATTATATTATAAACTCAAAACGAGCTAGCACTAACCGTATTATATAAGTTGTTAAATTATCTATTATTCCACTAAAAATATATAGGCATAACATTAACAGATTTTAACAGTGCCCTACTTCTTTCTTAAGATTGGGGTCAACGAACGGTCAGCCATATGATACGCGACGCCAGGCGACTGTTCATTAACTGATTTGTTAGTAACAATATTCAACAAATGGTTCGATCCTGAGCCCCCCGGTAAAGATTCGTCCACTATGTATTTTCCACACATAATCAGTTAAATTTACAAATAAAATGCACTCATATCAATTCGTATTTTTTATTCATTATGTACATAAATAAAAAAAAACTATTAAAACTTGCAAAACAAATATAAAAAATAAAAATAACAATAAAAACCTCGCTAAGAACAATAAAATAAATGACAAAAGCACTGTAGAAACATAAACGATAAAAAATTACCAAATTATAAAAGCTTGCTTGCTGATTTTCCATATTTACGTCTTTTTGGGTAGGTACCTACTTCTTGAAGTTTCTGCCGCCGGGTGAAATACCGATCTTTTAGAAACAATTAAATCATAAAATAATGAAATCGTAGAAAAATCACTTTCTCATAATACAAGGTACATAAAAAATATAAGGCTACCTCGTTAGTCTAATGGTCGCTGCGGAGCGTGAGGTTCTGAATTTGATTCCCAAGTCAGTAAAGTTTTATTGAGTTATTTTAATGGTGTAATTCTATGTAGCAGCCCTGGAACTGTGCCCGATTGATGGCAATAGACTCATCACCTATTAATTACATAACATAAATTAGCATCACGCCTGTATTCCCCGAAGGGGTAGGCAGATGTGTACATAGTTGTGCACCCAAATTTCACCAATGCTGTTATTAAGTCCCATGTAGTAGGTGGTGAGCCTATTGCCATCTACCGGGCACAATTCTAAATTCCGGGCTGCTATCGAGAATTTTCTAATAGAAAAACCCAATAATAATTTGTTCGACCTGGGAATCGAACCCAAGACCTCACGCTCAGCAGCCACGGTCGCGACCACTAGATCAACGAGGCAGTGTATGTGTATATGTAATTAAGCATGGGGCTTATTAATTAATAATATTAGTGAAATGTGGGTGTACACTTCTGCCTACCCCACCGGGGAAAGGCATTATGGTGATTATGACGACGACATAATCGATGGTCTTAAAGAAATTGGTATTTTTTTAAGTGATAAGTTATTTTCCCGTCGCATCGCAATCAACGTTTAAGATAATTGAGTTATAATACATTTATTTAAGGGTTAGAAACTGTATAAGGTTTGTTTATTTTCCCTTACACCCTTCGATGCAGTATGATCATTAGTACTGCCACTCATCTCATGCCATCAAAATTGCCAACGCAAATGTCCTGCCGATCTGGTATCGACGGTCTTCCGACGGGTCGTTGAGCTCCCTAAATTATGGTTGAGCTGATGCATACGTGCCGTCAGTTAGGACTGGTCAGCTCAAAACAGCTATGGCTTGTTCTTAAAAAGGCCATCCCAGATCTATCCCTACATAGTAACACTCATATGTTGAACAAAATGATGTCTGGACTTTAAAAGAGATGCTGACCTCTTGAGTTTTTTTTCGGTATTTCTTCTCTAAGCTAGTCAGATAGGAAATGCCGAAGTCATCTAGCTTAAAAAAAATGTATTCAAAAGTGTCTTTAACAGATGTATTTACAGAAATAAATAGCATTTATCATCTTCCCGCCCCTATTCCAAGATATTTGGGGTCGCCGTAAAATGTTTTTCTCTTCCATTCTTCCCTGTCAGCAGTTACTACATTGTTAACTCCCTTTTCATTCATGTCATCCGACACACAATTCATCCATCTTTTCTTTGGTCTACCTCTCCCCTTTCATCCATCAACATTCTCATTAATTACTCTGTTAGTTACATGGTATTTCATCCCTCCTCATCATGTGTCCATACCAGGACAAACGATTTCATTTAATTTTTTCTGTCACTGGCGCTACTTTCAAACTTCCTCCATTATGCTTATTTCATACCTTATCCATTAGTATTTCCATTAAATGTTCATATACTCAAAACCTTCTTTTTTTACAATTTCCTTTTAGACTACCGCTATTATGCTTTAATTTTCTGAATTTACATGTGTACTTACCCACGAAAAGTTTCTCCAGCATCAGGCACCGGTTCTTCTGTCTACCCAACACGTGCTCCTCGTTGTAGTGCTGTAGCTCACGCATGCGCTCCAACGCCGCTTCAATGCGTGCTTGACGATCTTTCTTAGCTGCTTCTGCCATGTTCGGGGTCACGTAGACACTGGTGACCATTGCAAATTCAGACCAACACGTAATGTCCTACTTCCGACTTATATTATAAACGCAAAAATTGACGAGGATAGATAAATGTTTGTGACTTTGAAAGCAATAACTACTGATCGGATCTGAACGAAATTTGGTACACAACTTATAACCTGGAACCTGGAAAAGTATTTTTTGTGTTACAAAGGTATTTTTTCTCCCGACTGGACTAAAGAATCAGAAATCCAGAATAAAGTCTTTGCTAATCCTTCAAGCATAGTGTTTAAATGACATGTTTTTCCAATTAAATGTGCAGGTTACTTCTAGGTAAACATCATCACCATCAAGATCTATTTTGGTCTGCAAAAGTGGTAGCGATCATAAACGGAAACTATATGAAGTCTTTTCAAATGATCATTTTAAATGAAGAACATGAAATCTGTTTCTTTTTGCCCAAAAACATTAAATCATCAAACCTTTCCTCTTCATTTTTCTCTTTCATACAGAAAGGCAGGAAGTGGAGAGGTATGAATTTGTCTCGTAGCTGGTCAGGCATTATCAGGTATAGAGCCTCTTCCTCACTCTCAACAGTCATTTCAAGCACTTGAAACATGAAAAATAGTACATAAATACTTGTACCGATAAAGTCAATGGAATTAAATTCCCCTGTTGTTCGTTTGTCCATCAGGTGTTTCTTGGAGACAGAAGGTGCCTCAAAAACAACAGCGTGCAGAAATTTACTATGAGACCCCTAAAAAGTGTTCTCAAAATTATAAAGTAAATTTTCACCGGACTAAGCAAGGAGTTTATAGAATCAGTTCTATAGTTAAATAGGTGTAAGTACAGTTAAGTTAACCATATTGTTAAGTAGTAGTCACGTGCCTTCTGTTATTGAAGAAGTTGAGAGATAACTTACTGCCACTTTCAGTCGCAGGAGTAGGTCCTTGCCCCTGAGTCGTTACTGCTAAAAAAAGATAAAGTTAAAAGGATTAGTAAAAATTAAGTTGTCAGAAGAAACAAGACCTATCAAGGTTCAACTCATAATGTACCAATGTGACGTTTTAAATATCATAGTTAAAAACATCACAGACGTACAGTGCAGGAAATCATGGTAAGGAAACGAGAACTCCATGATATGTCTTTGAAAAAGCATTAACGCATGCTTAGCGAACTCTAAAGTTACAATATTAAATGGAAAAAGAATACGGTCGCGAACAGGATTCGAACCTGCGCCTCCCCTTAGTTGGTCAGAGCGCCTGGAGTATCTATCCGGGAGGCGCAGGTTCGAATCCTGTTCGCGACCGTATTCTTTTTCCATTTAATATTGAGAACTCCATGGTCTGAAACTGCCAGCCCGGAGTGAGTGTGGTGATCAATACTCGTGCCTTTTCTGTTTGATAAGAGGCCCTTGCAGTGCAGCAGGGCCTTTAAGGACTGGTAATGTAAATAAGTATTTAATGTATGACTGTGAACTCACTCTTTTCTTCTTCGGCTTCAGTATCCTCAAAAATTCCCTCACCCTATATTGAAGAAAACAGTTATTAATTCATTGTATCATAATTTCTAACTTGGTGATGTCCACCAAGAAGGTTAGGTGCGTGGCACTCTCAACCGGCGCGTGTGCAGTGCCAGATGTATGAAGTTATGAACGTGAACTAAGCAAAAGGCATTTGTAAGGATGGTAGCAGGTGGCGTTTTGTAGTTTCTACCTACTCCCCCTGGGAAAAAGGCGAGTTTTTTTTTTTTTAAAACGTTGCCTACTACGAATTTCTTCCTGTATCTTGGGTGCGTTTACAGACATATAATCTCACAAGCACACACACACCCAGACCTGGAGCAATTATAGATCGTACAAATATTTGCTCTGTGCAGGAATCGAACCTGCAACACGCAGCGCAGCAGTCGGTTCTCGACCACTGCGCCAACCGCGCTGTCAATGTATGTCAGTTTATGTATGTATATCTTACAACCCCATATCAATCTTATTTAATTAGCACTGAATTTGTCCGCGAAGCAGACAATAGTAAACCAATCGACCTTCACATGTTGCTCACCAGAAAAAGGTTGTGTTACTTAAAACGCTTTTGAAATGATAACATACTTAAGGAAGTTTAGCTGAAAGACAATTTAAGGGATATAGTAAAAAGTTGTTAGTAATTCTACCTCCTCGGGTGCGCTCGTGTAACTTTGTGTAACTATTGGTGGTGGTGCTTCCAGAAACTGGGTTCGGAACTCTTTCCTAAGAAGTAGAGATATTAATTCATCAGTATCAAGAATTCATAAGAATTAATAATAATGAGGTCATTGTGAACTTTAAAAAAACTAGTTTGCTATAGGATCAGACTAATAAATACAAAACTAATTGGTGACATTGATTTTCTAATAGTGACATTAGAGAAAAAATCTTGAAACAAAATTCAAATGTGTGACCAGTTAGTGGCCAGGTGACCAGTTTGAAATAAGAATGTAGGAATTGGACACTGTAAAAAATCTTTTCTGTGGGCAAATATCCTGTGCTACTGCTTAAATTATTTCTGTTAAGTTTCAAGTCACACAGGGTTAATGCGAAGGTCTGCAAATGTTAAACGTTCAAAAATCAAATGCGTGAAAATGTATTATTAGTAGTGCACAAAATACCTGGGTACGTTTAGCGCTGATCAAAACAGATAAGAAAAATCTAGGCAATCTATAACTAGATGTGGTTTAATAGTAACGATGATTGTTGAATCTAATAACCAATGAAGTTGGAAGAAGAAACAAGAGGTGAAAACAACTATCTAGATACAACTCATGTTGTAACAATGTGAATTTTTCAATATCAAGCATAGTCAAGGACATTACAGAAATCAAATCTTCCAATTACCTGATCTGTGCTCCTCTCTGATTCCTTCCAGGCTCTTTAGCATCCCAAGACTTTCGAGCATTGGCAAACTCTAGGTCCCTGTCATCATTCCTTCTGGCCATTGCTCCACCTCCAATAGCTAGGGCACATTCCAGCTCCACACTCGCATCTCCAGGTTGTGGCTGATGGATTGCGAATGGTAATGGCAATTTCTCTTTTTCCTTCTCTTTTTCTTTAGCTGAACTTACTTTCACCGACTAAAAGATAGAAGAAATGCAATGACTAAGAATAGTTTTTAATTCTGATACTTTTAATGTGGATACCATGACGTGTTTTTTGGGAAGGGAATGTAGCGACATCTATCTAGCTACATAGATACTACGCGCACAACACGCTACATCGCGCAATCAAAGTTTGACGGCAAATCTGTACATATACCACCTCCCGACATTAACCGTCCGGCCGTGGCCCGCCAGGCAATATCACCCGCCTGGTTGGAGGATCCTCCCTTTTCAATGGAGGAACACCACACCTCGTTCCTCCATAGGAATATTGCTATGACTTTTTTTTGAAGCGGTTTCCTTGACAATGCGAGGCGAAAAAAATTGCGTTGTTTGGTTACAACTTTATTTAGAAACGGTTGCAATGGTTAATAATAATTAAATATTATTATTTGGTTCTTCATATGTCCATCTGGTAATAAATACAACTTGATATACTACTTGATGTTTATGGTGTTCTAAAGAGATAAATAGATTAATAACTACCTTTTCCTTTTCTTTTACTACTTTCTTTGGAGGCAGTTCAATTCTAGTGGCTTCTAGTGAATTACGAACTTCATCCACTCTTCTCCATTGCATAAGAGTCAATGGCCAGCCCATTGGACACACTACCCTGGGAAAAATTACAATTTCGGTGTATTAGCTACTATTTGTGATATATCTAAAGAAAAAAGAAACTAATAATAAGTATGATTAGAGAAGCAATGATAAAGGCCAAAAAAAAACATTTTATTACTAAAGTGTGAATCGTTACAAATAAATCATTATATTTTAAGGTGGAAATTCGTCTTATAAAATATAACTTATAATTTACACAGTGCAAACATGTGTCGCTTTTCGTGGTTAAATCTACCATCAAATAAAATAATTGAATTCACTTACCGACAGCTGATGGAATTTCAAATTTCCCGGATCTCGAAATACACTCGATAATTCTCAGTTTAACGTCATCAATTTATCGTCAATATTTTAACGATATTGAGAGTTTATATTCGTCACAAAAATAACTTAGGAAACTTACTCAATTGAATACAGCTTTGGCTCAAGGTTCCCAGTCTTCACCTACAATAAAGAAATATTCAATTAACATGAAAAACCAAATATAATGATATATCATCCAATACTCAATACCCAATACATAATTGCATTCCAAAATGTTATACAGGGCTTAGATAATGAGATCAAATTATTGACAAATCTAGACTTATAGTTATGCTTCTCTTGCTTACGACAAAGATGAAATGCTTGTTCTTTACTTCATTTTCTGTATCTAATTGTTAAAAAGTTTTGAAAGTAAATTGTAAATTTGTTATTGGCTGTAAGATAGTTTATATGTAAATCTGTTATTTTTTTAACTGCCTCGCTGGTTTAGTGGTCTGTAGCGCGACTGCTGAGCAGGAGGTCTCGGGTTCGATTCCCGGGTCGGGCAAAGTGTTATTGAGTTTTTCTGTTAGGAAATTCTCAGTAGCAGCCCGGAGTTTGGAAATGTGCCCGGTTGATGGCAATAGGCTCACCACCTATTACATGGGACTTAATAACAGCATTGGTGAAATGTGGGTGTACAATTGTGTACACCTCTGCCTACCCCTTCGGGGAATACAGGCGTGATGCTATGTTATGATGCTATGTTATTTTTTTATTATTATATGTGGCTATAGTGTCACTTAGACCATAAAAGGTTTATAGTGATAGCCACTTTAGCGTTTAAATTAGAGTTCATCCCTAAACCCTGATGCTGTGATGAACTGCAGGATTTTCCTAAAGGTGAGCTCTTTTATTTTATCCGGGCTTAAAATATATTTCCCTAGATGAGCGTAGCGCTCATGTATTAGCGGTACACATTCCCCCAAAAGGTGAAGTGGTGTTTCCTTAGCCTCTTCACACAGTTTGCAGGTTTGTGTCTCGCTTAGTCTCAGGTTGAACATGTGCTTATTTAAGCAACATTGTCCTGTTAATGCTCTTACCACAACGCGCAAATTGATCCTATTAAGCACTCGGACATGGTTTGTGTACTTTTTGTCGCAGGTTTTAATGAGACTTTAGAGCCTGGCGATTCCGTCCAGAGCTAGATTGCACTTTCAAAGCATGAGTGACATGAGGGATTTTTTTAAATCTGTTATTTATAAGAGCTGTGGATTTTGTGATTAATAAATAAGTAAAGACTATTAATAGTTATTTTGTAAGTCAAGTGGTCCGCCTCTTGAGCCACAGGTTGTGAGTTCAAACCTGGCATGTACCAATGTGACCTTTTCAACGACATATGTACTTTCTTAGATAAACTGACATACTGTGAAGGAAAACATCGTGAGGAAACCTGGACTTGGTAATCTGAAATCGCCAACCCGCAGTGAGCTAGCGTGGTGATTAAGCTCCTGCCTTCTCTATATGAGTAGAGGCCCTTGCCCTGCAGTGGGACAGTTATGGTCTGGTTATTTATTTTTACAATAATAAATAAAAAATTAATTGAAATGAACATTACCTTTGTCACTGATCGGGTCTTCGAGGACATGCTAGCTTTGGTGTGCCTTACATTTTTGTTAAGGGAACGAGCACTTGTCAATTCTCTTCCACTCTGTCAAAAATAAGACATGCATGTCTTTATCAGTAATTCTTACTATTATTATTCATACTATGTTACGTTTACCTTATATTGTACTAACCACGAATGCTGCAAAGTGTTCGAAACGTCAGGAAAAACAAAAAACCAATTATACACGCGATTAATCCGGTTAAAAGTTGTTTTATTATAATGTGTAGTGATCGCGCAAACCTAAGATATTACTAAAGATAAATCTTTGAAAAAACATTAACGCATGCTTAGCAAACCTTAAAGTTATAAATTTTTATGGCAAAAAAATACGGTCGCGAGCTAGATTCGAACCTGCGCCTCCCAGATAAATACTCCAGGCGCTCTGATCACTAAGTCATCTCGACCTCTGCTCACAAAAATGTATCACTTAAGGTTCGCTAAGCGTTAATAATTTTCAAAAAATTCTCTTTAGTTACGTTTACTGTTATTTGGTTCAATTGCTGATATGATCTTGATAAAATTAGCACAGCTTACATTTTGGGGAAGTGCACAGGTTATTTTTAGCGAAGAAAATTGTTAATTACACTTGTACAAATTCGTCGGAAATAGGTAAAATGTATGTTTCCAATTGCATCAAAGTTGAATGCTTCACCGTAGTTGATGTAGTATAGACGTGGAAAGTAAAACAAAAAGCTACTTTGGATAATATTTTGCAGTATGTGAAATTGATAGAAATTATAAATGCTGCGCCGACCACAAATAAATTGGGATAAGGGCAGGGGGACGATGCACCACAGGATAATCAAACCTCTAGTGCTATTGTGAACATCCAACTATTTCTTAATGCATGCTAATAAGAAATTTTTTTAATGGGATAGGGGGCAACCGAGCAGACGGCTCGCCTGATGGTAAGCGATTACCAACGTTGCGGGTGTCCATTGGACACCCGCAACCCCAGAGGAGTCGCAAGTGCGCTGTCGGCTTTTTGTTGCCGGTTTGGGCCTCCGGTTCCTCACTCACTCGGCGAAACACAACGTAAGGGTTGTTTCACGCTGGTTTTCAAATTTTGTTCAATTCATTCAGTCGTAGTTCTATGTTTTATTTTCTTTTTTAAAAAAAACGTTGTTGTTGGAATTTCTTCCTGTATCGTGGGTGCGTTTACAGACATATAATCTCACAAGCACACACACACCCAGACCCGGAGCAATTATCTATAGATCGTACAAATATTTGCTCCGTGCAGGAATCGAACCTGCGACACGCGGCGCAGCAGTTGGTCGGCGACCACTGCGCCAACATGCGCTGCATGAATGCACGGTTTGATCACGCTTTTTAATTTTATTTTTATTTTTATGTACTTTTTAAGTTAATTCATAACATTACTGACGTTGAAAAAAATATCATCAGTACCTTGTCTTATAGGTATTTTTTTTTCATTCCTTCTCCATAATTATGGTTTGCCAAGCATTGAAATATTTATTAAGATTTCAAGTTTCTACAGCCATCAGTTGTTTTTTATTTTATTAGTAGTTTTCTTTTTTGGTATTCTCAAATCAAATCAAATCATGGTATTCACAGGAAGTATACTTACGATATAGGCTTGAGAGGAAGACCGTGCCTTATTAGAGGTACAAGTTGGCTCCAGCCGTATGTAAGGCCAGTAAATCTCGCCTTTGCCAGAGCATGTAGCTAACTCTTCAATTGTGCCACATGGTAATGTTGTGCGTAGGATAGCTACCATTTCTAACTGTAGGAGAAAATTCGGTGTATAACATAGTGCAGTAATAGGTAATGTAAAAATATTCCAGAGATAGACTAGTGCTATGAGCGTTAGACTGGCAAGTCAAAGGTCGCAAGTTCGAATCCAAGGCACGCACCACTGTTTTTTCGAAGTCATGTGCGTATTATAAATTATTTATCGCTAGCTTAAAACGCTGAAGGAAAAAAATCGTGAGGAAACCAGCACACCTGAGAGATTTTCTCGATGGTGTGTAAAGCCATGTCAGAGATGCTCTGGAATAGACAATAAGGCCTTTGATTGAATGAAAGGCAAGGCAAAGTTCTCCCCCATTTTCTTTCATAACTCTCTGTCCTATTTGTCCTGATTTCTGCTTTGCTCATTGGCAAATAAATACTATAAATTAAATATCATCAAAAATTAACATACATCAGATGATGTAGCGGCAGCCCTGAAGCTCACAGATTCATGTTTTGTTACAGAAATCTGGATACCACCCACGATATTCCTTCGGTTGGGCAAGAAGATCTCATCTAGATGCAACTTGTGTGTGTGTGGGATGGGTATTTCCCTGCAAGGGTCTTCGTTATCGCAGATGTGGAAGGCGCCATCGATGCAGGACATGACCGTGAGCTGCCAGTGGGCTTCGGTGTGGATACCCGAGGCTTGGGTGAGAGTCCCGTGGCCTAGGACTGAGTAGCTGTGAATAAAGTTAAGCTAAACAAAACTGTAGCACCAAATTTCTAAGAATTTTGAGTCAGATACGCTAAAATTTACTATTTTACGAAATTATTGGGATTATAATATTGATCTCAGACAAAAGATTTTTTCCGTGATGTACTATTTCGGATAGTTGCACTGTGCGTCCTGCAACAGGATCATTAAAACCAAATTTGGCTTTGCAAGCTACATCCGGGCACACAATAGATAATAAACCCAAGGAGAACGATACATGTATGCTAATTACAAAATTTTATTCCTCATTTTCATTAAGGTATGCAAACAAGCACTTACCCCAAATAATTTGGCTCGAAATCAAAAGTGATATGAGTGTTATAAGCCTGAGGCAGCTGGATTCCAGTGTCATTGTCATAAACGGCTACAGTACTGTTTGCAATGCTGCTGTGGACATCAAAATGAACCTTAACAGGAGCATGGCAGTAGAAAACTCCTTGGAAAAACGGGACCCATTTACACTTAGTAGTAACGATTGTAGATCCAGTATGCTGTTGAAAGCCATATACTCCAGCTAAAGCTGAAGATACGGAGTAAGCATATTTAGTCCCAGGAAACATTCCAAAGAATTCGTTCATCAAACTTGATAGTGCTTCTAAGGTTCCAAATGCATTATCTTGAGCCTGAATAAACGTTAATAAAGTATTAAAATAGAAATTACATCGTATTGAATCTAATCTTTAAAGCTTAGTGAAGGTTATGAAGAGGATGGAACAGCGTCCTTTTAAAAAATAATATCGACATGTTTAAATGTGGTAAATTAAGAAACATTAATTCTTGTTCAACGGTTATTACTCATTTGCATTATTCGGGGTTGCCCGACTAGTTTATAACTCGAACGGAGCCCTTAGTCATGAGCTGAGCCCGCTGCGATGTCGCGTGTCAAGTTTTGACAATCAGAGCAATCCCGAAAAATGCAAGTGAGTAATAAACGTCTCACGAAAATTAAGAAACTTGTTGAAGAAGCAATTTTGCTTATTCAATTGCAAAGTGATCAAGGATGTTACATAGGAAGAACGATAATAAAAAGAAAAAATCAATTCATGTTCTTGTTGACTCACATATTTCGTAACATCAGCAGTAAACACAACGTTTTCTCTCAAACACCGTCTAGCCCAAGTTCCTCGCCAATGCGCTTGAAGAACAGTAGCAGCTTCGTGTTTTCTTATAACCTTCTCTCTTTCATCCTTGAGGATTCCACAAGGTAACTCTTCAGTGGCCAGCTCACAGATGTTTGATGTTATTGGTAGCTGCGGTGCCGTGAGCAACTTATCCATTACTTCTGGTTGTACTATAGGTTTTTCTTCTTCATCTACCTGTAATTAAGTCTGAGTATAAGTTATACTATTGGTGTGGCAAAATATTTGTGGCTCACACATACTAATTATATTGAATTATGATATACCGAAAAGATACATTAATTTTCTATCCATCCTTCCATACTTTCATAATCTTAATAATAGAATTTAACATGCATGCTGGATTTCATATTGATTAATAATTATTATTCTTTCTTTAACAAGCTATTCGTACAACTGTGAATGACGTGCACGCCTGTAATTGACTTATTTGCACAGGATAAAATTATGTTTATTACCTTAATTGTCAATAATTTGTGAATAAGTTGCTGGTGTGCCTTGTAAATAAAAATAAAATAAAAAATATGAAGTTAAATACGAGTACATCACGTTTAATGTTTATGATGCCTGAACAAGTATAATTAAAAATGTAAGAATATAACTATAATATACCTTTTCTATCTCCTCAAACTGCTCCTCAAAGAATTCAATTTCTTCAATTTCTGGCATTAAACAGTCACAAATATCTAGATTTGCGATTTCTCTTACAGATCTGGGAGGCTTTGGTTTTTTAGGAAAACCAAAATCAGGGTCACAGAAGTATTTTCTCATGACTTTGCATGTAGCTCTCCATTCGTTAGCAGTCAGCCTCTTCGAAAAATGTGATTGAAGAGCTTGTCTGAACATCCAATGCAAGAGAGAACGGTCGTAACCAACTACTTCGTTATCCCATGACAAGTCAGGTAGGTAAGATCTGTTGGAAATCAGAAGAAGTGCTCACAGTACTTACAAAAATTTGAAATTTAAAAATGGCTTTTTACAGTAGTTCAAAACAACACTGTCATTAGGGGCAAAAAACTTGACATTGTTGCTTTAATGGTTTTATTCCGTTTATCCTCTTTCTAAATTGGGTGGTGGGTATCCAGCCCAGTAATACATAACCGAGTATTTCTTCCGAATCGGAAGTATGAAAGGAATATGTTAATTTTTTGTTTGGTTTTTTGCCCCTCGGTAATGGACTGTCACCAATCAGACCAAAAGCCCTTTACTCTATTAATTTTAGTTGTTAGACTAAGTAAAACCATCTCACCTGAAGAATTCTCTATCACCCATTAACATAGTTTGGCTAGAACGGGGTATTTTTATCCAATTGCTAAAAGCTGCTCCAAGATTTAAAAGGAATTTTGATGCCCAAGGACATTCCCGAACAGCAGCACCTTGTATCTGGTCTCTGGGGCCAAGGAGTAATGTGGATTCACTGAGCAGCATTATGTGCCAGTGCATCCGAGAATGTGTCCAGATTCTGGTAATAGAAAAAAAAATTACTTCCTCTCATGACCTTGGTATTAGAATAATAGCTTACATTCAAAGGTTTCAAAATTTGCTTATAGACTTCTGTCTATTGACATTAACCAGGAATTTTTAATAGGTTTACTTCTTTGTGTTATGGCTGCTGAAGCATCTAGTGAGTTTACACTGCTCATAGATCTCTCACATAGCTTTATTGTACCACCAAGAACATTTGGTTAGGAGAGCTGGTTCCGTCATGAAGCTAAAAGCTTTTTATCACATTTTTAGGTGAAAATAATTTCTAATACACACATAATTAAGAAAAGTTTACTCATTCATATTACTACGAAATGTTTTGTTTGTAGGCAGGAATGCAATATATTGTAGCATAGTGCATTTTGTTTTAACAGTTCTATTATAACTATAAAATGTTAAACCTATTTGTTTTTTATGAAAGTATTTAGTATTCTTAAAACCGTACCTAAGAAAGTGTCTCCCTGGTTCAAAATCGATTTCAACCGAATCGTATGCTCTTGTCCTCACATATGCCTTGGGGACTGGAAGTGCACTATCCTTAAACCATTCAAATTTCTCCAGAACAAAATTAGCAGGTTCTATGAAATCAACTACTGGTACCCCAGCATTGGACAGAACTCTTGGATGAAGAGTGCTGAGGGACATCCTTATTTTATTTGCTTCTGGTCCATCTAGTTGAAGGTATAGCGGGGCTGATTTTGGAGCTTGTATATCTACCGCCTTGTAGGACGCTGCTTTTGTGATCCTAAATGGAGGATTGCTGCCAGCAGATGTATAATTAAACATGGATGGGTAGTAAAGGACGTAGATGCTCTCTACTAGGCTTTGGATCTGAAAAAAATAAGTTTTTCTTTTATATTAAAAATAAGACGCATTTCCAAAAACCCAAAGAAAATAAATTCTTTTCTTTTTCACGTTCTATTGATTACCAGTCAATCCGAGTTTTTTTAAGTCGACTTGAATCAAGAACGGAATTGGTGAAAAAATCTCCGAAGAGATACCGAATTATAGCCGATTTTTACCAGACTTGTTCTCTTGTCTCACTGGAAGCCTGCCGGGGTTATGGCAAATACTGCTGTTATCTTGGAACTTCGGTAAAAGTTAGTGGTCATCTATTATCGTTTGGTTTTAGTTAATAGGAGTCTAGTACAGAGTCTGATATGATAGAGGAGTCTTAGTTTGTCTAGTGCAACAAGTTTATGTTAGAGATGGATTGCAGGTTAAAATTAACCATTTTTATGAACCGTTCTCATTGGATAAACAGTCCCATTAGTGCCAACTAAGCTATCGCCACCATCACTCAGTCAATTCTTTCTTCTCCCATTAATAACATGCGTTCTTGCGTTTTTCAAAAAAGTTCAATTACCGTTTTATATGTTATCCATTCACGTAGTTCTTCTTTCAATTGCATGGCCGCTAGCAATGCTGCATTCAACGCGGACTTTTGCTGTTCCTTAGTTTTTTTGTCTTTCTTTTTCGGCCCTTCCTCGTCGTCCTTCTATGAACATACAGAATTAATCGTTTTTGATTGATAATATTTGAAATTCTCTACATTCTTGTCGAGTTGTGTATCAGTACAGAAAATTAAATAATATTATGTTGATTGTTAATTATTTAGTAATAATTTAATTTATATCTTTTATTTGTCGGAGACGGCAACTTTGAAGATTTGGTGTTGCAACACCGAGCATTTTGATCGGTCGGCAAATTAGGAGAAGTATAATATATTCAAGATAAATCTTTGAAAAGCATTAACGCTTTCTTAGCGAACTCTAAAGTTATTATATTAAATGGAAAAAAGAATACGGTCGCGAACAGGATTCTAACCTTCGCCTCCCGGTATAATATATATAAATACCATATCATTTAGCATCATCATATTAATTTATGAAATATCTTACCGGCATACTTTTAACCTGTTCTTCTATAAATCCAAGTGTGATCTGGAAAATAACACAGGATATAAATTTACAAAAGTATACAGGAGACATCAAAAAGAGTGAAGAAAGGTTGAAAGTCATGTATACATTTTAAACTGAACTGATGAAAAAAACTTGTTTTTTTTTTTACCTAGTATGAAAATTCCATCAAGGACGCTGTGCCGGACTCCTACCGACTAAAACCCACACGATCCTCCTCTAATCTACACCGAGGTCCCTAGATCGTGGCTGCATTCACCGCAACCCAGGCAGGTTATGGCCCGTCAAATGTCACAACCTGAGTGGGTCAGCCACAGATGGCCTGCACCGACACTCCACGCGGTTGCGTGCGTCAAGGCGTGGCGCGCTGCCGTGTCAGGCCTGTCGCTGATCCGGCAACGAAGTAGACAGGTCCGTCTCACGGTGGCCAGAGATCGTTGAGTGAAACAATTAGCCCTGAGAAACTGATCTTCAGATAAAAGTATAGCTATACTTACCGACTCCGTACTCTGAACATCTAAAAGATGTGGAGCATATGACAGTTTCAGTAGGCCGTTGACTTTGAGGAACCTGGTTCGAGGACAGTCGTAGGCCTCGTACAGGCCATGACGACGGGCCCAATCCACCCAGCGGTAGTACTTCCATAAAGCCACGTCTACAATATAGTCACATGTGATATATTTTGTTTAAAATTCAACCAGAAATTTCCGAAAATTTTGTGGATATGAAAACTGCATATCTTTTCCCCTAATGCCTATTTTGGCGGCTATTGCAGTAACTGTTTAGTAAATAATACGATATACCTTAGTCAGACAGATTTTCAGACTTCCCGGTATCTGCAACAGTACCTAATTCCAATAACAATATTGGAAATAGATCTGATCGTATTACATATTTATGTACTAAGTACTAGCTGTGCCCCGCGGTTTTACTCGCTTTTTAATTCTTGCTAGACTTCTAAGAGTGGTAGCGTGATGATCAGTAGCCAATAACATTCCTTATGAATTTTTATATCCAACTTGTAATTTCAGAGATTAGCGCGTTAAAAACAAAGTTTTCAGTTTTATTGATTATAAATAATTGACGAAGGACCGAGATTCCTTGCCACAATTATAATAATTTCCTTTTAAACACTCATTGGAAGAATTTCTAAATAAAATGTTGAACTGCTCCTATAAGCTATCAATTATTTAGATACTATAAGTTTTTATTCTACCTGGTTCTGGTAATGGTTTCTTCAGAGGAAGATCTCGGGCCATGCTAATGAGCAAACTCATCCGATGTCCAGGAGTAATTCCTGGTAGATGATAGGGAGGAAGATCCTTTGTGTCTTTAATGATCGCGTATGTGAAACATGTTCGCTGAAAATATTTTTTATTATAGAAACGGTCATCATTATTACGACAGCGAAACGCAAAGGTGGCGGTTCGCGTCGCGACAAAGACAGGAGAACGAGAGACTGAGACGGGAGACTGCGACCAGTGTCTCGGTCTCTTCTGCATGTACTGTGGGTCGAGACCAAGATCGCAACCAGAGCTACTATTCATTCAGTATCAGTATAAACACACGTACTTTTCGAGCGTGACATGAGACACTACTGGTCAGGGGCAGCTACCGTCGAGCTGTCTCCTGTCTCACGTCTCTATCTCGCTCGCGAACTGATGCTTCTACATTGCCTAAAGTCAAGTAACTTTCGGGTTCTCCCGTCTCAGCTAGTCTCGTCTTTCTCGTCCTGGGAACCCAAGACCTGATGCTCAGCAGTCGCGCTTGGGACCAACGAGGAGTTTAATCTTTGAGATATGAAATTACCGCAATGTGCAAAAAATTCTAATCTACTAATGAAATGAATATGACATGCGCAAACGTATACCAAAAAGTAGATATTTATTAACAAGTCTAATAAAATAGAAAAATGAGAAGAAAGATAAAAAAAATGATTACCAACCTACATTTTTCAATACTGAAAAGATTAATATTAAAGCTTCAATTACATTTCACAGTCAGGCTACAAGTACCTACGTGCGTCACGGGACATTAATTTCAATTCAGCACAAATATTAAACGCAGGCTGTTCAGTTTTGAATAGGAAAAAATCATGATGATATCCATCCTCAATGGCGTCGATTCTAATGTAGCAAAATAAACGAAATTTAGAACATTCCTGTTTTTAGGGTTTCGTGCCTCAAAAGGAAAAAACGGATAGGATCACTTTGTTGCCCGTCTGTCTGTCAAGACCCTTTATCTCGGGAACGCGTGGAGGTATCGAATTTAAATTAAAACCATATACTCAAGTTTCTTGAAGCTGTGGAATAATCAAACTTCTAAATTAACGTAAAAAAAAGATACGGCCGTTTGTGCCGAAAAAGACGTTTATTTCGACACTCTCAAGGGAATCAAAATGTATAGGGTACCTTCCGTTGACCTAGAACTATGAAATTTAGCAAGTATTATCGTGATATACTACAAATACATACAACCACGAGTTCTCTCCCCCCTCAAGAGGTGCCGAAGCAAGGTGACGGTAGCAAAATTTTCCATAAAAACCGCTGCCCCTATTTCCACAAACTATATGACCTCGACAGTTATTATCCTAAAGTTCTTATAACGCATGAGGTCTCGGGTTCGATTCACGGGTCGGGCAAAGTGTTGCCGAATTTTTCTGTAAGGAAATACTCAGTAGCAGCCCGGAGTTTGGAATTGTGCCCAGTTGATGGCAATAGGGTCACCACCTTATCACATGGGACTTAATAACAGCATTGGTGAAATGTGGATTGTGCAACTGTGTACACCTCTGCGTACCCCTTTGGGGAATACAAGCGTCATGCTCAGTTTCTTCTAAAGTATTTTTTGTATTACCCTAACGAAATTTGCTTCCTTAGCTGTTGGCTTCTTAGTGCTTCTGGATTTGATGGTGCTGGCCATGGTTTCATCATCATCGTCCCAAGAGAAGAGAGGCACTTCAGTGATGATGCGAACCCAAAGGGGTTCCATACCTGTTCGTAAGATTTAAGTAACTGTTGGATGAAATGAAATTCTGAATAACTAAAATTATTTGCTTCGAGATTGAAACGCTTATTCAGATGCAGAACAAGCGCGGCTGCTTAGCGTGAGGTCCTGGGTTCGATTCCCAGGTCGGGCAGAGTGTTATTGGGTTTTTCTGTTAGGAGAATATCCTAGCAGAATATCTGTAGCAGCCCGGAGTCAGAAAGGTGGTGTGAGCACTGTGCTTCGGAGAGCACGTAAAGCCGTCGGTCCTGCACCTGATCTCTCTCCGGTCGTGTCGGATTGCCGTCCTATCAGAATATGAGAGTGAAGGAAGAGGGTTGTGCACCTGTGTTTGCGCGTACACTCGGGCACTATAATATTTCCTGCGTACTTGGCTAATCTCCGTGGAGAGAGGCCGCCGTAACCAAAATATGGTCTGGAGGACTATTCCTCTACATTACAATAAAATAACTTGCAACATAATGCGATCAACTGGATATAATTAAAAACTCCAAGCTGTTACTGAGAAAATCCCAATAGCACTTTTACCGGACTCAGGAGTCGAATAAATCACCCTCAGCAGCCACGCTTTCTACTAGACTTCTGCGACTACTAGAAACTTAGTTGTTAGAAAAATATCTCCCCAAAGTCCTTAAAAATTACAATGTCGTACATTACACAAGCACTTACCAGGTACAAGGTACATCAAGTTCATACCACCAGTTAGGGTATGCATGATATCAAATTCATTCAGCGACTCATCTTCCACGCAATCGGTGTCCTCATCAGAATTCATGTCGGGAGCGGCCAGCTTCAGAAGCGCCTGTTTGATTTTGATTAGCAATTAGTTGTTCGCGTGACACGAATGTTTATAGTTGTAGGCGCTAGTGTGTTTGTGACAGTTTTGAGGTAGTTTATAGTTTAGTTAGATGAGAGTGAGAACGTGTGTACCTATCAGGTTAGTTTCACTGTTTATTTGACTTGATATGTTATTGTTTGATTGCGGTATTAGCATTTTCTAAATTAAGAAAGTACATTAGCCATGATCAAACGGATGGCGGGCAACACATGTATTATCATAACAGTAATTCAGTGTGTCAGAATGTATTTTTTTTTTATCTGATCCTACCTTTCGGAACATCAACTTTTATAAAATAGGTACCTATCATTATTTCAGGGGATATCGATTCATTTAAGGACCTATATTATATAGGTATCATGTTAGTAGATAGATATAAAAGGTACATTCTGTACCAGATAAAACAAATTAAAAAATGAAAAACCAGGCTTACCATATTTTAAAATCTTATTAACCTATGTTACCCGGGACAATGTAAGGATTCTAACGATACATCGAAAACGGTCCAGGCATTTAGAAGTTATAAGGTAGAATAAAGAAACTTAAGACTCTTTTTTCGGCAGACGTGTAAACAAATTAAAATAATTGCCTTTTAACTACACCAATGAAACTTGTTTTTTGTAAACTTAATTTAAACATACAATATTCAAATATCTTAAACAGTTATACCTACATAATCAAAATGGGCTAAGGATTATTATAATAATTTGCGCGCCACCACAAGAAACCCCAATATTTTAAGCCCGACAACAATTTTACATAATTCGTTATGCTACTAACAGAGGAACAAAATAACTCAATTGACATCCATCAAGTAATTCCACAGCGTTGTTGCCATCCAAATACTTTCTCATTAGGAATTCTGTGGAACCACGACGGTCGATTACACCGTCAACGTTTGCGGTAACTGGGTATAAATCTCCAATTTATTTCGCAATAAACGCGCGGTTACTGTGGAGGTTTAAAGTCCCATTGGGAGATGAGCGAGAAATGAGCGGGAGCGGCAGCAATACCTACGTACAGTGTTGTATTCAAAACGAGATTATATTAAATTAATAAATAAAGTTAGGTATACAATATACGTATGTCAATTCTCTGATTCAAGAGGCTCTAGTTCATAAGTATTTATTTTATGCAAAAGTTATGTGTAAGAGCAATGTGTGGTTTATAAACAACCGATAGCTGTAAACCTTATTTTAAATCAGTGAAAATATTAACACTACAAGTGTTGTATATTCTAGGCATATTCTCATCATAATAACAAACACACATTTATTTCAAAAATTATCTACCATTAGAAAAAACCCTATGCGTACTCAATATCTAATTAAACTGTGTCAAAATGTGATAAATAATTTGTATTGTGAATATAATTTTAGTAATAATGATCTCATATTTTTATATTTGTATGTCATAAGACAAAACATAGCGCACTACCTACTTATTTAAGATCTTTATCTAATCACCTATGTTTGACAAATAAACTGATTTATTGATTGATTTATATGTAACAGCATTACACACTTAGTTGACAAAATAAATATCTTCTATCATCCTGCGTTAGTATAAACTGTATCACATGAACCGGTATCTTTTCAGGTCGTTAAAACAGTGCTATGTTGTTTAAAGGTTTACAAAGTGAAATGAATGGAGTATAGGGTTATGATTGTGCGTGTGTTTGTTCATAGTCCAAAGTCTTTAGTCAAGTACGAAAGATTTTACTATCTATTTATTAAATGTGTCAGTCTATGTTAGGTTGCTGCAAGGAGCGTGTTTTTTAGCATATTCGTGAGGCCCGACAATTTGCAACACTACTACCTATTGCATTGTGCGAAAATACGCACACAAGTTTGTGCGCAGGCAATCAGCCATTTGCAGGCTTCAACCGTACTCAGAGCGGGTTGCTTCTGTATTTTTTTTAGACCCGTGTTCTAATCTATCCCATCAAACCCAGATTTTGTCTTTCTTCGTACATAAAACAAATTAAGACATCGCTCATCTCTCGGTCAAACAAAACCTTCTTAATGAGTGACAGATAAGTCTATTACCTACCTACCTTCATTAAGTTAAAGGTAGTAATTTTGAAAACGGTACCTGCCTACTTATTTATTTGTTTTTCACAATGATTTCTTTGTTATCATGGAAGACAGATATTTCGGATTGGTCTCGGTTTTTTTCCTTTATTTGTGATAGAAATAATCTTTTGATAAAAAAATCAGCAATCATAATATCCCAGCTTAATAATCAGATCACCTTTTCCTGTTTGAACGATTATCAAGTTAGGTACGTATCTTTATTAACTGTAAAGCACATGTAATGAACGTCATATTTTATAGATATAGGTGAACATATTACTCCTCCCGACCGTATTTAGGTCACGGCGGCCTATCTCCACTCAGATTAGCCATGTACGCAGGAGATATTATAGTGCACAATATGCGCAAACACAGGTGCACTCCCTCTTCCTTCACTCTCATATTCCGATGGGACGGAAATCCGACACGACCAGAGAGAAATCAGGCGCAGGAACGACGGTTTTACGTGCTCTCTGATGCTCGGGGGTGTCACACCACCAACTTCCTGACTCCGGGCTGCTACTGAGAATTTCCTAACAGAAAAATAAAATAAAATAAAACACTTTGCCCGACCTGGGAATCGAACCCAAGACCTCACGCTCAGCAGCCGCGCTTGCGACCACTAGACCAACGAGGCAGTCTAAGTGAAGTAAGAGTGAACATGTTAGTGACGTTCTCAGTCATCTGAACTATTAATTCCATAGTAATCAATATAGCTGACTAGCTTTTTCCCAATCACATTGGGATCGGCTTCCAGTCAAACCGGATGCAGCATACATGGAGCAACTGCCTATCTGACCTCCACAACCCAATTACTGGGTAACACGATATCTCGTGGTGTGACTGGTTGTCAGACTTTCAAGCCTCTGACTACCCGTAACGGCTGTCATAGATCTTAATTTGACAACCGGGACCGACGGCTTAACGTGCTCTCCGAGGCACGGAGGGGTCTCGTATAAAATGATGGTCACCCTTCCACAGACCAACCGCGGCAAGCGCAGCTTAACCTCGATTGATCGATCTATGCAGCTGTTAGTGTAGTGTAGTAGTGTGTCTATACTTAGCCACGAGCTCCTCTTCTTAGTAATCAATATGATATTAAAATAATCGAGAGGATCGACTTAAAATAAAACTACATTTACTACCGTACGACCATTGTGAATATAATGGTCGGTCTGTAATTATACATAATGCTATTTTATCAACATGTGGGTGAACGTGTACACCTCTGCCTACCCCTTTCAGCGAATACAGGTGCGTTGCTATGTAAACATCACGCTGCCATATGTGTGTGTAGTGGTAAGCCTATTGCTGTCGACCGGGCATAGCTCCATACTCCGGGCTACTGAGAATTGTACAACAGAAAAACTCAATAAAACTTTCCTCTAACTCGGAAACAGAACCCGAAACCTCATACTCAGCAGTCACGCTTGTGGCCATTAGACCAACGAGGCAGTCAGTAAAGTATTTAAGTTATAATAAATGATCCGAAGGAAAATGTCGAGATGGCTTAACGGTCAGAGCGCCTGGAGTATTTATCCGGGAGGCGCAGGTTCGACTTCTACTCACGACCGTATATAAATAACTTTAGAGTACGCTAAGCATGCGTTACTGCTTTTCAAAGACTTATCTAATACAAAGGAGTAAATTTGTAAGAGTAGATCGCGGGTGCTTTTCTGTGAAATGTTCCCAGTACGTCGTTTCTCAGAAATATTGTGGGTAGGTATAAAAACATATCATTCGCGGATCTTTTACATTACTGATCGGCTTTACAATCTGGTTTTATTTCCGTACCTAAGCCACTTAATTGAGTTAATTTTATGTAACTTAGTAACGGATCTGCGAAGGTATTAGGTCAGTGGTAATAGATATCTAAACCCCTCATACAAAAGTAAAGTTTAATAAGAAGCGTTGACAAACAAGGAATTTCTCCTGTTTTATTATGACATCGTCATTCTGCGGATTCCAGCGACCAAGAAAAATGCAGTGTTTGGAACTTCATTCAAAACTAAAATACACGCGGTTATTCCAGTTCATTATTGTAATATTATAATGTGTAGTGAACACTAACACGTCATAAATTGCAAAAAGTTAAAAAAAATGGAAAATGTATTGAGTCGTGAGCAGGATTCGAACCTGCGCCTCCCGTATAAATACTCCAGGGGTTCTGACCGCTACGCCATCTCGACTTCTCCCACTACGGCGAAAAATTTAAAATGTATAACTTTAGAGTTCGCTGTGCATGCGTTAATGCTTTTCGAAGATTTATCTGTCATACATTTTGCCTGTGTCTTGGATGTTTCTACGGACACAGACCTTACACATCCAGTGTTGACACAAATACCTGTAGATTATACAAATAATATAGGTTATCAAACCCGTGATGGGTAGCACAGCAGTCGGTCTCTCGACCACTGTGCCCACCGAACGCAATGGCGAAGTAGACCAACCCGTAAAGCATAGAATTAACACAAGGTGGATGAAATCCGAATTCCCCTTAAACTAAAGATCTATAACAGACATCATACAGTTATCAGACCTTTCTTTTTTCTGTTTTCGGGGGGAAACCTTCAAAAAAGCGCCCGGCGTTTGGGGTCAAGACCGGGGAGTGTGGGATTTTTACATGGAGGGGGGCACTGGGTCCTCTTAATAGACCAGCTCCAGAACCCCCGCCGTGCAACGCCTATTAGCGCACATCCCTAGGACAGTTATCAGACCTGCTGTCTTATATGGTTCGGAATACCAAAAAAAGGGGCAATCAAAGAAAGGCAACTGCATGCAGCTGAGATGAGAATTTTATGAGGGATGCGTGGTGTAACGCGCAAGGATAGAATTAGAAATGAGTAGATATGTATGAGGAAGTCTGAATGTAACGGCGGTCGTCGAGAAGACGTGTGAAAATCCTTTGTCATAGTAAGGACAAGTGATGCGGAGGAATGAGCAACACGTGACGAGGAAAGTTTTGAGTATGAATGTAGATGGCTATAAGAGTAGAGGAAGACCGAGGTAACGATAGATGGATTGTGTGAAAGATGATATGGCTAGAAAAGGAGTGACTGACGATATGACGGCTGACAGAGATGTTTGGAAGAAAAAAACTTGATGGGGATGATGATGATTGTGTATAATATTTTAGCTTAACATAAACAAGCTGTAACATATGACGCAATGTACCACAAAATTACCATCAACTCAATGGATTTGAGTAGAACTGCCTCGTTGGTCTAGTGGTCCCAAGCGTGACTGCTGAGCATGAGGTCTCGGGTTCGATTCCCGGGTCGGGCAAAGTCTTATTGAGTTTTTCTATTAGAAAATTCTCAGTACTAGCCCGGAGTTTGGACTTGTGCCCGGTAGATGGTAATAGGCTCACCAACTATTACATGGGACTTAATAACAGCATTGATGAAATGTCGGTGTACAGCTGTGTAAATCTCTGCCTACCACATTTCACCAATGCTGTTATTTTACACCCACATTTCACCAATGCTGTTATTCAGTCCCATGTAATATTGCCATCTACCGGGCACAATTCCAAACTTTTGGCTGCTACTGAGAATTTCTTAACATAAAAACTCAATAACCCGAGACCCCCTGCTGCTGAGCAGGGGCTCAGCAGTCTCGCTTAGGACCACTGGACCAACGAGGCAGTTTATTTATAATTTTTTTGGTAAGGATGTGTCCTTATACTACGCTACGTATGTTTTTGAACTATTGTTTTAACTACAAAGTTAGTCACCTGTGTAAGGATTGAATAGATAGCAATGAAGTCACCTTAAGACGTATTAAAATGTGTAACAAGAATTCGGAGTAGTGTACAGAGGTCAGGATAGCTTAATTGCCAAAACGCCTGGAGTGTTTATCCAGGAGGCGCAGGTTCAGGTTCTGTTCATCCGTATTTTTTGCTCCACATAGCAACATAACATAAAATCATGCCTGTATTCCCTGAAGGGGTAGGCAGAGGTGTACACAACTGTAGAACCACATTTCACCAATGCCGTTATTAAGTCCCATGTAATAGGTGGTGAGCCTTTTGCCATCTACCGGGCACAATTCCAAACTCCGGGCAGTAGCTTCCCCCTCAGCGACACCCCGTGCTCAGCAGTTGCGCTTGGGTCCAGTAGACCAACGAGGATTCGTTCGATGACAATGTATAACCTTCGAGTCCGTTACGCATAATGCATTTGAAATATGATTGATTTGAATGATGCTAAAAAGGAGATAGAGTCAAATACACAGTTCACTAACCTTCGTGAGCAGCAAAGGCCACAAATGGACCACATTAGCAATCACAGCATGAGGGATTTGTTTCGAACCAGGTTTGGGGAGGGGCCGGGTTAGGAGAGGCGAGAAGGGAAGTAGTGGCGCTCCAGAGAAGTCGACTGGAACCTGGTCACTGACCCATATGCAACGCCAGGCTCCTAGGTAGAAGAGGCGGACTAGGTAACAACCTGGTGGAAGATATAATTGCTTTATTATGTATCTTTTTGTTTGTTGTTTAGGTACCGAATCGATAGCAATGGCGTCACCAAAAGACGTTTAAAAATTTGGAAGAAGAATTCGGGGTATTGCGCACAGAAGTCGAAATGGCTTAGTGGTCAGAACTAAGCCCTGGAGCCTAGCGCGGTCCGGGAGGCGCAGGTTGGACTCCTACTTAGTTCACCAACGTATTTTTCCTTCCAAAATTTTTAAACTATATGTATAATAATTAATAAAAATAAATAACCAGCCCATAGCTGTCCCACTGCAGGGCAAGGGCCTCTTCTCATACAGAGAAGGCACGAGCTTGATCACCACGCTATCTCACCGCGGGTTGGCGATTTCAGACTACCAAGTCCAGGTTTCCTCACGATGTTATCCTTCACCATATGTCTGTGATGTCTCAGATTAACTAAGAAAGTACATAAGACATTCAAAAAGTCATATTGGTACATGCCAAGTTTGAACCCACAACCTGCGACTCAGGAGGCGGGCCCGTAACCACATGGCCACCACGACATTTGTTTAATAAGAGTACATTATTTTTGTCTTACAAATATTTATTTATTTTTGGGAAGCTTACAGACTAATTACAGTTATAATTTAGTCACAGTATATAAAATCATTTGCTAATTACAAGCATCCACATGTTATATAGATCAAGTATAGTTCTGGCTATTATATTTTTCATATTAAAAGATAAAGTAGGTACTTAAAACATACCTACTTATTTGATTGATTGAAGTATGAAATAAGTAGGCTTTACGTTTATCAGAATTCTAAAACTTCGGTCAAAGCATAACTTTGTAGATATTCATCGTAAGCTTCTAGGTTAACCAAAATATTCGGCGAATTCCAAAGTTCGAGTAATAAACCAGTTAAAATTATGTTTTGGGCTTAAAGTACCTCAAGATGATTAAAATTAAAATAAAAACTGCAGAAATACATAATATTTTAAGTATTTTCAAATAATATAAATACGTGATAAGTCTCTGTGATCTCCAAACCTAATGAAAACCGATTCCTTAAGCCTGAAACTGGTTGTAAAAATATGACTGAAATGTGAGAATTTCTATATCAATTTTATTTATTATTTCAATGCTGCTGAATTTGTGTTGCCCCGCACTAGGAATTTTTTCCTGTATCGTGGGTGCGTTTACATACATATAATCTCTCATGCACACACACCCAGACTCGGAACTACTATCTGTAGATCATAAAAATATTTGCTCCGTGCAGGAATCGAACCTGCGACACGCGGTGCAGCAGCCAACGCGCCGTCTTTTTTAAATAAAAGAAGCTCTCAAATCTCGAGCTGCCATTGTTACTTCAAAACGAACGGAAAACGGAACAGCAGATTCATAAAAATATTTTTTTATTACTTTCGTACCGTTCTTAGATATTACAGGTTTATGTTGAAACCCGCCCCCTGATTTGAGTCCAGGCGAGTAGATATGGTATTTCGGCCGCCAACCCTCGCCGAAAGAACATAGGAAGGCATCCCATTGATGTTCAACCTATAAAACAAGACAGGGTTATGAAACAGTTTTTCATAACCTAACTACATATATAAACAATTATCCATACGAATTTGTGAAGTCCATCATTCCATATAATAACACAAAAATAATGGCTCAACATTTGACTACTAACTGTCCTGATGGTAAGCGACGGTGTGGCCGGGGATGAAGCAATTTCTCAACAATTGAAACGGTATGTATAATTTTTCATTTATGGAGTTTTAGAGACCATATTTCATTCGAAAGAAGAAAGAATCACAGAGAGTAATCATTTGTATGTCAAGGAAAGGCACCCATAGCTCGTTGCATACTATATTTAATAATTATGATTGAAATTAAGCAACATTTGGCGGCCATACGTAGATCCGTATTCCATTTTAATTGATAAACTCTGAAACTACTGAACCAATTTTAATAATTCTTTCACCATTAGAAAGCTACTTTATCCCGAAGTAACAGAAGCTATATTTTATTTTATTAATAGTAATATTTCAACCTATAATTGTATGTAAACAAAGCCACGGGCACAGCTAGTGAAGTTTAAGGGTACTTACTATGAGACTTTCGACTCTTTCCAGTATAAAACAAACAGACAGAACTTGTCTGCAGAATGAAGACCTGAATAGGACCTGGGCATGACTGAGCTGCACGTCTGCAACTGCCATCCTGCCGCCATCGGTTTGCTCCTGTCAATGATACGATATTTTTGAATAATAACTTTCGTGAGACACATTCATATTAATTATTGTTCAACGGTCATTACTCACGTGCATTCTTCGGGATTTCTCGACTAGTTTCGAAAGTGAACGGAGCCTTTAGTCATGAGCTGAGTTCGTCACATTTAGTAATAATTAATGATACGATACTTCATATAACTTGTATTTGGTATTGGCTACAGATAAGTACTAAGAATTTCAGAATTTTTAACAATATGAATATACTCCCGACCAAATTTTCGGTCATGGCGGCCTATCTCCACGGAGATTAGCTAAATACGCAGACATAATATATTATGGTGTAATGTATGCAACTGTATGCACAAATACAGGTGCACTTCCTCTTCCTTCACCCGCATAGTCCGATGAGATGGTAATAATCCGATACGACCGGAGAGAGATCAGGCGCACGACCGACGGCTTGACGTGCTCTCCGAAGCACGGGGGTAGCACAACGCCGAATTCTTTATTCCGAGCAATACTTTGCCCGATCCGGGAGTCGAACCCAGGACCGCACGCTCAGCAGCCGCTTGCGGCCTCTAGACTTATTAATATTTCTTACTTGTACAAGTAAGAAATATTTTACACCTGATGATTTTATCACAATACCCAACCGTCCCTGTTAAGCTAGACAACATTCCTGTACCCACATCAAAAATTACAACTTCGGCATTCCACCTTTCCAGTGCAAGTTGCTCAGCCCTGGTCCAGCCATGGAGGTAGCGGCGTACGGACCTTGGAAGCGGTTGAGTTTGATCATCAGTCCAGATGTGGTGTGGGTCGTGAGGCGGTTTAAGAGCCATTTTGACGAATAATGAGTGTGCCCTGAAGGCTGCTGTACCCTAAAAGACGAAATAAAAAATACAATGCACAGTTGAAATACAAATGGTTATTACTCAAGCGCATTCTTCGGGATTGCCCGACAAGTTTAGAACTCAAACGGAGCCCTTATTCCTGAGCTGAGCCCACGTCGATGTCGCGTTTGACTGGCGACATCGCCACGGGCGAGTAATAACCGTTAAACAATAATTAATATTTAGAGTATTTATTCGTTTGTTTCTCTCATATTTTTTCAGGTAATTCGTTGAACATATTTTAGCTATTTTTGTTATTAAATATCAATAGATGGTGAGCCAACAATACCCGCATCCAAACTCCGGGCCGCTACTAGAAACTGTCTATCAGAAAACCCAATAACACTTTGCTCAACGGGCGAATTGAACCCAGGAACTAACGCTAAACAGGTGCGCTAGCTACACATAAATTCTAGTCTTCTACATTTCGTATCAATCTATTTTCTAAGACCAAGTTACTGAATATTCAATATATTTATTGCGTTCCACAATTTATACATCATAAGACGGAACATTAAAACTAATTGAACAATCGTGGATCCTGTCGGGTACAGCAAAGTAGGAGAAACTTGTACACGCGTAGGACTCGCTTAGCATCTGCTATTAAGAAGAGCCGGGTCCAACAGCTCCATTAAAACACGAAGACGTTTAAATGACAGTGCTATATCCCGACGACGCTATAACCCTCCTCCAAGAAAGCAGTAGGGCCACCAGCACAGTACACAGAAACAGACCGCCGTCTTTTCGGCCTCGCCGTCGGGGCCCGTCGCGAGTTCTCCGTAATTGTCCACCCCGAGCCTTGCTCATGCCAGCCCGCGCCGCTGAGCCTGAAGCTTTAAATTCGTCCCTAAATAATAATAATGATTTGAATCCGATCCAGCCAGTCCCATGCTGTCCTCCCACCAGCGACGCCCTAAGCTGGGACTCGTACCCCGCAGGGGGTGCCCTTGCGTGTTGTCGCTTAGTTTATAAGTCGAATGCCCTGGCTGGGGGTCTTAAAAATAATATTTTAAGGCAACCATAGGAAAGCCCGGTTAAGCAGTCGACAACCTCCTAGGTCAACCTGCGAAATGCCACAAACAAAAAAAAAAAAAATGAATTTGCTCCTTGCAACCATCGTCAATTGGTCACCTATCTTCAAAGTGATCGCACCAAGCGTTGCTTACTGGCTGTGTGCACCCATAAAGGCTAGTGACAGAAATGACGACGCTTACCATACCCCATGTATCTACGTGAAGTTCATTGTCCCGAAATTCTCTGAACGGACACTCTAATGGATCAACTTCAATAATGATATTGGTTTTCGGAGCACTATCAAGGTTTTTCCTAGACATTTTGCAATAGAATTAATGAACAGTATCGAAAACAACAGCTTAAATTTTATTGTAGTGTCATTTTGACATATTGAACTGTCTTCGAATTGCCATTGCTCAAAATAAAATTTTATTGTTATTACCAAGTAGTTTTATAATGATTGTACCTATAATAATACTTCTCATGACCGTATTTCGGTCACGGCGGCCTATCTCCACGGAGATTAGCCAAGTGCACAAGTATATGCGCAAACACAGGTGCACTCACGCTTCCTTCACTCTCATATTTCGATGGGACGGCAATCCGTCACGACCGGAGAGAAATCAGGCGCAGGACCGACGGGTTTACGTTACGTTTTCCTGACTCCGGGCTGCTACTGAGAATTTCCTAATAGAACCCAATAACACTTTGCCCGACCTGGGAATCGAATCCTGGACCTCACACTCAGCAGCCGCGCTTGCGACCACTACACCAACGAGACAATCAAATTGTACTTAATTTTTTTTACTTTAATTTCTTGTCCGGTAATATAAACGCAGTAACTTGGGAAAGAGTTAAATACAAAAAACTTATTTTGTGTTACACCTGTATTTCTGAATAGCTAGTGTACTGCATTAAAGCGACGGTTGAACGATTATTTAGCTATAATAAATATGAAAATATTTCTAAAGACTAGATTTATATAAATAAAAAAAATTAAAGGCACATACGTAAATGTTATTTCATAAAAACTCCAGGCGCTCTGACCACTAAGCTGAAAGAGGTCGAGATGGCTTAGTGATTAGAGCGCCTGGGGTATTTATCCGGCAGGCGCATTTTAAAATCCTGCTCGCGACCGTATTCTGTTTCCACAAAAATTTATAACTTTAGAGATCAATATGCATGCGTTAAGGCTTTTCGAAGATTTATCTGTAATATAATACAATTGGTTCTTTAGTATAATAATTAAATAAGAGTCTAAGTTTATTTGCTAAAAACGTCGCATGTCGGAAAGAAATAAATACTCAAGAATATTTTGAAAGTCAGAGTTCAAACAATGAAGTAGCAACGAAAACTATTAATAAACACTAAATTGTATCATTAAGAGTTTTTTTTAATAATATACGTATTATTAAAGTTGTATAACCAAATATATTACGTGACCTCTGCTATTAAAAACTGCCGAAAACACTACAGTCATGACATAATCAGGCATTAGTTATATAAAAATGGGCGCTAAGCAATACATTTTTATATAAAAATGGTTATAAATGTTATAATTGTTGCTAAGTGTTATAATGAACAGTTATATTTTTCTAATTCCTGTTTATGAGAAGCAATAATAGCCTAGTGGTAAGAACGTGGTCTGGCAAGTCAAAGGTTAAAAATTAAGGCGCCATTTTATTTTCGTAATCATGTTTGAGTTAGCAAATTATTATCTCTCGCATAGAACGTTGAAGGAAAACATCGTGAGGAAACTAGCACACCTGAGAGATTTTCTCAATGGTGTGTATAGCCTTGTCAGGGTCTTGACGGCGATTTCAACTCTGATACTAGGTTGTTCATCAACCGAATTATTAATAGAAGCACTATCTTAGATTTTCGCGATCACTACACATTATTATAAAACAACTGTTAACTTTTTTTATATAGGTGCTGTAGACTGAAATATTTTAAAATAAACTGTAAGCCGCCTGACACCTTAGTCTTCCTGCGACGACGAACGCCGCAAAGCGTTCGAAAAATCAGGAAAAACAATAACTATTGGTTTACACGCGATTAATCCGGTTAAAATCTGTTTCTCTATAAATAGAAGCAAGTTATTTTGACAATAACTGCCTCATTGCCATGAGGTATTGGGTCCGATTCCCAGGTCAGGCAAAGTGTTATTAGGTTTTTGCGTTAGGAAATTCTCAATAGCTTCTCAATAGGAGTTTGGAATTGTGCCAAGTAGGTGGCAATAGGCTGGCAATAGCGTTAATTAAATATGGGTGCACAACTGTGTACACCTTTGCCTACCCCTTCAGGGAATACAGGCGTGGTACTATGCTATAAACTTTAGTACTAAATACCAATAATATTATAATCATAATACTGCGTAGGTTTAACTTTTATTGTAGCTTTAACTTTACGTACGTAGTAATATCTTAGGTTTGCGCGATCACTACACATTATAATAAAACATCTTTTGAGTCCTCCTGCGACCACGAACGCTACAAAGTGTTCGAAACGTCAACACAAAAAACTAATAATACATGCGATTAATCCGGTTAAAAGTTGTTTTATTATAATCTTTACGTACATTTTAACAAAATCACTTCGTCGTTTGGCTGCTGCCTCGCGTGTATATGATTATGCTGCAGCAAAAATTCCTACGGCGTATACTAAAAAATATTGAAGCTATACAAAAAAAATTAACACTATCATGAGGTTGTTGAATTCAATGTTCAAACTCAATTATGTTAAATAATTGAAATTGAACATTAGATTCAATAATTTTAGTAGCTATTGAAACTAAAATAGTTATCATTGAACAACGCTCCCTGCATACCACTCCAAAGTAATTAGTATGTACGTACAGTAAGACAAGTAACAGATTTCATCTAACATTCTTGTTCTGGGACGTAAAGGCAAGGTCGATCACACAAAAAACCTAGTCACGGACAAACTTACAAACACTTTAATTGTATAATGTCGCTCGCAGCTTTTGTGATAGATTTTAAGTTCCTTATGTTCATGCTATTATATGGTGTGTATGATAATTAATTAAAATCAAAATATAAATTAAACCATTTGAAATTGTACTTTTTGAACGTCATACCTTACAATAAGGCAGTTCCCAAAAACGTCCACCTTTTACTGCTTCCTAGTGCTTTACTTTAAATTAAAATGTTAAAGATCATTAATAATAATAATACTCCTCCCGACCGTATTTCGGTCAATTAGCCAAATAGATACCTACGCTTGAGATATTATAGTGCACAAGTGTTTGCGCAAACACAGGTGCACTCCCTCTTTCCTCACTCACATAGTCCTATGGGACGGTAGTCCGACACGACCGGAGAGAGATCAGGCGCAGGGCCGACGGCTTTACATGCTCTCCGAAGCACGTTTGTGTCATACCACCAAAGTCAAAGTCAAAGGTTTTTATTTTATATAAACCATACAAAGGCACTTATGAAAAGTCAGAATTTACGTACACGGTTCCAAAAACTCGCTTCCTATGGAGAAGAACCGGCAAGAAACTCCATGGTTACTCTTTTAAACTGTATATCTTTTACAATTTCTGTAGACACAATTTTGGGCGGGATGTAAAAACAACGTAATCTTGGATGCAGTCACTAATATAAAAGGTAATTACATAAGCCTTATTAAATGAATAGCGCATTTGACAAGTTTACGGCGTTCTCACATTGACAAAATGTTGAAGCTAAAAAAGCTATATAAAACAATGCATAATATCCGTCAAATATTATTAGTAAGTTTAACAAAAGTTAAAAACAAAAAAATAAAGCAAAGATTGAAAGAGGTATATTATGCAGAAAACAACAAAACAACAAAACAAAAAACACCAACTTCCTAACTCCGGGTTGTTACTGAGAATTTCTTAACAGCCAACCCAGTAATACTTTGTCCGACCTGGGAATCCAGCCCAGGACCTCACGCTCGGCAGCCGCACTTGCGACCACTAGACCAACGAGGCAGTCAGTAAACATCATTATGCTTGTGTTGTCCTATATAAGTGTAAATCGTGTTTCTCCCGTCATAATAGTTAGCGATACGCATACCAGCTATTACGTAGGACTTAGTCTCGATTGACTAAAACTATAGTCTTGTTGTATTTTACTAACAATAAAATAAAAGCGAGATACATTAAATATCCGTGGAGATATGCCGCCGTGACCTAAAATTTAGTCGAGAGTATATTTAATTATTTATGTAATTTACATAAAAGCTCTGTCATGTATGGCGTCTTGCTTCTTCCACAAATCCTATCGTTCGTCACATCAATTTTGTATTATGCAATTATTGAACTCTTTAAATAAGAACATACATGAATATATTGACCACTTGTTCTGCCAATGCTGTATCGTAGGCGGATATGGGTCGGCATTTAGTGCAGGAAGTGAACCAATAAGCTAAGAGTACCGGTTCGCCGTGAAAGCCTTCGCCGGCGTGGGTAATACCGACCGCGTTCAAATGTTAAACTAGTCTGCTTTATGTGGGAAATTTATTAGTAAACTTGCTCTAGTTGTTAGGTAAGCAGAAAGGTTTAAACTGTGGTGGCAGTGGGCAGGTTACTAATATATATATATATATATATCATTTATACGAAAATGAATCGCCGAAATATTTGTACGCGCATAACTTCCAAACGACTGCACCAAATTAGATCATTCTTTTTTGTGTGTTTGTTATTGTCAGGACAACTCTTGTAAAAAAACAAAATAAAAAAAAATAATGCGAAACGAAGTTCTCTGGGTCAGCTAGTATATATATATATAGTCTCTCGTTTATTGGTTTCGATAACGGCGACCCCTACAGCTAGCCTTTCTTGAGCCCTATATGGTTAGCTAGAACGAACTTGGTTTTAAAAAAAAACGGTCTTCAGCGCAAAGTTAATGTGGAGAAGCAGTTGTGCTGGTGCTAGCCCACTCTCTCGTCCCACTCCCTGTGGTCCAATGGACTGGTAAACCAGTATGTAACGTGGTCTATTCTTTTCCGGAACCACACAGATCAGGTTGCTAACGTGGGTGCTGAGTGTGGTATCCTGGGTCTGGAATCTCGAATTGGACAAAGCGTTGTTGAGCTTTTTTAAGCAGTGATAGCCCAGTGGTATGGCTGTTGGACTGGTAAGTCAAAGGTCGTAGGTTCGAGCCCAAGAACCACTGACTTTTCGAAGTCATTTGGGTATTAGAAATTATTATTAATCACTTACTGATAAATATTTCAAACTCATTATCGCATGCATAGCAGACTGCATTGTGGATCATTTTCCAGGTGTCTTATAGGGACTGCGATGAAAAGTTTTGAGTACCTTGTTTTAAATTAATTAATTTTTATTTAAAGTTATACTAAATGAATACGGTCGCGAGCAGGATTCGAACCTGCGCCTCCCAGATAAATACTCCATACTTTAGTGTTTATTTGATGTCAATCGGTTCATAAATAAAAGAGTTATGCCAATTTAAAAAATCACGTCAAACATTTGTTATTTACGACATCCACGCGGACGGAGTCGTGGGCACAGCTCGTCTTAATTATTTTTTTATTCGGTGATCATATTATCCTATAATTTTTTTTTGTTAAGCCACATCCATGGACAAATTTCCTTCGTGTTTTAAGTATGCGAAGTCCTCAAGTCATAGATATTGCCAATATTATTTTCCCAAAACCATGGATGAATGAGTTAATCGACTCACCGCATTTACTTTTATAGCGAAACGTGTAATTAAAATCTACATCATAAACACCTTTACTAAAGAGCTGGTGGTTCAGGAAGGAACTACACCTGTTTTAAAAGGTCAGCGGTAACAAACATGAATCTTAAGTGAACGTACTTTCACTGAGGTTTCGGTGAAATAACGTTAAAAATGATTGGTGTCCATTTCTTTTTGTGATTCATAAAGATTTTGTTTCTGTGGAGGTGTGATTTTTGTTTTCTAATCATACCTATGATAAAAATAACATAGTTACATAGTACCTAATATGTTTTTCGCGATCACTATATATTATATTAAAACAACTTTCGCCTTTGATTTTCCTGATGTTTCGAACACTTTGCAGCGTTCGTGGTCGCAGGAGGACCTCCAAACGCTGCAAAGTGTTCGAAACGTCAGGAAAAACAAACTAATAATACACGCGATTAATCCGGTTAAAAGTTGTTTTATTATGATCATAGTTACAGTTTCTTAATTACTATTTTTCAAAAAAACATTGAAAAAATAATAGACTAGAACGGGGCTTGAACCCGCAACGTTTGACGTTCCGTGTCATCATTCTACAACTCATTCAACTACCTTGTCGTGTGCAAACCTATTGCATTTTCAATCCACCTTGTATTCGTCTTAAGGAGACGCCTGGCGATATTTATCTAGCAATCATTTACAGATCTACTAAACTCAGCGTTACCACTTTACAGTTGTAAATCGCCGAACAACATCCCAATCCTATAAATTCAACGTTTCCTTGAGAAATAGTAATTAAAATAGGCATTACATGGCCTCAACATGTATAAAAAATATCATTACATATGATTTATAGTTTCTCGTTAAAGAAAAATATGGTTCTGTACAGGATTTGAACCCGCCTACCCCGGATAAATACGTACTCCGATCGCAAGCTAAGCTATCCTCTGCCCATTTTTCCGAATTCTTTTTCCACATGTGTATTACATCTATGGTGATCATCAGTCCCTCCCTATAAAGTGAGTGAAAATCTCAAACAATTTTTTTTTGCATTTTGAACATTGACATTATTTGTCCTTGAATTTATTTAAGTAACAAGTTCTAGGTATAATAAATATTGTTTTTTATTGTAATAACGTGAAATTTCCAATGTCATGCTTAACGTTCAAATTCCAAAATACGTAATACTAACATTTTTGAACATTTCTCGTATTAGGTAGTGTTTTAAACGTCCTACTAAAGTCCTATGAAACATTTTGTTTGACGTCTTATAATTTATGCCGCCTCAGTACAATTCTATTAAATTGAAAAAAAAAAACCAGAGAGACCATCGTTAGTCGATGTTTTTTCCAATGTCGAGGTTATGCCGCCTCACTTTTATCTTCTGCTATTGAAATAATCAATTCCCTAATTTCAGTTTAGTATTGCGTAATTACGTTACATCAGAAGGTACAATAGTGCCTACCTTATTCTTAAGCTTAACTATAACTACCTCTTAAAAACTGTGTTAATATAGCATCATCACGCCTGTATTCCACGAAGGGGTAGGCAGAGGTGTACACAGTTGTACACCCACATTTCACCAATGCTGTTATTAAGTCCCATGTAATAGGTGGTGAGTCCATTGCCATCAACCGGGCACAATTCCAAACTCCGGGTGCTACTGAGAATTTCCTAACTGAAAAACTCAATAACACTTTGCCCGACCCGGGTATCGAACCCTAGACCTGCTCAGCAGTAGCGCTTGGGACCACTAGACTAACGAGGCAGTGTTAGAGTTGTTAGTTGCCAAAAACTGTGTTAACGTGTTTTTTGTCGAATAAACTTAATTAAACCTATGAAATGATGGTTCCCCCCATCCACAGACACAAAGTACGGCGGTTACTAAGCTTATTAATCAATCAATTTTTTCTACCAGTTGCATCTGTAACCAGTAAATCAAGTATTTTAAATCATAATCTTTGAATGCAGTCGACATTTTGCACCACGGCTACTAGTCCACCTTGAGGAGTTAACGAGATATCGGTAAAAACATTTCGATGAAGGCTGATGGATAATAAATTATTATAGTTTGAATTGGAGCTTAGTAGAGCAGTAGTTACGTTACGCATGCAAATGGAATTGTCATTTCTTTGTGCTCGTAGCACGGAGCTAGCGGGCCCGCTTCTTTAGCTATAGGTTGGAGGTTTATACCCGGCATGTACTAATAACAACTGCTGAGCATGAGGTCCTGGGTTCGGGCAAAGGGTAGAGTTTGGAATTGTGCTATAGGCTCACCACCTATTACATGGGACTTAATAACAGCATTGGTGAAATGTGGGTGTACAACTAGGTATACCTCTGCCTACCACTTCGGGGAATACAGGCGTGATGCTATGTTAATGTTATGTACTAATAAGCTCCAGCAGGACGCGTGTATTCCCAGAAAGGTAGACAGAAATGTACACGGTGGTTCAAATTTCATCGAGGCCGTTATTAAGTCCCGTGTGGTGGTGAGTTTAACCATGCATAACACTAAACTCCGGGCTGTTACTGGTAATCAGGTGATACTGGTAATAAGTCAAGCAGTGATAGCCTAGTGGTATGACCGTTGGACTTACAAGTCAACGATCCCAAGTTCGAATCCAAGGCACGCACCACAGTCTTTTAGAAGTCATGTGCGTATTATAAACTAATTATCACTTGCTTATAACGGTGAAGGAAAACATCGTGAGGAAACCAGCACAACTGAGAGATGTTCTCGATGGTGTGTAAAGCCATGTCAGAGACCTACGGGTGGTTTAAACTCTGGGACTAGGTTGTTCATCAACCGCACGATAAGAAGAAAATTGGCAATATTTTCCCAACTTTTTTGCCTAAACTGGAACTATTACCAAATACCTCATGCAATTATCGAAATACATAGTTACTTACAGATCTTGTTTGTGACATAACTTCACTTCTTTTATTGCATAACCAAACACTTTGAAGTTCACATTAAATTAAATCGTATTACATTAATGTTTACGAAGCAGGTGTGCTTTTTTTTGGTCCAAAGATTTTAACACCTGTGCCGTCTTGCATGTGCATTTTAGGGGTCCGTTGTCAGTGATAGTATGTCCGTATTTTTCCTACCTGTGACACTGTGCACAGATCGATCGATCGAGGTTAAGTTGCGCTTGTCGCGGTTGGTCTGTGGATGGGTGGCTATCATTTAATACCGAGACTCCTCCGTGCTTCGGAGTATGCGTTAAGCCGTCGGTCCCGGTTGTCAAATTAAGATCTATGGCTAGTCAAAGGTCGCGAGTTGGAATCCAAGGCACGCACCACTGTCTTTTCGAGTCAGAAATTAATTATCACTTGCTTATAACGGCGAAGGAATCGTGAGGAAACCATCACATTTGCGAGATGTTCTCGATCGTGTGTACAGCCATTGCAAAGGTCTACAGACGGTTTAACCTCTGACACTGGGTTGTTCATTAACCAAACGATAAAAAGTAGATTTAAAACAGTAATAATTAATTTACAAATTTAAACAAAAGCCATACCCTAGCTAGTTTTTGGGGTAAAACCTCCAAAAGACATCCGGCCTTTGGGGACAAGACTA
The DNA here is from genome assembly GCA_935421205.1 of Xylocampa areola. Lineage (NCBI taxonomy): Eukaryota > Metazoa > Arthropoda > Insecta > Lepidoptera > Noctuidae > Xylocampa > Xylocampa areola. The sequence continues at coordinate 19,143,167 of OW285205.1, read as the reverse complement.
GGGAGTGTCAGGTGTTTTTACCACACTATTACCACCCCTTTGGTGACCATGAGCACGTGGAGGGGAGTTCTGGATCCTCAAAATGCCATATACTCACCTACCAACATTGCACAATATAGTTTTTTTTTTTCGTTTTAAATGAATTTAGAGACTTTCATGAGGAAAGTTGAAGGCTTCGTTTTTTTTTTTTAACTTTGATCGCAGAAAGAAGTCAATTTGTTTTATCAATGCTATAATATTATATTCATGATGTGAGAGTTTTGGGCTTTGTGCTAACAATATCATTAAATCTAATATAGGTATGAAAATCTCGTGTCACAGTATTTGTTATCGAAATCCTCCGAAATAGCTTGATCGATTTTATGTTTTTTTTTGTGTATATTTGAGAGGTCTGAGAATAGGTCGTAGGCTACTTTTTATACCCCTAGGTGATAAGGGTGGACCTATCCAGAAAATTTATATGGCAGAATAACGTTTACGGGGCGCAGCTTGAGCGAATATAAAGTCTTGCATAGAAGCATTGTGCTTGTGAGATTATATGTGTGTAAACGCACCCACGATACAGGAAGAAATTCCTAGTGTGGGGCAACGCTTTTATAAAAAAAAAAACTGAAGATCCTACCTATTATTAATACCTATTGTTTATGTTTTTATTATTACTTTAATGAACTACCTCGTTGGTCTAGTAGTCAAAAACGTGGCTTCTGAGTGTGAGGTCATGGGGTTCGTGTCCCGGATCGGTCAGTGTTATTAAGATTTTAGAAGAACTCACCATATTTATATTCCTTTTAATTTCGGTTTTGGCCATCCACGGCTACTTTAAAATTTCTTCCTGTATACGGTGGTTTAGACTATGAAAGGACAGAGGTAAAAAAATGAACATTTTATATAATAACGAAAACCCCATCCAAATCGAAATAGTAGCTTTTGAGAAAATCGCGGACATAAAACATACATACATACAGGCCGAATACAGAACCTCCTTTTTTGAAGTCGGTAATAAACATATAAATTAATTAACCACTTAAAGGTTATCACGTAGGGGTTTCCATTTCGATTTTATTGCGATTAGTATTTGAGCTTTGGTTACTGGCCAGCAGGACACTACAGCAAATCTTCACACTCTAATCCCTTAATTATTTTATGTGCTGCTGACTGCCTCGTTGGTCGTAAGCGCGGCTGCTGAGCGTGAGGTCCTGGGTTCGATTCCCAGGTCAGGCAAAGTGTTATTGGGTTTTTCTCTAAGGAAATTCTCAGTAGCGGCCGAAGTCAGGAAATTGGTGGTATGACACCCCCGTGCTTCGGAGAGTACGTAAAGCCGTCGGTCCTGCGCCTGATCCCTCTCCGGTCGTGTCGGATTGTCCACCCATCGGTATATGTGAGTGAAGAAAGAGGGAGTGCACCTGTGTTTGCGCAAACATTTGTCCAGTATAATATCTCAAGCGTAGGTACCTACTTGGCTAATCTCCGTGGAGACCGAAATACGGTCGGGAGGAGTATAATTGAAAATAAGGAAATGCAAAGAAGACCTGCTTTGTTATCGAATTTACCCCAAAAACACTGAAGAAACCATCTAATTTTTTCTTCACGTTTGTTTAACATTACCGTCGCCATTTTTAATATGCGATACAATTAGCTTTATTTCCTGCATGCATTGCACTCATAATAATTGTCACAATCTGCCTAGTAACTTCACAATAAGGTCACTTGCAAAATGTACTGAGTGAAAGTAGTTTTACAACACCATTCAACAAGACCTCTTCCTACTAACATTTCTGTAGAAACAACAGGTCTATGCACTGGTTATGTAAAGACCAGTTATCAAGAGCTCACAGTGAGGTGCGTTTCTAAAGAGATATAGTACTGCTGGAAGGTCTTATTAGTGGTTGTGTGGTTTGGTTGGGAAAATACTCAGTGCTTGTTTAACGATTGTGTCTCGATGAATAATAGATTAATCACTGTAATCTTTTGATCGATAATTTGACAGATTTTTAAGTGTTGCCTCACTGTAAAGTTTGCTTTTGTTTACTATTTTGTTTGAGAGACGTTGATGGATATAAAAATAAAAGAAGAAAGCACGAGCATTCATCACCACTTGATGGTCTGAAATCACCAACCCACAGTCAGACCTTCAAGTCCAAGTTTCCTCACGATGTTTTCCCTCACCGTTTAACTGTGATGTCTTAGATTAACTAACTATTGATGAAGCCACTTTGGTACATGCCAGATTTGAACCCACTGCACTGTGGCTCAAGAGGGCCCCCACTCGGCCAGAAAAACATAATAAAATTGTTTAACGCAGAAGTGTTCAGTAAAGTTGTACCACAAATTGAATTAAGGCATGCATTACAAACTAGTTCATAAAGTGTCTCCTACAATAACTTTACCGTTACATTAAATTAGGCAATGTAGGGGAACCAGTTTCGTACAAATTAATGTTAAATTAGCGCACAAATGCATTAGACAACATTGCAATTAGCTGTGTGACGGTTTTGTTGGTACTTAATTTATTGTCAAACTGTACTGTGAACATTCCTTCTACATTATGGAAGTTTACTAAGTGGGTCGTTCCACTCGAGGATGGCAGACCAAGCCGAAGGCGAGGGTTATAATGCAACCGAGAGTGTAACGTAAAAGTGAGCGTCCTGAGCTAACTCTCAAAATTACCTATGCGACAATTTAAAACAGATAAAATTAGATAGAATGAGACCGTATCGGTGGCGGTTACCACCAACAACAGCATTCCCAAAGAGGGTTGACGTCAGGCAGGCGGCCGGTCATAAAACATAGCCGAAACTTTAGCAGCATGCCAGACATAGGTATGCTGCGCCGACCCCAAATAAATTGGGATAAGGGCAGGCGCATGATGATGATGAACCTATATTAAAATACTTTTTCTGACTTCGTTCGCAAACTTCAACACAAAAGATAGATAGGAAGTTACGGTAACATTTAAAGGTTACATTCTCATTACCTTTTAGGGCTAAAATCGTGAGAGGAACATAAAAGATGTACTTGTAATGAGAAAACAACACTTAATAGCGTGACTTAAACTTTCATTGTAACATCGGTGTGACATATATTCACAACACAAAGCGTTTACAAATAACATAACATAACATAGCATCACGCCTGTATTCCCCAAAGGGGTAGGCAGAGATGTACGAGTACACATTCGTACACACACATTTCATCAATGCTGTTATTAAGTCCCATGTAATAGGTGGTGAGCCTATTGCCATCTACCGGGCACAATTCCAAGCTCTGGGTTGCTACCGAGAATTTTCTAACAGAAAAACTCAATAACACTTTGCCCGACCCGGGAATCGAACCCGAGACCTCATGCTCAGCAGTCGCGCTTGGGACCACTAGACCAACGAGGCAGTTGTTACAAATAACATATATTTAATTACAATAAGTTTATTTCTTAGTAGGACTTTTTTTTTAATATGTACTATATACTTACAAATTTACAACTGCCTCATCGAGTGGTCCCAAGCACGACTGCTGAGTATGAGTTCTCGGGTTGGATTCCCGGGTGGGCAAAGTGTTATTTAGGTTTTTCTGTTAGAAAATTCTCAGTAGCAGCCCGGAGTTACTCCATGACGCACGCTGTGTCGACTAAAAAGTATACGGGCCTACTCGAACTCTTTACTGAGGTCTGGTCCGCAACAGGATTCACCGCGATCCCATGAACTGACCTGCAGCCTACCGTATAAGCTATTGGTTCCATAGCTAGCCATTTGATCCACAGTTGCCAACACTACTGCTGCAGCCCACCGAACCAGTCCAGTATATCGAGTACCCATCTACGTCACATAATACTCATATATCTTTACAGAACTTGGTGGAATTTTTCTGCCACCCTTTGATACCCAAGGGTGAATGCGTCAAATCTTTAGTCAGGGCAATGAAACCCTTTAACAAAAGCCTCGTATTTGCCCCCTACATATTGTCACGTGCAGGGTCTGTCTCTTAAGAATGGGGTTCCAATGTATGGTCAAATTATCTGTTATTTAATAGGCATATAATCTGGTAACTGCCCCATTGGTCTAAGGGTTTAAGCACGGTTGTCATGAGTTCGATTCCCAGGACGGATAGTGTTATTGTTTTTCTGTTAGGAAATATTCTGTAGCTGCTGTTTTGTTTGTTTGGAATTGTGGCCGGTAGCATCACATATATGGAATTTTGTAGGCATTGGTGAAATGTGGGTGTACAATTGTGTAGCTCTACTTCTGCCTACTCTTCCGAGAAATTTTGGCTTGACGCTATTTAGGTATTTATTTACAGTGGTCTACAAATTAATAGTACAGGGTTGCAAGAATCAGCTGAATATCGACGAATTTAGATTTTCAAATGTACAAAATGAATCTGCCTAGCTTTTTCTTAATTACGTTGGGTTTCCTAATTCAGCCAACTTTAAATGGAGCTAGTGTCTATCTCATTTCTAACCAACCAGTTAGTGAGTAACATGATATCTCGTGGTTTATCTTACGAGTGGATTACATTGAAAACAAAAATGGCATAATAAAAAAAATCACATTTACGACTTTTTGTTGTTGATATTTTTATGTATTAGTATTGCTAGACATTGTAATATTTTACACTAAACATTGTGTTTGTTTAGAACAACAATATTATCGTTATTTTAAAATCAATATGTTTTTAAATATTAGATACGTTAGGGTTTGTAACGCTGTAACTCGGAAGTGACCATTTTGGAATTGTGCCATATTTGTTTACAATTTGCAAAATATTTTTGCATTTACCTGTAATGACTCTCATAGATCATCAACCAATAGTAGGGACCAATAGTCGAACGTTATCTCCGAAACACGGAGTAATTTTGATATGGAGTGATACCAATTTATTGTAGTCGCGGCATGCGTAATTTGATTCGATTGATCCACGCTGCATCAACGGCCATTAGCCCTTCTAAATTAACAAAGAAAACATGAGAGAATAATAGTAATTATACACCTCCAGACCGTATTTCGGTCACGGCGGCCTATCTCCGAGGAGCTTAGCCAAGTAGGCAGGAGACATTATACTGCACAAGTGTATGCGCAAACACAGGTGCACTACCTCTTCCTTCACTCTCATAGTCCGATTGGACGGCAATCCGACACGACCGGAGAGAGATCAGGCGTAGGACTGACGGCTTTACGTGCTCTCCAAAGTAAGCCCTGTCACACCACCAACTTCTTAACTCCGGGCTGCTACTGAGAATTTCCTAACCGAAAAAAACCAATAATGCTTTGCCCGACCCGGGAATCGAACCCAGGACCTCACGTTTAGCAGCCGTGCTTGCGACCACAAGACCAACGTGGCAACAGTTTGATAAAATAAGTACGTGAGAACATAATCCTTACATTTGTAACTAGGGAAAATAAAACACGAACTAACTGCCAAGTCTGCGTGTCACGTACTTTCTCCGCGGCCTCATTTTCTTATCCATTTGCATCTTGACGGAGAAAAACAATATCTGATGCTTTTCACGGTCTCCTTGGTTTATGGGGTACTAACACAACGATTAAATATTGTTGTAGTTTGATAAATCATGAAAGACAACTACATGCAGCTGAGATGAGAATGTTAAGAGGGATGTGTGATGTGACGCGGATGGATGGAATTAGTAATGAGTACCTATATAAGAGGCAGTCTGAAAGTGGCACCAGTGACTGAGAAGTTGTGTGGAAATCGTTTAGCATGTATGGGCATGTAATGCGGCGGGATGAGGGTCATGCGACAAGGAAAGTTTTGTGTATGAATGTAGATGGCTATAAGAGTAGAGGAAGAACGAGGAAGCGATGGATGGATTGTGTTAAAGATTATATGACTAGAAAAGGAGTGACTGATGATATGACAGCTAATAAAGATGTATGAAATAAGAATACATGCTGCGCTGACTCCAAATAAATTGGAATAAGGGCAGGGGGATGATAATGATAGTTTGATAAATCATACATCACAGCAGCATCACGCCTGCTAGCCTTGAAGTATTATGCTTATAATTCTCAACGTTGCAGGTAGGAAGTTTCATGTCCGGGCTGCAATTGAGAATATCCTAACAGAAAAACCAACATTGTCCGGTCTGGGAGTCGAATTCAAAAACTTCCCTGAAAAAGGAACGCTTCAAAGTGATGAAAAATAAAAACCAATAATACATAGGTAATATTTCAAAATAGATACTTTAAACGTATGGTACATATTGAATAGATTCAGGCGTTACTTTGCGGAAGTCCATTACAATGGATGCAAGTAAATACAATATCTAGCTACTTCCACAAAATTGAGGGTAGTCATGCATTACCTGTGCACCGCCCGCCCGCCCGCAAATATATGCACATACGCAAGCGGTGAAAATTCCGACTACCGCCACGGACACTGCACGGTCTAACAGCTCCTGATGATGCCCCGTGGAGTGGCGAAATACGTGTAGAGTAGTTGGTGGTAGTCGGAAATTTCACCGCTTGCGTATGTGCATATATTTGCGGGCGGGCGGTGCACAGGTAATGCATGACTACCCTCAATTTTGTGGAAGTAGCTAGATATTGTATTTATTTGCATCCATCGTATGGTACATGTCTATAATTCCGTTAAAAGTTGTTTTATTATAATAAATATTATGGTTCATATATTGTAAGGTATTTTGTTTTCACTTCAGTTAGAGTAGAATTCCAAATACAAGCTTATAAAGTTATTAGTTTTGTTAATAAATATATTGTGGATACGTTTAAAGGTATATCTCACACGCACACAACCTACCTCCACATTACCTACCTAACATTTATCAGTAAGACATGTTTGATTCGTGCTAGAAACGAATCCGTACAACCCGATGCAACAGCCGATCTCTTGACTACGGCGCTGGTCATGCCATTGGATTTGTTAAGGATAGGAAAGACAAAATTTGGAAAATAATTATCTAACCATTGCGCCCTAATTACGCTCACACAGTTAAGAAAGTTTGTCTACGAACAATTATTACTAATGAACATGGAATTCGACATAACAATGTAGTCGCGTGTTCTACTGAGACCAGTATGAGTTAATAATCTAACTAACATAGCCGACATGCTTGTTTCTGAAAAGTTAGGTACAATTATTGTTCACCGTTCTACTCACGTGCATTTTTTCGCGCTGCATGCCGCGCCATCTCCGCGGGCTCAGCTCATGACTCAGGGCTCCGTCCGAGTTCGAAATTAGTCAGGCAATCCCGAAGTGATTAGTACACGAAACCAGTTTTGACCAACACATATTGTCATGCCGTCAGTTCTGCGCCTGAACTCACTCCAACGTTTCGGATTGCCGTCCCACCAGAATACGTGACTGAAGAAAGAGGGAGAGCACTCCATAGAGATAGGCCACCGGTACAGTCATTCAAGAATGTATCGGTAACGGCGGCTTATCAAATTTTTCGGTAATGCTATTGGGAAACAGAAAATAACGTAAGATTATCTATGTCGCATCTAGCTTTCAGCTGGTTGTGCTGGTGCCGAATACGTTCAGGCCGTAGGCAGGTTAACAAACTGAAACGCCGAGCATGTACTCTTCATGTATGTAAGATAAAATCTATAGTTTCTGCCTACTGGAATGGGAATCAGGTGTGAGTTTGTATGTACGATTAATTGAAATCTTAATTTGGCGTCAAGATTATTTTGACGTGAGCAAAGCCACGGGTACAGCTAGTATTAAAATAAACGTACAATGTGCGGCCTTATCGCACTCGGCGATTTCTACCATGCAACCTTTGGATGAATAAGAAGGACATTAATAAAATATGGGATAAGTTGTGGTGTACAAAATATATATAATATATATATATTTCATTCTGGGCCATATGTAATGTGTATTAAAATATATAATAAAATACCACAACAACTAAAAGAAACCTCCAGCTTCAATATATTCAAGAATAAATTAAAAAAATATTTGACCAGAAAATGTTACTACAGTATAAAAGAGTTTTTCGAGGACAGAACTAAACAGTAAGAGTGTGGATTATAAAAATTTGTTTAAATATAATATGTTAAAGTAAATAATATAAATATAATAATAAAATAATAATAATATAGGTAAATATAAATATAATAATACATATAAATAGACATAAAAATGTATATAATATAATAAAAGATTGATTAAATAGTAAGTAATTTTATATTAAAATTGTGTAGCTGCGCCCTAACAGGGTATCATGTATGTACTTTTACCTTTTATAACATCTTATGTATCTACTCATAATCGCAATAAATATTTGAAGTTTGAAGTTTATAAGTGGGTATAATATACCCAGGTATAAGTACATACATGATACCCTGTTAGGGCGCAACAACACAATTTTAATATAAAATTTCTTACTATTTAATCAATCTTTTATTATACATTTATGTCTATTTATAAATATAATTCCCAAACTGTGCTGCACCACCGGTTCTACGCCTGTATCTAGTCCATTCCCGCTACTTTTCTCAGGACATTAGTCCGGTCATCGGTCCAGCACCTGGGGCCTCCCACGCAATCGGGGGCAATCCCCACCTTGCCGATTCACGGACTTCAAGGATTCGTCTGCTTAAACAACAATCGATCCTTAGACATAGCTCAACACCAATTCAGCGTGCTGATCCTGAAAGCGATGTTCCGCTTCATTCCGGGATACTTTCATTTTTGATCCAAACCTTCAAAAATATTTCAAGCATCGTTCTCTCCGTGACTCGCTGGATAATCTTGTGGACTAACCCGATTCTGAGTGACACGTCTCAGCACCAAAGGTGCAGGCAGGACGCTGTGGTTAAAGACTCTGGTGGAAGAAAGACTTATAAATTAGGAGAAAAACCTAAGTTTACCGAAAAGAAGTCGCTATATCTGGAGTATTGATCTACGATATTATTTCAACGCCATCAAATTAAAAGAAATTATTGTTTCATCTAACAGAAAAACCCAACAATATGCAAACCAAAAATCGACCCCAAGACGTTACGTTCAGCAAACGCTTGCATCAACTAGATTCATTAGACAGGATTAGGGAACCAACCACGATTTTATTAAGTAGGCTGCATGACGTATGACCGTTAACTATTATTGTGCGCCTGCGCCGCTTGAATAAGTACCTACCTGTCGGAAATGCACTTTCACTCATGAAGTCACGATGAACATTTGTTTACGTTGCAAAACACATCACACATTTTGGTTCCTGCCAATGCATTCATATCCTTATTTCCATAACTTTAAATTCTCCTTTCGTGTGATTAGAAGGCATCCTAGGGTCAGATTATTTCAAGGCCCCCGTAAGCTTTTTTGCTTGGCTAAGTGACGCTATTAATTGGTGTTATAAACTACAGGTATAATGGTTGCACTGTTTGTGAAAAAATCTAATCTAAGGCCACTGCAGCATTAACGCATGCTTAGTGAACTCTAAAGTTATTATATTAAATGGAAAAACAATACAGACGTGAGCAGGATTCGACCCTGCGCCTCCCGGATAAAGACGTGTTAAAATATGGATGAAGAATTCGCGGTGGTGAGCATAGGTCGAGATGGCTTAGTGGACAGAGTGCCTGGAGTATTTATCCGGGAGGCGCAGATTCGAATCCTGCTCACGACCGTATTCTTTTTCCATTTAATATAATAACTTCAGTATCACTATCATTGTGCGGAAACCAGCACAACTAAAGATGTTCTTAACGGTGAGTTAAGCCATGTCAGAGGCCTACCGCGGCAGGCTTATAAAACTGTGACACTTGGTTGTTTATTAGCCACACTATATAAAGAAAAGAAAGAAGGTTTTTCATACATACAATTTATTTTTGTAAACTTTAATGAGGCACATACATATTCGGTTACTACTCACGTGGATTTTTCGGGATTGCCCGACTAGTTTCGAACTCGAACGGACCCCTTAGTCATGAGCTGATCTCGCAGCGATGTCGCGAGTCAAACTTGAGTTTAAATTTAGTATATTTATTTATTTATACTTTATGCACAATCAATCACGCCTGTTTCCCATTTAAGTGGGCAAAAAACTATCTATTTACATATGCTACGATTCTGACACATCTCTTAAGTTTCATCTATGTTCATTAACCACTTCATACCTGCTCGCGTTAAATTGCCTTCGACCTTTTTCAGAACGTTTGCAATTTGAGTGCGGTACGTTCTTTGAGGTTGGTCTGTGCCAACTCTTCTATCAACACTCTTCGTCAATAGTAGTTTCATCAATCTCTTTTCATCCACCCTTTCCACATGCTCAAGCAATCTTACCATACCTTCCTCATTTTTTGTCACTACATCCTCTTTTACTCCAAGGTTCTTTTATCACGCTGTATCTGCTGGTTATAATTCTTTTTTTTCCTAATGTAAACGCGTTACCAATTGCGTTACTGTGATCATTATAAATACTATGTACCTACGGTGTGAAATCGTGCAACCCTATTTCTAATACTTTACATTGAAAGTGCGTGCAGGAGTAGATAATTCAAATTTCTCCAGGTGTTGCTGGCAATCTGACAAGATCTAGTGTTAATAAGAATTCTAACGATCTATCGCTTTCATTCTGGCTCACTGTTGTAATGGTTGCAACCATTGCTTCCATTTGTTAGGGCTCTATTCCCGGGTCTGGCAAAGTGATATTGAGTTTTCCTTTTACAACATTCTCAGTAGGAACCCAGAGTTTGGAATTTGGGCAATAGGCTTACCAACTTCAGATATATATTCAAAAAGCATTAACGCATGCATAGCTATCTCTAAAGTTATAATTTTTTGAGGAAAAAGAGTACTGTCGCGAGCAGGATTCGAACCCCCGTCGAGATGGCTTAGCAATCAGAGCGCCCTGAGTATTTGTCCAGGAGGCGCAGGTTTGAGTCCTGCTCACGACCGTATTCTTTTTCCACAAAAATTTATAACATTAGGCTTATCACCTACTACATGGGACTTATAGAGGCATCCGTGAAATGTGTGATGCTGTGTTATTATGTGTATCACTTTCTGATCGTAATCTTTGAATGACTTGATTTGAATACCTGTTATCTAGATCCGTAATCTACCCGTTTTTGTTCAAAATAAACTTTCCTTCAACTGTTATTAAGAATTAATTAAATTTCGTTAACGTTCGCAGAATATATTTAAAAATGCATTTAGGTATGCTAAGCGGACACCTAAAGTTGTATTTTTTATCTACAAAAATAATATATTTATTATAATAAAACAGGAGTCCTCCTGCGACCACGAACGCTGCAAAGTGTTCGAAACTGCAGGAAAAACAAAAACCAATAATACACGCGATTAATCCGGTTAAAAGTTGTTTTATTATAATGTATCGCGAAAACCTAAGATATTACTAATATATTTATATTATCACTAGCTTCTGCGCTGGACTTTGTCTGTATGGATTTCAGAATTAGGTCTGAAAATATGTACTTAAAATACCAAAACCTCATCCAAATCACGGACATACAAACATACGGGTCGAATAAAGAACCACCTTTTTTGAAGTCGTTTATAAATGCTGGTATTAAACTGCATCCAATGAGACTGCAAGCTGACCCCAACGTTAATATATTAAATGGAAAAAGAATATGGTCGCGAACAGGATTCGAAGCTCCCTGGATGAATACTCCAGGTGCTCTGACCACTAAGCCATCTCGACCTCTGCTCACCACCGCGAATTCTTCTTCCATATTTTAACATGTCTTATGGCGACGTTATTGCTATCAATTCAGTCCCTATACGGGTGACCGAACCGACACGACTAACTTTGCAGTTAATACAATGTCGTAAAGAATGCAATTACCTTAATAATCCGGGAGGCACAGGTTCGAATCCTGTTCGCGACCGTATTCTTTTTCCATCTTAATATATATAAATCTCGTGTCACAATGTTTGTCCTCAATGGACTCCTAAACCACTTAACCGATTATAATAAAATTCGCACACCATGTGCAGTTCGATCCAACTTGAGAGATAGGATAGTTTAAATCTCAAATTATAGTCGCGTGCGAAGCCGGGACGGACCGCTAGTTTAATATAATAACTTTAGAGTTCGCTAAGCATGCGTTAATGCTTTTCAAAGATTTATCTTGAATGACCCCAAAGTAATTGGGAAAATGACCTAGCTTTCTTTACAGAAATAAGTTGGCTCGGAATCCAGACAGAACTGTTATTTACGTATATATTCAGACTAATTCGCAAATAATGTTCATAAGAAATGCAAGATTATTATTATCCGGTGCCGCCATTTAAATTAGCTTTCGAGAGCTGACCAAGGAAATCGTGCGCTTAAGTACTTACTGAAATACTTAAGCGCATATAAACTGTAGTTTAGTATGTCATCTAACGAAGCTTGTATATATGTCGCACATGGATTGTAGAATCAGTTGTTTTACAAAACTGCTAGCTGATTTACAAAACAGTACTGTTGTGAAAAACTTCTGAATGACGTTTAGTGGTTTTACATAATTACTGAACTATAACACGCAGAATTGTATGAACGTTTTGCGTTTATCAATGCAGCGGGTCAACAATCAGAGATTATCTAAAACAGTGTGAAATGAACTGTCAGATTGTTGATTTTAGTTTGGAATTTTGTCGCATATGGCTTTGTGTGTCTTAACAATAAACTTTATTTTACTTTAAGTCAATAGCAAAAAAAAAGATGAAAATTTTGAATGACGTAAATACTAAACCACTTTAATAGTCGACAATATATCGGGATTATAAAAAAAAAAAAAATTGATCCATGATAGAGCGAAGCGAGCTCGGGAGTTTCGAGTACCCCCACACGGACAGGTTAGATTAGAAGAGGATGACAGGGGCCAGTGAGCGAGCGTAGCGAGCGAACTACCCCCGTCATCTTCTTCGTGTTTAGGTTTTTTCTAATCTTACAGACACAAAAGTAGGAGCCCCGCCAAGCGGGGCGGCGTCGACCCAGCCACTGAAACATTAATCAGAATACAGTATCTTCTTTTTTTTAATTGAGGGGATTACTAATGTGGTAACTTTCCATTTAATATACCTATACAATAAACAAATCTGTCTCACTGTAGAAATGTCATTCTGCATTACGTCTAAACGTGGGTAGCAGTTTTGTTAAACGTATCGCAATGGCAATCCAGCTGAACGTTGTTCAGCTGTTTTATAAAACAGTACTGTTTTGTAAATCAGCTAGCAGTTTTGTAAAACAGCGGATTTTACTATCCATCTGCGACATATACACTACAAATCTTTCAAAATATTATACCTAGTACACTACAAATATTTGTAAATCTCGAACTTTGAAAATCCGTGCTTAACTAGTTCCAGTTAATGTGCTTAACATTATAATTTTAATAATTGTTTTAGATATTATAACTGCCACATTGGCCTAGCAGGCTATATGTGACTGTTAAGTGTGAGGTTCTAGGTTCGATTACCAGATCGGGCAATGTTATTGGGTTTTCTTTTTCACTTCATTCATTTTAAAAGAGTTTCTATGGAGTTTCTTGCGGGCTCTTCTCTATAAGATCAACGCCTTGGAACCGTGCACTAGCTATGACTTTTTATAAGTGCCTGTAATATGGTCTATTTGAAATAAAAATATTTGAATTTGAAAACTTCGAATCAATAGCTAGTTTATCAGAATAAACTCTTAATGGTTTTAAGAATAAGTTATCGAAGGACTGCAAATTCCTATCCCTGTTTTTTGGTAGTTTGGTTTTTGTCGCGCGCAACACACGAGACGAATTCCTTTGTTTACTAAAAATATTAAAAATAAAGCCTCGTTGTTCTAGTGGTCTCAAGCGCGATTGCCGAGCATGAGGTCTTGGGTTCGAGTGCCGGATCGGATAAAGTGTTATTGAGTTTCTGTAATTCTCAGTAGCAGTCCGGAGTTTCGATATGAGGTAGATGCCAGTAGGCTCCCAACCTATTACAATGAACCTAAGAATCAAGCAGGACTTCATGGTCGACCGCAATAGTTTCGACAATGCGCCATTCCCTTCAAACATGTGTAACAAAAATGTTTACGGCGGTTATAATTACAATTGACAATTGACAGAACTAATGGAGTGTTGCGGTCGTGTTTTGAATGTGATATTTTTTGTCTTTATCGCACTTGCAGCGCCTATGCAAGGGCTAAAAGGAACAAAACAGATTTTTACTTTGACAAAAACGTGTGGAATTTGGAGTGTGAGTAGTCTTGATACTTGAGAGAATGCTGAGAGATTACATTACGTTTGAATATTTAATAGATTGAAGGTTGCACTTGCTGAGGTTTGTTTTAAATCTAATCTTAAATCTCATCCATTCATAAAGAAAAATGATTGGGTTAGTTAGGTACAAAATTTTCTACCTATGCAGTGATCCTTTTTGGGATGGGATTTTATAACCCCAGTAATGCACGCGGTGTTCCTTACCACTTTAAAAAAAAAAAAACTTCTTTTACATTGTGTTCATACAAAATTATAATTCTTCTTGGTACTCGTTAATTTATTAAGTATAAATAGAGTAGTAGTCTAATCAATGTTATAAGTTTTATTTGTAATATAACATGAATATAATTAACAATTAAGTATGGAACGTAGTGACACATACATATTTTTTAAATGTAGATTTATTAGAATTTCAATATTCTGTATGTCCAAATAACTGGCATTGACTATTTAAAAATTCCGAAAAAAAAAAAAACACTCAATACACGTGATTAATCCGGTTAAAATATATTTTATTGTTATTTAAAAAATGTTTGTTATGTTTTAGTTCTCTCGGCAACCTAGACCGAAATATCATCCGTTTCGACACTCCGACCTTCAAGTGACTACCTTGTAGAGCTGCCTGTATTATTATTAACATAATATTGCTATTTGTAACATTATCATATTTGATATTATTGCCTTTGTGTTGACCGGGGTATTAGGGAAAAAAATGAATTAAATTATTAGACATTCAACCAAACTTCTAAAACTTAAATGAAATGATAAATTAGCTGATTACGTAAACCGAATAGAGTAAGATAAAAATAAATACTTATAAGGATAATGACCGCGCGGTTGGCATAGAGACCGGCTGCTGCGTCGCGTATTGCGTATTTGTTTCCAGCACGGAGAAGTTTATAGATCATTTTTCCAGATCTGGTCTGGTATATGTGCATTTGAAATTATGTTTATATAAACGTACCCACAATACAAAAGTGTGTATCAACGTTATAAAAAAACATAGGTACACAAATAATGCCACCCACAAAGTTAATAAGTTAGAAAATAACAATGGCGACGTATAAAAATAGATATTCTCTATAACATCCTATAAAGAATAATAAAATTATGCATTAAAAAAGCACTCTCGTTTTTATACCAATCAAAATTCAAGACAAGCGTCAAGACAGTTAGGTCCGCATATCGGCGCGAACGCACCTTTGAATAACCAAGAACCACCAAACGCAAGACTTTTCGTCGCACGGTCA
The DNA here is from genome assembly GCA_935421205.1 of Xylocampa areola. Taxonomy (NCBI): domain Eukaryota; kingdom Metazoa; phylum Arthropoda; class Insecta; order Lepidoptera; family Noctuidae; genus Xylocampa; species Xylocampa areola. The sequence goes on along the minus strand of OW285205.1, from coordinate 19,127,731 downwards.
GTCCACGACTGTCTCTCACCCCGGACAGACGACAGGACGAACATGTATTTATATCAAACGATTTTTATATAAAATTTGTCTGAACGAATCTAGTTGATATAGCAAAGTGAACGAACAGAAATATTTTTTGTGAGATAGTTAATTTTTTTTTCTCGTGTTTCTGTGAGCGACTGTACTGTGCGGTACTGTGTTGTGCGGATAATTTGATTTTTCTTCTCTATTGTGATTTACGTGGGAACCCGGAAAATGGTGAGCAATTAATATTTAAGAAAAAAAAATATAATATATTTTTTGCGCATATTTTTTTTATCAAAATAGAAAGTTCTTAGAAAGCGTTTTTATTGTTAGGCCATTAATATTAAATATTGCAATAAACATAATATATAGAAAAATATTCTTCAACTTTTAGTTTTTATAAATGCTAAATAACTGATTTGCATATATTCGAAATAATCCTAAATTTAAGTTGTTCCTCAGCCTTCCGCGGAACTTTTTACTTTTTTTATTGTAAAAACCCCGATTAACATTTTATGCTTCGACCTTTTTACTATCTACGACGTCCATTTAATTTTAAATCACCTTAACTTATGAAAACATAAATAACAAGGTCCAAGAACTCGTGGACCTATTTTAATAAAAACCTTTTTAGCATAAAAACCTCGATTTGTCACCATTTGCGTTTCGTTTATTATGAACAAGCTTTAAAATCTGTTTTTTTTTGTCTCTTATATATTCAGTTTGCTTAAAAATATCAGCACCAAGTAATCATACTTTCAAATTAAATTCTAATTCTAGTCGACAAATATCAGAATCCATAGCTAATATTATATTTTTTATTCATACTACCCTTATTCTTATTCTGCAACGTTCTTATTTTAAATCGTATTCCTTTTCCAAACTTCTTCTTCCGCACTAAATTCAAATTTAGCGCTTTATTCTGCTCCAAATTCACATTCGAAATTCTTAGCGGTACGCTATTCGAAATCGGTAAGCGGTGTAGCGCTGACAATGAACAAAAAGACTCAGTTTCTCCCAGTGAAAGTGAACACTGGTGTGGTAGAAATCGGCTCATTCGCACGACGACGCGCCGTGTGTGCGGCGTCGATTCAGTTTTTTCGTACGTGCCATTATGATACGAGTGTTAGGAAGATAATAGAAAGCACATGATGTTTGTGTTGAAAAAACAATGAGAAAGTTCGGTTCACAACTTTTTGTGAACGCAAATTTAAATGGCTTTCAGATTTGGGTTGTATGTAGAAAAATACGAAAAGACGTATTGAAGAGTTAAACTTTTGACGTCCGTCGTTGGAGGTCACTGTCTCAGATTTTGAATAGATGTAGTAAAATGCTATGCAATTCTTAAAGAAGTTTAACTAAGAAAACTGATTATTTGAAACCCAAAACAAATTCTTAATTCAATTCAATTTCCAGACGACCTACAACGTATAGCACTCGCTAAAATTTACTATAGCTTGCGACATTTCTATTTCATGTACTGTGACGTTGCCCTCATACATCGAAATTGCGTCCATTGCTTCCTTATAACCCACTTTAAAGAATGTATTACATACGAGCCCGGCAATGAACGTATTTTCCAAGACGCTGGTCTATATTGGTCGTCGGTAAAGGCGTTGAGATCGATAGGAACATTAATCTTACTGTTGTGCGCTAAAGTTGTTGAAGGGATCGGGAGTAAATGGGTTATTACGGCACTGGGAACATAGGAATTGGAGATGACAAATGGATGGCATATAATGTTGTAAGTGAAGCAGTGGAGAGTAATGGTACCACAAAGGTTTTTAAAGTTTTCTTCTCGATGTTAGCTGTAGCAGTAATGGTATAGTTCAACTGACAAATAAACTCAAGTACCTACTTCGACTATCTTTTAAAATTTACACCTAAATCGATAATATGAGACTGAAAATACTACTCAGGATCTAAAAAGGGTTACTTGTCAACTTTCAGATCAGTTTATCCCAATAACAGACAATGCTTCAAAAATATATATTGTGGGTAAAAATTATAAATGCATTTATAGATCAGTTCAAACTTGGGAAAGCATTGTCACGTTATAACAATGGTCATGGGTTCTAGTCCCGTTCGTGTACTAGACAGGTTCTTTAATATACCTTAGGCAAATAAAAATTAGCCTTAAGAAGCATAAAAAAATTAATCGACATCTTAAGATAAATGTAGTTGTGGTGAAATCAAAAACTTGTACACATTTTGACAAAAAGAACAGGTAAATAGGATATCGGTAGTAAATTCTACCAACTGCTGATAGGCTGTTACTATATTTGCAGTTCTGCCAATCCCATCCATATAAATCAGGCTTAACACATTAAATAATTGCTCTTCATTAACATTAACAAACACAATTCAGCACAGTTTTACGCATTTGAAATAATGATCTGCAATTAAAATCTAATAATTGTTTCCTGCAATTGATTACAAATTTACGTTCATCTAAATGATGAATGCATGCATCGCCAAATTACTGATGATTATAGTTTATTTGGCTTTGATTTACATAAGAATGAAGGTACTAATACTATTGGCGTTTTTACGATAATAGTTATGCTGTATAGCTAGCGGCTCCACCTAAAATCAATTTAGTTAAAGAAGGAAAAAATATTATTTATGCATCTAATTTTGGCTCATAGTAAGCGTTTAGAAACCTATAATATAAGGTCCTAATGTATTAGGTAACTTCTTTTGGAGGAGATATAAATTATTTAAGTCAAGTACATATACATAAAACAAGAATAAATTATTATTTTTACTGACCATAATACCAGCAAGACGAAAAACCTTGACATTAAAAAACAAAATGAAATAGTTATAGAATTTTCAATTATGGCTTACCTAAATGTATCCTTATCACTTACGCAATGACCCCTAGTTAAGACCAGAGTAGTTAAGACCTTCTACAGTTTAAATGACGCCTAGAAGTTATTATATTAAATGGAAAAAGAATCAAGCTTAGAAATCATTATTCAGCTATCGATGTTGGCCAGTATGTATCTTTACAATATCACGACGAATTTTCATGATTTTGCTTTTAGTTATTTTGTCAGACTTGAAGGTTCCTCGAGCAAGTCCACCTTCCACACGTAAACAGACACACATAAATTCTCGAAATGTATGTATGTACGTCAGGCCATTTTCACTTTTAGGGTGAGCAGAATTTCAAGCAGGTTCTTATACAGGTTCATTGACTTTAAACTACGTCAATCGATAACTTATTGGACTTAAAGATCGTAAATAGTGAAAATCTACTGCCAGTTACGTCTTCAGATGAGTATAAGTTAAGTCTAATGATGTTTGGCAAATTGGCTTCCGTGAAATTTCTCTCCAACTAAGGAGGTAAAAACTGAGGATAATGATTATGTTAACGAAACTTATTTATAGGCTGCCAGACATCTTAGTTTTCAAAGTACTATTGAGTATAGTAGGATAGATGGATTGTAATAAAGATGATATGACTAGAAAAGGAGTAACTACCGATATTATGACTGATAGAGATGTATGAAAAAAGAATACATGCTGCGCTGACCCCAAATAAATTCGGACAAGAGCAGGGGGATAAAAGTATAGTATGACTGATTGAAATTATTGTAATCCTAAAAGTGAAAATGGCATGACGTACAAACATATATTTCAAGGATTTACATGTATTTGTTTAAATGTTGAAGCAGACCGAGAAATGTACAAACCTCACAGAGTAAAAGTTTATAAAAATGAACTAAGCATTTTAAATAATATAAGTCCATTTAAATATGGAGACACAAGGGGCTTATAACATATCATAGCATCTCCCCTATATCCCTAAAGGGTAAGGCAGAGTTATATAGTTGTACATCTATATATCACCGATGCAGCTATTATATCCCATGTGATATAGGTGATGAGCTCGTCTAATAATATAATTTACTAATGATTTCGGCTGACTAGAATTTATTATATCGTGTATTGAAGTTTTATAGACATCAGACAAGTTAACTACATTCTTAAAGTTGACAACATTAGCATTGTAAAGAAATGATGGTAAATATATTAAAAAGGTCACAAAATATTCTGCGCGACATTTTCAAAAGCGTTGCACTCAGCTCTTGTGTCCGACATAATTTCGTTTGCAGACTCATTTTAATTTTTAATGAAGGCATTAAAAATCTTTTTGCGTAACTAATGCATATTCAGTTACAAAAAAAGTAGTTCAAGAACGAACTTTCTTTGTTTCCACATGTTTTTTTTTTAGGTTGGGCTGGCTTTTGGGATAATTTGCGTGAACCTGGTGATTTGTAATTGTGTCTAAGCCAAACAGTTATAGCGCAAAATATTTTGCTTGTAATTAGAATCGTTGACCTAAGTATTGGAATTTGGTGGTAATGGTCTTTATTTAGATTCGTCATATTACTTTCAGTAGTTTGTTGATGAGGGCTTAAACATAGTAGATTTTTTCTTCTTTCATTGTCGCTCCAGGTTTTGTTAATTCATTTATAAATTTTGTACTCCTAATTAAAATGTTCAACTACTATAATATTTTCATTGAAGTTTATAGGTGGATTGGTGGAATAAAAGTGCCTGTTTTCATTTCAAACACCACTATTGTTTATTTTTTATGCAGAAACACTTTGGTTGTTTACAAAAAGGATGTTTCAAGTTTGGTACAAATCAGGTGATTGTATTAATTTCATTTGTGTTCAATTTTCTCTCCTAGTTCACGTTGTGTATTCTTAATATTAATTATTGTTCACCGGTTACTACTCACGTAAATTCTTCGGGTTTGCCCGACTAGTTTCTTAATATTGAAAAAGAGTCTAATCGTGGCGATAAAAGGTGATGCAAGGTGTTGACAGAATGGTGGTCAAGGTCTGGAAAGCGACTCGGTAGACGTCCAGTGGCAAGATGGGTCGATGACTTTGTTAGAGTCGTGGCCGCACCTAGATGAGGCTGATACTAGAGGAGAGAGGCACAAGCAAAGACAAGCCTATACTCAGCAGTGGGTGAAGTGAGGCTGCGGATGATAATGATGATGCTGAATTTTATCTCCTAATTTAAGTTGTGTATTCTTGATGGAACAACAATTCTAGTAGAATAATAGATGTTTAAAGCGAAATCCTAGTAATTTTCTTTAAGCAACTATTCATTAAATATTGCTTTACGCGGCTGCCTTCCATAATCTCTGCTGTTTCAAGCCTGAATAATATTGATCGGATAGTAGATTGTAACCGGTTGAATAGATCGGAGTAGTCCATAGCCAGAACTGTTTGCCCAACTCAATACAAACAAGTCTCATCAATACTACCGCTATAATCTATCAGAGATTAATAACAAAATTGTCACAGACGTTAGATTATAGTGACATTTACATTAAAAACTGTGCCGTGTCGTGTTCTACGCAATCTTTTATTGCCGTTATGGCATACCGTGGTGCAACCAATATCAGGTTGCTGGCTTAGAAAGGCCAGTTTATTGTAAAGCTGCTAAGTTGTATTGGAGCTAAATGTTTTTGGTGTAATTGGACTGTTGTAATGTTATTGATATTGAGCTGGTTGTTAGGGATCGCTGGGAAAGCATCGTTAAAATTTGATGTGCTTTGTAGCAATTAACTAATTGATGTCTGTGGAAGTCAGATTGACGTCTGATTTTATCCAGGTTATATTATAATAAAAACTACCTCTTTGGTTCGATTTCCGGGTCGGGCAAAGTGTTATTAAGTTTTTCTGTTAGGAAATTTTCAGTAGCAGCCCGGAGTTTGGAACTGTGCCCGGTTGATGGCAATAGACTCACCACCTATTACATGGGACTTAATAACAGCATTGGTGAAATGTTGGTGTACAATTGTGTAAACCTCTGCCTACCCCTTCGGGGAATACAGGCGTGATGCTATGTTATATTATAACAAAAAATAGCCTATGCGAGTATTTCAAAGTTTTTTTTCTTGGCTAGGCAATATGCAGTAAAAATGTGAAGAAGGATTTGCCTCTATTCATTAATCCCAAACGTCTTCTATCAGGGGCTTCAAAAGCAATGGGCTATCGATATATATTTTAAATTTTGATTTCATATTTGTTACAGATATTCTTAAACAATTCACCCTCTTTGTCTTTAGTTTAATAGTTCAATAGTACGTATCTATTCTTCCGCCCACTTCCCAGTCCCGGCATCCCTTTCACCCAGTCCTTACGGCATCGTTTCGCCACGATTACGCAACGACACCGTAACGACTGTTGCTCCACAGTTGCGTCCAACTGTATTGTACTGCCGAGGATGTATCGATTGATATCATGTGTTACACAGCCCGTTTATTCGAATGACGAGACATCGATTCTATTTATGGTGATGTTAGGTTTGTTAATGGTCGTCTACATATAGAAACTGCCACATTGGTCTACTGGTCACAGCGCAGCCGATGAATTGAGGACCCGAGTTCTATTCTTTGATCAGTGGGCTTACTCTTGAAAATAATTCCGCTCGACTGACATTGGAAATATGTCAGTTCGTACTTTTAAATGCCAAAATTGCCAAAAAATAATGACAGATTCGGGATAATATGAAGACTATTATTATGCTTTAAAATTGAGGCAACTGTAATGTAGATAAATTTATTTTAAAATTACGCTTTGCTTTAAGGCGTCTATTTAATATTGGAATTGTATTGGAATTGGTATTAGTTTCAAGACCCCACAGATGTGTTAAGGAGTTTTTCTCCTAGGAAATTCTTAGTTGCAACTCGTAATTATCATCTATTACATAGGACTTAATAACAGCATTGGTGAACTGTGAGTTTACAGTAATAGACACCTCTTTCTTCCCCATTGGGAATTGCAGGCGTGAGACTATATTTATTAATGTAGGTATCGAAATACGATATTCCGTCTTCGATAGTGAGAAGTCCGATTCTTGCTTGGGGACTCGTAGTTAGCTTACGAATAGTTTTCCGAATCACGATTCTAAAATTCATGTTTTATTATATAAGGTCCTAACTTATTAGGTAATTTACTTTTAAGGGGCCAATGTGTAAGTGATAAGGATTCATTTAAGCAATATTTTAAATTTTTATAACAATTTTATTATTTTCTTAATGTTCGCCGTTCGCGGAGCAATTTTCGTCTTGCTAGTACTATGTTAATTACAAAAAGTTTGTTATATCCATTTAATTCTTAGCTTATGTGAATGTATTTGTGTTATATATTAACCCTTCCAAAGGAAATTACCTAATAAATTAGGACCTTATATAGTGGTTAAAATACCGTAAACTGTGACTCTATAGGGGTTTTCTTAAACTGTGTATTTGCAATCAAGCAGTGTGTCTATGTTTTCTTTAGTTGTTTTGTCACCGGATTTTTGGCCTCGGTACAGATAGTGTGCGCTCGTTTTTGAGATTTTATATCGCAGTCCATTTCAACACAGTCGAGGCTCGATATCAAATATTCAAAATTTCTAAACTGGAACTGGTGCTTTTAAATATAAATACAACATTCCGGCCTCACAATTTCACTTAACCCTGCAATTCATAGGCCACAATAATACTGGTCTTTTAGACCACATAATTTTTTCCCCATTCTTAAAACTATAGACTAACTTTTAATAAAAAGTGTTTTCATGCGTACACTATCTAATAATAAGTGTCGCAAGTGTCTTGTACGCTCCGTTGGTTGCCTGGCGAAGCGCGGACCGTGGTGAAAACGAGCCTAGCTGTTATTATATGCCATAATAATTACGCCTTTATGTCCAGGTTATTATCTTATATTGAGCGAGAATTTGCAATATTTAGTTATATACCTGTAGCGACATCTACCACGCTACAAGAAAACTACGAGCATAACATCATGAATTCTGAAATTTTTAAAATGGCTTACATAAACTAATTATCTAACAATCATGAGTACATAACATAACAATATTGTCATCAAATAAATACAGAAACAGCAAGAAGTCATGTCATCATAACAGAATAACCAGCACTACAATCGGTGCACTTTCGATGCGTGTCAATCGACTTTTGGCGCTGAATGTACATATATACTTTTGTATTTAAAAAATATATGGCATCTCCTTATAATTGGATTAAATATTACGTATAATTATTATAAAATTATTACAATAATGACTACATAAGAAGTAAAAGACCGGAACGATGCAAGTACTTAACTTACAAACCTACTTACAATTGTTGTTTTATAAATCTTTGCATTTGGTTTTATTAGGATTTGGTACATTATAATAACTTTAGAGTTCGCTAAGCATGCGTTAATGCTTTTCAAAGATTTATCTTGAATTATTAAGGTAATTGCATTCTTTACGACATTGTATTAACTGCAAAGTTGGTCGTGTCGGTTCGGTCACCCGTATAGGGACTGAATTGATAGCAATAACGTCGCCATAAGACGTGTTAAAATATGGAAGAAGAATTCGCGGTGGTGAGCAGAGGTCGAGATGGCTTAGTGGTCAGAGCACCTGGAGTATTCATCCGGGAGGCGCAGGTTCGAATCCTGTTCGCGACCGTATTCTTTTTCCATTTAATATAATAACTTTATATATGTATTTAATTTTACAAATGGATTACTATATATGAACACAGAAAGAAAAATACGGTCGTGAGCACTTTTTTCCTTTTTCGGTCCACAAAAATTTATAACCAGAAAGTTCTCTACGCAAGTATTTAAAACGATTAATCTGTAGTTGTTAAGGTAATCGCATCTGTACGACATTGTATTAACTGCAATGTTAGTAATGTCGGTTCAGTCACATGTATAGGGGCTAAATAGACAGCGATGACGTCACCAAGTACGCAGTTAGTGGTCAGAGCGCCTGGAGTATCTATCTGGAAGGCGCTACTATTTATGAATTTTATACGAACCGGTAAACTTTGAAGTCGTATTTTAATTAATTTTAAAATATACTTGATAGAAATTGAACAGGTTAACCTTAAACCTAATGAATCGCAATGAAACTGCTGTCCCCGAACCCCGTTAAAGGTTATTGGAGAACTGTGTAGTTTTAGTCGGTAAATACTAAATACAAATAATAGTCACTAGATCTTTCCTATTTAATTTTCAACTGTGCTGTGGTTTCCAGTCTCTTTAGCGTCCAGACAGCTCTCTATCGATCGTAGTACAGAAGGACCAATTCGATCAAAAGACTTAGTTTTAAAAACATTGGCCCACTTATTGGAATCCCCCATCAAACACATCCCCCGTCCCCGGGGATTATCCGGAGATCGTGGACTATCGTAGAGTTTGAATTGTTACCAATGAATTTCAAGTTGAATCCCCTTATGTGGAATTTTGGGAAATTCATGATCCCCGCAGGATTTAAGGGATACGTTTAGCTGGAGTTGTTTTCTTTTACTTTTGTTTTCTCCAGAAAGCTATCGTTGCGATGGTGTATTAAGAAATCTTTAAGGCAAGGCTTCTTCTTTATTGCTTCCGTGACGAACTTAGAATATAAAATACGACGTCAGAATTCGTAAAAAGGGAGCTGGGTATGTTCTCAATAAAATCGAAACAAGGTGAAGGTCAAAAGTTACAGTGATTGTAGCACTGTAGGGATCAAGATTAATCTATCTTTTAAAAGTATGCGTTGCGTATGTAGGGATTGAATATATAGAGATGACGTCATCATAATACTTATTAAAATATGGAAGAAGAATTCGGAATAGTGAGCAGTGGTCGGTATAGCTCAGTTGGCAGAGCTCCTGGAGTATTTATCCAGGATGCGCAGGTTCAAATCCCGCTTACGACCGTATTTTTCTTTTCAAAATATAATATAAAATTTTCTGTATGGTTTGAAGGTCTAAGATCGAGTTGAACTGTGTCAACTAATTATAGTACAAAATCTTGGGCCACCTTTTTCTTAAATTGATCGAATCAACGTTTCTCATTGCTTGTATACGCGAAAGTTCATACACCCTCATACAAAATATTGCAGAGGCGTAAATTGAAAATATTTTCTGTGAAATAAAATCATTGATTGACGTTCACTGGAGCGCTTAATCTGATTAACAATATGCCATGCTCAATTTTATACTGTTCTTTTTGTTGTTTCATGTAAATGAGAAGGGCTATACTAGAGAAATATAACAGAAGTCTTACTCCATTTGGGTTTTGTGATATTCCATTTAGCTTTCTGTTTAGGAGGTTTGTATTTTTGCTAAAGTTTTGGTTTTTCAAAGCTGCACATTATATGTATACTAGCTGATGCCCGCGTCTTCGCCCGCGTGGATGTCGGACATCGCGACCAAAAGTAATCATGATCCCGGTCCCGCTTTCCAATTACCCCTTAACAATTGCCCATTTTTTTAAGTATTAATATGGATGTAGTATGTTATCCTTATGAGATAGACAGATACCATCGCGGACTTTTCTGTAGACCTATATAAGATACACAATTCCACGATACATCATTTTGTTATATCTCTAAGGGTTTAGGCAGCGCACGCCCGAATAGCTCGCAGATGGTAGATTTTTTCCTCCATACTTGATACTTATCGTCATATTTTGGACTATTCACACAATATCTTTATTAATTGTAAGTTATGTGTTATTCTGATATATAAGCTATATTCTTGTGAAGTTTCATTAAAATCCATTCAGTAGTTTTTACGTGAGAGAGTAACAAACATCCATCCATACTTACAAACGTTTGCGTTTATAATATTACTAGGATATGTTTTCCTATTTTCATCTGCAAGTAAGTTAGGTTTAATTGTGATTGGTGGAATGTGATCATAGATTGAGGTTCTATGATAACTCGACCGCCACTCCGATCTATAACCATTGGACTTTATCTGATTTTTTAAATTAATTATCATGGCTTTATCCTCGTAGAATTTGAGCCATACTCAATCTCAAAAGTTGTAACACTTGTTTTTGTGAATTTTATTTCAAACTTATTATTCTTTTTCTATAAAAAAAATAATTGCACTCAAATTTGGGTGAATTTGCAGCAAAAAATTTACATGCACCTACACCCTAATTGAATCTTAATAGTCCTATGTTTTTTTGCCGGCATCCAACTCACTACATGTGATTCTGAAGCCTATCTCTCGATTACTGCGCCAACTATTTCGCCTTCTTACTTTGTTTAATTAACTAAACATTTGTGAAATGTAGGAAATTAACTACCAGTTCATCCACAATACGCAGTCTGTCTGTCAGTCTAAAGGTACTTATGCAACAAGTAGACAGCTGTACGCATGTTATTGATACGGAATAAGGAAATCCGTCATTAATGTGTGCACCACCAATACTAATGCAACTCGTTCTAGTTGTGCACTAGGGAAATAAGTATATATACAGCTGTCTACTTCGTTGGTCTAGTGGTTGCAAGCGCGGCTCCTGAGCCAGAGGTCCTGGGTTCGATTCCCGGGTTGGGCAAAGTGTTATTGGGTTTTTCTGTTAGGAAATTCTCAGTAGTAGCCCCGAAGATGGTGGTGTGACACCCCCGTGCTTCAGAGAGCACGTAAAGCCGTCGGCCCAGCGCCTGATCTCTCTCCGGTCGTGTCGGGTTGCCGTCCCATCGGACTATGAGATTGAAGGAAGAGGGAGTGCACCTGTGTTTGCGCATATACTTGTGCACTATAATATCTCCTGCGTACTTGGCTGATCTCCGTGGAGATAGGCTTTCTATAAGTACGTGTCGGTGATAGTGACAGTTACTGAGAGGAGAGGCCCTTATTCTTCTTATCATGTGCTTGATATACAACACTGTGTCAGAGTTTAAATCACCTGGAGCTTTAAACACCATACATAATAAGTCATAAATGTGCAAATTTCATAATGATATGTTTCTGGAGTACTAAATGATAGATAATTTATAATACGCACAAGATTTCGATAATTGGGTACCTAAATTCGGCTGGACGCAATTTTAAGCTCCACGCAGACGAAGTTGCGGGTAGAAGCTAGTAGTATTTCATAAATAAAGTTGAACTTCTGCTCTGTATTTGTACTTTTGCAATAGTATGTAATTTCATTGTTCGTTTACCCAATCAATGTCTCATTAATTATTGGCTTCCGATTGTATTTAATCATGTGTTACTAAAGGTGGAAGTGCATAAAGCCCTTTGTAAAATGTAGTCGATAAACCATCGTTGAATTTAAGCAACGCTTAGTATTTTATAGATGGGTGACCGGTATGTACAGGGTCTAAACAGTAATAGCCTAGTAGTATGATCGTTGGACTGACAAGCCACAGGCCGCAAGTTCAAATCCCAGGCACGTATCACTATCTTTTTGAAGTCATATGCGTATTATAAATTTACTTGCTTAAAAATGGTGAAGGAAAACATCGTGAAGTAACCAGCACACCTGAGAGATGTTCTTGATGGTGTGTAAAGCCATGTCAGAGACCTACGGTGGGTTTAAACTCTGACACTAGGTTGTTCATCAACCATAAGAAGAATGAGCAGTGTAAAAAATACCTCTGCGTCTCTAAACTTTGGATATAGAGCAGAGAGATACGAGCCTCAGTAGGTTTTCATCAAACGCTGTTATTATATCAATTAAGTTACAAGTTATGGGTGGTGAGCCTATTGCACTCTACCGGGCACAATTCCAAATTCTAGGTTGGTACTATGTAGACCACTGCCTACCCCTATCTCTAATGTTATGTCAATTGAATGTCGTCCTGCTCGAAATATATAAAGAAATAAGCTTCGAAAAGTAGTGGATATTTAGAAACGGTGTTGAAAAAATGGGTCAACATTACAATGCAGATATCTAATACAAAAATAATCGCTGTTCAAAATTCTATGGCCTCAAACTATAACATGCATACATGCATACACTGTACGGATCAAATCAATTATATTATTAAGTATTATAACATAACCGTATCCATCCCAGACACGGTCTGGTGTCTGAAACAAGGCGATTATTAAATAACCATTTAATAATAACCACTTTTTTGGTGATAAACGCTCCGACCCCCAAATATGATTGGTTCCACTTACTGTATAGATATTAAATCTTAGATAAATATCTTGAGCAAAAACGTGTAGACCGTGTTGGTAATTAATCGTGAATTTTGTTGTAATTATAAATTGGCAAATCGAGTAAAAAAGGCGATCCAAATAAATTTTATTGAATAAATGTATGGGAGACCAAAGAAAAGATGGATTGATCTTGTGAGGGATGATTTGAATGAAATGGGAGTAAATGATAACCTGACGACTGACAGGAGAATAGAAGAGAAACACATATTGCGTCGACCACAAATAACTTGGGACCAGAGCAGAGAAGAAGAAGAAATATATGCCACCTTTAAGGCACAAATCCTAGCCTCACTCAGGATTTTTTCCTGTAGGTAGGTATCTGAATGTTTTTACGGACAAATCTCACATGCACACAAGCCCTCGAATGCTGGACCCGTGGCGAAGAAGTTGTTCTATCACTTTCTATCTAGTACTTTGTCAGTAATTAATCAATAAGTTATAAGAAAAGTCATGACTACTTACAGCCCAAAAACTAAAATGCTGAAGAATAGATCCTATTGCAACAGCACAAAAACATAAGTAAAATCATTATTATCTAATACAATTATTTCATATTCTTATAGTACAGCAAAAACTACAAAGTACATCAAAACAAAAGAGATTTATTACGAAATATATTATATAAAACCAATCATAATATTCTAGGAAAATAAGGCATTAAACCCTTAAGCTACCAATATTTTTTGTCCAATTTGCATAATAACTCCCACAATGCTGTCAAATTTATTTCGACAAAACTCGTTTACTACCAAACGTTGACACACATATATATTATCAACTTTATCACCATAAAAATAAAGTTAGATTTCCATTGTTGGATATTTTAGTAGTTTTTCAACAGATATTTTATGTCCATGTATGCCAAATGTCATGGCGTTCAAGTTGGTTACAAAATGTTTATATTTATTTGATTTCTATCATGATTCTTGTTATACGTAATTGGGATGTCTTGTTTCTATGGTAATTGATATAGCTATCGTGTCTGTCATCTCTGAAGGCTTAGTTAGAGGTGTATTAACAGAAACTGAGAGTTTATCGAAAAGTGTTAGTAGAGTGGAAAATCTTACAGATTTTGATTAAGGGGATTTTGGGGCTGAGTTGCCCGCGCGCTTAGGAGTGCACCTTTAAAATGGGATCCCTACACGTGGCCCCTGCGTGGTGCAAAACACGCAACACAACTCTGGTGCGAGGCTCCGACCGCGGCTGGTTAACATCCACCGGACGAAGCCATGCCGTGAAGCGACCTAGTCGTTCGGGATGTAGTCGGGTGCAACCGTTGTGGGAGACGTGTCTGGGCAGTTGCATCAACTCCCCAACAATCGTTCTCCCCAAATCTATCCAATCTACTTAGATAGAATAGATTTCTTCTGGATCTACATGCTCCATCCTCGGCCAGACCGTCGCTTAATATTAGGCGAGCTGGTGGCCAGATGTAGATCCAATTTTGATAAAAAAGAAAAAGAGATTTAATACTGAATATGAAAGAGAATAATCAAGTAATTAAATCAATTAAAGTTTTCTGAGTATATTCAGTAATTTTCTCGAAGGAATCGTCAGCGATAAAAAAGTATATTAAATACAAATATAAGAACACACTGCAACGGAAATAAGGCCTATGATTCAAACAAAAGTTAAGTTAAAAAATCAACATAATTAAAAATTATAAGTGATGGAGTACTGGACATTCAATATTAAGCATGACCTTTAATAACGAAGATGTTTGATGAACAATCTTTGTATCGCTAATTTATTCAAATTACTCTTAGGGCTACCGATGATTGCAAAATGTCAGGGAGTCCATCCATAAAATGAACAGTATAGACGAAAATTTACATTTTAATTTCGAGGGCATCTTAATAAATGATCGTTGTTTGTAGCTAAAATTTTAGAATGAAAACCCTGTTATTATTTGCATAGAAATATGGAAGGCTGTCTATTATGGGTTTAAAAAGGTAATTAGGATACTGTTTTAAATTTTATTTATAAATATAAGTGAGCTTTTTCAAAAGAGGTCTGTAGTTACGGTGTATACGTAAGTGATATTTTAATCAATTTTTTATTGCTAAATATAAAAAGTCCTTTTCTGAATTCCACTTAGACGAAGCCGCGCGCAACGAGTCAATTCTGCTTATAAGAAATACAATTATATTTATATCCTAAAATATTTTTCTACAACTTTGATATCGTAATAATAAGTAATAATCTTAATAGTCTCTAAAACCATAAATAAATTTTTATTGATAATTATTATTAGAAGTTGTTCTAAGATCAAAATTGCGAAATGTCGTCAATCAATTCTCGTGGTTTAATCAACCATTTTGTTTAATGATAAACAATTGTTGTTTCATAATAATACTGGGAATAGTAAATACAAAAATTCATTACTACCTGTTTAGTAATATTGTGCGGTAAATTCTAGTTAGCTTTGTATTTCATTACATAACAAATAACAGTTTGTAAATTACTTCGTGTTTCAATTTTGATAATTGCATCTCCGATTTGGTTATGCCTCTGTTAGTTATTTTCTATAATATTGTTGTTTTAGAATTGTGTAATATTTATGTGTTCTAATCGTGAGCTATTAGTATTTCAATACTACCGGGTATTTAGTCAGATTTTTTTTATTTGATAGTCAATTTAGGAACTGGTTAGCAATGGACCAATTAGTTTATTATTGTTGGTAAATGATTTTTAATTGCTCTTCCTATGCATCGGCATTATAATAGGAGGTTTTGACATGTATGGTTTCAATTAAAGCCATGCATATTTTTAAAATTAAAGTAAGTTCTTCAGTAATATCTTAGGTTTGCGCGATCACTACACATCATAATAAAACAACTTTTAACCGGATTAATCGCGTGTATTATTGGTTTTTTGTTTTTCCTGACGTTTCGAACACTTTGCAGCGTTCGTGGTCGCAGTCCTCCTGCGCTGCAAAGTGTTCAATAATACACGCGATAAATCCTAGATCTATTATAAGTTCTTCAGTTTGTTCTTTGAATGTAGTTAAGTTTGAGGAGTCTAAGGCCAAGGTCAATAAATATTACACGTGTTTGGCTTAGCTATGTTTTCATCTCTGTCTTGCACTTATAGTTTGATAGTTGTGTGACAGAGACGGGAATATTAATAAACCAAAGCAAATTTCAAGTATATTTTTCTTGGATAATCGATTTCGATCGATTGTCTCAGGTTCGATTCCTGGGTCTGGCAAACTGTTATTGAGTTTTTCTGTTAGGAAATCCTCAGTAGCAGCCCGGAGTTTGAAATTATGCCTAGTAGATATCAATCAGCTACCTATTACATGGGACTTAATAACAGCATCGGTGAAATGTGGGTGTACAGCTGTGTACACCTCTACCTAACCCTTCAGGGATACAGGTGTGATGCTATGATAATTCATTAATAAACTGTAGAAGATTTTGCAGAATTATAATAACACGATCAATCACTATTGCGGCTAATCGTATACAGATTTTAAATTTTAAATATGGTTTAAAAGCGTGCTTAATTACGACGCTAGAAAAAAAAAGCGAGGTAATAAAGAAAGAGGAAACTAGTCTCTAGTTAGAACTTCTACGATTAGAGATTATTCTGTCAAAGTTCCCATTAAAACACCAATCTCCGTTCTCAATATACTTGTTTTTTTTTTTCAAATAAAATAAACCCGTTTGACCGCTGTTTATGATGATAATTAAAGTGAATTTAGTTACGAATCTATTGTGGCTTTTTAGACAGCATTATTAAACATATTAATTGATAATTTATGTTTATTTAATGCATTTGTTAGTGTAAATGCAATAACATCAACGAATATTTGTAAATTCAAGGAAACTGTAAAATTTCAAATTGTTTTTGTTCCTACAATGTCCTACCTGAAATCAAAACTACCTCATATTGTAATGTTTTTTTCATACAATATGTTAAAGCCATTTAGTGCCTATATTATTTTTCTAATGAACTCAAAGTCAAAGTCAAAGGTTTTTATTTCATATAAACCATACTAAGGCACTTATGAAAAGGCAGAATTTAGGTGCACGGCTCCCAAATGTCGTTTCCTATGGAGAAGAACCGGCAAGAAACTCCATTGAGTTAGGAGACACTCGTGGGCTCAAGTCCTGCACGTTTCTATTATTTATCAATATAATTTAAAAAAATCGACTATCTCATTTCTTGAGTAACGACTAGACTCATGAGGCAATATGAAACCTTTAGCACAACTACTGAGCGTGGGATCCTAGCTTCGTTTCTCGGGACAGGCAAAGTATTATTGGGGTTTGCCATTACAAAAGTCTAAGCTGCCTGGAATTTGAAATTATATCCGATAGATGGCAATAAGCTCACCAAATAGGGGTTATGCGAAATGCAGGTGCATATGCGTACATCTCTGCCTTTTAATATTATCCTTAAATCGATGTTGACAGTTAAAGATAAATCTTTGAAAAGCATGCTTAGCAAGCCATCTCGACAGATGGCTTAGTAGTCAGAGGGCCTGGAGTATTTATCCGGGAGGCGCAGTTTCGAATCCTGCTCACGACCGTATTCTTTTTCCATTTAATATAATAACTTTAGATGTTGACAGTCTTTTTAATAGTAAACAGTATTCATAATATAACTCAATATTCAACGGAACCAATAAAAATTCAATCCATAATACATATTTTTCGAAAGCTCCAGAAACGATCTTGAATAACAAAATATCTGAATAGAGTCATAATAAGCGACCTCTTGAGATCCGCCAGATATTGATACTGTCTGGAGTGTGTCTCAATGATGTCTTGGCAAAATATTGGAAGTACTCAACTGATTCGATACGGTGTCTTCAGTTTCTTTGGCCAGGGAATAATTAAATTGATTTTATTCAGCTTTGTAATGGATGGGAAATAGAGATTTGTAAACAAAATAAAATGTTTCATCGAAGTCAGATAAATCTGAAATCTAACTTGAATTCAACGGAATTCAGTATCCATCTAAGTAGTACTTGTGGTCACCCATCCATAGACTGATCACGGCAACCATTGAAATATGTTACGAAAGGCTAGTCTATGACAAATGGACGTATTAGCAATATTAAAGCAAATTTGTAAATAAGTAATGATAGTAGGGGTAGTGAAAGATGGTAGTGAATGTTGGGTGTGGCAGAAGAAACATGAGAGTAGAATGAATGCAGTAGAGATGAGAGCTTTGAGAAGTATGTGTGGCGTAACTTGGACAGATAAAATGAGGAACAGCGTGATAAGGGAACGCTGTGGTGTGAAAGAGGATGTAGTGACAAAAATTGAGAAGGGTATGCTAAGATGAGAGTTTGGGCACGTAGAAAGGATGGATGAAAGGCGATAGGCTAAATTAGTACATGAGGTGAGACTGGAAGTATCAGGGCAGGCCGACTTCGACAAATGTACCGCAATCAAATCAAGCCACCTAAATCGGCGAGCATGTATGAAGAGGTTAATGAGCATAGATGAAGCGAAAGAGGTGTGTGGGAATCGTAGCAAATGGAAATCAATAGTCTTTGCGTACCCCTATGGGAAACAGGCGTGATTGTATGTATGTATGTAGGGGTTTCAATATTGCTTCAGGTGTTTTACTGTCCACAAGTAATAAATAAGACACTGATCTTAATCATTTTGTTGTTAGTAATCCATCAATCGAAAATTGCATATCACAAAATCTATCAAGACTTCATCCATCAAATACTTTCGATTCAGCTTTCGTTCGTCAATCTATCTTCAGTCTTCGTGCAAAAACCAATACCTTGTGAAAGCGAAAACTTTTCAATTAATCTAGAATTTCTATCTACGGGACCCCTCCCACGACTTGCGACGCGTATTTTTTACGACATCTATTATCTAATGAGTTACGAACTGTTACATGATAATAAGTACTGGTACCGTGGTAAAAGTCGCAGACACGCATTGATAGCCTGGCTTCCTTATACGCCTACTATAACGAAGCAATTTTTTTTGCAAATAAATGTGACTACGACGTTTGGTAGACTGCAAATTCGAGCTTTTTTGGTAGTTTTAAATTATGCCTGGTAGAATACATTTTTTTTTATGTTGTATGATAGGTTCGGTCACCTGTAAAGGTATTGAATTTATTGCAATGACGTCGGCATAAGACGTGTTAAAATATGGAAAAAGAATTCGCGGTGGTGAGCAGAGGTCGAGATGGCTTAGTAGTCAGAGCTCCTGGAGTATTTATCCGGGAGGCGCAGGTTCGAATCCTGTTCGCGACCGTATTCTTTTTCCATTTAATATATTAAAAAAATAAAATTATAACTTTAGAGTTCGCTAAGCATGCGTTAATGCTTTTCAAAGATTAATCTTGTATGATCTATTTGTTTGTGAATATTTGATTAAATATTATTATATTATAGAAATAACTAGCTGACCCGGCAACCGTTGTTTTGCCATATAAATAAAAAAAAATGGGGTGGACTACCCCTAACATTTAGGGGGATGAAAAATAGATGTTGACCGATTCTCATAGATACCGGATAAGCACAAAAAATTTCATCAAAATCGGTCAAGCCGTTTCGGAGGAGTATGGCAACGAAAACTGTGACACGAGAATTTTATATATTAGATTTTAATTTAGTTTTGTTTAGCACAGATTAGTATTTTCTTTGAGTTCGGTAGTACATAAGTGTCATAACTATAAAATAGAAATTTTCATACTTTAAAAAATATTCATAGTAACGTTATAATTTCAGGAAACACGTAATAGAAATAAGCTCAGCAGTTGAAATAAATACCAACGGTCGATTACAAAATCGTTTTCTAACGTAATATTACAAGCAATATAAATAACAATGTACAACGAACGAATAACCGAATGCAAATCAATATAATAAAATGTATCAATGCAGACCAATGTAAACTATTTACAGATGCGATTGAATAGAATCTGATAGAAAATGCAGTTGCAGTGCAACCGGTTCAAAAGATCAGTAAAGATCATTAATTATAAGTAGTGAAAGGATACTAGTAGAGTATCAAACGTTAAGTAATCCTATGACTTGAATAACTTGAAAAATCAATGTTTACAGCAGAACAATAATTTTATGGCGAAATTAGTTTATATATACCTCTTTAGAATTACAAACCTATCCATTGCGACCATCTAAAGGTACCGGTAAAACATACCGAAATGGAGTCAAAAAGCCACTAGAGTCGACAGTTATTCAAACCACTTCTAGGCCCCTAACTTATCAACAACCGGGACTGACGTTTTAACGTGGCACGAAGACTCAGATGACTGACCAAAGGTTGCAAGTGGCTGTAAGAACAGTTGAAGAAGATACAGACAGTAAACCTTTCTATGACGTCATGTAAGAAATGTTTAGCAATTATAATAAATGGCATATTAGCAAGTGACTTCCAATACCAATTATTAAAATATATGAACATTATTTTCGTTTAATAACTTTTATGAGATACATTCATATTAATTACTTTTCAACAGTCATGACTAAGTCACTTAAAGGGACTCATGTGCATGAGTAAGGGCTCCGTTCGAGTTAGAAACCTAATTCTAATAAAAAAGCTAGATTAGAACCGTCAAGTCTAAGAATCGATGTAATGACAGCAAAAACAATAAACAACAATATCAAACACGGTACGGTCCGCAATATTAACCTCGTTGAACTCGTGAAAGTATCGGTTGAACTTGGCGAAAGTTTAGTCAACATTATACTTGCGCTTGCGCTTAGTAGCGTGTTTCTAGCTAATGGTTCCTTTCTGCATAATTTTAATAGCATTAGGTACTGGTTTCTCTATATGGTTAGCGGTTTGGTTCCTGTAAAAATAACGAATTAAGTACTACCAGGATCTATCTATCTGCCTAGCCTTTTCCCAATTACATTAAGGTCGGTCTCCAATCAAACCGGATGCAGCTTAATACCAGTATTTTACATGTAACGACTGCTTATCTGACCTCTACAACCCAGTTACTGGGTAACACGATATCTCGTGTTATGACTGGTTGTCACTTTCAGGTGACTACCCATGTCTTAATTTGACAGCCGGGCCCGGTAGATTAACGTGCTTTCCGAGGCACGGAGGGGTCTCAGTATGAAATGATGGTCACCCATTCCCAGACCGACAGCGGCAAGCGTAGCTTAAATTCGATCGATCGATCTGTGCGGCTTTAATTAGCCAAGAGCCAATAATGATGAATCATGAATCGTTCGAGTGGCACAAAGACGTCAATTCAAAAGAGCATCTTGCATATTGCTAAATATAACTGCATTTATTTCATTGATCATTCAATTTTGATCTGTCTTGCATCAAGACTGGAGTTTGGCCCTGACTTTTCTCAACAAAATGCCGTTATATTTATTTATAAATGCACTTCGTTATAAATTGAGAAATCTTTTCTGAATTTGTCTCTGTATTGTTTAATAGTTTGTAAATTTATTAAGTTGGTAAGCTGAATTGACAAAATCAATAATCTTCTTCGTATCGTATGGTTGATGACCAACCTAGTGTCAGAGTTAAAACACCCGTAGGCATTCGACATGGCTTTACACGCCTTTGAGAACATCCCTCAGGTGTTCCTCATGACTTTCTCCTTCATCATTTTATGCAATCTATAATTAATTTATATAATTCGTACCTACATGATGACTGCCTCGTTGGTCTAGTGGTCCCAAGCGCGATTGCTGAGCAGGAGGTCTCGGGTTCGATTCCCAGGTCGGGCTAAGTGTTATTGAGTTTTTCTGTTAGAACATTTTCAAAAATGTGGAATTGTGCCCGGTTCAAGGCAATAGGCTCACCTATTACATGGGACTTAATAACAGCATTGGTGAAATGTGGGTGTACAATTGTGTACACCTCTGCCAACCCCTTCGGGGAATACAGTCGTGCTACTATGATGCCATGTATGATTTTGAAAATTCTTTTGTTGTTTTTTGATCTAGCGACCCCTGACTGGTTAGTCCAATGGTCATAACATAGTCTAATTTAAAAAATATTGATATATAGCATACTAACCAACTAAAAAATTCTCAGTAGCGGCCCAGAGATTGGAATTGTGCCCGGTCGATCATCAACAGGCTCAGCATCTACAAGGGACTTAATAACTATAAATAATCTCTTTATTATAAGTAAACTGTCAGCCTAGTTTTGTAAGAAGAACTGTACTGTACTATTTTTTGAGTAAATAAATAAATTGAAATTGAAATTGAACTGCATTAGTGAAATGTGGGTCTACAACCTTACTCCACTACCTAACCCTTCGGGTATACTGGCGTGATGGTTATTTATTTATACTGATAAAATTTACTATAATATTATTAATAAAAACCATGCTAATATCTCTAAAGATCATAGATCATATTTGGATTGAAATTCTAAATACCTAAACGATTTCCACATCACCAATCCTGCGCATTGAATGCACCTAAAATACTTTATAATTTCCTTCGACGTCTAAACAATGTGGCAACAAGATTTATTCAATCGGCTACTCAAATACCAAACTTCTAGAAGTGTACGTAACTGGTCAACAAGACCAGTTTAAAATGACCTCTATCAATATGTCCAGTCTCTTTGTATTACCAAGTGATCTGAAATAATCTCAAAACGTTTTCTAGAAGGAAAGGAACATTCTAGAGCGTACCAGTGTGTTTTTTTTATGTTGTAGGTATGTAATGTCTTGATATTTGGAATATGCGTAAGAGGGTTACTGAGTAGTACATTGCGTCATATGTTCTTAATATTTATGATCACTATAGACAAGGGCTTAACATACGACGCAGTGTACTAAAAATAGATGATTAATTCGATGGGAACCAGTAGCCAATAGATACGCTAGTAGGTAAAAGATTGTTTAGGTTAAGTAATGCTTGACGTATAATAACTTTCATGAGACACATTCATATTAATTATACTTTAACGGTTATTACTCACGCGCATTCTTCAGGATTGCCCGACTAGTTTCGAACTCGGACGGAGCTCTTGTTCATATATAATAGTTATAGTCATAGTTTGATCGCCGCGAGCTCAGCTCATGAATAAGAGAGACTCCGTTCGAGTTCGAAACTAGTCGGGCAATCACGAAGAATGCACGTGAGTAATAACACTAGCTGTGTTCCGCGGTTTCAACCGCTTTTTATTATAACTCGGCTCCTAAAGCCCGTAGTGTGGTGAGGAAAAAGAATGAGTGAATTTTGCAATATGTGTATTTAAATCATATATAATTATATTTTTTAATACATGTTGAGGCAATGTAATGCCTATATTAATTACTATTTTTCAAAGAAACATTGAAAAAATAACTTTAGTATTCGCTAAGCATGCGTTAATGCTTTTCAAAGGTTTATCTTTATTTAATAATCTATTCATTTATGGACCTATACATTTATATTATGTTCAACTGCTCCAAATTCATTAGGTACTGGTCAAGCTCAATTTACACTGGTTCTGGTACCAATTTTTAATTGACCCAATCTATACACGAAATATAACTATCTGAGAGGTCTTGTAACACTGGTTGGTGTTGGGTAACTTGGTGTTGAAAGCTTGCGCGCGCGCATACAAGGCCGCCGGGTCTTGGTAAGGACACTGTATGTTAGTTTGTCACTTTGTATTATGATTTTTAATGTCATAATAGTTTTGTAAACGTTAACACGTAAATTTGGGGATACAAGATATTTCTATATTGTGGTAGACAAGGAGTTTGTTTTATGTTGTTAATACCACTCGTAGTAATGCTCTGATGGTGTGGAAAAAACCGACTAAAACTATTCTTGCATTAACCATCCCAAAGTTCCAGTGTCTCTGAATTGCAGCTGCATTCACCACAAAATCTACACCTCTGCTAACCCCTTAAGGAAATACAGGCGTGATACTATGTTATGTTATCTTCTTCTTCTTATCGTGTGGTTGATGAACAACCTAGTGTCAGAGTTTAAACCACCCGTAGGGCTCTGACATGGCTTTACACACCATCGAGAACATCTCTCAGGTGTGCTGGTTTCCTCACGATGTTTTCCTTCACCGTTTTAAGCAAGTGATAATTAATTTATAATACGCACATGACTTCGAAAAGACGGTGGTACGCGCCTTGGATTCGGAGCTGCGACCTTTGACTTGTCAGTCCAACGGTCATATCACTGCTATATGTATATGTTATAATATATTTTCTAGGGTACATTGTATTTCCCTTATATGTAGAAATAACATACCATCTTCATGTTCACCCTTCTCTTTTCACGTCAACATTAGAATCTCGTCGGCCGCCCAGTGCTGGGTCAAAGGTCACTCTAAAGTTCACTGCATTAGCACATGCAACGTAATATATTTACTTAGCAACGGGTTAGATGTAAAAGAGAAATGAGTTATATAACTTGTTGAGTTTAGTTTATTCGTATAACAGAACCTCCATAACTGTCCGAGTGCAGGGCAAGCGCCTCTTTCTCAAACAAAGAAGGCACGAGCGTTGGTCATAACGCCAGCTCACTGCGGGTTGGCAATTTTAGATTTTTTCACAATGTTTTCCTTCACCGTGTGTCTGTGATGTCTTAGATTAATTAATCAAGTATATACATATGACATTGAAAAGGTCACTTTGGTACTCTCCAGGTTTGAGCTTACAACATAGAGCTTGGTCACACCGTCACCACTGCAGTAGACAGTTTATTTATATATAGACATCTCGATTCTACCATAGACCTGTCTTAGACTTTAGAATCAATAAATACTTTGCATACATGATGATGTTTACTCTGGTGGGAGCCTTCGGCCGCGGCTGGTTACCACCCACTGGAAAAAGCCATGCCGTGAAGCGACCTAGTCGTGTTTCGGGATGTAGTTCGGTGCAACCGTTGTGAAAGACGGGTCTGGGCAGTTGCATCAACTCCCCAACTATAGTTCTCCCAAAATGTATCCACTCTACTTAGAGTTAGTGGCCAAACGTAGATCCATTTTTGATCAAATAAAAAAAACCGACTATGAAAATTAAGACCTTCTTGAATAAAATAGGAAAATTTTAATAACAGGAACACATTAGCCAATGAACAGGATAAGAACCTATCAATCTAGTATTTACAAATAAGGACTTGACCTGATGAGCGACGAAACTGATTGTTCCTCTGTACAAATGTTGCAACTTTAATTTGTAGGCAAGACGACAATTTTGACGTGTCGCTTTTGCGCAAGCTGTGAAAACCTTCACGGGACATGTACGTACCTAAATGTAACTATAGGTTGAACTGCAGTCGTATTTTTTTGCCTGATGGTAAGCGATGGCGTGGCCGAGGATGGAGCAAATAGATCTAGAAGAAATCTATTCACTAAGCCTTGTTAAAGCCACGTACTGAGCAAGAAGGGAACTTGAAAATTAATAGATGCGAACATGCGACACGGTAGCTCAGTTGGGAGAGTTATGACACGGACTATCTAAGGTCACCGGTTTGAGTCCAGTTCGTGTCTTTTAATTTTTCAATGTTTTCTTAGAAAAATATTTTAACTACCAAATACTTTTAAACTGTAATTTTCACCTTCAGTTATATCAATCACCTTCGATACAATACATCGACCTCAAAACCGCTTGCACCATATCCGACAGTCGAAATACTATTAGTATTTCTCACATACATTAACTTTGTACGGACTTCCGTAAGATAGTAACATTGTAATTACAATTAGTAATATACCTATGTATAGTCGACCACGAAATTGCTTTAACATATTTGACCAAAACTTCCAGTAAATTAAAATGTCATTAAGGTTGACAGAATGAAGAAACAGAAACAACATTTAATTTTAATAAATAAATTTAACCGTCGCAAAAATCTAACTTATCTCACCACATCCTTTAATAACTACTTAAACGAGGCACATATTATTAAACATTTTTTATCACATTTTCTACGTCGACCTTTGTCTTTTATCCTAATAAATATGAACACATAGGTCGTGTCTAAAACAACAAAATAAATTCCTCAATAAAAAAAAACCACCAACTAATTACACGATATTGTCGTCTATAGTCTGTCTCTTACTTGTTAAAACAATAGTTTAGATCTTAAAGGCTTTTGTGGCCTAAGATAATGAATAAGATAACTAAATTTAAAGCCGTAAATTTCCACTGAGAAGCTTTTAAAATAATAATATAATAGAAGGCTCGTGGCTAAGAAACAGCCGCACCGATCAATCGATCGAGGTTAAGCTGCGCTTGCCGCGGTCGGTCTGTGGGTGGGTGACCATCATTTCATACCGAGACCCCTCCGTGCCTCGGAGAGCACGTAAAGCCGTCGGTCCCGGTTTGTCAAATTAAGATCTATGACAGCCGTTACAGGTAGTCAGAGGCCTGAAAGTCTGACAACCGGTCATAACACGAGATATCGTGTTACCCAGTTACTGGGTTGTGGAGGACAATGGCCCTTTTTTGATCTGGCATCGCATACTTTATCTTTTGTACCCGCTTCCAAATGGTTTATTCTTGAAGAATACATTTTGAGTAAGAGTTATTTTGCCATCAACTCCCCAAGAAGAAGAATTATATTTATAATTCCATTTCTTTACTAATGATTTTCTTTTCTTTTTCCAGGTATGTCCAGTTTTATTACTGTAATGACTTCGATTATAAATACCAGGTAAGTAGATACGCTTTGGACGCCAAAATCCAGCTGAGATTTGGTATCATACAAATTTATTGCGCTTTTGCGACAATCTAGCTGAGATTTGGATTAAAGTTCTTTTGGCTCCTCAATATTGTTCTTCTCCATGTTAATATACGAAAAATAGGGAAGGAGGGAATTATAGCCATTTTGATTATATTTTGAGTAGCCATAAAAACTCGTGCTATCATTGGCGCTTCGCTTTGGAGTGTCAAAAAAGCACGAAATTTGAGGTTTGATTAAAATAAAGTTTCATTTGAATATTTAGCAGCCTATATTTGGCAGTTCTATTGATGTGAGGGGCCACTAAAGTCAGATTAATAGACGTCATTTACATGATAGAATGATAAAACATACATTTAGAAACTTCTTTGTTGTTGTTGGTTCCCTACTGCTCAGGATTTATTTTATTTATTTATTTATTCTTTATTGTACACCAAATAAATAAAAGGAAACTAACTTATTGACCATTTGGATTGTGAGCCATATAAATATAATTTTCTCGCACGGCTTGAAGGAATTGTGAAGTGACACTTAATAACTGCATTGGGATTTTTATATTATTTAACTTTCTCGTGATTAGTAACCGGTGAAACAAAAAATGTATGCCTCACGAAAGTTATTGTACAAAAAATTTATACGTCCTGTCGTAATTTTATTAATAAATATTTTTACAATAGAAAATTATAAGGGCGAGTGCATATTACGCCATACTACGGACATTGCACATTGAGTATATATAGGCCCATAAATAGTAGCCCATACATTGACCAATAGGTTGCGATAACCAAACATAGCACTTGACATCCAAAACACACAATGATAATAAACACTCTTAAAACAAACGAATAAGATCGGAATTCGTTCAAAGTTTAATATTCAAACTACAATTTTATATTTTTATTTCTAAGCTTCGGCGATTTTAATTTTGCTGCTGTGTTGGCTTTAAATGCTCTTTATTTAAGGATTAAATTTGAAACTGTGACAGCAAATGTTAATTAGTTTTTCTAAGCAAGCCCAACAGAAGATGGTTGGATGAGCTAGATTCCCATCTAAAGGACTAGCCCCAAGTGGCGATAGACCGGGAAAAGTGGAAAAAGGGAAGAGAGACCTTTGCCCTGCAGTAGGACACTACAGGCTTATAATAATATAGATATCTATAGACTAGCTGTGCCCGCGGTTTCACCCACGTATAATTAGCCTAAGTTACTCCTTATATAGTTAGATACCTGCCAGTAAAATTTTATTACAATCAGTCCATCCGTTGCGAAGATTTACCAGAACAAACAAACAGACAAAAAATTTAAAACTGTTGTTTTTAGGCATATTTATCGCTCAAATAACTGTTTAACTTTAAAAAAAGCTATTATTTTACATTCCTAACAGACACAAAATGGATCTACACAGATTTATTTCTTGTTGATATTTAAATTTTGCGCGTTCTGCTGACCCCAAAAAGAATGGAAATATAATTTTAAGCACACTGACTTATTCTGAAAGTGTTACACACGTAAATCGCGGCCATACATTAAAAATCTTGGTATTATTCGTAACCATTTCACTTATATTGGTCCTTCAACATTTTATTTAAATACCACCATAACTTGACCTCTTGCATTTTAAATATGAAAACAGGCAACTTATGCATATGCAAACTCATTAAAATAAAATTAAGGTTAATTTACGAAAACAAAAATATCAAACGATGGCCTAGTTTGATGGAGTATGCTTTCACTGGTAGTATAGTCGCCTTTCTTAGGAGTTTGACCCACAAATGTTTTGGACGTCATTTTCTTCAGCCTTGTGTATTAGGTCGTCGAGTTCCCTTCAAAACGGTTGAGTTTAGCGATGCTGATGCGCACTTCATACTCGTGAACGGGTGCTGTCTGTTGGGTCTGGTTAATGCGTAATAGCTTTGATTATCATTTTAGCTTTTTTAAATTAATACAATTTCTTCTTTTTCTTTTCTAGAAAGAAAGATTATTACATTAAATCACACTTACATATAAATTAACATAAGTAATTATAAACAAACTAAACATAAATTACTATTTAGTACACGTATTGGATGGGACCCCTGTACATTTATTATTATATAATTACAATAAAAATATGTTTTTAAATAATTACATAGCAAAAGTTTGTGTAATGTGTCAAAAGTATGTTTCAACCCATGAAGCTAGATAAAAAATTAAGAAATCACCACGAATTGCCAAAACTCGACCTCGACAATTACCAAAAATTAACCTGCATTATTCTCACATTATACCAATGTAACGTAAAAAAAAAGTTTATTATAAAAAAACACATAGGTAATTTTAAAAGAGTGTCTATGGAGTTTCTTTCTTCTCCATAAGATCGACTCCTTGGAACCGTGCACCTAGCTTTGACTTTTCATGTATCTGAAATATGTTATATTTGAAATAAAAAAATAATTTGCTGCCTTGTTGGTCTCGAGGGACTGCTGAGTATGATGTCCTGCGTTCGATTCCCAGGTTGGGCAGAGTTATTAGGATCATTTTGAGATGTATTTTCAAACATGTAAAGGCGATGTAATGACTATATTATTGATATTTTTGAAAATTCTCAGAAGCAGTCCGAAATTTGGAATTATGGCCGGTTGCAATAGGCTCACTACCTATTACATCGGACTTAATATGAGCATCGGTGAAATGTGGGTGTACAATTCTGTACACTACAAATTTATTCGTAGAAGCACTATCAGACGGTACCTGAAACAAAAACATCGTATTTCAAGTAATTAGATTTTCTTGAAAGCCAAAGTGAAAAGACACTGGTGCAAATTAATCAAAGAGACAAGACATCTCAAATTAAAAAGGCAAACTCCTCAAAAGGTATATTTAACGCCTCCACAACATGCCGTCTGACGTCATCTGGCCCTATTAATTATGTTGTAACATCTGAGAACCAATTAACCCCCGAATTACATCTAATTAAGGAAACTTCATCCGACTTTTTGATTAAACAACCTGACTTAATTACCTTAAGGCGTTGAAAGATTAAGAACAGAAGATAAGGTCTACTTCTATCTTGATTTTGGTCTGAAAGATTTAGAACTGTTCCTGGAATATATTTTTTTCTTTAAGTATTTGATCTTGTTATATGAACCAGCCTGAGTCAAGTTTGACTTGCGACATCGCCGAGGGCGCAGCTCATTAGTAAGGGCTACGTTCGAGTTCGAAACTAGTCGGGCAATCCCGAAAATTGCACTTGAGTAGTAACCGGTAAACAATAATTGATATGAATATATCTCACGAAAGTTATAATACAAAAATAGGAATATCATGCAAAGTCGGCGTATCAAGAAAGAGAAATGAAGTTTAGTTAAACGTATAGGAAACGATTTAAAAATAACCATTAGGGAATATGCATGTGATTCAAATTTAAGTCAAATATATTTATTCGTTAACTTTATTATTGTAGAATCACACCTATTCAATTACTTTTTTAATTAATCGTGTTTTAACTGTGAAATAATAAAGTTGAAAAGTGAGAATCATGCGAGGGAAATTTAAAATGAAATTGGAAATGGAATGGAATGGAAATTTATTACTGAGAGTTTATCATGTTTTTTGGTTCTTTTTGAGTTTTAACGTCATTCTTTAAAGAAAATCCCTTGAATAGAATATATAAATCGTTAATCAAACACTCTATACTATACAAGATATCTTTTATGAAGTGTACTCTGACGTCAGAGAAAGCGCGCCAAGATGGCGGCATTTCAAATGCCCGAGACAGATAGAAGGTTTTTTTGATAATTTTAATACTCAATAATCATATTTTACATGTGTTATAGTTTCTCGGTAATGTACCAACGTATACATTAGAATAAAAATATATAAAAAAAAATACATGCATATACCCTAATATGTTCCATATTATATAACGTTACTCTAATTGAAACACAATTTAATGTATACCATTTCATTACATTGACAGTGTACTGACCCTTCTTATGTAATATATTAAAAGTATGTCGTTTACCGATGACGTAATGGTGTTAAGCAAGGTTTCGAGTGATGGCGTCTTTGCTGTTCGCAAACAGTTCAGGTTTGATGTACAGTTGGTGTTTGTTGATTTTGTTGTCCGTATGCCGTAATCTATGCTAGCAGTATTTCATAATTAATAAGGGACGGTCTCTACGAAAACCATATGAGACTTAGTGTTATTTATCTTAACGTTTGGTGACTGCCTCGTTGGTGTAGCGGTCGCAAGCGCGGCTGTTGAGCGTGAATTCCTGGGTTCGATTCCCAAGTCGGCAAAATTTTATTGGGTTTTTCAGTTAGGAAATTCTCAGTAGCTGTCCGGAGTCAAGAAGTTGGTGGTGTGACACCCACGTACTTCGGAGAGCACCTGATCTGTCTCCGTTCGTGTCGGATTGCCGTCCCATCGGAATACGAGAGTGAAGGAAGAGGGAGTGCACCTGTGTTTGCGCATACACTTGTGCACTATAATATCTCCTGCGTACTTGGCTAATCTCCGAGGTGATAGGCTGCCGTGGCCGGAATACGGTCGGGAGGAGTATTATAACGTTTGGTTGATGAACAACCCAATGACAGAGTTTGAACCTATAGGCATCTGACATGTCTTTACACACCATCGAGAACATATCTCAGTTATTCTAGTTTCCTCACGATGTTTTCCTACACCGTTTTAAGCAAATGATAATGATTTATTGTATGCAAATTATTATGTAAACTTAGTAGTACCAGTCCGTGGTGTATTTCTTGAAAGCATAAGCAGAGGTGTACACCCATATTTCACCAATGCTGTTAATTCCAATGTAATAGGAGGTGACCCTATTGACATCTACCGGGCACAATTCTAAACTCCGAGCTGCTACTGAAACTTTCCTTACAGAAATCTCAATAACACTGCTCGACCCGGCAATCGAACACGAGACCTCATGCTCAGCAATCGCGCTTGGGACCACAAGACCAACGAGGCAGTTTATATATTTATGATGTACAGCACGTAAAGCCGTCGGTCCTGCGCCCGATCTCTCTTCAGTCGTGTCGGATTGCCATCCCATCAGAATATGAGAGTGAAGGAAGAGGGAGTGCACATGTGTTTGGGCCTACACTTGTGCACTATAATATCTCCTACGTACTTGGCTAATCTCCTCGGAGATAGGCTGCCATGACCGAAATACGGTCTGGAGGAGTATTATGTTTATGAGCATTACTTAACTAACTAAAGAATTAAATTCTCTTAAGAAACACATTAAAACTTCAGAATTCTTGATTTATCTTCCTAATGAAGAGCTCATCAAATATCCGGTATCCTAAATAATATCGTTTTCTAAGTATTTGATTAAATTAATCTTCGTACGTCTCCTGTTACCTTTGTGATGATCAAAGTCGATTTTAATTTCACTTTCTACGCCTTTCATAAGTTTTTGGCTGGAAAGACTGACAGTCTCATGTTCAGTTCAGATTGGAATTATAATTATGGACTTTCTAATATGAATATAAGTAAATTTGAAGTTAAGCACATGTATATAAGTTTTCGGAAAGTAATTAAACCGAAAGACGATGTAAAGACGAATATTAGCGAATATACCTACTAGCTGTACCCATAACTTAATTTCGGAAATTATGAATACAAATCGTAACAATTCTGTAGAATAAAAAAAGTGTTCGCCGCATTCGAACTTGACAACTGTCATTCACGCACCATTGATAATTCTGAACATGAGCACTACTCGGCTCCCATAATCGGTAGCATGATGAAGTTTATTTATAATTTCAGTCACTAAGTTTTACTGCGGTATAATCGATAATCACTATACTCGCGACAATTTAAGAAGTCCTATCTGACGTTTCTTTTTGAGTGCATTTTTTTCAATGTAAAGTTAAACTTGAGGTTTACGAATGATACTCGTTGTTATAGTGTATGGGTAACATACTAATTATTTAGGATTATAAACCTGATTTTTCAATTTCTTACGTAAACGTTCATACAAAGGTAAAATGAGAAACGTCAAATCGGACTTCTTAGATTGTCGCGAGTGTAAGGTTGAAGAATATCATGCACTCGTTTGTTTCTATGAATGATAGCGAGATAATTCATGTAATATAGTCATCAAGGGCAAATATACAAGCTTACCAGGAAATTCAAAACAAACAAAATCTGTAAATTATCAAGGAAAACACTTAACCGAAAATATTTGTACTAAACAAAAAACAAAACTAGATTCAATACCTTTTTTAAGAGACTAACATGTACCCGCTAATGTTCTAAATGCCTAACAAGGAAACAAAATATTTATTAACCACACACAAAAAGAAATATTGCTGACACACTGACACAGTGAAGTCGAATAAAAAGAAAGTGGTGAGCTGTTCAAGGACAACACGATCATCGTAACGGCTGTTTACCTTTTTGTTTTGAATGCCGGTTTTGTTAGCCACGGTTAAGATACGGTCACAAACTAATGTTTGGATGTAAAACTTACTAAACTATCTAAAGAAATAGGTTTTGTTTTTGTAAACTACGTCATAGAGCCTAGTTTTCTAAATAGAATAGATAGTGTAATAATTTCACTTCACACTCGTTTTAGGTTAACGACGAGATAAAATAGTGTCGATAGAGAAATATTATTTTTCTTAATGTTTGTAGGAGTTGCTTCAGAAGATTACAATATTGCTATTAATGATGATGAGGCTATTGGCAAGAGTTTACAAATTCTGGAGGTCATAGTTGTTATAGGTGAAATAACACTCCGAAATAAGTTGATAGAATTGAATATAGTCACACATTTGAACAAGGTCTCGTGATAATGATGATAAAATATTATGGAAGAGTGACTTGTTGTAGAAAAGGCAGATAATTATTTAGATATTTCAAAGTCAAAGTCAAATAATTTATTCCAACTAGACCATTTAAATGTACTTTTAAAAGTCAAGAAATGCCACGTTCCAAGATGTAGATTCCTATGGAGAAGAACGGGCAAAAAACTTCAAGGTTACTCTTTTAATAAACATTTTGTGTTACAATATTTTTGGTACATTATTATGTGGTAAATGGTGGTAAAAGACATTATGTGATAACGATGCAGTTATATAGTTGTACACAAAGGTACAATAGAAGATGCAAAATTAATATAATAATAGTTACAAGTCTTGGTAGTTTAGAGCTGACCAGTCCCAACTTGTGGCACCCGTTCACGAGTATCACGCATGGATAAGAATCGTTCAGCTCATTTGTATCAGAAAAGGACTGATGTCACTAAACTTATAATAATATATGTACATAAAAGTAATGGGTGAACAAAAGTTTCAGAAATATTACAAAAATATCTACATTTTGAATAAACTTTAAATACTAAACCAAGTATTACAAGGTTGTAAATCACTTTAAAACACGCAAACTAAGCAAGAGAAGAAAATCTTGAATAATCTCCATTATTCGCTATTCTCGATAGTTACTTCCATTTCTCATGTTAGATGAATTGTTAAAGAAAGTTGAAGAAATCTAGACCGAGCAGTTTCAAAAAGGAATAAGAATTTATTTTACTACTATAGTAAGTAACTATAGTATGGTAATTGAATGGGGGCTTTATTGGAAACGGTGATTGTTAGCAATATTTTTTATAGGATAAAATTTCTATGTCTTTAGATAATAATAATATTAATATGTCTTGGACCCTGTTCCCGATGCCGATGGCCAGCTATTTTTTATGTTTTTAAATGTATATTTATATTTTAGTTATATATTTAAAAATGTATTGAGTATGCTTATAAAATAAATAAACGATATATTAATAATAATAGTTCATTGAATCATAAAAAAAAGGAATGAATACATTATTAAAGTTTTATGAAAATTAGTTTTATGATTCTTCGGATGTATCTTGAAACTATTTTATTAGTGTTAGAAAATACACATTATCTTGTATATAAAAATCTCGTGTCACTGAGTTTGTTATCGGACTCCTCCAAAACGGCTTGACCGATTTATATGATTTTTTTTGTGTATATTTGGTTGGTCTGAGAATTGGTCGTAGGCTATCAAAGTCAAAGTCAAAGTTAAACAATTTATTCCAATTAGACCATATAAAGGTACTTTGGAAAGTAAAGAAATGCCATCTTTATACCCCTAGGTGATAAGGGTAGCCCTATGCAGAAAATAATTATGGCAGAACAACGTTTACGCGGCATAGCTAGTATTTGTATATTCTACTATCTAGATCTGTAAACTATTAGCTACATTTCAAACTATGTTTCTGATATTATGCATATCGAATTGGAATATTTTATTAATTTATTTTAGGAAGGCTTACAGAAAGAAAAAACAAACACATTTTGGTAAAAAAAAAAACATAGTATAGGATTGTTAATAACAATCGACTTGAAAGAAAAACAAAAAGTATAGGTAGGTATATGAGATATACCTACCTATACTTTTAAAGATAAACAGACATTTACAGTTTAACAAACATCACTTAACTAGTTCAAAGAATAGTTTCGTTATAAGTCGCCTAGCAGTGCTTACGTTGGTACAAAACAAATCGATGTTCAATTCACGATTAATATAACTAAAGTGCGCATGACTTCTTAAAAAGGACTCATGCGCACGCATGCATGTGGAATCACGGTTAATATGTAAAAGCTCGTTAAAGGCTGGGAGGATATTCTGTGTCTCATGACTACTCATGAGCCAATAAGAAAACTGGTTTATAAAAACTATTTAAACGTTAATATTATAGGTACATGTGTATTTAAATACTGACTTAAGTGTCCTTAGTAAAAAATGTATATTAATAATGTTTGAATGGAACAAATGACTATAATTAATTTGCGGTTTAACGGCTACGGAAGTTTAATTTTTTTACTAAATCGATAAATATATATTGATACAACAGATACTGCATGATTCAAAAATCTATATTTATCGAATTTGCATATTCTGTAGGACAAAAAAAACTTATTTGAGATATTGAGTGCCTCAGAGGTACATACAGGAAAATAAACTACGTTTTTAACTCTAATCTATAAAAATATACTTGCGTAACTGACTAACACCGCCTAAACATGACAATAAATTTTATATATTAAGAACTACATTTGGTAAAGTAGATCTTTGAAACCTCAACTAGTCAGCAAATGATAGACAAACTAATAACCATGAAGGTTATATTAGATCTAAACAAAAGTAGAAACTGTATCCTAGAAGCAACTTCTAGAACTACGTTGTTTATAACAGGAACACCAAACGTTACAGAGGAGTGTATTAATAGGACTCTAAAGCGGTTTTTTTTATCGATAATGGATCCACGTTTGGCCACCAACTCGCCTGATGGTAAGCGACGGTGTGGCCGAGGATGAAGCACGTATATCCAGAAGAAATCTATTTACTTTTAAGTAGAGTGGATCGATTTTGGGAGATTGCCCAGACCCGTCTCCTACAACGGTTACACCGGACTAAATCCCGAAAGACGACTAGGTGGCTTCACGGCATGGCTTTGTCCGGTGTGTGGTAACCTCCCACCAAAGTTGTGTAGGGATTCAATTTTAAGGTTGCACTCCTACGTACGCGGGTAGCTAAGACCTCAAAAAAAAACTCAAGAAAAATTAAAAGGATTTTTATAAACTAACATTTCTTAGAGTGTATATGAAGACGTTCCTCCTCCTCGCGTCGTTTTCCTCAATGCTGAGGGTCGTGACCCCCTCCAAGAATCACTTTCTTTTTGATAATGTCACGCCATCTGGGTCTGTTTTCAGCAGCATGTATGGCTTCGTGCATATCAGTGCGAATTTGGTCGTACCAGCGTATTAGGCTACGACCTCGTGGTCTCCTTCCTTGGATCTTACCTGTGAAGATCACCTTTTCGAGATTACTTTCTTTCTTCCTGGCTATTTGACCAAAATACTCAAGGACCCTTTGAAGGTAGGTGGACGATAGCTTAGTGGAGATTTTGAATTCCTTGAGTATGGAGATATTCGTCCTTTTTGCTGTCCAGGGGATGCGCCACAGTCTCTTCCAGGACCACATCTCGAAAGCATCCACAAGTCTGCGGTCCTTTGCTTTGAGCGTCCGAAGGCCTTACTCCCTCAGTAATTTTAAAAACCGTGACGAGACAAATGAAGAAAAGTAATAATTCAAAAAGCAAGTCATTACGTGTCAGAACATATTTAAAAAAATTCCACCACAACAATCCATACAATTCTTTCCGGTGAGTTAACAAGGAAAGAACATAAAAAGTCCAACTTATATGTCATGCGGGATGGCTTTCTTTTCACTCACGACACGATTCCTGCACGATTTAGTGATGTCGGTGGGACTGAACTAAACGAAGATTATGAAGTCGTTATTAAAAATTATACTAATAGTATTGCTGTTGTAATGATATTGATGGTATTAACAACGTTCGATTGAAATAAATATTTTTCATTCATATTTCAAATACTGGCTAAAATTTTAAGTTTTACAAATAACGAAAATATTTCCCAGACAATTTTTACTTCTCCTAATTTCTTTCAAATATTTAACATCACTTTTACTTACAAACTATCAAAGAATAAACTTATTTTCATATCCAATATTTGTTCAAAAATTCGTATTTAACGTACATTCTCACGACTACCTCTCGACCCAGAAATCGTCAAGTCAAAACCATCTTAAAGGCTCAAAGGCTCCAAACGAGACCTTACAGGGACCTTCGAAAGTTTATTGACCCTAACCTCTTTGGGCTAACATCGGTTCCTTTGACATTACTTCGAGATTATTTCTCTGTAGCCCGGAACGGATAACATGGGATAATAGAGGATTGGTTTGAAGAAATAGTAGTAAACAAAGGACGGTAAACAAATAATGATATAATACATAGCATCTTTGAAGAATGTTTTCTTATTGATAAAGATGGATTGGTAAATATGGGAGAATATAGATTGTGGATTGGTCAATATTGTTATTTCTGAGGAGATAGTGTGCTTAAATCCTAATAAAGACCCAGGACCTAAAAAAATACTACTACAAAATGTATGTATGTATCTGCCTAACCTTTTACCAACTATTTTATGTTCATCTTCCTATCCTAGATGCATCTTAATTCCAGTGTCTTACATAGAGAAACTGCCTATCTGACTTCCATAATCCAGTTATGGGGTAACACGACATTTCGGGATAAGACTGGTTGCCAGATTTTAGAGCATCTCACGCCCCGTAACGACAATCATGTTATAGTCATTAACATTTGACAACGAGACCAATGGCATAAAGTGCTGTCATGGAAGGGTATCAATATGAAAGGTGGTCATCCATCCATACCATATACGTACTTGGTCATTGCAGTTATTAGCCACAAGGCTCTCAACAACGAAGTAAATGCAAAATAAAATTCAAAAATTATAATAAAACAACTTTTAACCGGATTAATCGCGTGTATTATTGGTTTTTGTTTTTCTGACGTTTCGAACACTTCTTCCTGCGACCACGAACGCTGCAAAGTGTTCGAAATGTCAGGAAAAACAAAAGCCAATAATACACGCGATTAATCCGGTTAAAAGTTGTTTTATTATAATGTGTAGTGATCGCGAAAACCTAAGATATTAAACTTCAAACACCTAAAACATTACGGCAACAGAATACTTAAAAAATAAATTAAACCCTGTCCTTACCAATCCTAATCAACGAGCCATGAAGATAATCATATCACTTCCGATCTCCGTTACTAGCTGGACAATATCCTTCACTATTGTTTCTACCGGAAACATCTACCAAATTAATTTTACTATCAACTAAGACCTTACTGTCCTGTAATTAAGAATCAAATTCTATTAGCAAGAACAACTCTAATTTGGTTTTTACTTTGAAAGTCTTAGTTTAAAGTATTCCGAAATTGAATCATAAAATGTCGGTAGCTGGGTTCAGTTTTGAATGAGCTGTAAAAAGAACATGAATTTAGATTACCAAATTAATTTTGCTGTCATATCTCGCGGAATCTAGAATTATTTGAAGGTAATAGTCGTTTTTGTAATTGTAAATGTTAATTTTGTAATTTTTGGCCTTTGGTAATGGGATTCTTATGTTTTGAAGCTTTTAATGGAATGATGTTAATTGAATTTCTAATTAATTGAAGTATGAAAATTATTATGGCTTAAAAATGGGTAGCACAAATAATTGACTGTTACGTGTTTATTATTAATTTAGTATTGTAGTATTATTCAAGCTTTATACTCTTTTAAGAAAAAAAAATTAAGGCTACTGTGTCACAATTTTAACCTTTATTTTAATAGCACTCCCGTCATTAGAGGTCGAGATGGCTTAGTGGTCAGAGCGCCTGGAGTATTTTATCCGGGAGACGCAGGTTCGAATTCTGCTCACGACCGTAGTTTTCTTTCCACAAAAAATTATAACTTCTATCATTATTGTTAGTGTTTAATACTTCAAGTTTCGTGATTTTTTTTTTCAAATTATAAAAAAAAACAAAATTATGATTATCTTAAGCTGCATTTTCTTTCGGTTTTAATGTTTATTGTCGTTTTTGCAATAACGTTTTCTTGTCGATATTTTTAAGTATGCTATTTTATGTTTAAGATATTGTATTAACCTAATAGTACAACGGTTGGATTTGTAATAACAACTCCTTACCAACTAGTGTATTGCGCAATCATCATCATCATCATCCGCCCTTATCCCAATTTATGTGGGGTCGGCACAGCATACCTATATCTGGCATGCTGCTAAAGTTTTGGCTATATTTTAAGATCGGCCGCCTGCCTTACGTCAACCCTCTTTGGGAATGCTGTTGTTGGTAGTAACCGTCACCGATACGGTCTCCTTCTATCTAGCTATGCCACACCAAATGTTATCCATGCGCCAGGTTCTGATGTTATCCTAATATTACACTCCACTAACCGGGCTATTGCGCAATATTTATGTCAATTGCTGTTTTAGTGTTGCAATTTTCAGTTCAATTTTTA
This sequence comes from Xylocampa areola, assembly GCA_935421205.1. NCBI lineage: Eukaryota > Metazoa > Arthropoda > Insecta > Lepidoptera > Noctuidae > Xylocampa > Xylocampa areola. Next base: position 19,088,157 of record OW285205.1, on the reverse strand, counting down.
ATCTATACTTTAGCTATCCTGACCTGCATTTCTTCTTAGAATTTTTTAACCAAATTACTAAGCCTGGTTGCCTGGTTGCCTGTTCGTCTGTCCTTATCGTATTATGGTCTTTTATTGTACCAGTTTTCAGTTTCTTGGCAAATGACACAAATTAATGTTGCTTTTAGATAAGATGACGTCATTAGGATATTGCAAAATACCTCACGATCAAGGTTAACGGGAGTGAGTCAGAAGTGAGTTTAATTTTATTCGCACTAGTGACCAATTACGGATATCTATAGTTTTAAAGTTATATCAGAGTTAATGGCAAAGTGTTTTTGTTCGCAAAAGGCAATACTGTGGGCAGAAAATGTGAAATAAATTTGTAGAAGTGTTGAAGAATCTGCCATTTAAATTGAGGATTATTATATATAGAAGTGGATCAATCATATTGATAGATAGATATATCACTTCTGTAACCTTTAATATATGGTGTTGCTGAGCTTGGAGTAATTTCAAAATATGCTCTTGTTGGAGGCATCAAATTGCCTTGAGCGGTTACGCTTGACTATGTAATACTTATTTGCCTGAATGTAATATTATTAATTACTTCACATTCATTTCTGTTTTGTTTTTGGTGACACTGTTTTGTTGGTATTCATATTTTAATCTAATATTAAATTTTGCAATCATTTGCACGCTGTAAGGTAGCCTGTAGCCGATCTCAATAACTTAAGTACAACATCTTATACCTGTACCTACAATCATAGCAAATAAAATTCTGATTCTGATACACTGCCAAAACCTGGTTTTCGCAAGAAGCCATGAGCTATGAGATATGAGAAAAAAATTTTTTATAACATTTACTGATAATTCAATTTTCTTTACAGGTAAGCAGTCACACGACACAAATGGATAAGTAAATAAATATATAATATGTCTTTACGGAGTCACATTGTTAGTCGTCCAATCCGGAATACAGGTCGCAATAGTGACACAGATTCGGCTAATGTCAATGATTTAACACAGGACTTATTAGTTGACGAACTCATACTCATCAGTACTAGAAAGGTTAGGCTTTTAATTAAGATGTTTAATCAGAATTATCTGTACTTATTCCCAGGATTCTGATTGAGTCTCTTACGTGGAAGAATAACTTCAAACGTGTTTAATTTGCAATTTCTTTTCGTCCATTTCTTTTTTCGTGTTTTAAAGATTGTCTTAAACGTGAACCTCTTCGGAATTAAATTATGATAACACATTTTATTTGCGTAAGTAAGATGACGTCAGTATCACTGATCAAATGAAATAAAACGTACAAGACTGTCTAGAGAAGGAAAATTTTTGCGTGTGTTATCTGAAAACACCAGCAAATACTATGAATTTAGAAAATATCACATTTGTGAGAACTAAGAAGGTACATAACAACTAAAGATAAATCTTTGAAAATCATTAACGCATGCTTAGCGAACTCTAAAGTTATTATATTAAATGGAAAAAGAATACGGTCGTGAACAGGATTCGAACCTGGGCCTCCCGTATAAATACTCCAGGCGCTCTGATAGCAATGACGTTTCCAAAAGAAGTGTTCAAAATTGTTTCCTTCTGTTTTCTTACAAATACAAAATATATCTAGGCATGACCTAATTACATAGACTTAATATTCATAAAAATCATTATTAATTATCTAGAAACTGATATTAAAACTGTTTGTGTGACCTAAAGAACCTATTCAGTTTCTAATAAAACACGAATTTAAATCAATCAACCACTAACTTAACAAAATTAAATATCATAAATTTTATTAAAACACGGAAGTTATCTGAGAAGCATAATTTATTTTGTGGGCGTAGGCATTCAAACCAGTTGAGATTGGATTTAGATAATAATTTGATCAAATTGCGAACGGAAAAGGGTGCGCTAATAACCAATTATAGATTTCTGTTCGTCTTTATAAGAAGAAATGCCTTGTTGGTCTAATAGTCCCGAGAAGGACTACTGAGCATGAGGTCCCGTTGGAACCCGGGTCGGGCAAAGCATTATTGGGATTTTAGAAGAAGAAAAAAACATCATAAACGGCAAGCCGTTTAGAAAGAGAAGAATTACTCAGACCAGAATTGTAAATACAATAAAGATAAGTACTTATTTCCAACGGTTGCTAAAGTATTGAGTAATTATTAGTATCGTAGCGACGGTTTATCGGTATTTTGGTAGAAATCGACTATTATATACAGCAATATTCTGTTGGAATTGTATATTGAAGAGGTAGTTAACGAATTAATTCTGCTATGAACAGATAAAGATGGAGGAATACCTACAAATTGTTTTGTCAATAAAATCAAAACAAAAATAGTCTTCAAAACTTGGTCTGTATGTGCAACAGAATTTCTGGTTTGACAACTGCGAGTCCACTTTACATTTTGCTATCAAACTTGTTGTGCAACTCAAAATAGAAAGATAACTTATTCGACTTATGTTTTGATTTTAATCAATTCACATAGCACGACACAATCCTATTTAGAACCTCAAACACCAGAGAAAAGTACTATTACTACTTCAAACTAAATTATCTCAACTGCAAGGCAAGGGCTATTCCTTAGGAATCCTTTTCTTTCTCTAAAGATGAAATGAGTATTATTTGCCCTGCAATCTCAAAACGCGATGACAATTTCAAAACATTCGTTACTGATTTCCTTAGGATGTTTTTCTTATGCTCCACAATAATTTTCTTGATTCTAACTCCAATTCTTATAAATAATTCCGTCTCAAATATTATAATCAAAACAGACTCCCAAACTAGAACTGTGCGGCTGTGTGTGCAACGGAACTTCTGGTTTGACAGCTGTTGGTCCACTGGTGACATTTGCTACACGACTTGTTGCACAACTCGAAACAGTTGTAGAACTATTTCAACCGTCGCTTCGAACGGGTTATGTTTTGAAATTGTATTAATGCAAGTATTTGTTGTGTGTGGTCATTTGGTACATGGTCCTGGTGTTATGTAAAAGGTAGCAGTTTTTAGGATGTTTCTGTATGTGAAGATGATGTTGACATTATTTTTATTATGGTCAGTCAACGCCCTTGACTTGTTAGTTGATATTGCAGTATGAGGTTGCAAGTTATGCTTGCTACTCTGCAACTTTATGCAAATTGTAACTTTTTTGTAGGCTTTTGACTATGTCATAATAATTACTTACTCTATTTTTGTTGGCATTTGACTTCCTATTGCTTTTTTTTAATAATTAAAGTCTTCTTAACAACTTTCCTTGTCCAGTAACCTACATATATTATTTATCTACTGATTCTAATTATTGAACATTTAATCTTTTAATCTACCTTTCCGTGAAAGGATTAGAAGATCTGACACTTCAAAAGATGTAACGTTTTCTGCACTCTTATTTTGTATGCTAAACTCTATTTTTATACTTGTCAGTAATGAAACAACTGAATAATCTATTCAAAAACTTAATTAATTATTATGAATATAAGAATCGCTACCACTGACAACCAAAAACTATTAATTTTCGGACCTAGGAACCGTCAACCGGGCACAAAACAATCAAAACAAATTGCGTAACACCTAGCAGTCTGTTTGTACCACTTTTACTTTCATAAAAAGACCAGGTCGTGTAACAGGTTGGATAACAGTACTAAATTGCTTCAAAACTGGCCTCCAATTACCTTGGGAAAATGAAAATACTGTGGGAATAGAGAGCTTTGTTATAACAATGTTGTGCGCTTCTGAAATTTCTTCCGCAAATAGTTTTGTGCTAAGGATTGTAACACAGATATATAATATTTAACTAGATATGGCATTCGTGAAACAGAAGCGACGGAAATTACATACTTACTCCTACAAAGACAAAAATAAAAAAATAGCCTATAACATAACATAGCATCTAGCCTGTATTCCCTGAAGAGGTAGGCAGAGGGTCACTGAAGGGGTACACAATTGTACTCTCTCATTTCGCCGATGCTGTTATTAAGTTATAGGTGGTGAGCCTATCTACCGGGTACGATTCCAAGCTCCAGCTGCTATTGAGAATTGGCTATCAGAAAAACCCAATTACTAGATTACTTTACCTGACCTGGGAATCGCGTTTGGGAGAGCAGTTCACATCAACTATAATAATACCACTACTCGTAACTACACTTGCGTTATCCAGTTCAATGTTTATCTGTGTTTTAGGTTTGTTTCGCGTTTTCAAATAGCTGGTATTTTATGCTCATTCCGTGCTCTTTGCACTTCCCTTTAAGCTGCTTCGAAGGAGTTATCAAGTTGACTTTTTCGTGTACCAAAACAATGTGGCTTGGATTATCGAATTTTGTTCCCAGTACGACTGCAGTGGTCGTAACCCATGCTTATGATGTCTCATACCTAATTATCTTAGTAATATACGCTGGGATATTTTCGGTGAGTTTGCTTGTTGGTGCTCGTGACAGTACATGATATAGGTATGTAAGATAAATATAAAGATAGTTGAAACGTGTATATCAGACTTACATATTAATTTTAATAACTTATTATTAACGTGAGCTGGATCTGCCAACAAACTGCCATGCAGTTTGGCAGACGTGAGGATACGCAGTAAACCTGTATTGTTTTTGTGAATAAAAACTTTTTCTTTCTTTCATTCTTTCTATTAAAGAGAGACGTAACATGTAAGATCTTCTTCTTATCGTGTGGTTTATGAACAACTTAGTGTCAGAGTATAAACCACCCGTAGGTCTCTAACATGACTTGACACACCATGGAGAACATCTGTCTGGTGTGCTGGTTACCGATTTAAGCAAGTGATTATTAGTTTATAATATGCACATGACTTCGAAAAGACAGTGGTGGACGGGCCTGGGATTAGAACTTCCGACCTTTGACTTGTCAGTCCAACAGTTATACCACTAGGCTATCACTGCTTCATCATATAACATGAAAGATGTGATCATGGGATAGAAAACATTAACTTTAACGTAGCAATGTTCAAAATAATCAATAATTTCTATAATTAATAAAAAAAATGGGTGATTCCTGAGTGTGGGTCATTTCAGATTTGAGTCTCTGGCCAAATGGCCTTAGTGATTATTACAGAAAATTTAAACAGTAGTTCCACATGGGTATTACTTACGACATCGGTAAAAAATATATTATAAGCATTTCTGCGTAACCCTTTAGAGTCACAAGCGTGATAGAAAGAAAGAAAATATTTATTTTGTACTCGTATCAGATAGCAATAACTGAAGAATAAAACCTATTATATATTTATTACATATTATACATATTATAACTCATATAAATCGTGACCTATAAAGAAAGCTCCAAGAACACGTTACTTCTCACCTCCCATAATTCTTAAGAAACCGCACTAAACAATATAAGTAGCGAAAGAGCACACCACCAATCAGCAGGTTGCCGCAACCGATAATTGGCATTGCGAATAGTTGCCAAACGCAGACACTAGTGGTTGCCGGAACAAATGCAATCGAGCCCCTGTCTTATTACGTGAAACTAGTTTCATGAATGTATGTAATATAAATATTATTACATTTAGACTGCCTCGTTGGACTAGCGGTCGCAAGCGCGGCTGCTGAGCGTGAAGTCCTGGGTTCGATTCTCAGGTCGGGCAAAATTTTATTGGGTTTTTCATTTAGGAAATTCTCAGTAGTAGCCCGGAGTCAGGAAATTGGTGGTGTGACACCCCCGTGCTTCGGAGAGCACGTAAGGCCGTCGGTCCTGCGCCTGATCTCTCTCCGGTCGTGTCACGTTGTCGTCCCATCGGAATATGAGAGTGAAGGAAGAGGGAGTGCACCTGTGTTTGCGCATACACTTGTGCACTATAATATCTCCTGCGTACTTGACTAATTTCCGTGGAGATAGGCCGCCGTGACCGCAATACGGTCGGGAGGAGTATTATTATTATTAAATTTAGAAAGGTAATAGACGAATATTGGATTAGGAGCAACGTCACTAGACCTAAGAAATGCTGGCGTGATGACCTAGCCTGTAAAGGACTGGTCTTTGCTCAACTGCCCCATAAGGAGGGTTATGTTTTTCAAGTGTTATGTATAGTCGACCACGAAATTGCCTTACCAAATTTGATAAAAACTTCCAGTAAATTAAAATGTCAATAAGATTGACAGTATCTGACTGACACTTTGATCTTGTATGCGAAAATAGACCTTGTCATATTATGATGCGCAAACGAAATTCAGCATTAGGGTGGTAAAGCAATTGTATGGTCGACTATAGATCTGTAATTTTCTTTGGCACGCTCTCGCCCGTTTGATGGATTTAACTTATGAGGTGTCGTTACATTCGTCTCAATTGCAGAAGTGACGTAGGCTATATTAAGATTTAAATATTGTATCTGCAAATAAAAAGAAGGGGCGGGGGGGAGAATATAAAAAAAAAAATCTATCATTATCGGTTTTAAACGAAAGCTAGTAAATAGCCAATTCCAAAATGCTTAGTTTATACCACTTTAATGCTATTATTTTAACACAAACTACAAAAAAGCACGTATAACGTACGTTGATCTAAAGTACCTACTATTGTTAGTAAAAATAAAAAGTTTGCAGCCGGAGGCATCTAGGATGTTACGAATGTCAGCTGTAAAATATACCTCTAACTGCAAGTAATAATTTTTGAAACAGGATTTGGTTTCACTTTTTTCATCTTGTTTCCGTCTTTACAGTGCAGTGCAATTTTATTGATGTGTGGAAAATATAAAAAGGTTGCAGCCGGAGGCATCTAGGGTATAACGAACGTTGGCTGTTAAATATATCCCCTGACTACATGTTATAACTTTTTTTTAATTATATTGGTTCCTCTTTTTTCATCTTGTTTTCCTCTTTACAGTGAAGTGCAGTTTTATGTATGTGTGGAAAATCCTCCATAGAAATTGTACCGGATTACACTAAATCTACCAGGGTGACGTAGCTGGGTTTCTGGGACCCCGGTAAAGGTTAGGTTTAGGATAAATAAATCTCAGTTGATGAATAGGCTACCCTACATCTGAAAACTGTACAGACTAATTGAACCCATCATGCATTCCAAAAATACATGTCGAAAATAGCAGTCCAAATCGCCTACCTAACAAATTGTTCTATCATTTTGCGATTGTACAAGAAAGCCAAATAAATCAAAAGAAAAAGCTATTTCTGTGAGAAATAAACGCAAAATACACTAAAGCGCCTGCTGGAAATAGGCTCCTAAAATGCTCTCAACCGAACAGCTCCAGATTAATGTACAGGACGTGGCCAGAAAGTTTTGAAGCGCTAGAATTTGTACATGAAAGGGTATTTTTGGGGACTGAAACTCAATTCCCCTGGTAACGCTAGCAAAGCAATAAAAGGCTGAATTTTTGCTCTGAGTCTACCAGATCTGATATGAATAATTTGGCTTAGGGAATTCGCGAGTTTGAGTTGAAGTTTTTTTTTTGTTGAAAAGAATTTTTTTTCGTTAGTTCATGTCTCGGTTTTGATACAATGCATAGATTTTAATTAAAATTCATAGTATTGTGCAAAGTTTTGAACAATAACAAATAAATAAGATGTAATTAGTTTTTGATATTATTGATTAAAAAAGCACACCTATGTGTGAATTTTATTTATCACCCTTTAATGTACCATATGAACCAAATCACTATTTTTTTATCTTACTAGCTAATGTTACAATAGACAATGTAAGGATTCTAGCGATACCATACATCTAAATAGTTCTGGCGTTAAACTCATAAACATACATACATGAACACTAAAAACCATAAAACTATTTTTTTGGACTGTCTTGTAATTATCAATTCTTAAGGAGTTTCCTGAGTGTACAACTAAATATCTTTAATATTTGTGGGTGTTTTAGACATTCGTGATAAAAGTAGATAACTTTTATCACGAATGTCTAAAACATCCACAAAAACTTAATTATTGAAAGGCATATTGGGGACATCCCTATTTATAAACAATTAAAACAACATACATCAACCCCTACTGTACAACATTTAAAATAAATTACACTCAGCGACCCGAAAGCACAGTGCGCAAAAATACACACATGAGGACAAAAAAGGCACATTACTGAAATTCAGATACATTTCCGAGTAATGAAATTGTGGTACAAACGGTTTGGAAGAAAAAAAGGAGGGATGCCGTAGAGCCTTGTGTCTTATTTCTGAATCGTAAACAAAGTATAATGGCTGGGTGTTCGCGGTAAAGTGATCAACTTAGACATCTCTTTTTGAGAAAAAGAATAATAAATAAAAGGTTTTTTTGCGAATAAATTCGTAAGTAATATTCTTTATTTTTGTTTACGGGCTTTTTGTAATAAACTATTAAGTTATAAGCAGCTTTAATATAAGTTTCTGTTATGCCGTTTTAAAGAAAAAATACCAAAGTTATATTAAATTATAGCTACGTACCGCAATTTCACCCGCAGGACTTATTTTTCCCGCAATATCTCTGCGCTTTCTTGGAATAAAAATTATCCTCCATCCTGTTGCAGGATCTAAGGTAACATAACATAGTATCACGCCTGTATTCCCTGAGGAGGTAGGCGGAGATGTACTTACACAATTGTACACCCACTTTTCACCAATGCTGCTATTCAGGCCCATGTTATCAATGGTGAGCCTTTTGTCATCAACAAGGTAGAATTCTAAACTCCAGGCTATATTTATATACCCAAAATCCATTTATTAATTTTTGATTTGTTTATAAAACATCAAAATTCACTTCACATTTATAAATTATAATATCAGTAGAATCAGCAGTCAAACTGCGGTTAGCAATAAAAACAAGTCAAAGCCACAAAAACCTCTGAAACGAAAACAGTATACGGCAGTAAAACCAAGGGAAATAGTAAAAAAAGGAAAACAGTAAGACATATGGAAACGAACGCGCCTCTTGCATACGTTCGGTTAAGTTAATAACTACACTTGAAGGCACTGTTGGTCCAATTTATAAGACGGTGCGACAATTATTTTTTTTATACTAGAAAGGCCTTAGTAGTAGCCCGTGGTCTAGATTTTTGCCCGATTGGTGGCAATAGGCTCACTACCTCTTCCATGGGATTTAATAACAAAACATGTGATTTGTGAAACTTGGGTGGCTAAATGTTCGCGAAATAGATCATTATTTTTGTTAGAATTGATATTATTATTCAACTGCTTTAATTTCTCGTTACGTAAAGGTTCAGTTCAAATTACTATTCATACCTATTCACTACTTACAAATAAATGTTTACTTAAACGACCCGAAATCATAATAACAAGCAATTGATCACGAAAGTAAACCATAATCGTGACGTATTTGCATCGATATAAAACCGTCACAATGCGCAACAATTTATTAGTATACCTCTGCCCTCAAAACCAAATAATCGTGAGCACAGTAGCTGATAAAACTAAAAAGACAGACGGCTAACTGTTAGTGCGTAACGTATTTAATAAAAAAAAACATCAAATATTGTATTAAAAATGCGGATACAAAAAAAAGTTTTTGTCTACCTCCGCTCACGACTTGGCCCACGGTGCGCCGTCCCCTGCGTGTCGGAATCCACCACGCTCTACTTAGCACAATTGTAACACTTGTCAATTTCTAAGCGAATATTTCAAATACCTACCTTTTGTAGATGTTAGTTAGTAAAATGTGGAGTATTTTCACAATTAATTGGGTATTATGTTTTTAATTTGTACGTCCATTTTTATGTTTTATGAGTACGAAAGAGAAATTTTCGATTTTTATCTAGTAGGCAATTTGTTAGAGCGTTAATTAAAATGGTATTAATCATACTGTTGGAAGAAAACGTGGTTGGTGGTGAATTATTTATGATAACAGTGCTGTTAACTTGAGCTTTATTGTCTATGAGATTTTTTTAACCAGGCTTTACTTTTTTAAATCTACTATTTATGTGGAATCTCTCAACCATGTATGTATGCTAATAAATCAAGGTCTATTAGCATACCTGCTGGGGTCTAGGCGAATAGAGTTGTGGTCCTGGGACCTCGGTAAAGATTTTAGAAGGAAAGTGTGGTTTTGTAGGAGTCCGGCACAGCGTCCATGATTGATTTTCCGCACAGGAATAAAAATGGTCTCTTAGCACAAGTATTTGTTATACTTAAAAGCAGACCCTTAAGTAGATTTATTATAGAAATATATGGTATAAACTTTATTTTTTTAACCCTGTGAGAGTCGAGATGAATCGAGTGTGTTGTTATAAGACAGACCGAACTTGTTTCTTTTGTGAATAATTATGCTATTTAGGTATCGTACGGATTGTAGGTCGTATATGTTTATTATAGCCCGGTTAGTGGAGTGTGATATTAGGATAACATTAGAACCTGGCGCATGGATAACATTTGGTGTGACATAGCTAGGTAGAAGTAAATAAATATTTTTATATTTAAATATTTTCGCAAACGAACTTTTACTATATTATTTTACTTACCATCTTTAAACACCATTGTGGATAGCAAATAAAGTTTGAGTTTGAAGGAGACCGTATCGGTGACGGTTACCACCAACAACAGCATTCCCAAAGAGGGTTTACGTCCGGCAGGCGGCCGGTCATAAAACATTGCCAAAACTTTAGCAGCATGCCAGATATAGGTATGCTGCGCCGACCCCAATAAATTGGGATAGGGGCATGGGGATGATAATCGTTGCTGAGCATGTCATGGGTTTGATTCGCGGAAAAGTCTTACTGGGTTTAACTGTTAGGAAAGAAATTATTTGCAGATAAACTCAGTAACACTTTTACAGTACAAAACCGCGACCGATCACTTAACTTGCTTTCCGAGGCCCGGAGGAGGCTTCGGTATGAAATTATAATGTTTTGTTTTGTTGAATTAATATGAATATTATGGTAAGCGCAGCTGAACCTAGATGGATCAATAGAAGTTTGAAATTGTGTCCGATATATTTCATAGGCATTATATATTACATGGGACTTAAAAACGCACTTGAGAAATATGTTTGTACCTGCCCATGATAATACTATCCCCCATTTTGTGATACATTATTAAGTGTTAAAAATATAATATTGAGCCATATCACTGTTGCCTATGGACCACTGGACCATAAAACGATTCTGGAGAGTCTGTATTATATTTAAACATCAGTTTCCCCAAAATTGAGTTTCTTTTAAAACATCACTACAATCATCTTAGTCTTCATTTCAATTTGCAGTACAAAACGCCAAGCTACATAAAATAGTGCAGTCATTAGAGCACCTACTGAATGTTTCATAGAAAGTCATTTGGAATTAGCAACACCGCAGTGTTCCGCAATGCCTTTTGGCCAAACATGTTACTAGTGATACCGAAATATCGATAAAGGTGAATGAAATTTTGTCGATAAATTATTTTGTTAGGATGATAATCTTTGTGTCTTTTCTGGAGTCATTTTAATTTAATTAAAACATCTCGTCGAATTGAGGACCTCCTTTTTGGAATTCGTTAAAAATATAAAATGTGCCATATAAACTATTATTTGCCAAATATTGCTGCTATAATTATTATGTAGATAGTTAAATTAAGCTTTATTTGGCACCATCAGAGTATAATTTATAAAATACAATTACTATATAGCACTTTGGAAAGCAACCCACTCCATTATTAATAGCTACTTTATGTGGTTATCAGCTAAAACAATAAGTTTACGAAACCCCATGCTCTATATTAGCCAACAACAACCACTTAGATAAATTACAACACCATTAACAAAGCAACATTAGAACCTATTAAAACTGTGAAGTAAATATTACAATAAGTGCTTAAACAATTTATATGAGTATCATTCCAGTTAATTGAGAAATCAAATTCATTAATTGACTACCATTAGCCTTCGTCACTAGTAATCAAATAATGCATTTAAAAAGAAACAGACCTGTTACATTTTTTATGACTGTTTTCAAGTGCTGTGAGATTTTTTTTATATTATCTGAGCATAAATAGCTACATTTCTTAAGGCAATTATTTTAAGCACTGTATACACTAAATTGTCAATTAGGTCGTTAACAACGTTATTCCTAGTATTTTTTTGTAACGGGTTAAAAATTAGATTTATATGTAATTATGTTTTTTTTCAAGATATTTGATTATTTCGAATCTTAAATGAAGACTAATGCAAATCCTATAAAACATTTTATCAGAAGGATCTTATCTATTGAATACTAAAATAAAACATATCTAGAAATTTTTTTGAGATATTAAAACGAATATCGATAATCAAAATAAAAAATACGATAACGCATCACTACTCAACGACAATTTCAAGCTGCAACGTCCACCAAAAAGTCTCATTGGATATTTATCTGTCGCATCCGACCTAATGTTGTGTGGTACTGCAAAAGGTCTGCCTGCACTGATGAATTTTCGACGAGTACATTTCTCCATGCACTTTTTAATTTCCTTCCCGACTTCCAAATGTTGGGAAAAGTTCTTTTCATTTTTCGCAAAAGTTTATGGAATAAAATGTGTTTTTGATTGCCTTTCTGGATTCGAAAATGATAAATGGGGGACGTTTTAACGGGTTGCGCGTTTTAAGAAAAGAAAGATTATTAGAGAGATGGCTAAACTTGATGGTGGAGACAGATTGGCTTGTTTGCGTTCTGACTTAGAAATTAGAGAGAAAATATTGGAGCTTTTTAGATCCTGAGTGATGACGACATTTCTGTTGCCTATAATTAGTATTATTAATCTAGGAATAAATGCCATCATCATATTGCCCTGATCCCAATATATTGTCTATATGTTATCAGTTATCGTATTTCTGCAAAAAAATATTAGTATCGCATTATTAATCAATGGTTAATTAAATCATCAAATAATTAGAAATTGATAATAAAATTATCTCATTGTGTTTAAAACGCATGCTTGATTTGTATAAAAAATTAAAAATTCTATGTAACGTATTTCAACATATCTACATCATAAAAATATATAATACTAGGTATCTTAAAATTAATTTACCAACTTAAATAATAACACTAACTGGAATTCTAGAGCAGTATTTCAAAATACAGTATCTTTGAGCTCGATACTGCAGACATTGCAACATACCGAGTTCTATCGTTGGCCAGTCTCACAACTTTACACCGGAACGGTACACATAGTAAAGTGTTTATTTAACTCACTTTAAACATTAGCAAATTACGTAACAATATAAGTAACATTTATACGCTCATCTAACATTACATCTTATTATTTAATTAATCTATACAAATATAATAAAGAGGAAAGATTTGTTTGTTTGTAGTCGATAAACTCTCAAACTATTGAACCGATTTTAATAATTCTTTCAAAATTATTAGAATGCTTTTTAGAAGTAACATAGGCTATATTTTATTTCGGTTTTAATATGTAGTGCTATCAGTGCAAAGGCGCGCGGATTGCTAATAATATAATATAAAAATTAATAATATTTGATTTAGTTTATAAAAACAGTCATCAGTACAGTCATCATAATTTGTACCGATATTCAAAGCAAATAATTTCTGATGCTGACAGAATTTTAGTGAGTTTTGTGTTTGTGTGTTTATGTGCTAAGATTTCTAACAAAAACATTGTTTCAAGAACTTTTGTTCTATTTATCGTATGGCTAATGAACAACTTAGTATTAAAGTTTAAACTACCACACCTTTCACATGGCTTCCCTCTCGTTGTTATTTTTTACCGTTTTTTTGTGCAAGTGTTAATTATAATAATATAATACACAATATGATGTACTTGCTTAAGATTAGAGACTGCGACCTTTAACTCGTCAGTTAAAATGTTATACGACAACACTATCACTGCTTCAAGCTTAAAAAAGTATATCGTAATGTCTTTGCCCATCCCTAATCTAGTAGCGGTGCGCTAATGACTTAACAACTATCGATATAAAAACAGTTTTGTTATAACTGGTTTGTAATCAAGAATGTCATAATGATGTCGGTAATTAGAAACATCTTGAAAGAAAGATGTCAACTTGTATGTTAACATAGGCTAATATTGTAATTTGTATGCCGACACGTTGTATGATGCAAGTGTCTGAGGAACTGGTAATATTATGTTAATACCAGGGACAGTGATTAATTTTTCTTGACATTACCATTTTTATAAAGGGGCTCGTGGCTAAGGCTAAGGCTAAGATTCAGCTGCTACGGTCGCTCTGTAGATGGGTGACCATCATTTCATACCGAGATCCCTCCGTGCCTCGTACAGCATGTTAAGCCGTCTGTCGCGATTGTCAAATCAAAATCGAATATAGCCGTTACGGGTAGACACAAGCCTGAAAGTCTGACAACCAGTCATACCAGGAGATACCGTGTTACTCAGTAACTGGGTTGTGGAGGTCAGATAGGCAGTCTTTCTATGTAACATACCTACTGATATTAGGCTCTATCTAAATCAAAGAAATAATTTTATTTGCAAAAAAGCGTAATTACAAGTCTGATCCGCGTCTGGTTTGGCTGGAACCCAATCCCAATGTAATTGGGAAACGGCTAGTAAGACGAATCCATCATGTGTATACGTACCTAACTCAATTATTAGATTGCACGAATCATAATTATAGTATTAGCCCTGAATTCCACCACACGGCAGCGCTTTCATCGGTTCCACCATTGTGAAGTGGGAAGCTCATCATTTCGTCTACTTAAATTTTTGTAAGACATTATTGCAAATGACCACATCCTCTTGACATTTGCATATTTTTTTCTGAACGTTAGCGCTTTATCCAAGGTGATTCCAAGGTATTTAGGTAAAAAGCTTTGGGATTATGGTACGTCTCTTCAGGAATTGTCCTGTCCAGCTTGCGACCCGCTTGTCTATTGCTCCTAAAAAATAACTTTTATTCGTAACCTAAAATAACACTTGTTGCAACCCAGTAATCGAAACCAGGATCTCATATATAGCAGCTGCGGTTATGACTTCCCTATATTCAGCATGATGATATCTATCCAACAAAACTACCAAACAAAAAAAAAACATGCGGGGACTGCCGATAGAAGTGAAAACTAAGTAACTTGTTAGCTCATGGAAAGCGTTTGGTGACGATGTCGCGAGTTCCGTGATTTTTGTTCACCCAAAAAGTGCTCAACGCGCCTAAAGAAGTTTTCACTTCAAAAACATTAATACCGCGGGTGAGATTTACTCCCACTCCACCTGGATAGGTACTCCAAGTGCCTATTATTAATTTGTGTAATTAAGCACATTTAAATCACTGTATTTTTCCTTGACAACTCGACAACATTAACACATAATGGTAAATTACATTCACATACACGTATGTATCAATAAACATGGAAAGCAAGGTCAATGGCCATAATGCGGTAATTATTTTTCCTCTAGCATTAAATGGGGTAATGATTTAGACCTTAGCTTTTCCGAGACATATCTAGTGTGTTTATAGCAGTGAAGGTTAGATTAGAACAAATGTAATTCAGATAGTTTGATAAAGCCGTGTATTTATAAGGCAACAAATGTCACAATACGCGCGTCTCCAGAAATCTGGCGACATCGCCTCGCGAACACAAATACTCGCGTCATCGCCGCTATGTTTGGCGATATCGTGAAAGATGTTCGTTATCATCGCACAGCGTTCAAATGCACCGTGAGGTCGTATTAATTACAGCAATCTAAGACGATGTACTTTAATGGTTAGTCGACACATGTGTTAGTCAATTAAATTTTGTCTCAATTTTGCCCTATGTGTGTAATAAGCAATTTAAATAAATAAATATCGGGCGACATCGCGGGGTATCGCGTGAAACGCATGAAGAGGCTAATCGACCGTGGACACTATTGAATTTTGATCGTGTTTTTTACACAGCTCAAAATTTTCATTATTAAAGTTACGACGTAAACTAAGTCCTACTGAATTCTCAAATATGTAATTAATTTTTTGCATATAAAGATATACAAAATAAAATATAATTAAACTTACATTAGGTAAAGAGTCTAGAAAAGAAGAAATCGTTTTATTTTATAATAATATTTTAAAACAAATAGAAACTAGTAAAATACAATACGAAACCTTGCATTTTTGACCTCAGTGTCCAAATAAGAGGCCAATTAAAATAAAAAGATTTGATTTAAGGTTTTGAAATAAACACAATCTGAAAGCTAAAAATACCTAAAAGCCATAAAGTAATGTTGTTATTTTTGTAAGATGAGTAAAAAGGTTTCATCCACCTCTTAAAAATTTTGTAGAAATTGAACCCCATTTTCATACATTTCAACATAAATCTTTTCCAGGAAAAAAGACCTCGCATTTTCTTAAATATACTGGAGACAGCCGTCTCATAAAAGATGATGTTATAAATAATATATCATAAAGATTATTCACCAGCTTTTATCATGAAAAAAATAGAAAGTAAAATATGTACCTATCACCAAATTTTATTCACCGAAAACAATTTTAAGGTCTTATAAAGAGCCTTTTATCTAGCACATTTAAGAAATCATAAAAAGATGAAATTTATTAAAAATATAAAAAGCACGGCTGCCATTTTTTCAAATCATACTAGCCTATATTAACCGGATTCTAACGACATCAAAATTGGTTCAAGCACTTAGAGGTTATGGTGGAATAAAAATCTCGTAAACATACATACTTACAAACATACATATTTACTTGCATACATACATACATGAACCCTTATTACATGACACTCCTTTTTTGGGCAGTCGTCGTTTGTCAGGGAATCTGAGTCGCCTGGTCTGAAAGGGGTCAATCCCTTAATTTCAAGGTGTTACACGCTTATGAATTCTTAGAAAATGTCTTCCAATATGGACTTAGCACTAAATAACCACATTTTTTCGTAAATTTTATCCCTCTGCACTTCCGAATACATGATTTTATTTGGTAACTAAGAATAATAGTGTTTATGCACTAAACTGCCCTAGTACAGAGTAAGGACATCTCATACAGAGACATCACGAAAATCGATAACCACGGTAAAAAAACATAGTGCCGATTTTAGGCCAAGAAAAAGCTAAAATAGCATCAAGGCTGTTGTCATGTTCCCCATTCTCTTAAGAGTTAGAAGAGGAGTACCTGCCTACCGTTATATGTTTTTAACTTTTCATCGATGTTCGATTTAACTGTCACTATCAGTTAAATCGAACATCGATGAAAAGTATAGGCTATGGGCATCTCCCAGGTACAATTTTAAACACAATAACATTTTACCCGACCCATGAATCGTGCTTTGACTCCACCTTCAGCAGCCATGCTTGAACTATTGAGGCAGAACATTAAGTCCAAAAATATACAAGACTTATTATAAACAAACCTTGGTTTGCGCAACAAAAGTACCCTATGTCCTTCTCCAAAGTCCAATCTATCGCTATACCAAAATTCGTCCAAATCCGTTCAGCTGTTTAAGCGTTTTGGAGTAAAAAAAATTCAAACATACAAACTTTCATGTATGATCTAATTTTAGTTGTATAAAAAAGCTAAATTCTTCTAACCTAAAGTTATTATATTAAATGGAAAAAGAATACGGTCGCGAACAGGATTCAAACCTGCGCCTCCCGGATGAATACTCCAGGCGCTCTGACCACTAAGCCATCTCGACCTCTGGTCAGAGCGCCTGGAGTATTCATCCGGGAGGCGCAGGTTCGAATCCTGTTCGCGACCGTATTCTTTTTCCATTTAATATAATAACTTTAGAGTTCGCTAAGCATGCGTTAATGCTTTTCAAAGATTTATCTTCTAACCTAATAAATGAGCGTATCGCATACCACTAAATATAGCTGTTATAATTTTTATGAAACGGCTTACTAAAGCTACGGCTGACCTTACTGGCCGAACAAATACAGAGTAGTTAGATACAGAGATTTCAAGATTTGTTATTTTATAACAGTGAGTGGTTAGTAACTTTATACACCAAATCATTAGAATATTGATTCCTATGCTGTCACTGCTTCCGCACCATAATGCTACCTCTTAAAAAAACTGGTGCATGAAATATTATCGAAAGCAGAACTGACTCGGGTATTTTTGTTGTGTCATTATCGTAGTATCAATTGGTTTTCAACTCAAAAAATGACCCACCACATATGGTGTGGTTTACGGTAATAATAGAATTTCAATATTCTTCTCGATCAATAATTAAATAGTTTACCAAAGGTCGTTGTTAACCCAGTGTTTGTAATCGTTTTGTCAATCGCAGGCGATTATTAAGGGACAGTTGGCTTACTCATGAAAATAATTCCGCTCGATTGGCATTGGAAATATGTCAGTTGGTACTTTTAAATGCCAAAATGTCTAAAAAATAATTATAGATTCGGGATAATATGAAGACAATATGCTTTAAAATTGAGGCAACTGTAATGTAGGTAAATTTATTTTAAAATTACGCTTTGTTTTCAGGCGTCTATTTAATATTGGAATTGGATTGGAATTGGAATTAGTTTCAAGAGTAACCCCACTGATGTCGAAACTGTGTGTTAAACAACATTATTTTTAGTATAATACTAACCCTGAAAATAGTTTGTTCAGAATCAATAAAAGAATCGATTGTAATAATTTTTACACCACATTATATTTTGTCCAAATAATATTTAAACACGGTTTTCGACGGATACAGTACGCGGGCTTCCAGCTGCGCGTGCGTGTTATATTGTTAATTTTTTGTATATGTTCTTTAAATGAAAATATCTTACCCGTGTCTCGGGTTTCGTATATACAAAAGAAAATGTTGTATTTGTAGGCGTGAAAAAAAAAGTTAACAAAGCTCAAGTGATTTTAAAGTAATGTCTTTCTTGTTAATACAGGCTCTCTTACACAAATAAGATACGATACATGGCGACTTTGCGACATTACATTTAAATGAAAAAGATGTAGTGGGACTCGTTGCAGCTGTGTTTGAAGTTATACAACTTCATCGTAATAGGAATAAATATTGCAAAGACATATCAAATTGTCATGAAAGTAGACAAAACCAAGTGGACGAGTGCATCTAAATAAAAAAATATATTAAAAATCACACTCATTAATCATTTCTACGGCATCATTACCATACCAGACATTATACAATAGCTACAAACACAATCAAAGGTTCAACATTACATAAATGGCCAATAAAATGACACAATCGCTCGTCGGCAATAAAGAGGTAATCCGGCAATAACTCGAAACGCCCACGAGATGGGAGACGCAGATTTATCGGCTATTGTACGCATTTCCTGGGGAAAGTGATTTGTTTGAGTTCATGATTGTTAGTCATCTGTAGTTAATGTAGTCACTTTTTGGTTATTTAGAACGCAAAATAAAAATATTCCACGAATCTTTATTCTTTTTTTTTGCAAAAGTATCATTACTTTTTCGGGACGAAATGGCAAAGCCAAAATTACTTGCTCGCGAGACTTTTCAAAGCAAAGGAAGTGTAGCGCACATGGGTTAGGATAGCACTCAAACAAATTTGCCCATATTGTACGAATTTGTATCTAGGCTCAGTTTATGAACAATGTACATACAAACACGTCTGTTTCCCGTAGGGGTAGGCAGAGACTATCGATTTTCACTTGCTGCGATTGTGACACATATTATTATTGATAATCCTCTTCATTAATATGGTCGTAGATTTAGTTTGCTCCTGACTAGTCCTTTTTGAGGACGTCTATAATTTGATTGCGGTGCGTTCGTCGAAGTTGGCCTGCACCGACCAGTTCATGAATGGATTTGTTTACTACTGGATTGGGATAGACGGGATAATTGACAATTCATTAAATCATCACCCCAACCTTCTTCTGAGATCCTTCTTTATTGTATGGCACAGATATTGTTCCGTGAATTATTCAATATAAACTTATATAACTTAAAAAAGCAAAATATATTCACCTAATTTAAATATTTTCAAACAATCAGTTTTTTTTTCTGTTTTTATTAACACAGCTCCATGATCTTGAAAAACAAGATTTATAAGGCAAGTAAAGTTGAAAAATATCACCTTTACTTTATTTTCTGAATGTCATTCAACTTTATAAACTTTGCATACGTAGATTATTTAAACAAAAATGTTTGAATGACGATTCTTTATTTTATGGTATTCAATTTTTTTTACGTCGTGACTTGCAAATCTTCTAGTTACTAAACTTTTTTTTTTTTAAATAGAAACATTGCCCCCTCTAGGAATTTCTTCCTGTGTCGTTGGTGCGTTTACAGACATATAATCTCACAAGCACACATACACCCAGACCCAGAGCAATTATCTATAGATCGTACAAATATTTGCTCCGTGCAGGAATCGAACCTACGACACGCAGCGCAGCAGTCGGTCTCTCGGCCACTGCGCCACATAACTGAATTTATATTGTGCTAACAGAAGATAATAATTAATTAAACTTCAGTCAACAGCCCCCTAAACAAAACAAAAATCCATTAACCAAAACAACAAACTGAAACAAGACCAACTCGCTACCTCTGTCGCTAACCACTCTGTACAAAGTTTTTGTAGCCAGCGCCTTTTCCTTTCATTCGACCTTGCGCGTGCGCTGTGCGTGCCACAATAGTAATACGCTGATACACTGTGCGAACAACTCACTAATTGTTACTCGTATCAATTTACTGGGGCTATGTTGGTAACACTGTATTTCCTTTACCGTAAGGAAATTTGGATATATAGAATAATAAATCTTTGAATTGAGAATTAGAAAACTGGCTCATCGCCGTAAGGTTGCCTGCTTGTCGGTCTTCTACAGATTGTACTTCGGTGAGTGTGCCCAAGAACTCCACGACCTCATCCCACCAGCCCCCTTCTACCATCGGACATCTAGACGCACTGCAAGTTATCATCCCTACCTTGTTGCTATTCCACCAATTCGCACTAAGCGTTTTCAATCATCTTTTATAATGCGCACTACAAAGGAGTGTAACTCTCTACCTGCATCTGTGTTTCCGAACGCATTCAACCCTAATCTCTTCAAAGTTAGACTGAACAGGCTTCTTCTGGGTAAGCTCACTCCATCGTCGACTTTGTCTCTGTCACCTCTGACCTAGACTAGAGTCAAGAACAAACCCATTTAAAATAAAAATTAAAAAATTAAATAATTGCGCAACAAACTCAGAACTCTAAAACTTTGTAATTATGACAAATGAGGTTATTAACTTAACATTTTCTCATTCCCCTGTGTCATTATTCTACACGTGTAAAGTATCAGCTGTAATTTTTCTTGCATATATGTAATTGCGGGCGGACGGGCGGTGCACAGGTAATTTATTATTTATTTATTTTCAAATAAACAGACTTTAGATTCACGTGCATTTGTTTTCAACAATAAAACGCAACACAGAATTGTAGTCTACAATACGGTGGTTGAAGCTCTGTCCTCCTAGCTAGGCTACAAAATAGCCTGTGTTTCGGAGACACAGTTTCGATCCCCTATAGGAACTAATTGGTCTACATGGAGTCAATAAATTTATGGAGTAGAGAATTTTTTTTTTAGTAATTGCATGACTACCCTCAATATTGTAGAAGTAGCTAAATATTGTACTTATTTGCATCCATTAACATTTCTTTTATAACAGTTTATTTTTCTTACTACATGCACTACACACAAAATAAATAGTGGTATCTTTATATTTATATTGAATTCTCAAAGGTCCTAAAGGGTTTTCCATAAAACTATTATCTTCATCCTAAAAACGTATATAGAGACACAAGTGCCTCCGAAGTACAGTTTGGAACCGCTTCCTTAAATGTTTTGGTAAAGATTGTACGGCCAACCGCACGTTTTATATTAAATTAGCCTTAAAGAAGTAGAATTAAGGACTGTTTTTGTATTACTGAACGTGCTGAAAAAATTTCGGCTGTATTTGCAATAATGCATTAAGTTGGGACTGTTGGCATATTGTGCCAATAGCTATTTCCGTATTTGGGATCTTACTTCTTACTATTTTTATTGGGAATAGAGCTGTTTATTTGTTCAGTATTTTTTTTTTGTAACCCTTTTCACGGCTAAGGCAATATTAGTGCCAACAGAACACAAATTGAACACAACATGTTTTTTGATTACTGATTCCTTTAATGAAATAAAGGAATCAGTAGTCATTGTGTAATTAAGAGGGACTCGTAGTTAAGTAACAGCCTCGATCGATCGACCGAGGTTAAGCTGCACTTACCGCGGTCAGTCTGTGGATGGGTGACCATCATTTCATATCGAGAACCGTGGAGAGCACGTAACTCTCCGAGGCACGGAGACGTTGGTCCCGGTTGTCAAATTAAAATCTATGACAGCCGTTACTGGTAGTCAAAGGCCTGAAAGTCTGACAACCAGTCGTACCACGAGATGCCGTGCTATCCAGTAACTGGATTGTAGAGGTCAGATAGGCAGTCGCTCCATGTAAAATACTGGTATTAAGCTGCATCCGATTTGACTGGAAGCCGACCTCAATGTAATTGGGAGAACAGAAACATCTGTCTTACATTGATTGTAAATAAAAAAATAACTTGACAAAGCATCACGCCTGCCTCCGCGAAAGAATATGCAGATGTGTACAAGGGGATTTTCACTGATGTAGTTTCTGAGGCAGTTATAATTCGTATCATCAAAGTCCCATGTAATAAGTAGTGAGCCTACTGCCATCAACCGGGAATGATTCCTAAGACCAGCTAGCTACTGAGATTCTCAGTAACACTGGCCTACCCAGACTGTCTTGCTAGATTTGAACGCATTCCTCAAGAATCCGTCTCAGCTCCTTTGATATAATTATGTGAATGACATAATTTAACCCCATTTCTGAACATCGTTTCTCACGTAAGGGGCCGTCCATTAATCACGTGAGGCTCGAAATGGAGGGGGTTTGGCAATTATCACGAAATATCACAAGGGGGGAGGGGGTGTGTAGTAAGATATCACGTGTATTTATTTTCTGTATTATAAAGATAATATTCTAAAAAAATTAAGATTTTTTGTAGGTAATAAAAAATACACGTGATATTGGGTGGGGGTGGGGGGTTATTCTTAAACCTCACCACGTATTACCAAGGGGGGAGGTCAAAATGCTAAAAAAAACATCACGTGATTAATGGATGGCCCATAACATCAGAAAATCCACTCAGTTCTAAATCAAAACGCCCTACAGGAAATGATTCACTCAACTACGCAACTGAAATCACGACATTTCAGCCAATAACGAGGTGAGCAGGAACGTTGCTTAATGGAGTGTAAATCAATTTACTAAATGCTTTCGCAGTCGATGTATCAATGTCGCAGCAGTTCACTTTCGGCTTGACAGATGGCGCTGGCATCGATTTTAAGCGATGTAACTTCCAATCTATGTGGTGGGACTAGGGTGGCCAGATGCTCTATATTATTTTACGAAATGTCCAGTTAATTGCCTTGTTCGTCTAGTGGTTCCAATTTCTCAATACAGGGTCCATATTGTTCTTATTATTTAATGTAATTGTCCACCTTATTGTACATATGGAAAGCAATAAAGAATGGAGTATTGAGTTTGGAATCCGGCTCGGTAGATGGCAATAGGTTCACCACTTATTACTTAAGACTTACGTGTTGGTGAAATGTAGGTGTACTGTGTACACTTCTGAGGTCCCCATCGGGGAATAAATGCGTAACGCTATGTCCAGATTTTCAGCCATACATTTGGCCGTTTCTCGCAATTTTTCGAAACCAATACATTATACCTAATATTAATTAATAATTAACATGTATTTTTAATTTTGAATAGGTATATTCTGATTCCTCGCATACAACAGTACACCTAATCGATGGAATAATTATAAATTTTAGAGTTCGCTATGCATGCGTGAATGCGTTTGAACGATTTATCTGTATTTGATAAGGGAATCTCATCTGTACGACATTGTATTAATTGCAAAGTTAGTCGTGTCGGTTCAGTCACGACTGACTTTGTAGTTAATACATAGAGATGACATCTCCAAAAGACGTATTAGAATGTGGAAGAAGAATTTGGAGTAGAGAGCAGAGGTCGAGATGGCTTAGTGGTCAGTGTACTTGGATTATTTATCCGGGAGGCGTAGGTTCGAATGCTCACGACCGTATTTATTTAATTGGTGGATTCATTAAACTTTTGTTAAAAATAAAGTTTGATAAAAAAACTTTATTTTTAAATTTATTTGTCTCTCAAAATGGGTTACTGAATTGGTAACCCTAGGAGCGACACCGTAAGATTGATTGAGGGTACGATCTGATTATATAAATACCATATGATATAGTGAAAGAGGATTTTACTAACATTCCTGATACTAAAGATCTCATAGCATATCAGGATAATAAGGTTGATAGAATTGTGTTAGTTAACTAGTTCCGTAGGCTAAATCAAGTTTAGCTGATCATAACATAACGCGTTTATTCGCTGAAGGTGAAGGCAGAGTTTTACTTTTGTACACCCACATTTCCCCGATGCACGACAAGCATGTAAAAGATCGTGAATCCATTCACCGATCACAATTCCCAATTTATTTGGGGTCAGCGTGGCATCTATTCTTCCATACATCTCTATCAGCCTTCATATTAGCAGTCACTCATTTTTTAGCCATACTATCTTTAACACAACCTATTCATCACTTCCTCGGTCTTCTTGTACTCTTGTAGCCATGCACATTAATACTCAAAACTTTCCTCGTCACACGATGATAGATTTACGATAAAAACTAAAAAAACATACAGAAAAGTACTGTTATAAACCCAATTTTTGAGAACCCTTCATCATCATCATCATCATCATCCCACTGCCCTTATCCCAATTAAATTGTGGTCAGCGCAGCATGTCTTTTTCTTCGATACATTTCGGTCAGCCATCATCTCGGTAGCCACTCCTTTTTGACAGTTCAATCGTATTTATTCTCAAACAAATCTATTATGTGCAACTAATATCTTGTATATCAGTACATAATATAAAACAAAGTCCTCCGCCGCGTCTGTCTGTCTATCTATCTGTCTGTCTGTTCGCGATAAACTCAAAAACGAATGCACCGATTTTCATGCTGTTTTCACTAATAGATAGAATGGTTCTCGAGGAAGGTTTTAATATATTATTTGTCAAGTTTTTGTATACATTGGCTAAAATAAAATTATATTTGTTGGAGGTGTCGGAAAAATATAAGCCGTCTGGGAGCTTTCAACGAAAACGCTGCCTAAACCCTTTGACATATAACAAAATGATGTATAGTGGAATTGTGTATCTCATATAGGTCTACAGTAAAGTCTGCAATGGCATATGTCTATCTTTTAAGGATAAAATACCATGTCCATTTTAATACTTAAAAAAATGGGCCATTATAAATCGGTAATTGGAAAGCGGGAACGGGATCAAAATTTCATGATTACTTTTGGTCGCGATATCCAACATCCATGCCGGCGAAGCCAAGGGCATCAGCTAGTAATGTATAAACACGACACAGTTGAATGATTATCTTGACCTTATTGGTCTTATTATGGTAACACAAGACCACTTGTCTTGGATCAAGTCAACATGTTTTTTTGTTATTTCTAGTTATTGATCAGTATTCAGTGGAGATTTTATACATGATGTTGAGATCTCCTTATTACGATAGACCAGCTCAAGGTCAAAGAGTACAACCACGGACTTGCAGCCTACTATACGATGTACTTCTCAAAGTCCACTGTTGGAGGTCTATGATAAGTAAAGTGGCTGCTTATCACTCTGTTAATGCATTACCGGCAAGAAAAAACTTAACGTGCAAAAAAGCCATAAAAACATTTAAAGTTCAGACTCAAAATTCCTCTCTATATCTCAAATAATCGTAACATCAGCCATTACTATCGGGAACTGGTAAAATCCAGTTTAAGCCAACATAAAGCAATTCAAACCATTTTTCATTGTTACTCTGATATCGGGTCGTGGTGCATGACGCTTTTAATAAATTACAACGCGCGCGGGCACGGTTCGCGCTAATATTTGTACAGCCTCGTATGGTTAGCAGATAAATTTGTAATTAATTTAACGTTGAAGTTTTGTGTATGGGAGATAAGTGGTTGTCATACATTGTGTGTGTTGTTGAGTCGACCAATTTGTTTGTGGAACAAAATGTATAACTTTGTATTTAGTTTCTTCTTAAATTCAATAGCTCAGTTCTTCTCGGGGTAGCAATCAAACCAGCTCTCCATCACTTTCATTTTTCTTCGTACCCACTTGCTTCTTTAGTTGTTATTCAAAGCGTCATCTAGGTTTCGATCCTCTATATAATTACAAATTTATTAATTTTAAAATTTCACTTGATGGTATACATTGAATAACTGAATAGACTAGTTCAGAATTCATGTTTTCAATCTGAGATGCCATCAACGCCATCTGTGAGAATTAAGTGGAAAAAGTATGACAGCTCGACGGGCGGTTTTATTTGCACCTTCGATCGCGGGTACATTTTTGCGCTAAAGCATTGTACAGATATAGATGTATATTAGGTACAGGTCTTGATGTTTTTCTTGTGTAATATAAAAATAATTTGCCGTAGTTACATAAGAAAAAATTTATTCGTTTTTTTTCACGTTTTTAATACACAATTTGATGATAAAAGCTTTGAAAAAAAAAAATTGTAACTAATTTTACTGTCTCTACTTAAATGACAAATTGATCTACATTTCTAAGGTCAACAAAAAATTCAAGCAGGAACTTTAACAGATTATTATTTTTCCGTCGGCGGATTCATTTGTCATAATTTTTCTGTGATCTGTACAACCCTTATTGTTCGGGCTGATAGTGATTTTAAATTAAAAGTGCCGTAGGCGTTGTCCTTATTTTGCACTGTTTTAAGCTACGTGAAATAAATGCCTGTAATAACACTCCGAGTAAATTCAACGATTTTAAAATTGATTCGGCAGATAATA
Source organism: Xylocampa areola (assembly GCA_935421205.1). NCBI lineage: Eukaryota > Metazoa > Arthropoda > Insecta > Lepidoptera > Noctuidae > Xylocampa > Xylocampa areola. The sequence continues at coordinate 19,061,365 of OW285205.1, read as the reverse complement.
TACCATCACGCCTATATTCCCCGGGGTAGGCAGTGGCGTACACAGTTGTACACCCACATTTCATCAATGCTGGTATTAAATCCCATTTTGGGGGCTTAGTTGCCCGCGTCCGTAGGAGTGCACCCTTAGAATGGAATCCCTAAGCGTGGCCCCTGGGTGGTCCAAACAGGCAACATAGCTCTGGTGGAAGGCTTCTACCGCGGCTGGTTACCACCCACCGGACATCTGGATCTACGTGCTCCATCCTCGGCCACACCGTCACTTAACGTAAGGCGAGTTGGTGGCCAAAGGTCGAACTATTTTGAACAACAAAAAAAATTGGCTCAATTTGAGACATTGACAAAAAAAAAATATCACCCATCCATGTACTAACAGCTGCAGCAGCTGCCTCGTTGGTCTAGCGAATGCTGATCATGAGGTCCTGGGTTCGATTTCCGGGTCTGGCAATGTTATTGAGTTTTTCTGTTGGAAAAAACTCAGTTGCAGCCCGGAGTTTGTAATTGTACCCGGTCTATGGCAATAGGCTCAACACCTATTATATGGGACTTAATAACAGCATTGGTGTAATGTGTGTGTAAAACTGTGTACACCTCTGCCTTCCCCTTCGGAGAATACAGGCGTGATGTTATGTACTGACAGCATCAACCGGTGCTTAAGCTTAAAAGTTTTCAGAGCTTGAAATATGTGGGCATTCATATTTTATTACAAAGCATATAAAGTGAAAATGATGCATTACAATTTCAATATTATCAACCCCATCCTATTATTCGCTCAATAAATTCATGCAATCCATTGAACAGAAAAACAAACCGTGTTTTATGTAAATATGGATATTCTTTCTTGTGGAATAAATAGTGTATTATTGTATTGGCAGCGTATTTTCTCGGAAACCATGTAATACATAGATATTAAAGTGAACGCAATTATGAAACTGCCTTCCGGAATTTAGTTTCCAAGAAATAGTCATAGGTTTAAATAGGTAATGTCTGCCTTGACTTTTCCCAATTACATTGGGGTCAGCTTGCAGTCAAACCAGATGCAGCCTAATACCAGCCTTTTACATGGAGCGACTGCCTATTTGACCTCCACAACCCATCAGTTACTGGGTAACACGATATCTCGTAGTATGACCGTAACGGCTCTCATAGATCTTAATTAGACAACCGGGATCGACGGCTTGACGTGCTCTCCGAGGCACGGAGCGGTCTCGGTATGAAATGATGGTCACCTATCCACAGACGACCGCGACAAGCGCAGCTTAAGCTGGATCGATCGATCTGTGTGGCTGTTACTTAGACACGAGCCCCTCTCTCTCTTAAATATGGTATTTAAGGTTAGCTGTACCTAAGAATACATACTGTTATATATCTACATTTCACGGACGCAGTTTGACAAAGTCCCATGTTGTAAGGTGGTGAATCTATAGCCATATCACGAAAGTCTGAGCTATTACTGAGAATTGCTTAGCAAAAAATACTTTGCCTGACCCGGGAATGGAACCCAGTATCTCAAGACGCGCCTGCGGCTATCAATATCACTACCATCTGATCCTCGTGGAAGTTCCGAAAATTTTTACGCAGCGATTTGGATCCATGGTCATGATACGTACCGCCCGTGAATGGAACTCCCTGCCATCTTCCGTGTTCTCTGAGAAATACATCTAGGCATATTCAAGGCTAGAATGAATAGATTTGTTCTGGGTCCACGTGCTCCATCCTCGGCCACACCGTCGCGTCGCTTACCATCAGGCGAGTTAGTGGCCAAACGTAGATCCATTTTTGATAAAAGCAGAAATTTATCTTTGGTATTACAGACTTCATAACAACTCACACAATACTCTTCTGTGATGTCCGAAGCTTCCATGATCGAAATAAGTGAGGAATAACAAGAACTCATAGATTCCACGAATAATGACGAAACTAAGTTTATCCGGAGTTTGGGCTCTGTGTACCCTAATCACGGTTTTAGGAAGCGAACGCTTTGCCAATGTTTGTTTTTATGTGTTTTTTTTTATTGTATTTATTTGAATAGGTCTTGTTTTTAAGTTTGCGTTTTGTTGGACGCAGCTGCGTGTCTTCGTGGCCTGGTTTGATGGAGTTGGTTTAAAGACTGTTTGGCGTATTTCCTTTTTTTATAAACATATTTTTCTAAGTTATATCTTGGATTTTGTGTAACTTGTACCTAATTGAAATATTATTTACTAAATATTTAGACGCAGAAGAGTTTTTTTAAGGAAACTACGGTCGTTGGCTTATAGGACCTGAATATATGTATAGAGAGCGATGACGTTACCAAAAGAGATAGATAAAAAATGTGGAAGACAATTCGGGGTAGTGAGCAGAGGTTGAGATAGCTTATGGTAAAGCGCCTGGAGTATTTATTCAGGAGGAACAGGTTCGAATCCTGCTCACGAAAATAGTTTATTTTTTACAAAAATTTATAATTTTACTTGTAAGATTTATGTACGGGGATTCAAATTTTTATCCAAGCAGATTTATTATAAAATTAGCTCTGGTTTCACCCGCGTAGAATTATATTATAATCAGCCGAAATTACTCCTTATAGTCAGCTATCTGCCATTAAAATCTTAACAGAATCAGTCCAGCTGTTTCGAAGATTAGCCGAAACAAACAAACAGACAGACAAAAATTTTCATGCAAATAACTGTATGAACATAAAAAAAAAAACTATTAGGTATTTTGACATTACAAACAGACACTTCAATTTTATTTATTTGTATTGATTAGGTATTGAGAAACAGAAATATATCATTCGAAAACTCATATCTCTATTTTCCCCCGACATCAATATGAAAACTAACTTCCCTGCATATTTCATATAACAACGATGTACTATGTAGGTACTATACTTCTCCTTGTATAATCTCAATACTGGGGTCGCGTCTCGCTGATGCATTATTCATACCAGTGACGTGTTGACGGCCAACTGAAACTGTAATCTTGAAGTGGGGGTAAGGTCGCTGTGGCAGCGATAAGCGGGGAAGTAAAGACCATCGATTAATTTTTAACTAGATATCGCAAAAACATATCGGCAGGCGGCCGGTCATAAAACATTGCCAAAACTTTAGCAGCATGCAATTTCAAAAACAATAAGAAAGTTGTGCCGACCCCAAATAAATTGGGATACAGGCAGGTAGATGATGATGATATCGCAAGAGCATCTAATTGTTTAAAAATTAAAGCCTGTCAGATTTTGTGTGCCTTAATTAAATACAAACAGCACTAAAACTTCTCCGTTCACTTGACTAATTACTTTTGACAGATTACTGTGGAAATTCATACCACGAGATATTGTGTTACCCAGTTACTGGGTTGTGGAGGTCGGATAGGCAGTCGCTCTATGTAAAACACTAGTAATAAACTGCATCCGGTTTGACTGGAAGCCGACCCAAATAAATTGGGAAAATGCTAGGCAGACGACGACTATAGAAACTGGATGGCAGACTGATCTTAGCAGCGTTAAATTATATGCTGTGCGCCCACTTTTAGGCTTATAATGGCAAACAAATTATAAACACTTGCGGTGTCTAGTTGAATCTATATATTTAGTAAAAGGCAAATATTGATTTTTGTGAGTAATGGATAGGAAATATAGATACATTCGATTTTGTTGTCTCGATTTTTTTATTTCATGTTGCCCTTCAAATTAACAGATATAAAATTATCAAATTTACTATTAAAATAAAGTTAACCTTTAAATCGCTCGCTGTATAACCTTTCCCAAAGGTCCTGTGGCACGGAGCACTTACGAAAATATTAAAGTGGGGAGTGTGACAAGATATGGTAAAAATATTATATATTTTTGTTAGCAACCTTGCCGACATACGTCACGGAAAGTATATATTAGAAAATTCTGGAAAACATTGACCTTAGGATTAAACATGGAGGGAATTTCTTCCAACATATTTTTTGTGTATATTTGGGTTTTGAAAAATATGTTTGTGTCTTAGAAAATTGTTGAGCTATAGGATTTGTGTGTCGTATGTCGATACAATTGCATTTGAAGCTGCTAATATAGAGCTACCGCAAAGCTTGTTCAAGAACGCCGTATTTTATTAGTCTGACACATTTTACTGCTACCAACTGCCTCGTTGGTTTAGTGGTCCGTAGCGCGACTGCTGAGCAGGAGGTCTCGGGTTCGATTCCCGGGTCGGGCAAAGTGTTATTGAGTTTTTCTATTAGGAAATTCTCAGTAGCAGCCCGGAGTTTGGAAATGTGCCCGGTTGATGGCAATAGGCTCACCACCTATTACATGGGACTTAATAACAGCATTGGTGAAATGTGGGTGTACAATTGTGTACACCTCTGCCTACCCCTTCGGGGAATACAGGCGTGATGCTATGTTATGTTATGACACATTTTAACTGCCTGATTGTCGTGGTCGCAAGGGCAACTGTTGAACGTAAGGTCCCTAGTCCAATTCGAGGGTACTGAGTATTCAGAGTAGTTGAGCAAATTATTTTGTAATTGGGTTTTTCTATTAGATAATTATTAGTGGCAGCTCGGAGTTTGGAATTTACCTGAGATAATGGCAATAAGTCCACCACCTATGGAACCTAAAGACAGCATTGGTGAAATATGGGTGTACAACTGTGTATTCTTCTGCCAATCTCCTTGGGGTATACAGGCGTCATGCGATGTTGTGTTATGTCTGACATATTTTTACATAATATCTGGACTTAACAAATTACCTTTGAGCTGGCGGTATTTCTACTTATATAGATTGCACTTGACAAAACTGAGCTTTACTAAATCATTTAATTTCATAAAATCACTGATAGTAGTACAAACCGTATAATCAATGCAAAGTTTAAATTAAGAATGACAAAATAAAAAAAAAACACGTAAGAATATTAAACATAAAAAGTATAAATCTACAAAAAGTAAACAAATCAATCTATAAGGTCCTAATTTATTAGGTAATTTCCTTTTAAGGGGTCAATGTGTAAGTGATAAGGATTAATTTAAGCCATAATTAAAATTCGTACAACAATTAGATTTTTTTTCTTAATGTTCGCCATTCAAGATGCAGTTTTCGTCGTGCTTACGTACGTGTTAATGACAAATAATTTGTTATATCCATTTAATTCTTAGCTTAAGTGAATGTATTTGACTTATATATTACCCCAAAGTAATTGACTTATTTCAAAGGAAATTACCTAATAAATTAGGACCTTATATAAAGCGTTCTGCAGTGACAATTATTATATTTATGATTTTTCTTTTATTACAGTGGCCACCAAGACTGCTCCGGTGGGCAGTCACAGTTGTGCTGATCATCGCCGTCATTGCACCTACGTCAGACTCCACTAGCGGTAAGTACCTTCTTTAACATAATACTTTTTGACCGCCTCGTTGGTCTAGTGGTCGCAAACGTAGCTGCTGAGAGTGAGTCGATTCCCAGGTCGAGCAAAATTTTTTTGTGGGTTTTCTGTTAGGGAATTCTCAATAATAGCCCGCTGTTTAGATGCTGGTGGTGTGACACCCCCGTGCTATGGAGAGCACGCAAAAGCCGCCGGTCCTGCGCCTGATCTCTCTCCGGTCGTGTCGGATTGCTGTCCCATCGGACTATGAGAGTGAAGGAAGAGGGTGTGCACCTATGTTTGCGCATACACTTGTGTACTACAATATCTGCTGTGTACTGCGGATAATCTCCGTGAAGATAGGCCACCGTGACCGAAATACGGAATCTTCTGTAAGAACGATTCTTCACTATGTGCTGGATTCTTTGAATGGAGAACAATGACAGATAAATCTTTCAAACTCATTAACGCATGCGTAGCGAACTCAAAAGTTACAAATATTTATGGAAAGAATCTACAGTCGTGAGCAGGACTCAAAATTATGGCATAAAATATAACATTTAAGGTGGGGACGAAGACCAATGCTGTTATTAAGTCCCATGTAATAGGTGGTGAGCCTGTTGCCATCAACCAGGCACAATTCCAAACTCCAGGCGCCTACTGAGAATTTCTTGACAGAAAAACTCAATAACACTTTGCCCGACCCGGGAATCGAACCCGACACCTCCTGCTCAGGAGTCGCGCTTGGGACCACTAGACCAACGAGGCAGTAATTCCGAGTTATCTTGCGTCATCCGCTCAAATATGTGTAGTCGAAACGGCAGTGTCCAAATGGCGTGCGTAGAAGTTTTCAAACCTCCATCAATCAAACTTAATCCATAAAATCTAAAGTACTCTTACGATATACAGACAGAAATAGTTTCTAGAATATCTCTACATAGTATGAAAAAGTCGCTTTCCGCGTCTATCCGTCTGTTTATCCGCTAACTCCTTAACCACGAAACGGATTTTGATGCGGTTTTCACCATCTTTTAGATAATTTATATATATAAATCACAGGTGGTTTATATATGTATAATAAAGCTTAATTTTGTTTTTGTTAATGAAAAATAAAAAGAATATTATAAAACCAAATCGCCGATAAATATAAAATAAATAAATAAATAAATAAATAATCTTTATTGTCATAAAAAGTACATCAACATTTATGAAGTCTCTGACACCCGTGCTAGGTACGTAACCTGTGTTACGGGAGTCAGCGCCCTCTTCCATTTTTAAGGAGCTTACGTTTTATGAACAATAGAAACTTAACCAGCTAATACAAGGAAAAAAATAATAATTGTATGTATAAAAAGAAAAAAAAAACAAACAGAACTGAACAACTCATTTCACATGTAGGTAAGAGTAAGGGTGAGTGAGTGTGGGTGTGTGAGTGAGAGTGTGAGTGTGTCAGAGAGAGTGTGTGAAACAGGCGAGGGTGGGTGAGTGTGAGAGAGGGTGTGAGTATGTGTTTTGAAGGTGTATGTGTGAATGTGGAATGTATGTTGTGTTTGAAGAAGGTCGGGAACGGAAGATTTTATTATGCTTAAAGAGTTAAGTGCGTTTTTTAACTTGAGTTAGGAAATTCTTGTTAATATATTTTCAGTTTCGTCATATGTTAGGGTTTGTAGCCATTGTTTCAGACTTAGCTTAACCTTTTTAAGTGTAAGGTTGTGGATTGAAAGTTTCCTATTTATTTTATTGTATAAATATAAGCTTTGTGCAAAAAAGTGTCTTTGTGCTAGCGCAGAGCGACATCCAATAGGTCTGTAAATGGAAAAACCAGTGCGCCGATTTGAGGATGTAGAAGTAACGTCTGAGGGTATCGTGGAGTGTCGACGTAAGACAGTGCGGAGGATATAAAGTTGCCTTACTGTAAGAACTTGAGTGTCCGAGTACAGCTGGACAGTGGGTAGTCTCTTTTTCGGAAGCTCATTACTTTAAGGACGGCTCGCTGTGCTCGTTCCACTTGTAACATAACAGTTTTAAAGGTCCCTCCCCACACTGGTATACAATAATTTATTATTGACTCACCCAGAGAACAATAGACCATGGATGCTGTTTTCTGGTCCGCAGAGTACCTCAGTTCACTAAATAAATAGACCAGTTTTCGGAGCCTGCAACATACAGCCTCCGTGTGCACACGCCAATCTAGTTTCTCATCGATATTAACACCTAAATATTTTATAGAACTGACCGTATCCAGTTCTCTGCAGTTGCATCCAAGAGCACTTTGACATGTGTGGGCAATTAAGTTATTTGGAATCGATGAAGATTTGGATGTCTTAGGTGGCAGGAATTGTATTACTTTGGTCTTGGTAACATTTAACGTTAAAAGGTTGAGTGTAAGCCATTTCATTACGCGTTCTAAGGAAGTCTCGGCACTTTTCTTAGCAGTGGTCCAGTCTTTATCGTATGTTAGAAGAGCTGTGTCATCGGCATAACAGAATATGTCACAGTTATCGAGAGATAATTGGCATAGGTCGTTAATGTAAATTTGGAACAATGTAGGCCCTAATATGCTACCCTGTGATATGCCGTAACAAGTAAATTGCTCACTGCTGGTAATGGAATCAATTTTTACACATTGGCTACGTTCACTAAGGTAATCTTTAAAAATATTGAGGATTACCCCACGGATTCCCATGTGCTCCATCTTAGATACTAGTTTAGGGATAGAGATGGTGTCAAAAGCCTTGGTCAAATCTAGAAAGACGCCGTAGCATTTTAAGCGATTGTCTATTTTATTGACCAAGGTATTGACGAAATCGATGACAGCATTCTCAGTGGAGACACATGAGCGAAAGCCGTATTGATTTTTTGCAATTAAATTATTTTTTGATAGAAAATTAGTAAGATTCGTGTTTAGAATTCTCTCGAAGATCTTGGATAAGGAGCTAAGTACTGAAATGGGGCGGTAATTAGACACATTATCTTTAGCCCCAGATTTATAAATAGGATGAACAATTGCACGTTTGAAAGCCCTAGGAAAGATTCCAGAGTTAATGGCACAGTTACAAATATGAGCTATGACCGGCGACAGGGTGTCACAAGAAGGTTTTAATACTTTATCTGATATATTGTCCCATCCAATTGCGCAGTCATTTCGTAAATTTAATATTAAACTTTTCATTTGCGTTTCGTGAACTGGTGGAATTACGAGAGAATTAACCGGGGATGGAGAGAGATTTTGGTACGGGTCGATGGAGACAGGCTGACTGTAAGGAATTTTTGAGGCTAGATTTCTACCTACGTTGATGAAAAAGTCATTAACATTATTAACAGATGTGGTAGGATTCTCGGATGATTTTAACAAAGCGTTAGGAGAATGTCGTTGTTGGTGTGATTGTTTTTAGCTTTAATAAACTCTGCTTTTTCATAGGCCCTTTTTAGTTTTTTTATAAGCGAATTATAAAAATTAATATATTTACAAGGCTTACTACGCTAAACGTAACCCCACTTTTTTTTCTAATTTATACCCGTGTGAAGCCGGGGCGGGTCCTTAGTTTTGTATTAAGATTAGGATCTTAGACCGAAAACTATTCACGTATGCTCTTTAAGTGACCTCTCGTTTGACCATTAGCATTCTAGGCCACATCATAATATGCTAATTAGGTTTAAAACTGTTTATATATATGCTCTAATATTCGTAGATCATCATATGCTAATTAGGTTCAAAACCGTTTACATATGCTCTAATATTCGTAGATGTTTATTTATTGAATATGTTCATGTATCATATCTCTATGTTTAAAACGTGTCTATGTCAAAAGCTAGATCAGATTAACATAACATAGAAGGCCTATATTCCCTGAAGGGGTAGGCAGAGGTGTATACAGTTGCACACCCAAATTTAACCAATGCTGTTATTAAATCCCATGTAGTAGATGGCGAGCCTATTGATGGATTTACCGGGTACAATTCCAAACTCCGGGCTATTAATGACAATTTATTAACGGAAAACCTCAATAACACTTTGCCCGACTCAGGAATCGAACCCAGCTCAGCAGTCGCGGACCACCATACCAATTGTCGATAATAATAGTTTGGAATTGTGCCTGGCGGATGGCAATAGGTTCAGCACCTTATATATTAATTGATAGGTGGAGAGCATATTGCCAACCCATATTATGGGAGTTACTACTTCATTGGTGAAATGTCGGTGTAGAACTGTACATATCTGCCTTCCCCTTCGGATAATCAGGCGTTATGCCATGTTATATTTGTGTCTTTTGTTCTGTGCCAATAAACGTCTCTCTTTTCTTGATTCTTAATGACACTAAAGTATTTGTATCGAGGAAATCTCGAATATGCCCCAGACGTCTAGACAAAGTCTAAATACCATAAATGTGATCTGGTTGAAGTACATGAGGTTTCAGCACGTAGTGACAATTTGCCAAACTCCTGTCAACCTATTCCTTTTACGTGGAAACTAAGACCAGGGCCCTGATTCTGAAACATCGGAAACTAGCGATTACGAATCCGTACGAAACTCTCCGATCAGAACCTCTAAGCGCTATTAAAAAACGATGAAATTGATAAACCATGATATATATTTGTGCATACGATATTTTATAAAAAACATCAGAATAATATTTAAAAAAAATTCCACCGCAGTAATCTAAGTTAAAGTTTCCGTTCCGATACGGAAAGCTTTTCGAATGGTTCAGAATAAGCCGATTGAGTAGAATCATAATGACTTCACAATGTGACTGTCTTGTTGGTCTACTTTTTTTATAAGATCTTGAGCTCGGAATTTGTTCTTCGGCATTTCTATGTAGAGATAGTCTGAAAATCCCTCTGCCGTCTAATCTCTAAAAGTGTCTATTCTCTATTTACAGAAATTAAATCGACGGTTGTACGGCTATTTGGCTTGGTGACATTTCTGTTTCTTTTAAAAATAAACCTGAAAATACAAATGTTTTTAAACGTTTTCATATTTTATAAAAGGTCACTTCAATCAAATAGCCCGTTCATCCATCGCAATTATTTTTATATTTACTCAGAGCTGTTTTAACACCCTCTGATGCCATTATTGAGTTACATGCGGTGAGCCTATTGTCATATTACTGAGAATTTCCCAACATAATACCTAACACTGCCTGACCCGGTAATCGATCCCAGAACTTCACGGTCAGCAGCCATGCTTGAAGCCATTAAGCCAACGGCATTTAGGCATAATCTCATAGTTAACATTTTCACTATGATTTCATTTCAAAAACTCATATTGTAGATTTCCCCTCACGAATTTTACGATTGCATAGATTCGAACCTGCCAGCAATGTTTCCTGCTAGCGATTTGTTTGAAGTCAAAAATTATGGTTATGCGTGCGTCCCCTGACAAGTCCTACCTGGACATGGTCCGTGGAGATATATTGCTGATAATCCAGCAATTTATTTGCCTTAAAACACAATTTTTTACAACAGTCGGTTTTAGTGTGGATCTTACCATTTATTAATTTTATTTATCCAACAAAAATAAACACCTTTAAATCTATTTTTTTATTTGCCTAGCCTTTTCCCAATAACATTGGGATCGGCTTCCAGTCAAACCGGATGCAGCTTAATACCAGTATTTTACATGGAGCGACTGCCTATCTGACCTCCACAACCCAGTAACTGGGTAACATGATATCTCGTGGTATGACTGGTCGTCAGACTTTCAGGCCTCTGACTACCCGTAACGGCTGTCATAGATCTTAATTAGACAACCAGGACCAACGACTTAACGTGCTCTCCGAGGCACGGAGGAGTCTCGGTATGAAATGATGGTCATCCATCCACAGACCGACCGCGGCAAGCGCAGCTTAACCTCTATCGATCGATCTGTGCGGCTGTTACTTAGCCACAAGCCCCTTAAACACCGTTAAATCTATGTATACATTAATTTTAAAGGTCTCAGGCCTTGTGATTTTTTTTAAATGTGAATGCACTGCACCATAATAAAATCTTAAAACAAAAAATAAAATAGAATTAATATCCGAATTTTCTGAGTGCTAATTAATTTAATAATTGTGTAAACTTAAACAAGACCAAACCACTATACGAAATTTTATTAATTGCAAAGTTAGTCGTGTCGGTTTAGTACTAGTAGCTGTATAGGGACTGAACAGATAGCGATGACGTCATCGAAAAACGTATTAAAATGTGGGAAAATAATTCGGCAGAGGTCGTAATGGCTTAGTGGTCAGAACACCTGGAGTATTTATCCGGGAAGCGCAGGTTTGAATCATGGATCCGGGATTACAACTGCATTCACCGCAACAACGCAAGCCTTTTTTTTATGGACGTGGCCTCTTGCAGTTGACCCGTAGGGGTTTGATCTGCGTAACCGAACTATAACTGTCGCAAGTTGATACCTCCTGCCAGAGCATATTTTTAAAAACTAAGCAACACCGTAAGTGCTTCCCCTGAGGAACACGAGCCTCGGCTTAGGGTGTTGCCGGGGGGGAAAACTATGGACTAGCTGGATCAGAGCATTTTCTTTATTATTAAGGGACGAATTTGAAGCTACTGAATTGGCGCGGACCGGCTCCAGCAAAGGTCGGGGCGGACATGACGGGAGAGATTTCGCGACGGACGCGGACCTCGCCGGTGACCGCCACACCATAGTTAGCCTGCACAGACATTAAGATTTTGGCTTCAAATTTATACGAAAAAAAATATGAAAAGTAACTTAATAAACAGTACATTAAAAATAACCCCATATGCATACAAGACATTGGTATTACCCATATTAATTACATGGGTAAATTGATTTTAATTACCTTGTGCGCCTTGAATGGACAAGAAAGGAAGCATGTCCCTACTAATGATCACTTAAGTGTGTCATTAGTTGGGCAAACAAATATGGTGGATTACTGAGAGCTAGCACTAATAGTACTGACAGCAACAAAAGTGTTAAGACACATCCAAAATTCATAAAATGATCAAAGACTATAAAGCGACACTCTGGTCAGTTGATGTTACAAAATAAACTTTTTTATATTAATCCTTTTTGGAATATCTTGGCTCGAAAGTAAAAGAGTTTTTTAAAGATTTATTGTACCAATGAAACAAAATAAATACAGATAAATCTTGGAAAAGCCTTAAATTCAAAGTTATAATTTTTTCCGCAAAAAATAAATTAATGATTTCGAAACAAAATAAATTTACATTTTTCACATGAAGTACAGTTATTGTATGAGTGATCAAATTTTTTTTTTTTTGTTGTTTGCCGACCAACGTTTCTTAGGCAAATTTATTTAGTCTCATAGGTACAAGTCATATTTTTTTAATCTACTCTTTTTCCTTCTTATCTGTATAACTACAAAGGGTTTAGTTTAAAAGAGAAGTACATTTTGCTTTTGATAACAAGATCTTCAAAGTGTTGGATGTATTTGATTTTAGTCATTTTATGAAAATATAGATTCCACATTTAAAAATGATCGACTATTTTTCCTTTCACACTGTACATTTTGGTTTGAAGTGTCTGTTTTTGGCGTTTATAATTAAACTTTACTTTCTACTACAAACCCAACGGTTTTACTATCAAAGTAAATACAGTCCGGTTTAGTCACTATCCAAAATTCTAAGTTATTTCCTAATCAGCAGTGTAATTGGTGCAGTTTTGTTGTGTGTTGATTGACTTCTGTCGCTGACTGTACCTATGTATGATATTATGAACATTTACATATGAATCAGAGGATCTGGTTTGACTGCATTATTTGAATAAACAACATGTTGTTGCCCAAAGTTTCCACTCGAAAGATTACTATAGTCAGGTCTTCTCTTCAAATATCAATAAATATTATGTTTACTATTGAAACATTTTAAGAACTGATTTAAGAAAGCTAGAAGAATTACTATGATATCTGGCCACCTCAAACAGAGTCATAATCTAACAGAAACTGTGCACATGCCTATCTAGCATAGCATCACGCCTTTATTCTCCGAAGTGGTAGGCATACACAGTTTTACCAATGCTCTTATTAAGTCGAATGTAGTGCCTATTGCCCTGTACAAACTCCGGGCTGCTACTGAGAATTTTCCAGCAGACAAACTGAACCACACTTTGTCCGATCACTATTCCAAACTCCTGCTAGCTGCTAATGGGATTATCTTAACAGAAAAACACAATAACACTTTGCCCGACCCGAAAACGAACCTAGAAACTCATGCATAGTTAGCAGTCACATTTGGGACCACTAAACAAATAGCTTTATGTTCTTTTTCTTATTGTATGGTTGACGAACAACCTAGTGTTAGAGTTTAAATCACTCGTAAGTCTCTGACATGGCTTTACACAGTATCGAGAACATCTCTCAGGTGTGCTGGTTTCCTTACGATGTTTTTCCTTCGCCGTTTTAAGCGTGTTATTATTAATTTATAATACGCACATGACTTCGAAAAGTTAGTGGTGCGTGCCTTGGATTCGAACTTGCAACCTTTGAGTTGTCAGTCCAACGGTCATACCACTAGGCTATCACTGCTTCTATCTTTATGCTATAAATATTAAGGCTCATCTATACAATTCTTTCGCAAGATTTATTTATTTCATGAAAGAGCAGCCGTATTTATCAACTGATTTGTCTAACATGTGCGCGTGTTAGCTCTAAAACGTGTACGCGTGCGGAATTCATTCGGATGGTGGATTTTTTATGCAAATCTTTTCATGTTTACTGAGTCTAAACTGCTGGGTTGGTTTATTAATCGTATCGCGTCAACGTATCTGTTTTGGTGGGTATTATAGGAATTGAATATTAGGTACTGGCTATTTACCCTTTTTACATGACAACCCAAAAAGAAAGTTTGTGAGTTTCTTTATTTACATTTTGTGTGGTTGATGAACAACCTAGTTTAGTATTTAACAAAGTTTAAATCACCCGTAGCTCTCTAACATTGCTTTACACACCATCGCAAACATCTCTCAGGTGTGCTGGTTTCGTCACAATGTTTTCATCTCTGTTTTTAATAAGCAATTAATCCATTCAGGATGGGGTCTCAGGCGTGACTGTTGAGCATGAGGTCTTGGGTTCGACTGTCAGTAACAACTCGGAGTTTGGAATTGTACTGGTAGATGGCACTTATTACATGGGGCTTAATAGCCGAATTGAAGAAATATGGGTGTACAACTGTGTGCTGCTCTGCCTGACCTTTCAGGGAATACAGGCGTGATGTATATGTTATGATATGTTATATTAGTCCTTCATCGTTTTAAGTGACATAATTTCTAATACACTCATGACTTTAGAACTCAGTGGTGTGTGCTTCGAGTTCGAAATTGCGACCTTTAACTTGTCAGTCAGTTGCAGTGAAAGCCCAGTTACCCGTTACGTATGGTTATCCTCATGAGTAAGAAGAAAAGTAGTAACTTTTAACAATATTTCTTAGATAGAATCCATGACGCATTCTTAATAAATTCTCGCTAACAAGTGCAGTTGGTCCCGCGTCCCACTAAGAAATTTTATTTACTGCATTTCTTTCCTGATCAGTGCTGTAGACCAGGGCTTCCCTTACTGTGCGTCGCAACGCCCTGGGGCGCCTTGGTATTATGCCAGGGGCGTCGTGAGGCGATCTAAATAGGTTGGCTGTCTGTGACGATGAAAAATTTTGATGATATTTGGAGTTTTTCTGACATATTGTTATTAGGCGAGAACTACAACTAGTAGATAAATGTATGGCAAGAAGGCCGGGGCGTCGCAAAAATATGGCAACCTCCCAAGGGCGTCACAGTTAAAATAAGTGTGGGAAGCCCTGCTCTAAACAGTAAAAAAGATCTATGTTAGTAAAGTTAACTTGTAGTGTAACTTTAGAGTTCGCTAAGCATGCGTTAATGCTTTTTCAAAGACATATCTTGATCTATGTTAGTATTATAATTGTATTATAACAGTGATTATGCCGTGTTGATTCTGACAAAGTATGGACGCCCTATTTCTGTTGATGACTTTGTTAAGAATCAAATTCTAATAGCTATTCACTTGGATTAACATAGCATCACGCCTGTATTCTCTAAAAAAGGTAGACAGAGGTGAACACAAATAAACTCCGACATATCACCAGTGCTGTGATTAAGTCCTATGTAATAGGTGGTGAGCCTATTGCCACTTAACGGGCACAATTCCAAACTCCGAGCTGCTACTGAGAATTTCCTAGCAGAAAAACTCAATAAAACTTCTGGCAGACTGGTCGACACTTCGCGTGACCAGAGGGCTGGCCTGTTTTTTGGTCAGAGAATTAGCATTGCCATTCAACGTGGCAATGCTTCCAGTCTTCTGGGCACATTACCGGATGACAGCGATGCGGAGGAGTACTTCGACGCCTAAATTACGTACTTTCCTTTTTTATTTTCTCTCTCTCTCTTTCTTTTAGTGGTAGTGTAGTTAATATAATTTAGGTTTTATTTTTGTAAATATTTTTATTTATTATGTACATATTTATTCGAGAATAGTCAATAATTAAATAAATATCTTTATTCATAAAAAAATAACTTTGCCCTACCTGGAAATCGAACCCAAGACTCTCGGCTCAGCACTCGCTCTTGGGACAAATAGACCAACGAGGCAGGGAGATTGAATGGTCGAGATTAAACATTCTTAGCTGAATCAGCCTTTAATAATGTATTATTTTCTAAGGAAACATACAAACGGGAAAAGTATTAGAACAAACAGGATTCGAACCCGCGACTTTTGTATCGTGACATAGCTCTCGCAACTGAGCTACCGTGTCGCTTGTTCGTATCTATTAAAAGCGAATTTAATATAAATTAAATGAAATTCTCAGTAACAGTAGCAGAGTTTGGAATTGTGTTTATGAAATGTGTGACCTAATAACAGCATTAGTGAAGTGTGTGTGTACACCGCTGCCTACCCCTTCGGGGAATACAGGCGCAATGCTATGTATGTTAAAACACGTAAATCTTCCTCGTGCGTAATGCATTTAAATGGGAAATAAGTGTTTTAAAACAAATACAATTTGGAAACTAAAGGTGTTGGAGAAACACTTTTACGAACACATTTTTCCAATATATTCCGAGTAATAAACTTACAATACACTTTGAATTCCAAACGGCCATAAGGGACACAATGTTACTGATGTCAATATGGTAACACACTGAAATTTACACTTTAATGTCACAGTAGTAAGATAAAAAATTCAGTGATAAATAATTGGATTTTCCCTACAAAAGAAACTGTTTTAATGTATGAGTTTAGCCACTGTGTTTGTTTTGGAAAACGCGTGTTTTGTCCGGGTACATTTGAAAACTTTATGATTTATATCTATGGAGATAGGATTTCGAATGAAAAGGTTTCATTACTTTGAGTGCAAGAGTAATTGTTTTAGGGTTGGTCATGACGCAAGTAGGAGATTGAATTGTCGAGATTAAACATTCTCAGCTGCATATGACACATAGTATCACGCTTGTATTTCCCGAAGAGGAAGACAAAGGTGTACACAGATTTTACCAATGCTGTTATTAAGTCCCGTGTAATAGGTGGTGAGCCTATTGCCATCTACCGGGCACAATTCCAGACACCGGGAATTTCCTAACAGAAAAACTCAATAACACTTTTCCGACCCTGGAATCGAACCCGTGATCATGCTCAGCAGTCGCGCTTGGGACCACTAGAGCAACGAGGCAGTTTATAACTTGAACAACTTTCATTTCCACGACGAAATATTTTTTTTAAACTAATTCCAAAAACAAAGACGTCCTTAGTTAACCATAACTTTTAACGACTGAGTTGTCTACTAAGCTAATAAACCTAGCCCTATATGTTAGATAGGTAGTCATCAGTCCTTATATAATATAAAAAATCTAAATCACATCTCACAGTTGCATCTATTAAATCGCCTTCTGTTATTAAACATAACATAACATAACGAGCCCATAACTCACTCACTCCCACTGCAGGGCAAGGGCCTCTTCTCATACAGAGAAAGCACGAGAATTGATCACCACGCTAGCTCACTGCTGGTTGGCAATGTCAGACTACCAAAGTCCAGGTTTTCTCACGATGTTTTCCTTCACCGTATGTCTGTGATGTCTTAGATTAACTAAGAAAGTACATATGACATTGAAAATGTCACATTCGTACATGCCAGAGTTGAACCCACAACCTGTGGCTCAAGAGGAGGGCCCGTAACCACTCACACCACGACATTTTTTTTTTATAAAATGTATTTGTTCCTTTACTTTTTTTATTTAGTTTAAAATATTATTATTTATTCATAAATTACAATTGGATAAATTTATTTTACTAGATAAACCAGTACAATTTTATTTATATATAACTAACGTATTAAATAAACTTATTTACTACTAAATACACATTATATACATCAAATAAAATTAAAAACTATTTTACTACATACACAGAGAAAACGTTATACCCTTTTACTTAATTATGAATACCATAGAATAGAACCAGAAAATGCTTTGTGATTAATGCAATTAATTCAATCAAAACTACAATCATTACTGTAGACCATATTGCAAGGCTTATTGTTCTACAATTATAAACTTTTGCAATAACAGACTGTTAATATGATTCTTATTTTACGTGTCACGCTTTGCACATAAAGGGGTCAGTGGAACTTTAAACGGTATTGGAATTAAGTCTTACTCAATAAGACGTGTCTAACAAAACCTTGTGGAGCTCAACAGAGAATAGAGTACTGTTTCTAATTTTTATTATAATGATGTCATCAGAGATGGCTGATAATTTAATAGTAAACACTTAAGAATGTGCTGATGAATTAAATCTGTGACGACCAATTAATTTCTCAAATCCCCGTAACGTCATGTCTCATTACGATGATGCATAAAAAACGCAGATATATTCCTATTTTTCAAATTTACCATCTAAATTAGATGATCTAAAATTTCCTTTTCTCTTTCACAGCTGTCCGCAGAAGACTACGCAAGCCCAGCAAAGTGTCCACTTCAGTGACATCCAGCGTATCCAGATCCTCCGACCAGATCATATCAGCTAGCGTCAACAGGCCTAAGATTCGTGGACGACCCAACATTGCCAGCAGAAAGTCTTCTGCTGCTATTGATAATTCTGTCACCACAGACAATCATAAAGACAAAGATGGATATAAGGTTAGTGCCCAAAGTTTAACTGTAATTTATAGAAAAGAAATCTGTGGTTACGATTCAGTAATATTATTTTACACTTAGCAGGTAATACTACAAAAATATTATTATACTCCTACTAGTAATACTATAAATGTTTATTTGTAATATTTAAATTATGATAAAATTATGTAAGACACACTGGAAGAAGTTACTCGTAGATACTCTCCAACCCATAACCACTTAACTGCTTTCCAATAATGATTTGTAATTTTAATCATATTATGAATCAATTAAAAACCATTCAGAAAGTAAAATTTTCCATATATCAATTACCCTCAATTAGCAAATAATTGATATGTTAATGAATTTAGAATGGATCAATTTCCATCTAATAGATAAGACAGGAAAAGACAGCGGACCTATCATTGAACCTTGCGGGAACCATCACACCAACTTACCATAGCAGTTCAATCACTGACCCGAAAAACTGTTTTAGCCCTTAACTCATTGAAATAGAAACGCAAGTTTCAATTTCGAACGTGCAAATATAATCTAGCAAAAGAATTGTCGAACACGGATATGAGTGAGCTTTTCGAACGTAAAAGTAAAGTTGTTTGCCTTCAAAATCAGTATTTGCCTACTTGTAATATATTCAAGCGCCTTAGTGAACTGTATCTCTTAAAGAATAAAGTTCGTAATGTATAGTTTAATCGCGTTTTAGATGTTTAATGTTTCGCGAATGTCTTTAAGACAGGTTTTAAAATTTTGAAAATATTCTAACTTCTGAAATACTTTCCTTATCTTGAGAAGTTAGAGTTTAAATTTGAGTGGCAAAGTTAAGAAACTTTTCATGTTAAATGAGCTGATATTTTTATGCATTAGACGGGAGTGGGTTATAAAACTGAGTGCCTGAACGCAAACTTTACCAAAGAATATGAATCTATATTTATGCTTAATATTGTTTGCGAAAGAAGCTCTAAGCCCTTGAAGATAATTGTGTAGTATAAAGTTGCAGTAAAACATGAATTTTCATAGAATTGCTTACCATAAAAGTATTGTAAACCGTTTGTATAGAATTTTTCTTACTTTGTTTATGAATACGTGTAGTAAAACTTGCAAGAAACATTTGAATGCAAACTAAGGCTGCAATCTTTAAGTAGGTATATAAAGTCCAAATTTATTAGAGTAATTTCCTTTGAAAGGGGTAATATTTATGTCAAATATATTCACTTTAGCTAAGAATTAAATGGATATAACAAAATATTTGTAATTCACATAGTACTAGCAAAACGAAAACTGCTTCTTGAACGGTGAACATTAAGAAAAAAATAAAATTCTTGTAAAAATTTGAGTTATGGCTTAAATTAATCCTTATCACTTACACATTGACCTCTTAAAAGGAAATTACGTAATAAATTAGGACCTTATATATAAAGTAAGAAACTGACTGGCTGACTGATTCACTGACTGACTGATCGATAAACGCACAGCTGAAACCGATGGGTCTAGAAGCATAAAATTTTGCACAACTGTTCCTTTAATGATGTTCCTTTAATGACGTAAGTGTGCACTAAGAAGGGATTTTTGGAAATTCATCCCCTAAGGGGTTAAAATAGGGGATGAAAGTTTGTATGAAGCTTCTTCATTTTTGACGCTAGAAATGTAAAAATTTATATATATGACTTGGTAAGAGATAAAAGTTTACAGTATCCCTTTTTATGATAATTCATGTTTTATGAAAGGGTAAAGGGTAAAGGGTAATAAACCTTATATGAAACTTCTTCATTTTTGGTATCTCCGAAACGGCTGAACCGATTTAGACGAGGCTTCCACTGGCAGATAGCTTATTTTATATGAAGTAACTTTTGCTAATTTTGCTAATTTTATTTTAGTAAACGAATTAGGGTAACGCGCAAAAAAAAACTGCTGCGCAAATGAAGTCGCGGGCACCAGCTAGTCTAATATAAAATACTACAAGAAATCTGAAGATGTGATCTTACGCACTTAAACAATGTCTTACAGAGATTACGCGCACTTTTAATTTTATACTGCCCTGTTGGTCTAGTGGTCCAAAGCGTGACTGTTGAACATGAGGTCTTGGGTTCGATTCCCGTGTCCGACAAAGTGTTATTGAATTTTTCTGTTAGGGAATACTTAATAGCAGCTCGGAGTTTGGAATTCTGCCTGTTAGATGGCATAAGGCTCACCACCTAATATAAATAAATTACAAGGGACATAATAACAGCATTGGTGAAATATGGGTGGTGGTACAGCTACATACAGTTACACATCTGCCTACCCTTGCGGGGAATACAGGCGTGATGCTAAGTTACGTTTTAATTTTACTTGTGTGTTTGTAACAATTACAATAGTTCAAGATATGTCTTTGAAAAAGCATTAACGCATGCTTAGCGAACTCTAAAGTTACAATATTAAATGGAAAAAGAATACGGTCGCGAACAGGATTCGAACCTGCGCCTCCCGGATAGATACTCCAGGCGCTCTGACCAACTAAGCCATCTCGACCTCTGCTCACCACCGCAAATTCTTCTTCCATATTTTAACACGTCTTATGTCGACGTCATTGCAATCAATTCAGTACTTACAAGTGACCGAACCGACACGACTAACTTTGCAGTTAATACAATGTCGTAAAGAATGCAATTACCTTAATAATTCAAGATATGTCTTTGAAAAAGCATTAACGCATGCTTAGCGAACTCTAAAGTTACAATATTAAATGGAAGAATTCGCGGTGGTGAGCAGAGGTCGAGATGGCTTAGTTGGTCAGAGCGCCTGGAGTATCTACCCGGGAGGCGCAGGTTCGAATCCTGTTCGCGACCGTATTCTTTTTCCATTTAATATTGTAATTACAATAGTATTATGACAATCAAATGGAAAGTGTAAACTAAGCATAATATGAGTCATTTGTTTTGCTCATTAAACCCTAAGACATAATATGAGTCATTTGTTTTGCTCATTAAACCCTAAGACATTGTAGCTACGACATGACATTGAGGAAGGTTATACCCATTTCAAAGGCTTGGGTCCTCACGAAATATGCATACATTCCTAGCACCGAAAGGTTTGGCAAAAACGAATTCATTGAAACATTCGCTGCACAGTTAGTCGTGTCGGTTCAGTCACCTGTACCTATAGGAACTGAATTGATAGCGATGTCATTAAAAGACTTATTAAAATGTGGAAGAAAAATTCGGAGCAGTGAGCTCACTGCTTTTAATAAGTCTTTCCGAGAAGCAGCCCAGCTGGGCTGCTTCTCGGAATAGTGGGAATGCGCTTATGCAACATGGCGACTGGCTTACATAATACTTTTATTATTATTAATATT
Organism: Xylocampa areola; assembly: GCA_935421205.1. Classification (NCBI taxonomy): domain Eukaryota; kingdom Metazoa; phylum Arthropoda; class Insecta; order Lepidoptera; family Noctuidae; genus Xylocampa; species Xylocampa areola. Next base: position 19,039,591 of record OW285205.1, on the reverse strand, counting down.
TTATTTATTTTTTCATATTTGTTCTCTTTTTGTCAATATTATTTGTGGATTTACTGTTGGACAGGTTTCCGGTAAATTTATGACTCTGTACGGTTTCTGGTAACATAGCGATAGCCAAACTATGTAAGTTTAGATATTAGTAATTTGAGTTCCTTTGAAAGCGGAATTTAATCTGTGTCGTAAATTGTACACCTATTTGTGTTTCGTCACTACCGTGCGTCGGATGGCGTGTAAAAATAAAAAATCTTTTTCTTTCTTTTCTTTCTTTCTTTCTTTCTTTCAAAAGTTTGATTCCTGCTCACGTAATTTTTAATATTCTCTCTCAAATTTTTGTGACCATCTCACAAATTTCTATGTTTCTACTATGTAATAAACACAACATAGTTATGACTGCATAGTGAAAGGCCGGAATGAAAATGGTATTCGCTGTTATTGTAAAATTTTATAGTTCTGTATAAATATATACGAGTATTTCATCGGTCCAATCGACTGCTGAACGTGAGGGTTCGATTCCCGAGTCGGGCAAAGTGTTAGATATTGAGTTTTTCTGTTACGAAATTCTCCGTATCGTCCTGGAATTTGCCACAGGCTCACCAACTATTACATGGGACTTAATAACGGCATTGGCGAAATGTGAGTGTATAATTGCGTACATCTCTGAGGAATTCAGACGTTATATTTATGATAGCACAAAGCTTCACGCCTGTTTCTGAAGAGTTCGACAAAAGTGTTATGCGTGCACATTTTACCAGTTTCGTAAATGCCGTAGGTAGCAGATAAAAAGCTGTTTCCGTCTGCCGGGGACAATACCAAACCACTGAGAATTTTCTAACAGAAAATCACAATAACTTTGCCCGACCTGGGGATCGAAACCAAAACCTCATGCTCAGCAGTCGCGCTTAGGACCACTAGAACAAGTAGGAATTTTGACTAACTCTTTAAAAGCACGCTTGAGACTATGTTCAGTTAATACGAAAACAAAAAAAAACATCTTCCATACCCACCTTCTCAATTCTCATCATCATCTCTTTCCTCCAGATTGTCTGCTACTACACCAACTGGTCTCAATACCGTACCAAGATCGGCAAGTTCACCCCCGAAGATATACAGCCTGATCTCTGCACCCACATCATCTTCGCTTTCGGCTGGTTGAAGAAGGGCAAGCTCAGCTCCTTCGAGTCCAACGATGAGACCAAGGATGGGAAGACTGGATTGTACGACAGAATCAACGTGTTGAAGAAGGCTAATCCTAAATTGAAGACTTTATTGGCTATTGGTATGTTGAAGATTTTTTACGTATTTTTTTTTTTGGGATTTCCCTTTGAATCCTGTAGTAGTACAGTATCTACCTTATGTAAAACTAAATTAAGTCCATATTCGATTTTCCAAGCAATACATATTATAGTAAAAGTTTTATTTTCATTTTAACTACTATATTGCTACAGATAAATCTTTGAAAAGCATTAACGCATGCTTAGCGAACTTTAAAGTTATAATTTTTTGTCGTAAAAGAATACGGTAGCGAGCAGGATTTGAACTTGCGCCTCCAGACTGGCCGGTCTGGTCGAGATGGCCTAGCAGTCAGAGCACCTGGAGTAGTTAACTAGTTATCCGGGAGGCGCAGGTCCGAATCCTGCTCGCGACCGTATTCTTTTTCCACAAAAATGTATAACTTCTTATAAAGAGTTTCTTTTTATAAACATAATTACAAATGACGTCAGTGAAACAATTAGACAAGATACCTCACTTTCATGTAAAAACATTTACCTACATCACGTTTACTTTAATCAGTTATCCACGGTGGTTCTATAAAGAAAGAAAAATAGAAACAATTAGCTACTTATACACACGTACATACACATTAGAAGTCCCAAAACTATTCCACACAGAATAACCATGACTGCCGCATAAAGACACAAAAAAAAAACCAAGTCATATTTTACGTGGGTAACCTATTATTGCGTATAATTATTACATTGGCTGCAGTTTATCGGTCAGGGATGAATTGATATTAAAATAAATCCATTTGAATATATATTGGCAAAGTAATTATCTCTATCAAGCATAAATGCAAATGTTTATGGTTAAAAAACATAATTATGTATAAATGTTTCCTAACCACGTTAGATAATTAATTTTATTGCGGAAATGGACACTCGTCTAAATCAATATCTTATGAGAGTCCGCTTTTATGAATGATCCAATTTAACGTTTTTTTTTTTTATCTTTATACGACGCTTTATGCGGTAACATTTTGAAATTAATACTATATAGGTAGGTTCCTACATATAGAATGACATTACCCCATCCCTTTATAAGGCACTTGCTACTCCTCTGGGGTTGCGGGTATCCATGGGCGGCGGTAATCACTTACCATGAGGCGATCCGTCTGCTCGGTAGCCCCCTATCCCATAAAAAAAAACATAAGCTTAGCTTTTCAAAAAATCTAATCTATTATCATTTAAAATTCTTCCTAATTCACAAATTTATAGTAGCCGCAAGAAGTTATTATGTGGAATGGTTCAAGTTTTCTAATACAATAAACGTCCAATATAATCGAAATATTCAAGAATTCGAATTCTAAAGGAAATATAAAAAACCAGCCCATAACTGTCCCAGTGCAGGGCAAGGGCTTTGTCTCACACAGAGAAGGCATGGGGTTAATCACCACGCTAGCTCACTGCAGGTTGGCGATTTCAGACTACCAAGTCCAGGTTTCCTCGACGAAGTGTCCCTTCACCGTATATCAGTGATGTCTTAGATTAATTAAGTAAGTACATATGACATTGAAAAAGTCACATTGGTACATGCCAGGTTTGAACCCACAACCTGTGGCTCAGGAGGCGGGCCCGTAACCACTCGGCCAATTAGTCTTTCAAATTTATTAATCTCCAAATTTATGTACCTATGTTTTACATGTGCACCTAGTCTTGACTTTTCATAAGTGCCTGTAACATGGCCAATTTGAAAAAAAAAAAGTTTGACTTTAGTTAAAAGGTCCTGTTAACTATTATTTTTTTAACCGACTTCCAAAAAGGAGGATATAAATAGTAGGAAATGAGGAGTTATAAATTCGGTTGTATTTTTTTTTGTAATCATAATTAAGTGGAGTATAAAATTATTTGGGTAAAAATTTGTCTGACATAATTTTATTATTCTCAAATCTATAGCCATCCTACGATGTCTTTAGATTTCCAAAATTTATTTTGTAGTATGAGCAGGGTGGATTCGAAAAGTTCGTCTGTTTGATAAAATCACGTACAAAATTATACTTCATAACAATAAAAATCTATTGTGTATGCTAATTAGCGAGCCAATGGCATTCAGTAAAATCGTCTTGTTTAAATATCTCGACAACCATAATGTCTCTTACACCTCATTTGTCAAAATGGATAAATCATTATCCATAAAGAAAAAACCTCAACTCATAATATGAGCAAAAGCTTTCATATTTACCAAAACACTTTGATTATCCATCTGAATAAATAATAAAAAGAACATTCAAAACGAGATATCATTCGAATCACACAGTGAGTTCTGAAATCGATAGGTAGTGATGTAGGGTGTCCAACAAAATATCGATTCAATCGATTCTTATTTCAATTAATATAAATTGTAATGTCTCAATCGTTTATTTTGTTCGACAGTGCAATCAATTGATGAACAATTTCAATATTGATAACCCTCATAGATCTCATAAGTAATGTAAAATCTTTCAAATAATGTTTTCAATTCGATTCGAAATGGACCTTTTTTGATGCCGCTTTATTGTTTTTGTCTCAATCATTCTACTTTTTACACCTTGCGTTTCATTATAACTTCAATGGATTCATATTGAAGTACTAGGTACGTGTTGAGTCACACAACGCGTCATCGATTTCTTTTAATTAAATGTGTATCTTATGATGTCATCAGCTTGTCGATTATTATTTTAAAAAAAGCATATCACATAACCTACTATCACAAAATATATAATTTTTAACTACTCTAATAAACATTTTATATAAACGAGTCGTATTCAACAATATGTTTATATAAACATAATTACAAATGACGTCGCCCAACCTACAAGAAAAGACACCTCACTTTCATACAAAATCACTTACATAATGGTTCAATCAATCATTAGCCGTTCAATCAACCAGTTGGAGCAATCAATATATAAACATTATGACTCATGTTTTTATGGTGTGGTAACTTTCTAATAACTTAATGTTTATGGTTTGTACGTGTTAATAATAGCAATTTGAAAGGTGCAAGCCTAATGATTTTTTATTCAGTTTCGTTGAACAGAGGTGTGAAATAGTTCTTGATTTGAAGGTTTTTTTTATACTTCTTTAATATTTCAATATAAGTTGGAAATACCCTATACTGTAAGCAGAGTTTATAAATCAAAGTAAAGAAAACGCTATCATACATTTTTATTATAAAAACTAGTATGATAATCACAATGCTTTGTAAAATAATATTTTTTTACTACAATATAAAAATATATAAAAAATATCGATATCATTAAGCATGTCTCCTCACTACCCATGTGCGAACTCACCGCGGCGCCTTTCCCACGGCACAAAGCGCATTCGCGCTACATTTTCACCCATTTTCACGGGAATGCCTACAAAAACCGCGCCTATTTTCATGAGAGCTACGTGTCGGCTGTGGCGCAACGCATTATGAGCGCTTAAAGAAATCGACACGCCACTTTTTTGTCGTTTCACTTCACTATTCAGTTGCGAAATTTTGCTCGTGTTAACCAGTAATTAGTGCTGCGAATTAATAGATTACTGTGAGATAAGTCTGATTGATATAATAGGTATTGAACATTGGTCATGTAAACCGATTTTTTTCTGGAGTCCAGCGGAATTTTAATTGTAATGTATCTGAATAGATAAAATGTATATGACGTCAATATTCTATTTAATGTTGGCACACCCTATTTGTTTAAACTTTATTTTAATCTAATATAGAACATTAACTGCTATAACTTTTCCTATTTTCCTGTTTACAAATTACTCCCCAAGTAAACATTGTGTGAAAATAAGAGGAAACAGTAAAGGGAAGTTTATAATCCTTATGGTACTTTAGTTCCATAGACCTCTGTAACAAGATATGTTTTTTCCCGTTATCTGTGTAATATCTAAAGAAGGATACTCAATTATGACGGTCACAACGCAGTTGGCGCAGTGTTGAGAGACTAGCTAATGCACCACGGGTCGCGGGTGCCGGACACAAACAATTTTTGTTTGAGCAGATAGTTATTTCGGGTCTGGTTTGCATGTGAGATATAATTGTGTTGTGAAAAATCGGGGCTAAGACAATAAACCATGCCATTAAAAACAAAACTGCCTCGTTGGTCTAGTGGTCCCAAGCGCGACTGCTGAGCATGAGGCCTCAGGTTCGATTCACGGGTCGGGCAAAGTGTTATTGAGTTTTTCTATTACAAAATTCTCAGTAGCAGATTTTGGACTTGTGCCGATTGGTGCCGATCCTATTACATGGGACTTAATAACATCATTGGTGAAATGTGGGTGAACAACTGTGTACACCTCTGCCTACCCCTTCGGGGAATACAGGCGTGATGCTATAACGAAAATTCGAAAATTACTCATTAAACACACATAGAATACCAACGCAGTGGCAATCACAAAATAATCCATCCGTACTAATATTATAAATGCGAAAGTAACTGTGTTTATTTGTTACCTTTTCATGACTAAACGGCTGAACGGATCGTAATGATATTTGAATTTGGCAAGGAGATAGATTGTATCTTGGGGAATGACATAGACAGCCTATAGTGGCCAGACGAAGTCGCTGGCACCAGCTAGTATTTAAATAATAATCTATGCAATAGCAATCACTAAAGTAAATTTTGTAAGTCATCTCTTCAATCTCAACCTTCTTTTCCCAGGTGGCTGGTCCTTCGGTACGCAGAAATTCAAGGAGATGTCAGCGACCCGTTACGCGCGCCAGACGTTCATCTACTCCGCAATCCCGTACCTTCGCGACAGGAACTTCGACGGTCTCGACGTGGACTGGGAGTACCCCAAGGGCGGAGAAGACAAGAAGAACTATGTGCTGCTACTGAAAGGTATGAGTTTTGAACTGTTAAGGTAATCATAATTATATAATCATTTATATACAAACTAAGACCATGTAATGCTAAATATTAATATTTATTTTTCTAAAGAAACATTGAAATTTAATCAAGTCCCATTCGTGTCTATTATGTTTCACCATTTTCGTAGAGAAAAAGTAATATGGTACACTACATTCGTTTGGTTTTGATCGAATAAAGGGTAAGAGTTAAAAAAAAATTGGTAACAAACCGATCAACGCATGCCTAGTGAACTCTAAAGCTATTAGAATTAATAATTAATAAATAAATTATTGTAGAACGGAGAATGCGATCGCGAGCAGGATTTTTATCTGCGCCCCGGATGTAAATGTTAATCTTTTTACAAAAACTTTAGCAATTCTTTAATTTTAGGTTAGTCGACCTACGCTAAAATCAACGCCATTGTCATCGTCTAAACTATAGTCTACACGACAAACACTCCAATCTAACTTCACACAAACACAAAACCAGAAACAAGGTTTTACGTCACCGAACCGTACATTTCACTGTAACTGAAAGCCGTCGTTTTCCGGTATTTTACCGCTATACCGGGATTCATTTTAAATGTAATCTGGCCGGGATTGCAATATCTGTGTCCGCGGACTGTGGATCTTCTAAATATTGGCAAATATCGGACTGTGGTCGCTGCACTCAGGTGCATGTTGTTATTGTAGACGTATAAACCTTTAGACTGGGCAAAATAATAAGAAAAAGTTTTAAATTACTGTTGTACATTTCAATGGAGTTTACATGTCGTGTGTTTTGTGTCAAATAACGTTGTTTGTTGTTTATTATTTCTTCCTGTAATGATAATTAACGTAATTTTAAGACGTCTATTTTATTCGATGTAGATAAATGTTGTACGCCCTAATTAAGCCAGTTACTGTATTCAATGAGTTGAGCCCCTTGTTTGCTATCGAACATTTTTGCACAGGACAATTGGATAATTTGATTATCAGAATAGTTTTCTAATAATAATAATATACTCCCGACCGAATTTTCGGTCACGGCGGCTTATTTCCACGGAGATTATAGTGCGTAAACACAGGTACTTTCTCTCTTGTTTCACTCTCATAATCCGATGGGACGGCAATCCGACACAGCCGGAGAGAGATCAGGCGCAGGACTGACGACTTTTCATGCTCTCCGATGGACACAGGCAGGCGTCACACCGCCAACGTACCAGCTACTGCAGATAATTTCCTCAAATGAAAAAGTCAAACGCGCTAAGCAGCCGCATGGTCTTGACCAATGAGGCAAAACAATAACCCAATAAGTACTACCTCAAAAGGCATGAATGTGTCAGCTAAATAAATTAATCGAAGCTATTTAATTTTAATAGTGTATCCAAGTTCCTTTGAACACTTGAAACTAAGCCAAGGTAGAGGATCCATACGCGTACAGTGTGATAACAATTAGGTTTAATATTTAATGATGGGTCACCCCATCACGTCCCACGTGTGACGTAACATACGACTTACATAAACTGGAGAGGGTTGAAGTTATCTATCCTTGGATATAATATTTATGCCTTATCTGTACTATATTAGCTTACTGAAGTCTCTATGGAGTGTCTTGCCGGTTCTTCGCCATATGACCTTATTTCCTAAATTTTGGTGAAATTCAAAGTAGGTCCTTTCGTGCGAGTGCCCCAAACTGACCTCAGACAGCTGTGGTTGTCACAGGAGGCTGTGATGAGTTCATTTGAAAATATTAAGGTTTTATTTTTTAATTATAAAATTTATAGCAAATATAACTTTTATATACTCAATGTATATGTATATCAAAACTCATACTGTTATATTTTCACATTGACAGGTTGTAGTTAAAGTTAAACTTAAAAAAATTCTAATAAAATATACATAAATTGTGCATATGTCGCAGATGGATTGTACAACCAGCTGTTTTACAAAACTACTAGCTATTTTACAAAACAGTACTGTTATGAAAAACAATTGAACGACGTTTAGCGGTTTTACATAATTACTGAACTATAACACGCAGAATTGTATGAACGTTTTGCGTTTATCAATGCAGCGGGTCAACGATCAGAGATTATGTAAAACAGTGTGAAATGAACTGTCAGATTGTTGATTTTAGTTCGAAATTTTGTCGCATATGGCTCTGTATGTCTTAACGATAATAACCTAACTTTATTTTACTTGTCAATAGCAAAAAAATATATAAGAATTTTGAATGATGTAAATACTAAACCACTATAATAGTCGAGAATATATTGGGATTATGAACGAAAATAAACAAACCTGTTCCATTAACCTGTTGCATTACGTCTAAAGGTAGCTGGGTAGCAGTTTTGTTAAACGAATCACAATGGCAATCCAGCTGAAAGTTGTTCAGTTTTCTTAAACAGCTGATTCTACCATTCATCAGCATTGAAAAATAAGAATGTACAAAATTTCTTAATACTAAAATTGTTCGCGAAGCAGAGACAATAATCTAGCTGTGCACTACATGTAGGTAACTAGATAGGAAAGGTTTAACTAAAATAATATAGACGACTTCGTAATGTTATTTATTATTCTAACATATACAAACTCCAATAATGATTTGATCAACCCTAATTACAAAAGTTTATATCAAAACATAAAATTAAGCCGCATCTATTATTTGCCATAGGACTGCGCACCATCAAAATACAATTTATCGATATATCGATAGACCGTGTCGCTACCGCTACCCGGCTGCACCTGTCACTGGCTCCAGCAGGGCTGTACCATAAAAAATAGTTTATTGATAATATTTCTGAATTTTATAACTAATATTTATGGCCCTCCAGCGCAGCACTTATTTGTTTTTTATGAATTTTTTAGGGTTTTTATTTTTTATTTTTGACGTTTTTCCATTTCTGAAATAATTTATAGCATGAACTGTTTGCTTGATAATAGTTAAAATTTGATGTAAACCAATTCTACGGGTAAGTTTTTAGTTTAGTTTAGTTAGTATGTAGATTTAGTTTAGTTTAGTTTTAGTGAACACTACAACAAGGCTATACAAAAATATGTCATAAATCATGATTTGTATATTTCTGACCAAATATAACATAACATCACGCCTGTATTCCCCGATGGGGTAGGCACAGGTGTACACAGTTGTACACCCACATTTCACCAATACTGTTATTAAGTCCCATGTGGTGGTGAGCCTATTGCCATCAACCGGGCACAATTCCAAACTCCGGGCTGCTACTGAGAATTTCCTAACAGAAAAACTCAATAACACTTTGCCCGACCCGGGAATCGAACCCGAGACCTCCTACTCAGCAGTCGCGCTTGGGACCACTAGACCAACGAGGCAGTTTGACCAAATATAATACATCAAAAATAAATATGTAGTTTATCCTTCTCACGAGTCATCTAATTATGTCAAAAATGCCATTAATAATATTATGTCAATCATCGATATATAAAACAAGGCCAGTATTATAATAAATTTATGAACAAATTGACTGTAGTTTAGATTAAAATTCTTAAAATTTATGTGATTTGGTCAAGGTAACGCGACGAAAACTATTGACTTGTATATTACAAAAATAAACCTTCGGCAGGTGTCGTAGTCGGATATGTGAATGTAGTAATATAAGATGCAGAAACGATGCTAATTTTAGCTACTAATGAGATAGTTGGTAGCCCTGCAGTTGAATTTGTTGATGCCCCACTCAGATTGTAGCTAAATGGTTGTAGGGGGATGGTGACATAACGATTCTATTGACACAATTAGGCATGCTTTGAAGTTGGATTAATTTATGATTGAGATAAAATTATATTTGTTCTAATGCTGCATTATAAAGTCTTGTATTCGATAACCTTTCTTGAGCAAAGTAAATGGTGAAATTCTCAGTAATAGCCTGGAGTTCGGCATTGTTCTAGGTAGACTGCAATAGGCTGACCTCTATTACATAATATTTTATAACGGTATCTATGACATGCTTCTACTGCTCTGAACCTCTTTGGGGAATACACACGTGATGCTATGTAACTGTCGTCTTCCCACCAACCCTAAAGTTTTTACGTCACCTGAGAGAAAAAAAGTTGCAAAGTTCGATTGTTAGAAACAGCATTTTTATGGAAGTCGTGGAAAAGTTTGAATATGTTATTTAACTTGTATAAACGGAATATTTTATTCAACATTATAATTTGAGGAATGAGAGTCAAGATCAGTATCAAGTCGTGAACATAAATAGAATGCTTTAATTCACTTATAAAAAAATATTATAATGGAAGTACACCGTAGCAAATAAACTATAGTTTGCATTTTCTACAGTACTTGTTTATCAGTTAATTTTATAATAGTTTTATGACCTGATCTCATTACCTTGGTAGTTAACAATCATAGCTATTTCCTGCGGAATACTAATTTGAAACAGAATCTCATCATCGATAGATCCTACCAAATCTTCCCATCCCTAAAAATCCTTTGTAACATCAAAACCCGCGGCACGTTTCGTCACAGCTCCATCACGACAACGCTTAGTCGTGTCCCAGCCATAACGAACAGCTTACAACTAAATTATCAGCCTTTCGAAATATTGTAGATGGACAAAAGATTGCAGGCTTTACGCTAGTACTCAAATTAGGATAAATTGTTGGGAGATCACGGTGTCTTTGTTCTCAATAGTGTTAAGTCATAACTGCTTTATGCTCATTAGTACTATGAACGTGACTATGTCTTATGGGGAATAATATTCTCTGGATTTTAATCATACCTTTCTTCTACTATTGCCTCTCTGACTGGAAAAGATTAGCTTTTTTGGCCTAGTGTACGCAAATTTATTTTAATTTTATTTTGAATGGTATGTCTTTATTTAATTTTATAATTATCATCTCTTAGTTTTTAACATTTTTGTCCTTGGCTGTTAGATTATACCTTATACATTTTTTCTTAATTTTTTTCTTACAATCCAACAGATTTCTCATGCAAGGTGAATCAAATTACCCCTATTCGCAATTTCTGGTTGTCAGAATTTCAGGCTTCTGACTACCCGTATCGGCTGTGTGATAGGTCTTCATTTGACAACCGGGACCGACAGTTTAACGTGCTCTCCAAGGCACGGAGGGGCTCGATATGCAATGATGATCACCCACCCGTAAACCGACCGTGGCTAGCGTAGCTTAACCTTGATTGATCGATCTGTGTTTCTGCTTTTACTTAGCCGCGAGCACTTGTTTATAGTGGTATATGTGGTAAATAAAAAAACAGCTAAATGTGTCCGAATACAAGGAAAAAGTCTTCTCACGCTTTTTTCTTTTAGTTTGCTAATAATACATTTTGTCTTTATTATAAGGAAAAATGTAGTTCGCTTTATTATTAAACACGTTTTTAGTTGTACTCTGAACAACTGCAGATTGGCTTTATTGTAACTATTCTATAAAATACTTAACCATACCGTATATTAATAATTTTCATCAAACACAGCCATATGAATTTATTGTTTACGTAACAATAAATTATGCTAAGTTCTCTATATTTATCTTTATCAGTTGAGGGGTTGAGCTCTTTTCGTGCCTCTATGGCCTTCCACGTCTCTGCACAAATCCAGTCCTACTAAACTCTACGTATTAGATTCACACTAGTACAATGGATACTTAAAGCCAATGCTATCTACCATTCTGCTAATCTCCTACCCTTGTCGGCTATCTCATTAACTCTGCAAGGGTCAAAGACCAAATACACAGTAACATATATTGTTACATCAACACACTAACTACGCCACATAAGTCTTAAGTACTTTAATTACGAGCTGTAGAAGAACTCACTTAGGACCGTGACGTCATTAGGAAGTTTAACACAGTCATGAGCGAAGCGATTTTGGCAAGCGTTTTTGCTGATCGCTTTAATTATTTTTTTAAGTAAATCAATCATCTTCGTAGTCTTTTCCCAATTACATTGGAGTCGGCTTCCAGTCAAACCGGATGAAGCTTAATACCAATATTTAAAATTAATAGTAATGTCAAAAATTAAAAAGAATATGCTTAGATGGTTTGGTCACGTTGAAAGGTACACTAAAAGTCGATAAAAAAAGTAAACAAGGCAAAAATAACGAAGGGGGACGTCCTAGAAGGATACACTGACCTTTCTGGTGATGTCCTCCAAAAAGGTCAGCTGCGTATTACTCACAACCGGCGCGTACGAATGTGGAAGAAGAACGTAGCAGGCGGAGATCCATAGTTTCTGTCTGCTCCAATTGAAAAAAATCCTGAGTTCATGTGTGTTTTAGAATTTATATGGAAATTTCTGGCACGCAGTAAGCAAGGCTGGTGGTTCTTAGCTGGATATTATTTCTCTATAATAATAATAACTAGCTCGGAACTCTCCAACGCAGACCAAGGGGAGGCGACTCTCATACAGAACAGGCACGAGCATTGATCACCACGCTAGTTCACCACGATTTCCGACTATTAAATTAAGGTTCCTTCCTCACTATGATTTTAGTGATGATTAAATTTTTTTGATTGATCGGGGTTTTCGTTCTGACTTTGATTTTGAGATTTCCTAGTTTTATTGGGGTTTTTTCTGTTACGAATATTATTTGAAATCGTCAATTACCACTTATAGGATAATAACGGCATCGCCCAAATATGTATTCATAACAGTACATCCCTGCCCAACTCACTGGCGAAAAAAGGCGTGGTTTTATATTATAAACTTATGGTGGAACGAGGTGTGGTGTTCCTCCATTGAAAAGGGAGGATCCTCCAACCAGGCGGCTGATATTGCCTGGCGGGCCACGGCCCAACGGTTAATGTCGGGAGGTCGTATATATACACACTCGTCGTCAAACTTTGATTGCGCGATGCAGAGTGTTGTGCGCGTAGTTACTATGTAGCGAGATAGATGTCGCTACAAACTCATATAATCATGGATTAGCTTACAGACAAAAATATGCATAATTTTATAAATATAAACGCTCACGTTATGTTGTTTTCTAAAAAAAAAGTTTTAAAGAATGGTCAGAGAAATACCTTTTATTTAACCTTCATTAATTCTTTTGTATGTTTGTTTTTGATAACATTTGCATGCACACTTTTAGAAACCAGTTAAAATTTAAAAACATGTTTTTTTTTAATCTTTTTTTTTTTGTATTTATGTTAAAGCTAATTAAGAAAAAAAGAAAGACAATAATTAATAGCACAATATTTGTCTTCTTGGTCTAGTGGTCCTAAGCGTGACTGTTGAGCATGAGGTCTTGGGTTCGATTTCCGTGTCGGGCAAAGTGTAATTGAGGTTTTCTGTTAGAAAATCTCTCAGTAGCAGTCCAGAGGTTTGAATTGTGCCCGGTAGATGGCAATAGGCTCACCTCCCATGACATTGGACTTAATATCAGCATTAGTGAAAAACTGCCTCGTTGGTCTAGTGGTCCCAAGCGCGACTGCTGAGCATGAGGTCTCGGGTTCGATTCCCGGGTCGGGCAAAGTGTTATTGAGTTTTTCCGTTAGAAATTTCTCAGTAGCAGCTCGGAGTTTGGAATTGTGCCCGGTAGATGGCAATAGGCTCACGACCTATTACATGGGACTTAATAACAGCATTGGTGAAATGTGGGTGTACAACTGTGTACACCTCTGCCTACCCCTTCGGGGAATACAGGCGTGATGCTATGTTATGTTATGTGAAATGTGAGTGCACGACTGTGTACATATCTGCCTACCCCTTCGGCTAATATAGGCGTGGTGCTATGTTATGTTACAATATTAGGATACTAATAAAAATAAAATGGTTTGTTAGAAAATCGAGATACTTACGTTTTCCTTCACCGTAAGTGGTGTCTAAGAGAAACATTCTATTGAACATAACAATTTATTATTAATTATTGTTCAACGATTATTACTCACTTGCATTCTTCGGGATTGCCCGACTAGTTTCGAACTCGAACGGAGCCTTTAGTCATGAGCTGAACTCGCGACTCAGCTCATGACTAAGGGCTCCGTTCATTAAGTATTTAAAATATCACAAAAGGTGGATTCCGACAAAAATAATGTATCTTATGTTTCTTCTGTAATATATTAGTTACTTTAATTACTGCTGAGCGTGAGTCCTGGATTCAATCGCGGGTCTGGCGAAGTGAAATTGGTATGCTTTTTTTTTTGTTAAAAAATTCTCAGTAATAGGTCTGTAATTAAAATTATCAAAAAACTATCCCCGGAATGTACTACAAAGTGTACATTAATTCGGTTGGCAACCGAGATAGCGAATAGGTACGCTGGTCCAAAAGTCAAGCGATTCAAAGGTATTTATTGCGTGTTAATTCCTGTTAGTATATAGGTATATACTAACAGGTAGGTACCCAGATCAACAAAATCCGCCGACCACATCACGCTCTCCTCCGTCCCGATGATAGGATCACTGTAGCTCAAGAGTCTAACAGACACAAAAGCACACTCCGGCGCGCTCGACCGCCTCGTTATAGACCTCGCCGCATCCGTCGCGAAATATTTGATCATGTCCGCCCCGACCCTTGCTCGAGCCGGCCCGCGCCGAGCCAGTAGCTTTAAACTCGTCTCTTAATAATAAGGTAACCGATAAGATCCAGCATCCAGCTAGTCCCTAGTTGCCCCCCAGCAACGCCCTCAGCCGAGGCTCGTGTCCCGTAGGGGACGCCCTTAGTGCTGTGTTGCCTAGTTTGTAGTTTATAAAAATATGCTCTGGCTGGAGGCAACAAAATGCCTCGCATTAGCTGTTGTCCGGTTACGCAGAACAAAGCCCTACGGATTAACTGCAAGAGGCCACTTCTAAAATAATAATATTAGTATCTATATAGTAATTATTTTGTAATCTTGGTTCACGTTATATAATTCACCATGTTAATTACCAAGTTTCTATGACTCGGCTATACCCACCATGGCTCATTAACAACAACCATTAAGGGTTAATTGCACCAAAGACAAATAGTTAAGGGTAACCGTCAGTTGTTTTATGTTTTGGCTTGCCCAAATGACGTTTGAACTTGCTTTTGTTTAATTAAATTAGAGTAATACTAGCTGATGCCTACGGCTTGGCCCGCGTGGATGTCGGTTATCGCGACCAAAAGTTATCATGAAATTTTGATCCCGTTCCCGCTTTATAATTGCCCATTTTTTAAGTATTAAAATGGATATAGTATGTTATACTTAAGAGATAGACATATACCATCGCAGACTGTTCTGTAGACCTATATAAGATACACAATTCTACCATATATCATTTTGTTATATCTCAAAGGGAGCGTTTCCGTTGAAAGCTCCCTTAAATGGCTTATTTTTTTCCGACACTTCCAACAAATATCATGTTGCGTAGTTTTAAAGATCTAAGCATACATACGGACAGACAGAAAGCGGGAAACGATTTTATTTTATACTATGTAGTGATTGATAGAAAATGTATAACTATAGGCTTACTCTTAAAAATAATTCCCCTCGATTGACATTGGAAATATATCAGTTCGTACTTTTAAATGCCAAAATGTCTAAAAAATTATTAGAGATTCGGGATAATATGAAGACAACATGCTTTTTTGAGGCAACTGTAATGTAGGTAAATTTATTTTAAAATTACTCGTTGATTTCAGGCGTCTATTTATTATTGGATTTGGTATTAGTTTCAAGATCGGTTATAACGTATTTGTTTTAAAATAAAGAATTGACCCACACTTGTACTAGATAGAAAAAAGTGTAAGGATATAAAAAAAAGCAGGCCTGCCATGTGTGCTTATTTTTTATTACATACCTTTTTGTATACGCTATAGCCACTATATTAAAAAAAAAAAACTTACTAGTTAGCCTATATTACCCGGGACAATGTAAGGATTCTAACGATACCCCATACATCTAAATCGGTTCAACCTTTTAGAAGTTATGGTGGAATAAGGAAACTCACAGACACACATAATACTTACATACATGCATAATTATGAACGTGAAAAACATAACAGTCCTTTTTTGGGCAGTCGTGTAAGAAAGGTTCTTTACGTCGAAACCGAATATGAATTTAGTTTACTATTTGAGAAATTCGAACCACGCGTTTTTTTTTTTTCACTACTTAATTCACAAAATTAGAGACTACTAATTTCTCTGTAGGCCAAATAATGTCAAATGCGAAACGATTATTTAATAAAATAAAAGGTTGTTCGCATAATATGAACTAAATTATCACATTTCTTGTAATGCTATTGAATATCATTAACATTCAGTTGATAAAAGTTTTCGGTATTATGTTATTATTTTACAATCTGTTACGTGCATACAGATTGCAAAAATAGAATGCATGATGTTTTAATATTGAATGGAAAAATAATACGGTCGTGAGAAGGATTCGAACCTGCGCGTCCCGGATAAATACTACAGGCGCTCTAACCACTAAGCCATCTCGACCTCTGCTCACCACCGCGAATACTTCATCCATATTTTAACACGGTTTATATTGGTGACGTCATTGCTATCTATTCAGTCCCTATACAAATGACCGAACCGACACGACTAACTTTGCAGTCAATACAATGTCGTAAAGATGCAATTACTTTAACAATTGAAGATAAATCTTTGAAAAGCATTAACGCATGCTTAGCGAACTATAAAGTTACAATATTAAATGGAAAAAGAATACGGTCGCGAACAGGTTTCGAACCTGCGCCTCTCGGATAAATACTCCAGGCGCTCTGACCACTAAGCCATCTCGACCTCTGCTCACCACCGCGAATTCTTCTTTCATATTTTAACACGTCTGATGGCGACGTCATTGCAATCAATTCAGTATCTATACAGGTGACCGAACCGACACGACCAACTTTGCAGTTAATACAACCGTATTCTTTTTCCATTTAATATTGTAACTTTATAAAATCTATCATTTATCTCAAGTTTTGCAAAGAATAACTTTATATTTTTTAAATTGGAAAATAATACAAATAAATAAAATTGAAGTTTCTAAGGTCATACAGTTGTTTGTACGATACCTATGCCTAAAACAGTTTTTTTTTGTCTGTAACTCTGTTTGTCTGTTTGTTTCGGCTAATCTTCGAGACGGCTGGACCGATCCTGATAATATTTTATTGCCAGGCAGCTGACTATAGGAGTAACTTAGGTTAATTATATTATAATTATACGCGGGTGACACCACGGGGCATAGCTAGTTCATAATAAATCTGTTCTTGGCGCAGCCAGTTCAGTTGACACAATATACAAATATTGTAACTGTACATTAAAAAGATGGTGAGGATGGTAATAAATTAATGTCACCAATATCATATCCTATATGTCCCTTTACTAACGATAGTTTATAATTTATTATTGTAATTACTAACACGCTGGATCTTAGTCATCTGAATAAAAAGATTATATATATATTACTAATCTATTTTCGATATTATCATTTAATTTACGATTACAAAGACTCGCCCATCCTTCAAATCACCTCACAGAAATACAGCTCAATATACAAAAATGCACCGTAGTATTTTCGGGCTTGTTTCTTGATTTGATTGAACCAGTAGCAGACATAGAGAGAGAGAAAAATAATATCGTTGGTTGAATATACCTTAGTAACAAAAATCATATTTATAAAAAAAAAAGTGGTTATTTTATACGCCGGACCCAATTTACGATTCCGGCAACGTGAAATTAAAATTATAAATTGCTTTGATGACGCAACTGGGCAACGGGAATTCAGGAACTCTCCCGGGAAAAACAAAAAACGGAACGGTCAACTTTTATCGCAAACAAAGTCGCGGGCATCGCCTAGTTTATAACGCTGTTTGCATAACTATACCATATCTCTTTGGCCTTTTAAAGACCATATAATTATGTTATCAACGTTCTTTTATTCCTTTCTTATAAAAAAGTTTTGTTTATATATTCGTTTTTGTTCGCTTAATGAGAAATTATAAAATGGCGTTCTAGCGAAATGCTTTAACATTTTAGAAAGGTTATAAGTAGGTTATAGAATTATTTAAATGTGTGTTTTAGGCTTCTTACTTATAGTAAATAAGGGTATTTGATCGTGTCGTAAAGGCACGTTATGAAAGTTATGTCTTTTTGGAACAAACCAAGTTTGAAGACTGATGTAATACATTTATTTTTAAACCTTAAGCTGTTGCGTCAGTCATTAGCAGACACAATAGATTTTTATTGTTACAACGTACAGATCTGTACGTTACTGAGCCGAAAGGTACTTTCCGCAGAATATATCTGCCCAGATGGTATATATGTCGCAGGCAATTTGTATGATACCGCCGTTTATATACGGCGTCGTCAGTTTAAAAACGCTCGCAGTTATGTAATATGCCGAAGGCAAATCGAGCGAAGCGAACTCGGGAACCCCGTGCACCCTGACATGGACGGGTTAGGTTCGAAGGGGTTTGTCATCCCCTTCGTGTTTAGGTTCTTTGCGAACTTATAGGCACGGAAATAGGAGCCCCGCTTCTAAAGCTGCTAAGGGGCGGAATCATACAAATTGCCTGCGATATATATCATATAAACTAGGAAAAACCATGCCACACATTTTTGAAAATGGGATGATGATGAATATATACAATGACATAGTCTTTTAAATAAATGAAAAAAAATTCAGTGTCACTGACATTTAAATTCTTGATTGAAATTTTTTTCTTCATTCTTATTAATGATACATCTGTCATGCTTAAACTAATTCTGATAGATACCTACTGTTTACTGCCACAACTGGGTAAGATCTTTTACATATATTTAATTTCAAATCCAATAAACATATTAATATATTTAGTGGTCCGTAGCGCGACTACTGAGCAGGAGGTCTCGGGTTCGATTCCCGGGTCGGGCAAAGTGTTATTGAGTTTTTCTGTTAGGAAATTCTCAGTAGCAGCCCGGAGTTTGGAAATGTGCCCGGTTGATGGCAATAGGCTCACCACATGGGACTTAATAACAGCATTGGTGAAATGTGGGTGTACAATTGTGTACACCTCTGCCTACCCCTTCGGGGAATACAGGTAACATAGCATATGTTATGATGCTATGTTATAAATTAACTCTTCGATTGGGAGAAGTATCTACAAATTTGTTCTTCATAACAATAAAAATCTATTGTGTCTGGAATTAGCGAGCTAACAAATTAAAGCAAATCCCCAGACACATTAAACGGAATAGATACATATATATAACAACCTACTAAATACAATCTAATCTTATGTAGTCCACACCATAAAAGTTAAAACGCCAATATAACCACTTAAAAACAATTCCAAAACTATCTACGACGCAGTTTGGTGTTACATGTAATATTCCATTTTTAGACCAAATAAATCTACTAAAACCTCCCACTTATGTTTTAAAATAATAAAATTACTGACTCATAGTGATGCTACTTCGACCTTGACATTTTGAATAAAGGTTAGTCGATAGATTTGTCCGTTTCTATGTAAATGATATCATTTTGTGTTCCTTGTTTTTTGCTGGATGCTAACAAAATGTGTCTTTCTAATGTTTTTGTTTATGCTAAGAAGTTTGGGGACTTAATTTAATTTTGGGTGGTATGATCGCTAAGTGATGAAGCCCTTCAAATATTAAATATAAAAAAAGACTTAATTTTCGTGATAATGTGAAATTATCTGAGGATATCTGTTGGGTTGGTTCTGTGGTAGACAATAATGAAGCTAATATCTATTTGTAACGAGATGAGACGATATCTCCACTACTATTGATAAACGTAATACGTACACAGCTTTGGTCTAGTGGTCGCAAGCGCGACTGCTAAGCATGAGGTCTCGGGTTCGATTCCCGGGTCGGGCAAATGGTTATTGAGTTTTTCTGTTAGAAAATTCTCAGTAGCAGCCCGGAGTTTGGAAATGTGCCCGGTAGATGGCAATAGGCTCACCACCTATTACATGAGACTTAATAACAGCATTGGTGAAATGTGGGTGTACAACTGTGTACATCTCTGCCTACCCCTTCGGGGAATACAGGCGTGATGCTATGTTATGTTATGTTTTTACACAGCTTTGGCAGTTTGTTCTTGTGTATTTTTGACATTTGGCCATGTTCTTTACTGTTCTTTAAGGTTAAAGTTCTTTAAGGTTTCTGTTTTTAAAGTTAGGGTCGGGTGGACACAGCTATGAATCCCAAAATCCCACTAAAGGTTGGTCAAGGATTGCGTAGTTTTAGTCGGTAGGAGTCTGGCATGACATCGACGTGAATTTACACACAAAAAAAATTGTTCAATATTTATCAGCCCTACAACAATAGTAATAAGTCACAACTAAGTGTACCTAAGTCAACTCTATTTACTGCGGATTAATTAGATTTTCCAAATTTTTTTTTTTTGCTTTTACCGTCCAATTGTACGTACTTGAAATAATAATTAAGGACCGTCGAATCCTGTCGACAAGCCAATAAGGTCGTGTGATCAAATGTTGAACGTCGACATACCGAACAATTGCGCAGACTTCAATCAGCAGCGCGCTCAAACATTGACTGAGCAAGACATGGTGTGTGGTGTCAGTGATAGATAATAGCGGAATGGAATGATTGCAATTTATTTTTCTTTTAGTTTTATTTATTTATTTTCTTATGGCCGACAGAAACTCTAGTTCCGTATCCCTGATATGAACACACTAAACACTTCCTTCACCTCTGAGCTTTCCATGAAAACTGTGTGAGATCTTTTCCTTACTCAGTAAGAAAAAGATCCACCGATATGATTGGTTAATTTTCATAGCCTCGTACAACACAGCTCTGGTGCAAAAGGCTAAGCAGAGCGAGATTTTTGTACATACAATGGGAGTGTGAGTGGTGCGCAAGGGATAATCTGGAAAGGATGTGTTAGAGGAATGCGAGAAAGGGAGGTAAAAGCACATGAAGCACATAGCTTCGTCACTCAGATTGTGGAAAACTCACTCTCTGTCTTTTGACATTGTAAGAGATGAATTACAAGTAACAGATAGTTAATTTCTTCATTAATTATATAGATATCAAGATTTAAGTTTCCTTTATTATTTGTTCCACAAAATCTTTTCGAAATATTCTCATTTTTGTTCGGCTTCTGAAACTCCTCGCTCTCAAACACACTGCACCTTTAGCTTTTACATTGATTACTATGTGGAATTACTTGCAAGTGAACACGAACAGATTGGGAACTCAATGTTAGGTCAATTTCACGCAGTTGTAAAGTCTTTTAGACATTTTTAGGGAGAGAGTTTTCGAATCTAATCTTTTAGCTTATAACAGAGAAGATTTTGAAATTGGTTAACATTTGGGCACTTACTTTGTTTTCAGTGGTGATTGTTTTCAATAAGACGGAGGAAAATAGAATCGTCTATTTTTTGGCTATAATTTCAAAATTTGTCTATCGAACGATATCGAACTGCCTCGTTGGTCTAAAGCTGAAGCTAAAGCAGCAGTCGCGCTTGGGACTAGCGCAACTGCTGAGCGTTAGGTCTCAGGTTAGATTCCCAAGTTGGCCAAAGTGTTATTTTGTGTGTGATTGTGTGGTGTGTAGTGATTGCCTAGTTTCGAACGCTTGCAACATCGCTCCGAGCTCAGTTCATGGCTAAGGGCTCCGTTAGCTACACTAGTCGGGCAATCCCGAAAAATACACGTGAGTAGTAACCGCTGAACATTACTTAAACTAATATGTGTCACGAAAGTTTATACAGGACTATCTGACCCTCGCAACTTTCCCTGCGTCACCTAAGCCTGCTCGGCGCGTATTGATTGTAGCGTGATGTTATATTGCCTATAGCCTTCCTCGATAAATTTCGAAATAGTAGTTGCTGTGATTACCATGCTCAACCAAACAAATAAACTCTTCATAAATATTAGTATAGATTAAAATAGTTTATTCTGTAAATGTCATTTTATATTTTATATAGTTGGCACTGTCAAGTTTGTGATTTACAAAATCCAATCAAATAGTTATTATATACTGATCCCCTTCGATTACTTTTACCTTACAATAATGTATTATAAATATTATCGTAAAAGTAATTACCGGTTTACAAACAGCCACAAATAATTACACATTGAGTAAGAAACTCCACAAGAAATTACACACTGAGTTCCGCACGGAAATGGTTGTATATAAGGAAATCCAGTTACGTATATGAAGTGTATGTAAGATATATATAAATATAGCTATGTACTTACATAGTGACCGGTTGACACAATTATGTAACAAGTGGATCCAAGCGCGACTGCTGAGTATGAGGTCCCGGGTCGGATTCCCGGGTCGGGCGAAGTGTGATTGAGTTTTTCTGTTAGGGAATTCTCAGTTACAGCCCGGAGTTTGGTCTTGTGCCCGGTGAATAGCAATAAGCTCAGTACGTATTACATGGTATTTGATAACAGCATTTGGTTTACAATTGTGTTCACCTCTGCCTACCCCTTTGAAGAATGCAGGTGACTGCCACGTTGATTTTACAAAGCTTAAATTAATAATACATTTTCTTTTTCTATTCTGAAGGATCTATGCTCTTATTGGATTAACGTACTTAGCATTACGCCTGTACTCCCTGAAGTGGTGGACAGAGGTATACACAGTTCAATAACCACTTTAAACCAATGCTGTTATTTAATCCTATATAAAAGGTGGTGAGCTTATTGCCATCTACCGGGCACTGTTCCAAATTCCAGGCTGCTACTGAGACTTTCCTAACAGAAAAACTCAATAACACTTTGCCCGACCCGAGAATCGAACCCAGGTCTTCACACTCAGCAGTCGCGCTTGGGATTACTAGACCAACGAGGCAGTCTTAATCGAAGGTTCTTGTAAATCCATTGACGTTATCGTATGGTTGATGAACAACCTATTGTCAGAGTTCTATCCACCCGTAGGCCTCTGACATGGCTTTACACAACATCGAGACATCTCTCATCAGTGCTGGATCCCTCACAATGTTCTCCTTCAAAGTGATAATTAATTTTATAATAAAACAACTTTTAACCGGATTAATCGCGTGTATTATTGGTTTGTTTTTCCTGACGTTTCGAACACTTTGCAGCGTTCGTGGTCGCAGGAGGAGCGCTATTAATCCGGTCAAAAGTTGTTTTATTATAATGTATAGTGATCGCGAAAACCTAAGATATGATAATTAATTTCTTTAGTTATTTTATTCTTTATATACAATGAAACGAAAATTATGATTGATTGCTTACAAATATCGCGTGCAGGCTTTCCACAAAAACTTGACTAAAAACCTGCATAGCGTGGCTTACTGGTACTCTTGTGCAACAGTCCTAATAACCATAAGTGCGTTTAATTCTCGTAATCACGCCATTTTAGTTACTCACAGGGCTTAAAAATAATAGAATAATTACATACGATATAAGAATTTAAAAAAATGATTGTGATTCTTAAAATCTGCCTTGCGTTTTCCCAATAACATTAGGGTCGGCTTCCATTCAAACCCCACGCAGCTTAATACCAGTATTTTACATGGAGCGTCTGCCTATCTGACCTGCACAACCCAGTTACTGGGTAACACGATATCTCGTGGTATGACTGGTTGTCAGACTTTCAGGTCTCTGACTACCCGTAACGGCTGTCATAGATCTTAATTTGACAACCGGGACCAACAACTTAACGTGCCCTCCGAGGCACGGAGGCACCATTCATAGACTGACCGTGGCAAGCGCAGCTTTACCTCGATCGATCGATCTGTGCAGCTATTACTTAACCACGAGCCCCTTGTGGCAATCAATAAGTTAATTTTTATTTTCTGCCTTTATCGCAATATTATAATAATGATTACCTACTCATAATATTCAATGGCTGAAGAAGTCTCCCTCTAAAATGATGCATGATAATATACTACCAACCTTCTTCTTTATATCGTGTGGTTGATGAACAACCTAGTGTCAGAGTTTAAACGACCCGTAGACCTCTGATATGGCTTTACTCACCATCGAGAACATCAAAAAATCATATCAAAATATTTTTTATTTTAGGAAAACGTTAATTGAACAATGAATTTTTTATTTATTTATTTATTTTAAACCTTAAACTATCATTACAGGGTTTACCCTAATGCGACAGCTAAGAACTTAAACTAAACAAAAATTATAACACATTATTAAAATCTAGGTACCTACATTATTTACAAAAATACATAATTAAAATAAAGTTTAAATTAAATATCATTCTGCTTATAACATAATAAAAATAGTAACACCTTTGCGAATTCACTGAAACAACATGTAAATACATCAATTTTGTTTGAAGCCTCCTTTTAGGGAATCAAATGCCTGTGTTAGAAGACTCCGCTCTTCCATAACATATAATTATATTAACTAGCATAAATTTATGAAGAAGTTATTACTTTTGACTGTCCTGTTGGTCTAGTGGTTAGTAGCCCTGACTGCTATGCCGGAGGTCGTGGGTTCGATTCCCACTCAGGACAAATGTTTGTGTGATGAGCACGATCATTTGTTCTGTGTCTGGGTGTAATTTATCTATAATATGTATGCATTTAGAAATATATAAGTATGTTTATCAGTTGTCTAGTACTCATAACACAAGCTCTGCTTAGCTTGAGACTAGACGGCGTTGTGTGATAGTTGTGGAATATTATTATTATTATTATATTTTAAGGAAAAAAGACCAGCAGACCAAGTTCAGATAAGCAGTCACTCCATATAAAATACTGATATTAAGCCGCATCCGGTTTGGCTGGAAGCCGACCCCAATGTAATTTGGAAAATGCTTTAGATTGATGGGTATGAAACACCAGCACGCTACCTGTACAAAAGGAACATCATTGTCCAAAAGCTCAGCTGTATTCCCCTCGTATGAAAGGACAAACATAAAAATATGATTACAACCTTCTATTAAATATGTTTTCATTCACAACACGCGAACTAAACCACAAGTATAACGAATATGACCTCAAGGCTCTTGACCTTACGTGGAATATTTCACGATATTGTTGGGTCATATCGAACACGGAGTTAAAACACGCAAGATCTGTTGTTTCCGGACTCTAAAAATATAAATAGGTACTTCCTTTTTACACGGCTGCCAAAAAAAGGAGTGTTATATGTGTTTGTGAGTTTTTTTATTCCACTATAACTATTAAACGCCTGAACGGATTTAGATGTACTTTTGGGGTTTCATTGCAGTCAGTACTGTCAAACATTTTCTTATAGATTCCCCGACTGCGATGAGAATTCTCAAGTAGGTACCTTGTTTTTAAATTAATACTAAATACTCATCCCGACCGTATTCGGTCACGGCGGCCTATCTGTGTGCACTAGTGTATGCGCAAACACAGGTGCACTCCCCCTTCCTTCACTCTCATAGTGTGATGGGACGGCAATCCGACACGACCAGAGAGAGATCAGGTGCAGGACCGACGGCTTTACGTGCCCTCCGAAGCACGAGGGTATCACACAACCAACTTCCTGACTCCGGGCTGCTACAGAAAATTTGCGCGACTGCTGAGCATAGGGTCTTGGGTTCGATTCCCGGGTCGGGCAAAGTGTTATTGAGCTTCCTATTAGGAATTTCTAGATGTAGGTATATGGCAGTAGGCTGACCACCTAATACATGGGACTTAATAATAGCATTGGTGAAATGTGGGTGTACAATTGTGTACACCTCTGCCTACCCCTTCGAGGAATACAGGCGTTATGTGTGTAAGAGTGCACGTTAATCAATTATAAAATAGTATTCGCGTTATTCTAGAACTTGCATCAGTTTTTGTCGTTATGACCAAAGGCTAAAGATGTTTTTAAAAGCTCCTAGTTGCGCTTCAAAGTGTGTTATGAATCAATGTGAAATGTTCAAAATCAAATCGATTTAAAATCGATGACATAAATGCCTTATCTATAATGAAGTAAAATGTGCTGATGTGTTTCTTAGCTAGGTAACTTAGCAACAAACAAAACAATCAGTATTATTTATGATCATTGTAATTTTACTTGTAGAATAATTAACACTTAAAATACTTAATTCATGTAATAAATAAAAAGTTACTTCAAATAACACATACTACATAATCAAGGCCTTTAAACAAATAATTGACATGATAAAATTCCAAAACTTTACTAAAACATTATAATAAAACAACTTTTAACCGTATTAATCGCGTGTATTATTGATTTTTGTTTTTCCTGACGTTTCGAACACTTTGCAGCGTTCGTAGTCGCAGGAGGACTCCAGGAATACACGCGATTAATCCGGTTAAGAGTTGTTTTATTATAATGTGTAGTGATCGCGAAAACCTAAGATATTACGAAAACAAATACACATTTTTGATACACTTCTTTCTTTATTTGCTAACCATACAAAGTGCACACTGCGGCCACTGGCGGCCACACAGAATGTGGGCCACGGTCGCGACTCCGTAAATTATACATGCGAAAAAATACTTTATTAATTGCAACACAGCCACTTATCATGCTTCTGCTGACCGTACTTGTGTGGTGTTTATGTAGTTTACCCCTGTTTTTTGTTTACATTTTATGTAAGCGGTGTAATAGTTGTGTTATAGTTGAGAATTCACGCTTCTTCTCGCATTAGGAGTAGTCAGGGTTCGTGGTGATAAACCCCGGATAAATAAAGACTACTGTGCGTTTCAGTCATAGTATCCAACTATAAATATGTTTATAAAATAAATTATTAAGTCTCGTTAGTTTAGTCGAAAGTGGTCTTGGGTTTGATTTCCGGGTTGGGAAAGTGTTATTAAGTGTTTCTGTTAAGAAATTCTAAATAGCATCCCGGAGTTTGGAACTGCGCCTGGTTGATGGTCTCACCATCTATCTATAAGTACCCACATGGGATTTAATAACAGCATCGGTGAAATGTGGGTATACAATCTCAATACTTCTCTAATTAACCCCTCGCGTCTACAAGCGTGACGCATATTTCAAAAATTCGGCTGCTATATTTAGAGAATTTCTTCATGACTAACCTAACCTCACCGAAAACTCCAGTAACACTGAGCAGGATGGGAATCGAACCCAAGACCTCCTCCTCAGCAGACGCACTTGAAACCACTAAATCAACGAGGCAGTTAAAAGAGAAAAAACTGAAATAACAGCGAATATTAAGAGGCTCTATATTAAAACAGTGAAGGAAAATCGCGTAAAAAAGGTTCGCATTCCGTCCGAATAAATAAATATTATTCGCTATCCCGAATAAATATTATGTTACGACTAAATTTATTGGCCACATAAATTATTGCGTTAAGTAATATTGGTGTTCTGTTATAATATATTGTCTAGTGACTGCAATGAATTGTAAGGAAATGGGCGTTGTTTTGGAATTTTCGGACGGAAGCTAAAATACACTCTATTTAAGGCAAAATTTAGTGTTATAATTGCTGATACCAGTGAGGGGCTCGTGGCTAAATAACAGCTGCATAAATCGATCGATCGAGCTGCGCTGGCCACGGTCGGTCTGTTGTGACCAACATTTCATACCGAGACCACTCCGTGCCTTGGAGAGCACGTTAAGCCGTCGGACCCAGTACTCAAATTAAGATCTATGACAGCCGTTACGGGTAGTCAAAGGCCAGAGAGTCTGACAACCAGTCATACTACGAGATATCGTGTTACCCAGTAACTGGGTTGTGGAGGTTAGATAGGCAGTCGCTCCATGTATAATACTGGTATTAAGCTGCATCCGCCATCTACCGAATACTACCGATATTACCGAATTTTATAACAGAACAACTCAATTATATTTTGCACGACCTGGGAATCGCGCCCAAGAACTTTTACCCACCATTCGCGCTTGGGACCACTAGACCAACGAAGCAACTAATAAATTGGAATAATTATTATGTTTAATAAAGATAAAACAAATATAATAACATTTTTGATAGCACAAATGTTTTCTCAGGCGCCATGATGAAGCTATTACTTTAATTATGAATAAAGTGTTTTAGGTATCAAAGCTATATTTATATAAAAGAGGAAAATCATATGGAATTTATGATTTTAATAATATTTTGTAACATTTTTACCTGCTTAGTTCAAAAATAAAAAATCATGAAAATATTTGCATTTTAACAACAAAGTTTTGGAAAGTTATCCATATCTGTGTTCGCATTGCCAATAAAAAAAAAATCTAGTTTGAGAAATACCAAATTGTGACTCATATATGTAAATACGTACTATAGTAAAATTTTATAACCTAACTTTTGCATGCACAGTGCTCCAAACATAAAAATTTAGTGCCAAAATAAAATGAAATATGAATTCTTAAGACGTCCGCAATGTTACAGTTAAGCGTGGCACACAGCCAGTCTACATTTAGATATTTAAATGAGATTATATACTGTTATATGTACAATGTTGGCATGTACTAGGATTTTGAATATGTAACAATGTATGAACTGAACTTAAAGATTTTTGGTTAGCTTTATTTGAGATTACTCATATTTTTATTTGAGCTGATGCTTGGTGTACAAATGGTTTAAGGTCCAAAAGACGGCCTTTGGGCCTTACCATCTGTCCTAATTATCATTTTATTAACTCCCCTAGCCGTGCAATAGACGGGCATGTAACTCAGTTATTTATCTGCACAAAATTTTCAAAGATCTCGCATTCCTGCTTACCCCGTCAGCTACAACAAGTCAGTTGGTCTCGAAACAGGCGCGAACCGAGGCTAACAAGATCATCGGACGTTCACTACGAATCCTTTCACAAGCATACCTTATAAAACCTTCGTGATATATGAAACTATGTACAATGTTTAACGTCTAGACTTATTAGGGTTATGATTCATGGGATGTATATGCTTGTTTCTATAGCGTAATTCTAGACAATACAAATTGTGATGACGTCACACGCGAGTACCGCCCCGACACTTGCTCGAGCCGGCCCGCGCCGAGCCAGTAGCTTTAAATTCGTCCGTTAATAATAAGGAAACTGATCCGATCCAGCTAGTCCCTAGTTGTCCCCCCAGTAACGCCCTATGCCGAGGCTCGTGCCCCTTAGCGCTGTTGCTTAGTTTGTAGTAATTTAAAATATGGTCTGGTTAAAGGCATCAAACCGTCGCCTTAGATATTGTCCAGTTACGCAGACAAACCCCCTCTGGGTTTCTGCAAGAGGCCATTCAATCTTATGGCTCGCTGATTACCACACACAATAGATTTTTATTGCTATGAAGTATAATTTTTTACTTTTTCCATCCGAAGAGTTAAAAAAAGACACACTGCCATAGAAAGTTTACTCTAATCTGACATAAATTGTCTTGTTGTTGACAAAAAAACACACAAACTATATTAATTATAACAAAGATTACTGCTTAATTGATCTGGTGAGTCCGGTGAGGTCTTGACTTCGTTTCAATGCTAAAGGTTTTTTCTGTAAGGATAAAACTTTGTGGCATCCCTGACTCTGGAGCTGTGCCCACCGTTGTCAAAAGGCTTTCTACCTATTACATAAAACTTAAGAACGACATTCGTGTACAACTGTAGACAGCTCTGCCTTCCCTATGGGATAAAACAAAAATCCAAAATTAAGTTAATAGTGGTCGTTTTAAAAACGATTTCCCAAAATCTCCTCATCATTTATCAGACAAAACAACAATGAAACCATTGAGGGAAACACATAGCCTTTGTAATAAGTTTATTCAGAATTCCTCTATTAAATAAGATATTGTTTTTCGTCTACTTCGGATAACTACACCATTTCTTCTTTTGAAATCAAATGAAGCTTTCTTCCTCCAGGAATCTATAGTCGGCTGACTTACTCGAATACCAACAAAGGAAAAAGAAACTTTAACAAAGCAATACCAGCACAACATCGGCTTCTATACATTTCATAACGAAACAACCCTGAAGTTAAACAACAGAGGAATCATTAACAAGACTCCTTCATTGAATAGATTCCACGATCAAAAACAATTGAATCCTGTACTTCCAATAAAACAATACGCGATAAAGATTTCTATAAACGCAAGTATACAATGTACAGTCGAGAAAATAGAACCATGTACCGGGTCTAGACGTGTGTGTGAATGTGAGACTTGTAGCTGTAAAGATATTCATGATGCAGACGAGAAGTTTAGTGTGCAACGTTTAAAAAAACTATGAAATTGACAATGTACCTACTGCAAATGTGGTACATTGTGCACTACAGGTGTGCTTGACGAAACTGGACAGCACTAGTTATCTATACTATAATATTTATAATAAAATTGCTATTATTAGTAGAAACCATTTATTCAATGCAAGGATTCAACGAAGAATGACAAGCAAAAGGACAAAACAATATAAAAACCATAAAAAACGATAACATAAATATTTGAAATTTTGCAACAGATTTAATACGTAAACTTCTTAGAATTATTGTCTATTGTAATATTTCAAGTTAATTTCGACCACGCATCATTGGAATGCCAATTTAAAATTAGAGATATGATGGGTAACGATTCCATTTCCTCGACTGTACATATAATAAACCTCCACATCACTCATTGTCCTTGCTACATTTAGAGAGGAACAGAAACCTTTCGAAAATTCCTTTACTCGATACTTTGAAGCCTTGTTATATAGAAAAACACTATCTTAATAGTATCTGCATTTGTTGTTTAGATACATTGTGTCTAGATTGAACTTTAAGAGTATTAATTTTGCAGTGGACTGAGAATTCCTTAGATACGTTAGATATAACTCGAATGTCAGTCATTGTCGGCAAGGCGTGATCTTCTGTATTTGTAATGGTTTATAACTTGTTTATTTGTTTAAATGCATGCACGCAGATGATATTTAATGGAACTGCATTTTATTGATTTGGGGAACTTATTCAATTTTAGTTACTGCCAGTTAATAGATCTAATAATATAACTGTACTGTTAAGTTGAAGGTCGCAATGATATCAAAGGCACGCTCCACCAACTTTTTGCAATCATGTGCATAATATCGTTACAGGAAAGATAAAATTACTGAACTACCAAAGAAATTTTATAATTGGCGGTTTATTATTTTTGCATTTCCTTGAACATTTTAAATTAATTATGAATTCGTATATAACGGTGAAGGAAAAGATCACGATAAAACAAGCGAACATTTTTTTTGGTGTGTAGAAAATGCGTAAGTGATGTTCTTGATTTACCTAGAGGTCACCCATCTGTGTAGTGTCCGCGGCAAGCGTTGCTTAAACTCAACGATTAGGGGGACTTGCTCTTGAAAATAATTCCACTGGATTGACATTGGAAACATGTCAATTCGTTTTAAATGCCGAAATGTCTAAAAAGATATTATAGATTTGGGATATTATGAAGACAACATGCTTTAAAATTGAGGCAACTGTAAAGTAGATAAATTTATTTTAAAATTGCGTGTTGTTTTAAGGCATCTATTTAATATTGGAATTGGATTGAAATTGGTATTAGTTTCAAGAGTTACCCCACTGATCAGAGGTTGCAACTGACTATGAGTGTGTCAATGTAATACTAAGCCATGATATTTTTGTTACAGAACTGCGCGAAGCCTTCGAAGCTGAAGCTCAAGAAGTGAAGAAACCTCGTCTGCTGCTTACTGCCGCTGTGCCTGTCGGTCCTGACAACATTAAGAGTGGATACGATGTGCCTGCTGTTGCTAGGTTGGTGAACTTCATACTTTTTACTATAGTAAACATATGGAAGGACAGGGGAGAATGGAAGAGAAAACCATATTGCTCCAACCCCAAATAACTTTGGAAGAGGGCAGATAGAAGAAGTGAACTTTAGGACCGCAATTTTTTTGTCGCAGATTTTGGTTTGACCAGTCGTGTTGGGTGTTCTTTTACTTTAATTGAGATACATTGAAAAAGATACGTTTGAAACTAATCCAATGAAACATGAAAGTCTGGTATATTTTTGCTAATAATAAGAAAGAAAGAAAGCATTTATTTCAGTCTCGTGGACGAACTTACAGATTTTACTATAGCAGAAAAAAAAGAATATAAAGATTAAAAATACAAGTCTTATTAAAACACATGCGCAAAACCAAAAAGCCCCTATTTCACCATAAAGCGGCAA
This sequence comes from Xylocampa areola, assembly GCA_935421205.1. Lineage (NCBI taxonomy): Eukaryota > Metazoa > Arthropoda > Insecta > Lepidoptera > Noctuidae > Xylocampa > Xylocampa areola. Next base: position 19,007,550 of record OW285205.1, on the reverse strand, counting down.
CATCGAGATCTTGCCGCGCTGATTTTCAAATAGGTCCTAAAATATAATATCTCACGAGGACAATCATTAATATTAAAATAAGGGATAATAATATTCTTTTTCCATTTAATATTGTAACTTTAGGTACAGGTCTATTTGTTATAAACAACCCTCCAATGTTAATGTATTTCGTGAAACAGAACCACAAACGGTCCACACAAATGTCGTTATTAATCCTAAAGAGTTTGTCCATTTAATACCCTAGAATATAATTTCGCAAAACATCCACTTGCCTCTATAATTTATAAAATGTTTTGTACCCTTAACATTAACTTGAGTCCATTTATATTTAAATACTGACCCAAATAATTTATATTGAGTAGAAAAACCAGTGTCGCACGAACATTGCGAAATGTTCTCTTATTAATAAATTTTTAACATTGTTCAACCCACTCCATGCGTTTTCCCACATTCAAATACATTGTGCGGGTTACAAATTTACCAAAAACATCGATTAAACAAAGTCCATACCAACTTCAACCCTACTTCACAGGAATAGGTATCATAAAATTTGATCCTAATCTTTCGGGAGCGGTAAAATTAATGTTGTCTTACTCGGCACGTATATTTAGGTTAGGAGTAGGCTGGAAAGCAGTGCTATTATCTGGAACCCGCATGAGACTAAATATAGCCTCATGGTGGAAAAAATGCAGAATAAATTTATACGGTATCTTTACCTTAAGCAATACGGAGTTTACCCTTATTATCCACTTAAGTATCCAACCCTCTTTGTTATAGGAATGGTTGGATATTATAAGCTGGAGGTAAGGCGTAACTTAGCGTTGGCAAAATATATATTTGAAGTGTTTCGAGGTAGATTAAATAATCCTGATATATTAGGCTCGTTGAGGCTGCTCGTTCCAAACACCAGGCTGCGGCAGGCGCCGAGGGCACGGCTTTTCGACATCCCGGTGGCTCGCACTAATATTGGCAAATTTGCACCAGTTGTAAGAGCCATACGATTAATTAACAACGCCTCACAAAGACTTGACATTTTTAATTGTACGTTGGCGGAATTCGTGAGGGTGACTCTCGATTTGTTAACTTATAAATGTTAATCACATTATCGCATTGGGTGTAAACCTGTAATGGTAGTGTAAGATTGTGTAAAATAAATAAATAAAATAAATAAAAAATTTTGATGTCTGCTTATCACTCTTTTGACATGTCAATCAGATACATTAAAATTTTGTATTTCATGAACATCTGCTGTCACTTTCGAAGCTCTTTGTGTTAAATTTTGATTTAATTTTGCTAACTTGAAGTTTCGTTAACAATATTTGTTAGAATACTTGGCAATCAAATAGGTACGTATTTGTTTATTGTGATATTAATAACATTACAAATCTATATAGAGTACCTAGTTGCACCGCAAAAACATTTAATGTGACGAGATAACGGCATTTTAGATTAATTTGTTACTATTTATGTGCCGTAGACTGTATTAACGGTAATAAGGTTTTTTATACATATTAATATAACCAGCCTGTCCCACTGTTGGGCAAAGGCCTCTTCTCATACAGAGAAGGCACCAGTATTCATTACCACGCTTGCTCACTGCGGGTTGACGATTTCAAACCATTAAGTACGAGTTTCCTCACGATGTTTCCTTCACCGTATGTCTGTGATGTCTTAGATTAACTATGAAAGTACATATGACATTGAAAAAGTCATCTTGGTACATGCCAAGTTTGATCCCACAACCTGTGTCTGAGGAGGTGGGCCCATAACCACTCGTCCACCTCGACAATTTTTATGAACATTGAAAATGCATAGCAAATGTCACGTCCCTGTCGTATCTTTGTATTATGTCTATACTTCAATAATTGTGTAAGTTTAATTTTATGTAAATCTGAATCATTTAACTTGTCAACTACAGTACGCAATTGTCACAATACCGTTTCCAAGTTTCCAATATTAAGCACTGTTATTGCATAGCGTTTGGATACACGGACTCCTATCAATATTATTTTCTTTATCACCAGCTATTTGGACTTCATCAACGTCATGGCCTACGATTTCCACGGAAAATGGGAGAGGGAGACTGGCCACAATGCCCCTCTGTACTCCCCATCTTCAGACTCTGAATGGAGGAAGCAGCTGTCTGTTGACCATGCTGCCCATCTGTGGGTTAAACTTGGTGCTCCTAAAGAAAAGTTGATTATCGGTGAGTTTGTCAATACTGTGGTGCGAGCATGATTCTTTTTGTCGACACGTTTGTCGATTTTAAACGTCAAAATTGACATAAACTGTTGATAATACGGTAAAATGTAATACATAAAAACTTTTATCGAGTCGACAAGTTTTCCGAAAAGATCCGTGCTCTGATGCCTGTTATCTTATTTTGATACGATATAATATAGATTTTGATCATGATCATAATAGTATAAAAATTATTCATTATGATAAAATAACTAGAAGGACAACAGGAGGACCTCCTGCGATCACGAACGCTGCAAAGTGTTCGAAACATCAGGAAAAACATAAACTAGTAATACACACGATTAATCCGGTTAAAAGTTGTTTTATTATAATGTGTAGTGATCGCGAAAACCTAAAAATCTTTGGATTTATAATCATACCTAAGTATGTATTTTGTTTCGTTGTATTTAAAAATATTTAAATAGTTATAAGAAAAAATATTTTTGTGATTTAAGAGATTTTTTGCACTTTAACTTAATATTTTTTCTGACTTCACAAACCAACACTGTCTGCAAAAGTCGTATTTATAAACTAATTATATCCTAGTTTCGTGTATTTGAATGAAGTATAACCTACAAGAGTTTTTGAGAAACCAGAATATTTTGATGACGTACATAATTTTCAGGTATGCCAACATACGGAAGAACGTTTACCCTCTCCAACCCCAATAACTACAAAGTGAATTCTCCAGCCAGCGGGGGAGGGAAAGCCGGGGAGTACACAAAGGAGGGAGGCTTCCTCGCCTATTATGAGGTTATTATAATTAAAAAATATTGCCTTGTGCATCTAATTTATTTTTGTTTAGAAGGTGTTTATAAGGTTGTTTGGAATGTTATGGGAGTTATAAAGTAGGGTAATTTTAAGCAAAATTAGGTAGGTTACAGTGATGTTTTAGTTAATATAGTGGGTACTGTAAATGATTGTTTGCAACTTTACTGACTAAGATAAAGGTAATATGAATGAATGATTACGTATATTATAAAAGAGAAGTGTTCAGATTGTTTGGTTTACAAAAATATTTTCATCAGAAAATATTATGAAAGGAAGAATTATTTTAGAAATTTAAATGAGATAGATTTTGCACCTACTACAATATTAATAATTTACTTTTGCCTAGATTTGCGATATACTACGTAATGGTGGAACCTACATATGGGATGATGAGATGAAGGTACCTTACGCCATCAATGGAGACCAGTGGGTTGGGTTTGATGACGAGAAATCTATCAGAAACAAAATGAGGTAAGATGAAAAATATACAATTGGACTTTATTGTTACTGTCAGCTTGTATCATCACACAGCCATAGACACAAGATTTTGAATTTGGTACCTAGCTCGAGATCTGAAATACCAGTTTAACATGAATTGGCCACAAGTATAATAACTAGACCTAAAAGAACCTAATAAAAATTTGTAAATGGAGATATTAACGGATTTTTTGCTTTCAGATGGATCAAGGATAATGGTTTTGGAGGCGCTATGGTTTGGACTGTTGACATGGATGACTTCAGTGGAAGCGTATGCGGCAGTGACGTCAAATACCCTCTGATTGGAGCTATGAGGTACTTTTGTAGATATTACTGATATATATATAAAAATATCATCAAATCCTATTAGATAGTATCTGCTTTGATAGGGTTTTGAGGAACTATATTTTTAATATTCATATAATCCCATTGTATGTTTTAAAACTTGTATAAATTATTGTTCTTGTATGTTTTTTTTTACATTATCATGAATTAAAGTTTTTGTGTGTCACCCTTTATTATCAAACCATTTAATTAAAGTGAAAAGCAGCTGTTTATCATTAAAATTATTTTTCAGAGAGGAACTCCGTGGTATATCCCGTGGTAAGGACGCCAAAGACATTGACTGGGCCTCAGTAGCCTCCAATGCCCTCATTGAAGTCACCGAGAAGCCTGAACCAATCAAGATCAGCCTCTCCGATGTAATCTCCAAGGTCAAGAAGCCAATCAAAAGCGTCATCATCAAGAATAACAACAATGCTGCTTTTGATAAGAACAGTAAGTTATTTTTAACAATTTTCTTCTATTTTTTCGTTACCTCACTGGTGAGGATTGTGACCACATACAATATTCTTCCAAGATTATTCGATTTTATGATGATCAGCCAGTAGCAATCCACTGTCTTCAAATTTCTGTTCGTTTTAGTCATCAAACATTTTGGAATGTTATACTGAAACTCCTAATTACAACTCATCTGCATTCTAAATTGATGATTTACACTTTACGTAAGTATTCAATCCGAACTTCAGTTTCGTGATGGAGGTCAAATAGTATATTATCTCTGATTATAGTGATAAAGTTAATAATTTTGTAAAAGCAACGGCAAGTTGCGTAATCAATGCCTACATAATTATTATACCGGAACTATCAATTTACCCTCCAATTAACAGATTCTTGGCAGAACCTTCTGTATTATTAATTTTATTTAAACGCAAGATTAAAATATACTATAATAACATCTATCACTTTCACATGATTATAATAATTGGTGACGTTTAACAAACCCACAAAACTGTCCATAATTGTAGTTTAAATAGTTTAACTTTCTAAAATATTAAATTTACTTTTTATTTATTTCAAAATTGTCGTGATTGCTGTTGTATAACTTTGGATTGTGCCAACAGTTAATTGTTCAAAGCATTTCTATCATATAATATTGACTAAAAGAAAGTATAATTAGATAATGTACAATTATAAGACTACTTACTTCCTCGTAATTATAAGTTCTTATAAAATTTCAAATTCAAACCAATCAATTTCTAACTTCAGTACAGATCCTAAAAACTAAATTAAACTACATGAAGATTAAATACTTAGTACAAAAGATTCTTCATAACAACTTCAAAGCGAATAAATTTACGTATTTGTTTAGCAAAACTCTTTTACGCACGTCAAGCGCAAAGCTTCCATGTAAACATGTTTAGGAAATTCCATTTTCTACTAACATCGGGAAAAATAAACAATGTTTGGAAGCAAATGGAAGATATTTTTGAGTCTTTAACGCTTCACTTGGCACCTGTATCGACAGCTTGCTCTTTGGAGTTCCCCGTGTAATATTTTAGAGATTTTACTTGACAACTTAGTATTGACTTCGTGTCAACCCAGGCAAAGTGTGCGGGTTTACGGAGGAAAATGGGTTAAAAAGAAACCTATATACGTATAATACTGATGTTCTTATGACCCAATCTTGTTAGCAGCATTGAAAAAATATACACTCTATATTGAAAAAAGCAGCCTTAAGTTAAACGCAAATATATAGGTACTACTTCAGAAGTTCACTCATTATCACCTAAAAAAAATTAAGGTCAGACCAAAAGAAAAATCTCGTTCCCATAAACTTCCATTAACGAACATTCTTAGTCAGAATCTCCTAACAGATGGAACAAAAACAACACAAAGTGTATTTGACACTAAAAGCTCGACATTCCACGGAGTACCGCAAGGGTCACTCTTAGGCCCTCTGTTGTTGCCAAGAATGGCTTAGGAAAGTCGACAATTCGTGACATAGTTGCTAAAAGTTTGAAACATCGAGTGCTTTTACGTTCAAGTGTTACCAACGGCCAGAATGTTAAGATCCCAGAATATAAGTCTGCAGACATTTTGATGGGAGAAATTTTGGGTGAGCTTGGGAGCAGGGGTAGGTCTGTTTAAACTGGTATGGTAGCCCAAATGGGGGTTGTGATTTAATGCCGTCAAGTTTATGACATTGCCGACCGACATCTTAACAAGTGGGTACGAGTTTTACGGCCTCTCAAGTGGGAGTTTGTAATAAATAACATATTTTCAATGTTAAGCATTATGTTACACTCCCCTTTCTTCGGAAAGGACTATTTATTTGCGCACGAGATATTGGTTTGGTTTTCTTGGTAAAATACTATTGCTACTTGGATAAGACGGAGGTTACCATTACTGTAAAAAAAAATACAAAGCGGCGGTACTAGGTCATGGCATAAAACAAGTTTCAAATTTTTTGTGTGACATATGGGAATCCTCATTTACTTCGTGCAGAACTCCTACTGAGTAAAACCTTTGCAAAATCTCTTTTTCCATTTGATTTGATTCCAAAATAATTGATTACGCTTTGACTCCTATCATCTTATGATTGTTTGATCAGAATTTTAATAAAGAAACTCTATGTCTAATGAAACTAAATTGCGATATGATCTAAGTGAAGAGTGATCGTCAAATAACGATTTAATTTAAGATAAGGAAAACGCTTTGCTTTGAGATGCTCAAATTGAAATTAGATTTAGATAATTAATTGTCGAAAAATATATTAACCAGTTGTCCCACTGCAGGAACTGGGGTCACTTTTTTCATACATCGATAACACGAGCATTTATCACCACGATAGGTCCTGCAGGTTGGCGATTTCAGACTATTATGTCCATGTTTCCTGACGAGGTTTTTTGTTTAAAGTCACATTTAAGTATGAGAGGTAACCTCTTGAGCCACAGGCTGTAGGTTCAAACCATTCAACCACCACGACTTACTTGAGTAATAATATAAGGTCGGGGAAAAAGTTTCTTCGTATTTTATATACTGATTCAAGACATTTTTTTTTTTTTTTCAAAGTTTTATTACCTTTAATTATATTAAATATGTGCCCTTTTGTTTTATAACTTGTCTTTTATATCTTGTAGGTAGTGACATAATCACGTTACTGTAGAAATCTTGGGATTTATTATAAAAAAATGCGACTAGTAGTTTTGACAGACCCCTGTGGATAATAACCTAACACTACCCAAAGAATTCTCAAGAAACCAAAACGAGTGAAAATCGGAGGATGCAAGATCAGGACTATATGTTGGATGCATTAACACTTCCCAACCAAACTCCCTAAATTTTTGCTGAGTGGCCAATTATGTGTGGCGTATCATGGTGAAAGATCACTTCTTTTCTGTTATCAGTCCTGTGATCAATTCCGGCCACATTTTCTCAATTTCTTGCTTGAGTCCCATTAGTTGTTGTCAATAGAAATCCGAATCAAATGGTTTTGCCCGGCGGTTAAACCTCATAATAAACTATGCCCTTCCAATCCCACCATACACACAGCATCACCTTATTGCGTGTTAATCCGGGTTTTGCTACAGTCTGTGGAGCTTGACTAGCCTTTAACCACGATCTTTTTCACACGTTCTTGTCGTCGGTGATCCACTTTCCATCACCAATAATCAATCCTTTCAAAAATAGTTCGGTCTCATTACTTTTCAATAGACAATCGCATATGAGTACACGATTCATTAGGTTTCTTTCAGTGAGCTCGTGTGGCACCCAAATATGGAGCTTTTTTGTATAGCCAGATTTTTTCAAATGGGTCAAAACTAGTTTTGTGGTCAATCCTCAGTCCTCGGCTATGTCGTTACAAATAATATCATGCTCCACTTTTTCAAAAATGCCATCGATTTTATCCGTATGATGGGCGCCCAGAGCGAGCTGCATCTTTGACATCAAAATTCACGGACTGAAAACGCTTGAACCAACTTTGTGCTACTCTTTCTGACACTGCGTTAGGTCCATAAACGTCACAGATTTTATTCGCGGCTTGAGTCTCAATTTTCCCTTTTCCGAATTTCTTCGGTAGTTTCTTTAAACAGGTTATATACTCAAAGTTAAGTTCACTCATTTTGGCAGACAGAAAAATAATTGTTTTTTATTTTACTTTTTTTTTTCTTTTTCTGAATGTCCAAAGTGAACTTTCTATAATTTTTTACATTTACAATTCGAAAAGACCTTTTTCCCCGACCTACTATAAAGTTTTTTTTTACTGAAAAGAAAATTTCTAATGCTTAGAAGACATTGGCTTAATATAAAAATATAATTACCTTACCGTTGAGCAAAATTGCTAGTAATAAGCGAACTTGCAAAATGTCTAGTAAATGTTAATTTGATGATTCTGAGCGTTTAACTATCGTTTAATTTTACAATCTCATTAGCCATATTATAAACTTTGTAATTTGAAATGAACGTAGCGAAGGTCGTATAAATATTTATTTGGGATAAAAATCTAATAAAAATCCCAATTAGTATAGATCTAAGTATTGAGTGTTCGTTGGAAATCATAAAAGTTACATAATCATTATCAAATATTTAAATGATACTAATTCAAAGCATACACCAAAATTATTACTTATAGAAGAAAAGTTATTATTTATACTCGTATTTTAAATTTTAAGAGTTGCTGACGATATGATTAAAGTAATTTTCGTCTTAACTATAAAATAACTGACAATTTAGAAGGAATATAGTAATTATTTTATTTATTTATGTAAATACATATATAAATAAACTCATACCTCATTGCAAAGGAGATTGGCAGAGACTATAGAGCGCCACCTGCTACGATCCTTACATACTGCTTTTGCTTCTTCTACGTTCATATATCTGGTCATACACAAGCGCAGGCTGTGAGTACACATCTGTGTCGATTATCATGATCGAAATTTGAGTGTATAAGACCATTATATTTATATTATTATAATTACTTATAGTAACCATTTCTTCAACAGAGCGCGAACCTCAAATCCTGTGCTACCTGACCTCCTGGTCTTCAAAGAGGCCGTCAGCCGGTCGTTTCCTACCAGATAACGTTGACCCCAACCTATGCACCCACGTCATATATGCTTTCGCGACCCTGAAGGATCACAAACTGACAGAAGGAGACGAAAAGGACACTGAAATGTACGACAAAGTTGTCGCTCTGAGAGAGAAGAACCCTAACTTGAAGGTATGTTGATTTTTGGAGCATTTTATTTAATTTACCAATTAAAATAAAACTTTCTTTGTCTTCTATGACATTTCTTTCATTTCGATAGTGAGTAAGCTAGAGGTGATTAAGAATGTACAACAATTACCACATTCTTAATCACCTCTAGCTTACTCACTATCGAAATGAAAGAAATGTCATAGAAGACAAAGAAAGTGACGTTAAGCATGCGTTAATGCTTTTCAAAGATTTATCTTTAAAGTGACGTTAATTGACATCAAATTCTTTATCTGAACGGGTTATCTAAATATACTCTGCTTATATTTTCAAAATTTGTCTAGAGTAAAATGAGAAATCAACCATGTCAGGCTGAAACCCCGCACGCAGTTGTATTCATTATTTCATGTTTAAGAAATATTTCAAGTTTCTTAATGTTCTCTTAATTTTAGTACTAAAAACAATAGCATAATGTAGATAGGACTGCTGCGATGGCTGAAATTTTAAAAATAGCGTCACTATTTTTATTATCGAATGGTGCCACTAGGTGTCAAATTGAGTTGACTCACAACTTGAAATCTAACTCTGTCAGCCAGTTCTTAGCATCTGGAGTCAGATTAATCAGAGTTTAGATCCAGAGAGACTCTTCCCGAGAATTTTCTTGAGGAGTAATTTTCTCTGCGTACTAGATGGGCCACCCTATTGGAAGAGTTAAGATAGTGTTTAGATTAAAGCAGAGTCTTTATTCAATTCAATCACCAGATCCTCCTCGCAATCGGTGGATGGGCTTTCGGCTCCACTCCCTTCAAAGAGCTGACTTCTAACGTCTTCCGCATGAACCAGTTCGTGTATGAAGCCATCGAGTTCCTCAGGGACTACCAGTTCAATGGTCTGGACGTAGACTGGGAGTACCCAAGGTAAGAAAAGACAATCGAAATTATATATTGGTATTATAATTTTTGCCAAACAAAGCTATTTATCTTATATTGGATATTAAATTATTCCAGATTAAGCTATAACATTTATAAGAAAAATTTATCAATTTATTATTTTGCGCTAAAGAACATTTGATTTATTATTTCTTGATTTACGGGTTTAATGGTTTGTTATTATTATTTATTTGTTGGCAATTAATACACTGTTATTTTTATTATGATAGTGTAGCTCAAATATCTTTGCTTTACAACATTATCACTAAGTTACTTAATTTTGTTTCTCTCGAAATTGCCTACGACTTAAGAAATGCTAATATTGCGTTAGTGTGAAAGTTATATAATAATGTATTAAGCAAGTTCATCAACCCATAGTTTATTATGTTCAAGGTTTCCAAATTACCATAGGTTTCTTCACAAGATTTATAAGTTTAGGGGAATTAAGAACAAGTTAACAAATTGATTTGTGTAAGTTAATCCAAGGCTGTTTGGCCAACGTTTGCAGCAATGTGTGACTAGGTGTTTGTCAAATGTGTTGGATTTTACAAACTTTACAAGTAAAACTACTTATAAGGTGATATGTCGTGTTATCACATAGATAAAATATTTAGGTTATGGTTTATCCTAATGCGAAAAATCTATTATATGAGACTAAATAACAGCTTTGGTGAAATTTGGGTGTACAAAATTATGTACACCTCTGCCTACCTATACGGAATACAGGCGCGATGCTATGCTAAGTCAGAGGCTTAATAGTAGCTTGAAAAACTGTAAAAGTAATTTAGCTCCTAATCACGCGAAAGAAGAAAACTGCAAAATTGAAACCTGTTCACCTTATAAAAAAGGCATTATGTTGAAGAATTTTATTAATAAAGCACGCTACCAACTAAACCATCCCGATCACTATCGATATTTCTCCTTTAAAGTCCGCTACGCATGTGAGTTTGAAAAATTTATAACATAACATAAACATAGCATCACGCCTGTATTCCCCGAAGGGGTAGGCAGAGGTGTACACCGTTGTACACCCACATTTCACCAATGCTGTTATTAAATCCCACGTAATAGGTGGTGAGCCTATTGCCATAAACCGGGCACTGTTCCAAATTCCGGGCTGCTGCTGAGAATTTCCTAACAGAAAAACTCAATAACACTTTGCCCGACCCGAGGATCGAACCCGAGACCTCCTGCTCAGCAGTTGCCCTTGAGAACAATAGACCAACGAGGCAGTTATATGAATGAAGAAACACTTATATGAATTTAATAATACCGAATCTTTTTATTTCAGAGGAGCTGACGACCGTGCGGCCTTCGTATCCCTGCTCAAGGAACTTCGCTTAGCTTTCGAAGGCGAAGCCAAGTCATCAGGCCATCCAAGACTCCTGCTGACTGCTGCTGTACCAGCCTCCTTTGAAGCGATTGCCGCTGGGTACGACGTGCCTGAGATTTCGAAATACCTGGTCAGTCGATTTTTTATTATGAAAAGCTATATTTTGTAATAAGTAGCGTAGCCATATTGTTATACAGAGCACTGTTTTCATTTAATCTATTAAAGCGCCTACAGAAAAAGTAGTAGCAAGATTGTTAGTACATGGAGAATTTTGCATATCGATTTCTTTAACGTCGGTTTATTCAAGATGTATTTAAAACGGTACACTGATACAATTTTAAACGTGGATAAATCAGACTCAACTTCTAAGAACCATGGGTTGTCGTACGTTTAAAAAATCCCATGGACTTAGACCAGAGATTTTGTAGGGAATGTTAAAAAATCTTACGTCTCTTCGGGGAAGCTTTTTTAGATTTATTTGCAGAATTTTCATTGATACCAATTTTTCCTTGCTGTATTTAAATGTATCGTTATAATTTTTGTATTTAATTAACTTTTTAAATATGCAACCCTGTAAAGTTTCTGTACCCATCTCAGAAAGTCAGAATTTTACTCATTCAGTCATTTCATTGTTGGCTGCGTAGCATAACCCTTTTTGAGAAACCTCACTATGATATATAGAAATATAATTTGCTTTCTTTAGTTTATACGAGTATTTGTCAATTAATAAATTTTCTTTCTTATCCAGGACTTCATCAACGTGATGACTTACGATTTCCACGGACAATGGGAGCGTCAAGTCGGACACAATAGCCCTCTCTTCCCTCTCGAGAGCGCCACCAGCTACCAGAAGAAACTCACTGTGGTATGCACCTATAATTCCATCATCAGTACAATAATGACAAAAGTTAAAGATGAGATTTTTATATCGTGCTAATTAAAAATTGCCTACTTCGTCTAATGCTGCAAATAATTTCCTGATCTGAACTTTGATACGTATTATTAACAATTTTCACATATAAATATTTTTTTATTAATCTTACAGGACTACTCGGCCCGCGAATGGGTCCGCCAAGGTGCTCCTAAAGAGAAGCTGATGATCGGTATGCCGACATACGGCAGATCATTCACGTTGGTCAACGATACGCAGTTCGATATCGGTGCCCCCGCTTCTGGTGGCGGTAAGTTGTCTTATTTCTCACCCATTAAAATACCATCCATGACTCACCACTAAATCAAACAATAGTGATACACCACATTTTTCTAAAGTATTAGAGGAAATATGGTCACAAGAGAAACTAAAAGTCTATTCATCTCTATCGCATTGATAGGTGCCAGTTTACTTCTAGAACTCAAGCTTACGCGTTGACTTAGCAAGTCCTAACTATTAGCACTAACTGAAACTGTAAAACTGATATCAATTAATGTTCACCGGTTACTACTCACGTGCATTTTTCGGTATTGCCCGATTTTGACATATTCATATCAATTATTGAACAATAATTGATATGAATATGCCTCAGAAAGTTTTTAAACAAAAATTTTAAATCTGTGAAACACGAAGTTTTTCAAACGAAATTCCAAAAACTAGACCACATCACTGCTTGCCTTCAGCACTGGTCTACATATCTTAGATTTTAACGGACTCTTAGTGCCTTTATTGAAAATTCCTATGAACAAAACATGTAATTAAATCAGAGGCTTTATTTGTCAACATCAATGTTTTAGTTTATTTTTTTCATCTCAGGTGCTGCTGGACGTTATACCAACGAAGCTGGTTTCATGTCCTACTATGAAATCTGCGAGTTTCTCCGCGAAGACAACACCACCCTCGTATGGGACAATGAACAGATGGTGCCCTTCGCGTACAGAGAGGACCAATGGGTCGGGTTCGATGATGAGAGATCACTGAAAACTAAGGTGAGAAGTTATGTTATGCTTGGGTTGAGATAAGATTGATATATATTTTAGGAAAATAAAGGCAATGATCTAGTTAAAAAAATTATATACGAAATTAATTTTAAACGAAATTGTTCCTCTAGTTCGGCAAAATTATTTAAAAGGATAACAAAACCTTAGCCGTTACCATCACATTACCAGCCCGCAACTGCATCACTACAAAGCGAGGTTCTACTTATACAGAGAACACGAACATAAATTAAAATATAACTTGAACCATACTTCTTACAAATAACTTTGGTAACCAATATCATAGTATTTTTTTAAATGGCTGTTTTAATTTAGAATCATAAAATATTATAATTTCTATTTCATTATTTCAGATGGCCTGGTTGAAAGAAGAAGGTTTTGGAGGCATCATGGTCTGGTCAATTGACATGGATGACTTCAGGGGAACCTGCGGTACTGGAAAATACCCGCTGATTACTGCCATGAAGCAAGAACTAGGAGATTACAAAGTCAGATTGGAATATGACGGACCTTACGAATCATCAAGCCCTAACGGACAATACACTACTAAAGATCGTAAGTATTTTGTATCTGAAGCAAGAAGGCTCTCTTAGCCTGAGATTCTTAAAACATAATCATAAAAAAATACATATATTATGTTTTCAAATTCACGTGGAGCAAGGTGACGAAAAAACTGACCATTTATTATTTTTTGCAGCCAACGAAGTAATTTGTGAAGAAGAAGACGGTCACATTTCCTACCACCCCGACAAAGCTGATTGCACTATGTACTATATGTGTGAAGGAGAAAGGAAACATCACATGCCTTGTCCACAAAACCTGGTCTTCAACCCCAACGAAAACGTATGTGATTGGCCAGAAAATGTAGAAGGATGCACCCATCACACTCAAGCTCCCGCCGCTCGACGATAAGCTTATCATCAAATAGTTATAAACAACAGTAAATCATTCAATTCATGTTTGCTTATAAAAATAATATTTTTTTAAACATTCGTTGACATATTTAGATAATATTCGGTGTTTTTAGGTCCTGTTGTAGCTATGTAAATCGCAATAATTATAAATACATAGTGTTCAAAATTAGGTTTATCTAGATGATGTATTGATCTTTCAAAGAATTCTTCGTGAACTTTTGCGAACTTCAAAGGGTGTGTGAGAATGTTTTTATTTTTTACTTTTATAATAAAATTGGAATTTATATAAGAAAGGTAGACGCGCCATTTAATTCAGTGCCACTGTGACGGCATACGAACATTTTTATGAGAAACGTTTAGTTATCAAAAATAAGTTATTTTGATAAAACCAAACACAGTCGTGCGAATACATAAAAATTTGAGTGTAACAAAATTTGAGATTTCGTTAACAAAAATAATGTTGTCATTCTATGAAGAATGGTTATATTGTGTTTAGTTTTCACTAACTAGCAATTGATTGATTACAAAATGATTTTCGTAATATTCTTCATGGAATGAAAATGACTCTTCAGCTTCGTGAAAATATGGAAACCACCAATATTTTAGTTAATTATGTATTACATTATTTATTGGCGTTAGTTGGCTTCATGGATAGTGGATGAAAGGAATTGTGTGATAAACAAATGTAAATTTCCTTAACATTATTATTGAAACTTCTTAGCTGTATCTATTGTTAAATTATATTTCTTAGTTAAGTTGCTTACTCTCCCAAAGGTACATAATTAAAATAACTATTTGAAGGCAGCAATAAATAACGATGTTTTAGATTTCTACAATGATATTTCTGAATCTCCTCTTCGCTCGAGTTCGCTTCGAATTTTATGGAATAAATTCAGAATATTTGATTTATTGAACAAGAATTTCTAAAAAGCAACAATCTGTTTAACCGAACCTAAACTCAAACCCACCTTAAAATCTAAAGAAAAATCACTGCCAAGAAGTCAGCTTCACTCACCAAATTAAATGATCTAAATATTTTATTACTTAAGGTAATAAAATAAACAAAAATTATGTATCTTTGAGATTGTATCATTATATTAATAATTTTAAGTAGCGAACCGAAGCTTTTTGTACTATTATTAATATGAAATACTCAACAACCGCTGTTTCACTGCCTGACACTGCCACCCATTGACCATGGGCCACAAACACTGATCGATACAGATCAGAAATATAAGTAGACTATGAAAATATAGTAGATTTTATCTTTCAAACTTCATCGTAATGCTATTATATAAAATATAGTCTCATAAAGCTCATGATGGATTGGAAATATTTCATCCATATATCTTTTTTTTTTTAATGAAATAGTTGCAACCGAGCAGACGGCTCGCCTCATGGTAAGCGATTACCGCCACCCATGGACACCGCAACCCCAGAGGAGTCGAAAGTGCGTTGCCGTCCTTTTAAAGGGTTTGAGCCTCCGGTACCCTCACTCACTCGGCGAAACACAACGCAAGTGTTGTTTCACGCCGGTTTTCTGTGAGGCCGTGGTATCAATTTGGTCGAGCCGACCCATTCGTGCCGAAGCATGGCTCTCCCACGGCGAGAGCCATGCTTCGGCACGAATTATACGAAACTGATAAAAATGAAGTTCTACTTATGTTTCTGTGTCTACAATCAGTGACAATATTGGGATAGTACGTGAGTTTATTATAATTGTAGGTAATTATGTGATTAAGCTTGTAAATATTGTATTTAGATACAAAAAGAGATGTAAGAGTATTATTAAACATTTTTTTAAAGATTTGTTCTTGTCTTATTTGTGTCTACTCGGACAATATTTTTATCCTAAAGTCGACCCACGTATGCAATTTAAATTTAAACATTCTTTAATAAACAGCTCTTTTCGGTGGTGTATGCCTTTATTTTGATCTTCATCGCTACTTTTCCACCTAAGTCTTGTTTTTGATATTAGTTGTGTTTGAGTATAATTATCAGTATTCAAATAAAATATATGTAGCAGATAATAACAAAACACTCCAAATTATCACCAACCTGTAGAGAACTTGATAGTAAAGGTAAAAATCTTTGAGTAAAGAAATATACGGTCGTGAGCAGAGTGTGAACCTGCGCCACCCGGACAAACACGCTAGGTGAATTTTATGTGTAAATTTTATGTACTTGTCTTTCCACGACAATTTATAACTGTAGACTGTTCGTTACGCATGCGCACATTTATCTGTAGACTTGTTAGTAAGTGTGGTGACTTAAACAGGGCTATTCATAGTACATACGAAACCTGAAACTAGTTTGTTCAGAATCAGTAATAGAATCGATTAAAATAAAGTATACACCATGTTATATTTCGACCAAATAATCTTTAAAAAATCCTATAAGTGGACACAGTAGTTACACGGGCCAGTTGATACAGTGCCTACCGCCCGCTGATACAGTAACCCGCGCTGTCCTTGAGTGGCACCACGCTGACTGGCCCCGCGCCACCACCTCAGTTGCCTGGAAGCTAGAGATCGATACGTACATGTCGATTGCGCGCGCGTTCCCATATCATGTGGTGTGTAAATAGAGCTCTTGTAAATAATAATAATGATAACGTCGTGTAGAAGGGATAAATAATTATTGTAAAATTGTGTTAATTAACATTTTTAAACACGCTAAGGTGTTAATCTGTACGAACGTTTTTATTTGTTTACGAAAAAGTAGGTAGGTAGGTACATAATATCTACAATTGAGTATTAAGATAGTGCGAGAACTGCAGGTGTGATGATAAATGTTATCACTACACTACTTACAAAGTTACAACGGCTCAGTGTGTTACGTGAGCATATTTATGGGAGGACAAGGAGGCAAGAAATTAAGCTTCTAACTTTGTGAGTTTTCATTATAAATTTTTATACTTTTTTATATTGGTTCTATAAATGAAAATATTTGACCAGTGTCTCAGGTTTCGTATATACTAAGAATAAGCCTGTGTATCAATTTAAATATCATAAAATATTAAAGATAAATCTTTGAAAAGCATTAACGCATGCTTGAACGCATGATGATTTATCTTGAATTGTTCAGGTAATTGCATCTTTACGACATTGTATTAACTGCAAAATTTGTCGTGTCGGTTCGGTCACCTGTATAGGGACTGAATAGATAGCAATAACGTCACCAAGACCTGTAAAAGTATGGATGAAAAAAAAACGAGATGGCTTAGTGATCAGAGCGCCTGGAGTATTTATCTGGGAGGCACAGGTTTGAATCCTGCTCGCGACCGTATTATTTTTCCATTTAATATAATAACCTCATAAAATACACTAGATATGGGGTTAAAAATTATATCGCACTGCAATTTTGTTCAAGAACTCAGCATATTCCTAGCCTTTTTTGAACTATGTTGGTGTCCAATCTAATCAGATGCCATTGCACCTGAGCAACAATTTTCTTTGAAATAACTTCAATACGTAATAAGATTTCTTTGATAACGTCTAGAAAATCTTACTTTCAATGCTTCTAGATAAATTTCTCTAAGGATCTCTTCAGTGCAAAATTAAATCCTACTAATATTATAAACGCAAAAAAAAACGACAGAACTGATTTTGATGAAATTTGGCATACAGTTAGTTTATAACTTGGATTGAACATAGGACACTTTTTAACACGCTTTTATTATTATCCCGGCCGGACACAATTCTGGAGTCCACGCAGCCGAAGTCGTGGACAGAAGCTAGTATTATAAATAAGATAAATATTATAATAAGATTATTAAGGTAATTGCATTCTTTACGACATTGTATTAACTGCAAAGTTAGTCGTGTTGGTTCGGTCACTTGTAAGTACTGAATTGATTGCAATGACGTCGCCATAAGACGTGTTAAAATATGGAAGAAGAATTCGCGGTGGTGAGCAGAGGTCGAGATGGCTTAGTTGGTCAGAGCGCCTGGAGTATCTATCCGGGAGGCGCAGGTTCGAATCCTGTTCGCGACCGTATTCTTTTTCCATTTAATATTGTAACTTTAGAGTTCGCTAAGCATGCGTTAATGCTTTTTCAAAGACATATCTTGAATTATAAATAAGAGTTGGCGAGAATGAATGTGAAGATATTTGTAACTCAATGACGCAAACTCTACAGTTGAGGGGGTTATGAAGATTTACTACGTAGCTTAGAATTGCGTCTCCTTTTTGACCTCGAGATTTTTTCTTATATAAACATAACATAACATCTGTATCAGGCAGAGGTTTATACAGACACAGTTGTATACGCACATTTCGCCAATGCTGCTATTAAGTCCCATGATAATAGTTGGTGAGCTTATTGCCATCTACCATACTATAGACACAATTCCAAACTCCGGACGACTATTGAGAATTTCTTATCAAAAAACTCAATAACACCTTGCCCGACCAGGGAATCGAATCCAAGACCTCATGCTCAGCAGTCGCGCTTGGGATCACTAGAACAACGAGGCAGGTAAAATTCCTTTTCACCCCTAGACACCAATTCACCCCATTTGACCATACATAAATAATATTATCAAACAAATTCCTATCACCCCAACAAACATACTCCGTTACAATTTTCAGTAGAGAACACCTAATCCAATATGAACTGCAGAGGTAGTTAAAATTCAGTTCGTGTGCAGACATAGCGCTAGGTACAAATCCGATGCAGATGTGAGTTGCAAACAAGATTCTGCATTAGATACACGCTTTTACTAAGAAATGTATCTTATATATGAAACTATATTTGAAAAATACACGTCGTAAGGATCACGAGTAGGTATAGGACATCTAATAGTATTGACTTCTAATATTCTTCCAAATATATCGTACTTTTTACACGATTATCCAAAAAAGAAGTGTAATGTTTTTATGCATATTTTTGTAGTCCAAATGACTAGTTTCTGGTTGACCGCGTGTGTCTCCAAAACTAGGTAGTTTTGGCGACACACATACCTACATAATTGATTAATTATTTTAACTTTAGAGTTAGCCAATTCGTATATTTGACTTTTCAACACCTACTTTATTATACTACATTTAATAAAACCCTTACACGAATGGCAAGGTTGTTTAATGAAAGGCCCATTGCGTTAGATAATCCTATTGATATTTTCTCTTTGAAATTCTTAACATACACACAATCCTTAATATACAAGCCGTATTCAACCCACTATCATATATCAAATACTAGCTGGTGCCCACGACTTCGTTTGTGTGACAAAAGGTACGGTCCTTCTCCAAGGTCCAACCTATCTCCTTGCCAAATTTCATTATGATCCGTTCAGCCGTTTAGTCGTGAAAAGGTAATAAACAAAGTTACTTTTGCATTTATAATATTAGTATGGATGTTTGCATTTACTTTAACAAATAACACTAGTAAATTTTTATAATATGTACCTTCGATATAAGAAAATATTATTAAATCATAATATTTACTCACATAGTTGTAGTCTAGCTAGGGGCTCCGTTCGAGTTCGAAACGAGTCAGGAAATTTCGAAGAATGCACGTGAGAAATAACCGTTGAACACCAATTAATATAGTTTACCTAAACTTGTAATATCATGCATACCTATAATTGGTGTAATTATTTTGTAAGTCATACAATAATACAACTAATATGATTGTAAGTAGTAGCTATGCTATTTGTGTGCTAATTCAAAAAATATCTCATCGCGTATATTTCAAAAATTTCCTGTGGCAGTATCTCAATTAATATCAGATCGTTTTCAACAGGAACTACTCGGAGATTGGATTGGATTAACTATTAATACTTGGTCTGAGACTCCTATAACAAACTTCTACCAAACATCACTTGATAAATCACTACTATCAAAACCATTTGGACTCTAGATAGGTTCTCCGAATCATCAGAAAACTTCGCCAAAAGTGGCTGCCACTCGAAACGAGTCCGGCACAAGTTTTATTGGAAACTTCCCACCTTTCGCAAGGAGAACTTTCAAAATAGATTTAGTACCTAGTTTACGTTAGACGTACTAGAGTTTTATTTGATAGAATTGAACTGAAGTTGCTGAAGGGTCTCTTTTGGGAGCAAAGAATCACAGTTACGTAATACATGCCTTCGCTGCGAAGCATGTTACTTGGCGATCGACGATTTGTTGTATCCTCCATTATTGTTGTTCTGTTTGTCGTATCCGACAATGGCGACCCTGACTTTATTTTTGTCGTTTGTGTACCCGAACGTGACTTGTAAAACAAAATTTGGCTTTAAAGGTCCTGTTGCAGGACACACAGAGCAAGTGATTGCTGGCGGTGTAGGTTTGATCGACGATTTGGCAAGCGCATCAATATTGCATAGGCTTTTGGCAGCTCTTTGCGTTCAGTCATGAATAATCACAGATCTTAACGGTAGCAACTTTGCGGAGCCTTTTAGGTGCTACGCAGACGACGGATAGCACAGGATCGGATGGAACTGGTCTTTTTGACCCGATGCAACAACGCAAAATTTGGACAAAAATATCCGCCGGTCAAAATGTCTCCTGATATATGATATCGGCAACCAGCGGAGAGAACAGGAGAAGACAGCCAGACACTGAATCAAATGAACTGGTTTGTGTACGCTATCAAAAACAGCAGGCAGTTAAGTCCATCCGATTGCGACGTTGTAGGTACTTACCTACGTCGCAGACAAATGCCTACTGAGTGCATTAAGCCAGTAGTGGTGATCGTGCCCGTTGTTCAATGACTCTAGGCGTTCAGTCGCGTAATATCGCTGATCTAACAAGCTCGCGAAAGAAGATTAGATGAAAGAAGAAGTTCGCGAAAGCTCCTAGGCGCTACGCAGAAAGTGGACAAAACAGTACCGGACAAGACTGGTATTTACTGGCGATTATAAAACGTATGGAATCATTGAAGTGTTGAACAAGACTTTCACTGGACAAGTTGTCAGCTGGTGCCCGTAGGTTACCAGCGGACAGAATAAGATAGCCGAAGACTGAATCGAAATCGAAAATCGATTTTTTTTATTATTTGTTGTTATAATAAAAAAATAAAAAGAAATAAAAAATATTTTCTCACCACAATATTTGAAAATATATCTAATACATATTGCTTGGTTAAGGTACGTGTGACAATATTGTGGGAGACTGGTGCCTAAGCTAGGCCGAAGTCTGTGTTTCAGGCCACCAGGTCTCCACCCCGAGTTAAATTACAAGATTCTGTACCAAGACAATAGGTACATCATTTATATATATATATACATATATGTTTATTTTTTGTGGAAAGTAGTTATTGTATTGGGAGTTTTATGAGGAACTGATTAGTGCGTGGTGAGTGTACTTGTGATGTGTGTGCGTGTGTTGTGTGTGTGTGTGTGTGTGTGCGTGTGTGTGTGTGTGCGTGTGTGTGTGTATGTGTGTGTGTGTGTGTGCGCGTGTGTATGTAGTACATAAGAAGGACTAATTTCATGTTATGCTTTTCTCTTTTCTACTATCGTATGAAAAGTAATTATTTATAAAAGCTATTTTATTACTTAATTAGCGATTAACTGCTAACTAGTAAAACTTAATTTCCTTTGCTAGAAAGCGGTAATTATACTGCCTATAATTTACTCTTTTCCTGCATTAAAACCGACGCTAGATAATTTTATTATCACTATCATTTTATTGACAGTCTTATAATCTCCAGGTTTATTTCATTTTGTGTACTTTAAAAAAAAGATTCATTTAATTATTTATAATTATAAAATTAAATTTATGGAAGAATAAATAATGTTTTTATTTATTTTACATTAACCAATCAATTCGTCATCGAATAGATCGTGAATTTTTCGGAATTTCCTCTAGGATCACTGGTGGTGCTTTGAAGGTTTTTTTTTATTACTAGCAGTGTCTAAGTCATAAGGCCTAAGTCCTACGGGCGGCTTGATAACTCCTAACCACATGATAGGATACATAATATATCAGCATCATGCATATTTTCCCTAAGGGGGACACAGATGTGTACACAAATGTATGGCCACTTTCATCAAAGCTGATTTCTTCCCATGTCCAATAGGTGGTGCACAAATTGCCATGTACCAGGTACGATTCCAAACCCCAGCCTACTACTGAGAAATTTCTAGCCCATAAAACTCAATAACACTTTGGCCCACCTCGGTATCGCCAAAACCCAGGAACTCATGGTCAGCAATCGTGTTTGCGTAACCTAAATCAAATCAAATCAAATCATTTATTTGCCGAAATATGGTGGTACATAGGATGGTAAATTTATGTAGGTAAGTACAGGTCATATTTCACCCTCAGTATAGGTATGCAAAATATAGTAATCACAACACTTTTAAATGATTATAGTACAACAAATCGTAGAATAACACCGTATTTTAATGGGTGCCAAATCGACATGAGCTTTTGTTCAAAAAGTCTTTGACACTGTAAAAACTCTCCTGTATCAACCACTTCCGTAAGGCACTACAGAACTTGTTATAAGGTAGGTCAGTCATTCCTTTGGGTAAGGAATTATATATTAAAGGGGCCATATAGGCACAGTTGTTCCTGAACAGTTCTAGTTTAGGTAAAGGCATTTTTAGAGGAAGGTGGTTAATTTTGCGTTTAAATGTATTATCGTTGCTGGCGAATAGGTAACTGTGGCTTTTAACAAATTTGGCTACTTCGTAGATGTAGATGCAGGGTACAGTTAGTAGATTTAAATAAATAATAAATAATAAAAACTTTATTTATATAAAAACAGATTGTAGAACATGTAACAGTTTTCACAATGTGGGTAGTATACAAACTATGACAATCAGGTGGGTGACGTGCTGCTCTCCTTGCTAGGCTATGGAATAGCCTGTATTAAGGAGTAACAGTGCCGCTCCCCTCTTATCGTATAACTATAATTTTATATTTACAATTACAAGTAATCTACATTTTTATTTTTCTAAATACAAGTAAAAACACGCAAGCGCATTAAAGTGTATTTGTATGTGTGCGTGTTGTGTTCGTGTGTGAGCGTGTTTGCGTGAATTTGTGCGTGTTGTGAGCATGTTTGCGTGAAAGTGTGCGTGTATGCGTTATGGGTGAATGAATGCATGAGCGTGTGGCTGTGTTAGCGTGCGTGAGAGGTTCGGATAAGTGTGGGTCTAAGTTATTGGTGAGTGGTACAATTTACAAACTTGTCATCAATTAATTAAAGTCAAAATATTTTTCGGTTTCGTCGTATGTTTTATTTTGAAGGAATGTACGGACAGCCTTTTTACAATTATGATGGGATAATTTATATATTGGGATGTTTTTGTTTATTGTATTGTAAAGAGACGGACCTAAGTAATAAAAGAATCTTTTAGTAAACGAGAAACTAGTTTTTGGAATAGGGCATACTTTATCTTTTCGACGTTTGGTAATTTGAATGTAGGGGGTTATGCGGTGTTGCATTAGAATCGATTGTAAAATAAAATGTTGCCGCACGTTGAGGACGTTGCAATCTTTGTATAACTGATAAGTTGGATAAAGTAGTGGACGGAAGGTAGCCACTTTCAAAATGGCTCGATGTGCAACTTCCAATGGTTTAAGGAAAGTTTTTGCAGCACCACCCCAACATGGAATACAATAGGTAATTATAGATAGGCATAAAGCAAAGTAGACAGTACGAATAATTATAGGATTAGCAATATTTCTTAAGGTTTTAAAGACATATATAAGTTTACGAACTCTGACAGTAAGGGCATTAATATGAGATTTGAATTTAAGATTCCCATCTATGATTATACCTAGGTATTTAATTTCATCCGTAGCGGATATAGGTGGACAGTGGCATGAAACTTGAGTTTGCAAATTGCATTTGTGAGCTTTAAGTGAGATTGGTGTGTTTGGTTGAGTAGCAGGATTTATCGAGTAGGTAATGAATTTGGTTTTGGAGGTATTTAGTGTAAGTGCATGAGTATGAAGCCAGTTTAGCGCTACATCTAAACCAAGCTGTGCGTTATCTTCAAGTTCAGCCCATGTGTTGGCGATGAAAGTTATGGCAGTGTCGTCTGCAAAGGATGTTATCTCAGCATTTGGTATACTTAAATTGCATAAGTCGTTTATAAAAACTAGAAATAAAGTGGGGCCCAAAATGCTTCCTTGAGGTACACCATAGTAGATGGGGAGCTCATTACTGCTGTGATGATCAATCTGAACTATCTGGGAGCGATTTTTGAGATAGTTTTGAAAGAGTTCTAGTTGCGATCCCCTGACACCCATCTTTTCAAGTTTGAGTAAGAGAGAACGAGCAGGGACAGTATCGAACGCCTTCGCAAGATCTAAAAATATTGTAAGAACCTTTTTATTAATGTTCAGGTTTTGTACGATATTGCTAGTCAATTTCTGAACGGCGTCACAGGTTGACTTGTTTTTACGAAACCCGAATTGTTGTGGT
This sequence comes from Xylocampa areola, assembly GCA_935421205.1. Taxonomy (NCBI): domain Eukaryota; kingdom Metazoa; phylum Arthropoda; class Insecta; order Lepidoptera; family Noctuidae; genus Xylocampa; species Xylocampa areola. Next base: position 18,983,087 of record OW285205.1, on the reverse strand, counting down.
GATAGTAATTTGTTGTGTTCTAGGTAAGATACAAGTCTTTTATTGATAAGACGTTCTAGTACCTTGGATAAAGCAGTCAGAACTGCAATAGGACGGTAATTATTAGGCAAGGTCCCGTCGCCTCCCTTGAAGACTGGGTGAATGATTGCCTTTTTAAGAGAAGAGGGAAAGACAGCAGTCTCAAAACATAGATTAAAAATATGGCAAAGTATGGGTGCCAGGGTCGTTGCGTATCTCTGCAGAATATAGGGTGATATACTATCCCAGCCAGTTGCAGCATCAGAGCGCAATGAATCAATAACTGTTTTAATTTCATCAACGTCAGTAGAATCGAGGACGAACGATGAAGACGATTTGATATCAGAAGTGGGTTGAGTAACTGTGAATGGCTGCGTTGAACTAGCGTGAATGATATCATTTGCAAGTTTCTCGCCAATGCTCACGAAATACGAGTTTATTTTGTTGCAAGACTCAATGGGTGAAGATGACAATGTCAGTAATTGAGTAGATGTATTTTTAGTTTTAGTAGTGTTAGTTACCCGTTTAATAGTTTCCCATAGTGATTTTGGGTTTTTACTAGCTTTTTTTAGTTCCTCTGTATCATAATTTCTTTTTGCTTTTCTTAAAACTCTAATACAAAAGTTCCTGTATCTAAGGTAAGTAATTTTTAGAACTTCATTTCCTGGGAATTTTTTAACTTTCTTATGTAGAGCGTCCCTATTTCTTATGCACCGTAACAAACCAGATGTGATCCACGGTTTGAGTATTCTCTTTTTTGATGAAACTTGTTTAACCGTAGTATTTTCAGAAATGGAGACAGTCATTAAATTTAGTAGTTTATCAGTAGCCATATCTGCGTCTTTTATACTGTAAATAGGGGTAAAATCCAGTTTTGACATTGATTTATCAAGCCCTTCATAGTCAATATGAGATCTAAAGGAGTTTATGACCCTGCGTAAACATTTTTCCTGAATGCAAAATAAGGAAGAGGAGTGATCTGTTATTGTGGAGCTTAAGACAAATGTGTGGGTTGGGGAAATTGTTTTGAGGAACGTATGGTCCAAACAATTTCCATCCCTAGTCGGTAAGGTGTGGGCGGGGAGATAACCATGAAAGGCAAGACAATTTTGGTATTCGTGGGAGCGCATGTCAGATGTGGAAGGTTTTATGTCTACGTTCATGTCTCCAGTTATAACTACTGATTTAAATGTATACAGAGTTGGAAGAATGTTGTTAAGAGCTGTGAGAAAGTTGTCTATCTTATCTATCGACGGCGATCGGTAAAGGCAGATTACAGCCAAGTCAAAGTTAATTTTAATAATAAGACCAGATGCAGATTGGTGGAAGTCTGGCTCTTCGCATACAACATCCAAGTCCGATCTTGAATACACCACTACACCATCACTTTGATTTATATGTTTGGTGGTCATGAACACATGGTAATTATCCAGAACCGGGATGGTGCTATTGCTAGAGCATGTTAACCAACATTCAGTAAGAACAATCAGATCGCAATCGAAAGGAATTCGGTGCAGAAGCGTTAGCAAGTTTAAAAAGTTACGATTTACAGAGCGTATGTTTTGTGTCAGAATTTTAGTGAAGTTTTTAGGACACTTCACAATGGGAAGTGTTTCCTCAGGTGCGCATGTATAGGTAGTAGATACAGATAGTTCGTCGATGATGTCAATTAAATTATTTATGTTGTTGGTCATTGTTACGGTAATGTTAAGGTATTATGAGGGTTGCGAGAGAATAGGGTGGTGATTGTTTTAGGAACAAGTGAGAAACTTATGAATGAAGGGAACAATTTTAAAAACACATTTTTTATGATACTGAAGTAGCTTAGTAAAGAATGGTAGGCGTGAACGCAAGGATATTTAAAGAGTATAGTTGGTAACATGTACAATGTTACACAGGTAAAGTTGCAATATGTAGTTGTTGAGTGTTTTGTGTATGAGAGTATGTAGTGCTGATAGTAATAGTTGTGTATGTGAGTTTTGTTTGTGTTTGTATTTAGTATTTTCAATTTAGTATTTAGTATTATAACATAGTAATTCGAAAAAGTTGTAAAAATAAGCAAATGATACGTAAGATATAGCAGGGTATACTTAAATGCAAGTAGTCATGCTTTGTTGATTAACTCCAGCTGCTTGAGTTGTTCTTCATTTTTTACCACGATAGTCTGACTGTCAGGATCCTTTTTCAGCATTATTCTTCCATTTGACGTCCAACAGAAGTTGTATTGGTGTTGCTTAGCATAGTTTCTAGTCAGATAAAATAACCTTTTAGAATTCGCTGTTAATAGCTCGGTGATGTATATTGGTGTTTCTTGTGCAGCTTTTAAATTTAGATGGGTTGATTTGATTTTGTCTTTGGGATTTCGTTTATTATAGTCTTTGACAGCAGCCAGAAAGTTCGTTTTTGTCAGGGTGTTACAGAATTCAACTGACAAACTAGATGTTGAGTTTTCCTTTTTAGAGGGTAGCCGTTTAATATCACGTATATTAGCGGATTCTGTATTAAGACCTAGATGTCTTGATAGATGTGTTATAGAGTCATACAACATGATTTTGGTCTCATTCTGCCTTTTGGGTACATTACGTAATTCTATAGAAGTTTTGATGAGATTATGGTCGAGAACTTCCAACTTGTTTTCCAGCGTAGCTAGCTGGATCACCATAGAACCACGTTGGTTTTCTAGTCCAGTAATTTTATTTTCAAGTGACTGTAACTGATCAGAGACCGTTGTCATTGCCTTTTCGAGATCAGTATTTGTGGTCTTAATTTCCGTATAGTAACTTTTTATCTCCTTAATATGACTTTCTAGTTTTTCCAAACGGTTGTTCTGAGTACACATCATTTCACTAATCATCTTCTTGATATCGTTTTTAAATAAATCCAGGACGTCGCCAGTGACTTCATCCGAAAGACATCTACGTTTAGCTCGCTGGGTGATGTTCCCTTCAGAGTCTTCGTCTACATGCAGCTTCCGGATATCAGACTCCGAGCGCGATGAGTATTGATTCGGAGGAGTTTTGGGTGGTGATTTGGACATGTTGTCTTAACTTTGTTTTTATAATCAAAATAAAAACGTTGAAAAATGACTCGCTAGTCGCTACCGCTCTTAAGTTGTGACAGCCGACAGGGATGACTCACGCACGGCGTACAAGCAGCAAGCTCCGCCGTCTATCTCCGTCTTGACTGTTGCCGGCCCGTTTCCTCCAGTACTCTGCGTTCCACGTTATCTTCAAACTTTATGCGCGCCTAGTAGTTTTGCGAAGAATTATTTATCATTTAATTTCGAAAATAATAGTTAAAATTTTATAAAAACAAAAATAAAGTGCTTGTACGGAATGCACGTCTGAACGCTTTCGCGGTCCGAGGGGAAGGGATTTTCAGACTTAAATATTGGTTTGCATGATTCTGACCATCCCATGCCGTATAATGTTCGAATGCATTTTTTCTGTGCTATGAGCACCCTACCAATATCACAGGAATTTCCCCAAATTACTATGCCGTAACGGATGATGGAACAAATGTAAGCGTGATAGACCATAATAGAGGTGTGTCTGTTCGTCACATCTTTCACCTTTCTAAGTGCGAAAACAAATTTGTTTATCTTTATGCATAAACTGTTTACGTGCTCTTTCCATGATAGATGCGTGTCGAGGGTAATACCTAAGAATTTTGCGCTATATATTTGTTTTATTTCTGAATTATTGTAAGTAATATTGAGTTCGGTGTTTTTGCTCTTATAAGTTTTAAAGTTGATTAGTTTTGTTTTTTCTATATTTATTTTTAGTTTGTTCATGTCTAACCATTGAATTACATCTTCTAACGTGTTATATATTTCTGTTTTAAAAGTATCTATATTCTTGCAGTCTAAAATTATGGTTGTGTCATCTGCAAATAGGACACAATCATGTTTGAGTGCACGTGGAAGATCATTTACATAAAGTAGAAATAACAGGGGCCCCAGAACGCTACCCTGGGGCACCCCAAAACCATTAACTCTTTGAGTCGAGTCAAATTGTACCACATTATTTGTTCCAGTATCAAATTTAGTGATTCTAGCGAATTGTTTCCTATTTTGCAAATAAGATTGAAACCAGAGCAAAGACGTTCCCCTTATGCCATATTTATCAAGCTTCGAAATGAGTATAGAATGATCGACGAAATCAAAGGCTTTACTGAGATCTAACAGTAGAGTTGATGTTGGGATTTTCTGGTTAATATTATTAATGATGCTGTTAATTAAGGTAAAGGTAGCTAAATGTGTTGATCTATACTTTCTGAAGCCAAATTGTTCAGGTGCCAAAATATTATGTTTATCTAGAAAGTCAACTACTCTTTTGAGCATGAGTTTTTCAAAGATCTTAGAAAGGACCGGAGTAAGGGCAATAGGCCTGTAGTTATTTTTATCTAATTTTGTTCCTTTCTTATGCAGTGGTTTTATTATTGACAATTTCAGTTGTTCTGGAAAACATCCTTGCTCAAATGATAAGTTTATAATATGAGCCAAAGGTTGTGAAATGAAATGAGCAATACGTTTTAACAACTCGGAATTAATTTCGTCATATCCCGCTGACTTTGAGTTTTTTAATGAGATTATTGTGTTGAATACTTCTTTTGCATCTGTTGGTTCTATAAAAATACTAGAATCGTTGCAGCTTATATTAGATGTAGGACCATGCTGAGACTTACTATTGGCACCAGTAGAATCACTAGAACATTTCACTACATCAATGAAAAAATTATTAAAAATGTTAGCTATATCTGGCCCTGATGTAATTTCACTTTCCTTATCAATAATACTTTCAATGAAAGCACCAGATCTAGGCACTGTACCACCAACATAGCGTTTAACTACGTCCCAAGTTGCTTTACCTTTGTTTTGAGAGTTGTCTATGTACCTTTGGTTACAAAGCGACTGAGTACTGTTGATGCATTTCCTTAGCAATTTTGAATATTTTATATACGCTACTTTATTACTATTACTTTTATTTATATAGTAGTTGTATCTTAGTGTCCTTTTGGTTCTACAACTGCTTTTTAGACCTTTCGTAATCCAAGAAATTCTACCGGATCTTAAATTATTTCTTCGTCTTATTACGGGAAAGCAAAGTTTAAGGAATAATGTTAAATCTTCATGAAATGCATTAAAGGCCTCATTTGTATCTGATGTATTAAGGACTTCTGAAAAGGTTAAACTACTAATACATTCTACAAATTTATTTAGGTTGCTTTTGCTGGAATCGCGACCACTTGTAAAATAATGCTTTGATTTTTTTTCATTATTTTCGGTTTCAAATTCAATAGTTTGTGCTGTATCATGATCCGATAGACAGAACTTGTGTATCCTACCTACTGCTGAGGGAATATTACTGAGGATGTAACCCAAAGCAATGTAAACCTGTGTAACCTATGTAAACTAAAGCAAAAAAGAGGAAATTGAGTGCAATGGCTGCACTCAATTTCCTCTAAATCATACCTATATCTGTTGAATTCAGGAAGTACCTACGTATGGATACCGTTGAATGTAATACCCACATGAACTGTTAGATAAATTCAAATCCATATAAATTTTACGTACATCCATAATCTTGTCTATAATCGAGAAACAGCAAATCAGAAGCTCATTCCCCTATGCACTTGCAATGAACTCGACAACCATTCAAAATTCAACCATGACATCTAAGGTACAAATAGTAATATCTTAGGTTTGCGCGATCACTACACATTATAATAAAAGTATTTCAGTCTACCGTACATAAATAATTGATAAATTTTAAATAAACTGTTGAGACACCTGACACCTTAGTCCTCCTGCGACCACGAACGCTGCAAAGTGTTCGAAACGTCAGGAAAAACAAAAAACCAATAATACACGCGATTAATCCGGTTAAAAGTTGTTTTATTATAATCTAAGGTACAAGTTTGATTTTCAATTGATGTTTCGTTCCTATGTATGAAGGATGCATGCCTGATCAAAGCACCTATTCTGTTAATGGAATAACTTCCATTGTAAATAGATATATTGGCATAATTAAATGTAAATTCTTGTATCGCATTGATGCCGGTAAATGGAATGGTCTTTCATAGCAAATACTTAATGGTGATAATTTTATTGAATAGTTTAGGACTGTTATTTATGCTTGCATGTTGTGTGATTATTATTATTAATAATTTATATCAGGCAGATTGTTTTAACATGTTGTATGTTTTATAATAAAACAACTTTTAACCGGATTAAACGCGTGTATTGTTGGTTTTTGTTGGAGGTTCTCCTGCGAACACGAACGCTGCAAAATGTTCGATACGTCAGAAAAAATAAAAACCAATAATATACACGATTAATCCGGTTAAAAGTTGCTTTATTATAAAACATGATAAGAAATTCTCAGTAGCAACCTGGAGTTTAGAATTGTGCCCGGTAGATGGCAATAGGCTCACCACCTATTACATGGGACTTAATAACAGCATTGGTGCCTATCCCTTCGCGGAATACAGGCGTGATGCTATGTTATGTTGTTATGGTAAATTATAACTGCTGTGTAAAGTAACTCGATACTAACCATTCTCAAAGTCAACGTGCTCTAAGTGGCGAAAAGCCTTAATATTGGTTTTATTTACCTACTATGTGACCGTTAGAATCCTGACAGAAAGGCAAATGCCCTAACGCCTATACGATTCTTATAGCTCTCTATTTTGTCACCAGCAAGAAAGAAAAATATTTTATTTCTACACACCACGCGTGTTAATCTTTTTAATTTAGAACCATAAAAACTCAAAGCTAAAATAAAACATAGTCTGTTATGCGTGTATTATTGGTTTTTTGTTTTTCCTGACGTTTCGAACACTTTGCAGCGTTCGTGGTCGCAGGAGGACTCGCGACCACGAACGATATAATACCACGCGAATAATACACGCGATTAATCCGGTTAAAAGTTGTTTTATTATAATGTGTAGTGATCGCGCAAACCTAAGATATTACTATAGTCTGTTATGAGTTAAACTTTTTAATTAAGAACCATAAAAACTCAAACCAAAAGCATGGTTTATTATAAATATAAAATACATTAATCTTAAATTTCTTAATACAAAATTCTCTCTAACCGGGAAACGCAAGTCGCCAAGATGAATGAGTAAAACCGAGCAAACATTCCATAAATAATGACTAGCTGGCCAGCTCAGGATCCATCAGTATTAAATAAACCATTTCCCGTAATTTACTTAGACCTATATAGACGAACGTCTTTTTCCCTCTAATAATACTCCTCCCGACCGTATTTCGGTCACGGCGGCCTATGTCCACGGAGATTAGCCAAGTACGCAGGAGATATTATGGTGCTCAAGTGTATGCGCAATCACAGGTGCACTCCCTCTGCCTTCACTTTCATATTATATTCCGATGGGATGGAAATCTGACACGACCTGAGAGAGATCAGGCGCAGGACCGACGGCTTTACATGTTCTCTGAAGCACGGGGATGTCACACCACCAACTTCCTGACTCCGGGCTGCTACTGAGAATTTCCTAACCGAAAAATTCAATAACTTTGCCCGACCTGGGAATCGAACCCAGGACCTCACGCTCGGCAGTCGCGCTTGCGACAGCTAGACCAACGAGGCAGTGCCACAAAAGAAAAGCTGGATAGATTGTGTGAGGGATGACATTTATTTATTTATTTTTATTTTTTTATAAGGCACACCAACAACTTATTTACAATTAATATTCATGTAGACATTATACATAGTTTGTCCTGTGCAAATAAGTCACTTACAGGCGTGAACAGCTTTTATATAATACGAGTAGCTGTTAGTAATTATTGACATTATATATTAAATTAGCATTAAAATAGTTACAAATAATATTATTGAATCAGTTAAATAAAATAAAAACGATTAATACAGACATAAATAAAAATGATTCAAAGTAGCAAATTTAAAAATTAAAGTCAAAAGAACAAATTAAAATAATAAATTTAAATTAATATTAAGATTCCAAGATTAAATTTTAAATTTATGACATGAATAAAAAGGGAGTAAACGATAACCTGACGACTGATAGAGGAGAATGGAAGAGAACAACATATTGGGCTAACCCTAAATAACTTGGGACCAGGGCAGGGAGAAGTAGAATGCATCAAAGCCCATAATACATTATCTCTATATTTAAAGTAAGAAACTGACTGGCTAACTGATCGATCAATGGACAGCTGAAACCGGTGGGTTTAGACATAACATAACATAGCATCACGCCTGTATTCCCCGAAGGGGTAGGCAGAGGTATACACAATTGTACACCCACATTTCACCAATGCTGTTATTAAGTCCCATGTAATAGGTGGTGAGCCTATTGCCATCTACCGGACACAATGCCAAACTCCGGGCTGCTACTGAGAATTATCTATCGGAAAAACTCAATAACACTTTGCCCGAGCCGGGAATCGAACCCGAGACCTCATACTCAGCAGTCGCGCTTGGGACCACTAGACCAACGAGGCAGTGGGTTTAGAGGCATGACATTTTACACAAATATTCCTTAATTGAAGTCGATGACGACATAAAGAAGGGGTTTTTGGAAATTCATCCATTAAGTGGTTAAAATAGGGGACGACTTCTTCAATGATTTGAAGTTTGAAGTTTGAAACCAAGTGCTGCAGCACTTGGTTACAGAAAAAAGGTTACAGTATCACTTTTTTTTAAAGTAAAATAGGGTGTAAAGTATGAAAATTCTTCGTTTTTCTAATCTCCGAAACGGCTAAACCTATTTTGACGGGGCCACTGACAGATAGCTGATGTCATAAGGAGTAACTTAGGCTACCTTTATTTTAGAAAAAGAATTAGAGTTGCGCGCAAAAAAATCTGTTACGCAGACGAAGGGGCGGGCACCAGCTAGTAAACTTATATAACTTACATAGTAATGCTTAACATAAATATGAAATACACAAATTTTGTCGTGTGTCGCCCGGTTACCGGTTGGCGACCTCAAAATCGTCGGAACACTACACCTCTCGGCAAAAATTCTTGCTTCATGAAAGTCGATAGATGTTCGGTCAGAACAAAAGAATTAAAATTCGTATTATGAAGAGACACTAATTATGTTCGTCGTCGCAAAACGGATAACTGTCGCCCTGTCGCCCGTCTACATCCTACGTTACTATCCCGAACGATAAACATAGTTCTTCATTGCAAGACCTGCGTAAAATAAATAGCAATTTGTTAAGCTTGACTTCTTGCGCTAAAGAAATGAAATGGAGCTTATTTTCGTCGTCTTGGTCGAAAAAACACTATGCTAAAAGGATTTTTGTGTATTTTTATTATGATGAAATGTTGCCAGATATTTTACGTTTTAAAGGCATAATATTATTTTTGAAGAAAGTAAGTAAAATAACGAATGAAAAATAAAATAATGATGACAATTCTAATAAGAGTTCTGTATTAAGCACCATTCAGGACCACTCGTGACTTGACCTCAAGGTCAATGACCCAAGTAGACATAGGGGTCACTGAGTCATTACTGACCTTCAGCAATTTCGACCCTCATATGAGGCCTAAGGTCAGACGTCACTGATCTCAAGGTCAAGGTCAATGACCTTGGTAGTGTTGCATTTTGTACCACCACCCTACCACTCCCACATCCCACCAGATTCCGAAGTCTTGATTAGGCGATATATTTTAAGAGTACATATTTTTTCATAGTGCCCCGTTTCTTATCCTCTGACCATACAAGTGTTTCACCCCCCCCCCCCCCCCGGGGCATCATCAGGAGCTGTTAGACCGTACAGTTTCCATCACCGAGAAGCGTTTGTTTATTACATTACGTCTTGAACTAAAACTTGCATTACTACTTTTATTCAATTAATCAAGCCCGTATAACATACATTTCTAAGCACAAACTTGGTCACTAACTCATAAATAAAACCACTCGTGAAGGTTTAAATTAGTACTTATTAGTTGCTACTAGTTTTGCTGTGGTACAAAGCATAAACTTTGAGCGAGATATTTGGGATTGGGGATAGCATTTTATGTATGTTTATCGTCTAAGTTAAGCACTAAGAACTTCCGAACCGTTACCTCATCTGATGTTAAGCGATGGTGGAACATTTATTTACCCAACATGCAAAAATCTGTTCAGTGTTGGGGTCGGCGCAGCATGTATTCTTATTCCATAGGTCTCTATTAGCTGTCATATCGTCAGTCACTCCTTTTCTAGCCATATCATCGTTAACACAATCCATCCATCGCTTCCTCAGTCTTCCTCTACTCTTATAACCATCTACATTCATACTCAAAACTTTCTTCGTCACATGACAATATTACTTAATGACTTAATGATTTCTACACAACTTCTCAGTCACCGGTGCCACTTTCAGACTTCCTCTTATATACCTATGTATTTGATATTAATTTCGACTTGGTACCTCCACTAGTTCTTAAGAAAATGGGTCATGACAGACTAATAGACGAAATGGTCCTATAAGGGTTACTTTTTTCCTTTTGAGGAACGGAATGCTCCCTGAAAGAAATTGCCGTGTGCGATAAGACCACCCATTGCACTATTTAAACATAAAAAAGTTACTCTTTTTGTGTTATTGGTGAACAATAAAGAATATAATAAATAAATAAATACAATTTTTTTTTGTGGATAGAACATTTTGCGGTATGAAAATTAATAATTATAGATATATCTTTGAAAAGCATTACGGCATGCTTAGCGAACACTAAATTTATAATTTTAAATGGAAAAGAATACTATTCTTTGCATGCGTTAATGCTTTTCAAAGATATATATGTATTTATTAAGGTAATTGCACCTTTACGACATTGTATTAACTGCAAAGTTAGTCGTGTCGGTTCGGTCACCTGTAAAGGGACTGAATAGATAGCAATGACGTCACCAAAAGACGTGTTAAAATGTGAAAGAAGAATTCACGGTAGTGAGCAGAGGTCGAGATGGCTTAGTGGTCAGAACGCCTGGAAAATTAATAACTTTAGAGTAAAATATTTATAACTTTAGAGTTTGCTATGCATGCGTTAATGCTTTTCAAAGATTAATCAATAAATATAATAATAGGGAACCCCAAAAAAGCTCAAAAGACACGAATGTTTAAGTATTTATCTTATATCCCTAATAATTTTGTTAACTACAGGCTAGACACAAAAACGCGCATACAAACACAAACACAAACAAGCACACACATACACACAAAATAGACTTAGTTCATTGTACTCTTTTAGACGTATATTTTTATGTTACTCCTACTTCTATTATTACTATTTTCCTGCAGTTTTGTATATTATATTTGTAAAACCCCACTGGTTCATCATAATGGTGTCTGCGACACAAGCCTTGGGCTTAGTGCAGAAACCAACGAAAAATTTATAAATTGTTAAATGTTTTAGTAAATAAATTATTCTTATTCTTATTTTTATTATTCTTATAACTTGGACCATACTACTGATACGCTAATTACCGTTAGTTAACAAGGATCCGCCAGGGTGCCGGCACACTTCGAGGGCACTAGAACACCGCCATTACTGTCCTCACTGGACTAACCAACATGTTTGTTATGTTAGTTTCTGGCAATGCTAGTTAAGCTGGTTGGTCAGATTTATTTAGATTAGAATTGAGCTTGTATGTATATATATCTGCCTAGCCTTTCTGCCTAAACTGGTTGTCAGACTTTCAGGCGTCTGACCCATCACGGCTGTCATTGATCTTTAGTTGACAACCGGTTGACCGACGCCTTAACGTGCTCTCTGAGGCACGGAGGCCTCTTGGTATGAAATGATGGTCACCCATCCACAGACTGACCGCGGCAAGCACAGCTTAACCTCGATCGATTGATCTCTGCGGCTGTTACTTAGTCACGAGCCCCTCGTTATAGAATTAAGCTTGTATGGTGTCAAATTAATAGAAGAAAGGGGGTTCGCAGATAGATAACAGCCGCATAGATAAATCGACCAAAGTGCACTTCCCACAGTTTGTTAGATGGGTGACCATCATTTCATATCGAGACCACTCCATGCTCCGGAGAGCACGTTAAACCGTCGGGTCCCGGTTGTCTAAACAGGATGTACATCCCCTCGTACGGCTAATCAGATACCTGAAAATCTGATAACCAGTCTTGCCACGAGATTTTGTATTACCCAGTAACTGGGAGGTGGAATTGAATTAGACGGTTGCTCCATGTAAAATACTGGTATAATGCTGCATGCGAGTAGACTGGAAGCCGTTGCCGACATAATTGGAAAATACTGGAAAGACCGTAGTAAATCTGTAAATGATTGCTAAATAAATATCGCCAGGCGTCTCCTTATGACAAATACAAGGGAGCTGGAAATTTAAAAGTACCAAACAACAATACGATGGCTCAGTTGGAAGACTGATGACACGAACTGTCAAAGGTTCGAGGGTTCAAGCTACGTTCGTGTCTATTATTTTTCAATATTTCCTTAGATTTTTTTAAATTAATATAGACATTATTTGGCCTTAACATGTTTAAAAAAAAAAATAGAAATATCGTATTATTCTTTTCACAAAAATTTATAACTTTAGAGTTCGCTACACATGCGTTAATGGGTTTAAAAGATTTAACATTTTTCTGACCCGGGTATCTATCTCAGGACCTCACGTTCAACAATGCGCTTGCGACCACTACCCCGTTGTGGCATGGATCTTATAGAAAATGCAGAGTATTTATCGTTGCGTAGCACGTTGATATTTTCAGACCTTAGGTTCCTGTCTTCCTAATAACTGTATTTCCTGTATCATAAGTCACGCTGTGGTAAAGTTATAAATGTGTGTAGAAATAAAAATGCAGTCGTGAGTAGGATTCTAACCTGCGCCTACCGGATAAATATTCCAGGCGCTCTAACAACTAACCATCTCGACCTCTGCTCACCTCCGCGAATTCTTCTTCCATATTTTAATACGTCGGTAAGTGACGTCATTGCTACTATTTAGCCCCTATACATGTGACTGAACAGACACGACTAACTTTGCAGTTAATACAATGTCGGACATATGCGATTACTTTAACAATTATAGATTAATCTTTCAACTCATTGATGCATGCGTAACGGACTTTTATTTAACTTTTATTTTTGTGGATAGTAAAAGTTGTTAGCAGGATTCGAACCTGCGCCTCCCGAATAAATACTCCACGCAGTTTAACAAATCAAATCAAATCAAATCATTTATTGCTTCATGTGTTACAAGGTGTTACATAATATTATTATTAAATGGTCTCAACATGACCCTGTTAGGGCGTAGCAATTTTTTGTTATTTGTTACATAGCAAATTTACTTAAAAATACTGACTAAAACTAAACAATTTAATTTTTATTTATCTTCAAAAAACTCTTGCAAACTATAATAACATTTCGCAGACAGGTATTTATTTAATTTTCTTTTGAATGTGTTGAAGGTTGGCGCTTCCTTAATTGCATTTGGTATTTTATTGTAAGTTTTTATTGACATAGCATAGGGACCTGAGTGGAAGATAGTCATGTTAGAGATAGGAAGTGCTAAGTTATTTCTGTGTCTCAGGTTACGTTCTTGGAAATAGTGATCTCTGTTTCGTGTAAAAAGGTGAGTATTTTTTTTAACAAAAAGGCATAGTTCTAAAACATAGAGGGAAGTTAATGTGAGAATACCAAGATTTTTAAAGTGTGGTCTACAACTATCCATTCTTCCTATATTACACAAAATGTGAATGCACTTTTTCTGCAATTTAAATATGATGTCAGCATCAGTGCTATTACCCCATAGCGCTATGCCATATCGAATCCAAGAATGTGCGTATGCATAGTACGTTATAAGAGCTGATTTCTGGTCTGTAGATGTTTTTAATTGATATAACGCGTACGTAAATCTAGATAATTTATTGCTCATAATTTGAACATGTGACTTCCAATTAAGGTGAGAATCTATGTTTAATCCTAATAACTTAAACGAGTCAGTATGTTCTACACTTACGTTGTTAAACGAAAAATTTATGTTTAGATGGCGTTTTTGGTAGGGCTTAAACTGCATAATTTTTGTTTTTGAGAAATTTACCTCAATATTGTGATCATTTAACCAACTCAGTGTATCATTAAGGATGTTTTGAATACTGCTATTAAGGTTTAGCTCATTTTTACAGGGAAATACAATGGAGATATCGTCTGCAAAGAGAATGCTTACAGCGTTTATTACTTTAGGCAAGTCGTTAATGTAAATCAAGAACAACAGACATCCTAGCACGCTTCCCTGAGGGATAGAATTCGTTACATTTACATTTACTCACTACTCCGAATTCTTTATCCACATTTTTAATACCTCTTTTCAGTCATCTGTATAGGGACTGAATAGACAGCGCTGACGTCACCAAAATGAATTAACTTTAGAATTCGCTAAGCATGCATCAATGCATTCATAGATTTATCTGTATTATTTCCTAGTAGTCTGAAAAAGTACGCAAATAAAATCAAAATGAATGGTTATAAGAAATCTAAGTCGACTGGCGCAGCGGCTTAGTCATTGATTTTCCGCACTATTTACTCCGATCTCCTTACGGAACAAATATTTTTATTTTTATTTATAATTATGGATCTACTGCTAGAGTTTTTTAACTACCTAGACATTCGTACCGGCTCTTTTATAAAGACCTAGTTAGTATCTGGAAATTTTATACATATATATATATTTAAAAATACTTTTATCTTGAGAGATCTGCCTCGTTGGTCTAGTGGTCTCAAGCGCGACTGCTGAGCAGGAGATCTCGGGTTCGATTCCCGGGTCGGACAAAGTGTTATTGAGTTTTCTGTTAGGAAATTCTCAGTAGCAGCCCGGAGTTTGGAATTGTGCCCGGTTGGTGGCAATAGGCTCACCACCTATTACATGGGACTTAATAACAGCATTGGTGAAATGTGGGTGTATAATTGTGTACACCTCTGCCTACACCTTCGGGGAATACAGGCGTGATGCTATGTTATGTTATGTTATATCTTGAGGTACTAAAAAGGTTTTTTGTATATAGGATTTGTGGAAAATGAGCAGACGGATCGCTTGATGGTAAGCGACAACCGCCGCCCATGGACACCCGCACCACCAGAGGAGTCGCAAGTACGTTGCCGGCCTTTTAAAGGGTTTGGGCCTCCGGTACCCTCACTCACTCGGCGAAACACAACGCAAGCGTTGTTTCACGCCGGTTTTCTGTGAAGCCGTGGTATCACTCCGGTCGAGATGGCCCATTCGTGTCAAAGCATGGTTTTCCCACGGTAGCATATTATTAGCATATTAGCATTATAAAGAAGATATGTGTAACAAATGTGGTCCAGAGATCCTGATGTCAGAATTTATGGCAACATTTTTTTTCCCTTTATATCGTTGTTTATCAAGGTACTAAATATTTCAATGTAGGTACTAAAAAGTTATTGAAATTTGATATTTTCCGAACATCAAACATCGCACCTATGCAGGAGTTCTGACGTTTACGCAAGGTGCAAGATTGACTCGCACTTATTATAAGTATTAAACAATTGCAGGTGAAGTCATCTGAATGATTAACTCAATCTAGTAGTGAAAGGCAGAAGGGTAGCATGTCCATCATTAGCACTGCATCTATTTACTGATCTTTGGGAACATACTGCAAAACTGTTAATTTCCTGGTCGGCGTCCTGAATGTGAATAAAGTTATATTTTGTTCAAGATAAATCTTTGAAAAGCGTTAACGCATGCTTAGCGAACTCTAAAGTTATTATATTAAATGGAAAAAAGAATACGGTCGCGAACAGGATTCGAACCTGCGCCTCCCGGATGAATACTCCAGGCGCTCTGACCACTAAGCCATCTCGACATTTTAACACGTCTTATGGCGACGTTATTATATAATAACTTTAGAGTTCGCTAAGCATGCGTTAATGCTTTTCAAAGATTTATCTTGAATTATTAAGGTAATTGCATTCTTTACGGCATTGTATTAACTGCAAAGTTAGTCGTGTCGGTTTGGTCACCAGTATGGGGACTGAATTGATTGCAATAACGTCGCCATAAGACGTGTTAAAATATGGAAGAAGAATTCGCGGTGGTGAGCAGAGGTCGAGATGGCTTAGTGGTCAGAGCGCCTGGAGTATTCATCCGGGAGGCGCAGGTTCGAATCCTGTTCGCGACCGTATTCTTTTTCCATTTAATATAATAACTTTATATTTTGTTAATGATATTGAATTGAACCCGCAACACGCGGTGAAGTAGCTCCGCTTGCGATCACTAAACCAGTTAGGCAGTCTACACTCTAGACAACCACACATTTCACCAATGCTTTTATTAAGTCCCATGTGGAGGTGGGCCTATTTCCATCTACCACACAATTATCCAAAACCCGGGCTGCTACTGAGAATTTCATAATAATAAAAACACAATAACCCTGCCTGATCCGGGAATCGTAAATGATATTTATTTCTATAAATACATCTGTTATAGACACTTTTACAAGTCAAAATTTTTTTAAGCTAGATATCGTCGTCATTTCCTTTCTGACTAGCTCTGAGAAAAAATGCAGAAACAAACTCAGAGGTCAACTTCTCTTTTAAAGTCCAGACATCATTTTATTCAACATATGAGTGTAATTATGTAGGGATAGGTTTTGGATGGCCTTTTGAAAAAAGAGCCATAGCTGTTTTGAGCTGACCTGTCCTACCTTATCTTAGTAATCACGGTAGGAACAATTAGACCAACGAGGCAGTTAAACCACCATAATATAAAATACCCATATAACCGAATCAAAACATGAAACCTCCAATTTAACAACATGAATAAATACCCACACCAATTTGCATTAACCTACAAAAAAAGTATTATAAAATAAGTTTCGTGATCTAAGCCTATAAAGCTACGACTCCTCATTAACACGATAAAAAATCTTTGACACGTAAAAAACCGTAATTTGCATTTTAAACAACAATTATGAATAAAGCATAACAGTTTTATCAAATAAATCAATTACAATGTGTTAATTGTTTACATCGGCGCGTGGCCGGTAGAAACTCGTGCGCAGTCGTCTGCTTAGCGGTTAGAGGAAATTTTCTATGTTGGCCGATAGGAGTTGATACTTGATTTAATTTCTTTCGTTGGTTTTACTTTTGTATGTAGTCCTAGAAGCCGAGTGGATGCCGGCCCACTTCTTGAGTTAAGTATCATATAAATATTTAATATTTTGTATAATAACTTTCGTGAGACATATTCATATCAATTTATTGTTCACCGGTTACTACTCACGTGCCATGTCGCGAGTCAAATTGCCTCGTCGCGGGCTCAGCTCAAGACTAAGAACTCTGTTCGAGTTCGAAACTAGACGGAAAATACACGTGAGTAGTAACCGATGAACATAAATTTGACAGCGCGGTTGACACGGTGGTCAAGAGACCGACTGATGCGCTGCGTGTCGCAAGTTCGATTCCTGCACGGAGCAAATATTTATACGATCTATAGATAATTGCTCCGGGTCTGGGGGTGTGTGTGTGCTTGTGAGATTTTATGTCTGTAAACGCACCCACGATACAGGAAGAAATTCCTAGTGTGGGGCAAAGTTAAAAAAAAGATGGTTTCAATATAAAAATAAAACAACATTTATAAGCCCTTGGATTTTTTCTTATCTACTGTTAAGTAAGTGAACGGTTATTGGAGTGTTTTGCCTAGTTACCAATTAGTGAGACCCGCAATTAGTCAGGACATTGGATACGCTTGTTTACGTTAATTAAAATAATGAATAGCTTACTTTTGTAAAAAAATATTGTAATATCTAAAATATTCGAAAGCGTATATAAAAAGAAGTGATTACGTTAATTAATATAATTATTATATGAAAAGGCTCGTTCCGTTCCGTTCGTGTCTATTCATTTTCAATTATCATTTACAAAAACAAAATATGCTTTTTAAATTGCTAATCATGTTAAAAAATAAAAACAATAGACTTATTTTAATTTGTAATAATATTTACCGTTTCCACAACGCAACTTAATATGCAAAATGCACTCAAAACATATAAGAAAAGACGAACTTAGTTACTGTTACGGATAAATATTTCAAACGCACGCGTAGCGCACTATAAAGTTATAAATTATTGTGGAAAGAAAAATACGGTCGTTAGCAAGATTTGCTTGAAAGGGAGGTGATGGATTTCACAGGTGATATTAATAATAATTGTAAAGATATTCATGGGTAGCAATGACATCAAAAGCAACCACGGCAACGCCAAGATCAAAACGATCAAAACCTCTTAGTCCATCTTCGAACCATGTTTTCGAATGCTGAGCGGTGCGCGCACGCCACTCGTTCGTATCAGTATCTCTAGGTCACTCGCGGACGCTCGTCTCTCACTCAATCGTGAATGAACGAGTGACGACGAAAACAATCGATTTAAAAATCGTTTTGAACGAAATTTTTTGTGTTGACGTTTTGTGTTGTGTTTTATTGACCAAGTGATTTTGTGTCGAATTTATCGAAGAAATTTTAATGAAGTGTTTGTGGAACTGATTGTTCAGTATATTTTGGAAAATTGACAATATTTGTGCTTGAACAAAACTTCATCAAAGGTACGGTACATCTACTTTTTAAATATTCTACGTAATTATTAAATAGAAAAATATATTTGGCGCTAAAAATATATAAGGTCTTAATTTATTACGTTTTCGACCCCTTCTTTCCTTTTAAGGGGTCAATGTGTAAGTGATAAAGATTCATTTAAGCCATAATTAAAATGTTTACGACAATTTTATTTTTTCTTTATGTTCCGTTGACGTTCAAGGTACAGTTTTCGTCTTGCTAGTACTAGGGTTACTACAAATAATTTGTTGTTTCCATTTAATTCTTATCTTAGGTGAATGTATTTGACTTATATATTAAGCCTTTCAAAGGAAATTACCTAATAAATTAGGACTTTATATAAGGATTCCTTTTCTTTCTTTACATGTTGTTTCCTACCCTCCAAATTAATGCCAAAATATATCAACTATTAACTCACTAAATACCAGACATAATATAAATTTTACTTTTAACTGTAAAAATGTATACGTTCGAAGTTAACAGGAATTAGTACCTGAAAAAAATAAAATATATTTGTACTATAAAATAGCATGTCATTCTCATTTCGTACTCGTTATCACCTGAATATGTCTACCAAAAATAGATATATCTCCATTTTATTTCGGTGACCGTATGAACACTATTTATATTGTATACTAGCTGTTCCCGCGACTCCGTCCGCGTGGATGTCGTAAATAACAAATGTTCGACGTGATTCTTTAAATTGGCATAACTTTTTTATTTATGATCCGATTGACATGAAACAAACACTAAATGCTAAGTGAAGCTTACCAAAATATATTAGTGAAAACCACATCTAAATTGGATAAGCTGCTTGTGAGATTTGCGTGCACAAACTCACAGACAAACAGACAAAAAATCTAACAATCGTTGTGCTGGGTGCTATTTGCGTTGATAAAGGTGCCAATAATATTTTTTCTCATATATCTGCCATGTACAGACAGCGATCCGTTACATTTTTATTATATGTATAGAAGATAACACACTTTCCGCCATATTTCCCAAAGACTTCCCGAGTTGAACATTATCACGGAAAATATACTAATCCAAAAACAAAAAAAAAAAAACATTATTTTCTACTACTTCCAGTTACTATAAAGAAACGAATCATATCTATGCCTCATATTCATACATTTTAGTGGGCATTCCTTATGCTCTCTTTCACTTCACTGCATCAGATCTCCATAGATAGTCATGCATGAAAAAACCTTGCATGATTGAATCCAAAATATACTTACAAGCTGAATTCCTTCTTCTTTCGTGTGGAGCCTAGTGCTACATTTGTTAAAGCTGCCTTGAAGCTCTGACTTGTCTAAACAACTGCTTCCCATCACCTACGAAACACAGAGATGCTCAGATACAAATACTCCTAGTAGTCACCCATCTACAGACACTGTGTGACGTATCGCTTAACCTCAGATCGTTTACCGACCATAACTTGCAACGGGCTGTAAGCGCTTTGTGCACAACAAAACAAAAAGCTTGACGGCGTGGTTGGCGCAGTGGTCGAGAAGCGACTGCTGCGTCGCGTCGCAGGTTCGATTCCTGCACGGAGCAAATATTTGTATAATCTACAGATAATTGTTCTGGGTCTAGGTGTGTGTGTGCATGTGTGATTATGTGTTTGTAAACGAACCTACGATACAGGAAGTAATTCCTAGTGTGGGGCAACGTATTAAAAAAAAATGTACTTTCACGATTATATAAACGTATTCAATCTAACGCCAATACATCTTCTCTTCAGTATCGCTACCACATTTTTAGGACATTATGAAGACCCCATGAACCTTATGAAGACTCCAATATATCTGCTTACCAATTACGTATACAAATAATATCGTTGAATGGGTAAATATTACAATTAATATTGTTTTTTATTAATTATACTTCATTTCTGAGAAGCTTAGGAGTCCCTATGTCTCCAATTCCATCTATTTACTTACCAATCTAGCATTCAACGATAATTTATAATAAAACAAAAAAAGTCCGGTTAAAAGTTGTTTTATTATAATGTGTAGTGATCGCGCAAACCTAAGATTCAACGATATTATTTGTACATAAATAAATTTATATTGTTTTTTAAAATTGTGCCTCATTTCTGAGAAGCGTGAGAAGTCACGATGACTCCGATCCAATTTGTCAGATCTGTCTGTCTATCAAATTAGCATTTAAACATAATATTTCTGTTACTAAAGTCACAGCTAAAATTCTCGTGTAACTCTAGAAAAATTTATAAGTGTGACATGCTATATCAAATCATTTATTGGTTATAAGTTTTTATGAAGGAGAAAATTTTCTAAGAAATAAATTCTTCGTCCATTTACTGATGTTGAGAATGGATTCGTAATCCATATATTGCACTAATATTTCTTACTGTATTAATCTCTGTATATCTGTTCTTAGAATTAACAGAATGTAATGTGTTGATTCTATTTAGTCCGATTCTTATGTCTTACCGATGATTTTTCTTCACCTACAGTTTTGTGGAAATAAATATACGGTCACGAACAGAATTTGAACCTGCGCTATCCGGATAAATAACTCCAGGCACTTCAATCACAGATTTTTTACTTTAAAGTTGTTACGAATGCGATAACTCAATTGAAAGAATTCACTGTATTTTTCTTCAAATCTAACACTAATCTTTGCATGGTTCGTGGTTAATAAGTAGCCACTCAAATAAGGGGCTCAGTGTATGTTGCAAACTGTGATCGGTAAACGATAGTTACGTTAAGCAGCGGTTGGCGTGGTTATTGTGTAGATGGGTGACTGCGAGGAGCACTTTTATGTAAGCGTCACCGTGCTTCATGGCTACTATATAAAAATTTTTTAACTAGTCTATGTTACCCAGGACAATATAAGGATTCTAACGATACCCCAAACATCTAAATCGGTTCAGGCGTTTAGAAGTTATAGAGGAATAAAGAAACTCACAACATACATGCATACAAACATACTTACATACATACATGAACCCTTTAACATAACACTCCTTTTCTAGACAGTCGAGTAAAAATAGGATTACCCGTTGTCGAAATTAGTAAACATAATGATTTAGTTGAGTTTGAAAGGAAACTAGTGACGATATATTTTCATACATATTGTTCAAACCTCAATTGCCAAATGTAGTGCCTTATGGGGAAGCCTTTGAACTAGAAGATGTCTCCGAGGTATTATGTGCGGTACACTCAGCGCCAGAATTACGTTAACATGCACCAAAATGGAACTTACTGTAGTGCTGATTATTGTGAATTAGTGCTGTTATGACTCATCACATATATATACACTTTTTGCAATATTTGTATTTATAAGATGACAAGATTGTACTGTTTTGTACTCCAGACATTTGAATAGTAACAAGTAGTATTTAACGTCAACATTTTATAAATTTGGGATATGTTCAGCGACTTTTGTCTTAATTTTTTTTTACCCAAATTATCATTTATCGGCATTAATTACATCCGTGTCCAGTCATTAATGCCAAACTAAGTAAAACTTTGACACATTCTCGATAACTGGCCAGCAGGTCATATGCATGGCTTTATGTATGCACGTACGGAGTGCACGGACATAATATTTGAATAAAAATATTATCATAGTTATCTGAAGCCGTATGGGTAATAAAGTATTGGTTTTTATGGTTGCAATAACGCATATTCTAATACTTCTATGAATAACTTTAAGTGTTGAATGCAATGAATCTTCCATCAAAAGAGGCATTCCATGTTTTAAATAGGAAATTATATTCAAAGGATTGGGTCACCGGTTTCATCTGCTGGGTTCTTCAGATATATTTTTAATTCTCGTCATATGATTAAAGATAAATCTTTGAAAAGCATTAACGCATGCTTGGCGAACTTTTTTTTTCTTTATATTTTTCTTTATTTATTTAACCATAGAAATTACACCTTAAAATTAACATAAACTCCTGCCAAACTGCAGAACAGTTTGTCAGCATCCTAAAGTTATTATATTAAATTTAATATAATAACTTCTTAGCATATGATAAGAAGTTATTATGGTTTAAAAACAACAGTCTTCTGGGTACATTACCGGATGACAGCGATGCGGAGGAGTACTTCGACGCCTAAATCACGTTTTTCCTTTTTTTCTCTCTCTAATTTACTAGTAGTGTAGTCGATATAATTTAGGTTTTATTTTTGTAAATTATTATGTACATATCTATAATTACTGAATAATTAATGCATTATTTGAATTTATAAACAACTATTAGTGTTTAAGCCGTTCAATAACGGAATTCGAACCCGCGATCTTTGACAGTCTGTGTCATCGCTCTACCAACTGAGCTATCATGTCGCTTTTTCACATCTATCAAGTTCCTTTCCTTTCTTCTTAAGGAGATGCCAGGCAATATCTATTTAGCAATTATTTAAATATTACAGCTTGTCAAAGGTCGCCGATTCGAATTCCGTTTGTTTAAATAATAATAATTGTTTTTATTGATGGTATGTATTGTATTGTATGCCTGGTTAATGGAGTGTGATAGAATGATAACATCAGAACCTGGCGCATGGATAACATTTGGTGTGACATAGCTAGATAGAAGGAGACCGTATTGGTGGCGGTTACCACCAACAACATCATCACCAAAGTGGGTTGACGTCAGGCGGCCGGTCATAAAACATAACCAAAACTTTAGCAGCATGCCAGATAGGGAACAATATGCTGCGCCAACCCCAAATAAATTGGGATAAGGGCAGGGAGATGATGATTGATGATATGTAAAGCCATGTAAAAGGCCTGCGGGTGACTTAAACTCTAATAGTAGGTTGTTCATCAACCATACGATTAGAATTAAAAATATATATTAAAGACCCCAGCAGAAAAAGTAAGGATTAATCAATGTTCTTTAGAATATAATAATTAATTTAGATATTACGTGGGATAAAATTAATTACACATTAATGCTGTTAATTTCCTCACAATGTTTTCCTTCACTATTAAAAGCACGTGATCATTAATAATTACAAAAAGTCAGCGGTGCGTGCCTTGAGTTCGGCCCTGTGCCGTTTGACTTGGTAGTCTAGTCGCACCACTAGGCTTTCAGTCACTGTTTACAGATGATGATGATTTAAACATCGATCCATTGTCAGTTTCTTAGCCTTCTTCCTCAATACTGCTTCGAATTACACGATTTATAGTGTTGTTACCCGACCGCGTCGAAGCGAAACAAGTTACGTGTTACTTCCTATGTGTACGTTTTTGTGACTTTCTCGTAAACTCCTGTATTGATTTCACGAAGTATTGATGTTTTGGTTAGGAAGTGATATTGTGTTATGTCTGTTTTCTTCGTGGTTCATGTAACATGTAATGATTGGTGACTGCTATGTTGGTCTATTGGTCGCAAGCGCGGCTGCTGAGCGTGAGGTCGGACGGTGGGTTCGATTTCTAGGTCGGGCAAAATTTTATTGGGTTTTCTTATAGGAAATTCTCAGTAGTAGTCTCTAGGCTTAGAAGTTGGTGATGTGATAACCCCGTGCTTCAGAGAGCACGTAAAAGCCGTCGATCCTGCGCCTGATCTCTCTCCGGTCGTGTCGGCTTGCCACCCCGTCAGACTATGAGAGTGAAGGAAGAGGGAGTGCACCTGTGTTTACGCATACACTCCTGCGTACTTGGCTGATCTCCGTGAAGATAGGTCGCCGTGACCGAAATACATTCAGGAGGAGTATTAATAATAGGTAAAAGAAGACTTTTGCTGAGTGTAAGTCTAAAAATTACTAAGTTTGAAGACCGCATGGTCCTGACGTGACCTGACTTGACGTAGGCCATGTTAAGAGGCATCAATAATACGCCCTCTCGCAGTTAATTACGAAGCCCTCTTCAGTTCCTCCAAGCTGGACCGACCACGTCACGTTATTTTATTGCATGTGGGCTCTGTTAAAAACAAAAGACCTATATCAATGCATGTACAACCCAATTTGTGGTAGCTATTGCACTTTCAAACTATGACTAGTCAAGTTATACCCCGCGGATTCACCAGCTTTTTTTCTTCATTCTCTCGGCTCCTCAGGGTCGTCTTGAAGACGACCCTGAGGCAGAATACGGTCGCGAACAGGATTCGAACCTGCGCCTCCCGGATGAATACTCCAGGCGCTCTGACCACTAAGCCATCTCGACCTCTGCTAACCACCGCGAATTCTTCTTCCATATTTTAACACGTCTTTATGGCGACGTTATTGCTATCAATTCAGTCCCTATACGGGTGACCGAACCGACAAGACTAACTTTGCAATTAATACAATGTCGTAAAGAATGCAATTACCTAAATAATTCAAGATAAATCTTTGAAAAGCATTAACGCATGCTTAGCGAACTCTAAAGTTATTATATTAAAAGGAAAACACTGTGACATAATATAAAGTGCTATTTGTCCATGACCCGCTGAAACAACGTCGCCAGCGAAGCTAGTTTTAACTCTTTACCTGACCCGGGAATCGAATCCGTTATTATTATTATCTTCGTAGATGTTTGAGGAGGATCTGAAGTTATGGACCACACAGCGTGAATACATACGGTAAATGGATATGAATTATGCAATATTATAATCTGAAGTTTAGTGCTACTTTACTATTTAAGTAACTGTAATATAATTGCACATATATTGTACTAGCTGACCCGGCAAACGTTGTTATGCCATATAAATAAAAAAAATTGGGGTGGACTACCCCTAACATTTAGGGGGATGAAAAATAGATGTTGGCCGATTCTCATAGATAACGGATAAGCACAAACAATTTCATCAAAATCGGTCAAGCCGTTTCGGAGGAGTATGGCAACGAAAACTGTGACACGAGAATTTTATATATTAGATTCCCCGAAGGGGTAGGCAGAGGTGTTCACCGGTAAATATGAAAAACCACCAAATAAATAAAAAGAAGGAAACTAACCTGAGATATATCCTCGATGGTGTGTAAAGCCATATCAGAGGCTTACGACCGGTTTAAAATCTGACACAAGCTTTAGTTTAGTAGCTAGTTATAAGCAAGGCTGCTAAGCCTGAGGTCTTAGGTTCAATCCATAGTACATAATTATTATTGGGTTCTTAACTGTCTCGTTGGTCTAGTGGTCCCAAGCGCGACTGCTGAGCAGGAGGTCTCGGGTTCGATTCCCGGGTCGGGCAGTGTTATTAAGTTTTTCTATTAGGAAATTCTCAGTAGCAGCTCGGAGTCTGGAATTGTGCCCGGTTGATGGCAATAGGCTCACCACCTATTACGTGGGACTTAATAACAGCAGTGGTGAAATGTGGGTGTACAACTGTGTACACCTCTGCCTACCCCTTCGGGGAATACAGGCGTGATGCTATATTATGTTATTGGGTTCTTATGTTGGAAAATTCACAGTAGCATTCCGAAGTGTTGAATGGAGCTTATAACCTATTCTAACCTATTCAGTCGGTTGGCTTACAACCTATTCATGAGACTTGTTAATGGCATCGATAAAACGAAGTTGAATAACTACGCTCTTATATTTTTTATTTAGAATTTATAAATAATGGTAACACTGTCTACACCTGATTACCACCATTTAAGTTTGTAAACCATGTTTCTATCAAATAAATGATTTCTGATTTCATAGATACAGCGGGGTTTTAGCCTGTGGCAGTTATAATAATAAAGCTGAGGAGGTTTTTGTTTGTTTAAACGCGCTTATCTCTGATACTACCAGTCGTATTCGAAAAAGTCTTTTTGTATATGATAGCCAGGTTCTTGATGGATAGTAAAGGCTAAAGAAGGCAAGGAAAAAGGAAAAAAAGCGGTTGAAACCGCCGGTCATAGCTAGTATTTTATATGCTGAGCCAAGGACCATTTCTTATTTATTCGTAAAGGGCACTGCTAACTGGTATTGAGTATAGTTCTTTTTTTTTTAATTTATTGTGTTTCTGCACGCGTGCAAGAATATTTTAATTTTTTCTATGGTTAAGATAATAATAAGGATTTCAAGTTGAAAAAAAAAGGTATTTTATTCGTAAAGCTATTCGAAGTTCAATTTTTTTTTTAAGTTGTCTTAAAGAAATTAACAGATCTTCATAGTAAGTATTAAAAAAGTAAACCATACTGTGACCTAAAATGTCTCGAAAAAAAAAAACAAAGTATCATCAATACTGGTTGGAAAGAAGCTATGAATAAATCACGCCTTTTAATTGGTTGCTTTTGAATTTAGAACACTATTTAAATGTAGAATGTTTGATGCCGTACTGTTAGACGTCAGTTTTTGTATTCTCCATTTAATTCGGTAACGGGTTTATCAGAGCTTGAATTAGTTGTCAATGGTCTAATTTTTTAAGTCTCCATAAACATCTTTATGTTCTTATTAATCAAATTTTTATTATTCTCATATTTAATAGACCAAGTAAAATGAAAAGTTTTATTAGATCTTTTTTTACAAAAAACACTAAAAATAATGAATTTATAGCTCCCTAATTTATAGTCGTGCTTAAATTATATTTTTCCAAACACTTTATGGTCTGTTGCCATCTGCTTTTGTAAACAATGCCTAATATACCTACCTACTTTTGTTAGGAAAAATACTGTCTACAATGTTTAATTAGTATATGTCAAGGCTTAATGAAGATTAATAAGTTAACCTTGCATAAACTCCTCATACTCACAGTTAATCAATCTCAAACTTAACCTAATATATTTGACAACACAACTAATATAACTCAGTTTTTTATTGCGCCAATAAAGGGCAACATTAATAAATAAACTTTCTAATTGATAAACCAGCTGTCAATAAAGTCAACTAGCCCTTCAAAATCGCAGTTGCAATCGCAGTCGTGACCAGACAGCAACCGCCCGGGTCGGCTGTCAAATGTCAACAACCGTTGGGCGAACGCGATTTGAAATTCAAATTTCGAATAGTCGGTTCGGAAGACGGTTAAAGATGGCGGACGGAAGAATCAAAGTTATTCTTTATGGAATATGTTTAATGCATATTTTAATAAATCTAAGTTTTCTATAAATTTTATATGTGAGATTTTTACGAAGTAGGTAATTACGATTAGGTTATAGATTAAAAACCGACCTAGGTATATAAAAAGGACGTTTGATGCTGTCGGAGTAAAAGTTCTTATCTTTTTGAAACTTATAATATATATCTAATAATGATATATATATATATATATATTTATATATATAATATCAACAGGAATTAACGCGCAATAAAAACCTTTGAATCGCTTGACGTTTCGACCAGGTTGCACTTATCGTGGTCACAAACAGACTGAGTCTGTTTGCAAAATAACATCACGCTTTTATTCCCCGAAGGAATAGCAGAGGTGTACACCGTTGTATACCCACATTACACCAATGCTGTTATTAAGTCCCATGAACGGTGAAACTATTGCCGTCTACCGGGCACAATTCCAGACTCCGGCTGCTACTGAGAATTTCCTTACAGCAAACTCAATAACACAGCCCGACCTGGAATCGAGTTCGAGACCTAATGTTCAGCAGTCGCACTTGGGACCACTAGACCAACGTGGAAGTTAAATTAACCTGAGTTTATTGCGTCGTTCAAAAACCCATTTTCATAAGTTATCAAACCAATAGCGCTAATGAATAGATAAAATTTTGGATTAAAGTACCTCTAAAACCAGGCCTAAAAACGTAAATACAGGCCATGATTTCAAAAACCATGTCTCGTAATTATTATCACGAGGTTTTCTCAGTAACTTAAAACGAACATCAACTTAACTTTATGTACTCTAAGTTTAATTAAAACTAACTTTTAATAGTTTAAATTAACCCGAGATCTAATTAAAGTTTAGAAATTAGTATCATCGTACATTTTAGAGTGATAACTAAAAGTGCGAGTCACGGGTTGAACCTTGATTAGTGCGGTACGCATCGATAACCAAGGTTTGTGAGTGAGTGAAAAAGATACCTTTTTTTACTACGTTGACGCAGACCTGTGGGCTTACTATTGAAAATAATTCCGCTTGATTGACATTGGAAATATGTCAGTTCGTACGTTTAAATACCGAAATGTCTAAAAATTAATAATAGATTCGGGATAATATGAAGGCAACATGCTTTAAAATTGAGGCAACTGTAATATAGGTAAATTTATTTTTAAATTACGCGTTGTTTTAAGGCGTCTGTTTAATATTGGAATTGGATTGGAATTGGTATTAGTTTCAAAAGTATCCCCACAGATTTGGAAAAAACAATAATTAATGTAGAAAGAATCAATTGAATGACATATTTCTTAGTTTTTCTGACAGTATATTAAACAATTCAACGATCCGTACAATTTTTGTTGTCACTTCCTGGCAAAGAATTCCTGTATGCGTCGAGAATGTTAAGAGGGATATGTGCTGTGACGCGGATGGATAGAATTAGAAATGAGTATGTAAGAGGAAGTCTAAAAGTTACGTCAGTGAGCGAGAAGTTGTGTGGAAATCGTATGTCAAGGTATGGATATAATGTAATGCGGAGGAATGAGAATCATGTGACGAGGAAAGTTTTGAGTATGAATGTAGATGGCCACATGAGTAGAGGAAGACCGAGGAAACGGTTAATAGATCGTGTGAATGATGATATGGCTAGAAAAGGAGTGACTACCGAAATGACGGCTGACAGAGGATGAAAAAGATATGCTGCGCTGACCCCAGTTAAATTGGGGCAAGGGCAGGGGTCAATGATTTTCTGGCAATGAATTGATATACATCTCCTTAGATTTCATAGAAGTATTATATGTTTTCCTAAAATCTGCAGGGAATTGCGCAACTGACTTGCAATGACAATACATTTCAATTGGCAGATATTTGGATCCACGTTCATGATACGTACTCCCCGTGAATGGACACCCTGCCGTCTTCCTTGTTTCCTGAGAAATACAATCTATACATATTCAAGGCTAGAGTGAATACATTTCTTCTAGATCTACGTGCTTTATTTTCGGTCACACCGTCGCTTACCATCAGGTGAATTAGTATCCGAAAGACATTTGATTAAAAATAAAGAAATTTCACCGTAATCTCATAAAAGTAAAAATTATGTACCACGTTCTCGTGTAATAAGACCAATTTAGGTATATTGTCAGACTATTAAAATGAAAGCTATTACAATTGAAAGTCAGTTCCGCAATTACTCCACTGGAGACAGCTTGCCTGCTTAAAAGACAATTACCAAACCGCCTCTTTGGCCTAGTGGTCGCAAGCGTGGCTGCTAAGTGAGAAGTCGTTGATCGATGCCTGGGTCAAGCAGTGTTATTGAGTTTAAAAGATTTATCAGCTGTAATTTTGTTATTGAGTTTTTACACAACTGCTCATAAAAGGAGTGTTTTGTGGGTTCATGTATGTATTTGTATAAGTATTATGATTACGTTTGTGAGTTTTCAAGATATGTCTTTGAAAAAGCATTAACGCATGCTTAGCGAACTCTAAAGTTAAAATATTAAATGGAAAAAGAATACGGTCGCGAACAGGATTCGAACCTGCGCCTCCCGGATAGATACTCCAGGCGCTCTGACCAACTAAGACGTGTTAAAATATGGAAGAAGAATTCGCGGTGGTGAGCAGAGGTCGAGATGGCTTAGTTGGTCAGAGCGCCTGGAGTATCTATCCGGGAGGCGCAGGTTCGAATCCTGTTCGCGACCGTATTCTTTTTCCATTTAATATTGTTTGTGAGTTTCTTTATTCCACTATAACTTCTAAACGCCTGAACCGATTTAGATGTAGGGTATCGATGGAATCCTTACATTGTCTCGGGTAATATAGACTGATAAGATACAAAACGGATAGGGTACACAAAAACGTGAGAAATTAAAATATTTATTCGCACATGGCGGGCGTGCTTTTTATAAATTTTTCAATTAATTGTATCTTGTACGCAGATATATTTTCCACCTGCAATTGCCACCTTCATTATTATAATGTCTTTGAATTTATTCCAACGAGCGAAAGTGAATGTGAATGCTAAAGATAAAAGTATTACGAATATTCCTGCAACGCAAACCAACAAATATTGAATATGTATTTATATTATTAATTAACAAATTATATTGTATACTTCGAAGTATGTAATTATATCAAGAATAACCAATATAAATGTTATAAATACACTTTCTTCTAACTGTGTATAAGTTGTGTTCACGCTTGATCAGTATTAATTTTTCATTTGATAATTAAAATACTTTGAGAGATACTGTGGTGAATGCAAAATTGTTCAAAACAATGGATTCTTTGCCACAAGTTCCGATTGAAGTACCCTAAACCCTGTGAGAGTCAAGATGAATCGCGTGTGTTGTTATAACACAGACCGAACTTGTTTCTTTTGTGAATAATTATTCTTTTTAGGTATTGAACGGATTGTAGGCCGTATATGTTATTATAGCCCGGTTAGTGGAGTGTGATAACATCAGAACCTGGCGCATGGATAACATTTGGTGTGACATAGCTAGATAGAAGGAGACCGTATCGGTGGCGGTTACCACCAACAACAGCATTCCCAAAGAGGGTTGACGACAGGCAGGCGGCTGGTCATAAAACATAGCCAAAACTTTAGCAGCATGCCAGATGTAGGTATGCTGCGCCGACCCCTAATAAATTGGGATAAGGGCAGGGGGATGATGATGATGATGATGATGAATTAAAATACTCTTAAATTATATTCAGTAAGTTGAATGTTAACCTGGTGAAACACTTGGTAAGTCTCAATGTTCTCTCTCTCTTTTGCTTAGTATTATATTACTTATCAAAATGTACATGCTACTTTATCAAATAAAATAAAATCAATTAACAAATTAATTAACTATTTCATAAAATTCTTACACAGTTTTAATTATAATTCCAACAAAAAAGCTCCAACAAAAACTTAACAAAACTAATTACTCTCTACAATGAGGTTATCAAACATATCGGCTGGCGCATGCGCCGCACAACCCGTTATCGATCGCACGCGGATGCGTTGGCGCACCGCTGCTCTGTACATATCCATCGACTTTCCAAGAAAGTAAGTTAGAAGCGATGAGATGTAATGGAATAATAATATGATAAAAAAATTAAAACCAATTTTAGTATTTAATAGCATGACGTGTACCCCGAGAGGGGAGGCAGAGGTGTACAAACCACGAGATGTACATCCACAATGAAACATACACCAAAATTTAAGTTAAATTTCATCAACTACAAAAAATTATGTTGTGCCATTTCATAGCCTATTCAAGATAACCTTTCAAACAGATAGACAATGATACTAAAAGCGATAATTTATGTTTGTGCATCGTATGAATAACAGATTTAACACATATTTTGGTATTGATTTTAAAATCCCTGGCTGAGCCTTCAATTTTATTTATTGGTATCTCAGAATATTAACAAATATTTGGTATAGACCCCCTTTTTGTGTATACAAATACGTAACGGGTAATATTAGAAGTTTTGAGGTCGATTAGCCAAATCGACCTCAAAATGGCGGCGCTTCTACCTTTCGCCATGCGCGATGCGTCATATTCCTCATAAAACGTAACGAATACAGATATATCTTTGAAAAGTATTAACGCATGCTTGGCGAACTCTAAAGTTAAAAATTTTTGTGGAGAAAGAATACGGTCGTAAACAGGATACGAAACTGCGCCTCCCGGATAAATACGAATTTTTAAAAGTTAGTTTTATCCATCCTAACAATTTTTTTAATCCTTTAGCTATAGAGTTGTCTAATTAAAATTTGGATTTATATTATATTATATACTAGATGACCCGGTGTACTTCGTAGCACCTCGAACGTCAAATGTTTTACAGGAAAGTAGGTAGAAAAGTTTATATGGGCAATTGAAATTGTTGTTTTTACTATCTTCCTCGCAATTTTTCTACATTTTCTAACCGTTTAAACCTTCCCTGGACTATGATAAAAATTTCAAAACCAAAATCAGCTAAATCGGCCCAGCCGTACTCGAGTTTTAGCGAGGCAAACGAACAGCAATTGATTTAGATATATATATATATATAAGATATAAGATACAGCTGGAACACCAAACTGTATTCCCCAATATTTTTACTATAATTTTTCTGAATTATCTGCCACTATGGAAGCAAATTTAAAGACGTATTCACGTTAATAATTTTTAATCCGCTCTTCGCTTATAACTTAAACGCCAACGCCTTATGAAGCGTATACACATAAAACTGTCGCAACTTATAACCAACGGAAGGAAACAATGTGTTCAATAAAATCCGGTCAAGTGTGAGCGCATTGTATGATATTAGTACGATGTTTATGAGATCACAGAAGATATTTTTTATTAAAATTTTTGATGGTATGTGTAAGAAACGACATCATATGGTGATTTATTAACATAAAACATTAAAAACATATATATTGATGACCAACATACTAAAGTTATAATATTGAATGGAAAAATAATAAATATCCCGGATAAATATTCCAGGCGTTCTGACCACTAAGCCGTCTTTTGGAGACGTCATTGCTGTCTATTCAGTTCCTATACAGGTCACCAAAAGACGTGTTAAAATGTGGAAGTAGAAATTACGGTAGTGAGCAGATGTCGAGATGGCTTAGTGGTCAGAGCGCCTGAAATATTTATCCGGGAGGCGCAGATTTCAATCCTGCGACCGTATTCTTTTTACATTTAATATTATAACTTTAAAGTTCGCTAAAAATGCGTTAATGCGTTTCAAAGATTTGTCTTTAATTAACAAACATACCTACCATTGATTGTATTGAAGGCACGTTCCCTTAAGTTTACTGGTTTAATATTGGCGCGTTTCGAGTTCTACTGCGAGCGACGGGCGTGGGTAGTTCGTCACCCGACCAGTGACAGGCTCGAGACGGCAACGCGCGAGCAGTAAACGTACGTTACTGATATAATTACAACAACATACGATAAGAAAGTCATTTCAGACAATCCATACACTTCTCCATTA
This sequence comes from Xylocampa areola, assembly GCA_935421205.1. Taxonomy (NCBI): domain Eukaryota; kingdom Metazoa; phylum Arthropoda; class Insecta; order Lepidoptera; family Noctuidae; genus Xylocampa; species Xylocampa areola. Next base: position 18,949,588 of record OW285205.1, on the reverse strand, counting down.
CCATTTGCATAAATGAAAGTTTCCTTTCTCAATCACATTTAAATCAACCTTTAATTTTCAACAGATGTGTGTTCAGAGCATTTTCTTTGATTTGCAATATAAACGCATTTGCATATTGTATTACTATATGCAAGGTACAGTGGTCATATAGGATAATTTATATGTAAGAGAGAGCGCACTAATGTTCCGTACATAAAAGATAGTGTAATTGTGAAGTTTCTACTAATGTGTGCGTTTCCCTGAGGTGACAGGTAGAAATGTAGTTAGGTAGGTTCTTACTAATACTTGAAAGTAGTAATAATTAATACTGATAAATCTTTGAAAAGCATAAACTCATGTTTAGCGAACTCTTAAAAATATATTTTTTTGTGGAAACAGGAGACGGTCGCGAGCAGGATTCAAACCTGCGAATTAGTAATAATTGATTTATTGGAATGCGCATGACATGCAGCAACAGTTTTAATTTCAACTACCTGTGCCCCACGGTTTCACCCACGTATAATTTTATTAGAATTAGCCTAAATTACTCCTTATATAGTAGCTACCTGCCAGTAAAATCTTATCAGAATCGGTCCAGCCGTTTCGGAGATCAGCTGGAACAAACAGACTGACAGAAAGACAAAAAATTTGAAAACTGATTTTAACAAATAACAGTATGAGCTTAAACTAATTTGGAAATTACGAACAGACACTTCAATTTTATTTAATTGTATTGATGATTAATGTCAAACAAAGCGTTCAAACAATTCTGTAATCTGTATAGGGACTGAATAGATAGCGATGATCACCAAAAGACGTATTAAAGTGTGGAAAAAGAATTCGGGGTTGTGAGCAGAGGTCGAGATGGCTTAGTGGTACGAGCGCCTGGAGGCGCATTTGACTTTTTTATTGTGGTGAGGTAATCCTCATGGATATCCTACGCCACATGGTGGAAGGGTAGTTTGGACTTTTATTGGCTAAAACCACACAATCACCTCAGCACAAGGAAAGGGACACTGTCAACTCCAGAATATCATACTAGTGCCCCTCCAATGCCTCAATACATCTCGGGGGAAGAAGCATGGCAACACAGAGCTACTCTCCCTGATTATCCCCAATCAGTGAGGATGTGGCTTTTTGGCCTAAATGGGCTGGGTGCCAGGGCTTTTTGGCTTTTTGTCTTCGTCTTCGAGGATCAGCCCTCACTCGGTCTCATTCCGCTGCCGTCTTCTGTCCCATAACAGATTCACAGTAAGAGACCACAACCCTCTAATTAAGTATGCCTAGCGCATCCGCTTTTGAAAAATAGCTTTGTTACTTGAAATTGTTCAATGAACATTAGCAACAAACTCATACATTTTTATAAATCGTTAAATCAGTCCGTGAGCTGGGTTTCAGGTGTGCAGGTCATCCCTTGGATCGGTACTCCAAGTACTCCTCCAACTAAGCAATCATTACCTCTGTTAACAATGCCATCTTTGTAAACTTTTATAATACGTATTATAATAACATTTGTATCATCTATTCAATCCTAATAAAATGGTGAACTTTTGCCGTCTATCGTGCTCAATTTAATACTCCAAGCTACTAGGAGAAGAACCCATTAAAACTTGATCGGTCCGGAAATCTTGTCCAAGGCTTCAGGGGCTCAGAAGCCGCGCCTGCGATCACTAGACAATAAGACAGTTTCAAATGACCACAAAACAAACCTTTCTCACTTCAGTACAAAAATTAATAAGCCATCATTCCCTGATATAGATTGAACCACATCACATTTCCATTGATTAGATCTAATGATGACAAAAACTTGGTCATTACGGCCGACATGTAATAACGAGCAAGAAAGAGCAATCAAGTGAACCTGCAGTTGCCGACAAGCATTGCTCCGAGATATGGTTATTTTGCATTATATTAATATCTTGGTGGTCTGACGGACAACGGAATATTATTATTATCAGCCTATAGCATCCCACTGCGGAGTAAAGGCCTCCCTTACACATGTCTCTGTCCGCTGCCACTTACGTTCAATCATTCAAGTAGGAGTCCCATTGATCCAGCCATCTCAGTATGGGCCTGCCGCGGACTATCTTCGGCAGTAATATACTTGTTTTTATTTTATACTTCTAAGTTGAAAAGATATCGTAGTCTAAGGACTATTAGGCTATATTTCTTTCTTTCTTTTCTTTCCTTACTCACCGTTAGGAACAGAGCACTGCAAAATAGCAGTGTTGTTTGTCTACGATTTTCTGCAAGATGGAGGTACCTCCCCAGTACTTCCTCAGTCGGCCAGTTCAAGTTTTCTCGAGTCCTCATCATATATCATCACGAGTCAGTCCTACTTCTCTCCAATTTAATTACGGGAGCTCCCATTTACTCTTTGAATTAAATTTCCCTTATCTTATCCCTTATATATGATAAGGGAAATTTTATGTCATAATTGCGGCTGGTGAGGATGCACAACTGCATAACGCTCCATGAGGTTCTGGGATTGATTTCCAGTTCGAGCAAAATTTTGATGGATTTTCTATTAACAGTTTAGAGTAATGACTAAATACTGACGAACACAAGGATAATGCTATGTACAAAATACATACATAAACTGACGCTATTTTTCCATGCAAGTAGGACGAAACGGCGATATAAGAGCTGCCGGTTACGATCCTTACATACTCTTGTTGCGTTCACACATCTTGTTATAAATACGCGCCATAGTATAAAAATATTTCTTATTAATCAAGAAAAATATGTAAAGAACCATAAAATAACAGAACTGTTCGAAAGGCCGAAAAAACAGATTTGGAAAATTTCACCCGTTGATTAATTGACATAATTTGACGGTCACCGATCGTAACATTGATAAAACGACAACCTAACATTATAAGAGCTATAAGAATTTAAAAAGTCACACGCCCACTTTCTCTGCCCCGTATATTTTACGGTTAATTTTCTTTTATAAGTGAAAAGAAATACAAACAAAACAATAAGAATTTTACCGCGCCGTTCGCATTGTGGTCAAAGTCTCTTGACCACTATGCGAACTGCGATCTCTACTGCTGCACTATCATATACATATATCAGCAGTAGGCAGGCCATATAGCTCGTGAAACCGATTATCGAATGGCTACCAGGGACCATCAGACTCAGCGTAGGAACGCCCCACTCCCATTTGATGGACCGATGACATCATAAAGGTCGCAGGCAGACGGTGAATGGTTTAGGCACAGGACAGTCCGTTTTGCGAATCTATGAGGAAGCCTATGTCATAAAGTAGACGTTTACTGTCTTATATGAAGATGGAGGCAATCTATTGGAGTTCAATACAATATTGTATTGCCTCCATCTAATAAGCTGTTTCCCCTCGTTGGTATAACAAAGGTGGCGCAGTTCATAGGCCAAGAAAGGACAAGATTCACCCTTGTGCTATTAATTAAAGATATACGCTAACTTCCAAATATCTGTTCAGATTTTTCACAATTAGTTTGTGGTCGATATCCAGTCTGTCCTCCCAACCACACCCAGTTTCTGAGCAACACTATATCACCGGTAGTATTTATCCGGTTGGCGCAGATTCGAATGCTGCTTGCGACCGTATACTTTTTCCAGTTAATATAATAACTTAAGAGTTCGCTAAGCCTATGCTATATGCTAAGCTATCACTTGTTAGTTTTTTCTGGTCCAGCCCCTGACGTCTGTCTTAATAAGATAACCGGGCCGATGGGTTAATGTGCTCTCCGGGCCAAAAGAATCTCGGTATGAAATGGTCATTCATTAATCAACTGTGACAAGCCCAGCTTAACCTCGATCGGCTCTTATTTGTCTACAAGAGCCTCCGCCTTTAGTTCCAAATTAATCTACTTTATCATGGACAACTTTCCCTAAACATCAAATACCTTCTTAACAGAGGTACAATAGTATTTCTCTCACGACAAAAAAGCAATTGTGTTTAATTCACTATTATTTCAACTGTTTAGTTAAGGCCATGTTTTTGTTTCCCACGCTGGCTAACACTTTCTTTTTATTAGGCTCAGAAGCAAAATAGATCATCCCGCCTTTCTCAAAAAGGCAGTTATTGATAAAAATATTCCTCCAGACCGTATTTCGGTCACGGCGGTCTCCAAGGAGATTAGCCAAGTACGCAGGAGATATTAGGCGTAGGATTGACGGCTTTACGTGCTGTCCGATGTATGGGGATGTCATACTGCCAACTTCTTAACTCCGGGCTGCTACGGACAACTTCCTAACAGAAAAAAAACAATAACACTGCTCGATCTGAGAATTGACCCCAGGACCTCATACTCAGCAAACATTCTTTCCACAAAAATTTATAACTTTAGAGTTCGCTATACATGAGTTAATGCTTTTCAAAGATTTATCTCTAATTGTTAAGGTAATTACATCTGTAAGACATTGTATTAACTGCAAACTAAGTCATGTCGGTTCAGTTTACCTAGGAAAAAGGGACTGAATACATAGCAATGGCGTCATAAAAAGACGAATAAAAAATGTGGAAGAAGAATTCGCGTTAGTGTGCAGCGGTCGAGATGGCTTAGTGGTCAGAGCGCCTGGAGTAATTATTCGGGAGGTGCAGGTTCGAATCCTACTCACGACCGTATTTTACTTTCCACGAAACTTATAAAGAGGTTATTGCTTCAAACAGCTCGACTTCACACAAATCATAAAAACGATTATTTTATGCTAAAATCGATATGAAATGTTTATTTCCGTTACCTTTTGGCTATCAATAGTCAACCGTTATTAATATTAGCTAAAAATAAGTTAGATTCTAGGTTAATTTTGTTTTAGAGGAAAAATAAAGAATACGGTCCGCGAGACTGGTTGTTTCGTAGTCGGTATAGTTCGGATAATCGGGAATTTATTTCACTACTAGCTTCTGCCCGCCACTCCGTCTGTGTGGACTTGAGAATTGGGTCCAGCCGGATAAATCCTATGTGTTAATCAAGGTTATAAACTATCTGTATGCCAAATTTCATTAAAATCAGTTCAGTAGTTTTTGCGAGAAAGAGTAACAAACATCCATTACATACAAACTTTCGCGTTTATAATATTAGTAGGATATTTATAATTTTACTCATGAATATGGGTCAGCCTCATAAAATTATATTTATATACCGATCATTTTGAAGTTACGAAATTATAACATAAAATGTAGCAAAATATGGAGAAACATTTTATAAAATATACCAACTGTATGTACCCATGTTTACAAATAAAACTATTTGAACTTGAATTCGAAAAAAAGTTGTTTTTTTAAATACTGTCAGGACCCTGATTCGAACCTGTACCTTCTGGATGAATACTCCGGGCGCAGTTTCGATTCATGCTCACGATGGAATTTTTCTTTCCTAAAAATTTATAATCTTATAGACGCTACGCATGCGTAAATGTATTTATTAAAAAACTGTGTTTATAAAAAATACATGTAACTGACTGTACTTGGCGAAATTACACATTTTTTAAGACCTCTCCTTATTCTAATACTTACTTAGGTATATATATATTAACTAGCTGACCCGGCAAACGTTGTTTTGCCATATAAATAATTTCCACCTGTAGACATCTGGCGGGGATAACTAATTAAATGACGATTGATCAGTTTTCGACCGGAGAGGCAAAATGATTAAATTACTAAAATGGCTATTAAAAAATAAGGGTTGATCGTAGAAGAGTGAAAATTGAGGATTGTATGTATTTTTGTATGTTGTATCATAAAAAAATAGTATAAATTTAGGGGTGGACTACCCCTAAGATTTAGGGGGATGAAAAATAGATGTTGGCCGATTCTCATAGATACCGGATAAGCACAAAAAATTTCATCAAAATCGGTCAAGCCGTTTCGGAGGAGTATGGCAACGAAAACTGTATCACGAGAATTTTATATATTAGAAGAAGAGATATCTATAGTGCAACCAGACACAAATATAAAGTAAGAAATGAAATATATATACAAAAACAATTAATAATGTAATTATGAGGCACGCGTATTCGCCAAGGGGTTAGGCAGGTGTTACACTCACATTTCACAGCTGTGATTAATGCACAAATTCAACTTCCGGACTGCTGCTAAAACAAAGTAATATCCCTTTACCCAGCCAGTTAATCGAACCCAAGACTTTACGCTCTGCGGTCGCCGAATCGTCGTCATCGATAGAATCACACATACACACACACACACATGTAATTGGAATGCATGAACGAGTAATATAACGGGTAACACAGCCACTAACGACCGATTACAATCGATGAACCGATAAATAACTGCAGTTAATACTATAAACACCAGTTAACTTGATTGAGCGTGGTACAATTAAAACTGCTGATTAAAATATATGGTCGTGATTGCCTAGAGGTTGAACGAGGTCGATCTGCCCGCCTACAGCCATATTTCACAGGTGTTTGTGATAGCAGGGATAGCCTAGAGGTATGACCGTTGGACTGACAAGTCCAAGGTCGCAACTTCGAATCCAAGGCACGCACCACTGTCTTTTCGAAATCATGTGCGTATTATAAACTAATTATCACTTGCTTTAAACAGTGAAAGAAAACATCGTGAGGAAACCAGCATACCTGAGAGATGTTCTCGATGGTGTGTAAAGCCATGTCAGAGACCTACGGGTGGCTTAAACTCTGATACTAGGTTGTTCATCAACCATACGATACGAAGAAAAAAAATAAGTGCAATTTATTATAATGTATAATACTCCTCCCGACCGTATTTCGGTCACGATGGCCTACCTCTATGGTGATTAGCCAAGTACATAGGAGATATTATAGTGCACAAGTGTATGCGCAAACACAGGTGCACTACCCTTTCCTTCACTCTCATATTCCGATGGGACGACAATCCCACACGACCGCAGAAAGATTAGGCGCAGGACCAACGGCTTTACGTGCTCTCCGAAACACGGGGATGTTATCTGGCTACGGGCTGCTACTGAGAATTTCCTAACAGAAAAACCCAATAACACTTTGCCTGACCCGGGAATCGAACCCGAAACTTCCTGCTCAGCAGTCGCGCTTGGGACCACTACACCAATGAACAGTGTATTAGGCAGATTATTTAGTCAGTGAAGTATTATTATAAACATGGATAAAATCAATGTCTTTTATACTTAAAAACGATATTGAATTAAATTAAATAAGTCTGATTTAAAAAACAAACTAAAAACACACAAAAAAAAATACAAACCTAATGTCTTACCAGTTAATAGTTAGAAGTATCGAAATTACTAACTCAATCCACGTTATCTTAATAAATAATAATAAATAAAGTAAAAAAATCACTACTTTGAAAGTAAGAAAGAAAACTTTTATTTGACACAAGAACACATTTAATCAAAATTGACAAAATGGTAAGAAAAAATAAAGAAAACAAATTAAAAGATTTTATTTCTACGCGCCATTTGACGCGTACATTTCAAACAAAACTTACAAAAAATAAGATGAACTAACTATCTAATTCATTCATTCATTTATCTATTCATTCTAGACTTAAACACACTTCATTCGGACATGCTGCACTTTCCAATCTTGGTGTACCAGTGATCCAGATTCTGGAGCTTTGCCAAAACATACACCACCTTCATTACTTAGATTGGTAGCACTGTGCACTGCAGTTGAGGTGTTTTTATGTTGCAGGTGGAATTTTGGCGTTTTATTGGGTTAGGTTGGTTGGTAGCATTGGAATCTCGTATAAATAAAAATCGATTGCCGCATGTATGAAGAGAGTTCGTGGTTAAGTAACAAGTGCACTGGTCGATCGATCTGTGGATGGGTGACCGTCACTTCATACTGAGATCCTCCGTGCCTCAGAGAGCACATTAAACCATCGGTACCAGTTGTCAAATGAAGATCTATGACAGCCGTAATAGGTAGTCAGAGGCCTGAAAGTCTGACAACCAGTAATAACCCCGAGATATCGTGTTACCCAGGAACTAGGTTGTGGAGGTCAGAATGGCAGTCGCTCAATGTAAAATACTGGTAATAAGCTGCATCCGGTTTGACTGGAAGCCGACCCCAATAGAATTGCAGAATATATAGATATAATATAGTTAGAAGTTGAATCGATTACATGCAAAGTTACAAGACATTTCGTGTAACCTAAATTATACTCGACGAGCATGCATGAAGAGGTTAATGAACATAGACGAAGCGAAAGAGGTGTGTCAGAATCGTAGCAAATGGAAATCGATAGTTTCTGTCTACCCCAATGGGAAACACGCGTTTATGTATATAAAGGTCACCGTAGGAGAGCCATGCTTCGGCACGAATGGGCCGGCTCGACCGGAGTGATACCACGGCCTCACAGAAAACTGGTGTTAAACAAAGCTTGCGTTGTGTTTCGCCGAGTGAGGGTACCAGAGGCCCCAACCCTTTAAAAGGCCGGCAACGCACTTGCGACTCCTCTGGGGTTGCGGGTATCCATGGGCGGCGGTAATAGCTTACCATCATCCCATAAAAAAAGAAAAAAATAGTATGCTAATCTTGGATCAAAGAAGGTCGTTATTTGTTTCCATTTCAGTTAACTTTTACTAGTTAATGACTCGTACCTAATGATAATATGAATATAAAGGTAAAACTGTTTACTTTCACTCTTAAATCATTTCTATAGTTTCATATTACATCTAAGTTTATATATACTGAGACTCTGATAACGGATGTAAGGACTATAACCGACTCCAAAAATCGACTCAAATGAAAGTTAATACAGATTAATAAAATGCCACTGCAAAGGGCAAAAATAAAAAACAAAAAAGCATGCTTGATATTTATAAAAAAAAAAAAACAGTTTGTTATTTATTGTTCACCGGTTATTACTCACGTGCATTCTTCGGGTTTGCCCGAAGTATAAAGTACCGAGTACTAGACTCGCGACATTGCCGGTGAACAATAATTAATATGAATATGCTTTACGAAAGTTATTATACAAAAAATGTGTGTTTGAGATGCTACTCATCTTAGGTTTTCACGATCACTACACATTATAATAAAACAACTTTTAACCGGATTAATCGCGTGTATTATTGTTTTTTTGTTTTTCCTGACGTTTCGAACACTTTGCAGCGTTCGTGGTCATAGGAGACTAGTGTTTGTATATTTTTATTTTATATTTTATATATTTTTTGTACCTTAGTAGCTAAGGTATAACCTAATATAATTATTATAGTTTTTAAATCTTACTAATTCAAGTTACCTGCGACAATATCAGGGTTCTAACGACATTCCATACATCTAAATCGGTTCAGGTGTTTAAAATCTATGATGGAATAAATAACTTACGAACCCCTTAAAACATAACACTCCTGTTTTGGGTCATGTAAATATAATGTGAGTTATTTTTACTTCATTAATTAATCTTACAGCGAATTAAATGATTTTTGTGAAACCACGCGGAATACATTAAATGGAATCAATCAATTATAAAATTAATTGCTCTTATTAACCTTATAGTTAAATCTTCGAAAAGTATTAACACATGCTTAGCGAACACTAAAGTTATAAATTTTTGATGAAAAAGAATACGGTCGTGAGCAGGACTCGAGCTTGTTAAACTAACTCAACCGATCGAGTCGAGATGGCTTAACGTTCAGAGCGCCTGGTGTTTTTATCCGGGAGGCGCAGGTTCGAATCCTGCTCGCAACCGTATTCTATTTCCACAAAAAATTACAACCTTTTTTATGACACTTTTAATCTGATGAAAGAAATGATTTTAAATTAAATGGATCCATTAAACAATTACTTGCTCAAAAATAAATCGCGTAGAATTGAGAACCTCTTCCTCTTTAATTCGGTTAAAAGCAAAGTCTAACAAAAATCTATAACAACAATTACCAAAGACATCGTCCTCTAAATGGTTCCCCTAAATTTCCACTTTACTTCCACCAAAATAAAGTCCAATATCGCTTGTAAATGGATTATAATGTTAACTTCACGAAACCTTCAGAACAATGTTGATCGTAAATCTTTAGACAACAATAAGCTATAAATTGTCAATTGAATGGTATTAGCATGTCGGCACGGAAATTAGCGGGGGTGAACAGACCAGATATATATGGGGCGTGTACACCCGCTGGGCATAAATAGGTTACCAAAGAATAGGCTGGTATACCGCCAGGGTTTATAGCTCTAATTGTTTGATCTGTAAGGTTAATCTACACTTGCTATGGTCATACCAATGATCGGATTTTGGAGTAGCACCCCTGGACTTAACAGTCGAAAATCGTCAACCCGCAGTGAGCTAGCGTGGTGATCAATGCTCGTGCTGCTTACTTTTTCCACAAAAATGTACAACTTTAAGTTTCTAAGCATGCGGTAATGCTTTTCATAGATTTATCTTTTGCTTTTCATAGATTTGTTTAGATAATTGCATCTTTACAACATTGTATTAGCGACCGTATTCTTTTTTCACAAAAAAATATAATTTTAAGTTTCGCTAAGCATGCGGTAATGCTTTTCAAAGATTTATCTGTATTTGCTATGGTCAGTTTCTAGATGGGTGATACATTTTTAAGCAAATCAAAATAATGTTGACTTCTTTTTACAAGCTTTTATAACTTGCAATATATGTATGTTCGGGTTGAATCTTGGAAGCTAAATTAGAACCACTTCCCGATATCCGATTAGGTTCAAATTTGGTGGACATATGTATCTTTAGTGACAATATAATAATATGTTACCATGGAGCTGTTCTAATGATGGAGCTGGAAGACGGCCTTAGGAACTTCTAAACTAAATAAGACAAACCCATGGATTTTGGGCTCATTTGTTTTGTCTTCGTGAGTATTTTGATGCTATAATGATAATCCATGGTCTCATTATGGAGTTGGAAGGTGGCTATATGGACTTCTGAACTAAACAAGGTAAACCCATCAAGTTTGGGCTTGACTGATTCGTCTTGAAATATTGTTTAAAAATTTTGTTTTTACAATTAATTTCACCACTTCCTGGGTCTCTATTTTACATAACTATATATCCTCCATAATTCATTGCTTGACGTTTCGACCAAGATGCACTGACAGTATACTTGTGACCGCAATCAGTGCAACCTGGTCGAAACGTCAAGCGAATCAAAGGTAATATGATTTGACGGCGCGGTTGGCGCAGTGGTCGAGAGACCGGCTGCAGCGTCGCGTGTCGCAGGTTCGATTTCTGCACAGAGCAAATATTTGTATGATCTACAGATAATTGTTCGAGTCTGGGTGTAAGTGTGCTTGTGAGATTATATGTCTGTAAACGCACCCACGACACAGGAAGAAATTCCTAGTGAGGGGCAACGTTTAAAAAAAATGCGCGTAATTTCTGTTAGTTTGTAGTAATATTATGCAACGCGATAGTTTAGCAGTTATTACTAGAGAGATTTATTGGAAAAATTCACAAGCAGCCACACTAGACCAATGAAAGCATTGAATATGCCATGTTAAAGTAAAAACAAAAAAAAAATGCTAAACGGGATTATACAGTTGCAAGTCGGTGGTGGCCGAGTGAATACAGGCCCGCCTCCTGAGCCACAGGTTGTGGATTTAAATCTAGTGTGTACCAATGTGACTTTTTCAATGTCATATGTACTTTCTTGGTTAATCTAACATCATACGGTAAAGGAAAACATCGTGAGAAAACCTACTCCGAAATCCTATCATCGGTAGTTCGGACCGAAACATAACTTAAAACTTAAACGTAAATTCACGAACCAAGTATTGTCAAACATCGAAAGTGATACGTCAAAAACCATTTCGGAGTAACGTCAACCAATGCCAAAATGTCAAACCGCGAACTTCGATCGATCATCGGATCCGGAACACTTCATGGTAGCAAAACGTCCGATCCGTCAGTCGAAGCTTCGATGGTCAGATTTCGGAGTAGCACCCCTAGACTTAGTCTGAAATCGCCCCGACCTGTGGTGAGCTAGCGCCGTGATCAATGCTCGTGCCTTCTCTGTATAAGAAGAGGCCCTTGCTCTGCAGGGGGACAGTTATGGGCTGGTTATATTATTTTAACAGGATTATACCGAAAAAAATAATTTTACTGATTTTAAGTCCCCCGTTAGATTAGAAGCCTACCAAATAATGGCAAACGATGATTCAGAACCCAATAGGACATAAACGGTCCTTGAGGCACAGTTCAATAGGACCGATAAACTACGCGTTTAAAATGGCCTACTCATGTTACCGGAGACCGATTGCTCGGCAATGATGCATGTCTACAGAATAGTGAAGAATTACCACATTGGGGTTATTTATTTTGGCTGAGTAGGTACCTAATTTCATCATTATCATCACCCCTCTCTGCTCTTATCCCAAGTTATTTGGGGTTAACCCAGCATTTATTCTTCTTCCATACATACTCTGTATAAAGTTTTGGCTATGTTTTATGACCAGCCGCCTATCCTACGTCAACTCTCATTGCGCATGCTGTTGTAGGTGGTAACCGCCACCAATACTGTCTCCTTCTATCTGTATATGTTATCCATGTGCCAGGTTTTGATGTTATCCTACTATCACACTCCACTAACCGGATCACAATATACGAGCTACATAGCACAATTATTCACAAACCGACCAAGTTCGGTCTCTGTTTTGACAACACACACGATTCATCTTCCACGGCGCCACGTTTCCCTTTCTTCACATCATCAGTGACGTCGCAGTAAGTAGGCCCCGTAGAAAATTTCCACGCCAACACGGGTTATCCATCATATCTCAGATCTTCGGTATATATCCCATTCAGCGTGTAGTTTAAACGAACCGGCTGAGTAATTTGCAAAGGTTAATAATATCTGTTCCAACCAGGGTCAGTGCATTGAAGGGCAAAGTAATATTTACACTTCCGACACCAAGTACCTACATCATCAGCGCGTGTGAAACGCTACGCGGCGCGATGCAGCACCAGTCTGACTCGCGACATCAGCACGGGCTCAGCTCATGACTAAGGGCTCCGTTTGAGTTCGAAAGAAGTAGGGCAATACCGAAAAATGCACGTGAGTAGTAACCGGTGAACATTAATTGAAAGAACTTTAGAGTATACTACGAATGCATTTAAAAGATTTATCAGCACAGAACTTCAACCAGCACTTCCGATTTAAGTGCCTACAATACAAGCAGCGCTGTTTACCTCATTACCTCGTAAAAGGCATCATGTACGGTATTTGTGCTTTCTAACTGGTTAATTCCCCAGTCCACTGCACTTTCCCCGTGCTTACGATCTAGTATGTGGCTGACTGGTTGGTTTTCTCAGTTTTATCTATCTGTTAATTAAATAATTATCGCTTTTGTATTCCTTTGCCTTTGGTTGGTAAAGGATCGTTGAGCTTAAGAAATTCGAGGCGATCCCTGCATGGTTACACTCTATTTTAAGTAATATTATGTCTAGACTTTAAAGGAGACGTTGATCTCTGGGTTTGTTTCGGCGTTTCTTCTCAGAGATAGTCGGATAGTATACGCCGACGCCATTTAGTTTATAAAAAATTACTTGTCAAAGTGTCTTCAAGTCCTATTTACAGAAATATAAATTACTAGCTGACCCGGCAAAGGTTGTTTTACCATATAAATAAAAAAAAATGGGGTGGACTACCCCTAACATTTAGGGGGATGAAAAATAGATGTTGGCCGATTCTCATAGATACCGGATAAGCACAAAAAATTTCATCAAAATCGGTCAAGCCGTTTCGGAGGAGTATGGCAACGAAAACTGTGACACGAGAATTTTATATATTAGATTTATCGTTAATTATTGAAGTATAGAATACATACGAAATTTTGTATATTTGGTTTTGGATGAAAATTGGCATAGAGTTGTTTATAAGTAGGATTAACACATACAATACTTTTTATAACGTAGACGAAGTCGCAGGCTCCCACTAGTAATACTATTAATGCTAAAGAAACTCTGTTTGCCTGTGTTTGTTACACTTCTGCGCGTAAACCACTGAATCAATTGTGATGAATTTTGGTATAGAGTTTGGATCTTGGAAAAGAACATAACATAGCATCACGCCTGTATTCCCTGATGGGTTGTACACAGTTGTACATCCACATTTCACCAATGCTGTTATTAAGTCCAATGCAATAGGTGGTGAGCCTATTGCTATATACTGCTATCACAATTCCAAACTCTGAGCTGCTACTGAGAATTTTCTAACATTTAAACTCAATACCACTTTGCCCAACCCGGGAAACGAACCCGAGACTTCACGCTCAGCAGTCGCGCTTGGGACCACTAGACCAACGAGGCGGTTGGAAAAGAACTAAAGCTAATAATTATTTTTCGATACTAAACTGCATTTTTGCGGGGACGCCTGTTTCCGAACAAAAATCGAATAATACTATCCGAATCGCACTCAGGGCCTCACACTCAACAGCTGCACTTCCATTTGAAAGAAAGAAAGAAATCAAGTTTATTAAACCACAAAAACCACACATAGAAACCATATAAATTGCAAATTTCAAAAAGCGAAAAAAATATATAATAGAACTTAAACATGATCATTGTACTAAATGTGCTTAAAAATGAGTATCTAGATGTTAATAAACTTAATAATCGGATCAAAAATGTATGTATAAACTATAAAAAATGTAAATTTCTTGAAAGCCAATCTAATAAGATATCCGAATTGTGTATAAAAATTAATTACCTAATTGACTGTAACGATTACAATGAAAATTATTTAAACCCTAGGAACCTTGTAAAACGAATAATGAGTAGTAACAAGTCAAGTCTTAAAGTAAACGCCAAACGTAATAAACCTAAAAAGGGAACAATTCCGTTCTATTTTGATCGCATAAGCCTCAGTCAACAAAAATTAGAAAACCTAATAAATCCCACTGAGAAACCCCAAAAAGGAACTATCCCGTACTATTTTCCGATAATAAAAACGAATTTAAAGTTTTTTCGTGCCCATAACTCCGCCATCTGCTATACATCATAATTTTAAAATACTGCATCAAAATATTGCCAGTATCCTGTCCAAAAGGGAACTCCTTGAACTAACCTTGCAGGAACTCCAGGAAATGAATAATAGTCCAGACGCAATATGCCTTTCTGAGACATTTATAAAAAAAGGTAATGAATCTCATGTTAAAATACATGGTTACAATATGACGGCTAACTTCTGCAGAGATAAACAAAGGGGGGGAACGTGTATTCTACTTAAAAAAAAACTCGTTTTTAAAGAGTTACCTTTTATAAATACATATGCAACACAAAATACTTTTGAAGCATGCGGCATAGAACTGACACATAATAAGCTGATTATTATTTGTGTATATAGGACACCCCAGTCTGACCCCATCCAATTTTTGAGTAAGTTAAATAGTTTTTTGCACCACGTATTCAAAAAATGTAATTCTAAAATAAATGTGGTCTTGGCAGGTGACTTAAACATTAATACTCTCCAAAATAGTAATATTACTATTCAATTACAAGAACTTGCATATAATTATAACTTAAAACTACATATTAATTGTCCAACTCGTAAGTCTTCCTGTATCGATCACATTCTCAGTAACATTCCTAATGCTAATGCTACTGTAATGCGTCTTCACCTGTCCGATCATGACACAGCACAAATGTTGAGTTTTCCCTTGAAACATAAGATACAAAACCAGACAACATATTTTTTCTACAAAAGAGATTATAGCTTGAATAATATCCAAAAATTTAAGGAGTGCTTACGAAATATGTCATGGTCGGAGGTCTACCGTGAGAAGAACTTAAATATGGCATTCAATTCTTTTCACGAATTGTTAGGCTCGTTTTATAATTTATGTTTCCCAAAAATAAAGGTGAAAGTAAATACAAATAGTAAAAAAAAACAGAACTGGATAACCAAAGGTCTAAAACAAAGTTGCAAAACGAAAAGGTCTCTGCGCTATCAATATTATAAGACCAAAAATTTACGAAATAAAACTAAATATATACAATACTCAAAGATTTTACAGAAATGCGTTTACACATCAAAAAAGAACGCAAACATCAAATACATAAACAATAGTGAAAACAAATGTAAAGCTGCCTGGAAAGTAATAAAGGATGAAATCGGGAACAATAACAATAGGGAGAACATAGAAAATATTCTACTTGATAACACAGTACTTTCAGATCCTGTAGAAATAGCAACAGCTTTCAATAATCACTATACTAATATGGCACAATCTTCGAGTAAGGGAGCAAAAATAAACAGTAACGAATGTTCAATAGTCCACTCGATGTTCCTAAAACCTGTGTCCGAAAATGAAGTTAGAGCAGAGATTATGTCATTGAATAACACAAACTCCGAAGGTTATGACGAAATTAACACGAAAATCATTAAAGCATGTACCAATGAACTTATTGAAATTATGACATATTTAATTAATTTATCATTCTCACTTGGCATTTTTCCTGAAGCACTAAAGCTATCAATTGTTAAACCACTTTATAAAACCGGTGAAAAATCAGACGTTAACAACTATCGCCCAATAACTTTGATACCTATTATATCTAAAATCTTCGAAAAGTGTATGTATAAAAGACTGATTGAATACTGTACAAAATTTAACATTATTAGGAATGAACAGTTTGGCTTCCAAAAAAATAAATCCACAACGTTAGCTATTTACAGTCTTATAAAAATAGTATTAACGAATATTAACCATAACTATCTTACTACAGGGCTGTTTTTCGATCTATCTAAAGCCTTTGATCTAGTCTCTCATGACCTGTTATTACAGAAATTGGAGGCAACTGGGATTAGAGGCATTACACTTCAATGGTTATCATCATATCTAAGTAATAGACAACAACGCGTTACTATTACTAAAATGGATACAAGTAACAATTTGACATCTCATTTTTCTGATCTCAAATCCAATAAACAAGGCGTCCCACAAGGGAGTGTACTAGGCCCCATTTTATTCCTATTGTATATAAATTCTATCACTACTATAACTAATCATAAATGTATACTATTTGCTGATGACATCTCTATTATTGTGACATCTGATAAAAAAAGTAATACAATTAAAGACCACGAGAGAGAAATTAATAATGTCATTGAAAGATTGATAAAATGGCTAAAGGAAATTAACTTATCCATAAATCTAAAAAAGTCCGTTTATATACAATTTAATAAATCAAATAATGCAAAACACAATATTAAAATGAATATACATAGAATTAACGAAGTAAGGCAGACAAAATTTTTAGGAGTAACCTTGGATCAAGACATCAACTGGAAAGCACATGTTGATACAGTATCCAAACGAATTAATAAGTTTGTATATGCACTAAAACAGATTAGAAACATAACAAACATTAAAACGTCTATAACAACATATCATGCATATGTTGAATCAGTGCTACGCTATGGCTTAATTATGTGGGGAAACAGCACTGATCAAAATAGAGCATTTGTCGCACAAAAGAGATGCATAAGAGCATTATGTGGCCTTAAGCCCGACGAATCTTGCAGGCCGATGTTTAAGAAACTTGATTTGTTACCACTACCGTCCCTTTATATTTTTGAAATTTGTTTGTTTGTGTGGAGGCATAGGGAATTGTTTGCAAAAGCAAGCGATGTGAATTCTCGCAGCAGGCGCGACCCCTACAGGCTCGTGTTAGATGTCCTCCCAAGGCTTGCGAAATATAATAAAAGCTGTATGTTTATGTGTGTCCAGGTATACAACAGAGTACCAAATGAATTAAAAACACTAAATACAAGAATGTTCAAAAATAAATTATTTAAATGGCTCTCTGCTAATAGTTTTTACAGTGTTAAGGAGTTCCTGGAACATAAAATCGCATGATGACTAATTGTGTCGTTAGGCACGTATTTGCACGCTTATATCTATTAAGCAAAACATGTTTGTTCACATTATTAACATAACCATCTTTTATACCATGTTTTTAGCAAATAAATGATTATTATTATTATTATTATTATTTTTATTTATACATTTTTTATTGCTCGGCTCTTTGCCGGATATTATAGGATAGTACGGGCCAAAGCCAAGTGCTAACCTAGGAAGAGTGATGAAATGAGTCTATGTTTGAATTTTGTAATGTTTGTGTTTGCTCTTGAGGTTGCGTTCTTATAGTGTTTGTTGGTCGTGTGTGTGAGGGAGTAATTGTAGTTTCGTTCTCGTTTTGTAGAAACTTTCTGACAATCCTGCAAGTATTCAGTATAGCAGCTTTTTGAATACTTTGGTATGTGTAGGGTGGTAAATCAAGTGTTTTTATTGATTGATGTAATTGTTTAGGTATAACACCTGTTGTTGACAATACAATAGGAATTATTGTGACATTGTTAAGATGCCACATGCGACTTATCTCTATTTTCAGGTCTGTGTATTTCGACAGTTTCTCTGCTATAGTATTCTGCAGGTTATGTGTGTTGGGGACGGCTATATCAATGATTTGGGCAGTTCTATTTATTTTGTCTAATATTGTGATATCTGGTCTATTATAGTGTGTTGTTTTATCTGTAAGTATAGCTCGATCATAGTACAATTTGTGAGTAGTGTTTTCGAGAACAGTTTCCGGTTGGTATTTGTAATAAGGTACTGGTGGTGTGGTAATTAATTTATATTTAATTGCTAGTTTTTGGTGGATTATATTAGCTATTTGGTCGTGTCTGTGTTTATAATCTGTTTGGACTATTGCTTTACAGGCACCTGTGATGTGTTGGATTGTCTCAGAGGAACTATTACATCGTCTGCATATGTCAGTTGGTAAGGTAACTTTCATTATGTGTTTCTGATAATTACGAGTTTCTATTACTTGATCCTGAATCGCTATCATGAACCCTTCTGTCTCAGGGAAGAGTTCACCACGTCTTAACCATTCGTTCGACGCTACTTTGTCGACGTTAGCTTGATTAAGATCGTGTCTATGTCTCCCGTGTAGTGACTTTTGGGTCCATTCAGCTATTTTTACGTGTCGGTCAGTCTGTTTTTCATTAGGTTGGGGCATCTTATCAGCCAAATTCAATGGGGAAAGTTTTTTGTCATTAAATACTATAGCTTTGTGTAGAGTTGAATTGGAAGCTTTAGCATTGAAATACGTTCTTAAAATGGTTATTTGTTTGTTATGGAGATTTGTGATGTCTATTATGCCCCGCCCCCCTTCAGTCCTTGGTAAAGTTAGCCTCTGTACACAGGATCGTGGATGGTGTCTTCTGTGTTTTGTAAGGGTGGTATTAATAGTACGTTGTAAACTTTTGAGGTCGGTTTTATTCCACTTTATGATTCCAAAAGAATAAGTAAGAATGGGGATAGCATAAGTGTTAATGGCTTTTATAGTGTTTCTTGCGTATATTTGCGTATTGAATATAGTTTTTAGTCTGTGTGTAAATTGCTTAGTAAGTGTAGATTTTATTTGTTTATCAAGAATTTGTTTAGCCTGTATATACCCTAGGTACTTATATGTCCCGTTTTCATCTAATGAATCTATAGTGTCACCTGTCTGCAATTGATATGAGTGTGTATAAGTTTTTCCTGCTCTTATTGAATTAATTTTGCATTTGTCAATGCCAAACTCCATAGCTATATCATTTGAAAACTGTTCCGTGACGTTAGCCAATTCAGATAAGTCGTCAGATGAGGATGCGTATAATTTAATATCGTCCATATACAAAAGGTGATTAATTTTACAATTTTGATGAGTTATATCTGTTTCCGCTGCTGTATCCTCGTATTGAAGTTGGTACCCGGGCTTCAGGGCATTTAATTTATTGGAAAGAGGATTTAATGCGAGGCAAAACCATAGAGGGCTGAGTGAGTCTCCCTGGAATATACCTCGTTGGATCTTAATGAGTTCTGTTTCAACTATTCCTGTAGGTGTATTTAGATGTAATCGAGTATTCCATTTTTGAATTATACTACTTAAGCAGCTGATGATTTGTGGATGTATTTTGTATATGTGTAAGACTTGGAGTAACCAAGAGTGTGGCACTGAATCGTATGCTTTTTTATAATCAATATACATAGTGTATAAATCTGTCTTTTTTCGTTGGACCTGTTTAAGTATTATTGAGTCTATAGTTAATTGTTCTTTGCATCCTTGGCTGAACTTTCTGCAGCCTTTCTGCTCTTCTGTTAATATGTTTTGTGCTTCTAGGTGTTTGTAAATAATGTGAGTAATACATGCTGTCATTATCTTATAAATTGTTTGCAAACAGGTTATGGGTCTGTATTTTGCTGGGTTAGAGGTATCATTGGAGTCTTTTGGTAACATGTAGGTAATGCCTTCTGTGATATATGGCGGTATGGTTGAAGGGTGTTTAATAAAATTATTAATATGATTAAAAAGGTGTGAGTGTATATGTGTAAATTTTTTATACCAAAAATTGTGAATGTGATCAGATCCTGGTGCTTTCCAATTATGTAATCTTTTTAGAACTTCGTGGAATGTTTGTACTTCAACGTGGTCAAATTCCATTTGGTTGGTGGTATGTTTTGCCTCTTCTTCTTCTATCCACTCTGCTTCGGTGTTATGACCCACAGGGTTTTCCCAAATACCAGCCCAAAACTGCTGTAACTGCTCTGTGGTTGGGGTAGAGGGATGTGTTGTGCTATTTGATGTCGTTTGGTTTGTTGTTGATATTTTTAGTGTTCGATAAAATAGTTTTTCGTTGTGTTTGAACTGGTAATTCTGTGTCTTACGGAGTGTACATTTTTTGTATCTATTTAGTCTACTTGTAACAACTGTCAGTTTTTGTTTCAGGGTGTCTAAAAAGTGTGTGAGTTGTGTGTTGGGTTCTTCGTGTGATGTGTGTATTCTGTGGTGTTGTAATATTAAATCTACTTCTTTTGTGAGCTTTCCGCTTCTATGCCCTTGTATGAAATGTGTTAATCTTCCAATTTTGGCTCTGAGGACTTCTATTTTACATTCTAACCGTTTTTGCCATTTAGGTATATAATTTGTTTTGTGTCTGTTACCATTTTCAACAGGTGCGAGTGAAATTTTACTCCCGTTGACCTTCGCAGCTGTCCATGCAGCACAATATATTAATGTCTGAAGTTGATTAAACTCCATATCTTTGCTTAAATGTTCTCTCAATATTGTATTGTCAATATAGAATATTATGTTTGCTAGTTTTGTTGATGACTTTTGTTTAGGTATATAACTTCTATCTGTAGGTTGTGTGTCTCTGTAGTATTGTAATGTTTCTATAAATATTTTATCTATTTCAGGATTCCTTTCATTGTCTGTGTGTTGTGTAATTTGTTCTAAGTTTATGTTATTGATTAAATCAATTTCTACTTCTAATTCAGTTTGGTGACTTTGCGATACTTCCATATTTTCTATATTTGAATTGAGTGTGTTTATAGTTGTGAATTGTTGTGAGTTATCATTCATTAAGTTGGTGGCCTGATGGTCATGAAGCGTAAAAGTGTCGGATTCGATTAATTCGTTTTCAATTGTTGTTTTCAGTAGCTGTATCTGTGTTTCTGAGATCATATTATTATTAACAATAACTCTCTTTTGGTCTGATATACGTTGTTCTGATAAATGTGATAAATGAGGGTAGTATTCTATGAAATTATCTTTTAATTTTTTACGCCATGCTGTCATATCAGTCTCCAATTTGGTTGTCCTAAAATAGCATAGCATAAGTGTTTCATTAAGACTATTTGACCATTTCATCCTACGTCTAGGTTGTGATTGTGATTGTGTGTGAATTTGAGGTGGAATGTACTCTTGTGTCTGGTCATGTATTTGGATGTTACTTCTTTCAGTTTCTAAACTGTTTCTCACTTCCAGCCTAATTTTATCAAGAATATTGGATGGTAATAATTTTTTGTTAACTATTGCTCTTCTTTGATCTCCTATTCTTTGTCTGGAAACTTTCATATTTGGAAATTTATCGGTGAATTGTTGGTGTAATGAAGCTAAGTATGTATTTGTATCAGTTTCTAAATTGGTAATGATGAGGTAGGTACGCCAAATGAATTCGTTCATTTCTTGACTCCATTTTTTTCGCGTAGTTGCTGAAGCCGTAGTGGGTGAGGGATTATTGGCCAAAGTTGCCTCCGCCACAACATCTACTGACTTTAATGATAATGTGGGTGATGATCTTGACGAGCGTAAGAAATATGAAGGTGGTGATGATGGCAATGATGAAAATAATGATTTTGGTGAAGAATATGATGATGAGTTTTCTTGTTGTGCTGCAACAGTCTGAGACTGGGCAGCTAGCTGCGATACGTCGCCCCCCCCAGAATACGAGGGGCAGCCCAGGCCGAAAGGACTGGTGCGGGATTCTCCATCGCGGTTAGCTTCGGTACCCGCCTGGGGTAATACTCTATTTCGTAGTCGCATTGCATAGGGAGATTAATAAAAACATAAGAATTGCAATTATAGAATGAAAG
Source organism: Xylocampa areola (assembly GCA_935421205.1). Taxonomy (NCBI): domain Eukaryota; kingdom Metazoa; phylum Arthropoda; class Insecta; order Lepidoptera; family Noctuidae; genus Xylocampa; species Xylocampa areola. Next base: position 18,927,248 of record OW285205.1, on the reverse strand, counting down.
AAAAGAGTAAGGGATATATTATAGCCGAGTCTGAATCGAGTCTAAAACTGAAGATTGAGAGTTAGAAAATGTAGGTATAGGATAGAGGAAGGGATTAGTCGGGAAGTTGGGAAGTTGGGAAGTTGGGACCGTTTGTTGGGAAGGGTTAAGCCAAGGTGTTATGACTATTTTTCTGTCAGTATCTCCTGTTTACCAAATGGTACAGGGTCGTCAAGTTCTTAGAGACGATTTTGATTGTTCATGCCCTCCCGTAAGCCCCCCCACCACGTCAAGGTGGTCCCCCAGGGGGGTTATTATTATTATTATTAAACAACACAAAACAGTTAAACAGTTAAACATTAAATTTGCTGGACTAATATCAGTTCCACAGATCACATATTCCAGGAATTACGGAGAAAATGCATCTATGATAACGGTCATAAATTGACATGGCTTCAATGTCTAGGTCAGAGAAAAGCTATATCGAGAAATTAGGGCTGCCTTAAGAGTGTAAGCGGTTATAATACATCGATACTGTAATGATATTAATCGATTATTGTCGTAGTAGCCGAGAGGGAACAGGCCCACTCTTAAGCCACTAGTTATTATGGGTTCCAATTTGGCATGCACACATAGTGACTTTTTAACCAACGAAAATAAAAGGAGATTCGGAAGTCTACATGTATTTTTTTATGTATGACCACGCAATGCCTTTTAAATTAGTAGTCCGATTTTGATGATTCTTGTCTTTTGGGTAGGAGTTACTTTAAAGTTGGTCCGTAGATATATTTTTTTTTTTAGGAAAAATAAAAGTATTTCTTTTTCCATTTAATATAATAACTTTAGAGTTCGCTAAGCATGCGTTAATGCTTTCAAAGATTTATCTTGAATTGTTAAGGTAATTGCATTCGTTACGACATTGTATTAACTACAAAATTAGCCGTGTCGGTTCAGTCACCCGTATAGGGACTGAATTGATAGCATAAGACGTGTTAAAATATGGAAGAAGAATTCGCGGTGGTGAGCAGAGGTCGAGACGGCTTAGTGGTCAAAGCGCCTGGAGTGTTTATCCGGGAGGCGCAGGTTCGAATCCTGTTCGCGACCGTATTCTTTTTCCATTTAATAACTTTAAATAAAGTATTCACATCAAACCAATTCTGTTGAAACTTTGCATGCATTATGGTTATTGAATATATTTAGGCGTTACTTTGCGGAAGTCCATTACAATGAATGCAATTAAATACAATATCTAGCTACATCTACAATATTGACGGTAGTCGTGCAATTACCTGTGTACAAATATAATTATGCACATATGCAAGCAGTGAATAATTAGAACTACCACCAACTACCCTACACTGCCGCCCCACGGGGCATCATCAGGAGCTGTTAGACCGTGCAGTGTCTGCCACCAAGTCAGCATGCACATGTTGCATGGCTACCATCAATATTGTGGAAGTTGCTGGATATTGTATCTATATGCATCCATTCAATTATGTTTCTTTGTTGAGACTATAACCTTGAAACCTGGAGTTAATATGATAAACTTCCCAACGGTTTTTGGGCTTATTTAGTATTAATGAGAACTTTAGTCATAAAATAAAAACTTTTATCTAATAATTGTACAGCCTAAAATAGTAACTGTACAGTGAAAAATAAAATGTTATATATCTGCCTAGCCTTTTCCCAATGAAATTAGAGTCGGCTTCAAACCAGATGTAGCTTAATACTAGTATTATACATGGAGCGACTGCCTATCTGACTTCCACAACCCAGTTACTGGGTAACATGAATTCTCGTGGTATGACTTGTTGTCTGACTTTCAGGCCTCTGACTACCCGTAACCGCTGTTATAGATCTTAATTTGACAACCGGGACCGACAGCTTAAGGTGTTCTCCGAGGCACGGTCACCCATACACAGACCGACCGCGGCAAGCGCAGCTTAACCTCGATCAATCGCTCTGTGCAACGGATACTTAGCCACGAGCCCGAAAATAAAATGTAATCTGAAGAAGTTACTGTGTCATATCTAACAACCAATCATTTTTGCCCTCTATATTATTTATAGCCTTATAAACTGCCTCGTTGGTCTAGTGGTCCGAAGCGCGACTGCTGAGCATGAGGTCTCGGGTTCTTAGGTATTTAGAAATCTCAGGCACGTCGTACCCAGCGGCAATCGCTTCAAAGGAGGCTGGTACAGCAGCAGTCAGCAGGAGTCTTGGATGACCTGATGACTTGGCTTCGCCTTCGAAAGCTAAGCGAAGTTCCTTGAGCAGAGAAACGAAGGCCGCACGGTCGTCAGCTCCTCTGAAATAAAAAGATTCGGTATTATTAAATTCATATAAGTGTTTCTTCATTCATATAACTGCCTCGTTGGTCTATTGTTCTCAAGGGCAACTGCTGAGCAAGAGGTCTCGGGTTCGATCCTCGGGTCGGGCAAAGTGTTATTGAGTTTTTCCGTTAGAAATTTCTCAGTAGCAGCTCGGAGTTTGGAATTGTGCCCGGTAGATGGCAATAGGCTCACCACCTATTACATGGGACTTAATAACAGCATTGGTGAAATGTGGGTGTACAACTGTGTACACCTCTGCCTACCCCTTCGGGGAATACAGGCGTGATGCTATGTTATGTTATGTTATATTATTTATATATTTATATCTCTTTGTATATTATTATCTCTATATTATATATGTTCGCCGAGGGCAGAGTTGCCGACTTTTTCGCATTACTGAGGAAGCTTAGGGTGTCATTCTACCATTCTACACAAGAGTGGTCTTAAGTAATAATAGGATTGTAGCTGCTGTGTAACGTGTTGTCCATCTTGTAAGGGAGGCTAAAGACGGTACCTAAAGGGTTTATTATTCCAAATACTTTTAATTGAATTATTGTTATTTTATTTTTTATAATTCTAATTTAATTCTAAATGTGTTCGTCTATTGTGTTCTTTGTACATACTATGGGTTTAATAATTGCCTGAAATAAATAATATTTAATTTAATTTTTTTAATTATTTATATATTTTATATCTCTACATTATTATAATTTAATCGAATCAATATTAATAAAACATTGTACAAGCAATGTATTATGCTGTAAGTACTATTAAGATCTGGTTTAGTAGGACTGTTAAGATGATACAGGTATAACTTACGGTATAGGGATTATTCATGATGATCTTTAATACATAGTAAAAGTGTATTACAGTAGGTATGTTTTAATCAATAAATCAACCGAATTTATCAATAAAAGGTTGACTGGGAGAGAATTCCCAAGGCATTAAGTCCGCCTTTGTAACTTGAAATGTTTCATAAAGTTTAAATAAATAAATAAAAGCGACCTTCTTCTTCTTATCGTGTGGTTAATGAGCAACCTAGTGTCAGAGTTTAAACCATGTACCCGTCTCTGACATGGCTTGGTTAGGCAGATTTTAGAGACGGCGACTCTAGTCACAGGTAATAGGTAGTTCATGAAAGTAAAGGCTGAGAAGAACAATAAAATGTAGAGTTATTATATTAAATGGCAAAATAAGGTTTTTTTTTCCATTTAATATAATAACTCTACAATGGAAAAAAAACGTTATTTTTCCATTTAATATAATATCTTTACAGTTCGCTAAGCCTGCGTTAATGCTTTTCAAAGATTTATCTTGAATAAAATGTAGCTTAAGTTTCTCCTAGAACGCCAGCTTTCATTTTTGTTTAAACATTACCATTTAAATTTTTAAAAAATGGTGGACGGTCGGGAGCAGGATCCGAACCTGCGCCTCCCTAATAAATACTCCAGGTGCTCTGACCGCTCAACCATCTAGACCTCTGCTCACTACTCCGAATTCTTCTTCCACATTTTGAATACGTCTTTTGGTGACGTCATTGCCATCTATTCAGTCTCCATACAGGTGACTGAACCGACATGTTTAACTTTGCAGTTAATATCTAATTTATCGTCTAGTGGCTGAGAGCACCAGTAGTTCTTAGTACTATTTGTTACAGATCAGTATAATTCTGGCCCATCAGTCTAATCATTGCAACACGGCCTTTGACAGTGAAGAACTAATATTAACTACCCACTATAAAAATGTGAATGTGAGTATTGTGTAGGGTTCGTTTGAAGTTATAATTAATTTATTTGTCTGGCGGTTTTTGAGATCTCTCTGTGGCCTACGCAAATGTCCTGCCGATCTGGTATCGGCAAGGGTCGTTGAGTTCCCTTAATTATGGTTGAGCTACACGATGACTGATGCACATACGTGCCGTTGGTTAGGACAGGTCAGCTCAAAACAGCTATGGCTCTTTCTTCAAAAGGCCACCCCAGACCTATCCCTACAAAATTACACTCATATGTTGAATAAAATGATGTCTGGACTTTAAAAGAGACGTTGACCTCCGAGTTTGTTTCGGCATTTCTTCTCAGAGCTAGTCAGATAGGAAATGCCGACGCCATCTAGCTTAAAAAAATTATGACTTGTAAAATTGTCTATAACAGATGTATTTAGAGAAATAAATATCATTTATCATCACTGTAACTGTCACCATTAGTTTATGTTGTTTAATTTAAAAAAAAAACATGTAAGTGAACTTTAATAGACTATAAATCTCATATCTTATTACATAATAGCAAAATAGAAAGTCTATATATAAAGAAAGAAAGAAAGAAATAATTCATTTTAGCCTTGAGGCAGAAGCGACTTAAAGTACTGTACAAACACAAGAAAAAAAAAACTAAAATATACAAAAAAGTAATAATAACAATAAAAACAAAAGTAAAGAAGTCGGTACAGGTGTGAAATACGAAACTATATTAAGCTACCTGCACGAGACCAAAAAAGGCCCCTATCTCAGCATTAGCGGCCACATCGAAATGTGTCCGCGCTGGTTTAAATCATTTCTTTTGAGAATAAAGTTATCTTAAACTTTAATACCCAAATCAGGCATAGCTGAACTTCTCTATAAGGCAATTCTAAGTATTTTTGCATAATAACTTTCGCGGAACACATTCATATTAATTTGTTCAACGGTTATTAGGTTATTACTCACGCGCATTCTTCGGGATTCCCCGACTAGTTTCGAACTCGAACGGAGCCCTGCTATCATACCAGCATACCATACAGTGGCCTGAACCGAGTCAAACTGACTGACGTGAGTAATGACCATTGAACAATAAACAATTCTAAGTAGCCGTCCAGAATTGTGTTCCCTAGATTACAAGAGATTCAACATTTATATCGAATGGGACTTATTACTATCACAGTATCGATTAATGTTCACCGGTTACTACTCACGTGCATTCTTCGGGATTGCTCGACTAGTTTCGAACTCAACCAACAATCCCGAAAAATGCACGTGAGTAGTAACCGGTGAACATTAATTGATATGAATATGTCTCACGAAAGTTCTTATATAACAGTATCGCTGAAATATGGGTGAATAACAGTCCTCCTCTGCTGTACCCATCAGAAATACAGGCGTGATAGTGTATTATTTTATGTAAATAAATAAATTCCAATTTTACACATCCGTCAACCCGACAAAATCTCAATTCAATTAATCAGTTTATACCAAAAATACTTATGTCCGCCATTCCATTATAAAGACTTCCATTTATCAATAAAAATCGCATCGGAGTTCTGTTTCCATGAAAAAGCAATATCCCACACTAAAATAGCGTTCCATTGACATTTTAATGAAAAGCAAAGGCTATGGAATAAAAGCGATTTAAAATGAAAACGGCCATTCGTGGAATTGCATTAACAAAAACTTCTGTCCATTATTTTTCAGTGGGACATAATTAATGCGGTGGGCGCGCACGACATGTGGACACAGTTAGGGGCTTAGCAGTAAGCTAAACTACTTATAGTGATTCATTGTATTTTAACAAAATGCCTTGGGCATTAAGTCCGCCTCAGTACAATTTTTTTGTTATGCCCAAAGTATAATATGAATAAATAAATAAATAGGTAATAGGCTTCGCACGGGTGAAATTTATAAAAAAATTCCGTCAACATTTTCGACTTTTTCGGTGGATTCCACATTCATTTCCAAAAATGTTCTTGCAATAAAGCAAAACCTTGTCCGGACAATTGCCAACTCAACAAATCAAAATTCAGCAAAATTTTCAAGTGAGGCTGATCATTCAATGCACCAATAGATTTTTATTTGTATAGATTAATTTACTATATAAAAGCTTTGAATTTCCTTAATTAATTTAAAATCGTTTCCCTTATAAGAAATATAAAAATATGTTGTAAAAATAACAAAAAAACACTCAAAATCAGTTAGACAACCAAAATTCATTATTTAAATAATTAATAATAAAAAATATATGAATTTTATCAATTTTAAGTACGGTAGACTGCAATAATTTTAAATAAACTGTTATGACGCCTGACACCATCTTAGGATCACGAACGCTGCAAAGTGTTCGAAACGTCAGGAAACACAAAAACCAAAATTACACGTGATTAATCCGTTTAAAAGTGTAGTGATCTCGGAATGACTACACATTACAATAAAATAACTAAGATATTACTATAAAAAATATTATTGTTTAATTTCTGGATGAGATTACAAGCACTTATGAAACGCGAAAGCTAAGTGCGCGGTTCCAAAGATTTGGTTTAAAAGATCTTATGGAGATGAACCGATAAGAACTCCAAAGGCAGTCTTATTACCCGAGTACCCAAGAAGGAGGGTTATGTTTTTAAAATAAAGTGTTATTTACAAATGTCGTTAATGTATGTAAGAGAAAAAAGACATTTTGACATTCAAGTACTTATATCTATTTATCGATTGAACCACAGTCCTCCAGCTGACTAGTAGTCAGTAATACTTATATTGAGGAGTTCAAACTAATCTCATAGAGTCAATAAAATTTCAATGAACACACGCTTCTCCGAATTCGAATCAAATGTTCAACTATTTCCTGAAAACGTTATTACATTCTGCGCAAACAATTAATTAATATCAAAAACCGGATTAATCGCGTGTATTATTGATTTTTGTTCTTCCTGATGATTTGGTAGCTATCTGTAAGTTTTTCTGTTAAAAACGAAGGTGAAATAGAATGTGTGGCAGAATCGTAGCTGGTTGAAATTGATAGTCTCTGTTTATCCCAATGGGAAAAAAAGATTAGATTAATTTTGGATAAGGGCGGAGTGTAAATGAGACACGTTATGATAGAGACATAGTTTTTCTGTGATTGTAGTACCAAATAATAACCTAGAAATAAAGTAAAAATGTAATATTCGTATCTGAAACTATTCGACAATCCGAAATAATTTCATATGGAAATGATGACAGCGATGCGGAGGAGTACGTCGACGCCTAAATTACGTTTTTTTTTTTTTTTTTCTCTCTTTCTTTTAGTGGTAGTGTAGTTAATATAATTTAGGTTTTATTTTTGTAAATATTTTTATTTAATAAGTACATATTTATTCGAGAATATTAATGATTAAAATAATAAAAGAATATCCAATTAATAATTTCATATGTACTTCATATAAACTTATTTCCTTGTATAATATTATTCATTCATCCGTATCCGTAACGAAGACAAATCCAACTATCATTACCGCCAACATTTCACTGTGGCACAGAGTAATAAAAATACAGATTATACAGGCTGGCGCAGATAAATTCCAGTTTATTACAATCCCCCGTATAAATAAGCGAGTTTCCTAGTTATAAAATATTTTTCATAACAGAGAAGGTCCTGCGTAATGAAATTCTTTGAACAATTTGTAAAGTTACAAGCTTTAGAACTACTTAAACTAGTTGTTTTCATAGTTTTATACATAAAGTTATGATTATTTTAGGGTACCGTACCGTAAATTAAAATACGGAACCTTTATCACTACAGACCGTTCGTCAGCCCGTCTGTCAAAGGCCTTTTTCTCAGGAACAGGTAAAAGTATCAAATTGAAATTAATATTATCTAAGATCGAGTAGTTCGCGTAGCCAAAGTAGTTACTTCGTAAAGTTAGTTTAGATTTGTAAGTATGAGTTTCTAGGAGGTATAAAAGATTCAAGCTTCTATGTCGGAGACCTACGGGTGGTTTAAACTCTGACACTAGGTTGTTCATCAACAACATATTTATTCACATAAATAGCATAACACCTGTATATCCCGAAGGGGTAGGCAGATGTGTACACAGTTGTAAGGTAGTCAGCTTATTGCCATCTACCAGCCACAATTCCAAACTCATGCCGGCTATTGAGAATTTCCTAATTAAAAAACATGACCAGCAGTCGCACCTGGGACCAGTAGACCAACAAGGCAGTCCTTAGATCCACGAACATACATAAAATAGTAGTGCCAAAATATAGATTAACAAAAACAAACAAATCATATTTAGGTAATTGTATACGCTTCTATAACAAGCTGCCACAAACTATCACGGATCTTACTGGTAAAAAGTTTAAAACTTATATTAAGTCGGTTCTTGTTAAAAAAGCCTATTATAAAATTAAAGATTACATTGAGGATAGGGACGTGTGGCGTTAACTATTTTCTGAACATGTGGCTCTCCTGGCAACAGGTGATTGTGGAGTGTCATAAAATTAAAACAGAAATGACTGAATTGTGTCAGTGACAATGTTTTATTGACCAGTCTTGACATTTTATTGAGTTTGACATGTATAAAAATTTTCATTTAAATACCTGCTTATACTGTATTTAAATATGTATTTAAATTCGTAGCCCATAAAACATGCTGTAAATGTGAGCTCAATGTAGAGATTAGTGACTCATGTGACATAACTAGTTATTTGTATTCGTAGCATTATTTATTAGATAATATTACATCTCACACATTAACCTCCATTGTTCTTGCACCTACAAACTTTGTAACTATGCAAAGATCTTGCATCTTTATTGTATTATTTTATTTTAAAAGAGTGTCTATGGAGTTTCTTGCCGGTTCTTCTCCATAAGACCAACTTTTTGGAACCGTGCAACTAAAATCAAATGACGTTTCATAAGTGCATGTAATTTTGCCTATTTGAAATAAAAACCTTTGACTTGACTTGACTTGAACCTTAAAAACATTTTTTTTGCAGTCGCCTTATAATGGCGAAATAAATAAATGGGTCTTACAATGCTAAGATCATTTACCAATTCCAACACATTACAAATATATGTAGAGTAGATAGTTTTCCACATTCTAAGAAAGCGATATTATGATTGATGATCCGGAAACCGTCACGCGCGAGTAACTCTCTTTGTCGGGTATGTTTCTATTGGCCGGTTCATATCGAGAATATCGTACAAGAATAATCTATGGACCCAATTCTTTATAGCTTTGAAGTAGATAGGTATAAAAAAAAACCTTATAAAAAAATAGTATAAGTACAACCTAGTGGTGAGAAAATCAAATAATTAAAATATTACACTCATGTCTGCCATGTGTCAATTAAATATTTTTTTATTTCTCGCTTCTGTGTACCATACTTATATTACATATTACTATTTCTTACAACTGCCTCGTTGGTCTAGTGGTCTCAAACGCGACTGCTGAGCAGGAGGTCTCGGGTTCGATTCCCGGGTCGGGCAAAGTGTTATTGAGTTTTTCTGTTAGGAAATTCTCAGTAGCAGCCCGGAGTTTAGAATTGTGCCCGGTTGATGGCAATAGGCTCACCACCTCACATACATGGGACTTAATAACAGAATTGGTGAAATGTGGATTTACAATTGTGTACACCTCTGCCTACCCCTTCGGGGAATACAGGCGTGATGCTATGTTACTATTACTTAAATTTAAATCTTTCTAGTCTATGTTACCCGGTTAATGTAAGGATTCTAACGATATCCCAGACATTGAAATTGGTCCAGGCATTTAGAAGCTATAGCGGAATAAACCAACATTCATACATCCCTACATTAATTCTAAAACATAACCGTCCTGTTTTGGACAGTCGTGTAATAAAAAATATTAGTTACTTAGAGATATTATATATCGACAGAGCGGTTGGCGCAGTGGTCGAGAGACCGACTGCTGCGCTGCGTGTCGCAGGTTCGATTCCTGCACGGAGCAAACATGTGAACGATCTACGGATAATTGCTCCGGGTCTGGGTGTTAGTGTGCTTGTGAGATTATATGTCTGTAAACGCACCCACGATACAGGAAGAAATTCCTAGCGTGGGGCAACGTTTTTTAAAGAATGAATAGAATGAATATGCATAAGTTCATGGTTTTAATGTTTTTTTAACTAGCGTAAGACCAGTTCACGCAAAATTCTTGTCTTTAACATTTACCCAATATTTTCTTCTAATTTTTCAGGACACAACCACACTCAACGAATGTTCGATAAATAATGAAGTGATTCGAAATTCAAAATGGGCAGCGGTGTCAGTACCTCCGCTAGCCGGAAGTGGCCCGGCCGGAAGCGAGAACCACCTCCTCATGCTGAATCCTCAAGGGTGCTGTTCCTCCTGTATCTGATACACAGGACATGGAATGTAGTCGTGGAACATGTTGATTCGAAGAGTGCCAGGTAATAAGTCTTTAACTTCATAATCTATTTTTAACTTTTTTATACTTTCTGGGATTTTGTTAACAAACATTCCCTTCAAACGCCCCCAATCTTATGAAGTATTTATATCAATTTATCTTCCTAGCCCTTTCCCAATAACATTGGGGTCTGCTTCCAGTCAAAAAGGATGCAGCTTAATATCAGTACTTTACATGGCTCTGACCTCCACAACCTAGTTACTGGGTAACACTTTATCTCGCAGTATGACTGGTTGTCAGACTTTCAGGCCTCTGACTACCCGTAACCGTTGTCATAGATCTTTTTTGAGAACCGAGACCGACGGCTTAACGTGTTCTCCGAGGCACGGAGGGGTCTTAATATGAAATGATGGTCACCCATCCACAGACCGACCGCGGCATGCGCAGCTTAACCTCAATCAATCAGTCTGTGCGGCTGTTACTTAGCCAGGAGCTCCTCTAATTTTTCTATAATTTATGATAAATCTTTGAAAAGCATTAACGCATGCTTGGCGAACTCTAAAGTTACAATATTAAATGGAAAAAGACCTCAGGTCGAGATGGCTTAGTGGTCAGAGCGCCTGGAGTATTTATCCGGGAGGCGCAGGTTCGAATCCTGTTCGCGACCGTATTCTTTTTCCATTTAATATTGTAACTTTATAATTTATGATTTATTTGTTTAGGCAAGCAAATAAAATATATGTAGGTTACCATACTCGCACTTAATCTGAATGAGAAAATCGCGGACATACAAACATACATACATAAAGATCGAATTCAGAACCTCCTTTTTTGAAGTCTGTTAAAAGTCAAACTTGTTCCGTATGTGATTCAAATCCACAACCCATTGGCGCAGAAGAGCACTTCTCAGCTTTAAACTGGTTGTAGCAAATGCAGCTCCAATCCCTGAGATCCGGTAAAGGTTAGTCAAGAACCGATAGGAGTGAGTTTCATGATGCATAATTTACCCGACTTGACAAAAGGGGGTTAAAATACGACAAACAAACGCAAGTATCTGCCTCGTCGGTCTAGTGGTCCCAAACGCGACTGCTGAGCATGTGGTCTTGGATTCGATTTCCAGATCGAGCAAAGTGTTATTCTGATTTCCTGCTAGAAAATTCTCAGTAAAAACCAGGAGTTTGGCATTGTGCCCGGTAAATGATCATATAATACATACTCTATTTGAATATGACATACCTACATAATTCGCTATTTATTCATTACTGTAGGTACTACAAAGTCTGTGGAATCTCGTCAACCCGTAAATACCTCAAACATGCCTCAAATTGAAATTGTATTTGTGGTATAACCTCAAAGGGAACAAAGCATACCGTAAATTTTAGTTCATCGGGTTCTCGTAATTATTCTGGAATCTTCAACCCGTTGTGAGCTAGAGTGGTGATCAATGCCGGTGTGAAAGTTTGAGAAGAGATTCTTGTTTTGTAATGGGACAGTTATGGACTGGTTATGTTACGAACGAGGTCCTTGGGCCCGACCAACTCAACAACTGAAGCGTCGTACTTTCTGGCATACTAGCATCACGCTTGTATTCCCCGAAGAGGTAGGCAGAGGTACACAGTTCAGCACCCACATTTCACCAATAGGGTTATTAAGGCCCATGTAATGGTGTAAGCCTATTGCCGTCAATCTTCCACTATCTAAACTGCGGGCTGCAGAAAAACTATATACTTTGCCCGAACCGGGAATCCAATCCAGTACCTGGCCCAGCAGCCACAACCACAAGATCAACGAAGCGGTTACAAGAATAAATATATCCTTGATTTGCCCATTTTTTTAATCACTATTCCTCAATCTTTCCAGATGGCGTGGTTCTCACACAGTGCCAAGTTCAGGCGAGGGTCTAGCCCCAAGGTTCGACTCCGTCAGCTTGGCCGACTCCGACCTGGGGTCCTGCTACTCCACCTGCAGCTGCAGCTACTGTAGACTTCGGGAGTGCGCCCATGATTGTGTCAGGTGGGTTCAAATCATCTACATTAATATTTCGGATAAAATCCTCAACGGAAACCTGGGAACGTGGTCTAAGACTGCCGCATATTTGGCGGTATGATTCCCCCGTGGTTCGGAGAGCACGTACGTAGCTGTCTGTCGTGCCCCTGATCGTATCGAATTGCCGTCCCATGAAACTATGAAAGTGAAGGAAGAGGGAGTGCACCGACCCGTGTTTGCACACACACTTGTGCACAATAAAATCTTCTGCGTACTTGGCCAATCTTCATGGAGGTACTCCAGCGTGGCCGAAAATTTAGTCAATAGTATTTAATTAATTTATATACCGATGCCACCGAACCATAAGTAGCTCTTCTAGTGGTCTGTGGGGTTTACAAATAAGGTTGACGGTTGTGATAGACGTTTGTCAGCATTTGGTACGACTGTGTTCTTTTTCTTTTTTTTGTGGAATAGGGGGCAATCGAGCAGACGGCTCGCCTGATGGTAAGCGATTACCACCACCCATGGACACCGCAACCCCAGAGGAGTCGCAAGTGCGTTGCCGGCCTTTTAAAGGGTTTGGGCCTCCGGTACCCTCACTCACTCAGCAAAACACAACGCAAGCGTTGTTTCACGCCGGTTTTCTGTGAGGCCGTGGTATAAATCCGGTCGAGCCGGCCCATTCGTGCCGAAGCATGGCTCTCCCACGGTGAAAAACAATCTTCTTTCTTGTCCTGTGGATGATGGACAACCTATTGTCAGAGTTTATACCATCCGTAACCTCTCTGACGTGGCTTTACATACCACCGACAACATCTCTCAGGTGTGTTGGTTTCCTCACGATGTTTTCCTTCACAATTTAAAGCAAGTGATAATTAATTTGAATTTCTAACACGCAAATGGCTTTGAGAAGTCAGTGGTGCGTGGACTGGGTTCGGTTTTGACTGGCCAGTCCAACGGGTACTAGGCTATTACTGGTATGACTGAAGAAAGCTATCATGCTGTCATAATGACTAAGGAAATGCGATCAACATAGTTTTATGTACTGAGATTCTAGTATTAGGTATAATATAGATTATAGGCAGGAAGGAAAGGACGGTGGGAACTGCGCCAAGATTCGATTTCCTTTACAACAAACCATCAGTCGTTGCTGGAACTTTTTTACGGTGGAAGTGTGCGGCAATATAATGCGATATAACTTTAGTAAAATCATGGTAAAACAGGAAGGCTTTGACGTATATTCATTTTTATAAAATTACAACAACATAGTATCACGCGTTTTTTCACCAAAGGGGTAGGCAGAAGTGTATACTGTTGTAAACCCACATTTTACCGATGCAGTTATTTAGTCCCATGTGGTGGAGAGCCTATTGTCATCAACCGGGCACAGTTCCAAACTCCGGGTTGCTATTATTTTATTTATTATAATGTGTAGTGATCGCGAAAACCTAAGATATATGCTACTGAGAATTTAATAACAGATAAACTCAATAACACTTTTGCCCGACGCGGAAATCGAATCTAAGACCTCATGCTCAGCACTCGCCCTTACGATCACTAGACCAATGAGGCAGGTATAAAATTAATGCAGGTATATATAATTGCTATAGGAAAACCAGTATGCTAATGTTTCAATCATCAAATTCTTGTCCAAGAACTATTATTGTCGTTTTATGAGATTTTCTTAAACAAAATTGACAAAACATCGAGCCTTTTCTGGCCTCCGAGCACAGATCTTTTCGACAAACTTGTCGACTCGCCATTATGTATTGAATGTTATCGTTTTATCAACACTATATGTCAAATTTGACGTTTAAAATCGACAAACGTATCGACAAAAAAAAAAGACATGCTCGCACCGCTGTTCAGATAGTAGTTAGCTATTTAGCGATCCATTTGTGCTTATAGAATTAACAAATATAATTTTGTTTACCGATATATGTCATATCGTGTTATTTGTAAAGTCTAAACATTACTCATTTATGTTTTCTTTTTATTCCAGGTAAGGAAAGCTCCCTGCAACCATATAATTTTTTTATTAGGTTATATAAAAGAATCATGCACGTGGCTCAGCCTACATCGAGGCTGCGGTGAATAGAGTCGCGATCCCGGGACCCCGGTACAGGTTAGAGTAGGACCGGTGTGGTTTTTAGTCAGTAGGAGTCCGTATAACGTCCATGATGGGTTTTCCACACTAGAAAAAAAAGGCTACATCGAGGCAATCAATCAACTTTGCAACTCTAATACTCCAAGTCAATGGTGAGCAGTCCGCAGCAGTTAGCAGATCTACCAAATCACATAAACTATTAATCATTATTATTATCCACGGTTTTTTTACTAACTGCCTGGTCCAATGGTCGGTTTTTCCGTTAGGAAATTCTCTGTATTAGCCGGAGTTAGGAAGTTGGTGGTGTGACATCCCCATACCTTGGAGATCATGTAAAGCCGTCGGTCCTGCGCCTGATCTCTCTCCGGTCGTGGCGGATTGCTATCCAATCGGACTATGAGAGTGAAGGAAGAGGGAATGCACCTGTGTTTGCATACAGTTGTGCTCTATAATATTTCCTGTGTACTTGACTAGTCTCCGTGGAGATAGGCGGCCAAGACCGGAATACGGTTCGACGGAGTAATATTTACGGTTATTACAAACGTACTCATTTCGGGATACCTGACTAATTTCGACTAGAGCCCTTATTCATAAGCTGAGCCCTGCGGGTGAAAGTAAACAAAACATTAAGGAATACAACAATGTGTCTTATGAAAGTTTATGAACATAAAATCAAAATCAAATCAAAATCATTTATTTTCAAATAAACCATTTACAGGCACTTTTGAATTGTCAGAAGTTAGTTGCCACGTTCCAAAGTGTAGATTCCTATGGAGAAGAACGGGCAAGAAACTCCACGGTTACTCTTTTTCATCATATAGGTTTTTACAATAGTATTGGTTACACTGTTTTTGTTGCAAAATAGTATGTGAGAACAATGTAAGAGTTACAAAAATACTACCAATACTAAAAAACAACTACATACCTAATTGTCAAGAAAATATTTATATAAAATATATATAAATAAAAATGAATCGCCAAAATGTTTGTACGCGCATAACTTCCGAACGACGACACCAAATTGGATAAAAAAAATTTTGTGTTCTGTATTGTCAGGACAAGGTTTGTTGAAGAGAAAATTTAACAAAAATGTCGAAACAAAACGTGGTTTAGGCGACCGAAGTATTAAGATTTTCAAGTTTAATCTAACCTAATGAATTTAAAAAAAACTTGAAAATTAAATACGTACAATATTTTCTGTAAAAAAAAAACTTTTGCGGGAAAGGTTTATTTTATTTATTAGGAATAACAAACAGTTATACAACACATTTTACATATCAAATTACATAATGCTATAGTATAGTCAACGGCTGATAATGATTTGACATTGACATCGCCTTTATGTCGTTGCGATAACGACGCTTTTCGCAGTTCAAGTGTACTCCATGCTGTCGATCGTAGTGCATACTCAACTATTGAATTCATATGATATGTGATTGTGTGCTTATAAGTGTATACACACACTAATAGTTACGAACACACAAACACACACACACACACACACACACACACACACAGACCATGTATTTTTTCTAAACTTTATCATTGTTGTCAAGACACTAGATACCACAACACAGGGAATCCTAGTGTGGGGTCTAGGGAATAAATTATGTATGTGACTTTTTGAGACAATAAATAAATTATTTTTAGATATTATAAATCATTATTATTAATAGTGCTAAGTAATAATTCTGAGGCATGCCTCAAGCAAATAGAAATCAATCTATGACGATAACGTCACCATAAGACGAGTAAAAAAGTGCTGGAGAAAAGATTCAGCTTGGAGAGCGGGGTGGTCGCGATAGCTTAGCTTTTTCTTTCGTTCTTTCTTAGTTGGCAGAACACTTGGATTACCGATCCAGGAGGTGCGGGTTCAAACCCATAATCGATTTTTTATATCCACAAACCCGACGACAATATTTTTTTTTACTGGTGAACGTAATCTCGTAAATTATCGATATAGAAACATGATTGCAAGATTTGAGAATGATAAAGGATGAAAATATAATGTGTTCTGACAGACTTATCACAGCCACAATTTAAATTGTAAGGTACGCCATTTTGCTCTTTAAAAAAATAGCCTGCTACACAGCTGATGCGTTTTATGTAGATTTTTCTTCCTCACTTTAATATTAAAGTAAAACTTCACAGCAATCTAGACTTAAAAAAACAAAAACAAGCCCCAATCTCCTTGCAAAACCAAACTGACAGTATCAAAAGCCTTTGATAAAACCAAAAATCCTTTTCTCTACATCGTTCTATTTTCAGTAGAGCTTACTATTAGAGCTATTACGTAATGAACGCCCATACTCTACAATGTTAGAAGAACTCTTTTATTTTTTGCTTCAACCCACCACTAAAGTTTTGGGGTGTGGCTAAGTCGGAATATTACGGCAAAATTTATAGGGGATGAAATGTATTTATGGGTTGAGGTCAGAAAGGATTTTGAGGCCAAATATACTATTACTTAATTTTAATATTTCTTGTGTATTTGTTTTGTTTGAGGCGAAGGAAATTACGAGTAGTATAATTTATGACTGTGAAACCATTAAAAGTTTTAATATCTTAGCTTCCTTCGTTTCAAGCATCAATTCGTCCATTAAGCAAAATAGACAAACATAAATATTACATATTGAATAGATTCAGGCATTACTTTGCGGAAGTCCATTACAATGGATGCAAATAAATATAATATCGACTACCACCAACTTCTCTACACGTGTTTCGCCCCCCCACGGGGCATCATCAGGAGCTGTTAGACCGTGCAGTGTCGAGTACCGAGTACTTGGTGGTAGTCGGAATTTGTGGGCAGGCGGGCGGTGCACAGGTAATGCATGACTACCCTCAATAGTGTGGATATTGTATTTATTTGCATCCATAAATATTACATTTCAAGAAATCCTTTATAATGTCACCTTACAAAATAAGTACACTTATTTTATTCTTTTTCATCAATTGTGTGATTGCCTTGTTGATCTAGTCGTCGAAAGCGCGGCTACTGAATGTGAGATCCCGAGTTCGATTCTCGGGTCCGGTCAAGTGTCATTGTGTATTTCTGTAAATTAATTCTATTAATAATTGGTATTGTACCCAGTTGATAACAAAAGCCTCACCACCTATTTACATGGGACGGTAATTACTGCTTACGTGAAATGTGGGTGTACAACAAAAAATATCTGTCTACCCCCGGGTACTACCGTGATGATATGTATGCATGTACTGATAAGTATGTCCCAATTGAATGTCGTAGAACTCCAATTCTAATTATTTAAAAATATTGACTAGATTTAATTATTAATATTAATTATAAAAAAAAAACTGCCTCGTTGGTCTAGTGGTCGCAAGCGCGACTGCTAAGCATGAGGTCTCGGATTCGATTCCCGGGTCGGGCAAATTGTTATTGAGTTTTTCTGTTAGAAAATTCTCAGTAGCAGCCCGGAGTTTGGAAATGTGCCCGGTAGATGGCAATAGGCTCACCACTTATTACATGGGACTTAATAACAGCATTGGTGAAATGTGGGTGTACAACTATTTACATCTCTGCCTACCCCTTCGGGGAATACAGGCGTGATGCTATGATGATGATGATGATGCTATAAAAAAAAATGGTTATTTAATTTTACTAGCCTATGTGACCTGGGACAATGTAAGGATTCTAACGATACCCCATACATCTAAATTGGTTCAGTCATTTAGAAATTATGATGGAATAAATAAACGCACCTTAAAAATATAACACTCCTTTTTTGTGGAGTCGTGTATAAAGGATTTTTTGTGGAAAGATAAATATGTCTCCCGTATAAATTCTCCAGGTGCAGGCAAAGATGGTTTAGTTGAGATGATATATGGACTAAATAACGTTGACGTTACCGAATTTTAAAATATTTATCGGTAAAGGTTACACATTGAATTCGCTACGTATGCGTTAATTCGTTTGAATGATATATTTGTACAGATAAATCTTTGATGATATATTTGTATTTAAGGCATAATTGGTCATGTAGTTAAATCAATTAACATTGTTTGCTAGTTTTCTGTCAAATTTGGTCGCCTTAGTTATAGTTAACTCTTTGCTATATTGGAAATCTAATTATTGAGATTATAGTAATCTTAGGTTTTCACTATCACTACACATAAAAATAAAATAACTTTTCACCGAATCAATTGCGTGTATTATTAGTTAAAAAAATCTTGACGTTTCCAACACTTTGCAGCGCTCAATTTAATTCAATTCAATTTGGTATAGTTAATGGCTCCATCGTTAGTCGATGGTTTTGCCAATGTTGAGGTTGAAAAATTCACTATGACAGGTTTCTTTAAGTGACACTACTAATAAAAGATGTCGCAAGATGACAAACGTGATGACGTCATAACAGTTTATTAAAAATTATTTCAGTCTACCCTACATTTAGTTAATACAATTCATACTTTTTTGGGATTAAGTTTATCTACGATCTCCCGTTGTAACTGTGACCCTACCTCATTCTCAGCACACAAAACAATTAAATTCCTCAGTACTGAGAGCTGCTGAAGTAAAACGCCAGTTATCTGCACACACTGCTGCTGGTAGTGTCTTAATTGCTTTCTTTACTTTAAAGCTCACTTCTTTGTAATACTGATGGGAAACCCTTCTAACATTCTTAGTGTTATTTTCTGAAATTGATGCAATTATCTAAATGCAAGTGAAAAGTCGCTTGCGTATGATATTACCACAAAGTTGGTGGTGGACACTGCACGGTCTAACGGTGGTAGTTGCAATTTTATTATCTAAATATGTAATTTAATAATGTTATGGACTTCCGCAAGGGAGTGCCTGATTATGTTTTCTGAAAGGTAGACTTTCTAGAGACTAATAGTCACTTTCTGGGTCAGCGCATAACAACGCTATACCACTAAGTACTGTTGTATAGCCATATTTCAGCAATGTCATTAAGTACGATGTAGTACTTAGTGAAACACAATTCGCAATGCGATTCGAGCACGGATCTTTTCGACAAACTTGTCGACTCGATAAAAAAAATTATGTATTGAATTGTATCGTTTTACCA
Source organism: Xylocampa areola (assembly GCA_935421205.1). Taxonomy (NCBI): domain Eukaryota; kingdom Metazoa; phylum Arthropoda; class Insecta; order Lepidoptera; family Noctuidae; genus Xylocampa; species Xylocampa areola. Next base: position 18,907,683 of record OW285205.1, on the reverse strand, counting down.
ACACTTTATGTCAATATGACGTTTAAAAGCTTAAAATCGACCAACGTGTCGACAAAAAGAACCATGCTAGCACTGCTGGGCTTCTAATGAAAACGGAATATCCCAACAACAACAGTCTGGGGGTCTCAAAAGGTCACTTTGGCTGAATCATAATAGGACCGTAATATGATTAATTTCACACATCGTAAAATGGTCACTGCATCGACAAATCATTATATAATTTGCGTGCAATTCATAAACAGTAATTCATCTAGTTGATAGTATTGTATGGAGATTCGTAAAATGCCTCACAAAATAGGAATTGCTAATGTGTCCAATAGCAGAATCTAAAGAAGTAACTCAATCCCAATAATTATTCATTTTTAGGAGAAATGCTCAATGTGGCCATTGTAGACCCCCTGGGCTAATTTTATAAATGTACCTAAGTACTCAAGGGATTATTTTCAAAGAATAAATATCTAAAACACTATTTTCACTCACATACAAAGTAGATAATAACATAAAAGAATCGCCTTAGTACTTCAAAGTGAGTATGTTGAATAATCTTAACAAAAGACGTAGTACTTATCAAAGAGATTCTTCGAAGAAAACGTTTCCAAACAAATATGATGAAATAAGTTTATCAAATAGAAAGCGTAATTTATAAATTCTCCTTTTGTTTCGTATGTAATGTTGGATTTACATTAAAAATTAAAACATAATTAAAGAAATGGAAATGCGTAATATTATCCGGTGATGAACGTGTTGGATTCTCCAGTCCAGTATTTTTATTTTTATTTTTATTCGGTTGGCGCTCTGCTTACGACCGTATTTTACATTCCACAAAAAAATATAACTTTAGAGTTCACTACGCATGCGTTATTACGTTTGAAAGATTTATCTGTAAAAGGAAATAAACTGTTTAATTAACTCAACAAAAATATCAAAAACTTAGACATTGTAAAAAGCCAAAAATGAATAAAACCGAAGAAATCTTAAAAAAAAAACCTCGTTTTAATTTACGTTTATATCTATCAGCAGTGATAGCCTAGTGCCTTAGTAGTGGTATGACCGTTGGACTGATAAGTTAAAGGTCACAAGTTCAAATCCACGGCACGCATCACTGTCTTTCCGAAGTCATGTGTGTATTATAAATTAATTATCACTTGCCTAAAACGGTGAAGGAAAACATCGTGAGGAAACCAGCACACCTGAGAGATGTTCTCGATGGTGTGTAAAGCTATGTTGAAGACCTACGGGTGGTTTAAAGTCTGACACTAGGTTGTTCATCAACCACACAATAAGAACAATTGTAACCCAAATTCGATCTTCTGGTGAGGATTTGAGGTATCTTGCGGTCAAGGTATAGCCTATACCTTGACCGCCAGATACCTCAAATCCTATATCGTATATTATGCCCTATACCGTATAGGCCATAATTTTGAAATAACATTGAAGTAACACATCACGAATTGATCACAGTTGTGAAAGTAGCTCACATCTGTTCATCAACTAGGAAAAACTGATGACTTTCAAACGGCTGAATCATAGCTAAGAACACTCAATCAAGTCACTTTTCGAGCAAGAGATCCTTGGTTAGATTTCTGGGTCGGATTGGGTTTTTTGTTAGGAAATTCTCAGTAGGAGCGCAGAGTTTAGAATTGTGCCCGGTTGATTGCAATAGGCTCAACCTAGTAGCATCGGTGTGCAACTACTGGTGTGTACATCTCTGCCTACACCTTCGGAGAATACAGGCGCGATAAATGATAGGTAAATGATTTTATTTCTGTAAATAGATATTTTGCAGACACTTTTACAAGTCATTTAAGTATATAAACTAGATAGCACGGTTAGTGGCGTGTGAACCTGGCGCATGGATAACATTTGGTGAGACATAGCCAGATAGAAGGAGACCGTATTGGTGGCGGTTACCACCAACAACAGCATTCCCAAAGAGGGTTGTATAAAACATAGCCAAAACTTTAGCAGCATGCCAGATATAGGTATGCTGCGCCGACCCCAAATAAATTGGGCAGGGGGATGATGATAGCGCCGGATCCGTTTGGGAGCTGCGATGGCACAGACACATACACACCTTAAATTAAACATAGGCATAACACTCCCTCTGTATCATACGTCAAAGGTTAAGCAGTACTTGAGTGTAGCGCCATCTAGTGGCGACAAGGTACACTACTCAGTGTGCAAGCGCTTGAAAAGCACATAGATACGGTACAACGGCTTTACATTCAACTTTCACTTCAACTTGTCCAAAGCTTAGCGTGTAGTTCCAATTTAAATTCATAGATGGCACTTGATGTACCTACCAAGAATAAAAGTTGTGGCTCTTTGCTGTTTGAAACCATAGCCACAAAAACTACATTATGTATATTTAAATATGACTGCCAAAAATGCGTGATGTTAGATTTATAAAAGGCATTACAGCTTTATGGTTTAGTATATCCTACTAATATTATAAACGCGAAAGTTTGTAAGTATGGATGGATGTTTGTTACTCTTTCACGTAAAAACTACTGAATGGATTTTAATGAAACTTTACAATAATATAGCTTAAACATCGGAATAACAGATAAGCTAAAATTTATAAAGATATTGTGTAAATTGTCCAAAATATGACGATAAGTGTCAAGTAAGTAGGAAAAAACTACCATCTGCGAGCTATTCTAGCGTGCGCTGCCTAAACCCTTTGAGACATAATAAAATGATGTATGGAATTGTGTATCTTATATAGGTCTACAGAAAAATCCACGATGGTATATGTATATCTCTTATGGATAACATACTACATCAATTTTAATACTTAAATAAATAATAGTTTAATAAAACTAAAAAACACGCCTTTGTAACTAGTCGAACTAAAATGTAGAAAATAATTGTCTATAAATGCAAAAACAAAATAGAGTGATTATGAATAAAACATTTTATCGTAAAAAAGCGTGGGGTGCTTCATAAGATATTTTATAATAACTTCAATTAAATATCTGTTGTAAATATTTAATTGAAGTTATTATAAAATATCTTATGATTATTTTCATGATTACTTTTGGTCGCGATATCCGACATCCACGCGAGCAAAGACGCGGGCATCAGCTAGTTTACCATAAAGGGGCTCGGAGCAAAGTACAGATAGATTGAGGTAATACGGCGCTTGATCTGTCGATGGGTGATTAAAATTTCCTAACGAAACCTCTTCGTGCTTCGGACAGCACGTTGGTTAGGTTTTTATTGTAGGTTGGTTAACAAAGGTCTATAACAACGTTACGAGTATTTAGATGCCTTAAAGTCTGTCAACCACGAGATATCGTGTTACCTAGGGTTGTGGAGATCAGATACGCAGTAACTCATTAAAAAACACTGGTATAATGATGCATCCGGGTAACCTTGATGCTGACCTGTTTGAAGACTAGGCGGATTGATTGGTAGACTCTTAGTAGCGTTGCTAGATGTCCCGTTTTTGACGAGATGTCCTACTTTTCAGGCCTCTCGGGACGCGTCCCGCCGCCGCCGGCACTCTGAGCGGTACGCCCAAAATCCCGCTTTAACAGAAAACGCACGTTACGTGCGGGCGAAAAGATGAGATACCTAATCCTTATTTCTAAATCTAAATAAAAATCTCATGTAACTGTGTTTGTTATCGAAGTCCTCCGAAATGGCTTGAATTTTTATGTTTTTTTTTGTGCAGGTAGTTTGGTAGGTCTGAGAATAGGTTGTAGGCTATTTTTATACCCCTAGATGATATTTACGATATTTACAAATAAATGTTTACAGATAAATCTGAACAACAAACATTTATTTGTAAATATCGATTTGTTTTATTGATTTTTTCATTTGCATTGCATATAGTATATAGCATGGTTCTTTACAGAAAATTAAATTAAATACAGATAGATTTAAAGTTATAATTTTTTGAGAATTAAAAATTCGTTCATGAGCTGGATTTGAACCTGCGCCTCCCGGATAAATACTTCATGCGCTCTGAGCACTAAGCCATCTCGATCTCTGTGCACTTCTCTGAATTCTTCTACAAATCAATCTGTGATGTCTTAGATTAACTAATAATAATTAATTTGGCCGAAACTCGACCATAATTCATTAAAATTTTAAATTTGTACTTTTTTAAGGTTCTATTGTCAACAATATATATGTGTGTGTGTGTGTGTAGTGTGTCATGTTCTTTTTTTTAATTAATTTTTAATGCACGTTTAATATAAAAATATTAGCGTTCTGCACTCTTTCTCCATATAAACTTTAACAGTGCCAATAAACTCCTCCGTCCGCGTCATTTTCATAAAATGGCGTACAGATTTTTGCGTCACGTATTAATATGATGATGATAATAAAAAAGTCACATTGGTACATGCCAGGTTTGATCCCACGACCTGTGCCTCAAGAGGGGGGCCCATATTCAAGGCTACTATGACATACGAGTATTATTAACTTCTACATTAACCCCCAATTACCATGTACATAAGAAATAGTATCATAATGCTTCACGCCATTACGACAAACTACTCAATATTCATAATCACACACACATTCAGATAATTTTACATTCAACCAACACTACATAGACACTTCAGCTATAAGATAGTAATAAAACGCGTTAAATTGCAAGAAATTGTTTAGATTCCCGCACTGTTTGCGATGGTATAGATAAACACAACGGTATTGCGTGATTGGAAGCCCGCGTTTGGCGTCTATTGGTTTTATAATCATTGGTTGGGTGGGAATGGGTGCTAGTGCAGGCGAAGCGAGCAATAAAAATATGAATTAATGTTCACCGGTAACTACTCACGTGCATTTTTAGTCAAACTTTTTACTCGCGACATCGCCGCGGGTTCAGCTCATGACTAAGGGCTCCGTTCGAGTTCGAAACTAGTCGGGCAATCCCGAAAAATGCACGTGAGTAGTAACTGGTGAACATTAATTGATAATTATGAATATGTCTCACGAAAGTTTTTATACAAAAATAATAAAAATATTGTTAGTAGGTATTTAAACTAAGATAATATATCATTATTATTTCTATTAATGATTTTTCAACGATGCTCTAACAAACTCACGTGCATTTTTCGGGATTGCCCGCGAGTCAAAGTCACTGATCCGCAACATCGCCGCGGACTTTGCCCATAGGTAAGTCATAAGGGCTCCGTTCGAGTTTCTAAACTAGTCGAGTAATCCCGAAAAATGCACGTGAGTAAATAGCGGTTAAACGATAACTGTATGAATGTATCTCACAAAAGTTACTATACAAAAACATTTTTTATTGTTAAATCCTGTTTTCTTAATAATAATAGACTATAATAAGTACATGTATTTTTATAGCAAAGGAATAAGAATTAAAGTCAAAGAAGTGGTGTTATCAGTTAGGAAAATTTCGTGCAAATAATTCAATAATCAAAATAAAACTTTAATTAGAGATAAATCTTTGATAAGCATTAACGCATGCTTAGCGAACTCTAAAGTTACAATATTAAATGGAAAAAGAATACGGTCGCGAGCAGGATTCGAACCTGCGCCTCCTGGATAAATACTCCAGGCGCTCTGACCACTAAGCCATCTCGACCTCTGCATACCACTGCGAATTACGTAATTACATGACGTAAAGGGACTGAATAGATAGCAATGATGTCGCCAAAAAGACGTGTTAAAATATGGTCAGAGCGCCTGGAGTATTTATCTGGGAGGCGCAGGTTCGAATCCTGCTCGCGACCGTTTTCTTTTTCCATTTAATATTGTAACTTTAAAAAATTCTTTATTCAAGTTAGGCTAAAAATTAGGGCTTTTTGAACGTCAAACACCAAGACACCCCTCAGATACCTACAGCAAAAGTGCCCACCCATCACCGCTTCCTAGTGTTTTACCTGGGAAGAAGAAGCAGAAGAAGAGCTAATGTATGTGTACAATAGTAGTTTTCCACTTAACCCTTTGGCGATACAAGCACGATGCTTTGTAATGTTATTTAGTTATCATTATTAGTTTCATCAATTATTTGTGACCCCCGAATTCCCCTTAAACTTAAGGGGAAAATCTATAAAACAATTATTAGACCTGCTGTCTTGTATGGTTCAGAATGTTGGCCCACGAAGGGAATGAATGAAAGACAACTACATGCAGCTGAGATGAGAATGTTACGAAGGATGTGTGGTGTGACGCGGATGGATAGAATTAGAAATGAATATATAAGAGGAAGTCTGAAAGTGGCAACGGTCACTGAGAAGTTGTGTAGAAATCGTTTAGCATGGTATGGGCATGTGATGCGGAAGGATGAGGGTCATGTGACAAGGAAAGTTTTGAGTATGAATGTAGATGGCTATAAGAGTAGAGGAAGGCCGAGGAAGCGATGGATGGATTGTTTTAAGGATGATATGACTAGAAAGGGAGTGACTGACGATATGACAGCTGGTAGAGATGTATGGAATAAGAATACATGCTGCGCCGACCCCAAATAAATTGGGATAAGGGATTGGGAATGATGATATTAGTTTCATCAATAATTATTGTAGAAAGAGTAGAAATTATCTTTTCGATATCATGATTTATAATTTTTGTACAATAACTTATGATTTATAATGCCTAAATGGACGAGTTTATTTTCAATCGGCATTATTATAAAGTTTTCTCACAATTCTTTTCAATCAGCATCATTATAAATAAACAGCATTTTCTTATTTGACATTTTACCGGTTCATTTCTCAGATGAGGCAAGCAACTTATCAAAAATCTTTGAATAAACTATTAAAAACATTGAAAAATAAGATAATATCTCCATAAAGCAAAATATTCTACTTAAAATATTGAAAGTACTTTCCCTCCATTTCTCATAGCCGTGGGGCGCCCCGTATAATAAATACTTAAAAAAATATAGACATACCGAAATCGTACTAAAATATGAGGAGAATTTAAGACCTTGGAATACCGGTAGTGTAAAGAATTATGGATAAATTGTTGGCATTACTTTCAGTAACAAAATTAATTGCGGCAAAGGAAATAATTATAAAAAAAAAACATTCCTTCTTAACGTCTTTCATTAACCGACAAATAAGTTTCTAAACGGAAATGTTATAAATTGATATGTGCTTAAGTTAAAGGATATATTAATTAGTTGATTGCAACAGAATCAATCAGCTAACAGTTTTCTCAACATGAATCACCATCACAGAACCTTGAAACCCAGTTTTAGAATTGCTACATTCAAAATCATATGTAGGTTTGTATATCCGTCACTCAAATTAAATAAAAAAAATTAAAAACATACATTTCACTGAAATTACTTTCCCATTAAATACTTATTAGAATTCTCCACCTTCACCGGCTGTGGAAATCCGATATCATGGATGAAATAAATACAATATCTAACTTGGTGAAGGTCTACACTGTGGGTCGTGCAGTAAGGGTAATTATTTCAATAAATAATTATCAATATTAGTCGCTAACTTGAGTTTAGTTTTTTCGCTAATTAATCACTTAAATAGATAAAAAAAAATACCAAGTCACCGGCATCGAGAATAGGGTCCAAGTTATCGGACAGTTTGGGCTGTAAAGGGAGGAACCTCATCACAATGCGTGCGTATCAAGGAGTATCTCGTTCTAAAGGACTACGTTTCAAAATGGCACCTTGTCAGAACCAGATTATTTTATGCAATATGTATTAGCATTGTACTGAACTAGGTATTATAGAAATGTTTATTAGACTAGCACAAAAACACACAAACAAATTAAAGAAAATAGTTAAAATATACACTTAGAGCGTCTCAAGTTCAAAACAAAACAAATACGTACCTAATTTGATTAAACAAAATGCATACATGGACAACTTTTTATAGATAATACAAAAAAAAGTTCAAAGTAAGTTCTGATTGTATCCAATTCTCAGAAATACGTCATAAATTACAATAAAAATCAGCTACTGACAACACCCACACAACATACTTGGAATTCAGTCATCAGATAGCTACACAATGGTCATCTAAACAACAAAACAAATGTTATTCCCTTGAAATAGAAAGAAAAACGACCAAAAAACTAGTTCTATACTCCACATAATGTTACATAACCGTATCTCTAGTGCGTGACAATATTTTTATCTTTTTTTAAAATGCACCTTTTCCAACCTAAAGAATGGTACTTATTACTGTCATTTTGTTGGTCGTTATTTCTACGAATTTGCGAAAATAATGTCAAGCTGTTTTACATTCCGTGTATAACGGCTATAACACTTAGGCCTTGGTCACAGTGCGAGCCTTGCGTGAGGGCGGAGGCGGGCGCGACAAATAAATAATAAAAATGCAACGTCTCTAATTTCGTCGCGTCTCGCTCATAAATCGGTTGTTAATATACGATAGCAACTCTAATTTTTTTTTTATCTGGTTTAGTTTTCAATACTAGAATCGCACTCTTAGCTAGTGTTCTTCGTGTGATTAAGAGCTAGCGATTGCTTTTACCTGCCTCGTTGCGTTGGTCTAGTGGTGAGCAAGAGGTCTCAGTTTCGATTCCCGGGTCGCGCAAAGTAATTTGAGTGTTTCTATTAGGAAATTCTCAGTAGTAGCCCAGAGTTTGGAATTGTGCCCAGTAGATGACAATAGGCTCACCATCTAACGCATGGGACTTAATAAAAGTATTGGTGAAATGTGGGTGTACAACTGTGTACACCTCTGCCTACCCCTTTGGCGAAAACAGGCGTGATGCTAATGTTATGATGTCACAAACTGACTGGCTATAACTGTCTAGCTAGTAAGCAACAGTAGTGGTGGGTAGTAGAAGAAAAATATTTAAGCTTTTAAACTCTACAAGAACTCGCAAATCATGTGGCCACCTAATCGCTACAACATCCGCGCTCACACCCGCTCCGCTTATGCACTATGAGCAAGCATTTGCAAACACACTTGTCCTCTACTGTCATTATAATATTCAGTAAGTTACTTAGTTATTAAACTACATTTTAAACTGTATAGTAATGTGTACTTTAGCATGTTTATATGTGTCACGTTTATCTGTAATGATTAGTTAAACTTATTAATGGCTTCCTCATTGGTCTAGTGGAGTCAAAGCACGGCTGCGGGACGCGTGGTCTTGGTTTCGATTCCTGCGTTAAACAGCATCGCATCTGTAGTACATTCATATTTTACCATTGCCGGTATTAAGAGAGTCTATTACCGTCGATAGGGTACAATTTCCAGTTCCTGGTTATTAATTTATAATTATACATTTTTGTGGAAAGCTGCCTCGTTGATCTAGTGGTCCCTAACGCGACTGCTGAGCATGAGGTCTTGGGTTCGATCCCCAGGTCTGGCAAAGTGTTATTTGGTGTTACTGTTAATAAATTCTCAGTAGCAGCCCGGAGTTTGGGATTGTGCCCGGTAGATGGCAATAGGCTCACCACCTATTACATGGGGCTTAATAATAGCATTGGTGAAATGTGGGTGTACAATTGTGTACACCTCTGCCTACCCTTTCGGGGAAAACAGGCGTGATGCTAATGTTATGTTATGGAAAGAAAAATAAGACCGTGAGCAGGATTCGAACCTGCGCTTAGCGGATTTTTAACTTAAGAGTTCGCTACGCATGCGTTAATGCATTTGAAGGATTTATCTGTATTTCCTGCCTATTATTAAAATTTTCTTAATAGAGACCCTATAACACTCCCCGTGAATTGAACGTAGAACCCCCACAATCCACAGCCCACAGTCGCACTTGCTACCAAATGAGGCCGTTATTTTAAATTACGTAAAGAATTTATGGTCGTGTGAACGATTAGACTCGGCAGAGGGCGCCACGGTTAAGTAACTACCTTTTGTGGTCACGCCCTTGGTTACTGGAAGGGTTCCTTCACCATCACAATTATAGGGTCAGGGGTAATGACGCATAAAAGCCTTTAGAAGTCAAAGTTACCTGATTGTAAGGTTTAATGTCTACTTAAAATGAAATCTTTATTGTATAAAAATGTTTTAAATACATAACATGACATAAAACATAACATAGCATCACACCTGTATTCCCCGAAAAGGTAGGCAGAGGTGCACACAGTTGTACAACCACATTTCACCAATGCTGTTATTAAGTCCCATGTAATAGTTGGTGAGCCTATTGACATCTACCGGGCACAATTCCAAACTCCGGGCTGCTACTGAGAATTACCTAACAGAAAAACTCAATAACACTTTGCCCGATCCGGGATTCGAACCTGAGACCTCATGCTCAGCAGTCGCGCTTGGGACCACTAAACCAACGAGGCAATTTAAATACAATTTAAACTTAATTTCTAAATCTGTTGTCAAGTCTCAAAAAGCCTTGCCAATGTGCTATATCTACATAATTTATTATATAATATATAACAAAATATAACTATATAACATAACATAACTTATAACAAAAATATCTTCATCTATTTTTATTATAACAAATTTCTATACTTCATCCAAGAAACAACTCCAGCGCACAGTGTTCAAACCATCAACTATTTTTATTATAACCTAGCTGTGCCCCGCAGTTGCACCCGCGTATAATTATATTATAATTAGCCTAAATTACTCCGTGTTTAATCAGCGACTTGCCAGTAAAATCTTATAAGAATCACTCTAGCCGTTTCGAAGATTAGCCGGAACAAACAGACAGAAAGACAGACTTAGACAAAGGTATCGTTCAAATAACTGTGTGAACTTAAAAAAACTATTATTTTGACATTAGTATCCGAGTTTAAACCATCCGTAGGTCTCTGACATGGCTTTACACACCATCGAGAATATCAGTCAGGTGCGCTGGTTTCCTCACGATGTTTTTCTTCACCGTTTTAAGCAAGTGATAATTAGTTTGTAATTTATTATTACCTTTCCACAGAAATTTATAACTAATGGTGGCTATGCATGCGTTAATGCTTTTCAAATATTTATTTGCCTGGATTTAATAATTTAGTTCAGTCAAAAATGGTTGTGGACCACTAAGACTAATATCGCTTGCATGAAACGTCTAAATGCTATAGTAAGCACGAGTAAAGTAGTACCAGCCATTCAAGGGACTTTGTTCGCAGTGGATACCTCCAACAATTTCGACTGTACATCACAATTATTACAAAGTAAATTTATTCACCAACCACGTGTACAAGTTCGTCTCCCTCTCAAGGTGCTTCAATCAAAATAAACCTTGCTAGTTAGTTAAATAGAGGCGATATTTACGCGTACATTTTTTAGAGTCAGCAGTGCGTGTAATATATGAGAACAGTAGCTATTTCAACGATGAAGTCCGTCTTTGTATGATGGTATTGTTTGAAAGAAAGTTTTACTATAATATCTTCATTTTTTCATTCTTTCTTTTTTCTTACTTCCCAGGATTAAGGTTTTATTGACAGAAGTAGCTTTCTTTACATAAAATCAATATATGTACATTTAATATAAAGTGATACTGAAAATTGTTGCAATTATTTGGTTTGCCAAGCCTCTTTTTGGGTACCATTATGATTTTAGTATTATTATCTTGTCATAAATCGGTTTCCGCATTTACCTTTATATTCACATATATTAAAGAACTGAAAGTGTTTTATAATTTTTTTATTCAGGTACGGTTTTATTGTAAACTGTATTTTTTATTGTATTATTAATTATGGGACTATAAGTCTCAAATAAGACTGCGCTAGTCCCATCACAACCTAAATAACACATTATATTACAGTAATCTTAATTAAAGAAAACTTAATTCACTATTATATGTAGGTTATGGCTGCCTTAGACAGAGGCTGCGACAAAATACTCTGAACGCACCAACAACTAGCATAATATTCAAAGTATTCCTCAAAGCCTCTCTTCCATCAAGACCGGGGGTCTTGATACATGCATTAAATGGTGGACATTCTCCACTGTGGTGCACTCTATATAATTTGGACTGACACTTCTACCCATTGTTAAAAAAAACTATTGCTGGGGGTTCCTGGCTAAGTAACAGCCGCACAGATCGATCGATTGAGGTTAAGTTGTTCTTGCCACAGTCGGTCTGTGGATGGGTGACTATGATCTTACAGGGGAGGGGTCTCCGTGCCTCGGAGAGCACGGTCCCGGTTGTCAAATTAAGATCAATGACAGCCGTTACAGGTAGTCAGAGGCCTGAAAGTTTGACAACCAGTCATACCACGAGATATCATGTTACCCAGTTACTGGATTGTGGAGGTCCAATAGACAGTCGCTCCATATAAAATATTGGAATTAAGCTGCATCCGGTTTGACTGGAAGCCGACCCCAACATAATTGGGAAAAGGCTAGGCAGATAGATTTATTCCCATTGCTAATATACCTTTCCATTTTCTTTTTATATCTCTGAATGTAGCCCAATGGCCTTATAAAAAATGTAGATCGCACAACATTTGCCTCTTTATCTGTTTTACCAGTTTCCTATCAAACTGTTAACTTAAACAAAGCTGCGTTGTCGCTAGAAGCACAGGCCAACACTGCCTTGCATTACTTATAAACAAATATTTACTATGCATTATATTTCTGACATAACACTCCAACATAATACCTCTATACGATCTACAGAAGCGACATAACCCGAATAGCTTCGTAAACTTGACATCGAACCAGTCGCAAAGTCTAAACCGGCGCGGGCGCACGTCTGTCGCTAAACGTAAGTCGGTAAAAGATGTGTGCGTGTTTGTGCTGTGAATAAAGTGTTATAGTGATTTGGGATATTAATCTTCACTGCTTTTGGGTGATTTTTGTTAAGGTAGGCTTTGTTTCTTTAAGTTTTATATTTTTTGAATTTCGAACTTGTTAGGTTTGAACGGTTAGGCCGGTCGTTTGAAGTTGCAGTGACATCTTGGGTTTAAAGAAAAGCGGTTAAGGCTTATTATACACTACCGGTCTCGACAATAGTACAAAAAAAAACAAATATTTAGAACCTTAAGTTTTAAGTTCTGATTTAGAAAATGGAATTATTTTTTCTTTTTCTTTTAATGTTAGGTATATGACTTTTAGCTTTTTTTAAAAAAAATACTTTAACTGTCACGGATCTTGTGGTTCTCATGTCACGTTTATCTTTTGTTTTGCTTCGGATTTAATAGTGTGACATGTGCGTGCAATTTCTGAAGACCATTTGTTATAAAACTATTTTCTAAGCTCCAGTTACGGTGCAGGAGAAAATCGTGATTCATCATTCAGAATGTCTTTAATTGAATAATGTTCATCTTTAACTTAATTAGAGACTTCAAGGTCTATAACCATATCAATTTGTTGTATTTTTACTGTAATATTTTTATTATAATATTAACCGGAGTTACTGTCAGCTTTCTATGAATTGTGAAGAATTCTTTGTGATTGAGCTCACTCTTTTTAATTTTGGTTTAAAACGAAGCGAACAAATTCATAATTTTTATATAAATCAATTTTTTATACTTACAGAATTTTATATTATTTAGGAGATTCTCGCATATCGATGAAGTTTTCAAAAAAAATCAGGTGAGGTGGCGGTCAAAAGCAAGTCCTTTAAGAATAAATAAATAAAAACAAATCAGTATATTTCATATTTCACACTATCTTTGTCTAGTGGCCCCAAGCGCAACTGCTGAGCATGGAGTCCCGGGTTCGATACCCGGGTCAGACAAAGTGTTCTTGATTATTTTTCTGTTACGAAATAAGTAGCCCGGAGTTTAGAATTGTGCACAGTAGATGACAATAGGCACACCACCATATGGGACTTAATAACAACATTGGCGAAATGTGGGTGTACAACTGTGTACACCTCTGCTTACCCCTTCAGGGAATACAGGCGTGATGCTATGTTATGTTAGAGCACCCATGATCATAGGCATAAAAACTGACCAAATTGCAAATGTATGCGTACTAGTGTGTGTAAGGGTAGTTGAGATGATGCACATCTTTCTGTCCTATCCTACTGCTTGTTTATTCGCTAATAATAAAAAAATCTTAGTTTTAAATTTTTGTGGAAAAGATTCGCTAAGCATGCGTTAATGCTTTTCAAAGATTTATCTGTAACTGTTAAGGTAATTGCATCTGTACGACATTGTATTAACTGCAAAGTTAGTCGTGTCGGTTCGGTCACCGTAGGTCAGGTCATAGTGACTGAATAGATAGCAATGACGTCACCAAAAGACCTATTAAAAATGTGGACGAAGAATTCACGGTGGTGAGTAGAGTTCGAGATGGCTTAGTGGTCAGAGCGCCAGGAGTATTTATCCAGGAGGCGCAGGTTCGAATCCTGCTCAGGAAAAATTTAAAACTAACACGAGTTCTGCTACACAGATTTAGAAACGATTTTCACAATTATTATGTAAATAGGATGTTTATCTGTTGGTTGGTGTGCATTTTTCTTGCTTCAATTATTTTAGACGTCTCAACAAATAAACTTGCTACCTTAATCTAATTGTGCGCGGTCGTTGACTTCATTTTATTGATAACGGGAATTATTGCCCAACTGTGGGACATTAAAGTGCCCAGTAATGAGTTGTGAGTTATACGCTTATAGAATATGTAAATGAAGTATTTTAATTACTTTCTCAAGCTCATCTGTTACCTTAGATGTGGGCGTTTTTGTTTAATTTATAAACTTTTGTCGAAAGAAATATTGGCTGGCAGGTAAAATTTTTTCTTTTTATTTAAGAGACTAACAATAGATAGCGAGGACGTCACCACAAGACGTGTAAATAATAGATTAGTAGTATATTTTATTTCTCTAGAAAAGGTACAATGTGGATGGAGGTCTTGGGTTCGATCCCGGATCGCGCAGTGTTATTGAGTTTTTATGTTAGGAAATTCGCAGTGCCAGACCAGAGTTTGGAATTGTACCCGGTAGCTGACAACAGGCTCACCACCTATTACATGGGACATAATAACAGCATTGGTGAAATGCGGGTGTAGATACAATGTGTACACCTCTGCCTACCCCTTCGGGGGATTCAGGTGGTGAGCCTATTGTCGTCTACCGGGCACAATACCAAAGTCATGGGCTGCTATTGAGAATTTCCTGACAGAAAAACTTAATAACACTTTGTCCGACCCAGGAATCAAATCCAACACCTCATGCTCAGCAGTCGCGCTTGGGGCCACTAGACCAACGAGGCAGTAGTATTGGCAATTAGCAAGTTCATGTCCAAAGCAATAAAGAGTGATTTAATGACCTAAACGATTTCATATAAATCTGTATCATGTTTTTATTACATATTGCAAAAGGTTTTTGGCACGCGAAGACTTAAAAAATTGCAAAGTTTTAATAAAAAAAAATCTCACTTTTCCTCTTTCTTACCATCATACCATGCCATGGTTGGGAAGTAACGGACCCTACCCGGATAATATGATAAATGCGAAAGTTTGTGAAAATTTATGGATGGACGGATGTTATTACACTTTTACGCAATAACTACTTAACGGATTTGGATGAAATTTGACACACACATAGTTTATAACCTGGACTAACATATAGGATACTTTTTATCCCGGCTGGACCCAATTCTGAGTTACATACAGCGGAAGTCACAGGCAGACGCTGGTAAATGATAATGTAATAGTGTGATTTCTCGTGAGTAATTATCAGTCTACATTTTACCCCGCCTTACAGAGAGAGCGATATATAAATCAAAATCAAAATATTTATAACAAGATTTCATTAGCATTTTATATAAATCGAATTATGTGTACATAACACGTTATGTCAGATAAAATTATAGCTAAATTATATAACTTTATTAGAAGTAAATTTTTGATCTAAATGCATGTTTAAAAAAAATGTAAATGCATTTCCGATTTATGTTAATAATGTTATTATGTCTTCATTATTAAATAATATGGAAGTAAGGTGTGACGCGGAGAGAAGTTTGTAATAGAATTAGAAATGAGTAGGTATATATAACTCTGACAATAGCACCGGTGACTAAGACGGTGTATGGAAATTGTTTGTTAAGGTATGGACATGTCATGTGGAGGGATGAGGACTATGTGACGAGGAAAGTTCTGAGTATAAATGTGGATGGGTAAATGAGTAGAGGAAGACCGAGGAAGCGATGGATGGAATGGGTTAAAGATGATATGGGTAGAGAGAAAGTGACTGCCGATATGACGGCTGATAGAAATGTATGAAAGAAGAATACATGCAGCGCTGAACCCAAATAAATTGCGATAAGGGCAGGGGGATGATGATGATATTTTTGATAATGATTCATTGAAGCAGTTATTAAGTCTCATGTTATAAGTGGTGAGCCTATTACCGTCACCTGGGCACATTTCCAATCTCCGAGCTGCAACTGAGAACTTCACTTTGCCCAACCTGGGACGCGAATTCAAGAGCTAACGCTTCAGCTACGTTTGTGGCAACTACTAGGTCAATAGGGAATATGCATGTGACTCAAATTTAGGTTAAATATTTTTGTTTGCTGTAGAATGGCACCTATTCAATTACTTTTTTTATTAATCGTGTTTTAAATATGAAACGAAATAGTTGAAAAGTGAGAATTACGCGAGGGAAATTTATAATATCAAAACGCACGCATTGGTTGGCGAGAAATCTGACGTCACTGTTCACGATGAAATTATCTCGAGTATGTTGTCCCAGTGACAACATACTCGAGATAATTTGTTTATTATGTTTTGTGGTTCTTCTTGAGCTTTAACGGTGTTCATTAAAGAAAATCCTTTCAATTAACTTTATAAATTATTAATTAAACACTTCATACTATAAAATATATCTTCTATGATGTTTAATCTGGCGTCAGAAAGCGCGCCAAGATGGCGGCGTTTTAAACGCCCGAAACTGATACTTTAATACTTAATAATCATATTGTTACAAGTGTTATATTTTATCGCGGTAATGTACCAACCTGTCGAAAAATTTGTATTCATATAAGTAGATATTATGAAGATGTGCTTCTGTCACTCTCATTCAATTCGTAATACTTCATACAAATGTTACACCATAGTACTAGCGTGTCAAATATAATTGTTTATTGGTAAATAACCATAAATAATTATGTTTCTATAGGGCCCGTAACTAAATGGTTGACATATGTTACCTACTTAAGCAACCTTGGAGAATTAGGTAATAGGTTACAAATTTACACGGTGATATTAATTGGTTACGCTTTTTCTTTTATTTAATTGATAGGGCAACACTCAACTGCTGCGATAGTGGGAAAAGTAATACAAGTGAACTATGTTGGTCATCACCAGGGATCGGAAAAAGGTCAGCTAATAAACCTAAAGTTCGAAAAACAACAGAGAAAAAAAAGTGGGGAGTCCTTACGACGTAATAATTTTTCGGAACTAATGTCGCGAGTTTCGGGACATTACATTAAGTAAAACTAAAATTAATAAAGTAAAACAACTATCTAATACATTTCCCGTTACTGTTTACAAACACAGTATGCACGATTTTTATTGTTTTCTAAAAATAAAGGTAACCTCCGTAAAATATTCCGAAAAAAAATTTGGTCGTAAGGAAATTCCCACTTTCGTTTTCTCTGTTCTTTGAACTTTAGGTATATTAAGCTCTACCTATTCCGATCACTGGTCATCACACTCGAGGATGGATTGCAGCCAGAGTCGGAGGCGAAGGCGTAATTCAGTGGAGTGTGTAAAAAAATACGCGTGTTTAGCTGCATTATAAACTTAAAAGCAGTGTATTAAGAGCCATTTTCCGAGCATTTCTTTTTTTTCTAAATGGCGACACTTTTGACTTACAATAATGGAAGAAACAAAAAATAATTTATTCTTTTAACAAAAAAATACAGGACAATAAAATATAGCCTAAAATAGTTAAAATAAAAACGGCTGAAAGTAAAAATAACAAATCGTTTAAATAAAACTCGAAGGCGCGGTTATATTTGTATGATTTACAGATAATTGTTCCGGGTCTGTGTGCATGTGAGATTATGTGTCTGTAAAAGCAAGATACAGAAAGAAATTCCTTGTGTGGGCCAACGTTCTTTATTTATTTTTATTTATTAATAGCTAAAAGTCGACTAGATGAATACCCTAAGGTGATCAGTGCAAGCCATTCAAAAAATAATAATTAAACATCTAAATCTAGATTATAAAGTAAACGATTTAACATGCTATACACTAAACAAAGATGGCCCCTAATTACGTCATTAATGCATTCCAAGTGACGTAACCAACCGTTTCCATAATTTCCATATATAATGAGATTTATGTAAAAAAATAAGACTTCCGGTCTTAAAATTTGTGTTTATTATGTTGTTTTTAATTGCTTACTAACGAAAGGCTTTAATTTATAGTGTTATAAATACATAATTTTTGATTATGTAGTACATCTTCTACGGTAAGAGGTTCGGATATATTTTTTACAACTACCTCGTTGATCAAGTGGTCTGCATGAAAAATATAATTGTGAGCAGGATTCGAACCTGCACCTCTGGGATAAAACGCTCCCCTCTACCTCTGCTCACTGCTGCGAATTCTTCTTACGCATTTTAATGCCCTTTTTGGCGATTATCATTCATCGCTACCTATTCAGGCCCTATACCGAACTGACACGACAAACTTTACAGGTAATTCAGTATTTATCCGGGAGGCGCAGGCTCTAATCCTGCTCACGATCGTATCTTTATTTCCACAAACATTTCTAACTTTAGAGTTCGTTTAGCATGCGTTAATGCGTTTGAAAGATTTATCTATATTTGATGAGGCATCTGTACGACATTATATTAACTGCAAAATCAGTCGTGTCGGTTCAGTCACCTGTACAGGGACTAAATTGATGATCGATGACGTCATTGAAAGACATATTAAAATGTGGAAGGCGAATTCGAAGTAGTGAGCAGAGGTCGAGATGGCTTAGTGGTCAGAGCGCCAGGAGTATGTATCCGGGAAGCGCAGATATGAATCCATAATATACATACATACAATCACGCCTGTTTCCCATTGGGGTAAGCAGGGACCTTCTCACGACCAATTTTCCTTTCCCCAAAAATTTATAACATAACATAGCGTCAGTCCTGCATTCGCCGAAGGGGTAGGCAGAGGTCTACAAAGTTGTACACCCACATTTCACCGATGCAATAGGTGGTGAGTCTATTGCCATCTACCTGGCACAATCCAAACTCCGGGCTGCTACTAAGAATTTTCTAACTGAGAAACCCAACCCAAAGAAACCCAAGCCACTAGACCAACGAGGCAGTTATAACATCAGATGTCTTTAGAAAATACCATATGAAACAGTTATGGCTAAACTGAATACTGACACGTCCACCATCACATATTAAAATGCTTAGAGCGACCATGGCGTGGACGAATCATAGTTATGAAACACGAACGTGATCGTAAAGTCGATTTTAATAGCATTTCCCAGGAATGTAAACACAGCTATGTGTATTGATTTTTCTAATAACAAATTCTTTTCAGTAAATAAGCAAGGAAATGAATATATTGGAATGTAAGATGTTATTGAGTGATTATGCGAATTGTTTACATTGTTGGAAAGTTTGAAATCATCACATTACATACCATCACGCCTATGTACACCGAACTATTAGACAGAAGCGTAGAATATAATTAAATAGAATAATGATTTAATAGGCATGATGAGAGATTTTGAAATCTTCTTTTATAATGTAGGTACACGTCTACTATATCCGAAAAACAAATTATTTCAACAATAAACTAAGTTTCAACGCAAATGATTGCATTTTAAAGAAAGAGAAAGAAAGAACACACATTTGACATAAGTTGAAGCCACCATGTACGGCGATGATTGACATTTGACTGAGGCGTGACGTCATTCGCTGACGCTGACGTTTCAGTTAACATGGCCGATTGCAGCATTGTATACTTTTATTTTATTGAAAATCTTATTAATCTTAAAGTTTTTAATAAAACTTTTATAATGGTATTTTTTTACAATCCTGTGTGCCTCTATAACCATTAATTCTTTGGTTCTTTAATACTGTCATCATGCCTATTGTGTAGACTGTAGGTATTTCCAATAAGGTGAAAACAGTGTCATAGAAGGATCTTTATAAATTCTGCCCCTTTGGCATTCAAACATAACATAACATAAGTCTCACTTGTATTCCCCGAAGGGGATTTAATTTGATTAATGCAAACTGAATACTGTATGACTGGTTGTCAGACTTTCAGGCCTCTGAATACCCGTAACGGCTGTCATAGATCTTAATTTGACAACCGGGACCGACGGCTTAACGTGGTGAGCCTATTGTCATCTACCATGCACATTCAGACTATACAACACTCCGAGCTACTATTGGAAATTGCCTAAAAGAAAACGCCAGTAAGTAAAGACCGTGTGATCAGTGGTCCCGCTTGGAACTAAGCTATGTCTTTAATTAACCTTGCTTTTAAGTCGAAGTAAAAATTTACGTGGCAATTTTTGATAATGTAAATGATAAAATTACTAATTACACAAACTCTCTACTTGCATCCTCTATCAGAAAAAATATTTTAGATTTGGTGAGCAGAGGTCGAGATGGCTTAGTGGTCAGAGCGCCTGGAGTATCTATCCGGGAGGCGCAGGTTCGAATCCTGTTCGCGACCGTATTCTTTTTCCATTTAATATTGTAACTTTAGAGTTCGCTAAGCATGCGTTAATGCTTTTTCAAAGACATATCTTGAATTATTAAGGTAATTGCATTCTTTACGACATTGTATTAACTGCAAAGTTAATCGTGTCGGTTCGGTCACTTGTATAGGTACTGAATTGATTGCAATGACGTCGCCATAAGACGTGTTAAAATATGGAAGAAGAATTCGCGGTGGTGAGCAGAGGTCGAGATGGCTTAGTGGTCAGAGCGCCTGGAGTATCTATCCGGGAGGCGCAGGTTCGAATCCTGTTCGCGACCGTATTCTTTTTCCATTTAATATTGTAACTTTAAAAATATTTTAGTTTTCACTCATTAATTTTATCTCGAAACGGAAATAAAAATATCAGGACTTTCATCGATAACTCGAATATTTTTTATTAATTATTTACAAATTATTTCGACACGCAAAAATTCTGTTGACATAACTGCAATTAACGGTGGATTGCACAGCACTTTGTCAGTTTAAACCACCGTTAAAAATTGTGTTTAACGGTCTGGTTACGTCATTTAAACGAGTGATTGATCATAAATAAATTGTTGATTTAAATGTTTATGCAAATGATAGGTTTGAAAATAGCTTTGTTAGGTATTATTAGTACGTGATTAAATAGGGATAAAAACATTGAATGAAGGAAGTATATGACGCCTGTAGTCCCCAAGAGGATAGGTAGAGTTGTACATACCAGTAGTTGTTGCACTAATGCTGTATTATGTCCCATGTTGATGGTGAGCCTATGCCTATGCCATCAACCGGGCACAATCCCAAACTCTGAGCTGCTACTGAGAATTTTCTAACAGGAAAATCTAATCTCCGAATCAGGAATTGAACTCAGGAGTCGCCATGCATGTTAATTCTCAGTCCACTTAAGACATAAGAAAACCCTTTTTTATTCATATCATCATCATCATCCCCCTTATTCCAATTTATTTGGGGTCGGCGCAGCATACCTATATCTGGCATGCTGCTAAAGATTTGCCATTGTTTTATGACCGGCCCCCTGCCTGACGTCAACCCTCTATGGGAATGCTGTTGCAGGAGGTAACCGCCACCGATACGGTCTCCTTCTATCTAGCTATGTAATATAGCACGGTAATTCTACCTTTAGGTACTCACTGGGGTCTCGGGGTCCCGCAACTCTGGCAGGAAGATGTCACCAGAAAGAGTCTCCCATTTTTGTCAGCAGGTTTTTCATCAAGATAACCTCAGTTGATGATATATAAAAAAAACGACATTACATTGGGGTCGGCTTCCAGTCAAACCGGATGCAGCTTAATACCAGTATTTTATATGTAGCGATTGCCTATCTGACCTCCACAACCCTGCAGTTACTGGGTAAAACGATATCTCGTGGTATGACTGGTTGTCAGGTTAGACATTCAGGCCCGGAACGGCGGTCATAGATCTTAATTTGACAACCATGACTCACGGTAACGTGCTCTCTAAGACATGGACCCCTCGATGCCTCGGAGAGCACGTTATGGAATTATGGTCAACACAAAAATTACGCTATGACGCCTGTTTTGCTGAGAGTTTAGGTAGAGAAGTACTGATCCACAATTCACCGATGCGGTGATGGTGATCCCTCCTAAGCATACGGGCACAAATTGGGTTGCTACTGCCAAAAACTATCCGACCGAACTCGACTTGGAAATCAAACCCAGGTCCTCATGGTAAACAACTAGGCAGCCATATGGAGTTGCTCGCGTCCGTTAGAGTGCACCCATGAAATGGAAACCCTACACGTGGCCCCTGGGTGGTGCAAAACAGCCAACACAACTCCGATGGGAGGCTTCGGCCGCGGTTGGTTACCACCCACCGGAAGAAGCCATGCCATGAAGCAACCTAGTCGTGTTTCGGGATGTAGTCCGGTGCAACCGTTGCGTTGTGGGGGACGGGTCTGGGCAGTCGCATCGATTCCCAAACTATCATTCTCCCCAAATCTATCCACTCTACTTAAGAGTGAATAGATTTATTCTGGATATACGTGCTCCATCCTCGGCCACACTGTCGCTTACCATCAGGTTAGTTAGTGGCCAAACGTATCAATTTTCGATAAAAAATAAATAAAAAGAAACATACATTGTTAGCATACTCCAAATCTCTAAAGTTTTTAAGAATGATTCAATTATTTTATCTCCTTAGATTCCAGTGTTGTGTAAAGTGGGCTGTGAGAATCGTGATATACAGATAAACAATAAGTGTTTGAAATGAATGACTTCTCTCTTTTACGCTCGTTTCACTCATTAGGAAGAGCAGAGTTCAAGCTTGTTTAGTAAATAAGTGTTAAATGAAAATGATACGTTGTGCGAGTACTTTTTAATTCTGCACCCACTGTTTTCTATCAATGTTGATTAAGATTATGTTTTTTAAACGACTGCCCAAAAGATGGGAGTGTTATGTTTTTGGAGTTCATACCACTGTAACTTCTAAATGCCTGAACAGATTATGATGTATGAAGTATCATTAAAATCCTTACATTGTCAACGGTAACATAGGTTAGTAATATTTAAATATTTATATATGCTTAATGAATTAGAATATAATTAATTAAAAAATAATAAAACAAAACTTACCTTGTTTTTCACTTAGGTCACACATGGTAGACGTGCTGTTTGATTAATAATTTTTATTACAAATGCTATAGATAATGTCTAAATAACAGGTCCGAAAGATGTTCATTTTAGAAATAAACACAATTTATTTAAATTAACATGTGTACTTAAAGAATTTCATTAAATTAACCTCAACTGAGAATTAGGTCAACGCTATATTCGGGCTTCCGTGCCACTACACTATCATATTATCGACTTTTAAAATACTATAAGTATAGATAAAGTGGGTTTGAAAGATTAATTTGATGTTAGAAAAATAATATTTCTAAGCCATTTGCCAACCGGGACCGATGATTTAACTTGCTCTTTGATTCACGAATACTAATTACTACTTTATAAGCAAACATTGAAAAATAATAGACACGAACGGGGCTTGAACCCTAACCCAAACTGAGCTACCGTGTCATTGCTCGTGTGTATTAAATTTCAAGTCGCCTTGTATTAAGGAGACGCCTGGCGATATTTATTTAGAAATCATTTACAGATCTACTAAACACTTTATAATATTCATTACGAAATTATGATTAACCATCCACTGACCAACCACAGCAAGCACAGCCGCCCAGCCACGACCCCTATAACATAATAGTTCTAAAGATAAACAAAATAATTACAAAAATAGAATCTCATTCCCAGAAACGTCAAGATCATAAAATTAGATTAATATTTTTCCATTAAGATGTTCACGATATGTTTACTATCGCGAAATTGATCGCATGTGAAAGTAATTATATTTAAACACATCGTATAGTGTAGATATTTGTTAAAGTTATTTGTATTATATTAATTATCGTTAAAAATAATGCAATAATAACTGTTCGTTGAAGTATTTTAACGGTAACTAAAATTTTACATTGTATTTTATTTTATATCCGTTGTGAAAATATTATTTGTTTGCTTTTAGAATGAAATTGATATTGGTTAAAAATCGTTGATAAATAAATACAATAAACCGATTTTTTTAACAACAGTAAAATGATGAGATTAATTTTATTTTATTTTTTCGTAGAATATCTATTGTGCTATAAATCAGGCATGCCCAGAAATATAATAAAATCAGCATTAGAATAGAATAGTAATCATTTTATTTCAAGAAGATTAGAAGGTACGTCACGGATCTGAAAAAAAATACGGATGTAACCTTGCCTTGTCATAAGCGAAGCATAGATTACGCACGCACACATAGATTACACGGAGCGTACTGGCGCCGAGTGGATGAGTTTTAACCATTGAACTTGAAGTTCGCAAGTTTCAGTCCAAGGCACGTACTACTGACTTATCGAAGTCTTAATTATTTATCACTTGCTTAAAACGGCGAAGAAAAACATCGTAAGGAAACCAGCACACCTGTGTGATGTTCTCGATGGTGTGTAAAACCATCTTAGAGCCCTACGGGCAGTTTAAACTCTAACACTAGGTTGGTCATCCACCACATGATAAGAAGAAGACTGACCACAATTCGCATCGGGGTATATACATCATTATAGAATAAATATACCACAATTGAAACGTTTCTTCACCTTGACTGACACCCGTATCAAATAATTTGGTCAATGTTGGTCGGTTTTAGGAAGTTCCGCTCGGGTTATTCACCCGTACGTACGTCATACTTAGGCCGCGTACACGTCAGGCGTAGCGTCGCCGTCGCCAACTTGTTAGAATTGTATGGAATGTCTTAAAAAAGCGTTCCTGCATGGTAGTTTTATGGAAGTAGACTTATTTATTTTGTCTCGGTTGGCGTGTTTTCAATAGAAGAAAATGGTTGAACGCGCCTATAAAAAAGGCACATAAATTTTTAGGATCTATGGTCTTTACTCTTTTGCGTCCGGGACGAAAGAAACGTCACGACGTGCGTAACACTATAATTATAATTAGAGCTACCCAATACACAAATAAGTTGAATAAACAGTTTTATTTAATTCCTCAACAGTGGTAACTATCATTATTTACTCTAATGTGAATTACAATGCGTTTAAACGTTGAAAAATATGATATTCAACCTCACTTACATTTATAGATAAATCGGTTACATTTAAAACATATGGAGATAACTCATTGACGTTCATACCGTTTATATCCATTCTAGGAAAAAGAAGCATAAAATTTACTTGCAAGGTGTCTTCCACACTGGCCTCATACAAATGTGCGACCCTTCGATAATAAGTACGGGTCATTCAGGAGAGCGTTGGTTCAAATCCTGCTCACGACCATATTTTTCTTACTACAAAAAATAATAATTATAAAACTTATAACGAAATTGAAGGTTTTGATGGGACTTAAATGATTTTGTACGTTTCAAAAATATATACATACAATATAATATACTTTAAAAATACTTTTGTTTTACACAAATTTTAAGAACTATAAAAAACAAAATGTATAAACAGAAATATGCTTGGCTGGTGTTATCGCTCTATGCGATTTCTGCCAGACAACCTTTGGATGTACAGAAATGTAAATAAAATAGAAGGGTAGTTTTGTGTAGAATAAATTATCAGTAAAAGGAAATCAATCTAAATATACTTCTTATTCAATATCTAACTTAATCAAATACATATCGTTGGTTGAAAGGCTTTTTGGCTCGAGCGATATTTTTGTTTAATATGAAAATTTCTAAAGGTCTAAAATAGCCTTTCATATCAATAATTGTTCACGGGTTACTACTCACGTACATTTATCGGGATTGCCCGACTAGAAACTCAGTCAGTTTGACTCGTACATCGCCGCGGGCTCAGCTCATGACTAAGGGCTCCGTTCGAGTTTGAAACTAGTCGGGCAATTCCGAAAAATGCACGTGAGTAGTAACCGGTGAACATTAATTGATATGAATATGTCTCACGAAAGTTTTT
The DNA here is from genome assembly GCA_935421205.1 of Xylocampa areola. Lineage (NCBI taxonomy): Eukaryota > Metazoa > Arthropoda > Insecta > Lepidoptera > Noctuidae > Xylocampa > Xylocampa areola. Next base: position 18,881,676 of record OW285205.1, on the reverse strand, counting down.
ATACAAAAATAGCCTTTCACCCATCGATATATACATAAATAAATACACACAAACAAATAAGCGAAGAAGAAAATAAAATAAACTATAGTGATACATATTGTTAATTTATCCGAGCTCCATATTCGCAGACGCAAATCTGTAAATGTAGAGAGCTAAATCCCCGCCCGCAAATGTAGAGCTGTCGAATAATCGTAGCATGTCGTGTCGCACGTCAAGTCGTGCCTGTTTCAAGAGCCTTATTTCTAAGATCAAGGGAAGCTTAAGGAATGCAGTTTGTCGCAGTTAAAATGAAAAACTTTAACTACAGTTAAAGGTTCGGTATCATCTGCCTGGGGACGTTTTATGGGTTACGTTGTTGATTTTAACTGTGTGGTTGGTTGGAGGATAAATTTAGTAAATTCGCAAAAATTTATAAAATGTTTATAAAAAATTTGGATAATTAATTAAGTAAGTTTAAAGACACATGTATATATAACAAAATGCATATATAGTTTTAAGTGGAAGAAGACGCCCTAGAAGGATATTAGTATTTATTAATAGCTGTGCCCCGCGGTGTCACCCGCCAATTTAAAAACTTTTCCGACCGATAAAAAAAATGTTTTTAAGACATTTAAAACGTTTAAACGTGTATTATTCATATGTTACAATTATTTGTAACATAACATAGCATCACGCCTGTATTCCCCGAAGGGGTAGGCAGAGGTGTACACAATTGTACACCCACATTTCACCAATGCTGTTATTAAGTCCCATGTAATAGGTGGTGAGCCTATTGCCATCAACCGGGCACATTTCCAAACTCTGGGCTGCTACTGAGAATTTCCTAACAGAAAAACTCAATAACACTTTGCCCGACCCGGGAATCGAACCCGAGACCTCCTGCTCAGCAGTCGCGCTACGGACCACTAAACCAACGAGGCAGTTTAATTAGATTTTAATTATTTGTACAATAACTATAACGTATAATTAATGTAAGAGATGATTTTTTTCTGATTATTTTTCTTGTGTTTCTTTCTGGTGTACAATAAAGTATAAATAAATAAATAAAGCCATGTCAGACTTACGGGTGGTTTAAGCTCTGACACTAGGTTGTTCATCAACCACACGATAATAAGAAGAATAACTTATACTATGTACGTAATAGAATGTCGAGAAGGTCAATTAAAAAGCCATCTAAAAAAAATGCATGCCATAAAGTGTCATGGTGGCCGAGTGGTTCCTCCTCGCCTCTTGAGCCGCAAGTTGTTCAAATCTTGCATATACCATTGTAAAACTGCGTGATAAAGGAACGTTGTGGAGTGAAAGAGGATGTAGTGACAAAGATTGAGAAGGGTATGCTAAAATGGTTGGGGCATGTAGAAAGGATGGATGAAAGGCGATTGACTAAACTAGTACATGAGGCGAGAGTGGGTGGAAGAGTCGGGGTAGGCCGACCTCAACGAAATTGTGGAAGTTCAGTACGTAGCTCAAAAAAGGACAGGTCAGGAACCACCTTAATTGACGAGCATGCATGACGAGGTTAATGAACATAGATGAAGTGAAATGAGGGGGGCAGAATCGTAGCTATTGGAATCGTTAGTCTCTGCCTACTTCGATGGGAAACAGGCGCGTGATTGTATGTATTTACTATAGTACCAGCTAGACGAAGAGTGCTCATATAACATAACATAGCATCACGCCTGCATTCCCCGAAGGGGTAGGCATAGGTGTACACAGTTGTACACCCACATTTCACAAATTCTGTTATTAAGTCCCATGTAATAGGTGGTGAGCATTCCAAACTCCGGGATGCTACTGAAAATTTCCTAACAGAAGAACTCAATAACATTTTGCCCAACCCAGGAATCGAACCCGAGACCTCCTGCTCAGCAATCGGGCTTGGGACCTCTAGACCAACGAGGCAGTTCAGAGTGCTCATATAACAGCAAATATTAAGAAAAAAGCGTACAAGTGCGAGAGTGGCTTGCTCACTGAGGGTTCCGTATAATTAACATTACCATACTATATGTATAACTGAACTATGAAACCAAAGGGTGGCAGTCAAACGCAACATGTTTGCTCTCAATTACCTGTAGTATTGAAGAACTGCAGGATCGGCTGCTGCGACGCGGGTTCAATTCCCGCACGGAGTAAATATTTGTATAATCTACAGATAATTGTTCTGGGTCTGGGTGTGTGCATGTGAAATTATGTGTTTATGGATTACCCACGATACAGGAAGAAATTCCTAGAGCGGGGCAAAATTAAAAAAAATAATGAAATATGACATATGACATATATCTTGGCAGCGAATAGCATGTCTTGTCCAAACTAAGCAGCATTTGAGTGCTATCCAATTCACACGACACCGTTGAAATCCGTTGCGATGGTCCTGCAATTTTTTTTTATAAAAGTAACAGCTGACTTTCACTGGTTTCGCATAATTCGGTGAATTGTTCATTAAATTCAGTATACAGACACAACAATGTTTGTTTTCGTGCACGTAAGTAAATTACTGGGGTGTTAAAATGTCGCTGTCTTTCGAATAACCGATTAGACAGGTGACATATTCACGCGATATGTAGTGCATTCTTGTAATAATTAAAACTTTCTTCACTTTTAATTTTATCTGTGTTTGATAGATGTTGTTAAAAAACAGTTAACGTAAAGTAAATTTAGCTTTTATTTTCGCCTATCTTTAGGAACAAAAATTTTTAATTTAATAGATGCGTTCAAGCGACACGGTAGCTCAGTTGGGAGAGCGATGACACGGATTCTCAAAGATCGCGGATGGGAATCCTGTTCGTGATTATATTTAAAAAAATATATCCTTTATCCATGTTATAAAAATAAAAAACATATATACAAATTTTTTGTCGAAATGATTGAAATATCAGCAAGTTTAACGCCTGTTTTCAAGAGACTGTCAGTTTCACCTACATAGTATAAATATCTATAAATCTAATACAGTGATATTTTTTTTAAATTCATATACAATTTTATGTAGATTAAATACAATTGTGTCCACCATTGCCTTCCCCTCGAGGAGTACAGGCCTGGTGCTACTTTGTTTTTAGTTTTATATGTTTATAATTTTATCTAATTTCATTTTCATAATGATTTTTTTTTTATACTAGGCCAATAAAATAAAATAACTGCCTCGTTGGTTTAGTGATCCGTAGCGCGACTGCTGAGCAGGAGGTCTCGGGTTCGATTCCCGGGTCGGGCAAAGTGTTATTGAGTTTTTCTGTTAGGAAATTCTCAGTAGCAGCCCGGAGTTTGGAAATGTGCCCGGTTGATGGCAATAGGCTCACCACCTATTACATGGGACTTAATAACAGCATTGGTGAAATGTGGGTGTACAATTGTGTACACCTCTGCCTACCCCTTCGGGGAATACAGGCGTGATGCTATGTTAAAATAAAATAAATCGTAATATACAGTAACTTTAACAATTTACTAAAGTTAGTACAATTTACTAATACAATAACATCAAAACAATTTCTTTAACCCTAATCCGCCACGTCAAGTCGCCAGCACAAAATATGTAGGCTATACTCGCGGTCCACGGTAGCCAATGAGTCCCGTTTTAACAACTGCGCCTGCGCCGACAGCGTTGTTCCGTCGAGAGGTAAATAAACCCACCGGTAGCTGCGTACGTCCACAGCAATTAGGTGTATTACGCGAAGGTATATTATTGTAGATTATTGTTATATTGTAGTTTTTTATGGAATTGTTTTTTTATAGAACAAAACTGCTTCGTTGGTCTAGTGGTCACAAGCGGGACTACTGAGCTTGAGGTCGCGGGTTCGATTCCCAGCTCGGGCGGTATTATTAAGTTTTTTCTGCTAGGAAATTCTCAATAGCAGCCTGAAGTTTAGAATTGTGCCCGGAAGATGACACTAGGCACCCCATCTATTTATTACATGGGCTGAATAACAGCATGTAAAATTTGGGTGTACAATTATGTACACCTCTGCCTACCCCTTCGGGGAATATAGGCATGAAGTTATATTATGTTAATCACACAAAAATAAAAGTTCGGCGTCGATATTTTTTCTCCTTCTTATTATGAGACAAAAAACATTGAGATAAATAGTTTTTTATTTGTTATATTTTAGACTAAAGTGATCGGTTTTTATTTGTTGTTTACAATTAAGTTTTTTTGGAGGAAAGAGGAAGTTTTATAGTTCACCGAATAAGTAGTGTCTTGATATTAAAATCTGCTTCAGAAACCCAAAAGTATTTTAATTAAAAAGGTCCAAAATTACTGCATCACCTCGGCAGTCGCTCTCTCCCCACTGTTTTATACCTGTCTATCAATCAAAGCTACAACTACACACGACTGCTCAATAAAGGAGTGTTTTGTTTTTAGAGTTCATGTGTTTATGTATGTATGTATGTTTGTGAGTTACTTTATTCCACTATAGCTTTTAAACGCCTGCACCGATTTAGACGTATAGGGTATCGTTAGAATTCTTTCATTAACCGGGTAACATAGACAATAATAATAAGATTTAAAAAAACAAACGGTGGCTATGGCACACAGAAAGGTGTCAAATAAAAATGTCTGTGTAATTCTGGTAGGCGTCCTTTTTTTATTTGATGGGTTGTGTCGCTTAGCGACCAAATAGCGAAATGCTAGTATAGAATTGCAAAAATTAATCTTTTTACTAAATTCATCTTAGGATCTGTAGGAATCTTTTCAATCCCTGGATTCCTATGTAGATATAATCATTTATAGAAAGTGAGATTACGAGCAGCTGAACCATTTATTTCTCAACTAAGTAAATAGCCATGTCAGTAATTAGCCATCAGACGGACATGCGCAGTAGACTTAAATAGAACATAAAAATGTACTTAAGTGACTTCACTGGTTTTTCTTTAAATGACTGAGTACTTCCTTTGAAGTAAAGTGATGCTTTAACTGTTAGTAAAATAGTCCTATGCTTCGGAGAGAACGCAAAGCCGTCGGTCCTGCGCCTGATTTCTCTCCGATCATGTCGGATTGCCGTCCTATTGCTCTATGAGAGTGAAGGAAGAGGGAGTGCACCTGTGTTTGCGCATACACTTGTGTACTATATATATATAGGTATATCTCCTGCGTACTATTATGTCCGTAGAGATAAGAGTGACCATATGACCGAAACCGGTTTAATATTATTCATATATCCAGAAATTTCATATCCATAAAATCCGTGCTATACACTTAAGTACATCAGACGGGGGTCTGATGTACTTAAGTGTACCCCCCCCACATGCAACCAGTACACTAATAAATTTCAACGCGAACGAGCAGAAAACACACTCGGCTCCTTTTCACTCTCGCCTACAGCTCGAGCTGCAATCCAACCTCATGTGTAATATTTGTTCTTTGCGTACTCATTCCACCACATAACTTGAAGTCATAATACTATGGTTGTCAATACCAAGTTCTAACGCCTGTTCTGCAAAAACTTGATTGCATAATAAGCTTATCATGTTGAAAGCGATAGGAAACTAAAAACTCGTTTCAGACAAGATGAGCAAGAACATGTCAATAATTATGTGATATTTGTAGGTACACTCGTGGTTGTAAACGTGGTGATAATACTAAACGATGGGACACTTGATACCGTGTCCTGCTTGTCCTGTTGCTTGCACATCACAAGAGCTGATGGACGCCACTGAAACTGCCAAACTCGTCGCCAAATTTTGGGCTGACTCAATTTAAATTGTCTTAGACACGCTAAGAATAATACTAAAGGGATTAAGTACCATAGTAATATCTTAGGTTTTCGCGATCACTACACATTATAATAAAACAACTTTTAACCGGATTAATCGCGTGTATTATTGGTTTTTTAGTTTTTCCTAACGTTTGGATTAAGTACCAGTTTATACATAGATATTTAAGCTGCCTCGTTGGTCTAGTGCTGAGCATGATGTCTCGGGTTAGATTCCCGGGTCGGGCAAAGTGTTAGGTATTGAGCTTTTCTGTTAGAAATTATCAGTAGCAGCCCGAAGTTTGGAATTGTGCCCAGTAAATCGCAATAGGCTCACCACTACTCACTACTCACATGGGACTTAATAGTGTTGGTGAAATCTGGGTGTACAAATGTGTACTATCGCGGCCTTTTCCGCCTGACCACTTAAATTTGTTTTGTCTAAATCCTGCGCCGGTGCCACGCCCCCTTAAAGTGTTCGCCTGTTAGGAAAGTGAGAAAGTAATTAGTTGCAATCTGCACTGCGCAGCTTAGTGACGCATCATGTGTACTCCCTTTTGTGAATTTTAGGGACGATCTAATTTGACATTGGCGGGGCTACGAGAGCGCTTCTATTTTTTGAGTGAAAACAGAAATTAACTAAGTGGTGGTTAGGCGGGAGTGTCCGCGATAGTACTTACACCTCTGTCTACCTTTTCTAATGCTATGTTAAAATGTCAAATGAGTCGGGCAATGCCGAAAAATTTACGTGGGTAACAACCAATGAACAATATTATTGTATTAATAATAGAAATGTTTAAAAACAGTTTAACGTTAAGGCTCGGTTACACCAACATAACTTTAATCTTAATATTGTTAATTTGACAGAATTTACATTGAGAAGCTGTCAAAATAATAAAAACACATAACACGTCGTTACGGTTATAGTTAAGTTGGTGCAATTGACCCTAAAGGTAATTAATTTTATCATAACGCTTATTACAGTGTTGTCACATGGTAATTAACATGAATAATTAATCATGATATGTGAATTTTATTAATGTATGAAGGCATTCAATAGAAAATCTAAGGTAAACGGCACGCGATGAACTAACTTAACTCGTGGTCAATAAAGATAATAAGTACTTCTCCTGAAATATACATACATCACGCTGAAAGGGTAACCAGAGTCGTACACAGGTGTGCCCCTATATTTTACCAATGCTGTTATTTAGTCCTATGTAATAATAATAATAATACTCCTCCCGACCGTATTCGGTCACGGCGGCCTGTCTCCATGAAGATTAGCCAATTACGCGGGAGATATTATAGTGCACAAGTGTATGCGCAAACATAAGTGCCCTCCCTGTTCCTTCACTCTAATAGTCCGATGGGACGGCAATCCGACATGACCCGAGATAGATCCGGCGCAGGAGTGACGGCTTTACGTGCTCTCCGAAGCACGGGGGTGTCACACCACCAACTTCCTGACTCCGGGCTGCTACTGAGAATTTACTAACAGAAAAACCCAGTAATACTTTGCCGGACCTGGGAATCGAACCCAGGATGTCACGCTTAGCAGCTGCGCTTGCGACTGCTAGAACAACGAGGCAGTCAATAAGTTCCATGTACTGGCTGGTGAGCCTAATGCCATCTACCGGGAACAATGCAAGACTTTGGGCTGCTGCTGATAATTTTCTACCCAGTTAACACGGCATTCCAAATGTAACACTATTTTATGGACGCTGTGCCGGACTCCTATCGACTAAAAACCACATCATCCTACTTCAACCTTCACCGAGGGCCGAGGTCCCGGATTCGCATATGCATTCACCGCGAAACCCAGGATCTCATGCTGCGCTTACGTTCGCTACGAAACAGAGAAGGAGAAACCTCACAAGCTGGATTTAAGAAAAAGTATTAGTGTCGAGTAAGAAAGCAAAAGTTACCTATAATTTTTCGATACAAATTCTTCTTGTCTCTAAGAAACTGTCTTCTCGTACCTTCCCGGAAGACAGCGATATGGAATACTACGACGCATGAGTTTTTGTGAAGTTTTGGTCTAGTTAGATTTTATTGTGTAGTTTGTCAACAATTTTATTTAATAAGCTAAAAAGGTGGCGGGTTGACCTGGATGCGTTTCACCAAGGCTGGTGAAACATGTGGGAAGCCTTTACTCAGCAGTAGGACAGCATAGGCTAAAGCAGCATAAACTAAAAAAAAACAACTTTAAGTATTATAATATTCCGTGTTCGTGGTAAAAGAGATTTTAGAATTAAGATAGTGATCCTCATTAAAGTTAATGAATGTACTCTCTCACATATCATGCGTGTGCGCCGAAAGGAAAATCGTCCGCGGAAATAATAGCGAAGAAATAATAGAAATTGACATTTCATTCTCATCATTGTTTGTAGAATCGACAGCGAAGTTTTATAGCATTGTGAATAACTAGACGGGTACCATTACAATTTGGACATGCTTGAACCAATTAAATTTTGAGGGTGGTATAGTAAATCAATTTTGCGCGGTCCATTCCTCACTGCGGTAACTGCCCCGTGGACACAATAGAGGTATGTTTTGGGCTGAGCAACGTCATGATCTCATTGGGTTAGTAGGGGCTAGGGTTAGTTTCCAGCTACGATTAAATACATGGTCAAAAGTGGGAGCACATGGGGAATCGTGGCCCCTTTTTTATAGGTGGTAATCCTTACGAAGAAAGTTGTGGAAAAGGGGAGAGTGCAGGCCAACTGTGGCAGACTTGCTTGAAATGACGACATCCGTCAATACCTTCTGCAGACCGTAACCTACTAAAATACGGTGAATGCAGCCACGATCCTGAGAGTCCGGTAAGGGTGTGCGGAGGAACGTCAGTTTTTTTGTGGTTAGGAGTCTGGCACAACTTCCATAAATGATTTAAAAAAAAGACAACTATTCCCGATACCCTTAAAAACAGAGAATTTGAAAGAAAAAAAGAAAGAAAGAAAGAAATTATTTATTTTCGTCTCAATTTTGTTTATTTATTTTTCCTACATCGACCTCCTTTTATTCTTACATACCATAATCAACGAAAATATTCTGCTGTCATATATAAGACTATTTTTGAAGATTCTCTTAGGCTCAATACACCAACTTAACTATAACCGTAATCAACATGGTAATGTGTCATTTTGACAGCATTTACATTATCTGTCAAAATATTAATAATAATAATCCATGGCTGTATTTCTATAGTACAATCATGGAGTCTCCGGTTGGTGTCCCAACTCAATTTAGATTAAAACTCTCACAGGGGCCTCTGTGTGTTAGACCTGTGTCTCCAGGCAAGCCCTCCAAAGGACCGGGTTTAATCCCGAGATGAAAGAGAAACAAAAATATTAATAATAATTCTTTATTGCAGGCACATAGACCCATACAAAAACACAATTGACATAAAAAGTACGACATAGCAACAACACCATTAGTAGGTATAATAAATTATAAACGAGAGTAAAAGAAAATAAACAGAGACCATAAAAACAAAATTAAATTAAATATGTCACAATCTCAAAATAATTTTACACGTCGGTTATGGTTAAAGTTATTGTGGTTGGTGCAACCGAACCTTTTTAATTATTTGAAATTTTAAACATAATTTTACACGTTTCGTTTAGTTTTGACAGTTTTTAAAACACTTAAATATCTTTAGGAGATATTTGTTTTTTTTTTTTTTGGTAAAGCTTGATTTCTTATACTAAATAATTGCTGTACTTACAATTACTTTAAAAGACAAAAATTACCCAACGCTTCAATTTTGTTTTTTTATCGTACTTTCGAAAAAAGGAACTCCAGAATTTCAGCGCAAAAAAGCGTAAAAAAAATATCGAGACTTATTTATTAATAAGTAAAGATATTGACCAAAGCTGATGCATTTTTAAGGCATCATTTCACCTTCCAAAAAGGTCATTGCACTTTCCCACAGATAAATTGCTAATCTCAAAAACTATCCGCTCTACATTTAAGTTATTATAGCTTAAATTAAAACATCCTCGTAATAGCCTCCATTATCCACCTAGACTGCAGATGAGGTATGACTAAAATATATTGACTTGGCTCTATGTAGAGCATGGTAGAGACGGTAAACTGTCTATGGTAATTAATGTGCGGATGCGTTTAACGGTAAAATTGTTATCGATGGAATTACCCCTTTTTATGGGAGATTGGGAAATATTATAGAGTAAAGAATATAATTTTTGATTGCCTTGTTGGTCTACTATTCCCATGCGCATTTCTGACCACGAAGCCCTGGGTTCGATTCCCAGGTCGGGCAAAGTGTGATTGTCATTTCTGTTACGTAATTTTTAGTAGCAGCCCGAAGTTTGCATTGGGTACAAATATATAGATAGATAGCTATGGGCTCAGTACCTATTACATGGGACTTAATAACAGCATTGGTGAAATAAGAGTGTACACAGATCATAAACAATAATAGTCCCTGCCGCTCCCAGTGGGAAACAGGCGTGATTATAATGTATGATCGTAAAACATATGAACGTAATAATCACTATGCCTGACAGACAGTCAGAATAAACTTCTTAAGTTACTCCCAGATTAAGTCTAGATTAATAAACAATTAACTACTTTTATAATATTATCCATCAAATAAAATAGACTTCCATCATCCATGCAATTATAATATGGATAAGCATAACAGAAGTTTAACTCAACACAAATCAACAAGAATAAGTTTACAGTAGTTAACAGACATTTGGAAAAAAAAAACAAAAATACTGGCAAAACGAGACCAATATGCGCCTGTGTACTCTTAACTTTTTGAACAAAGAATCATTTCTTTAATCACCGTTTATTCTAGCTGTACAACGCTAGGCAGATGACTTTCAGTTTTTGTCTCTTCATACAAACAAGGCTAAGAAATAATAATAAAATGATTAATGAACCATTAGTCTAATGTCGAAATGTCGTGGTGGCCGGTGGTTTCAAACCTGGCATGTACCAATGTGCCAAAATGTCATATGTACCTACTTTCTGAGATTATCTAAGACATCAATGACATACGGTGAAGGAAAACATCGTGAGGAAACCTAGACTTGGTAGTCTGAAATCGCCAACCCGCAGTCTATCGTGGTGATTAAGCTCATGCCTTCTCTGTATGAGAAGAGGCCCTTACCCTGCAGTGGGACAGTTATGGGCTGTTTTTTTATTATTATTAGTCTAATAGTTATTGGTATAAACAAATTGCTAAGTCCAACGCCAGAAGGTAAGATACTGTTAGATCATGGAAGGTGACCTACCTTGCTCAATGTAACTTCTGTACTTTCTTGTGATGTGGCAATTGCTTACGCAAGGAACTTTTAATAGATCATTCTCGGTTAATGATAACTAATAACACGTTAAATCTATGAGGATATAAACCATACTTAGGGTCTATTAGACGCAACTGTTTATTAAAGAATATTTAAACTTAATTATTGTGTTAAACCCTTTATACGGCGGCGATAAAATGTAATAAAATTTATACGCAGATCTGAGAAACGATAGTTGATTAATATGTTAGTTGCAATGTTAGTTACCGTAAGTCATATAATATGTATAATGGAGTGACTGCCTCGTTGGTCTAGTGGTCGCAAGCGCGGCTGCTGACCGCGAGGTCCTGGGTTCGATTCCCAGGTCGGGCAAAGTGTTATTGGGTTTGTCTGTTACGAAATTCTCAGTAGCAGCCGGAGTCAGGAAGTTGGCGGTGTGACACCCCCGTGCTTCGGAGAGCACGTAAAGCTGCCGGTTCTGCGCCTGATCTCTCTCCGATCGTGTCGGATTGCCGTCCCATCGGACTATGAGAGTGAAGAAAGAGGGAGTGCACCTGTGTTTGCGCATACACTTGTGTACTATAATATCTCCTGCGTACTTGGCCAATCTCCTCGGAGATAGGCCACCGTGACCGAAATACGGTTGAGAGGAGTATATATAATGGAGTAAATGATTATATATATAGTAGTTGCTTAGGGCTTCTGACGTAAGTTGACTAGGACAACTGGAGGTGTCAAACTTATTATCAGATTGCATGATTAATATTGAGTCAGATTAATTAATCTCACCATCAAGTGACACGCAACCTCGTTTGCTCGTTTATCATAAGAAGAAATATCAGAAACAGGTCATTTAAAATCTCTCAAAACGCCACCAAAATATGTGAACCATTGTGACTTTATTTATTACATGAATCTTCTCTTCTCATCGTGTGGTTGATGAACAACCTAGTTGCAGAGTTTAAACCACCCGTAGGTCTCTGACATGGCTTTACACACCATTGAGCAAATCTCTCAGGTGTGCTGGTATCCTGAAGGTGTTTTCCTTCACCGTTATAAGCAAGTGATAATTAATTTATAATACGCACATGACTTCGAAAAGTCAGTGGTGCGTGCCTTGGTTTCCAACTTGCGACCTTTGACTTGTCAGTCCGACGGTCATACCACTAGGCTATGACTGCTGAAAACTTACATGAATGAAAACAGTCAAGACAAAAACAAAGTCTAAGACAAAAATACTTTTTTAGTTAGGTTTTATTTTTTGAGTCCACGAAGACGCATTCCACTCTTTGTCTAAGTTGATACAGATAGTACAATACACACCCCCGAAATTTTGTGTGAAGGGAAGCTGCAAGCTGCTAGAGACAACCCCAAACATCAGTCAGAAAATAGCATAGTGTTATGGCCCAAATCTCCGTCATCAATTGCCGTCCAACTGCCATAAAATATTTGAATGAGAGATTTTAATTTAATTCTGTAAAATTTGGTAATCTACAAAACTTAGTTGCTGTGCAAAAAGTAATTGAGAGACCATAGTAAGAAATATTTAACAACTAGAAGTCTATCAGTAATGATAAACTTGATATTACACTGTAATATGTTAATATAGTGCAGAATGACAAATAAATTAATGACAATTGAATGGCGGTTCAGTGAAAAATCATTGGAAAACTACTGGTATATAATATAACTAGCAGAATATCTACTTTAATCATTCCATCGACGTATTATCGACATTCAAATATAGCATTTGTAAGTTAGTAATGCCCCTGAAACCTATAATAATCAACAATTACGCGCCATAAAAGATTTACTAAATTCACAGTATCAAACAGACTCCATTCAAACCGATTCAAATATGACATTTCAAAAACGAACACGCCAAGCGTTCTCAATTTGAATATAATAGAAAATGGCTGACAAAAATGGCGATGGCAGTTAGAATGCCGCCAATTTATATGCTAAACCGGGTTCTTTAAAGGGATGCATCTGCCTGTATTTATTGCTATAATTGCATCTGGAAGCCTTTGCTGGCTGGTTGCATATATTCATACGATAAATATGTCTCAGGCGGTGTTTCTGTTGAAAAAATACGACATTCTAGTACAGGTGGCCTATAAATTCTAATCTTGAGAATAAATGTGGAATCAATAATTTAAATGTGCCGTGTTGCCAGGTAAAAAAGTCTTTAATTATAGACTAGGAGACTCCAATTCCTACCATGTTCATGGACATTATTATTTTGAAAAAGAAGTAGAGATATCCAGCCATATAATTACAATGGAAACACTGCAAGGATATTTAACATAATTCCATAAATATATGATCATGTAACATAATTAGTATTTGAAGTGGGTCAAAAGACTACTTCTTAATGAGAGTAAATTAGTTTTTTTTATGGGTACAATAATTAACCCACCATCATCATCCTCCTGCCCTTATCCCAATTTACTTGCGGCGCAGCTTATTCTTCTTTCACTTTATAGTTGTTGAAATTGCATGCTGCTAAAGTTCTGGCCGCTATGTTTTATGACCGGCCGCCTGCCTGACGTCAACCCTCATTGGGAATGCTGTTGTTCGTGGTCATAATAATTGACCCAATCTGCTATAAAATTAATTAAATACATGACTGATTGTTTTGTGATCATGAAAGTTATTCAAAATAACTACAGAATTACAAAACCTCCATAAATTATGATAACAAAACTTTCCTTCAATAACAGTTCATTAATAAAACTCGACTAACATCCGTTCAAGTTACTGAGAAAATTTCGATTAAACAGACAGACGTGGCGAGAGACTACGTGTAGTATGGAAATTAATATGCACATACAATCTTATCTTTAAAATAAATAGGGAATATAATAAAATAAATGCTTGATAGTGAAGTAGCAATTACATGTTCAGATTAAAGTCAGTTAGTTGCCAGTGCGCAAGATTTACAGTAAAGTATATATGAGTTGCCAACAGCCACGGTCTTTAAGATAAAATCATTTTAATATTCTTGAATTTTCCTTGTTTCTCTTACGGAAGTTATGTCAAACAAATATATGTGGTAAGGGGCCTGTGGCTAAGTGACAGCCACAGATCAACCGGTAGAGGTTAAGCTGCACTTGCCGTGGGTGACAATAATTTCATATCGAAACCCCTCCGTGTCTCGGAGCGCACGTTAAACCGTCGATCCCGGTTGTCAAATGAAGGTATATGACAGCCGTTACGTGTAGTCAAACGCCTGAAAGTGTGACAACCAGTTTTATTACGAGATGTCTTGCTATCTGGTGACTGGGTCGTGGAGGTCAGATAGGTAAACAGTCCGTCCATATTAAGACTGTATTAAGCTGCATCCAGTTTATCTGGAATCCGACCTCAGCGTAGTTATCATTAATGAGAAAAGATATTGACCAAAGCTGATACGTTTTTAAGGCATCATTTCAGCATCTAAAAAGGTCATTGCACTTTCCTATACGAAATGATAAAATTACATTTTGACCTGTTACAATGTTACTTTATTATTGTGCTTTGTGAAGATCAGATAGGTCTGATCTCCACAACCCAGTTACTGAGTAACACGACAGACTCGTTTATTACATCCTTGATCAGTGGATGGTTACCATAAGCTACTATAGGATACAACCAAATCTAGAAAAACTATTGCGTAAACGTTTCTCGACGTGTGTAAAATACGTAAAGTCATATTAAAGTAATGTGGTATACAATTTTGTGGAAAAAAAATCCGAACCGGTCAGAGCGCCTGGAGTATTCGGGTCGGTATCGGGGAGGTCTAGATAAATACTCCGGGCACTCTGCCGACTCGGCCATCTCGACCTCTGCTCACTATTCCAAATTCTTTTTCCACATTTTAATACGTCTTTTGGTGACGTCATCGCTACTATTCAGTCCCCACATCGGTTGTTTTTTTTATCAATTCAATGTATTTCTAATCTATCTATCTATATATATATATATAAATCAATTGCTGTTCGTTTGTCTCGCTAAAACTCGAGAACGGCTGGTCCGATTTAGCTGATTTTGGTTTTGAAATGTTTGTCGTAGTCTAGGGAAGGTTTAAACGGTGAGAAAATGTAGAAAAATTGCGAGGTAGGTAGTAAAAACAAGAATTTCATTTGCCCATATAAACTGTTCTACCTACTTTCCTGTCAAACATTTGACGTTCGAGGTGAAACGAAGTACACCGGGTCATCTAGTGCTATATATATGTTTATTTATATTAGCTTTCTGCACTGTGACAAATTTCATACTCCTCCGTCCGCGTAATTTGCAAACTTATTGTACCATTTTTCACATATTAATATAATAATTTCTATTGTATTTGGTAATTGGCGAGTCAAAAGATTAATATTTTTTTTTTTTTTTTTAGCTTTTGAGGGGCTTGTGGCTAAGTAACAGCCGCATAGATCGATCGATCGAGGTTAAGCTGCGCTTGCCACGGTCGGTCTGTAGATAGATGGGTGACCATCTTTTCATACCGAGACCCCTCCGTGCCTCGGAGAGCACGTTAAGCCGTCGGTCCCGGTTGTCAAATTAAGATCTATGACAACCGTTACGGGTAGTCAGAAGCCTGAAAGTCTGATAACCAGTCATACCACGAGATATCGTGTTACCCAGTAACTGGGTTGTGGAGGTCAGATAGGCAGTCGCTCCATGTAAAACACTGGTATTAAGCTCCATCCGGTGTGACTGGAAGCCGACCCCAATGTAATTGGGAAAAGGCTAGGCAGATAGTATTTATTTATTTTAACATTATTAGTCTGTCTAATTTAATTTGGTTCCTTTCACATTCGCACTTTTCTATTGCCATTTTACCGCTCCAACGCGCATCAATATACCTAATGTTAGTAATTTTCCGTTACATATATGGTGCAATTATTATTACTATATATCACGAATGAACAATTAAATTACATGATTCTACCCACGTGACTTTCTATTGTTGCTCGCTTATGTTTCAAGTGGGAAACTTAAATTCGCAAGGTGAAGGACTCTTGTGGTTAAAGAAATAAGGTTGAAATTTGTGAAGCATGCGAGTTTTTTGACCGCAAAAAGTGTGTATGTTTGAAAGTGTGTTGCAATTTTAATAACGGCAGATTAATTTGTAACTGTTGGTGCGCCTGCGATCTTTATGAACTGGATATCAAACGGTAACACACGATGCCTTCGCACCATTTACTTTTTTCTATTATCTCCCTTTCATCGTGTGATTGATGAATAACCTAGTGTCAGAGTTTAAACCACCCGTAGGCCTCTAACATGGCTTTACACACCATCGAGAACATCTCTCAGGTGTGCTGGTTTCCCCACGAAGTTTTCCTTCACAGTGAGCAAGTGATAATTAATTTAACTGCCTCATTGGTCTAGTGGTCCCAAGCGCGACTGCTGACAATGAGGTCTCGGGTTCGATTCCCGGGTCGGGGAAAGTGTTATTGAGTTTTTCTGCTAAGAAATTCTCAGTAGAAGCCCGGAGTTTGTAATTGTGCCCGGTAGATGGCAATAGGCTCACCACCTATTACATGGGACTTAATAACAGCATTGGTGAAATGTGGGTGTACAACTGTGTGCACCTCTGCCTACCCCTTCGGGGAATACAGGCGTGATGCTATGTTATGTTATGATAATTAATTTGTAATACGCACATGACTCGAAAAGTCAGTGGTGCGTGCCTTGGATCCGAACCTGCGACCTTTGACTTACCACTCCAACAGGCATACCACTGATCTTAATTTTTATATTAATGTCTCCTAGTATTGTTCGTTGGTAGACTGCCCTGTTCTTCTGGTTTTTGTATGTGTTCGATTCTTGGGCATTTTTTTTTTCATTCGGGCAGTTTTATCGAGGTTTTCCCCGAACTTATTGCAATCAACCAGGCGCAATAATTCGAGCTGCCACTCAACATTTTCAATGCCCGACCCAGGAATCGAACCTACACACAATTATACCAATGACGCAGTTTTTTATAGGCAATATCGTCTTTGGAATTGGGTTAGGTGATAATTCTCACTCTCTATACGGCGTGGGTTTGATTGTAATAGTAATTACTATAAGTATTAATCAAAATTATGACCAGCCTACGCACAGATATCTTGATATTGTGTAATATATTATCAGTTTGTATCGCCCATCTCCAAAATAGAAAAACTTATTATGATGGTACTTTCTCTAAAAAAACAACACAACATGATTCGACAAAAATATTAATATCAATCATAACCTACAGCATTGCAGCATGTGTTCCCACATTGAAAAAGGGAGGATACTCCGGCCAAGTGGGGTGATATTGCCTGGCAGGCCACGGTCCGATGCTTGAGTCGAGCGTGTATATATGCTCTTCTTATTAAATATTATCTTATAAAAGGGAGGATACTCCGGCCAAGTGGGGTGATATTGCCTGGCAGGCCACGTTCCGATGCTTGCGTCGAGCGTGTATATATGCTCTTCTTATTAAATATTATCTTATAAAAGGGAGGATACTCCGGCCAAGTGGGGTGATATCGCCTGGCAGGCCACGGTCCGATGCTTGAGTCGAGCGTGTATATATGCTCTTCTTATTAAATATTATCTTATAAAAAGGAGGATACTCCAGCCAAGTGGGGTGATATTGCCTGGCAGGCCACGGTCCGATGCTTGAGTCGAGCGTGTATATATGCTCTTCTTATTAAATATTATCTTATAAAAGGGAGGATACTCCGGCCAAGTGGGGTGATATTGCCTGGCAGGCCACGGTCCGATGCTTGAGTCGAGCGTGTATATATGCTCTTCTTATTAAATATTATCTTATAAAAGGGAGGATACTCCGGCCAAGTGGGGTGATATTGCCTGGCAGGCCACGGTCCGATGCTTGAGTCGAGCGTGTATATATGCTCTTCTTATTAAATATTATCTTATAAAAGGGAGGATACTCCGGCCAAGTGGGGTGATATTGCCTGGCAGGCCACGGTCCGATGCTTGAGTCGAGCGTGTATATATGCTCTTCTTATTAAATATTATCTTATAAAAGGGAGGATACACCGGCCAAGTGGGGTGATATTGCCTGGCAGGCCACGGTCCGATGCTTAAAGTCGAGCGTTGGTATCTAAGCTTCTCTTATTAAATATTATCTTATAAAAGGGAGGATACTCCGGCCAAGTGGGGTGATATTGCCTGGCAGGCCACGGTCCGATGCTTGAGTGGAGCGTGTATATATGCTCTTCTTATTAAATATTATCTTATAAAAGGGAGGATACTCCGGCCAAGTGGGGTGATATTGCCTGGCAGGCCACGGTCCGATGCTTGAAGTCGAGCGTTGGTATATATGCTCTTATTATTAAATATTATCTTATAAAACTCTTCTTGCGCGATGCAGCATTCTTGACGTCATATTTTATGCGCGTATTATTCATGTAGTGTGGTAGATGTCGCTACAACTACAAATGCGTATACGCATAGTGAACAGAAACCTCCGATGCTTATTGCTCCTTCATCTTCTTATCTTGTGGTTGATGACCAATCAAGAATCAGAGTTTAAACCGACCGTAGGCCTCTGACATGACTTAACACACCATCGCGAACATCTCTCAGGTGAGATTGAGGCGTTACTACTCATTGCTGTCCATAGATTATTACAATCATCCTTTTCATAATTACGTCTGGGTCGGCTTCCAGTCTAACCGGATGCTGCTGAATACCAGTTCTTTACATGAAACGACTGTCTGCTCTCAACAACCCAGGCTTGGGCCCTTGCCATTGAATCCGGACTAACGTTTCGCCGAATATCGTCTAACCAATATTTACGTAGCTATTCCAGCTATCTCGGCATCCGTGTCTCTATGCCGGTTTCACATTTTAAGAAATTATTGAAAAATCATCGATGATTTGATATGATTATTTTAATAATAGTCATGTATCATATCTTCTGCCTAGCCTTTTCCCTATTACATTGGGGTCGGCTTCCAGTCAAACGGGATGTAGTTTAATACAAGTATTTTACATAGAGCAACTGCCTATCTGACTTCCACAACCCAATTACTGGGTAACACGATATCTCTTGGTATAGTCATACCACGAGATATCATCGGTTGTCAGACTCTCAGGCCTCTAACTACCCGTAACGGCAGTCATAAATCATAATTTGACAACCGGGACCGACGGCTTAGCTTGCCCTCTAAGGCACGGAGGGTCTCTGTATGTAATGATGGCCACCCAACCACAGACCGCCCGAGGCAAGCACAGCTTCACCTCGATCGATTGATCTGTGCGGCTGTTACTTAGCCACGAGCCCCTCATATTCATGTATTACATATTAATTGGAAACGAAGCCTATGTAGCAACGATAAGGATGGCAAGGTGTACGTAGACCAAATGCTCTAAAAAATATATATTATAAAATAAAACTTTGGAATTCACTTACTAGCGTTTTAAAGGAGACGCCTGCTGCATGTATTGGCAAAGTTTTAATTACTTACTCAGTGCGACGACTTTCTTATGGAGAAAACACATTCAATCGCAAATAATCTTCTGTCAGAACCATTCAATAAATCATGTCACATTACCCTCTTTATCAGCAAAATCGAGAAACTTTCTCGCTTTATAACCGAACGTTTTGCGCTATTGAAAACCGAAGCTATAATAACGTGCAAACCACAACGATTTTGATACAACACGCGTCCGTATATTGGAACGCATGTGCCATACTTTTGCGTTTCTTTTTACGCACTTTGTGGTTTCAAGATGCCTAGTTATTTAGAAAAGGAATCTTCGATCTAGATTCTAGATTATCATAAGTATTTCATTGAATATCAGGAAATAGAGTTAGAAATATTGATCATTGTAATCATATTTTTTTTGCCTAGTTCAGCGTACCTATTCGCTATCTCGGTTGCCAACCGAATTGATGGACACTTTGTAGTACATTGCGTCGTAAGATTTTACTATTGTTGCTCATCATAGACAAGCTGTAACACACGACGCAATGTACTACAAAATTTCCATCAATTTAATTGGCAACCGAGATAGCAAATTGGTACGCCGATTGATGAACAAGAAAAAAATAACATCATCACGCCTCTTTTCTCCAACGGTTTAGGCAGATGTGTCCTTAATAGTTCTGACGTAATCGCGTTATATTAATTTGCATTATTCTATGTTATAGATTATTTACTATTATACTTTATACTTGTACCCATACAATAAATTATATATATATATGTAAATTTTATTTATTTAAGTAACTGTGTAGTATATATTTTATGCATTTATATATTTAATAGTACACTACGGACTACCCAAATTCTATTAATCTTAGCTTTATTGTCCATCCCAAGGTTGTCTGTCAGAGATCGTTATTAGCGATAAGACCGCCCATTGTACCTATAACGTTTTTTATTCACACTGTCCAGTTTTTATATTGGTGTACAATAAATAATATTTGTATTTGTAATCGAATCTCTACGACAAAGGTTTAACTGTAAAGATAATCGCGTCGGTTCAGTCACTGTATAGGGATTGAATAGATAGCAATGACGTCACCACAAGACTTATTAAAATGACAAGAATTAGGGGTAGTGAGCAGTGATTGAGATAGCTTAGCTGTAGTGTCGAGCGCCTGGAGTAAGTCTGAGAGGCGCAAAGTCAAATCATTTATTCCTATTAGACCTTTTAAAGGTACTTTTGGAAGTCAAGAAATGCCACGTTCGAAAACGTAAATTCCTATGGAGAAGAACGGGCAAGAAACTCCATGGTTACTCTTTAAAATTTTTGTGTTGCAATATAGATATCTACTATATATGAAACTGAGCATTACTTCCTAAATATAATGAACTAAAGGAAAACATACACAAACAAACACACACACACACACGTTTCTTTTAAGGTTTTGAGTTATTTGATTTATGTATTTTAATTTTTCACTCTTATTGTTTAAATCATTTCAAACTTATATTGTAATGCATAGATGTGATATATGTTGTTTTTGTAACAGAAGAAATGACGTTAATTAAAATTTAGAATGTTAATTACGAAATCAGCATCATAGTGCCCAAGATTCACGCTTAGCCTAGTTTGGGGCCAATGGATACTCTGAAAAAAATTTATATTTTGTTATTTGGAATAAAAATTGATCTTTTTTTGTATAATAATAATAATAATAAAAAATGTAATAAAACTTTCGAAACAAGTGGAGCAATCCCGAATAATGAACGTCAGTAATAACCGTTGCATAATAATTAATACATTTACATTGTCCGATACACAGACAATAAGTGTTGACTAAGCAAATGTTATTAACGTAGGTTCAATTCCCGACGAAATTACACCTTAATTTTTTTTCTACAAAGTTTTTTTACTTTAGAGTTCGTCACGCAAGCATTAATACGTTTGAATGATTTATTTGTATTTACTTTCTTCTTTCTTTTTCAAACGGAAAAACAAGTCCATAAATAAAGCGATAAACATTAAAAACTATGGTTACCTTGTCTTCAAAAAGGCCTTTCTAAGCACAGTATACACAAAAAGGTAACAAAACATATATATGCAAAGCGTCTCATTACTTTTTAATGTCAGGAATGATCATTCACAAAACCAACATATACATAACAATAACCACTTTCACCACTAAATCGCCAGTCATTGGTGATAAGTAGATATATTGACGATTCATTCCTATTCAATAGTTGACCTTAAAAAGTAAAAATTGTGGTGAAAGATGTGTAGAAAGGTCTTTTCGATTTCTATGAGTGTTTGTTAGTGAAGTTCGTTGTTTTGGTCGGTAAAGTATGTTTTTTTTTATGGGTTAGGGGGCAACCGACGGCTGACTAAACGGCTCGCCTGATGGTAAGCGATTACCGCCGCTCATAGACACCCGCAACCCCAGAGAAGTCGCAAGTGCGTTGCCGGCCTTTTAAAGGGTTTGGGCCTCCGGTACCGTTACTCATTCGGTGAAATACAACGCAAGCGTTGTTTCACGCTAGTTTTCTGTGAGGCCGTGGTATCACTCCGGTCGAGCCGGCCCATCCGTGCCGAAGCATGGCTCTCCCACGGTAAATAAATATGGAGGTTAAGCAATGCTTGCGAACAGTAGTAGTCTTGTGGTACGACCGTTGGACTGATAAGTCCAAGGCCGCAAATACAAATCTAAGGCACGCACCACTGACATTTCGAAGTTTGTAGTTTTGAATCATGACCTGTAACTAAAGAGGCGTCCCCACTCAGCCAATACGACATTTATAATAATTGACGTAGTGAGTCCTACAGTGGCTATAGGTATTTTTTAAAACGTCACTGATCCATACTAATATTATAAATGCGAAAATAACTCTGTTTGTTAGTTTGTTACCTTTCCACGACTAAACGTCTTAACGGATCGTATTGAAATTTGACAGGGAGATAGATTGTGTCTTGGGGGAGTACTTAGGCTACATTTAGTCGCGCAGACGAAGTCGCGGGCACCAGCTAGTTATTTATAATTGTATCAAGATTGGCTCATTTTTCTGATAGGCCATTCTTGCAATCACGGCCTCAATTTGATTAAAGAAAAATTATGTTTACGTCAGAATAAGCCTGAGGATGTTATTAAACATAATTAAGTTTTACGAACGTCGATTTCACAGATTTCTCAATTCTAATGTTTGTTTAGTTTTTTACAACTACATTTTTTCATTTTGACCACTAACAACTTAACAGTCGCGATGGCTTAGTGGTCAGAGCGCCTGGAGTATTTATCCGGGAGGCGCAGGTTCGAATACTGCTCGCGACTGTATTCCTTTTCCTGACTGTATTATTTTTAAATAATTATAAATTTTATGAAGACCAGTGGTATGCACGTTGGACTGACAAGTCAAAGGTCGCATGTTCGGATCCAAGACACGGACCAATAACTTTTCGAGTCATGTGCGTATTACAAATTAATTATCACTGCTTTAACTGCCTCGTTGGTCTAGTGGTCCGAAGCGGGACTGCTGAGCAGGAGGTCTCGGGTTCGATTCCCAAGTCGGGCAAAGTGTAAGTGAGTTTTTCTGTTAGATAATTCTCAGCAGCGGTTCGATGTTTGAATTTGTACCCGGCAGATGGCAATAGGCTCTCCACCTATTACATGGGACTTAATAACAGCATTGGTGAAATGTGGACATACAACTGTGTGTGTGTATGCATCTGCCTACCTCTTTGGGGAATTCAGGCGTGATGTCATGTTATATGGATGATGATGTTATTAATGCATTTAAAAAACCTTCCAAGAAGCTCCAAACGTCTTCATTTAACTTCAAATTCGCTCATAACCTACAATTTGTCCCATTAGCAGCAATTTCTCCGAAATGAACGGTAACTGTGCACTATGATTTATCTCAATCGTCTGCGCATGCGATGTGACGGATTGCTTTATTAGACCGCTTGAGAAACACCTTCTAATCTACCGCAAAAATGGATTAACAATTCTGAAATCTTTGAAATAAATTAATGGTAATTATTTTAGGACGTTATGTAAGTTAGCTTAATTTTATAGAAAGGTTGCAAATGGTTGAAAATAAAATTTTTTGCTGGCAAGTCTGCTGTCTTGTCTTCGTTGAGTGTTGCAACACGTAAAAAAGGTGGAATTAATAACTATAAAAATTATATATCTCTGTGTTTTCTCAATGTTTCGGCACTAATTTGGTATTTTCCATTTTTTACAGGTTAGTACGCGTATTTATAATCCTAAAGCTTCGGGTGGTAAGTTTTTGAAACTTAATTCCTTTATTTCATGTCTTAGTTAAAATACTTACCCTCAATTACTAATTGGATTTTTATATATGATATTATGATGGTGTACAATAAAGCTTATTCTATCTATCTATCAACTTATATATTACGATGTTGCGCATTAAAATAAACTGACACACTATTATTTACCGCTAAAATTGTAATGGGTTACACATTTAATTGTTTTTTTTTTTGAGTACCATTTACGGCCTTGTCATATATTTTTTTTTTTTTTAAGTTAAATTGAATACAGGGTTCAAAGCTCCTCTTGCACCTTTTTTATTTTTTAAACTTCCCTTAAAAATTACACATAGATTTCATTATATATTGCACTACTTTAGCACTTACTTTAGCTGTAAATAAAGTGATTATTTACAGCTTTACATTTAAAAATAAGTACAAGAAGGAGCCTCGTTACCAACTCCATCAAAAACTTTCCTACGACACTTAATTATTATTCAAATAAGTATGTATTTAGATTAGTATCTACAATCCTCCGACTTCTACACTTACGTCATAATAATAACTTAAAAATAATCCCTGACAACTTTCACATAAATTAAATATGCATGTAAACATATAAATAATAACGGATTATCCAATCCTAGGAAGTTTGATCGATAGGAGAAACTAATAAACTTAAACATAACTTAAAGCTTGTTTTATCTTGTATAGACATAACTTAGACAGTTGATTGTCAACACTTTTTCAACAGTTTAGAAATCATTTATAATTATAATACCTAAATATAACTTCGGTTATTAACCGTTTTTGCGTCGCCAGTGAGAGAGGAAATGTTGAATTAAAATCAAAAGCTTTATTTTAAATGAATAATTTATGTACCCATTTACCTCAATGAGAGAAAGGCATGTCAGAGGCCTATAGGTGGTTTAAACTCTAACAGTAAGTCGTTATAAAACTAAAAAAACTATTTATGAGGTAAGTCCGAAGCTCCTTAGTGCACTATGAAAATCTTAATTCTTTAAAGTTACAATATTAAATGGAAAAAGAATACGGTCGCGAATAGGATTCGAACCTGCGCCTCTCGGATAGATACTCCAGGCGCTCTGACCACTAAGCCATCTCGACCTCTGCTCACCACCGCGAATTCTTCTTCCATATTTTAACACGTCTTATGGCGACGTCATTGCAATCAATTCAGTACCTATACAAGTGACCGAACCGACATGACTAACTTTGCAGTTAATACAATGTCGTAAAGAATGCAATTACCTTAACAATTCAAGATATGTCTTTGAAAAAGCATTATCACTTGCTTTATACACGAAAAGCATTGTAAATAGATACTAGGCATAGATCTCGCTACGCATGAGTGGATATTTATCACGTCTCGCTCAGACAACCTCGTAATGTATGACAAAACTGTTCACACGAGACACGAGGTGTCTTAACTTGTAGGTACAAGTTATGTCTAAGTACTATATAGATATAGTTTGTATTTTTAAGTAGCTGTAGCCTGATGTATGCTCTAGACCAGTGATTCCTAAAGAGGGTTCCGTAGAATCTAGCGGTTCCATAGAAAAGTCACCAGGGTTCCGCGAAATTATTTATTTTTGGGTGTTAAATAATACCCTAGTTAAGTACAAATATTATTTTGAAATAGCAATTATTGATAAAACTGAAACAATCTCATTATTCACATTAAAAGTTAAAGTAAAAAATGAAAGATAATGAAATATAAAATAATTCTTTAGTGTTAGGGTTCCATAAAATAAAAGGTATATGATGAGAGTTACAGTAAACTATTATTGAGGTTAAGGAAATATTGGCGCGAGTAACCGCTAAAGTATTTTCGAAAGGTCAGCGGGGCTTTAATCCTTAGATTTAATCCTGTGACGTTTGAATTCCAAGTTCATTACCAGTCCAACCGTCACACCACTACACTATCACTGTTTGAAGTATCATCATCATCATCCTCCCGCCCTTAAATCAATTGATATGAGGTCAACGCAGCATAACTATATCTCGCATTCTGCTAAAGTGTTGGCTATATTTTATGACGGGCCGCCTGCTTGACGTCAACCCCCTTTGGACAAGCTGTAGTCTGTGGTAATATAAAAAATAAAACTTGAGAGGTGTCAAGCGACACCCGGATGGAACGAAGTTAAAGAGAAAATATATATATATATATATATCTAGCTTGCTTTCCATAAGAGAGAGAGAGACAGACAGACAGAGAACTTCGCACTAGACTGGTTCAGGGCCCCGTACGCACATTAATACTGGCGACGGGTAAAAAGCAAGCTTAGGGCTCACCATTAGGTCACTCACCTCCCTGCCTATACCCGGCGGGGAGGGTTACGCATCCCCGGGCTATCCTCCCGGGGAGTTAGGCCTGTTAGGCGAAATTAGAGTTATATATATAATAGTTAAATTAATTTCTTTTTAATATGGACGCGCTTCTCGCGTTCGTTAAAATCATAGTCAGGGACCCCGACATTCAACGTCGGTACGGTACCCAAATAGCCGACCTGCAGCATGTCAACCCCGCAATAATTTGCGTAGATAGCCCTCTCTCTCCGCCGCCCGCTAAAATAGGTATACCATGCCTCGCATCCTTGCCCACCATCGACCCTCTCGTAGAGGCTCCCTCTACTTCGGCCATCGCGCCTCCTACGACCGCCGTCACTGTCTCGGAAGACATGGACGTGTGCGTCAACCCCTCTCCCTGTCTCTCGGATGCCACTGCCTCCGACTCCGAGACTAGCTCGTCCTCTCCCTCCTCCTCCTCCTCCTCCGAAGACGACTACATCCAGGTCGGCAAAGGAGGCAAGAGGAAGAAGGGGAAAACTTCCGCCCCGGCCAGCAAGGCCAAAAAACCTGTAGCGCCCCCCGCCCCCTCCCCCGCCCCCGCGACTACTGCCACCCCCGCCCCCCCCTCCCCCGCGACTATCGCACCCCTCTCCCCCGCCCCCTCTCAGACCAACCCCCCCCTCAGCCCCTCCGGCGCCACTTCGAGCTCTAAGAAGCTTAAATCCCCTCCCCCGCTCTACATTCATGACAAGTCCAAATGGACTGCCATCTCAAAGATGTGTGTTGATCGCAGGATCAACTACACCAGTGCCTGTGCTACTCAGCAAGGCATTAAAGTCAAAGTCCCCTCCACAACCGATTATAGGGAACTCACCAAGGCCCTTAAGGCCAGGGACGTGTCGTTTCACACGTACTCTCTCCCCGAGGAGAAATCTACCAGGGTCGTCATAAGACGCATCCCGAAGGAAATCCCCACAGAGGACATCCTCAGCGACCTTCAGTCGCAGAGAGTCCCAGTATCCCAGGTGCACCGGATGCACCGACCCAGAGGTGGGGCCGCCTACGACATGGTGCTAGTCGTATGCGATCCTACCGAAGGACACCACCCGATCTTCCAGGTCAAAGCGATCTGTAGCCTTTCCGGCATTATTATAGAGAAGCCTTATAACAGGCATAATAGGGCAATGTCACCGTTGCCAATTATACGGTCACGCTCAGACCAACTGTTTCGCCACACCTAGATGCGTCAAGTGTCTAGGTGACCACGGCACTGTAGACTGTCCCCGACCCAAAGATCGCGCACTCTGCACCGACCCTCCCAGTTGTGTGCTCTGCGGCGAAGCCGGTCACCCCGCTAACTATCGCGGCTGCCCTAAGGCACCGAAATCAACCTCGCCCAAGCTCGTTAAGCGGGCCAACGCCCGTCAACAAAGGGAAAGCCCTTCGGTGGCGATCCCCTCTTCTCAACTCCCCGCCCGCCTCAGCCCTCAGAGACCCAGTCCGTGGGCTCCCCTCAACAACCTCCAGCAACAACGAGCTTTCCCAGCTCTCAAAACCACCTCTACGCCCACGATCGCAGCCCTAATGGCCTCGCCCATAGCTGCGCCCCCCTCTCTATCGCCTCCGACTAACGCGTCCTTACCGGCTAACGCCGCCGCCTCTCTACCGGTCGTAAACGACGACCTCGCGTTTGACCCCGCGGTCGTCATTCTCAGCACATTCAGCGTATTCTCTTCTGATAACGCTCACGCTATGGCCAGGGACATCATCGCCTGCAAAGGCGACCCTATGAAGCTACTCATGGTGTACAACACCTTTCCCAAGATTACGCAAGCCCTGCGCAATCTAGCTCACAATAAATAAAATTTAAAATCTTTAATGGATAATAAGAACCTATGTAGAACCAAACCGCGCTCCCTAAAAATAGGTTTCTTCAACGCTAACGGCATCACCAAACAACGCGACGAAATAACTACGTTCCTCCGCGACCACCAATTAGACGTTCTCCTCGTACAGGAAACGTTCTTAAAACCTCACCGTCGGGACCCGAATATCGCCAACTACCGTATAGTTAGGAACGATAGAACTAGATGTCACATGGGCGGCACCCTTATTTATTACCGCAAAACGCTCCACTGCATCCCGTTAGACCCACCTCCTCTCTCACTTTTCGAGGTATCGATCTGTCGGCTAGCCATGACCGGTCACCAACCCATCACTATCGTCTCTTCCTACATCCCTCCCGCCGCCACCGATGTGGGGGAAAAACGCGAAATCCTATCCCACGACCTTACTGCCCTCCTCGGCTTGAGTGACTCCGTTATCATAGCGGGCGATCTCAATGCCAAACATCCCGCTTGGAACAGTAATACGACGACCGCGAGAGGCAGGCAACTGTTCGGCCTGTGTGCCACTCTCAACTTCGACATTATTGCTCCGATGCATCCCACCCACTATCCGCACAACACCGCGCACCTTCCCGATATTCTCGATGTGGCGCTTCTAAAGAACGTAAACCTTCGTTTACAGTCTATAGAGACGCTACACGAGCTCAATTCCGACCATCGTCCCGTGATCATGGCACTGGCACCTCGCTCGGGGCCCTCTGATCCTTCCCGACCCCCTCCCACCCAAACGATCACGGACTGGAAGAGAGTAAGCGAAAGCCTACAATCGACCAGCTCCCCGCACTTAGACTCTATTCCCGACGTCATCGCCTCGGTCACTGACACTACGAATGCGATCGATTCGTTCACCGGTCACGTACAATCCGTTTTGAACAGTTGTTCACGGGAAGTTCCATTGATGGACAACCATCACTGGAAACTACCGGCGGACGTACGCGAACTGGTAACGGAAAAGAACGCATCCGTACGTGCCTACAGCGCGTTTCCCTGCGACGCGAACAAAGCTCACATGCGCTATTTACAGCGTACTGTAAAGAAACGCATCGATGAGCAGCGTAACGCGCACTGGGATAAGACGCTGAGCGACTTAGAGCCCACTCACCAAGCATTCTGGCAGCTTCAAAGGAGACTCCAATCCGATGGAGTGGCCACCATGCCCCCTCTCATCCGCCCCGATAAGAGCATAGCCTTCGACGACATCGAAAAGGCCGAGTGCCTGGCCGACAGTCTAGAAGCGCAATGCACTCCTAGCACCCAACCGGTTGACCGAGCGCACCTCCTCAAGGTAGACGCAGAAGTAGAACGCAGAGCCTCACTCCCGCCGTTCGAAGACCCCGACGACCCCCTGCCCCCCGTCACTCCCGACGAGGTGCAAGAGGTCATTAAAAATCTCAAACCCCGCAAAGCCCCCGGCATAGACGGCATCACTAATAAAGTCATAAAACTTCTCCCCGCCCCGTTCATTATACTCATGACCGCCATCTTCAATGGCGCCATGAGTCACAACGTCTTCCCTCAATCGTGGAAAGAAGCCACCGTCATAGGTATCCCTAAGCCCGGAAAACCCGCGAACGAACCCACCAGCTACCGACCGATCAGCCTCCTCAACGTACTCTGTAAAATCTACGAGAAGCTTATTTATAAGCGACTCAAGGACTTTGCCGATGCGAAGAGCCTCATCCCCAACGAACAGTTCGGTTTTCGTACCCAACACTCGTGCGTACAACAGGTCCACCGCATCGTCGAGCACATAAGCGCCGGTTTTCAGCGCGGCACGATGACAGGCGCGCTCTTTTTCGACATAGCGAAGGCTTTCGACAAAGTCTGGCACAACGGCTTATTATACAAGCTGTACCAACTCGGCGTGCCCGACCGTCTCGTGCTCATCCTACGGGACTTTCTCTCGAATCGCACTTTCCGCTATCGCATAGAGGGCGCACTATCCGCCCCCCACTCTATCCGCGCCGGTGTCCCCCAGGGCTCCGTGCTCTCGCCCCTCCTGTTCACGCTCTTCACTAGCGACATCCCCAAAAATAGACAGGCAAAGTTAGCTCTCTTCGCAGACGACACTGCCATTTTTTACTCCGGTATCGTGCGCGACCGCATAGCTAGCACTCTCCAAACTTCCGCCAACGTACTAGGCGCTTGGTTCAGGAAATGGAGAATAGAAGTCAACCCCGATAAGAGTCAAGCCGTACTCTTCGCGAAAAAGCGTAGGATCAGACCCCCCGACCCCAAACCGATAACCATGTTCGGCAAGCCGATCCCTTGGGAGAAGCAAGCCAAGTACTTAGGAGTCATCCTCGATAGACACTTGACCTTCGGTGAGCACATAAGGACGGTGCGCTCGCGCGCCGCCTTCGCTCTGGGTAGGCTTCACTTTATCATGAACGCACGCAGCAGATTGTCCCTTAAGTGCAAACTGCGCATTTACACCACGTGCATACGCCCCATCATGACCTACGCCTGCGTAGTGTTCCCACACGCGAAATCGTACCGCCTCCATAAGATGCAGACCCTCCAAAACCGTGCCTTACGTAAGGTCACGGGAGCCCCCCTCTACGTTAGAAACGAAAACCTCCATCTCGACCTCAAGATTCCCACTATCCAACAGTTTATAAAACGCATTTGCAAGCGTTATTTCGAGTCTGCTGAAAAGCACCCCAACCCTCTCATCGCGGCTGCCACCCGATACACCCCCTCCCAGATAAGTAGAATTCGCCGTCCTAGGCATTCACTATTGTACCCCGATGACGCTATAACCCTGCTCCAAGAGAGCCGTAGGGCCACCAGCACAGTACACAGACACAGACCGCCGTCATTTAGGCCTCGCCGCCGAGGCCCGTCGCGACGTCCCCGTAATGCACCTAATGCATCACCTCCCCGACCCTTGCTCGTGCCAGCCCGCGTAGCCGCTGAGCCTGTAGCTTTAAATTCCCCTGATAATAATAATTATGATAATCCTTGTTCGATCCAGCCAGTCCCTTGCTGTCCTCCCTCAAGCGACGCCCTAAGCCGAGGCTCGTACCCCGCAGGGGGTGCCCTTAGCGTGGTCGCTTTAGATTTAGTTTAATTCGTAAGCCCCTGGCTGGAGGCCTTAATAATAGTTTATTATTAGGGCATCCACAGGAAAGCCCGGTTAAGCAGCCGACAACCTCCTAGGTTGACCTGCGAGATGCCACTATCAAAAAAAAAAAAAAAAAAAAAAAAACAGACAGAGAAACATGCGCACGCCGCACGGCTTACAATAGCTTACGAGTACTATAGCAAAAAGTGTCGTTACAACTTTTCGTCTTAATTTTTTCCGTGTAGCCCCCTTTCGCAACGCGCGGTAAGGACCTTCGTTCCAAAAAAAAAAACTTCAGCTACCTTGTTTAAGATATTACTATACATACATCTAATTCGGTTCAGGAATTTAGAAGCTATAGTGGAATAAAGAAACTCACATACCTACATAAATATATTACATACTACATGAAGCATAAAAACGTTACGCTCATTTTTTGGGCAGTCGCGTAAAAAGAGAAGAGAGAAGAGACTGACATGTTACGAAGGATGTCTGAATAGAATAAAATATCTCTTCCTCCATCCCAATTTACATAGAATCATAAATTTTAACATCATTTAAATAAACACGTACATAACATGAATGCACTTCCGTCGAATTAGCATTATCAGATAATTTAGAATCAAACGAATGTTTCATAACCTTGCATAACCATTATTGAAAATTACTATGACAGGTTTGATAAGGTTTAATCATATGGATAGATCCGTTTGGCTATAGCGGTCATTATGTAATGTTTAATATGTTAATTCAACCGGTTCACAATATAAATGATGGATTGTTAATTCAAAGTCGTGATGAAAACCCAAAGTTGACATTAGAGATAGGGCTGTCAGTCAGCACAAAAAAAAATTAAACCAAAAAGTTCCATAATAATTACTTTTGGTTTATGATTGCTTCCTTTGGCCTTCAAATTGGCCTACTTAAAGCCATTCTGATCACCCTAAAATGAGGACAAAAAACTAATTAAAACTTTTTTTAAATCCGGTTCCAATCATTTCAACGCGTCTACAAGGCTAGACGTCTTCAGAATCAAAACTGCATAGGCATTAAGTTTTGCAGATTACCATTAATGAAGGCTAGGTTTTTAGAAGTATTTATAACTGTCATGTCGGTTCGGTCACCTGTATAAGGACTGAATAGATAGCAATGGCGTCGCTAAAAGACGTGTTAAAATATGGATGAAGAATTCGCGGTGCTGAGCAGAGGTCGCGATGGCTTAGTGGTCAGAGCGCCTGGAGTATTCATCCGGGAGGCGCAGGTTTGAATCCTGTTCGCGACCGTATTCTTTTTCCATTTTATATAATAACTTTATTTATACCTATTATCAGGTTCTGAGTTCCTCGTTTTCGACGCAGATGGACAAAATAGTTACATAATTGCCGTGAACATATGCGAGACACTGGACAGGATAAGTATGCTTCGAGCATACTTTTCCTGTCCAGTAAGTAGACCAAAATCTCGGCCCCTAATATACTTCGAAATCTTCTTGAAGTTATATTCTTATTGATTTAAAGAGTTGTAGTGGAATCCAACTATAGAAAGTTTTATTTAAAAAAAACAACGTAGTAAAGGCAGGAGTGAATAGATTCTTGCTGGGTACGCGTGCACTGTTGCTTACCAACTGGTCAAATACTAAACTACTTTCAAGAAGTCGGTTAAAAACACGATGTCAATATCTACTCGAGTATAGTTTTCAATGTTTCTTACAAAAACAGTTATTCAACTTGGATATAAAAATTATTATATTTTCAAAATCACTTGATACTTGCCTAATTCTCGAGCAAACTTAGAAATCACAGTTAAGTTAGATTTTCTAAAAAACTATATTTGTTTTCGAAATGTTGGCAAATCTTGCACTTGCCTACAAAATACGTGATGACAACCCTAAGCACACAAGTAATAAAATGCAAAATTTATTACCAGAGAACCAGTGACCAGTATTTAATTAACAATCTTTATTTTTAAATAGTAATTTAACATGATTTCGTTTAACGTTACCTAATAAAGATAGATTAGTATTTGAGACAAATTATTGATTCTGATTTTAAAATATCTATTTTAATAGAGTCCTCGACTGGTTTTGATACTTTTGTTGTTACGTCAATATCGTCTGCTATAGTACCGTAATATATTTGTATCAGTTTGTTTTTATAATAACATACACCATGATGAACGGTTTATTCATTTAAAAAAAAGTAGTCAACGCTAAGAATATTAAAGATAAATCTTTGAAAAGCAATAACGCATGCCTAGCGAACTCTAAAGCTATTATATTAAATGGATAAAGAATATGGTCGCGAACAGGATTCGAATCTGCGCCTCCCGGATAAATACTCCAGGCGCTAAGAATATTTCCAAAGATCTCCTATATAATCTATAAAAAAATATCCATAAACATATAAAATTACCTACTTACAAAAAACCTATGATTATTTAATAGCCAAATTACTTAACTGCCTCGTTGGTCTAGCGTTCCAAGCGCGGCTGCTGAGCGTGAGGTCCTGGGTTCGATTCCCAGATCGGGCAAAGTGTTATAGGGTTTTTCTGTTCGGAAATTCTCAGTAGCAAGCCCGAGTCAGGAAGTTGGTTGTGTGACACCCCCGTGCTTCGGAAAGCACGTTAAGCCGTCGGTCCTGCGCCTGATCTCTCTCCGGTCGTCTCGAATTGCCGTCCCATTGGAATATGAGAGTGAAGGAAGAGGGAATGCACCTGTGTTTGCATACACTTGTGCACTATAATATCTCCTGCATACTTGGCCAATCTCCGTGGAGATAGGCCGTTGTGACCGAAATACGGTCGGGAAAAGTATTATTACGCGCTTATGTTTTAAGCGGGTTTTTCAAAATTAAGCTCGGGATGGCTTTAAGAATAAGTTGGTGTATTATCAAAAGATGGGGAATTCCTATGCCAATTTTCTTTGTCACACTTATTTCTTATCGCGGGCAGCACAAGGGTTGCCGTTGTTTGTTTACAAAAAAAAAAGCATAGCAAAAAAAAAATGTTATTAATTCGTGTCCAGCGGTATCGTCACCTCCTAAAAATATGGCACGGTACAAGGTTTTATCGCTCAGTATGGATTTTCTTCCACTCCCATAGTTCAATAATAACCTCCTACCAATAAATGTTTGATAAACATACATAGATTACGTTCTCACGTTAATATCACGATTTGTTTTAATATTCATGGCGTGACGTCATCTATTGTTGGGTCGATCAATCATTATCACTTAGTAATGCCACGATCTTGATGGATGACACAAAGCTGTAAGCTTATGAATTGATTAACATAATGTAATAGAAATAATATTAATACTCCTCCCGACCGTATTTCGGTGGCCTATCTCCACGGAGATTAGACTAGAACGTAGTAGATATTATAGTGTACAAGTGTATGCGCAAACACAGGTGCATTCCCTGTTCCTTCACTCTCATATTCCGATGGGACGGCAATCCGACACGACCGGAGAGAGATCAGGCGCAGGACCGACGTCTTTACGTACTCTCCAAAGCACGGAGGTGTCACACCACCAACTTCCAAATTTCCAGCCACTACTGAGAATTTCCTAACAGAAAAACCCAATAACTCCTTGCCCAAATTGGGAATCGAACCCAGGTCGTAACGCTGAGCAGCCGCGCTTACGACCACTAGACCAACGAGGCAGGCAGAAATAATATTAATATATCTACTATTATTATAAATTAAGTATAATTATTATAATTTTCAGTTCTTTTAAGTGACCTACGCAAATGTCCTCCTGATCTGGTATCGTCTTGTGACGGGTCGTTGAGCTGAGCTCCCTCATTTATGGTTGAGCTCTACGATGACTCATACGTGCCGTCAGATATGACAGTTCACCTCAAAGCTGCTAGAGCTCTTTCCTCAAAAGGCCATTCCAGACGACCCCTGACTGGTTACACTCTCATAGATATGTTCTATTATGTCTAGACTTTAAAAGAGACGTTGACCTCTGTTTCGGCGTTTCTTCTCAGAGTTGCTTGATAGAAAACGCCGGCGCCATCTAGTTTATAAAAATGACTTGTAAAAGTGTCTTCAATAGATAGATCAATTCACAGAAATAATTCATTTCAAGATAAATCTTTGAACAGCATTAACGCATGCTTAGCGAACTCTAATGTTAGTATTTATCCGGTAGGCGCAGGTTCGAATCCTGTTCGCGACCGTATTCTTTTTCCATTTAATATATTAACTTATTAATTCATTTATCATACGATACAAGTTCGGAGAACTACAATAACATTACATCTAATATAGGTGGCATACAAATGTAGGGACTTCTATATTTTGTTAACAAAATGAATATTAAACCACTGTGTTACCACTCCTTAACTTATACAATTAAATTAATTGTTGGAAAGGTCAACATTTTTATTCATAGATAGCTTCACGCCTGTATTAGCCGAAGGGGTACCTACTCAGTTTTACTCACATATAGCACCTAAGCTGTTTTTAAGTGCTATGTTATAGATGAGCCTATTACCATCGACCGGGTGCAAACTCTGGACTGCTATTGAGAATTTCTTAACAGAAAAACTCAATAACAATTAGCCCGACCTGGGAATCGAACCCAGGATCCCACGCTCAGCAGACTCAGGAAAAGGTTCAAAGGTAAGTCAATGCGTTTATATCAATTTGGTGTGTAATCTTGGTAGTATGGTTAAATAAATGTGTGGGCACGATTCGAACCTGCGCCTCCCGGATAAATACTCCAGGCGCTCTGATCACTAAGCCATCTCTGCTCACTTCCGCGAATTCTTCTTCCACAATTCAATAGGTATTTTGGTGACGTCATTGCCATCTATGCAGATACTTTACAAAAAAAAATACTTTAGTGTTCGCTAAGCATATGTTAATGCTTTTCAAAGATTTATCTGCGTTCAAAAGATTTATCTGTATTTATTACGCTACTAACAAACAGTTTTTACTAACTCTACTTAAAACTAGAGCAAAAACTAATAGTACTTAACTATTATAACTATACCGGTTGTATCAATGATACTTTTTGCTATACAAAAACATTTAACTATATACTGGCAGGTACTTCAAATCTTTTTATATTTGCTATATTAAAAAAGTATCGCAAAAACTGCTCTTGACCGATTGAGTGTACGATTGAGTAATTGAACCAGACGAAGAGTTAAAGTACTCTGTGGCGTTCAAAGCCCATAAGTTAAGCGACAGTTGGCCCGGTTGGAATGTGGATGGGGGAGCGCTAAGAACATTTTCATCAAAATCAAATCAAATCATTTTATTTGTTACTAGCGGTCCGTCCCGGCTTCGCACGGGTGAACATTTACACCTTGGGTTACATTATAGAAGTTTTAGTAAGGATCCATAATATTTTCTAGTAACAAATATAGCCTATGTTACTCAGGGATAATGTAGCATTCTAATGATGGTAGAATTTCTTAAATCGGGTTCTTAGTTTTTGATTATTCGTTACATACAAAAATACAAATCCTTCCTCTTTATAATATTAGTGTAGATGGTAATTACATGTGGATGACATTGTTTTATCTGCAAAGTAAGTCGTGTCAGTTCAGTCACCTGTATAGGGATTGAATAGCTATGACGTCACCAAAAGACGTATTCAAAATGTGGAAGAATTCGGAGTAGTGAGCAGAGGTCGTGCTGGCAAAGCGCCTGGAGAATTTATCCGGGAGGCGCAGGTTCGAATCAGGACTATATTTTTATTTCCACAAAAATTTGTAATCTTATCAAATACCACTTACTAAAATTTCAGATCACTATAATCCTGCTAATATCATTTAAAATAATTAAACAGTACTTTCTAAAACAACCACCTACGTTTCTGTTTACTCTCCAAACAAAGTGACATTGCAGTTTCAGCTACACACACATTTTCACCCATTCCGCATTCTTAGCACCGCACGCGATCGCGAAAACAGCTAATTGGATTATGGAACTCCATTAGAAATCGACTAATAACTATCTCACTGCATAATATGTCATTCATTACCGCATAACTTAGCACGATATGTCGATGTATCGTAACAAGGTACGCAATGGATTGGAAATGAGGGTAAGTGTCGTGCGAATTTGAAGTTCGAAGTAGAGGAAGAGCAAAACAGTGTGATATTCGATAGCAACTTTCGTTCCACATTTGAAATTGAAGATTTGTAGTGATAATTCTGTAGAAGAAACAATACTTGTAATATTATGAACAGTTTCTCGTGTGAATTTTGTTGGAATACATTCTGAAGCTTATAATTAGATAGCAAAGTTATTTTCAATACGTTTACTGCACTTCACAAGTAGATATTTTATAAAGGTGTTACAAAAAGGAAACAAGAATCATATATAGACTCTGTTGGGCACAACAAAAGGTAGAATGGGGAAGGAATTACAATTAGCAGCATTGGTAAAATGTGGGTGTACAATTATGTACAGCTCTGCCTATCCCTTCGAGGAATACAGGCTTGATGCTATGTTATTTGTTATTTTGTGTCAGTTAGGTACTTAAATGTATTATTGGTGTTTATGTATAACCTGTGAAAAACTCGTGGCATTTATAAAGCTATTTAAATTATTAGGTTTTAATTATCATGGCCTCAGTATTTCCAACAAGAAAAGTCCAATAACATTAAATTTGTTCGACGAGAATCGAACCAAGGTACACGAGTGAGACAGTAAAAAAAAAAAACATGAAAAAAACGTATTCTCACATCCATTATAAATCAAATTAAAATGACAATATCGGGGACCTACTCATAGTATCGCGAGATCAGAGGACCCGCTTGCGCGCGCGCCACTGTCACGCACGCTCATTTAACTATGTACGAGAGTGTATAGAAGTGACATTCTAGTGAAACGGTATTTTTTATGGTACTTAAGGTAGTAATTGCGATCAGAACTATACTTAAAGTTAAAAAAAGTAATTGCTAGGGAAATACGGTTGTGAGCAGGTTTCGAGCCTGCGCCTCCCGGATAAATACTCCAGGCGCTCTGACCACTAAGCCATCTTGTTCCTGCTCACTATTCCAAATTCTTCTTCAACATTTGAATACGGCTTTTGGTTACGTCATAATTATATAATTCATCCTTATACAGGTGACCGAACCGACACGACCAATTTTGCAGTTAATATAATGTCGTACAGATACTATTTTCTTAACAAATACAAATAAATCTATACTGCTCTTGACCGTACGTTTTTTTTTTCCACAAAATTATTATAGTTTTAGAGTTCGCTACGAAAGCGTATAGCAATGCAAATCCATGCATAGCAATGACGTCACTAAAAGACGTGACCAAAAAGTGGAAGAAGAATTCGCGGTAGTGAGCAGAGGTCGAGATGGCTTAGTGGTCAGAGCGCCTGGAGTATTTATCCGCGAGGCGCACGTTCGAACCTGCTCACGAGCGTACTTTACTTTCCACGAAAATTTATATAGACACGATGAAGTATAACATTCTGCATCACTGTAGAGTGAAATTTTAACTGCCATGTATAGACATATAGAACGTAAGCATAGCTAATGGGGATGAGAGGGTATAAATTGTCGCGTCAATCAAAATGTTTTTAAAATTTTCTGGTAGGATTTTTATATTAGCAGTCCGGAGTTAATAGATAGAGTTCAACAGATGGCAATAAGCTCACAGCCTGGAACTTAACAACAGCATCAGCGAAATGTGAGTGCTGAGAGTTCAGCTCTGCGTAGCGGTTCCCGAATACAGGCGTGATGGTTTATACTAGGGATGGGCTTAATGTTTCAATAGATTGAGTATGTAACTGCAGCTGCACCGAATTCGAAGGTTGACGATAAACCAACATCTTTTGTCGTATTTCGAAATTATTATAGCAGACCGAGATCTAGTTCACTTACAAATTTTAGCGAATTTCGGTACAATAAGCCGAAATTCGGCCAAAATTCGGTTAAACCAAATGTGAAACGGACTTTGTCTCATCCTTTTATGTTATACCTTTTAATATCACAATTTCTTTACTCACACTGGTCGATATGTGTAGTATAAACGCGCCGATCACACGCCAGCATGCATAGTTATGTCACATTCACACGAGACGTGCGCGGGCGCAAGCGGCACCTTTGATGTGCGATATCCTGTAATACTGTCACATTACTTCCAGAAAGTATCTACGCACACTACTGGGAGTTAGCTGTAACTACTTAACAGCAATTTCTAGTCAGTTTTAATTGGAGTTTAACCGTTATACTAACTATTAAGGCGCTGTAGTTTAACTTAACTATGTTAGTTTTGATAACAATGTCATTTAACTGTGCTCTATATTGATAAAAAATTCAAGTGCTTAAAATATCCGAAACAAAAAAGATTTATAAAATTATATGAACGAATTTATTTAATGGTCATATATATTGATATTTTTTATACATTTTATGGTACCTAATGCCTATATTAATTAAAATCTGTCAAAGAAACGTTGAAAAATAATTGACACGAATGGGGTTTGTTTGAACCCCTGACCCTTGATATTCCGTGTCATTACTCTACCAACTGAGCTACCGTATCAATGTTCGTGTGTGTTTAAATTTCAAGTCTCCTTGTCTTAAGGAGACACCTGGCGATATTTATTTAACAATCATTTATCAATATAAATAATTGCTAAATAAATATCGCTATTTTCATCGTCATATCAAAGCAAGATTATTGAATGATTCTTAAATTCTCTTTTAAAAGCGGTAAGAATCACTAACCATAATTTTATTTAACAAACTAAATAAACTAATTATTAGAACAAAACCTAAGATTTTGTCCGATCAATACACCAATAATAAATAGAACCTAAAAAAAGGCAGCACTCAACGAGTCAACAGAAGCATTCTAGTTTTCAACAAACACAACTTTGCAACCACTCTCACTCAATTTCCCTACAAAACACTCCGTATAGTCATATCCTAAACCGCATTAATAACATTGTAAACTAACTTTTAATTTGCGATCAATGACAACCATAATCGAAAGTAGTAAAGGTTAATTTCATCTAGCAAGATGACAGTTTATGTTTGTGTTCCTAACGGTCAACTACCTCCAACAATATTAAGGAAGCCTGATAACGGTGTGGTTATTTGCTTTAGAAAAAAAAAGATGTCACGTTCTCGGGTACTGTTACGATCATTGATGTTTTTTCTCGATAACTAAATTACTGGCCCTATGATAGCCATGGTGGTTATACGAGAACCATAGATGGCATCATGAATTTGTTTTAAAAAGAAAAACAAGCGAAGATTTTCTTTCCAAGAAATATCTATGAATGGTTGTCGGTACCGTTTAGATTTGAGCAGTAATAAGTAATGTTAGGCCCCGATCCGACAAGCGTCTGTCAGGCGTACGCGTTTCTCTAACGTTTGTCCAGCGCAGACGTTGCGCGTAGCTTTTGGACACAGCGCTTTGGGGCTCTGGGGGTTAATGGGATCCTAATATGATTAATTTCACAAATCTTAAAATGGTCACTTCATGGACATAATATGATTTGCATGCAATTCTAATTAATTTATGTGACTGTTTTCTATAGAGATTCGCAAAACGGCTCACGAAATAGGAATTGGTAATGTGTCACGGAGCAGAATCATAAGAAGTTACACAATTCAAATAATTACCTATATTTAGGAGAAATGCTCAAAGTGGCCATTTTAGACCCCGTGTCTCGTAAACACGGTTCGTCCTCTGAAGTCAGGAGAAGCGCCACACTCAGCGCCTGAACGCAACGTCTATCTGCGCTTGTCAAACGTTAGAGGAATGATTGCGCACACTCGACAGACGCTAATCGCAGTATTAAAATATTAATAATTGATTATTGAAAGATTGATAATTGTGTCTAAATGAATAACTACCTTGTTGATCTAGTGGTCCCAAGCGCTGCTGAGCACTAGGTGTTGGGTTCAATTCCCAGGTCGGGGAAAGTGTTATCGAGTTTTCTGTTATCAAATTCTCAGTAGCAGCCTGGAGATTGGAATTGTGTCCGGTAGACGGCAAGAAGCTCACCACCACTAATCACCATATGGGACTTAATAACAGCATTGGCGAAATGTAGGTGTACAATTGTGTAGACGCTGCCTGCCCCTTCGGGGAATACAGGCATGGTGCTCTGTTTATGTTTTATGTATTATTGCGTCTTTATTACAAGCCATTGATCCTGCACCTGATCTCTCTCCGGTCGAGTCGATTGCCATCCCATCGGACTATGAAAATAAAGGAAGAGGGAGTGCACCTGTGTTTGCGCATACACTTGTGCACTATAATATCTTCTGCATACTTAGCTAATCTCCTTAGAAATGAGCCGCCATGACAGAAATACAGTCGGGAGGAGCACATCACAAGCCTTAATTACGACAACTTTATGGCGTCATAGGTCAGGTCAATCTCTACTCCAACCACCTTATTAACCACCTCGACCCAATTTCCGTCCTTCAAATGATCATGCATTACTTCTTAATCCAAGTACCGTACAAATGACCATCACATACAAGCCTTCAATCATTCATAATTATACTTCCATATCTATTCATCCATACAAATCTAGAAGTGTGTTTGTTGTTTTTTTTTTAAATTCTTGATGACAAAACTGATGATATGATTTTAATAAAATGTAGCGCAGAGCAACTAATATTTTCACGGAGCTTATGGCGATACCTATCGAAATACATAGGAGGGCACTTTTATCCAAAGACCTCATGCTCCAGAAACGCGAGGTCGGATTAAATTTGGAATCTAAGCT
Organism: Xylocampa areola; assembly: GCA_935421205.1. Taxonomy (NCBI): domain Eukaryota; kingdom Metazoa; phylum Arthropoda; class Insecta; order Lepidoptera; family Noctuidae; genus Xylocampa; species Xylocampa areola. Next base: position 18,840,006 of record OW285205.1, on the reverse strand, counting down.
TCGCGAGCAAAGTCACAGGCGAAAACTAGTGTACACATAATTCGCAAGATTACTGTAATCGTAACGTCAGTACCGATACGGCATGTCATTTAGAAAGCACGCCTAGTCTACTTCAGATTATTTGATCAAAAGATATAATTAGATCGGTTGTAGTTCAATTATTTTGAGGTTTAGGTATGTTTCTATTACGTATTATTAAAGTAATTGACCATCAAGTGATGATTATCACTTGTGCGTCAAAAATGTGGAATTTAAAAAAGTTGTAACAATTTTATTTTATTTCCTTAATTAAGAAACCTTTCATATAATAATATTGCAACATAAAATATAAAACAAGGGACACAATAGAAAATATTTGTTATTCTCATAATAAAGTTGATTGCACAGAAGAGAGGGTCCATAAGACAATCAACGTAGCAGTAAAATTAAATTTACCCTAAAAATAAGGGACTGGCGTTTTTCTGGCAACACCTACTTCCCAAGCGAGAGCTGTGATAGTAGCCACAGCGGTTGCACATCATATTTTATACTGCATCCATGTCTAATACATACATGAAAAGGTCAGTGGTGCCTGGACATTTGAGTCCAACGGCCATACTTTTAGGTTATCACTGTTTCAATATCTAGCCATTTCAGATGTCTCCAGATAGTGTAAAGAATTCTGACACCATGTATGAAATCTCTAAACCTACAAAAGTACCTAACAATGATAGAAACAATAGTAATTCCTTATTATACACACTTTCATATAAACTAACAACGTAGCATCACGCCTGTATTCCCCGAAAGGGAAGACAGAGGTGCACACAATTGTACAACCACATTTCACCAATGATGTTATTAAGTCCCATGTAATAAGTGATGAGTCTATTGCCATCTACCGGGCACGATTCCGAACTCCGAGCTGCTACTGAGAATTTCCTAATAGAAAAACTCAATACCACTTTGCCCGACCCGGGAATCGAACCCGAGACCCCATGCTCAGCAGTCGCGCTTTGGGCCACTAGACCAACGAGGCAGTCATATAAATTACAAGCACGAAAACACATATATTTGTTTCACAAACATTTCCTGTTCCCGTTTAGGCGGAACATTAAATAAATTAATACAATAGGACAGTTCACAAATGTAGGAAATTGTAAAATATACTGAGTTAAATCAAAACTATATTAGCGACGTCACAATACTGCAAGTACCTATTTCTTGGTTTAAACATCTATTGGTTTCATTCTCATACAGTCGGTGAGAGAAGTGTTTCGATTATTATTTTTCAACACACTTGCTCAAAAAGGGGCTTTCAATGCACAGCTTTTAGGTTCGTTTTGCAGCTTATTACGCACGATTTGGATTTAACTTGATTAAACTTGCACAAAAACAGCGTGCAAAAATTACATCAACGCCATTTCATAATATATGAGATTGAGCTTTGAAATTATGTATGTATATTTTTTTTTTCTTACAGATATCTTAAAGCACTCCTCCTCACTTTTTCAATACAAACTCAGCATAATTGTATCACTTAACTTAAGTAGGCATTCGTAAATAAATAAAAAATTAACATGTTTGTATTACGAGAACATTAAGGTTTAGTTAAAAAAAAATTGTTGCATACAAGATATTAAATTAAACTTTTACTTTCACTAAGTATAGATAATAGATACATTTACATAATGTAAGAAAAGAAAATACATTAAGTTCATACAATTCTAATGCTTTACATAAAACATTTGTTATAAATAAACTAAGAATACAAGTTATTAGAAAAACTTCATTCACTCTAATGTATTGAATGAGTTACTCGTTCTAACACTATAGATACAAATCATAGACAAGCATGACCATACGTTTTCAATGAAACGTATAAGGTTTGAGGTTTCCAAGTTAAAAATTAAATAAACCTGATAGTTCTTAACACTTGTCATCTTTGAGAAGCAATTAATTGCCCATTAGATATTGTTAGGAATAAGTTAAAATGCAATAAATGTACGATAAGTGGTTCGGTCGCCTGTGTGGGGACCGAATGGATAGTGATGACGTCACCCAGAGACGTATTAAAATGTTGAAGAAGAATTCGAGGTAATGAATAGAGTTTGGGATAGCTTGGTTGGTCAGAACGCCTGGAGTATTTATCCGGGTGGCGTGGGCTGAATTCTACTCAGATCGTATTTTACATTTATTTTTAGTTTAAAGTCTCAACCAGTCCTGCCCTGTCCTGTACACCGTCAGCTTAGCGGCTTAGCATTAACCAAAAGAAGACATTAAGTTGCATTCTTAAGTGAGCCGAAGAAAAACAGTATTTTAATTACACAATTAATCGGCCAGATCAAGTTACGATGTCGTAAATGGCATCCGAAGAGGTTTATTGTCTACTATTTTATTATTTAACGGATTTAATCGTAACCACCTTTACCAGAAGTCATAATAAATCTTGTATTTTATGGGTTGTTAGAGGGGCTCGTGGCTCTGTTACAGCCGCACAGATCGATCGTTGGAGGCTATGCTGCACTTGCCACGGCCTTTCTGTGGATAGGTGACAATAATTTCATATCGGGACCACTTCGTGCCTCGGATAGCGCATTAAACCAGCGGTTCCAATGGTCATATGAAGATCTTGACTGCCGTTATGGGTAATCAGATGCCTGAAAGTCTGACTACCAGACTTACCACGAGATGTCATGTTACCCAGTAACTGGGTTGTGGAGGTCAGATAGGCAGTCGGTCCATGTAAAATACTGGTACAAGCTGCATCCGGTTAGACTGGAAACCGATCCCAACGTAGGTGACAATTTGATTCTGTTGTCCCACTAATGGCCGTAGCCCGGCTACAAAGGGTAACCCACTCCCAAATAATTTCATGAGGGTAACCCTCCTTCCCAACCATTCCTGACCACGGTCATGGTCCCATTGCTGGGCAAAGGTCAATCCCCATAGTCCACTTACATAACATTAGGTATAAAAGACCTGTTTTAAGTTGAATTCCAGTTTCAGACAATAATAGCCCATTGCAAACTGTGGTCAGTTCAATCGTTGGTTAAGCAATTTGTAAGTCAATTTGTAGATCGGTGATAGCTAGAAGCGCTTCCATCTGAGCGTCTAGTGTGTCTTCGGAAGGCACGTTAAGCTGTCGGTCCCGGCTATTGAGAAAGAAGAAAGAAAGAAAGAAAGAAAAAATATTTATTTCAGTCTCGTAACCAGGTAATACCTAGACAACGAAACAAATTATACAAAACTAAACATTAAAAATATTAAGAACCCGTACGAGACCGAAAAGGGCTCTATCTATATCAGCATAAGCTGCTCCATCGAGATGTAGCAGCGCTTGTTTTCAGATAGGACCGATTAATTTAGGTGAAATCACGGGCAAACCACGGCGTGCGCCAACATGCAATACTTAGATCAAAATGGTAGTAAATACACATAACTAAAAAGATTCATAAAATTTGCTTATCACTAGTAAGTTTTTTTTTGTGTTAATAGCCACCCATAGTTATAAAGCTAGTAAGTTTATCTACATCATTCGAGTATACCCATGGCGCTCGCTTATGTGTCTCTGCCTTTTATATTGTAAGTAAATCTTTAAGTTATAGGCCTAAAGGCAAGTTTCACCACTTTAATACTAGTTTTCCTAATTTCCTCCTATGGGATACACGTTCGTCTCGCATATCCTACTAAAATATAAAAAAGATGAGTGATATAAAAAAATTGATTAAATTTTGTTACTCATTGCAAAAAACCTACTGATTGAATTTAGTGTTGCACTCATTTATTATCTTCTAATATATAAAATTCTCGTGTCACAGTTTTCGTTGCCATACTCCTCCGAAACGGCTTGACCGATTTTGATGAAATTTTTTGTGCTTATCCGGTATCTATGAGAATCGGCCAACATCTATTTTTCATCCCCCTAAATGTTAGGGGTAGTCCACCCCTAAATTTTTTATTTATATGGCAAAACAACGTTTGCGGGCACAGCTAGTCTAGGTATATATTAAGAATGAATAGATGAAATAAATGATGATAGAATAAGAAATTGGTTACTAAAAGATTATTTCAAAAAAAAAAGTTTTTGTTTAAAAAGTGACACTAGGTGGCGATGATATTAACATTGGCAGTCAAATTAAATTAGAACAAGATGAAATTAATACAAAAACAAAAAAAGAAGCACGCCTACCACGTGTACATGAATATTTTAATATTTCACAACTTTTTGTTTACGCCACTTTACTATTATTTTATTAAATCCTATCTTATGTTACCCGGGACAAGGTAAAGATTCTAACGATACCCCATACATCTAAATCGGTTCAAGAATGTAGATGTTATGGTGGAATAAAAAGTTTCTTTATTCCACCATAACATCTACATTGTTAGTTAACAAACACATACATACATACATACATGAACCCTAAAAACATAGCACTCCTTTTTTTGGCAGTCGTGTAAAGATACTATATACCAGAGCAGAGCGGCGGGCGGAAACCAAAATGAATAACATACAATTCTTTAGTTAATTTTAACGATCCATCCAATGATGAACCTCGCAAAACTGTTTAACCTAGACAAGCAGATTATTATAGGCTTAAAATGAGCCTGTTACAACTTGCTTAGCTATTCCTATGTATCTAAGTTTACAATTAGGTCAAATAGAAAAACATGCAAAGTAAAAGTGGCTTCAGAAAGTTGTCTAGAAAAGCAATTGGGTCGCACGAAAGGCTTGCGAAAATTAATGGGTTTCCTGCCTAGTCAAGTCCTAACTTTCCTTGCCCTACTAACTAATATAACACCATATGATTTCCAATTAAGAGTACCGTGTCTGATTGCCGTCCCATCGGAATATGAGAGTGGAGGAATAAGGACACAGCTGTAGATGTAAAATCAAGATACAAGAAAAAAATAAGTTTTCTACAGGTCAGGCTTACCCTAGGTATACTAGTGCAGGAAGTCATATTAATACAAGATACTGTAAAAATTTTACTATTTTAATAATGAATTTGAAAAAAAAAATTGAAAGAGAGAAAACTGCCAAGTAAAACTATAATTAGTACCAATAAACACTTCTGTACTCACCGATACTTAAGGAAACAGTTATACTATTACCGTGTGGGAACATTTGACAAAGAGCCATTGTTAGCTGTTCAGTCTGATGTTGAGGCTGACATTCATTTGGTGACCTTAGCTATTGTGGAGGATATATAGGCTTATCTCTCTCGTCCTTATGTGGTTTGGTGGGGCGCAAGTAGTGACGGGCGCAAGGATTACACATAATTGAAACTATGATTTGGATCCCGCCTGATATGATGTTTTAATTTTTTTTGGGCAACTGTCTGGTCATACTGATTAATATCACAAAATTCCATCAAAGAATGACGTGAACAATAAACCAATCATGTTTTGAACACCGTAACATCTTTCGTGAATCTCTCGACTCATCATTTTTTATCACACGGTACAGATGAGAAAATTACAATAATTTATTTACTATCTCTACCAATATCTACATACATTATGAGTTAACAACTTCCTATCGAGACCGATAAAAAACGGGTTTTAGCGATCGCCCCACAAAACTGATCCGGTTTCGAGTGTATCGTGCGTGCAACGGTTTTTGAGAGCTCCAGTTATTTTTAATCTGAGTACGTACTTGGCAGCAATGAATAAAAATAAAAACATGCATAGTGTTACGCGGAAGATTACGTACTTCTTTTTTTTTTTTGAGTATGATCCATATCCCAACGAATCTTTCAAAACGCATTAACGTATTTGTTAGGGTAATTCCGTATGAACGACATTGTATTAACTGCAAAGTTAGTCCTGTCAGTGCAGTTACCTGTGTAGGGATTGAATAGATAGCTATAACGTCGCCAAAATTAATATGTGGAAGAAGAATTCGGGTCGAGATGGTTTAGTGGTCAGAGCGCCTGGAGTATTTATTCGGGAGGCGCAGGCTCGAACCCTGCACACGACCGTATGTTTTTTCCACACAAATTTTAATGTGTCGGCTTCCAGTCAAACCGGATGCAGCTTAATACCAGTATTTTACATGGAGCGACTGCCTACCTGACGTCCACAACCCAGTTACTGGGTAACACGTAGTAAAACTGGTTTACAGACTTTCAGGCCTCTGACTACCCGTAATTGCTGTCATAGATATAGATAGAGGAAATCCGCTCGTATATTAACTCTATTTATATATTTTTTTATACAGCCATATCAAATGCAGCTTTTTGGGGCTGAGTTGCCCGCGTCCGTACGAGTGCACCCTTAGAATGGAATCCCTACACGTGGCCCCTGGGTGGTGCAAAACAGGCAACACAACTCTGGTGGGAGGCTTCTCCCGCGGCTAGTTACTACCCACTGGAAAAAGCCATGCCGTGAATCGACCTAGTCATGTTTCGGGATATAGTCCGGTCCAACCGTTGAGGGAGACGGGTCTGGGCAGCATCAACTCCCCAACTCTCGTTCTCCTCAAATCTATCCAGTCTACCTAAAGTGAATAGATTTCTTCTGTATTTGCGTACTCCATCCTCGGCCACACCGTCGCTCAACATTAGGCAAGTTGGTGGCCAAAGTAGATCCATTTCGGAAAAATAAAAAAAACTATAGTAATTGTGGTAAAAGAATTGTGTTAGATTTAATATGTTAATAATTGTCAATATGTACATATGTTTAAGTTATCTAACATGTTTTATATTAGCACATAATATTATATATATCTATCTTACGTAAAAATTAAATGCTGTTAAATATATAATATTGTTTCGATCCAGACCAGTTCTAACAAGTAGGAAATAATATTAACAGCAAATGATTTGTAATAACAGAAAGACAAATTATGTTCCATATTTGTGATTGGTTTACACAGTAAAGCTAAGTAACAGTGCGGTAATCAATCTTCATTACAGCTTCAACTGATACAGTTTTGATTGCACGCTATGTTGTACTATTGTTGTTATCTAGACCATATTTGATTGGAACAATAAAAATAGAAAATTCCATAATTATAATGAAAATATCTAAATAGATGGAGTCTCTGAGTCTACCCAAAATGGCGTCCGGGCACGTGACTGTGTAGACAATTGTGTCAAGTTGATAGAGGTATACCTAAAGGTATTGAATTTTATCATTTTAATAGTTGTGCTGCTGTGCATAAATTTTCTGGATAGGGCCACCCTTACCATCTAGGGGTATAAAAATTGCTTACGACCTATTCTCAGACCTACCAAATATACACAACAAAACTCATAAAAATCGGTCAAGCCGTTTCGGAGGAGTTCGTTAACAAACACTGTGACACGAGATTTTTATATATTAGAAGATTAGATCACGAGATGAATAAGTTATGTCAAATTTTACTTTTAATATCATATCATAGCATATGTTTGTAAAATGTGTTAGTTTTATATTTTATCTCCTCTTAATTCAAATATGAAATATTAAGAGTCGTGGTGGGGATAACTTTAGAGTTCTCTAAGCATGCGTTAATGCTTTTCAAAGATTTATCTGTATTTCCATAAGGAGTAGTTTGTGCGACAATCACAAAACGACCCTACTTTTTAATCAAGATGTATAGTTTATAGTCAGAGCAAGTTATTATGTAGGGTTAGGTGCTATTTTTCGACAAGGTAGCTCAGTTGGTAGAGTGATGACCCGGAACGTCAAAGGTCGCGGGTTCGAACCCCGTTCTTGTCCAATGTTTCTTTGAAAAATAGTAATAAATATAGGCACTACATGTCCTCACCAGGTATCAAAAAAAAAATATAAAATATTTTATACTTAATATTTTATAGTATTTGTGTACAGATTATATATCACATTTACAATAATTATTCTAGAATAATTATTAATAATATTAATAATTAGGTGTAAGTATATAAATTTATTATTGTCAAGAATAACCCTCCAGTCTATTTCGGAATCGATTCTTGTTCACGTCAATTCTTGGTACACATTGTTCTCGTAATGAATCGGTAACGTCGTCATTGTGATGTCCCAGGAACCACCCATTGTGTGGGTACCACGAAACGACACTTCCTACTATAATTCGCTATTGTTCCTCGTAATGAGAGTAGGGTTACCAAACTTCAGTTATCGAGGCGTGAATGGACGGTGTTTTGATTTGATAATGAGAAATGAGAGTCAGTGATCTTGTTCTTGGATTGATTGGATCAAACAAATAGAAATGTTACATATTACTGGTTTTTCTCGTAAGTCCTCCAACTGCTATACCAATAACAAAAGTTGCAGAACTTCGCACATTCGTTACACCATTTCCAAATTATTTGAAGTATATATTAAACAAAATTAAAAGGAAAAATTTTGGAGTCTAGCTACTCAAAATGAAAAAAATAAAACCTTATGACCTCACTTCGTTGTCTGTCTGGCAGTCTGCCCATCTATTTAGTCTGTCAAAACCCTTTTCCTCAGAAACGTGTATCATGTTGAAATTAATATATAAATACAAATACTAAGATCTATAATCACTTGAAGCCATAAAAAAATCATGTTTCTAAGTCAATGTAATAAAAAAATTGTCCAGTGGTACCAAGTGCGACTGCCGAAGTTCGTTCCCGGGACGGACAAAGTGTTATTGAGTTTTTCGGTAAGGAAATTGTGCCCGGTAGATGGCAATAGGCTCACTATCTATTACGTGGGACTTATTAACAGTGATGGTGAAATGTGGGTGTGAAACTGTGTATACCTCTGCCTACCCCTTCGGGAAACACAGGCATGATGCTATATTATGATAAGTTTTTTACATCTCACACAGATAATTTCATAAGTAAGTACAAATATAGATACGTAAATATTTTATTAGCTCCATTTCTCATCAATTAACCGGTTCATATTCATATTCATATATTTATTTGCATTCCATAATGTTACAAAAGATGTTGAAGAGGCTTAAAGCTAGGTACAAATTATGGACCCTGTTAGGGCACAGCAAAAAAAGGCATTACATAATCGATATTACACATGGATATAATAGAAATTTAAATTATAAATTAGTATTTAATAGATAGGAAAGAATTATTTATAAATTTTTAGTCTTTTTATAATTTAGAATAGTTAGGTATGTAATATGAAATTAAACTATATTTTTATCATCTAGGTACTCATTGACGCTATAATAACATTTGCGTAAAAGGAGTTTTTTTAACTTGTTTGTAAATATATCGCTGCTTCAATTCAAAAGTACCACAAATAAAAATAAAACAAAAATGATTTTATCGCAAAAATGCAATCGTAAGCCTTTATATTTTCATATTTGAAAAAGATACCCATTGATTTTGCATTCTAAGATACGAAACCCACGCAACCGTTATTTTTGAATTTTCGGTTTGAACGCGCGAATTATCATCTAAACCGCCATATTGTCAGTTGCGCGTCAACAAACGAGCTGACAGCACGTCTCTTTTGTACAAAAGTGCCACATCTCGAAAATTAATCTGTGTTATTCATTAATTTTATAAAGAAAACGACCACATTTAGGAATACTGCAGTTTTGAATAAAGGATTCACGTAAGTACGACATTATTTTTAAATCAAAAGACTCATATTTCAAAACTGATTGTTTTGCATAGAAAATATACCTAAATGAACTTTATTTTTTTAATTAAAATAAACTTATCAGACAATGTGTTCGTTTTGCATTTAATTTATTTAATATGAAATATGGTATTTAAAAATGGTTTGTTTTGAATATAAAAAAATACTTTATACTATTATAATTTCAAATTAAGAGAGCTTTATTCAGAAATACACTCCTTATGCTTTTATTTTAACAGAATTGTTTTAGTACAATGTATTAAACCTGACGTTAACTCAAAACAAATTATAAAATTGTAGGTATGTTTTTACGTATTGAATTACTTTTATTCCATAAGTACGTTGAACGACCGACCGGCGTTGGTCGGTTGTAGGTTTTTTACATTAAATAAATGAATTTTATTGTAGCATAATTTATTTTATTGTTTACTAGGAATTCTTTTTATGCTATATTATCAAGTTTAGTCATTTTAAAATTGCCAGGTTCCTTTATAACCATCATGTTAGCATGATTGTTCAAAAGCTTGTAGCTTAAGTATGTATTGGCCATTACATATTATTGATTGCTTTTTTACAGAATGAGTAGAAGAGTACATAGAATACTAAACATGGTGAGAGATAACAGTAAAAGTATTGGAGAAAATGTTCAAGACGTTGAAAAACATCCGCAAACTGACAATCCAATGTTAGAAGAACCAGATGTGCCTCTGAATGAGTCTTTGGATAGTAATTCTATACCTGACAGTCAGCACAGTGTCAGTTTGTCTCTACTTGACGATGAATGTTTAGAAAAGAGACCAAACGTAGTTGTTCCAGAAAGCAATTATGATAGCGACACTTCAGAGTCTAAGAGTTCGACCAGCTCTAGTTCAGATTTCTCTTCGGACGATAGCGTTAAAGACCCAGATTTTCTAATGAGGCAAGACTTAGCATTAAGTAATTCAGATTCGGATAATGATTGTATTCAAAATGTAAACCTCTTAACTAAAAGCAGACTACAACAATTATCTCCTCAACCTGGACCCTCTGGTTTACATAAAGAGAATAAAGAATCTGGCCGTAGTAATCTGTTAGCAGATATTTATTTGGATGATGTACTGATGAGACAGGAATCTGAAACTATTGATGCTCAACCAAATGACTTACAATCAGACAACGACAACATGCAGGTTCCCAGCGTTGGTATATCTAGTGTTGAAACAGCCTCTCCATATAATGTGGAAAACGAAAACATTGAAAGAAGAGGTCGCAAACGGAAAGCCAATCCAAACTCATGGCAGAAAAATATGTCGAAACTATTAAGAAACAGTGGCAAAGCATATACCTCGATGTCGAAAATGAAGAGAAACGTAGAAGAAAAGAAAATGGGGTCGGTTTGTTCTGATAAATGCAAGTTTCAGTGTTCTACAAAAATTACTTACAAGGATAGACTAATTATTTTTAACGAATATTGGAATACTGGTGATCTGGCAGCACAAAGACAATTTATTTATAATAATATGACTGAAATAGAACCAAAATATCCATATACTCGGGTAGGTAGTTCTCGCAAAAATCATAATAATGCCTACTACTTGCCTCTAGACAGCAACCGTACGAGAGTATGTAAAGTTTTTTTCATGAATACCCTTTCAATTTCCGATACAGTCATCAGAACTGTTGTAAAAAAATACCATTCTAACCCCAAAGTCATTCAATTCAAAGAACAAAGAGGAAAACATAACAATCATTATCAGCTTGAACCATCTCTAAAACACAGAGTAAGGGCCCATATCAATTCCATCCCACGAATTGATAGCCACTACTGTCGTAGTCAATCAAAACGCGAATACATTGAAGGTGGCCTTACCCTAGCGGCCTTACATCGCGATTATGTTGAAAAGTGCGTGTCGGAAAATAAACAGCACGTTTCTTATCAAATATATTATAATATTTTCATGAATGAATTCAATATCTCCTTTTGGCAGCCAAAAAAAGACCAATGCGAAGAATGCACTGCTTTCAAAAATTGCGAAGATAAGTCCACAATGGAAGAAAAACACGAAGAACACCTAAATGAGAAAGGTCTTGCAAGAGCCGAAAAGGAAAAGGATAAAGGAAATGTTAGTGATAATCTGATAGTAGCTGTATATGACTTACAGGCGGTAATGCCTTGCCCACGGGGCGAAATATCGAGTTTTTACTATATATCAAAAATAAATGTGCTTAATTTTACTGTTACTGAGCTAGGCTCTAAAAAGACTACTTGTTTTGTATGGCACGAAGGAGAAGGGGCTCGAGGAGTAAACGAAATTGGATCTTGTGTACTTATGTATTTAAAAGATTTGAATAACATAGCTACTGAGGAATTCGATGTGATATTTTATAGCGATAATTGCTGCGGCCAGCAGAAAAATAAGTTCATGGTATCAATGTACCAATATGCCACAAATACATTACCAAAACTAAGAAGTGTAACGCATAAGTTTTTAATTAAGGGTCACACACAAAACGAAGGCGATGCCGTTCATTCCACTATACAAAAAAATATAACTCGAGCTTTAAAATCATCGCCCATTTATGTACCTGATCAATATATTACCCTCATTAAAACTGCAAAAATGAAAGGCTCGCCTTACATAGTTAAAGAACTTGTCCATGATAGTTTTGTTGATTTAAAACCTTTGGCTTCCGGTAACTATACTACTAATGAAGACAGAGAGAAGGTTAAATGGTCTAATATAAAAGTACTAAAAATAGATAAATACGTGAAGAACAAGTTCCTATATAAGACTTCATATCAAGAGAATGAATTTAAATCAGTGTCCACACTTAATAAGGGCAGGCAGCAGAAAACGAATCAGTGTGAAAATATTAGTACACCAAAGAAACTTTATAACCAAAAACTAAATGTTACTCAAGCAAAAAAACAGGGTATTCTTAATCTTATTAATAAAAATATTATCCCCAAATATTATGAATCGTTTTTTGCAAATTTGTAAGGCTGATAATTTAGATTAAGAGAAACGCAGTGACCACTTACTTAACTTGGTCAAGTATCTTATATTACTTAATGATACGTATTAACAAAGTTTATATTAATAAAATACGGTTGTGATTTTGTGATCTCATGAGTGTTCCTAATTGCATTTTAAATACTATTATAGTTATAAGATTTTAAAAGTTATTGTTGATTTAAACCTAAGAGTATAATGTTATAGATGTTTTTTCAAAAGTTTTGAATGTTTTCTTTAAGTTTATAAAGTCTTTGTTTCAGTTTTAGTTTTGAAAAACTTTCCATTTAGCTTGGTCAATTTTCTTATTTTTCTTTTCATTGTTTAAACAGAACTTGAAAATAATTAGTGATTTTTTTAACAACAGTTTCGAAGATTTTTATTTGTTATTTTGAGGAAAACTTTGATTTGTTTTAAGTTTTAGACAGCATTTCAATTATTTTATTAAATTGCCAAGGCATTTTTTATAATGTTCCTTAAAAGTTTTAAAATAAAACATGATTAATGCAATTTTTTATTTATTTATGGTTGTTTTTTTCCATATTTAGTATATTTGAAACATATTTTTATATTCAAAAGTAACTTATCTGCTTATAACTCCTCTAGTATTTAGTTTATTATAAAACTACTTAAAACATTTGACGCGGTTTAAAAATACGCTTCTAACGAAGTATAATATGTATATATTTGATATGAAATAAGAAAGTATTAGGCAAAAAGTAGTTTCTTTTTTTTTAATTAGCTCTCCTGTAAAAAAGTCTTATTTTGATTTGTGATAGTTTTGAATTGAAGCAGCGATATGTATCTTTTTTTCATTTCTTAGTGTCTCAGGTAGTTTATTGTAAATTTTGATTGACATGACTAGTGAGAGATGCATGTATTTCTAATCGGGATGATGGTAGGTTTAGGCGTTTTTTCTGTCGAAGTGTGTATCTTGTCTGTATGTCTTCGCGTGTGCTGTAGAATTCTTTATGTGTGTGTGCAAATTTACAAATTTCCAATATGTATAGAGAGGGTAGAGTGAGAGTGTTTAATTTTATGAAATGTGGTTTGCAGCTGTCCCTCTGTTCTATGTTAACTATGATCCGAATTAACTTTTTTTGAGTTGTGAATAGTGCTGGTACGTCGGTGCTATTTCCCCACATTATTACACCGTAGTTCAGCCATGCATGCGCATAGGCGTAGTAGGTGGTTAGAGCGGTTTTTTTGGTCCGTAGTCTTTTTAACTTCCCGGTTACTACACACGTGCATTTTTCGGGATAGCCCGACTAGTTTCGAACTCGAATGGAGCCCTTAGTCATGAGCTGAGCCCGCGGCGATGGCGCGAGTCAAACTCATTATATTTCATTGATATGAATATGTCTCACGAAAGGTTTTATACAAAAATAGCTCCATTTCTGATTATAAAACTAACTTAACCCCTTCACTTGACTCAGAAATTGCCGCCATAGGACTATAAAAAGAACATGAACGATGTACCATGAAGATAGTTGTTTTTTAAAACATTGCCCTTTACTAATAACTGCTTACACCGTGTGCGATGAGCGTGAAGCGTCCATGAGAACCGCTAGGGGTGGACATTTTAATTATATCGATATTTTTTTTTTTTTTAATATTTTTTGTCTAACGTCTAGCAGGTCAATATTTTTTTTACCTACGGCGAAGCAAAATGGAGGGTTATGATTTCAGCCGGTTTTTATGTACGAGTATGATTATATTTTCCCGCCAACTTCTAAACTACTTGTCATAATTTGACAACGTCTTGATCGTCCGCTAGTTATTAGAAATAATACATAGACATACGTCTTTCAATAATCAATAATGTGTTTATCATCAACTGCCTCGTTGGCCTAGTGGTCCCAAGCGCGACTGTTGAGCATGAGGTCCTGAGTTCAATTCCCATATTACTGGGTTTTTCTATTGGGAAATTCTCGATAGCAGGAGTTTTAAATTGTGCCTACTAGATAGGCTCACTATCTATTATATGGCACTTAATAACATCAATGATGAAATGTGGGTGTACAAATATATATAGGTACTGTCTGCCTACCTGGGGAATATAGGCCTGATGTTATATATGATTATGTGTGTAATGTGTCTGCTTCGAGACAGGGAATTTGTTAAAATAAAATAAATGGAATCATTTAGAATAGTGCTAAAGCAATTTTAAGTGAGTATCATTAAAATATTCTTTGATGTCAAATGAAGATCTATGACAGCCATTTAGGGTAGTCAGAGGCCTGAAAGTCTGACAACCAGTCATACCACGAGATATCGTTTTACCCAGTTTCTGGGTTGTGGAGCTCAGATAGACAGTCTCTCCATGTAAAATACTGGTATTATGCTGCATCCGGTTTGACCGTAAGCCGACTCCAATGTTATTGGGAAAAGGCTAGGCAGATTGATTATCATTAAAATATTATTTCTATCCGTTTCTTGGATTCTTATAATAAAATATCTACTAAATAGCGACCTAGCATTGTTTTTTTTACTATGAATAAAAACTTGCTTCGAGAACTCTGATGGCACCATTCTTGAGAATGAAAACAAAGAAATTCATCTCGTTTAATGTTATCTTATAATTAAAAATACTAATAAATAACAATTAAAACCTTTTAATTAAACTTAAGTGGCAACATTTAGCACATTATTAGTTGGCTAATTAACCGTTAAAGATACTTTTTGTGAGACTTTAGCAATTTATCTGATATCTCTTGGTATTAAACGATGCGGTTCTTTTGAATTTACCGACTAGTTTTGTTTTTTTTTTTTTTGTCGAGCAGCAATTATTATTGACCTTTTGCGTCTGTAATGATGATATTAAAGAACACTATTATTTTTATTTTTTTACAGGGTATATACCCTGTACTTCGCGTCTATTTATTATTACATGTCTCTGGAAACAGTGTTTGTCTTTTAAACACTTGCTTCAGAGAGTACCAAATATATCGATATGAATAACGCTTGTATTCCCAGAAAGATTAAGCAGAAGTTATACATTTTTGTGGAAGAAAAATACTACTATATAGATGGCTTAGTGGTCAGAGCGCCTGGAGTATTTATCCGGGAGGCGAAAGTTCGAATCCTGTTCACGACCGGTATTTTTTCCACAAATATTTATAGAGTTATACGTTATACATGCGTTATACGCGTTATACGCTATACATGCGTTAATACTTTTCGAAGATTTATCTGTAAGATTAGGCAGAGTTATAAGTAATAATTTTACCACCGATGCCGTTATTAAATCTCGTGTAATAAATAGATCGTGAGCCATTTGCCATTAGCAGACCACTATTCTCAACTTCAGGCTGCTACTGAAAGTTTTCAACTAGAAATACTACAATGACACTGCCCGACCTCTACGTCGACTTCTGGATTGAACCAAGAACCTCGCACGCAGTAGTCGCGCTTATGGTCACAATACCAAATTAGGCAGCCACAATATCTACAGCTTGTTTATTTTTGGATTAGGAGTTTTTTAGTAAAGCTGTACGTACATACATTTTATAGGGGTTGCCTAACTTGTATTGGAGTCAATCGGAGCCCTTAAACTCATGCGAAATCGAAATCGAGTCCAACCTCTTAATTTATTACACTTTTCCCTTTTGATCCCAAAACACACGATGCGTTACTTTACGCATAATTAACAATTAACTTGAAATACCGTTTAACGTTTTACTCACTTTTATTTACCACCCATAGCTTCAATCAATAACAATTTACTATGACACTTTCACTTCATACTAATCAATTAAAAATCGATACAGAACGAATTGAAATTATCGATACCCGTCGAAAGAAAGTTGAGCGCATCACTACAAGTCTTATTAATATTCATGATGTGCAAAGTGAATGGAGTCTTCTTGATATTTATTCATTATTTAATGTTCAAATGCTTAGTTCCTATACATTCTGATGATAGATATGTGCGTGCTTCGTTGGTGTAGTGGTCCAAAGCGCGACTGCTGAGCACGAGGTCGTCGGTTCGATTCCTGGGCCGGTTATTATTATTGATATTATATCTCAATTGCAGCCCGGAGTATTGTATTGGTATCATGCCCATGGTAGATGGCAATAGGGTCACCAATTACATGGAAGACTTAATAATAGCTTTGGTGTAATGTGGGTTTACAACAGTATGCTAGTAAAATATTAAAAAATGGCAGGTTTTTTTTTTATTTTATTCCATCCTGTTGTATCTACTATCAAATTTTACTCGTATTCTCATTTTTACCACTATATAATTATTTTTTTGCCAAGGGCTGGTTATTTACATAGTCATTCAAATTTCTCTGTCAAACTATGCGCTCCATAGGCATTCAGAAGGCCAGAAAATGACAATACAGAAAATTCTATTCAAAATCATTACTAAATATACCAAACAGCATTAAACAGAAGCTTTCTTACACTTTCTAAAAGTTTCGATATAATTATCCATTTCGTGCGAAGTACCTACCCACCATTACTTCGGCTGATTGTGAATAGATTTAAAAGTTTTGTAGTTGGACAGAATCGTTAACGAGTTCGGTGAAATGAGACATGATTTATGGGAGTATCATCATGAGTATTTAATTTATCACACCGTGTATGTGTGAAAAGTTGTTAGTTAAATGAGTATACCTTAGCGGTAGTTATTTAAAAGCAATTTCTTTTAGAAAACAAATTGGTTTTCTTACAAAAATAATACTACACGATCTCGCCCGAGTTCTTTAAACTCTTTATCGGATACCACAAACTCACAGAAAACCGGCGTGAAACAACGCTTGCATTGTGTTTCACCGAGTGAGGGTACCGAAGGCCCAAACCCTTTAAAAGGACGGCAACGCACTTGCGATTCCTCTTGCCTCTGGGGTTGCGGGTGTTCACGGGCGGCGGTAA
This sequence comes from Xylocampa areola, assembly GCA_935421205.1. Lineage (NCBI taxonomy): Eukaryota > Metazoa > Arthropoda > Insecta > Lepidoptera > Noctuidae > Xylocampa > Xylocampa areola. The sequence goes on along the minus strand of OW285205.1, from coordinate 18,822,586 downwards.
TCGCTTACCATCAGGTGATCCGTCTGCACGGTTGTATCGCATTAAAACTAACGCAAAAAAAACTCATTTTATACAGTAGCTATAGATTTAACAATTATATTTCTTATTCAAAACTAATCTACACTAATATAATAATGTGGAAAGATAATTTTGTTTGTTATAGATTAACTCTGAAACTTCTGAACAGATTTTTATAATTCTTTCATCATTAGAAAGCTACTTTATCGGGAGTAACGGCTGTATTTTATTTCAGTAATAATAAGTAGTGCTATTCGTGCAAAGCTACGGCTGGTAATTAGATTTTAATATGTGCTTCACTTTAATAATTTCCCCTGAATTGAATATAGGTGCAAACCCAAATCTGCGTACCTATTCGCTATCTCGGCTGCCAACCGAATTGATAGACACTTTGTAGTACATTGCGTCGTATGTTACAGCTTGTCTATGATGAGCAACAATAGTAAAAACTTACGACGCAATGTACTACAAAGTGTCCATCAATTCGGTTGGCAACCGAGATAGCGAATAGGTACGCTGGTGTTACATTTTTGATGTGTGAAAATATCGCAATAGGTGGTGTCCGACTCCTGCGACATAATACCCACTGCCTTCTTCTAACTTTTACCGGGATCCCCGAATAGATTATGGTCCGTTGAAGATATCAACGGAACTTATCAGTTGTGCGGAGCGGCCACAGTTGGCCTGCATAGACATTCACGAGAGGCACGCTCGCCGAAACACGCCGTGGTGTTGCGACGGGCCTGGCGCTGGTCGGGCGACGAACTACCCAACTCGGTTCGGACTCGGACACAGCTCAGTCAAGTAAAAATCATGTCTCTAGTGGTCCCAAGCGCGACTGGTGAGCATGAGGTCTCGGGTTCCATTCCCGGGTCGGGCAAAGTGTTATTTGAGATTTTCTGTTACGAAATTCTCAGTAGCAGCCCGGAGTTTGGAATTGTGCCCGATAGATGGCAATAAGCTCACCACCTATTACATGGGACTTAATAACAGCATTGGTGAAATGTAGGTGTACAACTGTGTACACCTCTGCCTACCACTTCGGGGAAAACAGGGGTGATGGTATGTTATGTTTTACTTACTTTTTTGTTATGTTAAAATGTCAAAATCACGATATTCAATGTAACATTGGTGAGAAATCACAGAAGATAGAGCAACGCGGAGGTCGTTTATTTTAGAGGTCAAAGAGTTTCGGGGCAGTAAGCCAGATTGTTACAGATATATCTTCGAAACATTTTAACGGATGCATAGTGACCTCTAAAGTTTAAAATTTTTGTGTAAAGAAAAATACGGTCGTGAGCAGGATTTAAACCTGCAACCCACGAATAAAATAACAATCAACACTCTATCAACAGAGAGGTTACTTGCTTCTTTTTATTTCTTTTTACTACCGGATCCCCGCCGAAGTAGGAAGCGTGGTAGTAAAAAAAAAAATACTTAAAAATCATTTTTTGGCTGGATACCCTAAATATTTCGGCTAAATAAATTGCCTAAGTTACTCCTTATACTGTCAGCTACCTGCCCGTAAAATCTTATCAGAATCGGTTGAGCCGTTTCAAAGATTACCCGGAACAAACAGACAGACAGACAACATTTTGAAAAACTGATGTTGAGGTATACGTTTTGTGCAATTAAGTGAATGACCTTAAAAAAAAACTATTATCTGGACATTACAAACAGACACTTCAATTTTATTTATTTGTATTGATAATGATGATAAGCAGTTTCAAGCTTGTTGAAAACCAATACGAGTATCATTAAAAAAACCATAGATACATATAATAGTTGCAAACGGCAGGTGGTATAAAAATACCGCGACATTGACCATAAAGTAGAGTTATCTACATCAGCCATTTCCTTTGCCCCAGCAGCTGTGCCAATGTTGCCATGATAAAATATTATTAATATTCTCTCGGATACTTTATATTTAAATGCTAATATTATAAAGTTATGTTTTGTTTGTCTGTTAGATGTGTGTTTATGTGGTATTTTTTATTTATTTTTATTTAGTCTGCCTCATCGTTTTTGTGGTCCCAAGGGCGATTGCTGAGCATGAGGTCTCGGATTCCCAGGCCGGGCAATGATATTAAGTTTTTCTGTTAGGAAATTTTATGTAGCAACTCAGTTTTGTTTTTGGCTTCTGCACATAACATATCTTTTCTTAATCGCCAGAAATATTCACTCAATTTGCAAAACCGATGTCTTATTTTTATTTAGGTCTTTGTCTCTTAGGCTCTCTCATTTGAGAAACTTGAAAATGTAAAACAGTCATTATAATAAAACAACTTTTAACCGGATTAATCGCGTGTATTATATTGGTTCTTCTTATTCTTATCGTGTGGTTGATGAACAACCTAGTGTCAGAGTTTAAACCACCCGTAGGTCTCTGACATGGCTTTACAAACCATCGAGAACATCTCGCAGGAGTGCTGGTTTCCTCACGATGTTTTCCTTCACCGTTTTAAGCAAGTGATAATTATCAATTAATGTTCACCGGTTACTACTCACGTGCATTTTTCGGGATTGCCCGACTAGTTTCGAACTCGAACGGAGCCCTTAGTCATGAGCTGAACCCGCGGCGATGTCGCGAGTCAAACTGGAGCTGCATCGCGCCGCGTAGCGTTTTGCACGCGCCGATGATGTACTCGGTGTCGGAAGTACTCGTGTGTTTCCGCCACTCGTCGTGTCCGAGATATTGTCTTTACTATTCATGCCGGTGCATACTGCGCTGACTGTGTCACACTCCAGGCTTAACTCACTTTCATATGACGTGGACTTCAGAGCTGGTTTCCAAGCAGGGGGCAACGTCCAACCACTGTCTCTGTTGAAGTTCGGGCGACGGCTTATTTCGATAGCTTCTCGTACTTTTCGCGGTACGAAGTATTTCTCCCTCGCTAGTACGGATGCTTTATCGAAACGTATAAAATGAGCCGCGCCCGTGCTGCAAGCGTGTTCTGCAACTGCTGACTTGTTGGTGTCCATACTCTTCATACTACGTATGTGTTCATTCAGCCTGGTTGCGATATTGCGACGAGTTTCTCCGATGTAACTCAAGCCACAGTCGCACGGTATTATGTAAACGCCGGGGACGCCTAATGGATCTTTGTCTTTCGGTGAACGTAGCAGTTGTCGTAGCTGTCCGGGTGGGCGGTAGACCGTCTTAATACTATATTTACGTCTGAGTATATGGCCTATCTTGTCCGTAACTCCTCGAACGAACGGTAAAAATGCTGGAGTACGTTCCGCGCCCGCCCGTCGTCCACGACCCCTGTCCACCGTATTCAAACTACGGATACACCGACGCCACTGATACCCGTTGCGCTCCAGTACCTCTTGTAAATGACAAAGTTCTGCGTCCACGTACTGAGGATCGCATAAACTGAACGCCCGGTCTATCAGAGTTCTGGGTACGGAAAATAGGTGTGAAGGATGGTGATGAGAGTCTGCTCGTAGGTACCGGTCAGTATGTGTCGGTTTCCTGAAGACAGTATGGGACACATGACCGCTAGGTCCACGGATCACGAGAACATCCAAGAATGGCAGACACCCATTATTTTCTTCTTCTACTGTGACAGCTATTTTCCTGTGTATACCGTTTAGGTGCCTAGTAAATTCCACCAGCGTGTCACGTTCGACAATAGCAAATATATCGTCCACGTATCGCCACCAGTATCTAGGTCTTGTTTTAGCGGACTCCAAGGCCTGGTTTTCAAACCACTCCATAAATATATTGGCTACTACCGGCGCTATCGGTGAGCCCATTGCCACTCCATCTGTTTGCAGGTAGAACTCGCTCTTCCACAGAAAATAGCCACTTTTCAAGCAGTAATGTATGCACTCAATGTATTCAGTAGGTAAATTACCACTCAGTTGCGTTGAAATAATATTTATGACCTCATCCACTGGTACATTGGTAAATAGTGAGGTGATATCAAAGCTGACCATTAACTCTGTGTCCTTTAGCTGCACGTCAGATAATAAAGTGACAAAGTGTCTTGAGTCCTTCATGAAGCTGCTTGTTTTCCCAGTATATGGTTGTAGTGTAGTAGCCATATGACGCGACAGTTTGTATGTAGGTGCATCTATCTGGCTTACTATGGGTCTCAGGGGCCAGTCCGGCTTGTGAATTTTTGGCAAACCATATATCTTGGGTGGTGTAGGGTTATGTGGTCGTAGTCTTGACAGCAGTTCTTTGTTACCCAGGTCTTGTAACAATTTGATGACCTTGGTGGTCACCCTGGCGGTCGGGTTGTAGGCAACCTTCTTGTAAACAACCGTGTCGCTCACCAGTTCCGTGATTTTCTCATTATACGCTTCGGTATCGACGACAACAGTTGCGTTACCTTTATCTGCTGGCAACACTAGCACGTCTGGATTATTACGCAAATTCCGCAGGGCCACGATTTCACGGTGGCTCATGTTACTTTTTGGTGGTGATGATTTACGTAATAGCGATGACACATCTTGTCGCAGGCACTCTGCATCCCCGTGAGGAATCCTATTACGCACAATCGTGTTCTCAATATTGGTAATGATGTCCTCGACTGGTATTTTTCGAGGAGCAGGTGCAAAATTGAGTCCACGAGACAGGGCCATTTTGGTTTCCTCAGGTAATGGTTTCGACGATAAATTGACGACCGTTACTAAATTGTCATTGCTATTAATATTAGCATCGTTGTGAGTACGTGACTGATTGCTCACACTTTTAATTAGGTTCGTCAATTTATTATTTTGCCTTTTACCGACATTTAATTCGATGCTCATAGTTCGACTATGTGTCATCGCATCCAGCACATTCCACATTTCCGCATCCAATAACCGCGATAACTGCAAATGTAATTCATACATACACATATTTGCATATATAAATTTACGGCGGTAGTCGCATATCACACGGCACAATAATTTTTCACTCGCGACCCGAAAGAAAGTATCGTAATCTCGAACGCATTTTATGGGTTTGATTTGGGCAAATTTCGGCACTACACCATTATCCCGGCACTGCACTAGGAATTCTAACCCGCACTCAAGTTTCTTACGTTTAATTCTTGTTCGCGTAAACTCCTTCACTTTGTTTAGCACTGCCGCACCGTAGCGGTTTACTATTTTTGTATAAAAACTTTCGTGAGACATATTCATATCAATTAATGTTCACCGGTTACTACTCACGTGCATTTTTCGGGATTGCCCGACTAGTTTCGAACTCGAACGGAGCCCTTAGTCATGAGCTGAACCCGCGGCGATGTCGCGAGTCAAACTGGAGCTGCATCGCGCCGCGTAGCGTTTTGCACGCGCCGATGATGTACTCGGTGTCGGAAGTACTCGTGTGTTTCCGCCACTCGTCGTGTCCGAGATATTGTCTTTACTATTCATGCCGGTGCATACTGCGCTGACTGTGTCACACTCCAGGCTTAACTCACTTTCATATGACGTGGACTTCAGAGCTGGTTTCCAAGCAGGGGGCAACGTCCAACCACTGTCTCTGTTGAAGTTCGGGCGACGGCTTATTTCGATAGCTTCTCGTACTTTTCGCGGTACGAAGTATTTCTCCCTCGCTAGTACGGATGCTTTATCGAAACGTATAAAATGAGCCGCGCCCGTGCTGCAAGCGTGTTCTGCAACTGCTGACTTGTTGGTGTCCATACTCTTCATACTACGTATGTGTTCATTCAGCCTGGTTGCGATATTGCGACGAGTTTCTCCGATGTAACTCAAGCCACAGTCGCACGGTATTATGTAAACGCCGGGGACGCCTAATGGATCTTTGTCTTTCGGTGAACGTAGCAGTTGTCGTAGCTGTCCGGGTGGGCGGTAGACCGTCTTAATACTATATTTACGTCTGAGTATATGGCCTATCTTGTCCGTAACTCCTCGAACGAACGGTAAAAATGCTGGAGTACGTTCCGCGCCCGCCCGTCGTCCACGACCCCTGTCCACCGTATTCAAACTACGGATACACCGACGCCACTGATACCCGTTGCGCTCCAGTACCTCTTGTAAATGACAAAGTTCTGCGTCCACGTACTGAGGATCGCATAAACTGAACGCCCGGTCTATCAGAGTTCTGGGTACGGAAAATAGGTGTGAAGGATGGTGATGAGAGTCTGCTCGTAGGTACCGGTCAGTATGTGTCGGTTTCCTGAAGACAGTATGGGACACATGACCGCTAGGTCCACGGATCACGAGAACATCCAAGAATGGCAGACACCCATTATTTTCTTCTTCTACTGTGACAGCTATTTTCCTGTGTATACCGTTTAGGTGCCTAGTAAATTCCACCAGCGTGTCACGTTCGACAATAGCAAATATATCGTCCACGTATCGCCACCAGTATCTAGGTCTTGTTTTAGCGGACTCCAAGGCCTGGTTTTCAAACCACTCCATAAATATATTGGCTACTACCGGCGCTATCGGTGAGCCCATTGCCACTCCATCTGTTTGCAGGTAGAACTCGCTCTTCCACAGAAAATAGCCACTTTTCAAGCAGTAATGTATGCACTCAATGTATTCAGTAGGTAAATTACCACTCAGTTGCGTTGAAATAATATTTATGACCTCATCCACTGGTACATTGGTAAATAGTGAGGTGATATCAAAGCTGACCATTAACTCTGTGTCCTTTAGCTGCACGTCAGATAATAAAGTGACAAAGTGTCTTGAGTCCTTCATGAAGCTGCTTGTTTTCCCAGTATATGGTTGTAGTGTAGTAGCCATATGACGCGACAGTTTGTATGTAGGTGCATCTATCTGGCTTACTATGGGTCTCAGGGGCCAGTCCGGCTTGTGAATTTTTGGCAAACCATATATCTTGGGTGGTGTAGGGTTATGTGGTCGTAGTCTTGACAGCAGTTCTTTGTTACCCAGGTCTTGTAACAATTTGATGACCTTGGTGGTCACCCTGGCGGTCGGGTTGTAGGCAACCTTCTTGTAAACAACCGTGTCGCTCACCAGTTCCGTGATTTTCTCATTATACGCTTCGGTATCGACGACAACAGTTGCGTTACCTTTATCTGCTGGCAACACTAGCACGTCTGGATTATTACGCAAATTCCGCAGGGCCACGATTTCACGGTGGCTCATGTTACTTTTTGGTGGTGATGATTTACGTAATAGCGATGACACATCTTGTCGCAGGCACTCTGCATCCCCGTGAGGAATCCTATTACGCACAATCGTGTTCTCAATATTGGTAATGATGTCCTCGACTGGTATTTTTCGAGGAGCAGGTGCAAAATTGAGTCCACGAGACAGGGCCATTTTGGTTTCCTCAGGTAATGGTTTCGACGATAAATTGACGACCGTTACTAAATTGTCATTGCTATTAATATTAGCATCGTTGTGAGTACGTGACTGATTGCTCACACTTTTAATTAGGTTCGTCAATTTATTATTTTGCCTTTTACCGACATTTAATTCGATGCTCATAGTTCGACTATGTGTCATCGCATCCAGCACATTCCACATTTCCGCATCCAATAACCGCGATAACTGCAAATGTAATTCATACATACACATATTTGCATATATAAATTTACGGCGGTAGTCGCATATCACACGGCACAATAATTTTTCACTCGCGACCCGAAAGAAAGTATCGTAATCTCGAACGCATTTTATGGGTTTGATTTGGGCAAATTTCGGCACTACACCATTATCCCGGCACTGCACTAGGAATTCTAACCCGCACTCAAGTTTCTTACGTTTAATTCTTGTTCGCGTAAACTCCTTCACTTTGTTTAGCACTGCCGCACCGTAGCGGTTTACTATTTTTGTATAAAAACTTTCGTGAGACATATTCATATCAATTAATGTTCACCGGTTACTACTCACGTGCATTTTTCGGGATTGCCCGACTAGTTTCGAACTCGAACGGAGCCCTTAGTCATGAGCTGAACCCGCGGCGATGTCGCGAGTCAAACTGGAGCTGCATCGCGCCGCGTAGCGTTTTGCACGCGCCGATGATGTACTCGGTGTCGGAAAGTAGTACTTCCGTAGTACTTTTATCGTCGAAACCATTACCTGAGGAAACCAAAATGGCCCTGTCTCGTGGACTCAATTTTGCACCTGCTCCTCGAAAAATACCAGTCGAGGACATCATTACCAATATTGAGAACACGATTGTGCGTAATAGGATTCCTCACGGGGATGCAGAGTGCCTGCGACAAGATGTGTCATCGCTATTACGTAAATCATCACCACCAAAAAGTAACATGAGCCACCGTGAAATCGTGGCCCTGCGGAATTTGCGTAATAATCCAGACGTGCTAGTGTTGCCAGCAGATAAAGGTAACGCAACTGTTGTCGTCGATACCGAAGCGTATAATGAGAAAATCACGGAACTGGTGAGCGACACGGTTGTTTACAAGAAGGTTGCCTACAACCCGACCGCCAGGGTGACCACCAAGGTCATCAAATTGTTACAAGACCTGGGTAACAAAGAACTGCTGTCAAGACTACGACCACATAACCCTACACCACCCAAGATATATGGTTTGCCAAAAATTCACAAGCCGGACTGGCCCCTGAGACCCATAGTAAGCCAGATAGATGCACCTACATACAAACTGTCGCGTCATATGGCTACTACACTACAACCATATACTGGGAAAACAAGCAGCTTCATGAAGGACTCAAGACACTTTGTCACTTTATTATCTGACGTGCAGCTAAAGGACACAGAGTTAATGGTCAGCTTTGATATCACCTCACTATTTACCAATGTACCAGTGGATGAGGTCATAAATATTATTTCAACGCAACTGAGTGGTAATTTACCTACTGGATACATTGAGTGCATACATTACTGCTTGAAAAGTGGCTATTTTCTGTGGAAGAGCGAGTTCTACCTGCAAACAGATGGAGTGGCAATGGGCTCACCGATAGCGCCGGTAGTAGCCAATATATTTATGGAGTGGTTTGAAAACCAGGCCTTGGAGTCCGCTAAAACAAGACCTAGATACTGGTGGCGATACGTGGACGATATATTTGCTATTGTCGAACGTGACACGCTGGTGGAATTTACTAGGCACCTAAACGGTATACACAGGAAAATAGCTGTCACAGTAGAAGAAGAAAATAATGGGTGTCTGCCATTCTTGGATGTTCTCGTGATCCGTGGACCTAGCGGTCATGTGTCCCATACTGTCTTCAGGAAACCGACACATACTGACCGGTACCTACGAGCAGACTCTCATCACCATCCTTCACACCTATTTTCCGTACCCAGAACTCTGATAGACCGGGCGTTCAGTTTATGCGATCCTCAGTACGTGGACGCAGAACTTTGTCATTTACAAGAGGTACTGGAGCGCAACGGGTATCAGTGGCGTCGGTGTATCCGTAGTTTGAATACGGTGGACAGGGGTCGTGGACGACGGGCGGGCGCGGAACGTACTCCAGCATTTTTACCGTTCGTTCGAGGAGTTACGGACAAGATAGGCCATATACTCAGACGTAAATATAGTATTAAGACGGTCTACCGCCCACCCGGACAGCTACGACAACTGCTACGTTCACCGAAAGACAAAGATCCATTAGGCGTCCCCGGCGTTTACATAATACCGTGCGACTGTGGCTTGAGTTACATCGGAGAAACTCGTCGCAATATCGCAACCAGGCTGAATGAACACATACGTAGTATGAAGAGTATGGACACCAACAAGTCAGCAGTTGCAGAACACGCTTGCAGCACGGGCGCGGCTCATTTTATACGTTTCGATAAAGCATCCGTACTAGCGAGGGAGAAATACTTCGTACCGCGAAAAGTACGAGAAGCTATCGAAATAAGCCGTCGCCCGAACTTCAACAGAGACAGTGGTTGGACGTTGCCCCCTGCTTGGAAACCAGCTCTGAAGTCCACGTCATATGAAAGTGAGTTAAGCCTGGAGTGTGACACAGTCAGCGCAGTATGCACCGGCATGAATAGTAAAGACAATATCTCGGACACGACGAGTGGCGGAAACACACGAGTACTTCCGACACCGAGTACATCATCGGCGCGTGCAAAACGCTACGCGGCGCGATGCAGCTCCAGTTTGACTCGCGACATCGCCGCGGGTTCAGCTCATGACTAAGGGCTCCGTTCGAGTTCGAAACTAGTCGGGCAATCCCGAAAAATGCACGTGAGTAGTAACCGGTGAACATTAATTGATATGAATATGTCTCACGAAAGTTTTTATACAAAAATAGTAAACCGCTACGGTGCGGCAGTGCTAAACAAAGTGAAGGAGTTTACGCGAACAAGAATTAAACGTAAGAAACTTGAGTGCGGGTTAGAATTCCTAGTGCAGTGCCGGGATAATGGTGTAGTGCCGAAATTTGCCCAAATCAAACCCATAAAATGCGTTCGAGATTACGATACTTTCTTTCGGGTCGCGAGTGAAAAATTATTGTGCCGTGTGATATGCGACTACCGCCGTAAATTTATATATGCAAATATGTGTATGTATGAATTACATTTGCAGTTATCGCGGTTATTGGATGCGGAAATGTGGAATGTGCTGGATGCGATGACACATAGTCGAACTATGAGCATCGAATTAAATGTCGGTAAAAGGCAAAATAATAAATTGACGAACCTAATTAAAAGTGTGAGCAATCAGTCACGTACTCACAACGATGCTAATATTAATAGCAATGACAATTTAGTAACGGTCGTCAATTTATCGTCGAAACCATTACCTGAGGAAACCAAAATGGCCCTGTCTCGTGGACTCAATTTTGCACCTGCTCCTCGAAAAATACCAGTCGAGGACATCATTACCAATATTGAGAACACGATTGTGCGTAATAGGATTCCTCACGGGGATGCAGAGTGCCTGCGACAAGATGTGTCATCGCTATTACGTAAATCATCACCACCAAAAAGTAACATGAGCCACCGTGAAATCGTGGCCCTGCGGAATTTGCGTAATAATCCAGACGTGCTAGTGTTGCCAGCAGATAAAGGTAACGCAACTGTTGTCGTCGATACCGAAGCGTATAATGAGAAAATCACGGAACTGGTGAGCGACACGGTTGTTTACAAGAAGGTTGCCTACAACCCGACCGCCAGGGTGACCACCAAGGTCATCAAATTGTTACAAGACCTGGGTAACAAAGAACTGCTGTCAAGACTACGACCACATAACCCTACACCACCCAAGATATATGGTTTGCCAAAAATTCACAAGCCGGACTGGCCCCTGAGACCCATAGTAAGCCAGATAGATGCACCTACATACAAACTGTCGCGTCATTTATGGCTACTACACTACAACCATATACTGGGAAAACAAGCAGCTTCATGAAGGACTCAAGACACTTTGTCACTTTATTATCTGACGTGCAGCTAAAGGACACAGAGTTAATGGTCAGCTTTGATATCACCTCACTATTTACCAATGTACCAGTGGATGAGGTCATAAATATTATTTCAACGCAACTGAGTGGTAATTTACCTACTGGATACATTGAGTGCATACATTACTGCTTGAAAAGTGGCTATTTTCTGTGGAAGAGCGAGTTCTACCTGCAAACAGATGGAGTGGCAATGGGCTCACCGATAGCGCCGGTAGTAGCCAATATATTTATGGAGTGGTTTGAAAACCAGGCCTTGGAGTCCGCTAAAACAAGACCTAGATACTGGTGGCGATACGTGGACGATATATTTGCTATTGTCGAACGTGACACGCTGGTGGAATTTACTAGGCACCTAAACGGTATACACAGGAAAATAGCTGTCACAGTAGAAGAAGAAAATAATGGGTGTCTGCCATTCTTGGATGTTCTCGTGATCCGTGGACCTAGCGGTCATGTGTCCCATACTGTCTTCAGGAAACCGACACATACTGACCGGTACCTACGAGCAGACTCTCATCACCATCCTTCACACCTATTTTCCGTACCCAGAACTCTGATAGACCGGGCGTTCAGTTTATGCGATCCTCAGTACGTGGACGCAGAACTTTGTCATTTACAAGAGGTACTGGAGCGCAACGGGTATCAGTGGCGTCGGTGTATCCGTAGTTTGAATACGGTGGACAGGGGTCGTGGACGACGGGCGGGCGCGGAACGTACTCCAGCATTTTTACCGTTCGTTCGAGGAGTTACGGACAAGATAGGCCATATACTCAGACGTAAATATAGTATTAAGACGGTCTACCGCCCACCCGGACAGCTACGACAACTGCTACGTTCACCGAAAGACAAAGATCCATTAGGCGTCCCCGGCGTTTACATAATACCGTGCGACTGTGGCTTGAGTTACATCGGAGAAACTCGTCGCAATATCGCAACCAGGCTGAATGAACACATACGTAGTATGAAGAGTATGGACACCAACAAGTCAGCAGTTGCAGAACACGCTTGCAGCACGGGCGCGGCTCATTTTATACGTTTCGATAAAGCATCCGTACTAGCGAGGGAGAAATACTTCGTACCGCGAAAAGTACGAGAAGCTATCGAAATAAGCCGTCGCCCGAACTTCAACAGAGACAGTGGTTGGACGTTGCCCCCTGCTTGGAAACCAGCTCTGAAGTCCACGTCATATGAAAGTGAGTTAAGCCTGGAGTGTGACACAGTCAGCGCAGTATGCACCGGCATGAATAGTAAAGACAATATCTCGGACACGACGAGTGGCGGAAACACACGAGTACTTCCGACACCGAGTACATCATCGGCGCGTGCAAAACGCTACGCGGCGCGATGCAGCTCCAGTTTGACTCGCGACATCGCCGCGGGTTCAGCTCATGACTAAGGGCTCCGTTCGAGTTCGAAACTAGTCGGGCAATCCCGAAAAATGCACGTGAGTAGTAACCGGTGAACATTAATTGATATGAATATGTCTCACGAAAGTTTTTATACAAAAAAAGTGATAATTAATTTATAATACGCAAATGACTTCGAAAAGACTGTAGTGCGTGCCTTGGATTCGAACATGCAACCTTTGACTTGTCAGTTCAACAGTCGTACTACTAGGCTATCACTGCTATTGCCTTAAGTACATATACACTAGCTAGCTATCCCCCACAAGGTAGGGGCCTACCTAGGCCCTACATTAGGTATACTAAAATAAATAAAAAAAGGTTAAATGCAACGAATTCCAGCATAATACTTACTGTATCCTGCCTTTAGAGTTTTATATCTATGTGTAGTTACAACACAACTTAATGATGTATGTAGGTGGCTTCCGGCGATGAATTCAATGCGAGTTGTCTCTGTGTTAGTGAGACCAGACCGGGTTGTAGATTTGGTTTAAGAAAGACTTTATTTCTCATAAAGAATTGCATACATAATTCACTTACTGAGAAACAATATTTGACACTAAAACTAATATTTCGAGCGCACAAAATGCGTACGTAAATAAAAAACAAAATAAAATAACAAAAATGTGGGTAAACAAATAATATAAACGTTACGAAATTTGATCGTACGTTAACCAAGCCGAACATGGATGCACGAAATCATTTTTACTAGATGTGGCATTGATGGCATAGTCTGTTCATCAACAACTTTTTTATAATATTATGATTTTATTATTATAAGAATATTTTATTTTTCGTATATACGTGGTTTATAAAACATTTTATGTATTGAATTCATTTGTTGTCGTTTAATTTAAGTAAACACAAAATGTATATTTAAGTTTGTTATTTACTTAATCTATATATTGTGTGTATGTTATTTATATGTTATTGTATAAATATACATTGCAGTTTTTATTTATTTATTTATTTGTATGTTTTAATCGTGTGATTTTTGAGTAGCCTTTTGAACCGGGCATAACTTTTTTTTTCTTTTATTACTGATGGTAACTTATTGTAAATTTTAACACCCTCAAATTCCAAATTTCTTTTTCCATAGTTAGATCTATGGGGACGGGTCACTGTAGATATCAATGTTATTGTGCACAGACATGATTAGGGTACCTCTGGCACAGCCATGAAGTTGGATTTAAGTGGAGAAAGCTATACGAATTGCTACTTGAAACAAAAAAAATAAATGATCTTGAATATTTCCTATATCTTTTTAGATAGGATATTTTGAAATCGGCAGTAAATTTTCAGTAAAATGTGTTTGGAAAGAGGCAGAATGCTTCCAATTCTAACGGAGACATTTAAAAAAAAAAGATAATTAAAAGTGATTTATGAGCATTATTATTAGGCATGGCCTATTAACTATAGTTTAGGAGATAATTGAAAATTAAAATAATTTAACACACACTCGGGGTTCTGACTATAATACCTAGTAGTAGCCCCAAAAGAGCCGTGTGACACATAGCCCTGGCCGTCCGAGGAGAACCGAGCATTGCCTAGAAGAGACGAACTGTGAATTATTTTTTATTAGTTACTTAGTATATATTTTTTATTAGTTAGTTAGGTCATTAAAATGTAATTATACGTTATTGTGTGTAAAACGGTTTTACACGACCGCCCAATAAAGAAGTGATATGTTTTTAGGTTTCATGTGTAAAAGTATGTATGTTTGTGAGTTTCTTTATTTATTTATTTATTTATTTATTATTTATGTACACACAATAATTTTAAATATACAGTCATAAAGCTACTTAGTACAAAGGTACTGCTTATTTCAAAAGAAATTTCTACCAGCAGACCTGCAAAAGGATAAATGTTTCAAAAATCCCAGTAGACCCAGTGTGTAGGAAGAGGAAACTAGAGCTAATAGTTACAAAAAATATTGTAAACAATAGAATAAACTAATATATATAACTAAACTAATACAATAAATACATATATAACTATATACTAAAATAAACTAATATACTAAAATACCAGTTAAGCAGAGAGGTAGTGCTCTTTAACTTGTTTTTTAAATAAGGAGATAGACTGCAAGTTTCTTATGTTAGCCGGAAGCGAGTTCCACAATCTTACCGCATGGACAGTGAAAGAATAAGAAAAAAAGTCGGATTTATGGGGTTGGAATTTAAGGAGGGATCTGAGGTGAGACCTGCAGGGAGCATCAGAGGGGCGTGCATAAGAAAATCGCTCACGCAGGTAGGAGGGATATAACGGATTGTGGAGGATGTTAAAAAGGAGACATAAAATCCGAGTGTTCCTGCGAAGACGGATAGGGAGCCACTTGAGTTCTTTGCGAAAGTGAGAAACGTGATCATACTTGCGTAAGCCAAAAACGAAGCGAATACATAGGTTTTGCAAGCGCTCAAGTTTGTTAAGGAGCTCCTCGGTGGCATCCAAATAGCAGGCATCAGCATAGTCAATGATAGGCTGAATGAGCGATTGGGCAAGGCAGATCTTAGTTTTTAAGGGCAGTAGATTTTGAAGGCAATCCCGAATTTTCGATATTAAGAGATTCTCCGGGATCCCGGAAAATATATAAATCTCAGCTTAATTTCAAACAACACCATTATTTCCAGCATCATTCTAAAACCCTCTTTAATTTATCTAAACTAGAGATTAAATAATAAGTAATTAATCTTGACGGTTGCTACGACTTTGAGCCGTTTGGGGTCGAAACGCTCGGGTCATGGGGTCCCAGTGCACGCCAGCTTTTCAAAGAAATTTCTGGCAGATTGGTCGACACTTCGCGTGACCAGAGGGCTGGCCTGTTTCTTGGTCAGAGAATTAGCATTGCCATTCAACGTGGCAATGCTGCCAGTCTTCTGGGCACATTACTGGATGACAGCGATGCGGAGGAATACTTCGACGCCTAAGCAACGCTTGGTTTTACGTTATATATTTTACTTTTATTATCATTTTCTTGTACATAGTTAAGTAGTCGTTAAGTATCTAATTCTAAAACTAGATCAAATAGCTCATTGACCATACCGATTTGTCGTGTGACTCCGTCTGATTGCAAATCACCGTGGGACGCAATTGCAATGTCACTCGTTAACATAGATCGACAAATGATGTTCAACCAATCGTTAGCATAGTAGATTAGTAGCATGATCTGAATGACATGTATATTGTGGCTTTTTTTTCAGAGTAGATGATTTTAATGGCATGCATAAGTTAGCTATTACGATTGAAGTATGATCTATAGCAACCTCATTTGACTTATTGCATTTCTTGGTATAAATAAAAACCTCGTTGCTTTTGTGGTCCTAAGTGCGACTGCTGAACATGAGGTCTCGGGTTCGATTCCCGGGTCGGGCAGTGTTATTGTGTTTTTTTTAAACAGTGGCAGTGTTACTTCTTGTTACAGTTTTTTTTTTCCGGGTCGTTAATCCTCATGTATGTCCTCCATTTTGGGGAAGGCGGAGGGGTCTGTCAGACCCTTAGGCGCTTTGCAGATGCAGCAACTATTGCAGTAACTGGCAACTAGCTGTTTAATAATGTAGATACACGTCTACTATATCCGAAAACACATTATTTCAGCAATAAACTAAGTTTTAACGTAAATTATTGCATTTTAATCTATATATTTTGATTTAACCGCGAAAACACTGATGGCACTGGTGCCATGGCGCCGTTTTGACGTCATACCTCAGCATATTTGACATAAGTTGAAGCCATATTGTATGGCGACGATTGATATTTGACTGAGGCGTGAAGTCATTCGCTGTGATTGACGTTTCAGTTAACATGGCCGATTGCAGCATTTTATACTTTTATTTTATTGAAAATCTTATTGTTGTTTTTAATAAACCTAGGTAATTTTTTAGAATCTTTGGTGCCTATATTTACCTCTAAAACCATTTATTCTTTGGTTCTTTAATAATGTCATCATGCCTATTGCGAGTTCCGATGATCGACAACAGTTTTCTGTTCCTGCAATCGATGACTTTTCTAATTGCCGCAACTAGCAGCAGTCGAATTTGTATCGGTTGTGTAAACGCCCATCCTTCCAGTTAATGGGGTTTTTTTTTTATTATTATTATTTGTTTAGAGACATTTATCCCTAAGGATATAAGAGCCCCAACGTAACCTAAACTAAATAAAACAAAAAAAATATACATAACAAATTAATATTAATGCAAGATCATATTCTTGATTATAAACTTCGCAGCATCAGATGTCGGTTCAGATAACAGATAAGTTAATGGGGTTATTAATTTAATCTACCATGCCACAACCAAAAAATCGTTATTCAATTGGTTCCCCCTATTGCCAGTAAGTCCCAAGCCTCTCCAACTTTATGTATCCTCAACAATTCCTTCCCAGTAATACCATTAATCAAATAAACAATTAACATTTTCGAAATATTTACAAGCATACTCTCCTTCCACATAGTCCCGTTACTAACATGATAATCGACTCGGGGTGAAGTTGGAGCGTAGCTATTAGTCTGCTGTCCTTTTTTCAAGATTTGTATTAACTGATGCATGTATGCTATAGTGGGAATATATTGTGAAGGGTTCAGAATTTACCCATAATTTGGTTCAAGAAGCGTCCATTTTTTTCCAAGGATTTGGCACAATTATATTATTGAAGACCGACATTTCGCCAATACTGCTATAAAGTCTCATATTAAATAATACTCACTTATATTCTCTGCTAAATTCTAACAGAAAATGATCACCAAGAAATAGCAGTGACATATTAAAATTACTTGCAAATGGCGATGATACAATATATGTAAATCGAGCCATAGGTCTTCTACGAAAAATAAATTAGTTGTATTTCACACGAAATAAACTTTAATATTCAATTTAAAATGTTCACACTGACAATGGTTTAGTCAAATTAATCATAAAAGTGCGCAAACTGAACCATAGCTATGGTATAGGTGGTGAGGAGACCCGTCAGACCGAGGATCAAGGTGATGTCTACGGAGAACAGCCGCCATATTGTGTAGTTGAAAGAGTTATGTCGGAAGAAAGTCAGCGCGTCTCCTACTGCATCACGAGAGCGGACACCTGTAATCAATTCAGTTTCATTATAATGACATCAATAATTAATATATACAAACTTATGTAATATTCTTCCAAACAAATTTAATGCGTACTTGGTTAATCTCCACGGAGATTAGCCAAGTACGCAGGAGATATTATAGTGCCCCGTGCACTATAATATGCGCAAACACAGATGCCCTGTTCATAGTACGACAGGACAAAGGGAGATCAGGCGCAAGACCGACGGCTTTACGTGCTCTACGAAACACGGGTGTGTTTCACCGCCAATTTTCTAACGCCAATCTGCTACTGAGAATTTCTTAACAGAAAACCCAATATCATTGCCTGTCCTGGGAATCGAAGCCGTGCTTGCGGCTGTCAAACAAACTTATTGTTATACAAACTCACGTATGTCGCAGATGGATTTCAGAATCAGCTGTTTTACAAAACTGATAGCTGATTTCCAAACAGTTCCGTTATGTAAACAGTTCAATCCATCTGCGACATAGATATAACATAAACATAAAATCACGCCTACATTCCCTAAAGACATAGGTAGAAATGTACCTATTGCTGTACTTCCACAATTTGCAAATCTCATGTAATGTTGGTAAGTGTTTAATTGTCTCCTAATCTTCGGGCTGCAGCTAAAATATTCCGAACAGAATAATACAATAACAATTTATTTTAAACCGACACAGAAATCTTGAACGTCACGCCCAGTACAGCAAAAGTTTACACAAGATGAAATATATTGTATAACAAAAAGCAACCTTGTGTTTTCTTTTTCTTTTCGTTTTATATTGCCACAAATGATTTTTTTTCTACCCTATATTTCCCGGGATAATGTAAGGATTCTATCGATACCCCATACATCTAAATCGGTTTAGGCGTTTAGAAGTTATGGTGTTATAAAGAAAATAACAAACACATAACACTCTCTTTTTTTGGAAAGTCGTGGTAAAAATAATAGATTTTCGAGAAAACCCGTTTTACTTTTATAACTAACTATTATTTTAAGGGTTGTTAATTTGTGATCTGCCTCGTTGGTGTAGCATGAGATCCTGAGTTCGATTCCGGTTTGGGGCCAAGTGGTATTGAGTTTTTCTGTTAGAAAATTCTCAGTAGTAGCCAAGAGTTTGAAACTGTGTCCGTTAAATGGCATAAGGCTCATCACCTATTACATGGAATTTATTACTGTATTGGTGAAATATGAATACAACTATGTACATCTCTGCCTACCCCTTTGGGGAATACAGGCGTGATGTTATGTTTATGAGAATATGACTCCTAAGGATAGGAAGAGAGTTACCTTTGCATACAAGCAATTGCTTTAAGACACACAGTTTTATTTTATCTTCTTCCTTCTTCACCATCTCGGCTAATACTGCAGGTATAAGGGGCACCATGGACCCTATAAAAGATTCTAAAGGAATAAAAACATCCTTCTGAAAAAAATCCAAAAACGCTCTTGTTATAAACTATGCCGTTAAATGATCAGATCAAACAATTTTACCTACACATAATAAGGAGAAACAGAAATAATAACTTTCGTGAGACACATTCATATTAATTATTGTTCAACAGCCGCGAGTCGCGAGTCAAAAGAGTTTGACTCGCGACATTGCCGCGGGCTCAGCTCATGACTAAGGGCTCCGTGCGAGTTCGAAACTAGTCGGGCAATCCCGAAGAATGCAAGTGAGTAATAACCGTTGAACAATAATTATTAGAAACAGAAATATTAAGTTGTTTTAAGGCAACTTGTCGCGAGTCAAACTCTTTTGACTCGCGACTCGCGGCGGTTGAACAATAATTAATATGAATGTGTTTTAATATAACATTGAAAAGTAATTGACAAGAACAAAGCTTGAACCCATCTGAGCAACATTGTCGTTGTTCGAATCTATTGAGTTTCAAGCTTCCTTGTATTTGAAGGAGACAAAATTTTAATGTTTCCATGTTTTTTTTAAATTAATATAGGCATTACATGGCCATAACATGTATAAAAATATATGTTTAAAAAAGGATTGGGATGTTGTTCGGCTCCTTACAACTAGAAAGTGGTATCGCTCAGTTTAGTATATCTGTAAATGATTGCTAAATAAATATCGCCAGACGTCTCCTTAAGACGAATACAAGGAAGCTTGAAATTCAATAGATTCGAACAACGACAAGGTAGCTCAGTTAGTAGAGTGATGACACGGAATGTCAAGAGTCGCGGGTTCAAGCCACGTTCTTGTTTAGTATTTTTCAATGTTACCTTGAAAAAAAGTATTTAATATAGTCATTACATGGCCTTAACATGTATAAAAAATATCATTATTAGAAACTGTATTATATGCAACTTAAAAAGCTCGGAATATGCATGAAAGGTGTCAAAATATGCAAAATCAAATAAAAGAAAGAAATTATTAATTTTATTTAAAAAGCAAAACATATCGCCAGCTTTTATTATTTATTTTATTTCATAAATCAGCGGAAAGGATCAGGTACTATTCCAAGTGCTTAGTAGTAGTCGTCGATTGTTCAAAACGTTTATTATGAAGCAAAGGACCGTTCGACATCAACCAAGGTAAATTCACATACTAGTCAATTTAGGTGCTATGTACGCACTTACATATTGTTTTTGTTGTGGTCGAGCAAACTTGTGGCAGTTTTTTTTTACATTAATACTATTTATTAAAGATAAAAGTGTTTACCAACTTGTAATAATACTCAACAAATATAATCGGGATCACTATGTGAGACATAAAAACGAAACTGATATTGAGCCCGCCGTTCTAGATTTTTAAAATATTGTAAACATAGTAAAGTTAGCGAAAATATGCATCACCACTAGTTTTTAGTCAAAAAATATGCAATACCCGGTGAAAAGGGGCTAAATATGCAAATGCATATGCAATATGCAAATGCATATGCAATATGCAAATGCATATTCAATATGCAAATGCATATAATCCGGTCTCTAATCATTATATATGATATAAAGTCGTATTTAAAGTAAAGCAGTCATCTGAAAAAACTGAATAAATTTTCCCAATGGGAAACGTCGTTATGTATTTAAACTACGTGTAAATTATCAATATGCAACAATATAGGGATAAATAATTATACTTACTAGTGCAATGCCTTCGACTGTTTCAAGGGTGGAATAGATAACGTACATAAATTGAGGAATTGCAATTATACCGGCAAGCAACATCTGAAAATAATAAAACAAAAACAAAATTACATAGCATCACGCCTGTATTCACCGAAGGGTTAGGCAGAGGTATACACAGTTGTACACCCAAATTTCATCAATGCTGTTATTAAGTCTAAAAACTCAATTACACTTTGCTCGACCCGGAATTTGAATACGATTGATAGTGCTTAGCAGTCGCGCTTGGGACCACTAGACCAACGAGGCAGAGAAACAAAAAAAAATTACAATAAATGAAAATGTCTAACATCCATATTTATGCCATGTTTATCTACAACATATTTTTATAACCAGTTTCAACAGCTGTTCATTCGAAAATGCAATGTTCAATTTTATATATATAATATGCTCCCATATTATATATTTATAAAAATAGAACTAAAAATTGCAACTTTGATTTCTTTAGCTCCTTCTTAACATAACATAACATGTTAAGAAGGAGCTAAAGAAATCAAGGATTTCTTTAGCTCCTTCTTCTCCACAGAAAACTGTTTAGGAACGTGAATTCTTGAGTTTTAAAAGTGCCTGTCAATGATGGTCAATAGATATGGAATAAATTATTTGACTTTGAATTTATTATAATTACCAGAGGCTTCATTGATGCGTCAGTCTGTCGAGTAGTCTTCAATAAATCCTTGTAGCTATTTATACATCTCCTTAAAGTCATTTCCATAGCTTCCTCGCCTTCTTCAAATCTACGTGCTGCTGACAGTTCCCGTTCAAAATATTTGCGAAGCTTCGCCATTTGATGCCACATTGATTCAAACATCATAATTCTTGTATAGTGTGATGAACGAATTGTCAAATCAAAAACTACTATTGATGTTGAAATATAAATATGATTTACGCAAATATAGTGACCGTTAGTCGAGCAATAAACCCCATGCGAAATAAGTCTTCCAATTAACAAAGTTGTAAATATAATACGAGAGATTGGTATGTCATCACTTGTTTTTAAATTATCTTGTAAAACATCTATGTTTCTTATTTCGTTATAATAGTTAAGAAAATATTCGCCTTCACTGAAAAAATTGATGAATGCGTTTCCAATGTAGTATATGAATTGTATTCCTAGAAGTAACTTCCATGACGAGGAAGCTGGTAGTATAGATATTTGTGCAGCACACACGGTAAATAATATCACAACGAAAATACAATAAAGTCTTACTAATATTGTAACTAGTCTATTGGAGCTAACGTTGTAATACGAACCACCTAATAAACGAAACAACATAATATTTTGAACAGTTATGATTGATTCTAGACACATAGTTCTGTTCTAAATCACACAACTTTTGAATAGACCTAATTACTCCGGAAATAGTCCGCGAATAATTATAACGAAAACTTAATAATTCTCCTTGAATAATCTTCGATTAGTACTTGACAGTACTTAGATAATCCTTGAGCAGGCCTTGAATAATCTTCGATTAGTCCTTGACAGTCCTTAGACAATCCTTGAGCAGGTCTTGAATAATCCTTGAATAGTCCCTGAATAGATTAACTTTTAATCTTTAATTTTTTCCCTGAATTACGTGCTGTAAGCTACAAGGCACTGACGTGGCTGATCCAATCCGGATACTTTTTAATTTTTATTGTATCCTTGATATATTTTTAGTAGGTATCTATTTATACATTGATCAATAAATTCTAATAAGCTGTTATGGTGTTTGTTTTTTACCTACATATCAATGAATCCCTTAATAGTACGGTCGGAAACGTAAGCTTTTATGTTCACAAAATTTCAGAAGTCTATGCTGTTGCGTCAGTCATTAGCAGACACAATAGATTTTTATTGTTACAACGTACAGATCTGTACGTTACTGAGTCTGGTATATAGTTTTATCTGGTAGCGTTTTGTCGCATTCTCGAATCCTTATAGCGAAAAGTCTCCATCTTGGTTAAAAAGTATGGCTTGGCCGTTTAATGTACGTGGAACTTTTACGTGAAATAACATTTAAGTCTTTAAGGGACAGTTTATGCGACAATAACGTAACGGCCAAGTCATACTTTTAACCAACATGGTTGAGTTTGTAGAGTCAGTCGGCTTATAGGTATATTTGTTATTCATTTTTATAAATGAGGTATGGTCAAGAGCACGTAGAGCTATATACTTTGGACTTTGGGTAGTCCTCGTATGCTATGACGCGTAATACAAATCCGAGCTCAGCCGTGAGTTTGCCTCTATTATAGATCTCATAACTTTTGAACAGTGAAAGCATTATTATGAACTTGGGAATCTTGGCAACCAACTTTACATATTATTTGTTTTCGTAATAAATTATGATAGAACATGGTACATGTATTTTTTTAAATCGTGTTGATTTGTTAACTAATTGTAATAAATTATTTCGAGAATTACGAAATTTTATTTTATGTATCTGCCTAGCCTTTTCCCAATTACATTGGGGTCGGCTTCCAGTCAAACCGGATGCTACCTAATACCAGTATTTTACATGGAGCCTATCTGACCTTCATAACCCAGTTACTGGGTAACACGATATCTCATGGTATATCTGGTTGTCGGACTTTCAGGCCTCTGACTACCCGTAACGGCTGTCATAGTTCTTAATTTGGCAACCGGGACCGACGGCTACGTGCTCTCCGAGGCAAAGAGTGGTCTCGGTATGAAACGATGGTCACCCATCTACAGATCGACCGCAGCAAGCACAGCTTAACCTCGATCGATCAATCTGTTACTTAACCTCTCAATTTCCTATTAACAACCTAGTTGACTAGCCATACGAAGCGAATAAACAGTTCCATCTCCATAATTACTTGCATACAAAGATATATTATGTACCTATGTGTTATTTAATCTGAAAGTACAATAAATAAATAATTCAATCATATTTCACTCAAAATATACTTTAATATTCAATTTAAAATGTTCACACTTGACAATGTTGTAATCAAATTATTCATAAAAGTGCGCAAACTGAACCATAGCTATGGTATAGCTGGTGAGGAGACCTGTCAGACCGAGGATCAAGGTGATGTCTACGGAGAACAGCCGCCATATTGTGTAGTTGAAAGAGTTATGTCGGAAGAAAGTCATCGCGACTTCTACTGCATCACGAGAGCGGACACCTGTAATCAATTCAGTTTCATTATAATGACATCAATAATTAATTTATACAAAATTAAGTAATATTATCCTGAACTAATTTTCGGTCACAGCAGCCTATCTCCACGGAGATTAGTCAAGTACGCAGGAGATAATGAGTGCACATGTGTATGCGCAAACACAGATGCACTCCCTCTTCATAGTCCGATAGGAGGATACGTCATGATCAAAGAGAGATCAGGCGCAGGGCGACGGCTTTACGTGCCCACGAAACACGGGGGTGTTCCACCGCCAATTTTCAAACGCCGGGCTGCTACTGAAAATTTCCTAATAGAAAACCTAATAACATTGTCTGTCCTGGGAATCGAACCCAGAACCACACGCTCAGCAGCCGCGCTTGCGGCTGTTGAACAAACTTATTGTTATAACTCACGTAAGTCGTAGATGGATTTCAGAATCAGCTGTTTTACAAAACTAATAGCTAATTTACAAAACAGTTCCGTTATTAAAACAGTTTAATCCATCTGCGATATAGACATAACATAAAGACATAGCATCACGCCTACATTCCCTAAAGACATAGGTAGAAATGTGACTATTGCTAACAATTCCGAACAGAAAAACACAATAACACTTTATTTGTAACCCACACAGAAATCGTGAACGTCACGCCCAGGATTCTATTGATAGTCCATACATCTAAATCGGTTCAGGTATTTAGAAGTTATGGTGGAATGAAGAAACTAACAAACACACATACGTACATACATGAACCCTAAACACATAACACTCCTTTTTGGGACAGTCGTGGAAAAATCTTTTTTTGTTAATTTACGTTTTACTTTTATTTTTATTGTTAAATATTTTCTACACCATTCAACTCCACAATTAGTCTAAGAACTATTGATTTTAGGGTTTTTAATTTGTGATCTGCCTCGTTGGCCTAGTGGTCGCAAGGGCGGCTGACGAGCATAAAGATCCCGGGTTCGATTCCAGGTTAGGACCAAGTGTCATTGAGCTTTTTCTATTAGAAAATTCTCAATAGCAAGCCGGAGTTTGGAACTGTGCCCGATAAATGGCAATATGCTCACCACCTATGACATGGGACATAATAACAGCATTGGTGAAATATTGGTGTACAGCTCCCCCTTCGGGGAATACAGGCGTGATATTATGTTTATGAGAATATAACCTCTAAGGATTGGAAGAGAGAGTTACCTTTGCATACAAGCAACTGCTTTAAGACACACAGTTTTATTTTATCTTCTTCCTTCTTCACCATCTCACACAATACTGCAGGTATAAGGGGCACCATGGACCCTATAAAAGATTCTAATGGAATAAAATAATCCGTCTGAAAAAAAAAAAAAAACAAAATGGTCATTATTAGAATGGTATGACTTTTGGACTGACAAGTCAAAGATCGCAAGTCCGAATCCATGGCCCGCACCACTGTCTTTTCGAAGTCATGTGCGTATTATAAATTAATTTTTCACTTGCTTAAAACGGTGAAGGAAAATATCGTGAGGAAACCAGCACACCTGAGAGATGTTCTCGATGGTGCGTAAATGCCATGTCAGAGAGCTACGAGTGATTTAAACCCTGACACTAGGTTGTTCATTATCCACATGAAAAAATGAAGAAGAACCAGTGCCGTTAGATGATCAGATCAAACAATTTAAATGACAAAAACAACTTTTGACCGGATTAATCGTTTTGCGACCACGAACTATTTTGGAGACCTGCGACCACGAACGCTGCAAAGTGTTAAACCAATAATACACGCGATTAATCCGGTTAAAAGATTTTTTATTATAATGTGTAGTGATCGCGAAAACCTAAGATATTACTATAATTTAAATGACTTTTTCATATCAATTATTGTTCACCGGTAACTACTCACGTACATTTTCCGGGATTGTCCGAGTAGGTTCTAACTCAAACGGGGGCCCCGTTTGAGTTAACTATTCATCAGCTGAGTCCGTAGAGATGTCGTGAGTCAAAATAAAACTACTTACAATTTTTTTATTTTTTATTACCTATTACTTATCATAGTAAAAAGTAATAATAATAAAATTAAATCACAGTATTCCTCCGCATCGCTGTCACCTGGTAAAGTGTGCAGAAGACTCAATAATTTTTCTCAAGGAGAAACATACATACATACAGTCACGTCGTTTCTACATTTTTGGGGGCTGAGTTGCCCGTGTCCGCAGGAGTGCACCCTTAAACTGGAATCCCTACACGTGGCCCTGCGGCTGGTTACTACCCACCGGACGAAGCCATGCCGTGGAGCGACCTAGTCGTGTTTCAGAATGTAGTCCGATGCAACTGTTGTGGGAGACGGGTCTGGGCAGTTGCATCAACTCTTCAACTATCTTTCTCCTCAAATCTATCTACACTACTAAGAGTGAACATATTTCTTCTGGATCTACGTGCTCCATCCTCGGCCAAGCCGTCGCTTACCATCAGGCGAGTTGGAACGGAGATCAATTTTTTATTAAAAGAAAACAGAAATTTAAACTACGCGTGAGTTGTCAATATGGAACAATATTGGGATAAATAATTGTTAATATGCAACATATAGGGATAAATAATTGTCAATATGCTACATATAGGGATAAATAATTGTCAATATGCAACATATAGGGATAAATAATTGTCAATATGCAACAATATAGGGATAAATAATTATACTTACTACTACTAAGTCTTCTTTTATTTCAAGGATGGAATAAATAACATACAATAATTCAGAAATTGCAATCATACCGGCAAACAAAATCTGAAAATAATAAAACAAAAACTTTACAATTACATAGCATCACGCCTGTATTCCCCGAAGGCGAAGGCAGAGGTATACACAGTTGAACACCCAAATTTCATCAATGCCGTTATTAATTCCCACATAGGTGGTGAGCCTATTGCCATCTACGGGGCACAATTCCAAACTCCGGGCTGGTACTGAGAATTTTATATTAGAGAAACTGAATAAAACTTTGCCCGACCCGGAATTCGAACACGAGACATCATGCTCAGCAGTCGCGCTTGGCACCACTCGACCATCGTGACAGAAAAACAAAAAATTACAATATCTGGAAATGTTTAACATCTATATTTTTACTATGTCAATCTACAACATATGTATCATAACCAGTTCCAACATCTCAGCTGTTCAACTCAAAACTACCGAGTGCCGAGCCTATAATTATTATAATTTACTTACTGCAACAACACAATCAACAAAACTTGCCCAGGAATATTCTAAAACTATATATATACTCGTATATATATAAACCAATATAATTGAAAAAAAAAACCCCTCCCTTTTTGAAGTCGGCTAAAAATAGCAACTTTGATTTCTCTAGCTCATTCTTCTCCATTCAAAAATATTTAGGAACGTGAATTCTTATGTTTTAAAAGTGCTTGTTTAATTATGGTCTATAAGTTTATTATAATTACCAGAGGCTTCATTGATGCGTCAGTTTGTCGAGTAGTCTTCAATAAATCCTTGTAGCTATTCATACATCTCCTTAAAGTCATTTCCATAGCTTCCTCGCCTTCTTCAAATCTACGTGCTGCTGACAGTTCCCGTTCAAAATATTTGCGAAGCTTCGCCATTTGATGCCACATTGATTCAAACATCATAATTCTTGTATAGTGTGATGAACGAATTGTCAAATCAAAAACTACTATTGATGTTGAAATATAAATATGATTTACGCAAATATAGTGACCGATAGTCGAGCAGTAAACCCCATGCGAAATAAGTCTTCCAATTAACAAAGTTGTAAATATAATACGAGAGATTGGTATGTCATCACTTGTTTTTAAATTATCTTGTAAAACATCTATGTTTCTTATTTCGTTATAATAGTTAAGAAAATATTCGCCTTCACTGAAAAAATTTATGATAGCGTTTCCAATGTAGTATATGAATTGTATTCCTAGAAGTAACTTCCATGACGAGGAAGCTGGTAGTATAGATATTTGTGCAGCACACACGGTAAATAATATCACAACGAAAATACAATAAAGTCTTACTAATATTGCAACTAGTCTATTGGAGCTAACGTTGTAATACGAACCACATAATAAACGAAACAACATAATATTTTGAACAGTTATGATTGATTCTAGACACATAGTTATGTTCTAAATCACACAACTTTTGAATAGACCTAATTACTCCGGAAATAGTCCGCGAATAATTATAACGAAAACTTAATAATTCTCCTTGAATAATCTTCGATTAGTACTTGACAGTACTTAGACAATCCTTGAGCAGGCCTTGAATACTCTTCGATTAGTCCTTTACAGCCCTTGTAATCCTTGAGCAGGTCTTGAATAATCCTTGAATAGTCCCTGAATAGATTAACTTTTAATCTTTAATTTTTTCCCTGAATTACGTGCTGTAAGCTACAAGGCACTGACGTGGCTGATCCAAACCGGATACTTTTTAATTTTTATTGTAACCTTGATATATTTTTAGTAGGTATCTATTTATACAATGATCAATAAATTCTAATAAGCTGTTATGGTGTTTGTCTTTTACCTACATTTCAATAAAACCCTTAATGGTAAGGTCCGAAAAGTAAGCTTTTATGTTCACTAAATTTCTGAAGTTTAATCTGGTATATAGTTTTATCTGGTAGCGTTTCGTCGCATTTTCGAACCCTCATAGCGAAAAGTCTCCATCTTGGTTAAAAAGTATGGCTTTGCCGATTAATGTTCGTGGAACTATTACGCGACATAACAGATAAGTCTATAAGGGTCAGTTTATGCGACAATAACGTAACGGCCAAGTCATACTTTTAACCAAGAAGTAGAGTTTGTAGAGTCAGGGCTTATAGGTATATTTGTTATTCATTGTTATAAATGAGGTATGGTCAAGAGCACGTAGAGCTATATACTTTGGAATTTGGGTAGTATGCTATGACGCGTAATACAAATCCGGGCTCAGCCATGAGTTTGCCTCTATTATAGATCTCATAACTTTTGAACAGTGAAAGCATTATTATGAACTTGGGAATCTTGGCAACCAACTTTACATTAAATGGTGGGATTATAATTGTACAATATTATTTGTTTCCGTAATAAATTATGATAGAACAGGGTACATGTATTTTAAAAAATCGTGTTGATTAGTAATAACTAACTAGTTGATCAGTAATAAATTATTTCGAGAATTACGAAATTTTATTTTATGTATCTGCCTAGCCTTTTCCCAATTACATTGGGGTCGGCTTCCAGTCAAACCGGATGCTACCTAATACCAGTATTTTACATGGAGCCTATCTGACCTCCACAACCCAGTTACTGGGTAACACGATATCTCATGGTATAACTGGTTGTCGGACTTTCAGGCGTCTGACTACCCGTAACGGCTGTCATAGATCTTAATTTGGCAACCGGGACCGACGGCTACGTGCTCTCCGAGGCAAAGAGTGGTCTCGGTATGAAACGATGGTCACCCATCTACAGATCGACCGCAGCAAGCACAGCTTAACCTCGATCGATCAATCTGTGGGGCTGTTACTTAACCTCTCAATTTCCTATTAACAACCTAGTTGACTAGCCATACGAAGCGAATAAACAGTTCCATCTCCATAATTACTTACATACAAAGATACATTATGTATGTGTTATTTAATCTGAAAGTACAAAAAATAAATAATTCAATCATATTTCACTCAAAATATACTTTAATATTCAATTTAAAATGTTCACACTTGACAATGTTTTAATAAAATTAATCATAAAAGTGCGCAAACTGAACCATAGCTATGGTATAGGTGGTGAGGAGACCTGTCAGACCGAGGATCAAGGTGATGTCTACGGAGAACAGCCGCCATATTGTGTAGTTGAAAGAGTTATGTCGGAAGAAAGTCATCGCGACTTCTACTGCATCACGAGAGCGGACACCTGTAATCAATTCAGTTTCATTATAATGACATCAATAATTAATTTATACAAAATTAAGTAATATTATCCTGAACTAATTTTCGGTCACAGCAGCCTATCTCCACGGAGATTAGCCAAGTACGCAGGAGATAATAAGTGCACGTGTATGCGCAAACACAGATGCACTCCCTCTTCATAGTCCGATAGGAGGATACGTCATGATCAAAGAGAGATCAGGCGCAGGGCGACGGCTTTACGTGCCCACGAAACACGGGGGTGTTCCACCGCCAATTTTCGAACGCCGGGCTGCTACTGAAAATTTCCTAATCGAAAACCTAATAACATTGCCTGTCCTGGGAATCGGACCCAGAACCACACGCTCAGCGGCCGCGCTTGCGGCTGTTGAACAAACTTATTGTTACAACTCACGTAAGTCGCAGATGGATTTCAGAATCAGCTGTTTTACAAAACTAATAGCTAATTTACAAAACAGTTCCGTTATTAAAACAGTTTAATCCATCTGCGATATAGACATAACATAAAGACATAGCATCACGCCTACATTCCCTAAAGACATAGGTAGAAATGTGACTATTGCTAACAATTCCGAACAGAAAAACACAATAACACTTTATTTGTAACCCACACAGAAATCGTGAACGTCACGCCCAGGATTCTATTGATAGTCCATACATCTAAATCGGTTCAGGTATTTAGAAGTTATGGCGGAATGAAGAAACTAACAAACTCACATACGTACATACATGAACCCTAAACACAAACACTCCTTTTTGGGACAGTCGTGGAAATATTTTTTTTTGTTAATTTACGTTTTACTTTTATTTTTATTGTTAAATATTTTCTACACCATTCAACTCCACAATTAGTCTAAGAACTATTGATTTTAGGGTTTCTAATTTGTGATCTGCCTCGTTGGTCTAGTGGTCGCAAGGGCGGCTGACGATTATGAGATCCCGGGCTCGATTCCGGGTTAGGACCAAGTGTCATTGAGTTTTTTTCTATTAGAAAATTCTCAATAGCAGCCCGAAGTTTGGAACTGTGCCCGATAAATGGCAATATGCTCACCACCTATGACATGGGACATAATAGCAGCATTGGTGAAATGTTGGTGTACAGCTCCCCCTTCGGGGACTACAGGCGTGATGTTATGTTTTGAGAATATAACTCCTAAGGATTGGAAGAGAGAGTTACCTTTGCATACAAGCAACTGTTTTAAGACACACAGTTTTATTTTATCTTCTTCCTTCTTCACCATCTCACACAATACTGCAGGTATAAGGGGCACCATGGACCCTATAAAAGATTCTAATGGAATAAAAACATCCGACTGAAAAAAAAAACAATATAGACATTATGAAATAAATAATATATTTTTTTAATATTTATGAATGACCTCACCTCTAAAATTCTGTATTGTAACCAGTCTATGTATGCCGATGATCTTAAAATCTATAAAACTGTCAAATTTCTCGATGATGCAACTCAAATACAAAATGATCTTGAAAATATTAACCGCTGGTGTACCGATAATGGAATGATCCTAAATGCCACTAAATGCCATCAAATCACATTCACTAGAAAGAAAAATCCTTTAATATTCGAATACAAACTAAATAGCATTAAACTAGAACCTGTTAGTGAAATCAAAGACTTAGGAGTAACAATAGATAGCAAACTAAAGTTCACATATAATAAAATTAAATCAAAGTATTCCTCCGCATCGCTGCAGGAGTGCACCCTTAAAATGGAATCCCTACACGTGGCCCTGTGGTTGGTTACCACCCACCGGATGAAACCATGCCGTGAAGCGACCTAGTCGTGTTTCGGAATTTAGTCCGGTGCAACCGTTGTGGGAGACGGGTCTGGGCAGTTGCATCAACTCTTCAACTATCTTTCTCCCCAAATCTATCCACACTACTTAGAGTGAATAGATTTCATCTGGATCTAAGTGCTCCATCCTCGACCACACCGTCGCTTACAATCAGGCGAGTTGGTGGCCAAACGGAGACCCATTCTTTATTTTAAAAAAATGAATTTAAACTACGCGTGAGTTGTCAATATGGAACAATATTGGGATAAGTAATTGTGAATATGCAACATATAGAGATAAATAATTGTCAATATGCAACATATAGGGATAAATAATTGTCAATATGCAACATATAGGGATAAATAATTGTCAATATGCAACATATAAAGATAAATAATTGTCAATATACAACATATAGGGATAAATAATTGTCAATATGCAACAATATAGGGATAAATAATTATACTTACTACTACTAAGTCTTCTTTTATTTCAAGGATGGAATAAATAACATACAATAGTTCAGGAATTGCAATCATACCGGCAAACAACATCTGAAAATAATAAAACAAAAACTTTACAATTACATAGCATCACGCCTGTATTCCCCGAAGGCGAAGGCAGAGGTATACACAGTTGAACATCCAAATTTCATCAATGCCGTTATTAATTCCCACATAGGTGGTGAGCCTCTTGCCATTTACGGGGCACAATTCCAAACTCCGGGCTGCTACTAAGAATTTTCTATTAGAGAAACTCAATAACTCTTTGCCCGACCCGGAATTTGAATACGAGACATCATGCTCAGCAGTCACGCTTGGCACCCACTAGACGACCGCGGCAAAAAAAAAATACAATATCTGAAAATGTCTAATATCTATATTTTTACTATTTCAATCTACAACATATTTATTCTATCATAGCTGTTCAAATCAAAACTACCCAGTGCCGAGCCTATAATTATTATAATTTACTTAACAAAACTTGCCCAGGAATATTCTAAAACTATAAGTTCAAATATATATATACAGATATAGTTAAGGGAAATACTTTTATTCAAGAATTATAGATATGTACATAATATTTAAAATATTTACAAAAATAAAACCTAAATTATATTGACTGAACTACTACTAAAAGAGAGAGAGAGAAAAAAAGGAAACGCGTGATTTAGGCGTCGAAGTACTCCTCCGCATCGCTGTCATCCGGTAATGTGCCCACGAGACTGGCAGCATTGCCTCGTTGAATGGCAATGCTAATTCTCTGACCAAGAAACAGGCCAGCCCTCTGGTCACGTGAAGTGTCGACCGTCTGTCAAAAATTCCTTTGAAAAGTTGGCGTGCAATGAGACCCCACAAACCGAGCGTTTCGACCCCAAACGGCTAGAAAGTCGTAGCAGCCGACAAGGTTGCTATATTTACGCCGTTTGAGAGTCTCTGCAGCAGCAGCAGCGGCGTCAGCACAGCCAGCCGAGCTGGGAAGATGCGATGGAGCAAGGGTGTCGACACATGTTACGTCCCACACCAAAGGCCAACCCAACTTCCAAGGCAATAGCGTCATGCCGTCTGGTATCTTACCATCGTCCCGCACCAATCCATTGGCCTCCAAAACAGCTACGAGCCCAGCGGATAATGTCGTTGATGCTAGCCTGCCGGTCTATGCGCCCCGCACTCCTGCTACAGGACAGGCCATGATGTGCCAGGCTGTCGTCAGCTTCACCACAGTGGCACCGATGCGGAGCAACACAGGGAGCACCCAAACGCAGGCAAGTAGCGAGGCGAAAAGTTCCGCCATCCAGCATCATACCTATGTTGCATGAAGGAAGTGTTTGAAGCCAAAGGCCCGACTCCCATTCTCCCACGGCAAGCAGACAAGCACGCAGTATTGACTGACGTATTTAAAATATTCTTCCGTGTCAAACTGCAAAACGGCTCATCCCATTGCCTCTGGGAAGACGGATTGACGGGCAAGACCGTGTTGGGGCAAGCCATTTTCCAGGCGTTCACTGCATCAGACAAGAACGGTACTTCAAAATTAACCAGTGAGGATTCTAAGATTTTCCTGGTTAATTTTTCGGTACTGTGGACCGAAGACAAGAACGCTGGTAAGCTAATAGTTGAAATTTTGCGGTCGCCGAGGCCATCAAAGCGGATGGAAAGTGTAGCTTGTAGCCAAGCTCGATCGTCCAAGGCCACGTTCGAAATTGAGGTTAGGGTCTTTCGTATAATTTATCAACTTTTTCCAAATATTGAGGGTACTTCCTTAAATGGGAAGACCGTAAAGTATTTGTAAATTTGGGTCCAAAACAACAATATCGAATGATAGTAGAAGCCGAATGAACATTAATTTGGAAAAGTCTTTTCGAAATGTTATTGAAATTTTGTATTTTTTCATCAATAAAAGATTCAAAAGATTCGTCTAAAATTGGAGATTATATATATGTCGGAGATGGCAATACCGAGCGCTACGGCTAGTCGGCGACTACAGCGAGTAGAGCCGAGAGAGGACGCCAGTCTATTGCAAGCCGCCGTGGCGGACGGACCTCTTCACCCTAACTTATCTAGCCTACCTCTGATTTAATGATATTTGAATACCTACATTGTACATCGTAATATGAAGTGACTCACTACTAATCACTAACCCAAAGTAAATATGCTCTAAAGTGGCGGAGAGCCTTAATGTTGGTTTACATATATATATATATATATAAACCGACCGAATTGAAAACTCCCTCCTTTTTGAAGTAGGCCAAAAATAGCAACTTTGATTTCTCTAGCTCATTCTTCTCCATAGAAAAATGATTAGGAACGTGACTGCTTATGTTTTAAAAGTTCTTTTTAATTATGGTCTATACGGAATAAATTTAAAAGTGCCTGTATAATTATGGTATTTAAGGAATAATTTATTTCACTTTGAATTAATTATACTTACCAGAGGCTTCATTGATGCGTCAGTTTGACAAGTAGTCTTCAATAAATCCTTGTAGCTATTCATACATTTCCTTAAAGTCATTTCCATAGCTTCCTCGCCTTCTTCAAATCTACGTGCTGCTGACAGTTCCCGTTCAAAATATTTGCGAAGCTTCGCCATTTGATGCCACATTGATTCAAACATCATTATTCTCGTATAGTTTGAAGAATATCTTGTCAAATCAAAAGCTACTACGGATGTTGAAATAAATATATCATTTATGCAAGTATCGTGACCACCAGTCGAGCAGTAAATCGCATGCGAAATGAGTCTTCCAATTAATAAAGTTGTAAATATAATACGAGAGATTGGTATGTCATCACTTGTTTTTAAATTATCTTGTAAAACATCTATGTTTCTTATTTCGTTATAATAGTTAAGAAAACATTCGCCTTCACTAAAGAAATTGATGATAGCATTTCCTATGTAGTATATGAATTGTATTCCTAGAAGTAACTTCCATGGCCAGGAAATAGGTAGTATAGATATGTGTGCAGCACACACGGTAAATAATATCACAACGAAAATACAATAAAGTCTTACTAATATTGCAACTAGTCTATTGGAGCTAACGTTGTAATACAAACCACCTAATAAACGAAACAACATAATATTTTGAACAGTTATGATTGATTCTAGACACATAGTTATGTTCTAAATCACATAACTTTTGAATAGACCTAATTACTCTGGAAATAACGAAACGAACGAAAACTTAATAATTTTCCTTGAATAATCCTCGATTAGTCCTTTTCAGCTGTTGTAATCCTTGAGCAGGTCTTGAATAATCCTTGAATAGTCCCTGAATAGATTAACTTTTAATCTTTAATTTTTACCTGAATTACGTCCTGTAAGCTACAAGGCACTGACGTGGCTGATCCTTTTGAATTTTTATTGTAACCTTGATATATTTTTAATAGGTATCTATTTATACAATGATCAATAAATTCTAATAAGCTGTTATGGTGTTTGTTTTTTACCTACATATCAATAAAACCCTTAATAGTACGGTCGGAAACGTAAGCTTTTATGTTCACTAAATTTCAGAAGTTTAATCTGGTATATAGTCTTATCTGGTAGCGTTTCGTCGCATTTTCGAACCCTCATAGCGTAAAGTCTCCATCTTGGGTAAAAAGTATAGAAAGAAAGAAAGAAAGAAAGAAACATTTATTTAGCCACAGCTCAAGAGACACGGTATACAATAATATATGCAAAAAAACTTAAAAATACTTAACCCTACAACCTACATAACCTTAAAAATACTAAATATAATATAATATAAGAAAAATAAAATAAAAAAACAAAATTAAAACAAGTAACTGGTGGGGACATAATTTTTTTTTTATAAAAAATAAAATAAAAAATTAACTAAGTTGCATGAGTGTGTCTCTCACGGCTGGACCAAATAGGTATCCAGATCAGCTTAATGCCAAGTAGGAGGATCTACCTACTAGGCGCTGGTTTTCGTCTGGAACCTGTACAAAATGCTCCACGGATGCCAACAGTGGATGGTGTACTCAAAGTGTGTGTATATGTGTGTATTGCTTCAAATTGTGTGTATTCTAACGACTATATATATATAAAATTAATTATTAATTAGTAATAAATAACTAATAAAATTATGAATAACATTAAATTAATACCCCTACAAATCAATCAACAATATATTAATTAACTATATAAATAAAATTAATAACGTATTTCAGATCAATTTAATTTAAGTCCACGAAAGGTATGGCTTGGCCGATTAATGTTCGTGGAACTATTACGCGAAATAACAGATAAGTCTATAAGGGTCAGTATGCGACAATAACGTAACGGCCAAGTCATACTTTTAACCAAGAAGTAGAGTTTGTAGAGTCAGGGCTTATAGGTATATTTGTTGTTCATTTTTATAAATGAGGTATGGTCAAGAGCACGTAGAGCTATATACTTTGGACTTTGGGTAGTCCTCGTATGCTATGACGCGTAATACAAATCCGAGCTCAGCCATGAGTTTGCCTCTATTATAGATCTCATAACTTTTGAACAGTGAAAGAATTATTATGAACTTGGGAATCTTGGCAACCAACTTTACATTAAATGGTGGGATTATAATTTTACAATATTATTTGTTTCCGTAATAAATTATGATAGAACAGGGTACATGTATTTTAAATAATCGTGTTGATTAGTAAACACTAACTGTAATAAATTATTTCGAGAATAACGAAAATTTTATTTTATGTATCTGCCTAGCCTTTTCCCAATTATATTGGGGTCGGCTTCCAGTCAAACCGGATGCTACCTAATACCAGTATTTTTCATGGAGCCTATCTGACCTCCACAACCCAGTTACTGGGTAACACGATATCTCATGGTATGACTGGTTGTCAGACTTTCTGGCCTCTGACTACCCCCGTAACGGCTGTCATAGATCTTAATTTGACAACCGGGACCGACGGCTACGTGCTATCCGAGGCAAATAGTGGTCTCGGTATGAAACGATGGTCACCCATCTACAGACCGACCGCGGCAAGCACAGCTTAACCTCGATCGATCGATCTGTGCGGCTTTTACTTAGCCTTTCCAATTGACATGACACAAAGAAATGTTTTCTGTTTATCAAGGTTATAAACTACCTCTTTGCAAAATTACATCTTTTTTATTCCTATGGGGGCTGCTTCTTAGCTATAAGTGGACCTGGTAGGACTCGTTGTCGATGTACATATAGGTAGATGTTTTTAATTACCACCATATTTCTAAATTAAATTATTTACTTAAAAAATATAATCTCCAATGTTTTGCGTCCTAGAACCTCTCAAATTAATATTTTGATATTTTTTTATGGCAAAATCATCTCCTTACCGGGTCCACCATTGTATATTGTAAATTAACGATTATTTATAAGTAAAATTACGAGTGGTTTGAACTCAGAGTTTAAACCACTAGGTTGTTGACTAACCATACGATACGAATAAATAGTTCCATCTCCATAATTACTTGCATCCAAAGATACATTATGTATGTGGTAATTAATCTGTAAGTACAATAAATAAATAATTCAATCATATTTCACTCAAAATATACTTTAATATTCAATTTAAAATGTTCACACTTGACAATGGTTTAGTCAAATTAATCATAAAAGTGCGCAAACTGAACCATAGCTATTGTATAGGTGGTGAGGAGACCTGTTAGACCGAGGATCAAGGTGATGTCTACGGAGAACAGCCGCCATATTGTGTAGTTGAAAGAGTTATGTCGGAAGAAAGTCATCGCGTCTCCTACTGCATCACGAAAGCGGACACCTGTAATCAATTCATTGTCATTACATAAAGTCACGCGTACATTCCTCAAAGGCTTCGGTAGAGACTTTCCTTCTGTTGTATGCACGAGTGAACACACACATTTAGAGTAGTTGGTGGTAGTCGCGATTTTTCACGGCTGCATGTCATATATATAACTTGCGGGCGTCCGCCCGCAAATGGAATGGACGGGCGGTGCACAGGTAATTGCATTATTAACCTCAGTATTGTAGAAGTAGCGAGATATTGTATTTATTTGTATCTAATACCTGAATCAATTATAAAGACGTTGTCCTTTATAACGGTGGCCTTTAAATATGTCCTAAACTTCCCACTACTGCTGAAAATGTTCTAACAGAAAAACATACACACACTTTGTTTTAAATCGACTCAGTCGTCATGAGTGAATTTCTCATGCTCAGTGCAGTAAAATTTTCCAAGAGATGTCGAAGCAAATGGTTCTATGTCATTATACTAACTCTACAATGATATTCGGTTTAAATTATTTATTCTCAAAAAGACATGTAAGCCACTTACATGAGAATATCACTAAAAATACAATATAATTTAAGATTAAGTAACCGCCACCGACGTTAGTATTTATTTTTATATTATGTTAGTAAAATGATAAATTAGTGCATTGCGATGTTGAGGACTGGTTCAGTGAATTCAGTCTCGACTTTTATTAAGTAGATGACTATGCAAACTCAATTCAGGCAGGCACATAAGTATCTTCCTAAATTGAGTCTACACGTAGTGATTCTCTGTTATATATTTGGATAGCCGAGATTTGAAAACACTGAACGAGCTTACATTTTTTATATCCGAAGGTAAGTTATTAAATAATAACATATTATTATTAGATATTATTAATAACAGACCTGTTAATTTTGACGTTAGCTGTTCGTTTCTGAAAATAATGAATTTAATACGAGGTCTTTTATGGACATGAAAAGTTACCTTTGCATGCAAGTAACTGCTTTGTGACACACAGTTTTATTTCATCTTCTTCCTTTTTCACCATCTCTGCCAATACAGCAGATATTAGAGGTACGATGGACCCTACCAAAGTTTCTAAAGAACTAATAAAATGAAACTGAAATAAAAACCGATAAGTTCATTAATAAAACATTATCACTTGATCTAGTCAAAGAATTTAATTTTCTTTTTTTTTTTCATTTCTATATGTATCTTTCGTGAGACATATTTATAATTTTTATTTAGGGTAATATTCACTTTAATTTTCGAGATTGCCTGACAAGTGTTAAAACTCAAGTGGAACCCGAAAGCTCGTCATGAGCTCGCTACTCCCCTGAAATTGTGGCGCTTCAAACTTATTCGGAATTCGAAAATAGTCGTGCAATTCCGAAAAATGTGAGCCGTAAACAATAATTAATCATAAATATTAACACGTTAAAAGAAATATTTACATGCAACAAATAACTGTACATAAAGATAAATCTTTGAAAGAATTAACGCATGCCTAGCGAACTCTAAAGTTATAATATTAAATGAAAAAAAAAATACGGTCACGACCGTAGCAGGATTCGAACCTGTGCCTCCCGTATAAATACTCCAAGCGCTTTGACCACTATGCCATCTCGACCGGGATCGTGAGAATCCTGCTCACGACCGTATTCTTTTTCCATTTAATATTATAACTTTAGCTGTACATACTACGTCTCCGTCCATTTCAAGTAAAATATATAATACGTTCAATTGTTCAGGTATTGTACTTAAACCAGACAGCAACATCTGAAAAAAAAAAAACAAAAACAATATGAAACTGTCAATCATCCGCTAATGTTCCACTGACCAGACCCAACTGTTTAACTCAAAATCGCCATCATTCGTCACATAACTATTAAGTTAATATTTTACCTCTGACCGCCTCGTTCTTCTAGTGGTCACAAACGCGACGATGGACCATGACGTGGTGGGTTCGTTTTCCAGGTCTGGTTAAGTGCTATAGGTTTTTCTGTTACGAATCATAATAGCCCAGAGTTTGGAGTTGTGCCCATTAGCTGGAAAAAGGCTCAATACCTATTTCACTGGACATATTAACCCTCTTGGGAATATAATTATGATACGATATATTTCGGTTTTGCCTCGTACGTCTACGTTTGAATACCAACTTGCTTGATGGTAAGCGACGGTGTGGCCGAGGATGGAGCACCTAGATTCAGAAGAAATCTATTCCCTCTAAATAAAGTAGACAGATTTGGGGAGAACGATAGTGGGAGAGTTGATACAACTGCCCAGACCCGTCTCCCACAACGGTTGCACTGGACTATATCCCGAAACACGACTAGGTCGCTTCACAGCATGGCTTCGTCGTGGTAACCAGCCGCGGCCAAAGCCTCCCACTAGAGTTGTGTTGCCTGTTTTGCATCACCCAGGGACACGCGAGGAATTCCATTTTAAGGATGCCTTTACGGACGCGGGCAACTCAGCCCCCAAAAGTAGCAGCCCGGAGTTTGGAATTGTGCCCGATTGATAGTAATAGGTTCAACACCGGTGTATAACTGTGTACATCTCTGCCTGCGCCTTCGGGGAAGACATGCGTGATGTTATGTTCTAATTCAAATATAATGCTCGATATGTTGTTATATTTGTTTATTATTAAATCTGGCATTAAATATCCCTTCGTTCGTCACATCGCCTGGAGGGATCGAAATAGCATTTTGGAACATGGCCATTAATAAATATCCCTTCGTTCGCCACATCACCTGGAGGGATCGAAATAGCATTTTGGAACATGGCCATTAATAAATATCCCTTCGTTCGTCAAATCGCCTGGAGGGATCGGAATAGCATTTTGGAACATGGCCATTAATAAATATCCCTTCGTTCGTCAAATCGCCTGGAGGGATCGAAATAGCATTTTGGAACATGGCCATTGATGACTTATAAAAGTATTAAATATTTATAAATTATTTGACTTTGAATTATTATTATTACCAGAGGCTTCATTGATGCGTCAGTTTGATGAGTAGTCTTCAATAAATCCTTGTAGCTATTCATACATTTCCTTAAAGTCATTTCCATAGCTTCCTCGCCTTCTTCAAATCTACGTGCTGCCGACAGTTCCCGTTCAAAGCGTTTGCGAAGCTTCGCCATTCGGTGCCACATTGATTCAAACATCATTATTCTTGTGTAGTGTGATGAATATCTTGTCAAATCAAAAGCTAGTACGCATGTCGAAATATATTTATTGTTTATGCAATTATTATACCCAGTAGTCGAGCAGTAAATCGTATGCGAAATAAGCCTTAGAATCAACAAAGTTGTAAATATAATTCTAGTTATTGGTATTTCGTCAGTTAGATTTACATTTTCTTGCATGACATCGATCTTTTTCATTTCATTATAATAGTTTAAGAAACATTCGCCATTACTGAAGAAATTGATGAGAGCGGTAAATACATAGTAAATGAATTGTAACCCTAAACATAACTTCCATGCCCAGGAAGCGGGTATTGTAGATATTTTCATAGCATTTATAGTGAATAATATAACAACCAAAACACAGTAAAGTCTTGCTAATATTATAACCAGTCTATTGGAGCTAACGGTGCAGTATAAACCACCAAATAACCGAAACAACATAATATTTCGGATAGATAAGATTGATTCTAAACACATATTTTTTATACAAATTTTACTTTAACAGTCCTTGATTAGTCCTTGAACAGTCCTTGTATAGTACTTGAATAGGCCTTACACAGTTCTTGATCAGATATGAATAGACCTTGGTTACTATCTATTACTTAAGTAAAAAAATTAACTGGCGTTGTCTTTTTCTGGAAGATTCCTACGTTTTTTAAGCCGTAAGGTACTGACGTGGTTGACGCAATTCGGATACTATTTTTTAAATTATCATAGCCTTGATAATGTTATAATGTCTATATTGGAATAATCAATAAATTTTAATAACCGGGTAGACATTGTATTATGTTTGTTTTTTTTTGTATAAATGGATCCCTAATGGTACAGTCGGTTACATAAGCTTCAAAATATCGGCATGGTTTATGTATGTAAACTTTACAATCTATTTTTTTGTGACTAATTACGATAGAGTAGAGAATTCTTTAAGTGAATGGTTATTATTAGGTTTCTTAAGTTTAATAGCTACTGATGAATAGTTAAAATCTGTTGTAATAAACTATTTTGAAAATGACTAAATATTATTCTAGTTATGTTACTGATTGTACGTGTATAGTTTCTGTCGGTCTGTCTGTTCCTAGGTCACGGTAAAGTTTGACAATAATAACTACTGACAGTGATCTCAAATTCGACACAGATAGAGAATTTGTATGCTCACTCAACAAAATAATTTTATTGTAATGTCTTAGTTAATCTGTTTTTTATCTCATTGGCTTTCATGTCACCGAGACAGATATAAAGCGTTTAAAAATCGTCATTTTTTATGAATACGGCGACATGTATAAAATGTCATCTTTAATAATGGAAGATATTTATGGAAATAAATCGATTGCAAGATGTTTTTAGCAATTTATGAAAATAAATGAAACAGTTTTATATATCTAGCAAAAATTCATTTAATCAAATTAATACTTCTGTTTGTTGCCTTTATTCCTCTCTATGATTTATAAATGATTGGAATTGGTACCGTAAATCATTTCGTGGGATGTCATAATGATAGTCAAGTATTTCAAAATTAATTTATGACAATAGTTGTATGTTGTGGTGGCCGAGTGGTTACAGGCCCGCCTCCTGAGCCGCAGGTTGTGGGTTCACACCTGGCATGTACCAATCTGACTCTTTCAAGGTCATATGTAATTTCTTAGCTAATCTAAGACATACGGACCTGGACTTGGTAGTCTGAAATCGCCAACCTGCAGTGAGCTAGCGTGGTGATCATGCTCGTGCCTTCTCTGTATGAGAAGAGGCCCTTGCCCTGCAGTGGAACAGCTATGGGCTGTTTTTTTTTGTAGTAGAATGGAACGAACGCTTGACAATTACAGATAAATCTTTGAAAGTAACGCATGCTTAGTGAACCTTAAAGTTATAATTTTAGTGGAAAAAGTGTTATTGGGTTTTTTGTTAGGAATTCTCAGTAGCAGCCCGGAATTTGGAATAGAGCCCGGTAGATGACTATAGGCTCACCAGTACATAGCACACATTCCACATAGAACTTAGGCATAATAAAGTAAATTATAAGTAAAATATATCCAAAAGCAACAATCCCAGCTTTTCTTCCAAATTGAAAGAGACACGTTTTACTAGAAAATGGTCAAAGATATTTAATGAAACAGAGAAGCTATTCGTAACCGGACCTGCGCAATCTTTGTAAGTAATCACACTATTTTACCTATATACCCATTTACCGTCGTAGACCGTTGACAGAAGCCGTTTGTTACTTTAGTTGGTAGATTAACTGGAACAGATAAGTATCTCTGTTTTAAAATACCTACTAGGCTACCAGTCTTTCTAACTTATTTTGTCTAGCTGAGGCAAGTGTATTTCTTTAGTGTCCAAACGAGTGGTCTCTTCTGTCATGATATTCTCATCTAAAGGTCGTATCTGATTATTGTGGGCAAATTTAAACATCTAAATAAAAAAATCATGTCCAAACATGTCATATTTACATTGTTCTTTATGTTTATTTAGGTAGGTTGATCTTTAATCGTTAATAAATTATCTAATTAAGAAATCTTTGAAAAGCATTAACGCATGCTTAGCGGACTCTAAAGTTATAATATTAAATGGAAAAAGAATACGGTCGTGAGCAGGATTCGGACCTGCGCCTCCCAGATAAATACTCTAGGCGCTCTGACCATAATATAATTTTTAT
Organism: Xylocampa areola; assembly: GCA_935421205.1. Lineage (NCBI taxonomy): Eukaryota > Metazoa > Arthropoda > Insecta > Lepidoptera > Noctuidae > Xylocampa > Xylocampa areola. Next base: position 18,778,695 of record OW285205.1, on the reverse strand, counting down.
TTTATATATTTTAGATTTTGAAGTCTGTTTATTTGAACGTAGTTTTTATTTAACTTTTTCTTATCCGTAATAGGTTGAAATGCTTAGGTTCATACATTACATAGTTGAATTATATATGGGGGTTGGATTTTTTATAGGATTACATCTACCTAGCTTTTTCCCAATAGCGTTGGGGTCGGCTTCCAGTCAAACCGGATGCAGCTTAATATCAGTATTTTACATGGAGCGACTGCCTATCTGACCTCCACAACCCAGTAACTGCGTAACACGATTTCTCGTGGTATGACTGGTCGTCAGACTTTCAGGCCTCTGACTACCCGTAACGGCTGTCATGGATCTTAATTTGACAACCGGGACCGACGGCTTAACGTGCCCTCCGAGGCACGGAGGGGTCTCGATATGAAATGATGGTCACCCATCCACAGACCAACCGCGGCAAGCGCAGCTTAACCTCGATCGATCGATCTGTGCGGCTGTTACTTAGCCACGAGACCCTATTTTTTATAGGATTATTATTATAAATTCGGTTTATAGTTTACAAGTAATTGTTCGAACCACTACATGAAATGCAAAGATTAAGTCAATTAAATCTAGTCAAAATACTTTATTTTTTTATTTTTGATCTTCATCAAGTTACACTACTTCGATTACAGACGGTTCAAGTAAGCAAAAATGCTCATAAAATAAAAACTACTGAGCCAAACATAATTATTTTTTTACGGGACCAAATGGCATGTATACCGCATCAATCATCATCATCGAAAAAGAATCACAGAAATTGTATCTTTTCGATTCCTTTTTGAATTCGGTTAAAAATATATTTCAAAGTTATGAATATTAATTACCATTCATTATTTTATTAGTTATGAATGTTAATTTAACGTTGCTGACTGTATAGTTATAAATAACAAGAACATATGAGACCTTAAACCTAAATATAACTTACACCGATTGTAATCTTTATATTGAGCTATTTCAAATCGACATGAAAAACCTCATGAAAGTCAACTTATTAAAATTGAAAATAGCCTGCACACAACGACATCAATGCCTTTTTTATTAAAACAACAAAGTAACTACAATTATATTTATTACTAGCTGTGCCAGCGACTCCATCCGCGTGGATGTCGTAAATTAACACCATGTCGTGTATGAACACAAATTCATAATAATTAACAAATGTTCGACGTGATTGTTTATATTGGCATAACTTTTTTATTTATGAACCGATTGACATGAAACATACACTAAATGTTAAGTGAAGCTTACCACAATATATTAATGAAAATTACATCTATATCGGATGACCCGTTTCTGAGATTAGCGTGCACAAACGCTCATATAAACAGGGAAAAAATCTAAAAATCATTGTTTTGGGCGCTATTTGCGTTGATAAAGGTCCCAATAATATTTTTTCTCATATATCTTCCATTTACAGACAGCGATCCATTACATTTTTGTTATATGTATTGATGATAACTCAAGGACTAATATTTATACAGCGAAGAAGTAAAAATAAAAACTGCCTATTATTTTCCCACTGCAGGACAAACTTCGAGGTCCTTTTTACTGACAGAAGAAAGACGAGCTGATCAAGAAGTAAGGACAGAAATAAGTTCAGAACAACCATGTCGGTCAAATATATTATGTTCTTTCGATTACTCGGAGGCTTTTACTACAATGTTAGCACAAATAAAAAAATTACAATTCTGGTAAGACTTTACTGTATATTTATATATTCAATGTTCTTCATGAATAGTGTAAAATTATTGATGTCTCGTTTCCCGTGGAAGATCACTTTGGTGCTCCATTTCATATACTACACAGCGAACGTTTTCATCAATTTCTTCAGCAATGGCGAACGTTTCTTAAATTATTATGAGGACATGAGGAAAATCGATGTCGTGCAAGACAGTGTAAAACAAGACGATGAAATACCAATCTCTCGTATTATATTTACATCATTTTTTATTCTAAGACTAGTTTCGCATGTGGTTTACTGCTCGACTACTGGTTATTATGCTTGCATAAACAGTAAATATTCTGCGATATGCGTACTAGCTTTTGACTTAACACTAAATGCGTCAAACTTCACGAGAATAATGATGTTTGAATCAATGTGGCATCGAATGGCGAAGCTTCGCAAACGCTTTGAACGGGAACTGTCGGCAGCACGTAGATTTGAAGAAGGCGAGGAAGCTATGGAAATGACTTTAAAGAAATGTATGAATAGCTACAAGGATTTATTGAAGACTACTCGACAAACTGACGCATCAATGAAGCCTCTGGTAAGTATAAGAATAAATTCCACCATTGATTTTATCCACCGGTAGTTGGCACACTAAACTATCTGGATATAAGAGTAGAGGAAGACCGCGGAAACGATAGATGAATTGTGTGAAAGATATTAAGGATAACACTACCGAGATTACGGTTGATAGAAATGTAAGTCTGGAAGAAATATAAAAAAATGTTAATGTTCTGATATTAACTAGATATACAAAGAGCTTATTGAGTTCGATTCCCTGGTCGGATTCTTATGTTAGAAATATTTGGTCGAGTTTTTCTGCTTGTACCAGCCCAAAATTAGGAATTGTGCCTAATAGATGACAATTGACTCACTACCTTACTTAATTACGGCATTGGTGAAAGGTGGGAGAAATATGAGGCGTGTTTAATTAAATTTACAGATTACACCACTGTACACCCCTTTTTAGAATACTGATACTGATATTTAAAGTACTTGTTTTATTACTAAAACCAACACAAATTGGATGACAGTGGTAAAAAAAAACAGTATTGCAACATCGCATCCTATTGAAATTCCCTACTGCTTTTTTATTGAATCGGCTATAAGGGTAGAGGAAGACCGAGAAAATGATGGGGGGATTGTTTATGTATAGATAGGTTGGAAAAGGAGAGACTGCCTACCCCAAATATTGTATAAGGGCAGGATGATGGTGACGTTCCCTTTCTCCGAATATGAGCGTTTCTATTGAAGTCTGGCAGGTAGATTATGTCATCCTCACTAAAATGTCCCGCTGATGGTGGCGTGTGTTGGGTCATTCGATTCCCTACAATATGGTTGAACTGGGTGATGCTGACGCATGCGTCACGTTCGTAAACGGGCGCCATCAGTTGGGACTGGTCATCTCTAAACTGTCATGGCTAAATGTAGAATTGTTAATCTAAACTTTTTTAGTATTGGCGTTATATTACATTGTTCTCACATACATTTTACAACAAAAACAGTGTAAGCAATACATACTATTCTATAAACCTTAGACATTATGAAAACAGTAACCATGGAGTTTCTTGCCCGTTCTTCTCCATAGGAATCTACACTTTGGAACGTGGCAACTAACTTCTGACAATTCAAAAGTGCCTGTAAATAGTTTGATTGAAATAAATGATTTTGATTTGATTAGAGCGTAATGTTATTTTCAGATGTTATTGGCTGGCGTTATTTCAATTCCTGAATTATTGAACGTATTTTATGTCTTTATTGAGATGGGTGGAGCTTTCGTAAGTATCTTCAATTATTTTTTTGTATATTTTTTCTGCATTTCCCCTTTCATGTGGCCAATTTTGACATCACAAGTATTTAGGTCATTTAAAATGTCAAAAGTTGTTCAAACAGCTCAACAGCACACCTGAGAGATGTTCTCGATGGTGTGCAAAGCCATGTCAGAGACTTACGGGTGGTTTAAACTCTGACACTAGGTTGTTCACCAACCACACGATAAGAAGAAGATTCGGTCATGATATTGGTTTACTTATTTTTACAGTCCAATATTATTGGTTCTTTGGAAACTTTCATAGTTTCCATCGTGCCCCTTATACCTGCAGTATTGGCTGAGATGGTGAAGATTGAAGAAGATAAAATTAAACTGTGTGTCATAAAAAAATTGCTTGCATGCAAAGGTAACTAACTCTCTTCTTATCCTCAGAAAAGCATGTATTTAATGTGGTAATATCTTAGGTTTTCGCGATCACTACACATTATAATAAAACATCTTTTAACCGGATTAATCGCGTGTATTACTGGTTTTTGTTTTTCCTGACGTTTCGAACACTTTGCAGCGTTCGTGGTCGCAGGGGGACCAAGGTGTCAGACGTCTCAACAGTTTATTTAAAATTATTTTATATAATTGATAAAATTCATAAAAGTATTTTTGTCTCTGATACAATCGAGACAGTATTTCCTAAGATTACCCATGAGAAGAATACCAAAACAAACTCAGAGGTCAGTCGTTTTAAATTTAGAGATACCTTTGTCGAGACGCCTGACACCTTAGTCTTCCTGTGACCACGAACGTAGCAAGAACGTAGTGTTCGAAACGTCAGGAAAAACAAAAAACTAATAATACACGCGATTAATCCGGTTAAAAGTTGTTTTATTATATTGTATTTAATGCTTTTATTTTTATTATAGAACAAGGTCTCAGGGCCCGCAGATCTTACTTATTTTCTGATAGAGAAAATGTATATGAGTACCCAGTGTTAGTGCGTACAGTGAACGCATTCATACCCCTGAGGTCTCTGAGATCTTGGACTATTAGGTAGTAGTCTAACCGTATGCAACTCAATACCAGTATGTTATATGGAGCGACTGCTTATCTGACCTTCACAACCCAGCTACTGGGTAACACTAAATCTCGTCTTAAAACTGTTTATCAGACTTTCAGGTATCTGGCTACCGGTGGCGGCTGTCATAGATCTACATTTGACAACGGGGCTCGATGGTTTAATATGCTCTCCGAGGCACAGAGGGGTCTCGTTATTCTTTATACACAGTATGTACAAAGGCGGACTTAATGCCTTAGGCATTCTCTACCAGTCAACCATGGGGTGGTGCAGAAACAAAAAGTGTACACTAACACACACTAACAGAAATTATGCTCACCAATCCACAGACCAACGGTGACAAGCGCAGCTTAACCTCGATCGATCGAACTGTGGGGCTGTTAGTTAGCCACGAGCCCTACTTAATTTTAACTATATATTTGCACTAATGACTTTTCATAACGCCATATTGACAATAAATGAATTTCAGGAGTACGCTCTCGTAATGCAGTGGAAAACGCGATGGCATTCATTCAACATAACTCTTTCAACTACACAATATGGCGGCTGTTCTCCGTAGACATCACCTTGATCCTCGGTCTGACAGGTCTCCTCACCACCTATACAATAGCTATGGTTCAGTTTGCGCACTTTTATGATTAATTTGACTAAACCATTGTGAAGTGTGAAAATTTTAAATTTAGTATTAAAGTTTTTTATTTTGAGTGAAATTCATGCTTTCTTCTTTTGTGGTAAATCTTAAATAGTATACGATCCTCCACTTACCTTAACCTGCATCTTGGGTTCGTAGCTACATTCATCGTGACCTCGGCATATTATGGTCCATCTAAAGCATTCAACGGACCTTTATAACTCTTTTGTGAACACTGGCCATAGTTTGCCTGTAAAGATACTTCAGAAAAAAGCACTGCTATCTCGAGCCTGTCACTGGTCGGGCGACGAGTGACCCAACTCGGAGTGCTGCAAGCATCCATACAGGGTGGAAGCTAAAATACTCGTTTTTTTTTAAGACTGTCTTACGTATTTGTTCAGTATCATTGATAAAATGCTGCAATACAACCTAAACATGCGTGTGAGTTCTGTTGCAAAATCTATGTCATTATAATATTCGTATTAAATTTTATAGGCGGCCAATTCACAGATATCCGCTTATTAATCTACGGTAGTTTACGCTCGTTTAGTGACCGAGCAGTATAATGGCCACAATTTAAATTGTGAATAGGTGCGCTTCATAATTTATAATCAGATAGGCCAGTTGATACAGCCGTCTGATAAATGCCTACGCTAAGACACGGAGATAGGGCTGACAAGTAATGGTTTAAAATAAGTATATTTTTGTTATTATATTAAATGGAAAAAGAATACGGTCGCGAACAGGATTCGAACCTGCGCCTCCCGGATAAAAACTCCAGGCGCTCTGACCACTAAGCCATCTCATTTTGACATCACGAGTATGTAGGCCATTTAAAATGTCAAAATTTGTTCAAACAGCTCAAAAGTTGTCGGTTCGGTCACCCGTATAGGGACTGAACTGATAGCAATGATGTCGCCATAAGAAGTGTTAAAAATATGGAAGAAGAATTCGCGATGGTGAGCAGAGGTCGAGATGGCTTAGTAGTCAGAGCGCCTGGAGTATTTATCCGGGAGACGCAGGTTCGAATCCTGTTCGCGACCGTATTCTTTTTCCATTTAATATAATAACTTTATGAGTTCGCTAAGCATGCGTTAATGCTTCTCAAAGATGTACCTATCTTGAATTATGTTTTTGTTGTCTTTATTTCTTCTTTCCAAATGCTTAATCATGACAATAATATTCATAATTGCGATAGATAGACTTACCCACTATTTATTAAATAGATTTTTTGTTGGGATTCAGTTATTTTATTTGCATTACATTATGATCATACCACAATTCAAACCAGTGTATTCTTTCAACTAGTGGACAGAATTTACATGTAAAATGTGTCCATTCTTTTTTTTTCTGTGTATACGCTATTTCGGTGCCGAAATTTGGTGCAATGCCGGAATCCTCACATATTAGAGTTTTTTTAAACAATTATTTATTTACCAACTAATTACAATAAGACCTGTTGATCATGTGTATTTTTTTATCTTTACTGGCGTCCGAGCACGGATCTTTTCGACAAACTTGTCGACTGGATAAAAGTTTTTATGTATAGAATTTTATCGTTTTATCAACACTTAATGTGAAATTTTACGTTTAAAATCGACAAACGTGTCGACAAAAAGAACCATGCTCGCACCGCTGAAACGATTAAATTCGTTTATCGATTTTTGACAACCCTACTACAAGGGGTATTGATGCTCCCGCGCGTATCATAGCCCCTGCAGTTATATATACGATTTTACTTAATGATATTGTAATTTAAAGTTATAAATTGAAACTAAAATTCTTAAAGGCATCTTGTTTGAATTTATTTACGTAGGTTTGGTTTTGTGCCCTAGTATTTCTGAATACCCTTGAGCGTTACAAATCTCTTCGCTATCTTAAGGAAAATATCACTTTTTGTTCTTTGAATTTTGTGTTGTTAGGAAGAGAGGAAGGGGTGTTATTCGATCACTAAATGACAATAAGATCGTCAGTACATATCTAAAAAAAAAACATCGGATTCCTCGTGCTATTATTCAGTAAAAGTTTAGCTAACTAATTGATAATGTCCATGATTAGTCAGTATAATAAAAAAAAACAATCATTTGACTATTTATGATAATTGGTGGTCGCGAACAGGCCAAAATTCGACCATAATTCATTTAAATGGACGTTATTAAGTTCTATTAAACATTATCAATTATGGTAGTGTGTGTAATGTTTTCTTTAATAATTTAATGTATTTTATAATGCATATTAGACAAAATTATTAGCTTTCTGCACTCCTTCTCCCTATAAACTTTAACTGTGCAAATCTTCAAAATAAAGGCAAATATGTACAAAATCATAAGTAATCTTACGACAGACATTCTATAAAATGTTTTCCGTCATGTAAGATGCATGTCCAACATTGTTTTAAACATTAAATTCCTACAACGTACCGATATTTATTTTGTATGGAAATGTATTCATGTGGCGATGAAAAAATATGGGTAGGGTGAAGTCCGCAATTGTCAGTCGGAAAATGATTAATTTTAGATAATATTAACATGTTTATTTGATCACTTAAATTGGGTAACTGCCTCGTTGCTCTAGTGGTCCTACGCGTGACTGCTGAGCGTGAGGTCTTGGTTACGATTCCCAGATCGGGCAAACTGTTATTGGGTTTTTCTGTTAAGAAAGTCGCAGTAGCAGCCCGGAGTTTGGAATCGTGCCCGGTAGATGGCAATAGGCTCGCCACCTATTACATGGGACTTAATTACAGCATTGGTGAAATGTGGGTGTACAGTTTAGTACACCTCTGCATACCCCTTCGGGGAATACAGGCGTGATGCTATGTTATGTTATATTGGGTAAACAATATGGAATGTCGAGGGTATATTCTTATATTGTGGTGACCAGTACATTTATCGAATATCTGCTTGAAACCCAAAAAATGTTCTGATTGGAATACCATAGTATGTACTAGAATGATTTTTTGATGTACGCCATCCAAGTCACTCTGCCAATAAACTCCATCGGAAACATTGTATTTTACCTCGCTAATAGGGTGGCCAAAGTTGTTGCATAATACTTGAACCTTTTCTATGTAAGTAATATGTATTTGCTCCGCAGTTGGACCACTATAGAAGATGAAAAGATACTTTTTAAACTTAATATTTTCTCTGACCAGAATCACAATATTAGTATGGGACGCGACGTTGCGCGATGCATGTTCATATGTGACTAGTGACTTTCGATCAAGTTGCTTTCGAAAAGCGTCTTTTGAGTCTGATCTTTTTTTATATAAAAACTACAACTTGTCTATGTTAAAAAAAAACTACGAATATAGGCATACATACGTAGGTAAATAAATCTATTCACCGTAACCAATAATTTTCCGTAGTTGACACGCTCTGTTTTCTCGCATACCATGATCGAGATGGAAATAGAAAGTTTCATAAGTAATGACAAATTGCTTAGATTACTAAACCGAGTTAAGATTACAATTTTCTGTAATGGACTGTATCAAATTTTGTAGCGCAATACGGTAACTATTTTCTCTTATTTGCCACAAGCCATCCAATGTTAATGTTTAAACAAGACCTGTATTTTTTTCAATTTCAAACATATATTTATACACTTATAATAAATATATAACATAACATAGCATCACGCCTGTATTCGCCGAAGGGGTAGGCAGAGGTGTACACAATTGTACACCCACATTTCACCAATGCTGTTATTAAGTCCCATGTAATAGGTGGTGAGCCTATTGCCATCAACCGGGCACAATTCCAAGCTCCGGGCTGCTACTGAGAATTTCCTAACAGAAAAACTCAATAACACTTTGCCCGACCCGGGAATCGAACCCGAGACCTCCTGCTCAGCAGTCGCGTTTGAGACCACTAGACCAACGAGGCATAAATATAAACAAAGAAAATATTTTTTATGTTCAAACATTATTTTGCATTATTAAAGCAATTTCTCAAATCTATTTATTATTCGAAGGACTACAACTGGTGCACCCACCTCAAGTTAAATGCAGTTTCGCTTGAATTTCGTCGGTCGCATGTTAAATAGCGCGTATGAATTTTAATATGTTTTGTTGTTGTGTTTACGATGAACTTTATAGTGATGGCCGATTGATATCGATAGAGAGTTTCTTTTGAGGTGGACTATTAACAACCACATAAATATCAAGTATTTTTCGCTGATACCGCTTATAATAACAATATGTTTGTTGTTACAAATAAAATATTTCTTATTTATTTATTTATTTACCGTCTGGCTTAGTTTAATTCCTACAACGTTGTTTTAATTATTGGAGAAGTTTTAATCCTGATATATACCTTTATCTCTTCATGTATCTTGACACAATGTTTTAAGTGTGGATAATTCAAACTCAAACTCTTTTTTTTTTCAAATGAACCAGATTGTAGGTACTTATAAAAAATTCAAAGCTAGGCAACACGGTTACAAGAAGTTGGTCTTATAAATAGAACCGGCAAGAAACCACATAAACACTCTTTTAAAATTAAGTGTTGTTTACAATTAACATTTATACAATGTGAGAATAATGCAGGTTAATGTATAATGATACAGAGTCACATATTGAAGCGTATATCGATAGTCGATGCTCAATAGTGAGCAGCAGAATCAACTACACACAACATCAAAATATCGATAATTTCGCCATCACTCCAAAAGTCCCTATCAAGGGCCACTTCATCAGATAATAACAAAATATACACATCAATTTTTATGATGATCGCGCAAAGGAATGGTAGTCATCTGTTTTTGCGACTGTACCTTACAGGCTTAATTTATTTAACAAAAATAATTTATTTATTCGTTTCGTAATGGCGGAGTGGTTACGACCTCACCTCATGAACTCCTCACAGGTTGTGAGTTCAATCCTAGCATGTACCAATGTGACTTTTTAATGTCATATGTACTTTATTTATTTATTTAACTCTTTATTGTACACCTAGGAAAACAACAACAAAGGACATTATAATTTAAAAGAAGTACTTTCTTAGTTAATATAAGACATCACGGACATATGGTGATGGAAAACATGGCGAGGAAACCTGGACCTAATGGTCTGAAATCGCCAACCGGCAGTGAGCTAGCGTGGCAATCATTGCTCGAGCCTTGTCGGGAAGAGGCCCGCACCCCGAAAGGAGACAGTAATGGGCTGGTTAAGTCAGGTTAGGTAACGTTTCGAACCCTTAAAGTTTAGTGATGGCATGATGGTATGATATCTACATATATTATTTAATATAATCTCAATAACAAAAAAACATAACACAGATAAGCATTACGCCTGTATTCCACAAAGCGGAAAGCAGAGATGAACCCAGTTGTACCTACACCCTTATTTCACCAATTCTATTATGAAGTCCCATATAACAAGTGAGCCTATTGCCATCCACTGGGCGCAATTTCAATCTGTAAGTAAGGCAACCTATTTCGTAAAGAACAACAATTACTGATTTCCCTTTGGTCGGTGCTTAAGTAAACCAAAGTCTTTATCGGCACAATTGATCTGGAAAACGTGGTTCTCAAACTATGAAATATTTCGTAAATTTACCATTAACTTGCATAATTATGAGAATTTCTAATAGCTGTAGTATTTTTACGAGGTTTCTATCTGATAACGTTTTATTTTTTTTATCAAAAATGGATCTACGTTTGGCCACCAACTCGCCTAATGGTCGCTCGTGTGGCCGAGGATGGAGCACGTATATCCAGAATAAATCTATTCACTCTTAAGTACAGTGGATAGCCAAAGGGCCATCAGCTCAGCATAATGCTAGAGTATCTACCTACCTAGCGCTGATTTTCAGCTGCGGCCCACGAGAGCCATACGCTTGAAACAAGGTGAAATAAAGGTACTAATGATAGGAAGTAGACATAGTAATACATAGGTAGATATATACATATATAAAAAAGGTGTATATGTACAGTTGTACACACACATTTCACTTAGTCCAATGTAATAGGTAGTGAGCCTATTGCCATCTACCGGGCACAATTCCAAATTCCGGGCTACTACTAAGAATTTACTAACAGATAAACTCAATAACACTGCCTGACCCGGGAATCGATCCCGAGACCTCATGCTCAGCAGTCGCGCTTCGGACCACTAGATCAATGAGACAGTTGTTTCTCTTGAATTTTATTCGACATCTACAGGTGGGAAATCTCTTTGTCTTTACCGGGAACCGAACAGAGTAGCGTCATATACGTATGCTAATAATATTTGCTTATTTCGATTAAAGATGTAGATGTGGGTACCCGAATTTAGTGGTATTCACCACTAAATTCGGGTACCATATTATGCCAATTATTCGTTTTAATAACCCATTGAAATGCCAAGCCCTTACAATAAATGCTACGATAACAGCGGAGTCCCGTACGACACTATTTAAAGATATGATTTTATTACTCTGTTCAATAGTATACCTTATCTCTATAATGTAGGGCATATTTTCGCCTGTTGAATGATAGCTGATAAAGTTTTATTCTGAAGATAATGAAAATCTAGTAAACTTAACGGTAAGGTCGCAGTTAAAATATTTTTCAACACACATGCTCGTAAAATGGCTCTAATTGCAGCGTTTTTAGGTTCAGAATGCAGCTATTACGCACATTTGCATTTCACTTCAAATTACCGCAATAGTGCGGTAATCTCAAAAAAATTGCAATTTTTCAATCTTTTAACCTTTCAATTATCAATTTATTTATATTTGTGACCAAATTCGTTGTATAAACAGAAAAAAAAAACGTTATTATGTATAAAAATTTTAGGCTGTTTGGCAACTTCATAAGTGTCTGTTCTTGCACCCGCGCGATCATTATAGATCAAGATGTGATCATTGTAGACTTCCTTCGCTCTTTTCATTTATTTAGCGATTTGTGGCCAAATTTGAGTTATCTTTTGAGTAGGTAAGCGTTCAATTCGTCCTTCCTTTGCTGGCTGAGTCTGCCACGTTGTCGTATGCTGCTGTCTGGTGTGTCTGAGATCCATTGTATGGTGGTTTTACGCCTATGTAAATCATCATCATCATCAGCTTATAGCAGTCCACTGCTGGACATAGACCCCGTGCACGCCACTGAGCTCCTCTGAGCTCCTCCACTGAGCGCAAGGTGGCTGGGTGGGAACCCAGCCACCTTGCGCAGATCGTCACTCCACCTAGACTGAGGGCGTTCTACGCTACGTTTACCAATTTGCGGTATCCACTCAAGAACTTGTATCTATACCCCAGTTGCTGACGATTCTACGAGTAATATAGCCAGCCCATCGACACTTTGGCCTACAAATCCTGTGGATCATCTTATCGATAACTTTGGTTCTATAAACTAAAGGATAACCACGTTCAGGATTCGATATTTATATCGCCCCTGTGATATTCGATCATTATTCCGATGGTAATAAACTTCGTTCGTAATAATTAAACACAGGAACTCCATCAAAAACAAACGCAGTATCAAATCCACTGAATATATCAACAAATCCATAAACCATTCCGTCCTTTCTGCCATCAATAAAAACACCACAAGATTGACCATCTACGATTGACAGATTGACCATCTCCGATTGACAGTACTTTGATGGATTGACAACAGTATTACAATAGTAATATCTTAGGTTTGCGCGATCACTACACATTATAATAAAACAACTTTTAACCGGATTAATCGCGTGTATTATTGGTTTTTTGTTTTTCCTGACGTTTCGAACACTTTGCAGCGTTCGTGGTCGCAGGAGGACTAAGGTGTCAGGTGTCTCAACAGTTTATTTAAAATTATTTCAGTCTACCGTACATATAATTGATAAAATTCATAAAATTATTTTTGTCTCTGATACATGTTTAAAACTAAATCGCGACGGTATTTCCTAAGACTATCCCTGAGAAGAAATACCGAAACAAACTTGGTTTTTAAAAAACCAAGTCACTGGCCTTCCTTGACATATTACTTATCCATAATCCGGATCATTCTGTTAGTCACACTGTGTATAGAAAGCCCACCCACACAGAAAGATACTTGAACGGTGAATCTCACCACCATCCTTGTCAGTTAGCTACTGTCGCCAAATCTTTGTTACAGAGAGCACAAGGCATCTGAGACGCCGACCACCTGGCAGGGGAACTCAACCATGTGAAGCAAGTTCTCAAACATAATAACTTACGAGCTCCACATCCCCGTCGCAGAAGCCGCCCAAAGCCCACCACAGTTGATCGCAGACCTGCTGTCCTACCTTTCATCAAAGGGGTCACCGATAGAATTGGTCACATCTTGAAGCGTGCTTCTATCAAAACCTACTTCAAGCCACATAGAAAGATCAGCCAACTTCTCAGACCGGTGAAGTGCCACATTCCCTTACAAGATGCAGGGGTCTACAAGATTGATTGCGATTGTGGGCTATCATACATAGGGCAAACAAAGCGTAGCATTGGCACCAGGTTGAAAGAACACATAGCTGACGTCAAGAATAGACGCTCAACAAAATCTGCAGTCTGTGAACATACAACAGACAAACCCAACCATTTTCTACGTTTTGACCAACCCCAAATCCTCGCGAAAGAAAACCGATATATACCGAGAATGCTCCGCGAGGCTATTGAAATTAAAAAACACCCAAATTTCAATAGAGAAGATGGTTGGCAATTACCACCTGTTTGGAACCCTGTACTGAAAATAATCAAGTCCCAAACAAAGTCAAGTCACAAGAAAAATCAAGATACTGTGAGCGATTACTGCGTGCATCGGAACACCTTTTAGTTTATAATTCGATAAAATTGTAAAATTGTATCTCTAAATTTAAAACGACTGTGACCCCTGAGTTTGTTTCGGTATTTCTTCTCAGGGATAGTCTTAGGAAATACCGTCGCGATTTAGTTTTAAACATGTATCAGAGACAAAAATAATTTTATGAATTTTATCAATTATATGTACGGTAGACTGAAATAATTTTAAATAAACTGTTGAGACACCTGACACCTTAGTCCTCCTGCGACCACGAACGCTGCAAAGTGTTCGAAACGTCAGGAAAAACAAAAAACCAATAATACACGCGATTAATCCGGTTAAAAGTTGTTTTATTATAATGTGTAGTGATCGCGCAAACCTAAGATATTACTATTGTAATACTGTTGTCAATCCATCAAAGTACTGTCAATCGGAGATGGTCAATCTGTCAATCGTAGATGGTCAATCTTGTGGTGTTTTTATTGATGGCAGAAAGGACGGAATGGTTTATGGATTTGTTGATATATTCAGTGGATTTGATACTGCGTTTGTTTTTGATGGAGTTCCTGTGTTTAATTATTACGAACGAAGTTTATTACCATGGTTTTTTAAAAACCAAGTCACTGGCCTTCCTTGACATATTACTTATCCATAATCCGGATCATTCTGTTAGTCACACTGTGTATAGAAAGCCCACCCACACAGAAAGATACTTGAACGGTGAATCTCACCACCATCCTTGTCAGTTAGCTACTGTCGCCAAATCTTTGTTACAGAGAGCACAAGGCATCTGCGACGCCGACCACCTGGCAGGGGAACTCAACCATGTGAAGCAAGTTCTCAAACATAATAACTTACGAGCTCCACATCCCCGTCGCAGAAGCCGCCCAAAGCCCACCACAGTTGATCGCAGACCTGCTGTCCTACCTTTCATCAAAGGGGTCACCGATAGAATTGGTCACATCTTGAAGCGTGCTTCTATCAAAACCTACTTCAAGCCACATAGAAAGATCAGCCAACTTCTCAGACCGGTGAAGTGCCACATTCCCTTACAAGATGCAGGGGTCTACAAGATTGATTGCGATTGTGGGCTATCATACATAGGGCAAACAAAGCGTAGCATTGGCACCAGGTTGAAAGAACACATAGCTGACGTCAAGAATAGACGCTCAACAAAATCTGCAGTCTGTGAACATACAACAGACAAACCCAACCATTTTCTACGTTTTGACCAACCCCAAATCCTCGCGAAAGAAAACCGATATATACCGAGAATGCTCCGCGAGGCTATTGAAATTAAAAAACACCCAAATTTCAATAGAGAAGATGGTTGGCAATTACCACCTGTTTGGAACCCTGTACTGAAAATAATCAAGTCCCAAACAAAGTCAAGTCACAAGAAAAATCAAGATACTGTGAGCGATTACTGCGTGCATCGGAACACCTTTTAGTTTATAATTCGATAAAATTGTAAAATTGTATCTCTAAATTTAAAACGACTGTGACCCCTGAGTTTGTTTCGGTATTTCTTCTCAGGGATAGTCTTAGGAAATACCGTCGCGATTTAGTTTTAAACATGTATCAGAGACAAAAATAATTTTATGAATTTTATCAATTATATGTACGGTAGACTGAAATAATTTTAAATAAACTGTTGAGACACCTGACACCTTAGTCCTCCTGCGACCACGAACGCTGCAAAGTGTTCGAAACGTCAGGAAAAACAAAAAACCAATAATACACGCGATTAATCCGGTTAAAAGTTGTTTTATTATAATGAACAGTATTACAACATAAATATTGCCAGTTCCCATGTAAGGTAGCGTTATAATAAGTTTTTCGAGTCAAGACCAGCAGGGCGTATTGCTTTGGTTTACCAAAGAATTGATGGTCACTTTGTGGTTCATTGCGTCGCATGTTTTATAATATTTTTGCTATAAATAGACAAGCTATAACATACGACGCGATGTAATACAAAATGACCATAAATTCGATGGTAACCGAGGTGGCCAGTTTCGAAGGATTAGTAAACCGGTTTTTTAACATACATTTTATTTTCTGTGCGCATGAAATATGTAATGATGTAGTGACAATGATATGGTTGGCGCAGTGGACGACTGATCGACTGCTGTGCCCCTTTGCTGGTTCGTTTTTGATTTATATACTAGCTGTGCCCCGCAAGTTTTTATGCAATATAAATTTTCTGCATAGAGCCACCCTTATCACCTAGGGGTATAAAAATAGACTACGCCCTATTCTTAGACCTACCAAATATACACATAAAAAATTACATAAATATCGGTCAAGCCGTTGAGGAGTTTAATAACAAATATTGTGGCTCGAGTTTTTTATATATTATATATTTCTATGACCGATAGATAATTATTCCAGGTGGGTGTGTATATGAATTTCATCAGTTATTACCGGTCCGCAGTTGCTGAAAATGTTTCTTAAGATAGTAATATCTTAGGCTTGCGCGATCACTACACATTATAATAAAACAACTTTTAACCTTTAACCGGATTAATCGCGTGTATTATTGTTTTTTTGTTTTTCCTGACGTTTCGAACACTTTGCAGCGTTCGTCCAGTCCTCCTACGACCACGAACATTGCAAAGTGAAAAAACGCCCTGGGAATCCAATCTAAGACCTCATGCTCAGCAGTCATGCTTTGGACCACTAGACCAACGAGGCAGTATAGTATCAATAACATAAAATAATCATTTCTTTAATTAATTCAGAACGTTGATAATATTTATACCTGTTCGTAAATTATGAGAGTAATATTCATTACAGTAAAAATAACTTCACCGTAGGATAATAATTATCCTGCAACCAAGAACGCAAATTCATCAAATTAAAATGATTTCATAAAAGAAAATAACGCAAATAATCCAATTAAATTAGTTTTATTTTATTGTGTAGTTACCACGAAACCATAGATATTTCTTATCAATATTTAGATTAAGCAATATTTTACCTCGTTAGTCTAACGGTCGAAAGCGCAACTGGTAAGCATGAGGTCGCAGGATCAATTCCCGGGCCGGGCAAAGTTTATTGAGTTTTTCTGTTCAGAAATTCTCAGTAGCAGCCCGGAGTTTCACACTATACCTACCCTGTAGATGGCTATAGGCTCACCACCTAATACGTGGGACTTTGAACAGCCTTGGTGAAATGTAGATGTACAACTGTGTCACCTCTGCCTACCCCTTCAGGGAATACAGGTATGATGCTATGATGCTAATATTCAAAAAAATATGACAAGAACATCACATTATCACATAATTCGGTAAGTTGATGCTATGATTAATGTTCAGAAAATTATGACAAAAAAATCACATTAAAATAATTATAATTCATAATTTCGAAGATGGTCCATCCGGATATTCGTGCAACTTATTAGGAAAGCAGGAATAAAACTAAGCTAAAAATTAATATTTGTAAAGAGAGACATACACACAAAAATCAGAACAACTCGCATAAATCATAACCACATACCTAATTACAACGAAAAATATTAAATTAAACGAGTGAAAGTACGACATTAGGCGCACAATTATAACTTTTTACTACCAGCATTGTTTTGACAACAAAAACAGAACATTATTGCGTAAAAAGAAAGTATATTTTTGTATAAAAACTGACATTTTAAACAGCGGTCTAATTGCACAAAATTATACAGCAACAAATAAAAAGTTGTATTCAAATAATAAAAACAATAATAAAGAAGAGGTCAGTGACCTAATTGTCTTGTAACAGCTGTAGCTTATCTCGTTTTTTTAAGATAAACGTTGTCCTACTCTTGGAATTTCTTCCTGTATCGTGGGTGCATTTACAAATATAATTATAATCTCACATGCACAAGAGTGTCGTGGTGGCCGAGTGGTTACGGGTCCGCTTCCTGAGCCGCAGGTTGTGGGTTCAAACCTGGCATGTACCAATGTGACTTTTTCAATGTCGTATGTAAGTTAGTTAATCTAAGACATCGCAGACATACGGTGAAGGAAAACATCGTGAGGAAACCTGGACTTGGCAGTCTGAAATCGCCAACGCGCAGTGAGCTAGCGTGGTGATCGAGCTCGTGCCTTCTCTGTATGAGAAGACGCCCTTGCCCTGCAGTGGGACAGTTACGGGCTGGTTATTTATGCACACACAACCAGACCCGGAACAATTATCTGTATATCATACAAATATTTGCTCCGTGCAGGTATCGAACCTGCGACACGCGACGCCATAGAAATGTTGGTATAGTATGCATAGGGTCATACCACGCTAGTGCACCATTGGCAGCCCGCCTACGACGCACGGTGGGCTGAAAATCGGCTTTCATAGACTTAGAGATTTCAATTTGCAAGTAGCGGTTTTTATACCTGATATCGCTTCTATTACTATATACAAAAATGACACCAGAGTTAATTCTGAACAAAAACGAAGGAAATATAATGTCTTTACGAGAAAATTGTATGAAGCTAGTATGAATAATCTAATTATCTCTTAAACAGCAAGGAAAACCGTAATATCCTTACAGCTGGTAATACTAACAATTATTTATGATTTTTTGTCAAACTCCACGGGGTGGTTATCGAGGCCGTTTTTTTTTTAATACATAAACATATTTTTATTTATTTTTACGTATGAAACGGTTCTTTTTAGTGTTTAAGTTGAGGAACACAGGCTTTTAACAACACGTAACATAAAATAGCATTACCCATATATCCCCGAAGGAGTAGGCAGAGATTTATAGAGTACACTTAGACAATTATGTTTGAGCTAGATAGCCTAGATATTTATCAACACAAAATGAGTTTTAAAACTTTGCATAAAACCAAAATACTATCTATGAAAGCCGATTTTCAGCCCACCGTGCGGCGCAGCGTCTGACACACCAACATAGTATATGCAAAATATAATATTAAAGCATTATTTTATTTTGAGTTTTTAGTTATGTCGTTTCAATCTATGGTATAGGTTATCATAATTAGACTTTTAATACCATTTACGATGAGAGCTATCGCCAAAAAAAATCGATATTACATAAAAGTCACAGTCTAAATTATTTTGAGCAAAAACTATCGTGTTATAAGTCAGTAGGTCAAACAGCCAATCAAGATAAAGCGTAACAACAATTATTATATTTCCTCTCGTCTTATTGTTGCGAATCACAAAAAGTTAACATCACTATAGTACAAGCGGAAATTATGTGAAAGTACCTCGTAGGTACATACAAATGTGAAGTTTCAGATGGACTGACATACAAACAGACTCTATTCCTAGCCGTTCAACAATAGAATGAAATCTGGTTTGTTAAGGACTATTGTGAATACAATTTATTGAAGACATTTTATTGAGAAAATGTAAGAAAATAAATATAATACCTATTTAATTCAAGATAAATCTTTGAAAAGCATTTACGCATGCTTAGCGAACTCTAAAGTTATTAAATTAAATGGAAAAAGAATACGGTCGCGAACAGGATTCGAACCTTAGTGGTCAGAGCGCCTGGAGTATTCATCCGGGAGGCGCAGGTTCGAATCCTGTTCGCGACCGTATTCTTTTTCCTTTTAATATAATAACTTTACCTATATAATATTGACATTGTTCTCTATTTTAATTTCAAATGTACTCACAATTTATGTACTAATTTTAAATTTGATTTTAATTAATATTATTGCATGCTAAAAAGCGGAATATGGCGTTCTAGACTTAATTGTAATGAAACACCAATGTTCGCAATAAATAAAGATTGAATTTTGAACCTACCACATCTGTCACTGACCAATGTACTAGAAACCAAATCCTAAATAATATGTGTCTGTTACCCAAGGGGTGGAGACCTGGTGACCTGAATACAGGCCTAACGATTACTTTAGGCACCGGTCTCCCACACTATAGGCAAGTTCTATTGAAGTTGTAATGCATCGCTGTTGATACCATGCAAAATTTTCTTTCTATATTCTCTATTGTGGTGAGAAAATAAATATTTATCTTATCTTAAAATCTTATCTTAACTTACCTCGTTGGTCTTCTCAGTAGCAGCCCGGAGTTTGGAATTGTGCCTGGTTGATCGCAATCAGCTCACCAAATATTACACGGGACTTATTAAAAGCATTGGACAAATGTTGGAGTACTATTGGTGTGTACTCCTATGCTTACCTCCTCGGGGAATGCACGCGTGATGCTATGTCCAACAGGAATTCTTGAACAGAATTTTGGGGATGAGTTGCCCACGTCCGTAGGAGTACACCCTTACGGTGGAATCCCTACACGTGGCCCCTGGGTGGTGCAAAACGGCCAACACAACTCTGGTGGGAGAATTCGGCCGGGGGTGGTTACCACCTACCAGACGAAGCCATGCCGTGAAGCGACCTTGTCATGTTTCGGGATGTAGTCCGATGTAAATGTTTGGGAGATGGGTCTGGGCAGTTGCATCAACTCCCTAACTATCGTTCATCCCAAACCTATCCACTCTACTTGGAGTTAATAGATTTCTTCTAGATCTACGTGCTCCATCCTCGGCCACATCGTCGCTTACCATCAGGCGAGTTGATGGCCAAACATAGATCAATTTTTGATAACAAGAAAAGAAATACATAAGTCTTTATCGGATGCATCTCAGAAACTTGTGTCGCAGCGTGGCCGGTAGTGAAATTATAATGACCCTGTTTTACAGTTTATGTGTTTATATCGTACATTTCATAAGTATTTTAATTGATAATAATATATTTTAATGTTTCAAGATTTCTTTTTTGCGCGTGAACATTCCTTTCCCCGAAAAGGAAAGGTGATTATGACTTCCCGACTTTAGGTATAATATCATATATAATATCATATATAACATCATTTAGCATTACGCCTATACCAGTGGCGTGCATTGTATATAGGCAAACAGTAAACTATGACATAGATTGTATTTAGGTATTTTTTTGAGGTAGGCACTGCCTATTTGCCTATATGCAATGCACGCCACTAGCCTATACGGGGTTAGATAGAGGTTTACACTAACATTTCCCGATGTGAGCATTATGTGGACATTAATGTTATTTCAAGATATGTCTTTGAAAGACCATTAACGCATGCTTAGCGAACTCTAAAGTTACAATATTAAATGGAAAAAGAATACGGTCGCGAACAGGATTCGAACCTGCGCCTCCCGGATAGATACTCCAGGCGCTCTGACCACTAAGCCATCTCGACCTCTGCTCACCACCGCGAATTCCACTTCCATATTTTAACACGTCTTATGGCGACGTCATTGCAATCAATTCAGTACCTATACAAGTGACCGAACCGACACGACTAACTTTGCAGTTAATACAATGTCGTAAAGAATGCAATTACCTTAATAATTCAAGATATGTCTTAGCGAACTCTAAAGTTACAATATTAAATGGAAAAAGAATATATTAATGTTATTTTTAATCACATGTTACGTACATATTAACCATTGTCAGGCATTATGAGTTTGTCATGCTCGCTAAAATGTCCTGCTGATGGTGGCGTTGTACATCGGGTCGTTGAGTTCCCTACAAAATGGTTGAGCTAAGCGAGGCTGATGTGCGCGTCATGCTCGTGAACGGGTGCTGTCTATCGGGACTGATCAGCTCCTAACTGCTTTGGCAATCATTTTAAAAGGCTATATAAGTTATTGTTTCTAGCGCTTTCCTTTATTATTTTGCTCATTAACCTGCATTATTCTCACATTACCTTATTTATTGTTATACTAATTTATTTTAAAAGAGTGTCTATGGAGTTTCTTGCCGGCTCTTCTCCATAAGATCAACGCCTTGGAAACGTGCACCTAGTTTTGACTTTTCATAAGTGCTTGTAATATGGCCTATTTGAAATAAAAATATTTGAATTTGAATTTTAAATTTGATGTTGTATTATGTCCCATGTAATAAGTAGTGAACCTATTGCCATCAACCAGACACAATTCCAAACTCTAAGCAGCTAATGAGAATGACCTAACATACAAACCCAATAAAAATTTACCCGACCCGGAAATTAAATCCAGGACTTTCAGGTCAATAGAAGCGCTTTACGACCACTAGATCATCGAAGCGATTCCAATGATTAAGTAAATCCCTTAATAAACAACCGCCAACGATCTGAAAATCGTATTCAATTGTTACAACAAACGAATTTCCTATTATATCATATATCAATCTGTCTAGCCTTTGCCCAATTACATTGGGTTCGGCTTCCAGTCAAACCGGATGCAGCTTAATACCAGTATTTTACATGGAGCGCCTGTCTATCTGACCTCCACAACTCAGTTACTGGGTTTATCGATATCTCGTAATACAGACTTTCAGGTCTCTAACTACCCGAAACGGCTCTCATAGATTTTAATTTGGCAACCGGAACCGACGGCTTAACGTACTCTGCGAGGCACGGAGGGGTCTCGGTATGAAATGATGGTCACCCATCAACATACCAACCGCGGCAAGTGCAGGTTAACCTCGATCGATCTGTGCGGCTGTTACTTAGCCACGAGCCCCTCCTTATTTAAATGATAATATAAAAAGATGTTTGACATCGTAATCAAGAATGGTCGCAGCAAATCGCATTATAGGAACGGTACCTTAAGCTGGGTAGCGCAAGTATAAGCAGACTAATACGTAAAATAATGTGCATTATATTCCAATACCAAAGCTGATTTAAGCCCCAAGTTATGAGCTTTTCGAATTGCTTTTTTTTAACTTATTTATGGAAATAAAGTCTGTAAAGTTATTATATTAAATGGAAATAGAATACGGTCGCGAACAGGATTCGAACCTGCGCCTCCCGGATAAATACTCCAGGCGCTCTGACCACTCAGCCATCTCGACCTCTATGAGAGGTAACTTTAGAGTTCTTTAGAGAGTAGATTATGTCTGTAAACGCACCCATGATACAGGAAGAAACCCCTAAAGTGTGGCGACGTTTTTTGAAAAAAAAAACTTCTATGCTAACTGGATGCGGCTGAATATAAGTATTTTACATGGAGCGACTTCCTATCTGACCTCTACGACCCTCTTGACAAGACTGGTTGTCAGAATTTCAAGACTACCCGAACGACTGTCAAAGATTTGCGAATGATAGAATGATTAGCGCGGCTGCTGAGCTTGAGGTCTTGGGTTCGATTCCCAGGTCAGGCAAAGTGTTATTGGGTTTTTATGTTAGGAAATTCTCAGTAGCAGCCCGGAGTCAGGAAGTTGGTGGTGTGTCACCCCCGTGTTTCGGAGATCACGTAAAGCCGTCCGTCCTGCGCCTGATCTCTCTCCGGTCGTGTCGGATTGGCGTCCCATATTTACGTGCTTTCGCATTATTCCTCTCTCTTTCACACAAATGTTAAACTAGAAGTGCAACAAAAAGAGATGGGAATATAGCTAAGACAAAGTCAGTGCTAATTAATCTTTATTTATCTTCACCTTATTCTAACATCCGCTGCTTTCGTATTCCTTGCACCTACCCCAGAAATTCCAAGCTGGATTACTCGCTACTATTTCCGTCCACTACATATTTCTAACTTAGTATGCGGAACCTCTTTGTCACTAGCTTACAGGGTTCAGAGGGATCACCAGAAGAAATAACTCTCATATAAAAATAAATATAACCCTCCTTTTTTGGGCAGTCGTGTAAATATAAAAAGTCCGGTCCGGAATATATAAAAAATGTGTTAATGATTTTGGAATCGATCTCAGGTCGGTTCGACCTGATTTTAAATGATGCCTCGGTTTAATGCATTGTACCGTACTATAAAGCCCTTTGTTTAATTCCTGGGACAGGCAAAGATTTACCGAGTTTTTCTTTTACAAAATTCTTAATAGCAGCACGGAGCTTGGCATGGGCCATATACGCACAAGTGTATGCGCAAAAACATGTGCACTCCCTTTTCCTTGACTCTTATAGTCCGATAGGGACGGCAATCCGAACACAGAGAGATCTAGCCCAGGACCGACGGCTTTACCTGCTCTGTAACCAGTGCTGAATAAATGTTTTTCTTTTTTTCTTTCTTTCTTTCTCTCCGAAGCACGGGGGTGTCACACCACTAATTTCCTAAAAGTAAAACCCAATAACACTTTGCCCGACCTGGGAATTAAACCAGGATCTCACGCTCGGCCGCCGCACTTGCAACCATTACACCAACGAGGCAGTCAAAAAGATGAAACTTAAAAAATATTATCTTACAAGACATTAAAATCTTCATCAGTTAAACAATTACATTAGCCATGAAATAGGAACAAATTAAAACGAATTTATTAAAGTCCGCACTAGGACGAATTACCAAGTCAGGTCTAAGATCACTCATCGATTACCCTTTCAGCTTTCTTTTTTAACTAAACTTTACAGAGAGAAAGTAAACCATATTTAATCGTATAGCCAGTTCCAATCTCTGATTATAAAAAGTCTTTCAATTGTAATGATTGACGGACTTAGGTAGTTCGTCGACCAACCAGCAACTGGCCCGAGATGGCAGCGCGCCTCACCAGTTTGGAATGTCTGGGGAGACTAACTGTGACCTGCACTAATGACGGGATCCGTCGAGACCTTCGTTGGATCTGCCGCGATCTGCCGGGGTCGCGGTGAATGCAGCTATGATCCCAAGACCCCGGTAAAGGTCACGGGAGAACAGTTTGTTTTTAGCCGGCAGGAGTCCAGCACCGTGTTTTTTACCGTGGGAGAGCCATGCTTCAGCCCGAATGGTCCGGCTCAACCGGAGTGATTCCACGGCCTCACAAAAAACCGGCGTGAAACAACGCTTATGTTGTGTTTTGTCAAGTGAGTGAGACCGGAGGCCCAAACCCTTTAAAAGGCCGGCAACGCACTTGCGACTCCTCTGGGGTTGCGGGTGTCCATGGACGGCGGTAATAGCTGGCCATCAGGCGATCCGTCTGCTCGGTTGCCACCTATCCCATAAAAAAAGTGTCTATGCAGAACTTTTCTCCCAAAAACAAACTAAAAAAGTCGTTAAGATCCATGTGGTTTGAACAACTTATCACCAGGAATACCTTCTAACCACACGAAAAAATCCCATACACCATAAACATTTTTGTTCATGTTAAAACAATGGTACCCGCATTTCCACGAAGCGTCGGGTTAAGCATAAAATATTATGGGTTACGGTACTTTTATAGGTGCTTAGCCGAGCGCGTGTAGTTTATTCAATTGTGATTATAATTATGCTGTGGATTTATATTACATACTGAGAATTGTGCAAATCAGAATTTTATAGACTAAAGGTCGTTGTCGTCTCTTTTGTTTATGTTTTAGTGAATTTTGGTCCTTACAACCACATTTGCCAAGACTTAAACATAACATAGCATCACGCATATATTCCCCGAAGGGGTAGGCAGAGGTGTGCACAGTTGTACACGCACATTTCACTAATGCTGTTATTAAGTCCCATGAATAGGTGGTGAGCCTATTGCCATACCGGGCACAATTTCAACCTCCGAGCTGCTACTAAGAATTTTCTAACAGAAAAACTCAATAGCACTTTGCCAGACCCGGGAATCGAACCCGAGACCTCATGCTCAGCAGTCGTGCTTAAAACCACTAGACCAACGAGACAGTTCACATCAGTTCAGTTACCAAAATTCTATTCGTAATTTCTCAGTAACCAAGTTCCATTATTCAATACATTCATAGGCCACTAAATATATATCACGGAAACACAATTTATGTACGTTTGTCGTGTAAACGGTTGAGTTTAAATATAAATAAGTTAAGCAGTGTACATATTAGAATACCGCTACTCAGCATGACCTACCGCAAGCTATGCACGACCGAGATTTATTGCTCAATAGAAGCAAATTTTTGTCCCCGATGCAGGGCCGGACTGCAGAACGACGGTAAATGCACCTTTGTTGAAAACTAGCCTTACAGGAGCGCATATCAAATTTATAGCCTGCAGAAATAGCTAAAGCTGGAATATATGATGGGAAACCATAATAAATTGTAAAATATTGCTCAATTATATTTATAAAAATACTGGATACCGATATGTTTTTAGTAGCGCAAAATTAAACCCCTTATATGGTTTGTTACATAACATAATATAAGATCAGGCCTGTATTTCCCGCGAAGGTAGTTTGAGGTATACGCAGTTGTACATGCATATTTCACCAATGCTGTTAATAAATAATAGGTGATGACCCCTTGCCATCAACCGGGCATAATTCCAAACTTCGAGCCTCTAATGAGAATTTTCTAATGGAAAAAGCCAATAACACAATGCCCGACCCGAGAATCGAACCCTTACTCTCAGGAGCCGCGCTTTCAACCAATAGGCCAAAGAGACAGTCTTTAGATACTTGTAATAATAATAATTAGAAATGTATCAGTGAGTCTTGATTTATGCCAAAAATACAGTCGGTAAAATAGGTTAAATGTTTACAAGCAATGTTTCTGTAACTACTCCCAAATCAGCTTAACACACTATATCACATACTAAATCACTACGATAAAATATTGCATAAAAATAAAAAAACTTATCAGCATAAAAGACACACACTTTAATTAAAATCATTTCAAACGGAAACCACCGTGAGAATTGACTCGGTCGAGAGCTAATGCCGCGTTGTGTATCGCCTCCGTATAAGGTAAAAGTTCGTGAATATAAACAAGCAGTGTGCAATGTGCATTGGAATACCGCTACTCGAACATGACCTACCGCAAGTACGCACGACTGGGATTAATAGCCGTAAGCCGCAAATTTTTGTCCCCAACACAGGTATGAACTCAGCCAAGTTATTCATAATTTAATGAGATATCACGGACTACTTGATTTCTGTTCCAATATTGGCGTAAATTCAAAACTATAGCAAGTAATAGATTTTTTTATTTTGTTTCCTTGAATATTAATAAAATCACAATATTTTTTGTTAAAAATGTCAAGACATGCACGCATGCTTTCACTCTTTAAAAGTTATGAGAGCTCATAAAGATGAAATGTACGAAATAAGTATGTCTTGCTAAACATAATGTGACATCATTCAAAATCGTGGGTAAAAAGTATTCATATATGGCACCAAAATACTTTTTATTTTTAGAATGCTAATAAACATTTGTTACTGAGGTGATGGTACTACAAAAAATAAATATAACACAGTTTGCGCCCACATCAGTGACCTAAGTCCATCCCTGTGCAACGATAAGCACGTTTCCGCGTCGTGATTTGTTATGCTTTTCTTATTATTTTTATAAATAAACTTAGCGGTACATATTCCTAAAGGGCGTGAGACAGACTTTCTCGATCTTATGAAAAAGTTAAAATATTTCTTCTTGATAAAAACACAAGTTAAGAAAAAATTATTAAAGCAAGTTTAAAAAACGGTTTTATAGGTACTGGCCGCCTTTTTTATATGTACTAATTAAAAATTTACCATAATTATTAACTAATAACAAATCTGATACCTATCACTTTACAATAAAAATAATTTCACTTCGACTCATCGTCGGTTCGACTCATCTCTACATTAACATATACAAAACCAGCTGGCCGCATCTAATTTTATCGACATATGTAGGTACGTCCTTAATAACCCTAACATTCTATCGATATCGAGTGGTTAAGGTAATAGTGTTGTGGATGTTATCTTATGTAAATATGCGAGCTTTAACCAACTATAATAGTCCAAAGATTATGTTTGGTTTTTATGGTAATTATGCAAGAATTTTTCTGTATGGGTAAGAATATTGCCATATTTTGAAGGGAATGCCGTCAATGGCTTGGTTTATCAAGATAATGTTGAGAGGTAGATCGTCAGTAGTGAGATAAATAATTATTTATGATATACTAGCTAAGTCTGCGGATCTGTTTACGTTAAAATGGCTTTCGATTTAAACTTTTTGAATAAGTACGTTTATGCCATATTTTTAAACGCAAAGAGAAAAATTTTAATTTTTCAAAAAGAAGGCTTTTTGTATCGCTTGACGTTTCGACCAGGTCGCACTGATCGTGGTCACAAGCAGAATCAGTGATCAGCGCAACCTGGTAGAAACGGTTAATTCCGAAAGTTTATGTTTGTTGCTATTTTGTTTTTTTACTTCTGGCACCTTAATCACTTAACCGATTTCAACAAAATTTGGCACAAAATCGGAAAAAACATAGAATACTTTTTATCCAGAAAACTTAATTAGTCTTCCCATTAAAGTTAAGAAAG
This sequence comes from Xylocampa areola, assembly GCA_935421205.1. Classification (NCBI taxonomy): domain Eukaryota; kingdom Metazoa; phylum Arthropoda; class Insecta; order Lepidoptera; family Noctuidae; genus Xylocampa; species Xylocampa areola. Next base: position 18,750,609 of record OW285205.1, on the reverse strand, counting down.
AAACTACCACTAGATGGCGCTGATATCAATTTGGTACGATATGCTTATGGTTCCAATTTTAATATATTTATAGATACACGGATCTGAAAAAAATACGGATATAAGCTTGCCCTGTCATAAGCGAAGCATAGATTACGCACACGCACGCAGCGTACTGGCGCCGAGTGGATGAGTTTTAAGTATTTGTATCCGTCTAGCTCGTCTATGTATGTCATGTACGTATTATAAACTAATTATCACTTGCTTAAAATGGTGAAAGAAAACATCGTGAGGAAACCAGCACACCTGAGAGATTTTCTCGATGGTGTGTAAAGCCATGTCAGAGACCTGCAGGTGTTTTAAATTCTGACACTAGGTTGTTCATCAACCACACGATAAGAAGAAAAAGAAACTCGTGTATTACAAGCGAAATTGGATGACTAGGCATGCTTCTCACATGTCGTACGCAACGCTCCGTCCGTATATTTTAAGGTCCGTGATATAGGATAAAATATTTTTACGTTAATATTTGCATACAGTATTGTAAGAACTCCAAGGGCCCAAGATGGCCTCGTGCCAAAGGTTTAACATAAGTAGTGTCTCCTTACTTGCATGGGGACTACGAATGGTTTCATTTTCTAAGTTGAACTCTAAGTAATGTTATACATTACGTGAGACAATGATGAAATAACTTCTACGCTTTACGTATAAACGAATGGGTATTCAAATTGGTGGTAAAACTTGTTTGTGGTCAGGATTAATACTTTTACCATATCATAGCATCACACCTGTATCCTACGAAGGGGTAGGCAGATCTACACAGATCTACACCCACACGGTGTTGAGCATATTGCTATCTACTGGGTACATTCCGAACTCCGCGCTGCTACTTAGAATTTCCTAACAGAAAAACCCAATAACACTACTCGATCTGGGAATCGAACCCAAGACCTCATGCTCAACAGTCGCGCTTGGGACCACTAGACCAACGGTGCAAATTATTTATATATTTCCCTATCTTTTTGAAAAACTCGGCGATAATGTAAACAGCCGAAGTAGACATAAAAATAGATTACGTATACCCAGAAGTCATTAAAAAATTATAACTTTAGAGTTCGCTAAGCATGCGTTAATGCTCTTCAAAAATGTATCTAAATTTGTTAAGGCAATTGCAATTGTACGACATGTATTAACTACAAAGTTAGTCGTGTTGGCTCAGTTTCATGTAAAGGGACGGAATAGATGGCAATGACGTCACCAAAAGACGTATTAAAACGTGGAAGAAGAATTCACGGTAGTGGGCAGAGATCGAGATGGCTTAGCGTTCAGAGCGCATGGAGTATTTCTTTGGGAGGCGTAAGTTCGGATCCTGATCACGAAAGTATTCTGTTTCCACAAAATAAATTATAACTTTAGAAAAAATAATGTTTAAATGTTACTTATTCTCAGAACTTATTCTAAGATGACAGATAACATATACGATGTTTTAATCGATCAAATCGATCGATAATCGTTACGAGAATCCTAACGTGTCAATCGCTTACAGGCTCTCGGAACATGAATTATTCAGTCGATTATAAATCGATTCTCGAATAACCATTATACGTGAGGCGAATAAGTCAGTTGATTTATTAAGGCTTAGATATGAAAAAAGTAAAGACTTTAGTATATGTAATTATGTATCGTCATGTTCTTTTACTTTGGGGCGTGCGTTGCTTCTTAAGTGATAGATTTTAGGTTTGAGTATTAATAAGACAAGCTACACAAAGCACGCAGTTTCTCGCGTACCTTTTCCAAGTCTTAAATGACAGGATTCACTATCTTATCCGTTTTTTAACGTCCACGTGCTGGTTTAATCCTCTTAATGATAATTACTAAGAAATGCATGATTACTTTATAACATTTTCTTAATCACTTCCATTTTCGGCAGCCAAATAGTGTTAGCATTGTCATGTTACTAAAATATAGCAGGACATTCTCAGAATAATTACGAATCAATTGTAATTAAAAATACTTTCTTAAGGAACAGTTTAACAAACTTAACTATAACCATAACCGACGCTGACGTGACGTATTAGTTCGTTATTTTGTCAGGTTTTCTTTATAAAAGTCTGTCAAAAGGCCAAAGTAAGGCGTCGGTTACTGTTATAGATATTTACTTCGTTTATTTTACGTGTTTAGAGGCATCAAGTTCGGATAGTCCAAACCAGATGCTGAAGTTGTGAGTTCAACCGATGACTGCTGTAATACTCTATAGCTTATTCATACTCTGAGGTTGAATATAAAGCTTGCCATGACAGCTGTATCCCGTTGTGATTCCTCGAGACAATGTTGCAGACATTTAAACATTTGTTGACAAATCGCTTACCGGTTTTAATTTTTATAGAGTTGTATAGTGCTACAACAATTTCCATAATCGTGAAAGATGGTGATATATCTACTTGTTTGACAAAATAAGATCTGTGATAAGTAGTCGCTACATGTGTCTGAAAGTCTGACTACCAGTCTTACCACGAGATATAGCGTTACCAAGTTACTGGGTTGTGGAGGTCAGTTAGGCGGTCGCTCCATGTAAAATACTGGTGTTAAGCTGCATCCGGTTAGACTGGAAGCCGACCTCAATGTATTTGGGAAATTCTAAGCCAGTTCAATGATTGATAATGGTTCCGTTGGACAGTGTCATCAGTGTTAGTACTACCCTAGCTCACCTAACTTCTATTAGAGCATTGTTGTGTTTTTTACTAACAATAATTGCTATTAGAGCGAGACGGGACGAATACAGATATTGTAAAACCCGTTTGCAGTACTAATACAGAAGGTACGCGATCAAATTCTAAAGCAATTAAATTATACAAATTGCTTTACTTTCTTTCTTAAGGTTGTATAGAAGATACTGCCGAATTGCGATAAGATTGGATGCAAATAGTTGCAATATCTAGCATTGCATGTATTGCTTCTACTTCCACAATATTGAGATTAGTCGCGCAAATACCTGCCTCGTGGGGGGCGAAACACGTGTAGAGTAGTTGCAATTTTCAACGCTTGCGAATCGGGGGAGGCGCACTGTTATTTGCCTGAGTACCCTCAATATTGTGGAAGTAGCTAGATATTGTATTTATTTGCATCCATTGTAATGGACTTCCACAAAGTAACGTCTGAATCGTTTCCATAGATACTTTTATATTGTGTAAGAGTTCTTATCATTTTTCTATTATTAGTGTACATTAAAGAGTATTTATGTTAAGTTATTATATATATATATATATGACAGAAACACATTTTAAGATTTCCATATAAACGATAAATGATACTCCTGCCCGAGTTTTCGGTCCCGGCGGCCTACCTCTACAGAGATCAGCCGAAGTACGCAGGAGATATTATAGTGCACAAGTGTATGCGTAAACACAGGTGCACTGCCTCTTCCTTCACTCTCATAGTCCGATGAGATGTCAATGTGACACAACATGAGAGAGATTAGGCGCAAGACGTGCACAGGACGGGCACAGGGAGTGTCATACTGCCAACTTTCGAACTCCGGGCCGCTACTGAAGATTTTCTAACAGAAAAAATCAATAACACTTTGCCCGACCCGGGCATTGAACCCAGGAAGGAGCTCACGCTTAGCAGACGCGCTTGCAGTCACTAGTCTAATGAGGCAATTAAGTTGGTGAACAATATAATAACTTAACTAAACCTAAAGTATAAACAACAAGTAAGTACAATTCTAAGAAACCGCACTAACACAATACTAGACCTACAACAATTCCAAATAACAATACCATCAGCTGGGAATCGAACCCGCTACACTATCGGGGACACCATTCGTCTCGCATCGAGTCCCGTAAACTCTTATTACCTGTCCAGTTATATGGACTCAGTATTATTTTATCATCTATGTTATTTGTGCCGTCGGCAAAATCATTTGTCATGCTATCTAATTTTATGGGGAGAGCAGAATTGTATGTTAGTACTGAGTATGGTTGTGGATCGATTGGTAGTAGAATGTGGATCTTTAGGTCAAAATTTGATTCGAGAAATTGAATGATTGGGTATCCTCAAAAGTTTGCAACGGTAGAATGAACAGTCAAAGAGAATATAAAATTATCACCTGTTTAGTGACTGAATAGATAGCAATGACGTCACCAAAAGACGTGTTAAAATGTGGAAGAAGAATTCACGGTGGTGAGCAGAGGTCGAGATGGCTTAATGGTCAGAGCGCCTGGAGTATTTATCCGGGAGGCGCAGCCAAGTTCCAATCCGATAAGCGATTACCGCCGCCCATGGATACGAAGAAACTGAAAGTCTTGTCTTACAAGCAATGTAATCCTTCAGTGAAATCCGTGCGTATAAACACAAACTCACACACACACACAGACCCACACACACAAACCCACACACACAGACCCACACACACAGACCCACACACACAGACCTACACATCAACTCACACACACACCCACTCACCACACACACACACACACGCACACACACACGCGCGCAATTTTATTTATTTATTTATTATTTATTTATGGACACCCGCAACACCAACTTTGTAGACCAACGAGGCAGTTAAAGAAAAAATACGCTATACATAATCCTCAGTTTTCTCCCAAATTGTCCCACATCACATTTACCGTATGTCCTCGAGGGCAGCTACTAGTATATGACTTTATCGGTGCGGGCGCATAGCACGGCAACCAGCAATTTACGTATCGTTTATCACGCGAACAGATTTTATGGGAATGATTAAACTTTGTGAAGGTAGTTGGTGGGGCTGAAACTGTGTAGATATAATATCACGGTAGGTTAATGGTGTCTCATAGATTTTAAGACATAAATAACTCTCATTAAGAAGCTTCCTAAGTATATTTATGACTAGCTGTGCCCCGCGGTTTCACCCGCGTATAACTAAATTATAATTAGCCTAAGTTACTCCTGATATAGTTAGCTACTTGCCAGTAAAATCTTATCAGAATCGGTCCAGCCGTTTCGAAGATTAACCGGAACAGAAAAACTCAATAACACTTAGCCCGACCCGGGAATAAAACCCGAGACCTGCTCAGTAGTCGTACACCAAAGAGGGAGTTAAAGGCATTCAAAAGAACGTGCTCATTTTATGATATTCCCAGAAATAAAACAAAACAGCTGAAGGAAATGGGCTCACATAAACGTAGACTTTACCGTCGTATGCGCAGTGAATGTTAACGCAATACTTTGGAGTACCTTAGGAATTAGTAAAAGTATTTGAAAGAAAAAGTAGCAATAAAGTTTCTGACTTTTTCATATGTCACTAATATGAACGGAAACACGGATATGAAAAAAATACGGATGTAACCTTGCCTTGTCATAAGCAAACCTATGCCTACCCCTTCGGGGAATACAGGCGGGATGGTATAAATATGTTCTTTTAAATTCTCGTAGGACCGTAAAATTTAAGGTATTGTCTTTTGTACAGAATAATTATTCCATTCTCCACTTTACCAAAGGGAAATTGACCTTATCATCTTTTTATAAGATAATAGGGTACCGCAATCCAACCGCCAACATTCCCCAGAAGACGTATGCATGAAGAGGTTAATTAAAATCGTAGCAAGTGAAAAACGATAGTCTCTGCCTACCCCAATGGAAAATAGGCGTGATTCTATGTATGTATGTACTTGTAGCAATTTGATTGCGGTATATTCGTTGAAGTTTAAGTCTCTCTCTTCCATCCTACCTATAAATTGAAAAAGATATCAAAAATATCGGAAAAATAAAACCATTGCGTTGACCACCCACGAGGTAGTGCTCAAACCACTCAATAATAAAGATAACCAAATTACTTCCAAGTTTACTTTGTGCCATTATCATAATTAAATAACCATTCTGTCCCACATATCACCAAACTTCCTAAAATCGATCTTTACATAACCGATTCTCGATTTCCTCTCGCAAGACGTTACCGATTGTTGCGTAATCGGTAAATCTAATCGATTTACACGCGTTATATGAACGGAAATCTGCTAATGGGAAGTGTATGGTAATTATGTTTAGACTTGTTCTAATTAGGACACTTAATTTAACTTTAATTACTTGTTTACAAGTACTTTCATTTATGGTTCTGCTTAGGCTTTTCCATAATTGCCCCTTGAACATAACATCTCGCTTGTACTCCTTGAAGGAAGAGGCAGAGATGTTCTGTTGTAAGTAAACGCACGTTTCATATGGTTAGCCTATATACATCATACGGGTTCAAACGCAGTTCCAATCTTCGGGATGTTACTGAGAATTTTTTCACAGGAAACCTTCATAACACTTTGCTCGACCTAAGGCTCAATACAGGACCTCACGTTAAACAGCCGCACTTCGCGTACACCGCGTCCACTAGACCAGTTTTATGATTAACGATACAAATTTAGTGACGAATTACTATGGCAATGTACGAGATGTAAGTACCCACGAGAGAGCTATCACTCCGTTACCTATACAAAAATAAAATCCCTCAATCGTATAACTGTTACTAAGATTTATATGCACCACTAACATTACTGCATTTTCAAACGTTTAATCCGTTTCAAAGACATCACTTCTGCCAGCGAAAGAGCATCAATTTAAAATAACCAGCATAACAAGAACTCTGATCACAAACATTTTGTACGCAACTAGAGATCTTTACTTGGTTATTCGTGACAGCTATTAGAAATCTTATTTTCTGCAGGCGATTTCAATAATACACTGATGTTACCGCTAGACTGTGTTTTGCGAAGAAAGTGGGGCGAATGGAATGCTGGTTATAAATTTTCATGTGGATTTCCTTGACTCAATTAGATATGAAAGCTCTGACATAAACCAGAGCAAGTTTACTGAGAATTTGTTTGAAATACGCAATTAAATAAGTACTTTTAACAATAAATTAAGACATTAATATATTGGTCGTATACTGTCCACTACTGAACATGGGAACCTTTCAATGTGTCAACGGATTCCTTCATTTGAGCAGATCGGCCACAGTTTGCATGCACCCAAACTCTAATACGGAACGCGCGCAACTACTGCGCGCCGTCATCTTGAGCCTATTGCTGGTCGAGCGACGAATTACCCAAGTCCTTTGTATAAAAGCAACGGCTCACGGTGGCCAGTGGTCACGTCACGCTCTCCTCAGACCCGATGATAGGATCACTCAAGAATCGAACAAATTAACAAGCACACTCCGACGAGAGTGGAACATGTGAAAGAGTTTGTATATCTGGGATCTATGTTTACGAGGGATGGGTTGTACGTGAAGGACATAGAAAGGAGAGTGACTGCTGGCAACCAGGTGAATGGGGCACAACACAAGTTCATGGATAGCCGGAATGTGTCTATAAAGGCGCGGCTGGCCGGTCATGGAGGGGTGTTAGTGCCAACTATTATGTATGGTAGTGAAAGTTGGGTGTGGCAGAAGAAACATGAAAGTAGAATTAATGCAGTAGAGATGAGAGCTTTGAGAAGTATGTGTGGCGTAACTTTGAAAGATAAAGTGAGGAATAGTGTGATAAGGGAACGTTGTGGAGTGAAAGAGGATGTAGTGACAAAGATTGAGAAGGGTATGCTAAGATGGTTTGGGCACGTAGAAAGGATGGATGAAAGGCGATTGGCTAAATTAGTAAATGAGGCGAGAGTGGATGGAAGTGTCGGGGCAGGCCGATCTCGACGAACGTACCGCAATCAAATTGCGGACGTTCTCAAAAAAGGACGGGTCAAGAGCCACCTAAATCGGCGAGCACGTATGAAGAAGTTAATGAGCATTGATAAAGCGAAAAAGGTGAGTCAGAATCGTAGCAAATGGAAATTGATAGTCTCTGCCTACCCCTATGGGAAACAGGCGTGATTGTATGTACATACATGTATCTACACTCCGACGCGCTCCACTGCCTCGTTATAGACCTCACCGTCGCAAAATGTCTCATCATGTCCGCCCCGACATATTACATCCCTAACTATTGTAAATTATATAAAAATGAAAAATTAATAAATAATTCTTTCCTATCTATTAAATACTAATTTATAATGTAAAATTTCTATTTTATCAATGTGTATTAACGATTATATAATGCTTTTTTTTTTTTTTGCTGTGCCCTAACAGGGTCCATAATTTGTACCTAGCTTTAAGCCTCTTCAACATCTTTTGTAACATTATGGAATGCAAATAAATATATGAATATGAATATGAATATGACCCTTGCTCGAGCTGGCCCGCGCCGAGCCAGTAACTTTAAATTCGTCCGTTAATAATAAGGAAACTGATATGATCCAGTTAGTCCCTAGTTGTCCCCCCAGCAACTCCCTAAGCCGAGGCTCGTGTCCCGCAGGGGACGCCCTTAGCATTGTTGCTTAGTTTGTAGTAATTTAAAATATGCTCTGGCTGGAGGCATCAAACTGCCTCGCCTTAGATATTGTCCGGTAGCGCAGGCAAAACCCCTCTGGGTTTCTGCAACAGACCATAATTAAGGTGGCCAGTGATTATCGCCTGACACGTCTGTGACAGGGAGAGATTGGTGGCCTCTCTCTCCCTTTCCGCCACATCCTTTGTAACCATCACCCCCTCGCAATAATTGGTGACGGCTTCCCAAAAGCTCTCGCTTCCGACTCTATCTCTGATCACAAAGCATGGACCGGTCCAAAAGCATGAACAATTCGTGGACACCAACAGCAGCTGACATTTGTCAGCAGCTCCTTACGATGGAAATCCATTAGAGACGTCAGAATAGTCATAGATTCCATAATATTATCAATGACCCCTACATAACCTTATTCTATCAATTGATACAAAAATACACGAGTATTTTTTATTTTTTCGTATGTTTTAAAAATACACTGAACAAATACTTTCTTAACTAAAATTTTGGGATATTTTTTCGAAGGAATGGTTTTTTAGAAGAAATTTCCCTATATACATTTCTTTAAATTTCAATACACAATTTAAAAAAATTCCGTATATACCTTTTTGTCATCTAAGTATATTAATAAGGAATGTTTGTTTGTTACAGTGAACTCACATTGCTGGAGGGCATGGCGAACTGCGGGGGCTGGAGTGAGGAGCCCGTCTCTAAGGTATGTACGAAACTACTTAACGATTTTTAAAGTGAAGCAGCTCCACGTTTCCTGAACTCTAAATTTATAATATTAAATGGAAAAAGGTCACCTGTATAGGGACTGAATAGATAGCAATGACGTCACCAAAAGACGTGTTAAAATGTGGAAGAAGAATTCACGGTAGTGAGCAGAGCGCCTGGAGTATTTATCCGAGAGGCTCAGGTTCGAATCCTGCTCGCGACCGTATCCTTTTTCCATTTAATATTATAACTTTATAACTAACAGAGTTACTTTCACATTTATGATATAAGTTCTAATTTCGAACCAGTTAGCCAAATTATATTATTATCTATTCTTATAATTTTATAACAACACGCGCTGTGAAACAACATATCCTACTACATTCTTTTGGTTACACCTATTAGTTATTTAACTACATAATTACCTTATATAAAATAATTTACGACGAGAAATCTATTTAATTGCGTTGATTTTACGCTACATGTCTTACACAAAGTAGAGCGCGCGCATGCACGCACGCGTCTGCTTGCGAATTTAAATCCTAATTCATCGTATCATAATCTATACATATAATAAAAATGTAACGCATCGCTGTCTGTACATGGAAGATATATGAGAAAAAATATTATTGGGACCTTTATGAACGCAAATAGCACCCAAAACAATTATTGTTAGAATTTTTTTGTCTGTTTATCTGTTTGTCTGTGCGTTTGTGCACGCTTATCTCAGAAATGACTTAACCAATTTAGATGTGGTTTTCATTAATATATTGTGGTAAGCTTCACTTAACATTTAGTGTTTGTTTTATGTCAATCGGTTCATAAATAAAAAAGTTATGCCAATTTAAAGAATCACGTCGTACATTTGTAAATTTACGACATCCACGCGGACAGAGTCGCAGGCACAGCTAGTTAATATTATAAATGCGAAAGTTTGTGACAATTAATAGATGTTTGTTACTCTTTCACGCAATAACTACTAAACGGATTTGGATGAAATTTTTGCACACAGATAATTTATGACCTTGATTAACACATAGTATACTCAAGATAAATCTTTGAAAAGCATTAACGCATGCTTAGCGAACTCTAAAGTTACAATATTAAATGGAAAAAGAATACGGTCGCGAACAGGAACAGGTCAGTCTCCTGTATAGGTACTGAATTGATTGCAATAACGTCGCCATAAGACGTGTTAAAATATGGAAGAAGAATTCGCGGTGGTGAGCAGAGGTCGAGATGGCTTAGCGGTCAGAGCGCCTGGAGTATTCATCCGGGAGGCGCAGGTTCGAATCCTGTTCGCGACCGTATTCTTTTTCCATTTAATATTGTAACTTTACATAGTATACTTTTATCCCCGTTGGACTCAGTTCTGTCAAGTCCACGCAGACAAAGTCGCGGGCAGCAGCTAGTTAGTTTTAATTTTTACCCACGTTTACCTTCTAAAATGTGGAAGAAAAATTCGGCGTAGTGAGCCGAGGACGTGACGGCAGTGTTCATAGCGCCTGGAGTATTTATCAGGTAGGCGCAGGTTGGAATCCTGCTCACGACCGTATTGTCCATTCCACATACATAATAATAACTTTAGAGTGCGCTATGCATGCGTTAATGCGTTAGACCAAATCACGTGAAATATTATTTTTTATTAAGTAGAGTGGATGCGTCACTACTAACCATTCTTCAAGCCACTTTCTTTCTAACTTCATCTATCTTTCCCTAATACAATTACCATCTTTTAAACCTTAAAACAATTGTAGTTCACAACCATTAATTTTGTTAGTGGCAATTCAGTTTGCATGTCGAAATTAACAAAAACTCATAGAAAACGAGAGCGTGCGAACGACCGGTGATAAATTACCACTGACTTTAGGGTGAGTGCACCGGTTCATGTCAGTGTAGAAAATACAGATTAATTTCATTTTTAAATGGCATAAATAATTTTATTACTTTCCAGGCGCCCGAGACTTTTGAACTTTATTCACTTTATATTTTGTTAAAGGAGTTCACACTATTTCTTGTTAAAAAATATTAAACACAAACACAACTAATATATTCTTTTATTACAATAATTGGCGTCCGATCAATTATATGTACGGTAGACAGATATATAAAAAATAAACTGTTATGACTGAGACCACAAACGCAACGCTACAAGGTGTTCGAAACGTCAGTAGAAACAAAAATCTATAATACACGCGATTAATCCGGTTAAAAGATATTTTAATAAAATGTGTAGTGATCGCGAAAACCGTATTAATATAATACAATTTCTATCAATTCTTTTATACTGCTGCCAGCGGTCACAACTCACTCGTGACTAGTGATACTTCTGGGGTTGTGATTACCATCAAGTGACACAAATGCTTGTTTGCTCACTATAGCATAAAAATATGCGTATTTCACTATCCTTAGCAGTCTACTTAAATCTTCTGCTGAATTTGGGGACCCTTATCCCCAAATTTATTTTACAGTGCACGATCCACAGCTACTTTACTCAGGACCAAGACCTGGTATCATCCGCAGATTATTACGCCACCGCCTGAAGGCGTTCGACGAGCATACATGCGCCAGATACTCCTTCAGGTTCTACGAGAATTTTTAACTGTTCTCTAACTGTTCTGCTAGATTAAGTTTTCTTAAAAACATAGATCCTCTGTTTTTAATAAAGCTTCATAGTTTCGTCAAGTTACCAAGATCAAGAATCTAGAAGTTAACAGTTTTTTTTTATAAAAAAGAAACGTTGCACACACAGATCAATAATATCATTGTTTTTGTTTCTGTTCTATGTTTAGTATGTACTACTTACAATCAAATAAGATAAATATAGCATTAGACCCTATCTCATGTTAATAACAATATCGTATTTTTTACAGACAGCACCAGATTTTCGACAAAAATTATTTAAGGCAAGTCGTAACAGACAGTCACAGTTCCTCTCACCCCAAACACAGTATAAGTAAAAAATTCAGATGTATCACATTACGTAAATGATTATTAGTAGTTTTTCAATCAATTAATGAAGACGGCAATATTTCGTGAACGCAAAACATTGTGTTATTTATTATGACAGAGGCGTGAATTAATGTTCACAAACACATACACAAACTGTATTTTACATGATCATTAGTACTTAAAAGAGTGAATAGTATGCGCTGGGGTGTCAGAATAGCGAGTGTGACAAATTATACATTATTTAACTTTGTTGATAGATACTTCTAAAAGTTTATTTTTTTGTTAATTACATAATTCATATAAGTGTCTTTTTTATAATACTTTTTTTACCTAGTTTTCTAAAAATAATGAAATATGTAGGCAATATAAATAGAACTGAATCTCGATACCTTATAATCCCCCCCGGGGCGAGGGTATTTTTAACATACTGTAGGTATATAAATAAAATCCACAATGATCACAGGAGCGAACTTGTACAATCTTTTTATAGGTTTACATAATCCATAACTTACTATAATTTACAATATTATGCATAATATAATGAGTTCACAATAATATTTATTTATTAAACTTCCTTTAAGGCTCTCCAATAAAAACGGACCCAAATCAAAAAGTTACGACGCTCCTTTCCAAATGACATACCGTCCAAATGAAATTCGGAATCATGCACGCTCATAAAGTTTCGTAATGAATGACATTCATTTCTAAATTGACAATTATGATACGTGATGTTTGTGTTCGTTGCTACACCCATTAAACATCGTGTTTGTTCACATAAAGTTTAACGATTATAATGACGTAACTTTATGAGCATGGCACACTATGATTGACAGCCATATAAATTGGTATTTAAGTACCGGTCAAAATATTTTTACGTACCTAAATGTCACCTATTTTATTGTATAGTACATTTTTCTTTGACTACGCTATTATTTAATATTACGCGGCGCTTCTAATTAATTTCAAATTAAAATTGTATGCTATGCAAACACACTTAACAATTTTAATAATTAAAGACAAAAAATATTGTAACTTATAAATAACCTTCTTTATAAATAATTTAAAAGCCAATAATTAAATATGACATAGTAACTCGCTTTACATATCTTTGAAATTTTTTACGTATATTGTATTCAAACATATTTTATTACTTGCTGTGCCCCGCAAACGTTGTTCTCCCGTATAAAATTTCTGGATAGGGCCACCCATAAAGTCAAAGTCAAAACATTTATTTCAATTAGACCATTTACAGGCCCTTTTGAATTATCAAAAAAAACTAGTTGCCACGTTCGAAAGTGTAGATTACTGAATATCATCAGGTTCCTGTATATAAAAAATAGCCTACGACCTTTTCTCAGACTTACGAAATATACACAAAAAAAAATCATAAAAATCGGTCATGGCGTTTCGGAGGAGTTCAGTAACAAACACTGTGACACGAGATTTTTATATAATAATTATTGATTAGGCCTATTTCTGCTAAGGGGCCGCAGAGGTATACTTTGATGTGTCCACATTTGACTAATGCTTTAAGTCTCATGTGGTATGGTTTTAATGGTTACCTTACACTTGGTGGTGAGCGTTTTGCAACCGGACAAAATTCCAACTTAAAGTTGCTAATGAGAAAATAAAAATTCTAAACCCAAACCCGACTTGCCAATCTAACTCAGTACGTCAGCAGCAGCCGCGCTTGCAACAGCTAGACTAATGAGACAATTATAAACAAATACTCACGTACTTATTTAAAGTGAAATAAATATCACTTTTGTCTCAACAGAACATTTTGTCATTTATTTCTACTATCTACGACTAGTAGCCAGTTTAATTACATCAAACAACTATCCGTAACAATAGGCTTTCCATTCCGTAATAGTGGTTACAATTACCGTCCGTTTCCGACCAGCCAGCAACCGATAATAATCTCAAGACATTTTGTTACTGTTTTATTCATAACATACGGAATTATGTTATTTTTTGTTGTATGGTCTAAGAGATACACTGAAGCGGGTAGAGGATCATATTTGGACCCTCTAGCTATTAGAGTTCTTTCCCAAAAATGGTGTGCAGCGCGCCATCTTGTTGACTGTCTGTCATAGAGCTATATATTATGAACCGTAGAACAAACATTTTGGAATATCTGTTAAACATACATGCTCGACTGCTGAGCATGAGGTGTATGGTTTAATTCCTAGGTCGGGCAAAGTATTATTGGGTTTTTCTGTTACGAAATTCTCAGTAGCGGAAGATGGCACTAGACTCACCATCTATTACTTCGGACTTCATAGCACGTTTTGGTAAAATGTGGGTGTACATTTGTCTACCTCTGCCTGCCTTCGGGGAATACAGACGTGCTTGGCTTCGGGGAATGCATGTTATTTACGTGTATATACGTGCCCATAGAACTGGCTCATTGGTCTAATAGCCGCATGCGCTGCTGCTGAGCGTATGGGCTCGATTCCCGGGTCGGGCATTGTTAATGGGTTTTTCTGTTAACAAATGCTTAGTAGCACCCCGGAGTTAGGAAGTTGGCGGTGTGACACCCCCTAGCTTGGAAGATCGCGTCAAGCCATCAGTCCTGCACCTGATCACAGTTCGTGTCGAATTGCCGACTATGGAAGTCAAGGAAGAGGAAGTGCACTTGTGTTTGCGTATTAACTCGTGCACTATAACATATGTGCGTACTTGGCAGCTTTAATCTCCGTGGAGATAAGCCGCCGTGAAACCAAAAATTCGGTAGTGGGTACATTATTACATATACGTACATGCTGCATTTGCTCACTATATCTTTCAAAGTTACACACATACTTCTCAAAGCTCTCATCTCGATTTTATTAATTCTGCTTTCATGTTTCTTCTACTTAACCCATTGCCATTCATAAGTGTTGGCACCAATACCCTCGTAAACCGTTGCAAACTCTTTCATTCGTTCTATTCTTTGATATAATGCTCAACACTATTACGATCACTTTACCGATAATTAACACACGGCATCATCATTAGCGCACCCCCTCAATAGAATAGAATAGAATAGAAGCGTTTATTTCCAAGAATATGGTCATTACAGATGTAGGTACAATTATTTACGTTCTGCATATTCTGCCAAATGTGGCGTGCAAATATTTAACTTATATCTAAATTTTAAACAATATATTGTGAATTTTGGTTTAGATTACACTAAATATTTATTTAACATATATATGTACAATATAAATCATGCCGTTGGCGATAAAGTTAATTTAAGCAGGACTTTACGTGGTTGGTCGTGTATTTCGTGTACTTCGGACAGGAAAAGCCGGTCTTCTAGTTTTTAATTTGACATGTAAAAGAGTTCTTAAAAAAACCATTTACAAAATAAATTATTTGAATTTGAATTTTGAATTTGAATTGTGGAGGTAACCCAAACACTACGTAGTGGAGCAAGGACGAAAAATGTAGATATTCGTGTCACCTGTTTATTTTTTGTGTCACAGATTGCAATAAAAGATCACAATCTTCAGACATAAACATACAACATACATTAATATTTAATCTAAGAGTTCATCTAAAATCTAATTAATCTAGATTGAAATCATGATAAATCAGGCTGGAGGAGATAAAAATAATAATATTAGGACAATAATTTCCTAAACTTCTAGTTAGTCAATATATTTATTGCGTTTCGATAATATGCATTATGGTGGCATAGAGACAATTTATGGGATCATCATGGACCCTGTTCGGCACAACAAAATTAGGAAAGAGGAAGTTTTATTTAATTATATACATGTGGTCCATACCACCAGTCATACCACAAGATATCGAGTTACCCAGTAACTGGGTTGTGGAGGTGGGATAGGCAGTCGCTCCATGTAAAAATACTAGTATTAAGCTGCATCCGGTCTGACTGGAACGACCCCAATATAATTGCGAAAAGGCTAGGCAGATAATGTTTACAGGTCATCACCTTAAAATTATGGTATCAATTTACATTTTCCTATCGGACACATCAACATTCATAGTTCAAGGAGATTTATTAGATAGCAGAACTAAATAATAACGCATAATTATCAAATAAAAAATTATACTGGTCAGCCGGTACATGAAATTAGACTTAATTCTTTTAAAAAATTCCAATATTGTTACATGTTCTAAGACCAGTCTACCAGTAGGTGATCAGGGTCCCATTAATAGAATCCACTTTAAATGTATGATACCACTTTATAGTTGCAAGCAACTAAGCATACAGCCCGCCTCATTATAAACGATTACAGTAGCCTATAGAACTTTACAGCTAACTACCCCTTTTGACCGGAAGGGGCCCGTGTAAGGTCCGCCGACGCTTCGGGGGCTGCGGGAGGTGCATTAGCTCCCAGGGCCACCAACCTACAGAGGAACACCGGTGGCATTTATAGTCTGTAAGAGTCCGACAGACCCCTCCACCTACCCCAAAGCGGAGGACCACCATGCGAATGTCCCACCCGGCAAGAAAAAAATTCGGCACAAGAGGTGACTCTAAGACTATTGCCGGCTTTGTAAGAGGAATCGCCATTATAGTAGTAACTAGGTGTATGGCCTTTCAGATGGATGCTTGCACCACCAGAGATATCACTCGCGCATTGCCGACCTTGTAAGAGTAATCGCTTTTCCGACATTAAAAGGGACTAAGAACGCTCCTCCTTTCTCAACATTCGGAACACCATTACAAAAGGTAAAAGTTATTTGGCTACTGCACTGGGCAGCTGCAGTTTAAACGTACTGCAAATCTCTTACAACTTGCACCACAACCCAAACAGCTGGACGCAAATCACGGCCCGTTTGTTGAACTCATTTACTTTCTTTACACAATAATTAACGTATATCAGGCATTCCTGAATCAATTATGTAATTAAATAAAAGCATTATGACTTTTAATTTTGCTGAAATATATTTGCTGCAAATTGTTAATAATAAAGTTAATTATAGCGATGCTCTGTATGCTTTTAATGAAGATTATAAGCATACATTCCATTCCATATTAACCGTAATTCGAAAAACTGGGTAGACTGGATGCCAGAGACCAATGACCCAGTTTGGCGGAATTTCGGGTTGTTCAGCAGTCTGCGATAATCATAACAACACATTATCAAACAAGTGTAATATAGATCAAGGTGGTTGAGAACTGTGACCACACAATCAACATTTAAATTGAAATTATAAGCAGATTATGAAAAAAAAAAACAAAACCCTATTCTTCTTCTTTGCGTGTCGATGGCAAACCTATATTTTTTGCGGCCCAGAACTTAGCAATGCAAATTGCGGTGAAGCTGGCGTCCATTAGGTCCTGCTGCGAACAGGTGGTAGGGCAGGCAGGACAGGATACCATGCGGGCCAGAGGAAGCTTTTGCGTCTTTTGAGTCTTTGTGGCGTTAAGTTGTTCGCGTGTGTGGGGTGCCGTATGTCGTCGTTAATTTTTTCCCTTTCTTTGGGGTCATGGGGGCAATTTGTCCTCGAAGCAAAGCGAAATCTTACTAACTACCAAATCTGGACCCAAATCTGAACAACCAAATCCTACAGCAGTTTCCAAATAAAATATAAATCTTAAGCCTACACATTGGAAGAAGTAACAAGAGCCGTCACCACTTCCTCATATAATTTTTATATCCTAAAAAATCCCAGCAAATTACTCATCAATTGAATAATAAATCGTAATCTTAATTAATCATCAAATTCACGTAATAATGTCGTAATAAATAAAACTGTAACATTCCTCACGAATTTGTTACGGCATGAGAAATCTTGTAGACATTTTGTATTTTATAAATTTTAACATTTATTTTTACTTTGTGGTTTCAATGGTGTGAATTGTTTTGTCTATAGGAGCGTTTGAAAACAAAATATTTTTCTTAATTTTAATTTTGAGATTTTATTTTTTTGTGGAAAAACAATACGGTCGTGAGTAGGATTCGAACCTGCGCCTCCCAAATAAATACTCCAGACTGTATTTCGATCACGGCGGCGATTAGCCAAGTACGCAGAAGATATTATAGTGCACAAGTGCATACACAGGTGCACTCCCTCTTCCTTCACTCACATATTCCGATGAGACGGAAATCCGACACGACTAGAAAGAGATGAGGCGCAGGACCGACGGCTTTTACGTGCTCACCGAAGCACTATGTGTCTCACCACCAACTTCCTGACTCCGGGCTGCTACTGAGAATTTCCTAACAGAAAAATTCAATAACGCTTTGCCCGACCTGGGAATCGAGCCCAGGACCTCACGCTCAGCAGCCGCGCTTGCGACCACTAGACCAACGAGGCAGTCAACTAGCCAACCAATTTCGCATGTATAATATTAGTAGAGATCAATTATTTGATTTGAATACATGCGTGATGCTTTGATTTCTTTTATTAGCAACCTAAGATCCCAGACCTCATTTCTCCTCCATAGGGCTATCGACGCAATATATTACCTACCTATATTACGTAAGTCAACAACTTTTACATCATTTATAACACAATAGTTATTTAGTAGAAAATACACCAAACTAATAACAGGGCTACACAGTGAGCGGTTACGTTAAAACGTGTAGCGTAACGTAATAATATGTTACATTTGAGAAAGTGCTTTATCGTTGCTTTTTAATTATACGAATGAATCTTCAAAATGAAAACATTGCGAGTTTTTATTTAATAACTTCATGATATCTATAAATAGTCCCATTGCTAGTTATTAAAAAATAATAACAATAAGAAATCATATAGAAAAAAGCATAGGACTCTCTATTTTGAGGTTACTTACTAGGTATAAGGATTTTGGTTTTTTAATATGTTACATTATTATATATATTAAATACCTACTGACACTGTATTTCAAATATGTATTTAAATTCGTAACCCATAAAACATGCTGTAAATGTGAGCCCAATGTAGAGATTAATGACTCATGTGACATAACTAATTATTTGTATCCGTGGCATTATTTATTAGATAATATTACATCTCACACATTAACCTACATTGTTCTTGCACCTACGAACTTTGTAACTATGCAAAGATCTTGCATCTTTATTGTATTATTTTATTTTAAAAGAGTGTCTATGGAGTTTCTTGCCGGTTCTTCTCCATAAGACCAACTTTTTGGAACCGTGCAACTAAAATCAATTCACGTTTCATAAGTGCATGTAATTTCGCCTATTTGAAATAAAAACCTTTGACTTTGACTTTATTAACTGATATCCTGTTAAAATTATAACAAAAAAATTACGGGCACCGTTTGTGTACAGAACCTGAAAAGGACTGCTGTATAACAAATAGCACCCATATACTTAACAATAGCTATACAAATAGACATTCCCACTACTAAAGATAATGATATCGTATACCTTGAGCGTAAAATAAAACATTTTGTATAACATAAAATAAAAACACATCGATATAATTAATCTATTGTTGTGGTTACGTGTTCTTTCATGGGAAATATTAAAGAATGCAATGTATCGGATGATCAAGGGGTCATAAACCATGTAGACATTTGTTATACGATGCCAATCACTTAGAAAACCGAAGAAGAGAGAAGCCTAGAAGATTAGAAGCCAGACTCAGAGACCCAGAGATTTTATATCTAGACCCTTCTGTGCCTCGGAGAGCATGATGAGCTGTTGGTCCCGGTTGACTTATGAAGATTTATGATAGCCACTACGGGAGTCATGTGCCTGAAATTCTGACAACTAGTCTTAACACCAGATCTCGTGTTACCCAGTAACTGGGTTGTGGAGGTGAAATAAGCTGCTTATGCAGATTGATTAGAAGCTAGCCTACTTCTATAGCAAATTAAAGAGTCTTTGTGGATTATTCCAATAGGGTTGGTAGACGATCGTAGAGGTTAGGCAACACTAGCCGTCATCAGAGCCTGCGATAGATGACTGGTAGATGCATTTCCATTAGGTAGTCTTCATGTTTAAGAAGGTACGTTACATCGTGGGGCCCAGTTGTCATCAACAAAGAAGGTCTCTTCTTCCCAGCTAAAACGCTAGAAAGCGGTAAAGAGCGGGCTTCTTCTTCCCAGCTAAAATACTAGGAAGCGGTAAAAAGCGGGCTTCTTCCCAGCTAAAACACTAGAAGCGGTAAAAAGCGGGCTTCTACCCAGCTAAAACACTAGAAGCGGTAAAAACCGGGCTTCTACCCAGCTAAAACACTAGAAGCGGTAAAAAGCGGGCTTCTTCTACCCAGCTAAAATACTAGGAAGCGGTAAAAAGCGGGCTTCTTCCCAGCTAAAACACTGGGAAGTGGTAAAAAGTAGGCTTCTTATTCCCAGCTAAAACACTGGGAAGTGGTAAAAAGTAGGCTTCTTATTCCCAGCTAAAACACTGGGAAGTGGTAAAAAGTAGGCTTCTTATTCCCAGCTAAAACACTGGGAAGTGGTAAAAAGCGGGCTTCTTCTTCCCAGCTAAAACACTAGCAAGCTGTGAAGAGTGGACTTTTTTTGGCAAAACGCAAATATCTTATTTGAATATGAAATTTTTATTTTTGGTCCTAATTTATGAGGTAACTTCCTTTTAAGTGTTCATTGTGTTGGTAAAGATTCGTGTACCTATAATTTTGAATTGTACGATATCTTGAAAAACGCAGTCCTGTAATGAGATGGCATGGCAAGGGTTTTATTTATCATATCTGTATGAGAAGAGTATACTGAAGTGCTATATTAGTATGATCATCAGGTCGTGATTAAACTTGACAGATAAAATCTTTCAAACTCATTACCGCATGCGTAGCGAACTCTAAAGTTATAAATTTTTTGTGGAAAGAAAAATACGTCGTAACGCTTGGAGTATTTATCAAGGTGGCGCAGGTTCGAATCCTGCTCACGTAATTTTTTTCTGTATTTGTTAATGTAATAGCATGTGTACCATATGGTATTTACTGCAAAAGTTAGTAGTGTCGGTTCAGTCACCTGTATAGGGACTGAATAGGTAGCGAAGACGCCACCAAACAAAAGTAAAAAAGTTGTGGACTAATCATTCGGGGTAATGTGCAGAGGTCGAGATGGCTTAGCGGTCAGAACGCCTGGATTATATATCCGAGAGGCGTAGGTTCGAATCCTGTTGAACAAAAAATTATAACGTGATTTAACTTTTGAACAAATAATAGCTCCGGACGTGACATTGTTATTTAACAGCATTTCCTATCTTTTCAGGAGAAACAGCGCCCTCCCATTTACAATCCTGAAGACTACGCGACGTCCTTAAAGAAATGGGGCAAGAAGACCAGCGGGGCGAGCCTCTACGATCTGGAGGCCGGACAAGATGTTAATAAGGCGAGGACCTTGCCTAACCAGGGCAGTAAGGACTTTAGGTATGTAATACTGCCCTGTACTCCCTGAAGGGGTAGGTAGAGATGTACACAGTTGTACACCTACATTTCACCAATGCTGTTATTAAGTCTAGTGGTGAGCGTATTGCCATCTACCGGGCACAGTTGGAAATTCCGGGCTGCTACTGAGGATTTTCTGACAGAAAAACTCAATAAACTTTTCCCGATCCGGGAATCGAATCCAGGACCACATGCTCAGCAGGACCTTAGGACCACTAGACCAACGAGGCAGTTGTAATACAGGACTTGAGTAAACACTAAATATGATTCCTGTGGAAACTAAAGTATCCAGCCTTTTTCGATGGATATCGATGTAATTTCGGATGTTCACCAAATCATCACGCCTCTTGGCTATTGGTAATAAAATGTTCTACTGCAGAACAAAAAATAATATACCTACAATTCATCATCATCACACGCCCTTATCCCAATTTATTTGGGTGCAACGCACCATGTATTCTTCTTCCACTTTCTAATTGTTTTTGAAATTGCATGCTGCTAAAGTTTTGGCAATGTATTATGACCGGCCGCCTGCCTGACGTCAACCCTCATTGGGAATGCTGTTGTTCGTGGTAACCGCCACCGTTACGGTCTCCTTCTACCTAGCTATGTCGCACCAAATGTTATCCATGTGCCAGGTTGTGATGTTATCCTACTATCACACTGTAATAACCGGGCCATAAAATTATATACATTTAAAGAGAAAAACTGGAACAGATTCTAAATGATTAAAAACGTCTGTGATTTCTTTTATTTCTTTCAAAGATTTAGAAATAGACTTAGTGATAAACAGTTTTCTAAAGGGAATTACGTAACCATACCTATAGTGACGTAAACTTTAACTAATGAGTGTAAACGCACGACAAACGTTACTTTAATATGTGTACGTCAAAGGCATAAAAAAGCATTAATAATAATTTATATTCACTTTCTATATGACAGAAAAACAAAAGTCCGCAATTACGCAACTGTCAAAATTCTAAGTACTTTTTAAAAAGCTAAAGTGCGTAGATGATCTCCTCCATTTGTTTTCAATATAACACAATAAAACAGATATGACAATAAAATATCTAGAAACTTGTTCATACAAGTCAGTACATCACATAGGTTGTTTTATGCAAATTCATATGCTTCTTCTTCTTATCATGTGGTTGATGAACAACCTAGTGTCAGAGTTTAAAGCACCCGTAGGTCTCTAACATGGCTTTACACACCATCGAGAATATCTCTCAGGTGTGCTGGTTTCCTCACGATGTTTTCCTACACCGTTTTAAGCAAGTGATAATTAATTTATAATACGCACATGACTTCGAAAAGACAGTAGTGCGTGCCTTGGATTCAAACTTGCGACCTTTGACTTGTCAGTCCAATGGTCATACCACTAGGTCGAGCAAAGTGTTTTTCTGTTAAGAAATTCTCAGTAGGAGCCCGGTGTTTGGAATTCTGCTTGGTTGATCGCAATAGGCTCACCACCTATTACATGGGGCTTAATAACAGCATTAGTGAAATGTGGGTGTACAGCTGTGTACTTACATCACAGCCTACACCTTCAGGGACTACAGGCGAGATGATATTATGTTATGATGCTATGGTATATTTACTTTTTCGGGCAGTTAATTTTTCCAGGCTTTCCAGGGTTACTCTTGAAATTAATATCAATTCCAATAATAATGAATCAACGCCATAAAATAATGTGTAATCTTAAAATAAATTTACCTACATTATATTTACCTAAATTTTAAGGATTTAAATTTTTAAAGCATTTTGGCATCCAACAGTACGAATTAACATATTTCCAATGTCAGTCGAGCGGAATTATTTTTAAGAATAACTCTAGTCCAAGTTACATAATCTGTATTCTTTATTTAGTTTTTTTTTACTATACATCTTTCTAAATATACATATATGAAAGAAGAAAGAAAGAAAATGATTTCATTTATTTCTTGCATGGGCAAAAAAAAATACAAATAAAATAAAAATTACGACTAAATTAATACATTTTTCTTTTGGCGACAATTGGCATTGGCTTGCCTCGAAGTACAGTGCAGCCAACATGATGACATTGATTGACAGATTGACATTTTGACAATTCAATAATATGATGACCCATTGATATCATTCGCGTGTCTTACCGTCCCAACATGACACTGGCCGAATAGTCGAAAAAGACTTGGTCGCAATTAGTTGGTCGCCGTGTTGAATGCAAGACAATCCTATAATTTTTTTAATTTCCCATCTTTATTTTGGTTTTACATTGACAACATTATTTTTGAGTTGTTTAACTTCATGACATAATCGATGATAATAATTTTATTGTAATATCTGTAATGACAATAATATGTTAAAAAAAGACATTGCCGTTAACTGGTGACCTCGGCTATTTAGTAATGGTTTTATTTTTATTCTTCTGAGAGGCAGCGAGTTCGTCATGCTCCCCTTGACGTCATTGCTTGCGGTAGCGTCATGGATCGGGTCGCCACCTTCCCTCTAAAATGGCGAGGGAGGCGATGGCTGATCTTTGCGTTATGCTCGTGAACGGGTGCTGCTTGTGGTGACTGGTCGTCTTGCTGATCGTAGTTCCTAATTTATTAAAATGCATTTATATTTGAATTAGCCAAGCTGGTCCTAGTTAATGTGCAGTTTCTATCTCTTGGCATGTGTAAGTGGGTACGACCTTCATACGAAATAGTTTTAGATTGGACGCTTTCGGTAATTTTACATTGTTTCTCGATTCATTTAATATTTTTATGCATTGGCATGCATATTACATAGGCTCGTGCTAGCTAACTGTGCCCAAGATATTTTATCTCACTAGATACAATTAATGTATATAAATTCAATTTTAGATTTGTATAGAATCTATAAATAATTTTGATACAGACAGACGTGTTGCTGGGAAGTTTGTTGCGCCGCTTCTTCTTTCCAGCTAAAACACTAGGAAGCGGTGAAGGGTGGGCTTTTTTGGGGGCTGTCTTAATGTTTGACGTTCAAAAAGCGCTAATTTTTAGCCTAATTTGAATAAAGAAATTTTGATTTTGATTAATAAAAAAAAAACATTCGCGTGAACCGTACCTTGGCTTTCCCACCGATTATTATTGGTAACAACCTTTTTTTATCCAACCTTGACATTGGCAGAATCATTGGTGGCAAGATGGGGTCATAATCATCTGAAATAGGAATTGGAGCTCTACTGGTTTCTTTTACAACAACCTTTTATGACTCTGAGTTTGTTTCGGTATTTCTTCTCGGGGATAGTATTAGGACGATTTACCGTCGCGATTTAGTTTTAAATATGTATCAGAGACAAAAATAATTTTATAAATTTATCAATTATATGTACGGTAGACTGAAATAATTTTAAATAAACTGTTGAGACGCCTGACACCTTAGTCCTCCTGCGACCACGAACGCTGCTAAGTGTTCGAAACGTCAGGAAAAACAAAAAACCAATAATACACGCGATTAATCCGGTTAAAAGTTGTTTTATTATAATGTGTAGTGATCGCGCAAAAGAAGATATTAACTTTTATTAAACTCGTTTTTTTTTGCAGGAACCCATGCTTAGGTCTGGGCGAGGAGATGACACTGCGTCAGTTTGGCACACCCAGTGAGCTGCTGACCAAGCTCAGAGCTGACCTTCGCCTGTCGTTTCCAAGGTAAACATTGTTTTTTTTTTTATTATGATTAGGGAATGATGGTGATGTCATATTAACACTAGTCAATAAAAAACAAGATGGCCTCGTTGGTCTAGTGGTCCCAAGCGCGACTGCTAGCATGACGTCTAGAGCTCGATTCCCAGATCGAGCAAAGTATGGCTTTTCTTTTAAGAAATTCTCAGTCGCGGGCCAAAGTTTAGAATTGTGCCCGGTAGATGACAATAGGCTCGCCACCTATTACATGGGACTTAATAACAGCATTGGTGAAAAGTGGACAATTGTGTACACCTCTGCCTATCCCTTCCGAGAATACATAAGTGATGCTATGTATGTATGTATGTATGTAAACAAATGTTGA
This sequence comes from Xylocampa areola, assembly GCA_935421205.1. NCBI lineage: Eukaryota > Metazoa > Arthropoda > Insecta > Lepidoptera > Noctuidae > Xylocampa > Xylocampa areola. The sequence goes on along the minus strand of OW285205.1, from coordinate 18,725,260 downwards.
AGTTAAGTAATACTTGCCTCGGTCACTTTATACATGGGTGACCGCTACGTTTTGGCCCGAACGGAAAAACAAGGAGTATTTAGGTAAAACGTGGTAAGTAATGTTTGTAAAGGTACTGAATAGATAGCAATGACGTCACCAATATACGTATAAAAACTTTCGTGAGACATATTCATATCAATTAATGTTCAACGGTTACTACTCACGTGCATTTTTCGGGATTGCCCGACTAGTTTCGAACTCGAACGGAGCCCTTAGTCATTTCGGAGTCGAGTTCGAAACTAGTCGGGCAATCCTGAAAAATGCACGTGAGTAGTAACCGGTGAACATTAATTGATACCAATATACGTAATAAAATGTGGAAGAAGAATTCGCGGTAGTGAGCAGAGGTCGATATGGCTTTGTAGTCAGAGCGCCTGGAGTATTTATTCGGGAGGCGCAGGTTCGAATCCTGCTCACGGCCGTAAAAAAAAAAATTTTTTTATAATATTTGTTTATCTTTGGTAGTTACGGGCCCACCTCTTAAACTACAAATTATGAGTTCAAATCTGACATCGACCAACGTGACTTTATTCAATGTCAAATGTTCTTACTTAATCTGAGACATCAGACATACAGTGGAAGACAACATCGTGAAGAAACCTAGACTTAATAGTCTCAAATCGTCAACTCGCAGTGAGCTAGCGTGATGATCAATGCTTGTGCCTTCTCTGTATGAGAAGAGGCCCTTGTCCTGCAGTGGGCCAGTTAGGAGCTGGTTATGTAACACTAGATTTGCTCCTATCCACACGGAAGGAGATCAAAAAATGAAGCCAAATCTACGATCACACTTGACCAGTTATCTACTTACACCATTAACAGTGTAAATAAAGAGCTTCTCAAAAAAAAACATCATACTATTAACTGGTAGTTTCAGTACTTAACTATAATGACTAGTTTTATAGTCACCTTGCCTGCAATATGATCTGTTACATTGTTGCCTAATAACTTTCAATTTAAGGCATAAGCTGAAGCGATATCTATTTTATTGTTACATTCGTTTTAGCGTTACAAATGTCACATTATTTTAATTTTACGTTTCAATCTATTTGCTTAGTCTTTTCCCAGCAACGGATCGGCTTCCAGTCTAACTGGATGGAACTTAATACCAGCATTTTATATGGAATGACTGCACATAGTGTATATCTGACCTCCACTCCCGGAGTTACTGGGTAACACGATATTTCGTAGTAAGACTGGTAAGAAGTTTGAAAGTGGCATCGGTGACTGAGAAGTTGTGTAGAAATCGTTTAGCACGGTATGGGCATGTCATGCGGAGGGATAAGGGTCATGTGACGAGGAAAGTTTTGGTATGAATTTAGATGGCTATCAGAGTAGGGGAAGACCGAGGAAGCGATGGATGGATTGTGTTAAAGATGATATGGCTAGAAAAGGGGTGACTGATGATATGACGGCTAATAGAGTATGAGAGAGATGTATGGAAGGAGAATACATGCTGAGCCGACCCCAAATAAATTGATAAAGGCCGGGGGATGATGATGATAATGACTGGTCATCTCAACAAGCATTTGGTAGTCAGGATCGACGGTTTAATTTAGTTGTCTTTTTTATTAGGTTGTATAAAAAAAAACTCGTTTCTTCAAAATGCTCACCGCTTATAACTCAAGCGACGATAAGAATGTCCTCATAAAGTCATATCTAAAAATACTCGTAATACTCGAATATTTTTCATGTACACTTTATAAAGACAGAAATAACCATTTTATAGTCTTTTGTGATATTTTTACAATTTTTTATAGAAGACAGGCTTAATTTAGTCCTTATCTGGACAATATAAGCCATATAAAAGTTTCATAAAATTGATATTTAATGGCTTTAAGTAAGTCGTAAGACATTTATTTAATGTCGCAGCAAGAATTTTTATGTCCTTAAAAATGTTGAATTCAGAAGCAGTAAACTATGTCGTTTTTTATTTATTTTTTACAGCACGGGTATATTTATTTTATAGAGATCTGAGTAATTTTGTATTACCAAGCTTATATGGGCGACATCTCTACATAGTAAATAGAACGACGTAAATAGTTACGGGAAGTCTCGGTCTGTGCATAATTTTCTCCAGAACTACTTAACAGATTTTATTGGGTTTTCGTCAATTGAAGCAGTGTATCATGATAAAGGTTTTATAAGTTTATAATTGTCGGTCAGTTTTGAATTACTTTAATGATTATCACGCCTATAGTGTATTGGGGAGGCCGAAACTACATAACGGTACCTCCTACGATACAATACTCCTTTTGCTGAATCCACATTCATACCTTCTCCTAATCTGATCATATCGGGCCACCGGTTGCGATTACTGCGCACCTGACCTTTTTATAGGACATTTCACTTACCTATGCTGTTATTAAGTCAGCATAAGGTAGTGAGCCTATTACCATCTATTGGGTGCAACTCCAAATTCTCGGCGGACTGCTGCTGAGAATTTCCAAACACGAAAACCCAATAACAGTTTGCCCGGGCCGGGAATTGGACCCAGAACCTCACGCTCAGCAGCCATACTTACAACCACTAGAGCAATAAGGCAATCTATACAAATTTAAAATAAAAAAACGTACAATGTTAAAAAAAAACATTAATATCACTCTCAAAAGTGTGCTAATTCCTTGCATTTATAAAATTCTATCTTCTGCCCGCGATTTCTTCGGCGTGGACGTCACAGAATTGGGTCCGAGCCGAAATAAAAAGTATTATTTGGTCCAGGTTATCCAGGTTTACTCTCTGTGTGCAAATTTCATTAATATCGACATAGTTAATAAAGACAGAGAAATAATAGCATATAAATCTCAATACAGGACCAATAAGTATGGCGTGCCACAAGGTAGTATTTTGGGGCCTTTGCTTTTTCTTCTCTATATAAATGATTTGCCAACAGTGACGAGGCACAAGTGCGTGTTGTTTGCAGACGACATCTCATTGATAATAAATAAAGACAATGAAAATGAAAAATTTGAAGATAAAATTAATGCTGCAGTAGAAGCAGTAATAGAATGGCTGGAACAAAATAATTTATATGTGAATGTTTCCAAAACAAAATATATTAATTTCTCTAATTATAAAATTAAAAATGAAACAATGAAAATTATTGGAGGTGATTATGAAATTAAAGAAGTTGATCATACGAAGTTTTTAGGCATAGTAATTGATAAAAATTGGAATTGGAAAAAACACATTGAAAATATATGTAACAGGCTAAATAGCTTTGCATTTGCACTAAGAAATCTCAGGAAAACTGTTGGACGTAATGCCGCACTGTTAGCTTATCATGGGTATGTCTCATCTGTGCTAAGATACGGCTTAATTATATGGGGTAATTCTACTGACAGCAATAAGGCATTTATTGTGCAAAAAAAATGTTTACGAGCTGTGTTTGCTGCAGACCCATTAGAATCGTGCAGACCTATTTTTTAAAAACATAAATTATTAACATTAGCATGCTTATACATACTGGAAATGGGAGTATTTGTTAAAAAAAATCCTCACCTATTCAGTACAGTCGATAGCGTCAATGTTTATAAGGTGGGCAAAATGTCAAGAGATCCAACAAAATTAGCAATGCCAAGATGTAGAACAGCGTACTGCCATAAAAACACGAGTCGAATGGCAATAAAGATATTTAATAAAATACCAAAGGTTATTAGAGAACTGCGTTACAGCTTATTTCAAAAGCATCTCAGAGCATGGCTTATGGAAAACTGTTTCTATAGTATTAAGGAATTTATGAATTCTAGGACAAATGGGAAAATTGCATGACATAAATTACAATTGACATTCTTATTTTAAGTATTGACATATTTTGTAATTTAATTTCCGTTGTTATCATTTTTAAGTTGATGTTTATAAAATTGTAATTGAATTATTATTATTTTTTAACATTTGTAATTAGATAATTTAGACAATTCTTGATTTATTACTGACATATTTTTTTTTTTTTTTTGTTTGACATTGGAATTTAATTATTTGAATCGTTATTACTGTCACAAAATTTGCATGCCGAATTTAGTAGGCGGAATATATATGAAATATGTATATAAAATCTGTAAAATACCATATTTCAGGCAAATAAATGAATCTATCTATCTATCTATCTATCAGTTCAGAAGTTATTCCGTGACCGAGTAACAAACATCCATCTTTCGTCACAAGTTTTCATATTTATAGGTAATATATATGGATCTAATTTAAATAATTATTATTGTTACTAAAAGCGTCGGCGGCGTGTTCTCGTAATTACGTGTCGGTTACGTCTCGTCACCGCACCGGATAGGGCAAGCAACTGAATGTAGGGCCATTAGCACTGGAGACAGCGATTTAACGATGCATCCTAAATGTTATAACAAACTGATGTAAACCAGGATTTGAACCTGCGCCTCCCAGATAAAGACTCCAGGCACTCTGCCAACTAAGCCATCCCGATCTCTATTCACTACTATAAATTCTGCCTCCATCATCTTTTCTTTCCACAAATAAAATTACTTCAGAGCTCGCTAGGCATGCGAAAAGTACTTATAATAAGCTGCCTAGCCTTTTCCCAATAACATTGGAGTCAGCTTCCAGTCAAACCGGATACAGCTTAATACCAGTATTTTACATAGAGCGACTGCCCAGTTACTTGGTATAACGATATCTCGTGGCGTGACTGGTTGTCAGACTTTCAGGTCTCTGACTACCCGTAACGGCTGTCATAGATCTTAAATTGACTACCAGGACCGACGGCTTACCGTACTCTCGGAGGCACGGAGGGGTCTCAGTGTGAAGTGATGGTCACCTAACTACAGACTGACCGCGGCAAGCGCAGCTTAACCTCGATCGATTTATCTGTGTACATATGACATTGGAAATGTCACATTGATAAATGTCAGATTTAAACCCTCAACTTGTAGCTCAAGAGGCTGACCCGTAAACACTCAGCCAGCACAACAACATCCATAAAATGTTGTAAATGATAAAAAAAATGTGGTGCATAAATATGTAAGTTATAGTCTGTCAAGGAAGTCATGAAACTTATGTTTTGAGAACAAATGCTTTTGCTTGTACTGACAACACTAAATTACTATCAAAGTGAGTACTTTGTCAAAAATCTAGTGTTGCCAGCACAAATTAAGTACTTTGATAGTAATTTGGTAAAAAAAGCAATAGCTCTCAAAACCGTAAACGTATGGGGTACCAAAAATATTCTAATTCTATGCTCAAAACATTATTATCATAACATTTTTGACAGACTGTATACGAAGACAGATTAATCATTGAAAGCTAACGCATGCTTAGCGAACTCTTTTCCACAAAAATTTATAACTTTTGTATACGAAGGTTTAATACATAAAACATTTTTTTCAATTTTTCAAAGAAACTTTTAATATAAGAGACAAGAACGGGGCCCGAATCTGCGACCCTTGACATTCCGTGTACTCGAGTAAGGTGATGACACGGAACTACGGACTCGTGTCTTATATGTTTCAAAATTGAAAAATAATAGTAGTTAATATGACTTTACATGACCTCAACATGTATAAAAAAATATAATTAAATAAGATTTCATATCTGGTTATTTATTACTTCAATTTGTACGCACATTAATAACTTTCCGTACAGCCCTTTTACTACTGTTAATAAACATATTAATTTGATCGGACATAAACTCGTTAGAAATGTAGAATACAAATTATTAACTTAGCTGTAACACAGGAAGCTAGCCGTTTCTAGTATCTGTTATATCTTTGAAATTAAATTAACCGTTAATAAAACAGACTGTTACTGTGCGTCTTTAGTAGTCAAAACTTGTCTTCAGTGCCCAAAAGGTTAAACAGAGGAGAATTACTACACCCATATTTCACCTATGCTGTTATTTAGTTCCATCACCTGGGCACAATTCCAAACTCCGGGCTGCTAATGGGATGTTTTTAACTAATCCAAAATAAATCTTAACACCACTTAACCTAAGATATTACATCTTAGGTTTGCGCGATCACTACACATTATAATAAAACAACTTTTAACCGAATTAATCGCGTGTATTATTGGTTTTTTGTTTTTCCTGACGTTTCGAATACTTTGCAGCGTTTGTGGTCGCAGGAGGACAGTCCTCCTAACACCACTTGCTTGCCCGGGGAATCGAATCCAGGGTCTGTAGCCGCGCTAAAGGCATTATTATTTCTATAAAATTAATTTAACAGTTATCGTGGATTATCAATAAACGCTAACGAGGCAGTACGTAGTAACTTTTATTTATTAATCATTAACGCTATTTATATAAATACCTTCCAAATTCCCGACGTTTCCGGAATTTTCATTCATACAAACCTTTTCCTGACGATTACGAACACAACAAAAAATTAATATCCCAAATCGGTCGAGCCGTTTTTAAGTAATGATCTCTTATACATGCGGCAATTGATTTTTATTTATTTATTTAAATGAATTATATTGATAGAATTAAACATAATTATTATACTTACCTATTCATACAAAAATTACATACAGAGTAATTAATTGCGATAGTTTAGTGTCACTGTGGACAAATCTAGAACTATTGGAGGTAGGGAAATGGCATCTCGCAGGTGAACCTAGGAGGTTGTCGACTGCATAACCGGGGTTTTCCTGTGGTTGCCTTAATAATTTTAAGGCCCCGCCAGGGCATTCAACTCATAAACTAAGCGACAACATGCTAAGGGCACCCCCTGCGAGGTACAAGCCTCGGCTTAGGGCGTCGTTGGTGGGAGGACAGCAAGGGACTGGCTGGATCGGATTAAAGGAAATTTGTTTTGTTTTCGATATACAGAAAGAAATCGAAAAATTTGTCTATACTAAATAAATATTTGTGTGAACTAACATTAATTGTACTATCAGAACAATTAATTTTAGTTCAAACGAATATATTTTTAGCTCAAAAAATTAAATCAAATTAAAATATAACAAAACGGCAGAATGCCTACATACTCGATTCTTACTTATTCATGCACTCCTTCGGGCGTACTGTAGATTCTGCCTACCTATGAGAAAAAGCGGTGTTTATGTATGTGTATATGTTAAACATAATATCACGCTTACTCATCAATTATTAAGTCCCAATTCCAAACTTCGGGCTCTCACAGGGATCTCAATAATAAGCGTACCTATTGGCTATCTCGGTTGCCAACCGAATTGATGGACACTTTGTAGTACATCGCGTCGTGTGTTACAGCTTGTCTATGATGACCAACAATAGTAAAAACTTACGACGCAATGTACTACAAAGTGTCCATCAATTCGGTTGGCAACCGAGATAGCGAATAAGTACGCAGGGAACCCAAGCATCGCTTAATGAGTATTTAAGCCCGAATTGTGTTAAAAATGAGAAGGAAAAAGAATAGATTTAAATACACGTAGCAGAAATAAAAATGTCTTTCCTATAGGTCTCTACGACCACCTACAGCTTGAGGAAAAAACTATAATCGCCCACATAACGCCGCTTATTTTATGGCCGTGCATTTAAAACGTTTTTATATTTCAAATAACTGCGACGATTCCCGTGAATCCTGCGGGTAATTGTTACTATAATTTTTCTTTATGTCGTCAAATTATAGCTCTGTTTATTACTGCGAGTCCTTAGGGCTGCCACCTGTCCTTTTCAGTCCTATCTTAAAATTTTAGAGCACTGTACATAATATTATATTGTTGAGATTTTTATTACACGACAGCCCAAGAAAGGAGTGTTTCTTAAGTTTTTAGGGATAAATCTTTGAAAAGCATTAACGCATACTTAGCGAATTTGTTTTCGATTTTGTTTCGATGTTTTTAGGGTCCATGTATGTATGTTTGTGAATTTCTTTTTTCACTGTAACTTCTAAATGCCTGAACCGATTTAGATGTATCTTTAGAATCCTAGCATTTTCTCGAGTCAAATAAACTAGTTATATTAAAAATATGTAGTACACATAAAAGTATGAAATAAAAAAGTTAAATACAATATGGGTGAAGAATTGTCATAGCAGTCGGAGGACAGTAATGTAAAAAAATTCTTAACTCATTTTAAACTTTCGCGATTTGTACACATTTTAGAAATATATAAATCGGATCTAGATAACGATAATTTAGTATAAAAATGTTTCTACGATACCTTTTGGTATCCCGACGTTTCACGGCCGGTATATATTTCCAAAATTTTCTTAAATCCCCCGGCAGCGATTAAAATTATTTATATTACCTTGTTTTTCATTTCTTTAATCAAACATTTATTGTACCTACATATAATATTTAAATTGCAATATTTAACATGCAAATAAAGACTTTGAGTTTGAGTTTATACGACAATCATCACGCCAATATTTTCACAAATAGGCTTATAGTTAATTCATATTTCACCAATACCGTCTAATGTAATAGATGGTAGATCTACTGCAATCAATCGGATACGATTCCAAACTCCAAGCTGCAACTGAGAATTTCCTATATTTAAATAAAAGAAACAGTTACGGTTTTCCCAACCGATAATCGAAGCCAAGGTCCTGATTCTGAACCGTCGGAAACTGGCGTTTTCGAATTCGTATGTAAAGTTTCCGATGAGAACCTCTAAGCGCTATTAAAAAACAGTGAAATTGATAAAACATGATATACGAGTGAGTACATAAGATATTTCAAGATATGTCTTTGAAAAAGCATTAACGCATGCTTAGCGAACTCTAAAGTTACAATATTAAATGGAAAAAGAATACGGTCGCGAACAGGATTCGAACCTGCGCCTCCCGGATAGATACTCCAGGCGCTCTGACCAACTAAGCCATCTCGACCTTGCTCACCACCGCGAATTCTTCTTCCATATTTTAACGCGTCTTATGGCGACGTCATTGCAATCAATTCAGTACTTACAAGTGACCGAACATACAATGTCGTAAAGAATGCAATTACCTTAATAATTCAAGATATGTCTTTGAAAAAGCATTAACGCATGCTTAGCGAACTCTAAAGTTACAATATTAAATGGAAAAAGAATACGGTCGCGAACAGGATTCGAACCTGCGCCTCCCGGATAGATACTTGTAAGTACTTAGATACTTTTCGGTCACTTGTAAGTACTGAATTGATTGCAATGACGTCGCCATAAGACGCGTTAAAATATGGAAGAAGAATTCGCGGTGGTGAGCAGAGGTCGAGATGGCTTAGTTGGTCAGAGCGCCTGGAGTATCTATCCGGGAGGCGCAGGTTCGAATCCTGTTCGCGACCGTATTCTTTTTCCATTTAATATTGTAACTTTAGAGTTCGCTAAGCATGCGTTAATGCTTTTTCAAGGACATATCTTGAATTATTAAGGTAATTGCATTCTTTACGACATTGTATTAACTGCAAAGTTAGTCGTGTCGGTTCGGTCACTTGTAAGTACTGAATTGATTGCAATGACATCGCCATAAGACGCGTTAAAATATGGAGGAAGAATTCGCGGTGGTGAGCAGAGGTCGAGATGGCTTAGTTGGTCAGAGCGCCTGGAGTATCTATCCGGGAGGCGCAGGTTCGAATCCTGTTCGCGACCGTATTCTTTTTCCATTTAATATTGTAACTTTACATAAGATATTTTATAAAATTCATACGATTTTTTTTTTTTTAAGTTTCTACCACAATAATCTAAGCTAAAGTTACCGTTCCGATACGGAAAAGTTTTCGTATGGTTCAGAATAAGCCTACAGGTCTTCACAGTCAGCAGCCGCACTTGCGTCCACTAGACCAATGAAACCGTTTATTGTATCTTTATAAATTATGAAACAGGTGGTAACCCTGAATGTGTTTATAATGGAAAGTACATTTGTTTTTACTCTAATGGCTAACCTTTGAGATGGTATAATAATGAAAATATTAACTCCTTGATGAAATTTCAAGAACTCAATATTCGACAAAATATAATTACAATCTCACCATTCCCTATTGATGTAAGGGAGATTTGGGGGCTGATTTGCCCGCGTCCGTAGTAGTGCACCCTTAGAATGGAATCCCTACACGTGGCCCCTGGGTGGTGCAAAACAGGCAACACAACCCAGGTGGGAGGCTTATGCCGCGGCTGGTTACCACCCACCAGGCGAAGCCATGCCGTGAAACGACCTAGTCGTGTTTCGGGTTGTAGTCCGGTGCAACCGTTGTGGGAGACGGGTCTGGGCGCAGTTGCATCAACTCCCCAACTATCGTTCTCCGCAAATCTATCCTCGGCCACACCATCACTTAACATCAGGCGAGTTGGTGGCCAAACGTAGATACATTTTGGATAAAAAAAATGCTTTTCAATGTTTTCTCTATATCCTGCTAATGCTATTATTAGATTTTTATAAAACAATTTTCTTGGTGGCCAAGGTTGATGTAACTGAAGGATGCTTAAATAAAGAAATAAATAAAATAAACGAACCCAGGATGTAGGCTACTCTTGAAAATAATCAGCTCGACTGGCATTGGAAATATGTCAGTTTATACTTTTAAATGCCAAAATGTCTCAAAAATAATTATATTTATTTATTTTATTTAAATGTGGCCAAAGGTAGATCCATTTTGGATAAAATTAAAAAAAATGTGAAACAAAAATGATTATGGTCCATCCAGAAAAATGACGGACCAGTAGCCTCGCTTAATTATAGGTGAAAATTAAAAAATGGCCGCCCACCATAATATGTGTGCGGGCTTTTGCGCGCTGCGATTGGTGGTTTTATCACCGATTGTTGGGCCTTGATCTATTGGTGTGCGTGTAGCTCGCGTATCGCTGAACAAAATTATAGCACCTAATATACTTCACACATTTTCCGTGCAACATTAATTGCGTATTCTTCTATACGTTTAAACTGTATTTTAAAATTAATCTCAAAATTGCGATGTCGCGAGTCAAACTGACTTTGACTCGCGACATCGCCGCGGTCGCAGCTCATGAATAAGGGCTCCGTTCGAGTTCGTAACTAGTCGGGCAATCCCGAAGTATGCGCGCGAATAACCGTTAAACAATAATTAACATTAAAATGTATGATATGTAATAATTTTTCATAAATTTGATTAGCAGGTGCCATGTTGAAGTGTTGTTACTGTTCATCTTGATCATCACCATCATCATCAGCTATAGCAGTTCACTGCCTAGTAGTAACAGTGAACCTAAAAATAACTAAAAGCTAGCACGTCTATAATACACCCTCTCTCATTTAATTCTAGTTTCGTCCAAGAATTCTCATGCGAGCCGCTAGATGGCGTGACGTTGTTACTGGAACTCCTACGCAACGTACAGTTGAGTCAGTCAGGGGAGGGGGCGCGAGGGCCACCTGCTGTGAGAAGACGACCATTATTAGATGAATTGGCGTGTTTGTAAGTAACATTATACTTTTTATTTTTGTCATTAATTCTGAGTATACAGGCTGTTGATTTGTAGCCGTGCCATATTTAAGGAGGTGACTATATCGTGGATACTGACCACGAATCAATAAAAAAAAAATACCAAAACAATTTTAATTTTACTATTGATATATATATTTTTTTAAAACTAAAAAAAAAATCTTTTGCTGCGCGAAACGAAACCACCAAAAAATAGGCATAGGAAATCGCCATACTTTGTAAAACTAAAATTTGGGGTTTAAGCTCAAAAATTCGCGAATTTTCTTAAATAATTTTACATGATTAAGCTTAATTTTTATCATTGAGCATGATAAAAGTTATAGTAACTTGTATACCTACCTCCATCAAAAATTTGATGTTTTTATATTAAATGGAAAAAATTGATGATAAAGATTCCTTTAAAGATTTCCCGAGATGTACGAAAACAGTAGAGAATTTTGTCGTAATTAAAGCTTTTGCCAATAAAGTCCTAGTTCCCGCTGCGTTTCGACCGCAAATATTTTCAACTGTATCTACTATATTGAACGAAAAAAGGGAGAAAGATATATATTTATTTTAGAACCTGCACAATTCAGACAGGCATAGTAATCTATAATAATATTGTAGATTAGTATGTCTATCTGAATCAGATAGTTTATCTATTTACATATTATGTCATCAAATTTGGAAAGAATATTTCAATTTGCGATCAAAATCTAAAGGTATCTGGTATAAAACGAGTCTGTGAACCTCCTCGTATACCATGGTTTTCAAATTATAAAATAAATAGAAAATTGTTGGTAACAGCTCTTAGGCTGAGATCCGGACACATGCCGCTTAACAACTTTGCGTTTTTGATGAAAAAATGTGCCTCCCCCAACTGTGAGGAATGTGATACGGTGGAAGATGTTATGCATCTCTTAACGGAATGTGTCCGGTATCAAACTGAGAGAGATATACTGATTAATGACTTAAGTTTAATCAAAAGTAATATAGGTTTATTTAATGTAATTTTATCTGATCCTTTATCTGATGCGGCCAAAAAGTTGTATAGTTTTGTAAATCTTCGTTTTGTTAAATAGATATTAAGATTACGTTTATTCTAGTTAGAGTAAAGATAATATTATAAGGTACAATGGGACTGCCATGTACTTATGCACAAAAGTTCCTAAATAAATAAAGAAAAAAAAAAAAAAAAAAAAAAAACCATATTATGTAGATGGATTATCTGGTAGACATAGGTATTAACGATAAGACTGCAATACTACCCTTAATTATTACCATACTGATACTGCTTCTATGCATGGTGTTTCATTGATTTAGATCAATGAACTACCCTTTATCCCATACATAAATATCCAAAACTAGCTGACCCAGCGATCTTCCGACCGCATTATCTTTTTTAATTTCTTTTATTTTGTATATACATTTATATACATTGCCCTGACAATAACGAACACAAAAAAAAGAATTATCCAATTTGGTGCAGTCGTTCGTTCCTTCGTTATGTGCGTACAAACATTTCGGCGATTCATTTTTATATATGATAGTTGCTACTAATCTTCATTCCCTCACAAAGTATATCTCTGTTTCCAGACAATGCCTCTGGAGCTGCTGCAGCCGATACCCTGACTGCGTTCGAAGGCTAGTGTCTGGCTCCAATGGGGTCTACACCTTGACAGTTTGCATCATGTCCACTGTCAACAAATCCAGGGTTCTGGCATTACAGGTTTGTATTCCTTAGTAGTACCTGTCTTTGTTCAGGGGCAAACCCTTGAAGACTTTGGGGATATTATGGCCGGGGAGTGTGAAATAGGTAGCTCTGTTCTATGAGCTACCTATTTCACACTACACACACGGGTACCGAGTCCTTTTAAGGGACCAGCTCCAGAACCCCCCGCATCGTCTGTAAGGCGTTTTTATAACAGTCACTTCTAAATGAGGTATCATGATGAGTTTTTTTGTGTGAAACAAGCACACATACACACACACACACACAAACAAACATCAATTTGCTTGCGATGTTATATGAACAACCACACAAAGCAGTCAAATTTACCTTATATCATCACCTCAGTTCCGACATAAATCGTTTAGCGGATTAATCCACTTTGTTACATTAAAATTTAATGAAAATCTGTAAGTCTGCTTTACAAAAGTCCAAATTACAGAGTATTTGTTTTATATTTGACTCGCCTAATCCCTAATATTATACATATGTTTTTAATTCCAGCTCCTAACCAAAGCCTGCTACCCTCCAGCAAAAGGCCACAGCATGGTTTCCGAAGCCTTATCGACGCTTCGTCTTCGATACGGAGAACCAGTCCGCTTCAGGTTCCTAGTGGGCATGCTGCAAAGTTCGGGAGGCTCTGGAGACCTTCAGTCAGCAGGTCTGGCTTTCATTAATGCGCTGCTGTGCAGTGCTCCAACTCCTCAGAGGAAACTTTACATTCAAGCAGAGTTGGAGCAGGCTGGCTTTGATATTGTTACTTTGAAAAAGGTAAGTTAACAATTTTTTATGATTTTATAGGAGACTAATGTTCGGTACAAAAGAGCTTATAATACAAATGTACCTATAACATAAATAAGAGAAACGAATCAATTAAATTTTTATCAAAAACCTAATCTCAGTTCAAAACCATTATGGAATTTTAAATTCGTGACATGATCTTAATACGTCATTGTCATACATTTTCTTATTTTGATTGACTTAAGCGTTCGTAATAATATTTTATTACTTTTGTAGACGGTAGCCAAACTGCCAAACGCAAACGACCAAGTGGCGAGGGAGATAGAAGATTACGAGAAACAGTTGATAGATATCGATACCCTAAGCGAGAAGGCGAACGAAGCACAGAGGGAGAAGGACGATATGAGGCACAAGCTTGACCTGCTTGAGAAGAGAGTTAAGGTGAGGCCCTAATGAGCATAAATATTAAAATCAGTTATAATATAAAAAAAATATTCAGTATGAATGACGAGAACATAACTAAAATATTGGTAGGCAGTGATAGCCTAGTGGTATGACCGTTGAAGTAACAAGTCAAAAGTTGCGACCTTTGACTACTCAATCCAACGGTTCGAATACAAGGCACGCATGTGTACTGTGTTTTCGAAGTCATATGCATATTATAAATTAATTATCACTTGCATAAAACGGTGAAGGAAAACATCGTGAGGAACCAACACACCGAAGAGTTGTTCTCGATGGTGTGTAAAGCCATGTCAGAAACCTACGGGTGGTTTAAACTCTGACACTAGGTTGTTCATCAACCACACGATAAGAAGAAGCTAACTAAAATCCAACATAATGACATGACAATAATAAATACCTGTTAAAAGTATCATCAAGCACGCTCCATTTGCTGGCAAACATGTGAATTTTGCAATGAAAATTTACACCACCATCGTGTTTTATAATCACTACAATGAATAATCTAATGATAAGCTTAAATTACAAGACCTCTCCATTTTTCCAGATTCTTCAAGAAGAAAAAGGCATTTTACTATCATTGGAAAAGTGTTTGAAAGAAAAGTGTTGCGAGCTTCAAGAGGAGGTGTCTTCTTTACGATCTGAACATGGAAACTCTAACAGGAAGAAGCCATTTGCCATGAAGAAAAAAAGCTCTATTCATAAAAGTAGAGGTAATTCTAAATGTTACTGTGTCATATCGGTACTTTTTACTATATTTTTAGGAGACAATATCTTATAAATCATATGAAAATCAAGTCTTGCTGCTCTATATCCTATTTATTTTTCTCTTTCAGACGAATCATCACCACCAGAAGATGAGGGTATCAGTTCCTCAGAGAGATCTCTAAGTCCTGAAGGTGATCCCCAAAGAGAATCCATGGTCTATGAAGTTTTCAACGTCAAAAACGAAACATACGATCTAATGCGAAATAAACGTACGCTGCACAAAAAACTAGAAAAGAATGACAAGAAATCCTCTGATGAAGAAGATGAAACGACGATAGATGAGGTAATTCAAGAATTAAGGAATATTGTTAATCATGCTGAATCAGAACAGTATGCTAAAGACGGTTACATGGATGACCGTTCATCTAGATGTAACCAAACATCAGAAATCAACGTCCCTCTAGAATGCAAAAAACATAGAGATGAAAAAGAAGATGATTCAATTACTAGCACTAGACATAGCATACAGATAAAAGGAAAAGACGATTTCCCAGATGACAGTGTAGAAGAGGATCAGGAATCTGAAATAATCCCAAGCAAGATAGTCCCACACCCACCTAGAAAGGCAAAGAGCCTTCTTCATTTATTTGTTCCACCAGTAGTAGAGCAAGGATTGGTATACAAACCTCCTGACCCTTACGATGATAACTTCTATTCAAGTGACGAAGGATCTGATTCTTTATTAAGCGCCTCAAAATACACCAAGCCAGTCAGCAAGAAACCTTCTGGTTCAAGCTTTGATTTCCACGAATGTCGAGCTGTTTTCAACTCTATTACAGATAGAAACAAAGACGACGTTAGACCGAAGCGTTCTAGAACTCGTTCTAGGGAAGAAAGTAGAAGGACGTCTGTTAAACGCAGTGAGTCATTCCAAACTTCTGAAAAAGGATCTCGTCAACGAGAATATATCGACAGTATGTTTTACGCGGAAACGCATACTCCGCTGATCGCTGCTATAACCCCACTGCAAAGATCCAATTCTAAATGTAGTCGTGTCGACGAAATAGTAAACCTCATTGAGTCGAAGAAGCTGACAAAAAGCTTAGACAGGATTGATGAAGGTCTTAACTCAATGGTTGATATTGTTATGCTATCTGAACCAAGAAAACCCATTTGGCCTTATGAGAGAAGGCAAAGGTCCTGCTCAAGAACTAGCAGTGATGGGGGAAATGAAAGCCCATTGATCCCCGTAACGAGATCCAATAGCAAACCTACCAACGTTCAACGTTACGACACAAAATCCAGTCACAAGGAAGATGTAGTCAAAACAGACTCGCAGAAATTTTATATGAACCAATCCAAGTTGAACCCCGGTGTTGACAGTCAAACAGGCTTTAACAGCTCCACGTTTTTAGTGAAACGTGGTCATAGTAACGCTGGCTTTTATTCTGGGCCTCACATGCTTCGAGACGCTCCAGCGAGTATGACTAGTCTGGTCATCAACGGTACGCATAGCCACGCAGATTTGAAAAGAACTCTTTCGCCAATTGGTTCAACTTCAAGCAAATTTGGTATCCACAAAGTAACGGATGTGCCTTCAGGGTTGTACTAATAGGTACTTCTATTGTATGTTTTCGGAACCAACGACTAATTTAAGAGTTTCGTACCTAATTATATGACTAGTGCAATATAGCCCTCTAGGAAGAATTAACCTGTTAGTGAAAAGATCAGTTTTTGGGAGGTTGGTCATATCGAATGCCGTACTATAAGAATTCAGATAAAGACCTAGTAAGATATAAAAGTGGAGTACTCCTGTTTTTGGACTATGGCTGTTCTAGAATTATAATACATTCTAAAGGTCATATTTTGTCCAAGTAAGAATATGGACCCGCAGATTTTATCCGAATCAGTGCTCTCACGCAATCATTGATCAACCTTCTAAAACTGAACGAGTTTAGGTTCATCTACTAATTTATTGTTAGTTATTTAGCGATTAATTAATATGTATCTTGGTAATTTTGTTGTTTAGCAAAATTGGCTTAAGATCACAATGTCACTGCTGCCAGTTTATTACTTTAATTTGAAACAGAAATCTTATGCAGATCTACTCTGCAGTCTGTCCATAGAATGGAATTTTGGTTTCTTGGAACACAAATCACGAGTCACAATATTTTAGTTTGATATTTACATAAGCTAACTCCTTCTTCTAGACATGAAGAGTTTTGTCATATCATCGAAGTCCTTTTACGACTTATAGTACCTCAATTTTATATGTTTATTTAATAGGTTTGAAATTGATGCCTCTATATTGGTCTACTTTAATATTGTTCATTCATTATAAATAAAACTGTTTATCAATTTAAACGTAGCATTTTCTTGTATCACATCATTATTTTATTAAAGTCGTGTAAACATGTTTATTTTGTTTTATTGTGATTGAATAGCTTCTATCGCTTTTACCATATCTACTGTTATATCGATCTCAGTTAGATTACCATCTTTTTCATTTGTATCAAAACACGCTTTATCTTTATAGTCTTTAACATTGACATTAACCTGCTATTCGCATTCTCAAAGTAAAATACTTAGACTCGATTGCACCAACATAACTTCAACCATAACCTACGTGGTACTTTATCAATTTGACAGTTTTTCTATGTAAATTCTGTCATCACATTGGCCACAATATCTGTTTCAGATGATTGTTACAACGTCCTTGGGTACTTTGTTGTTAGGAAGGGGGAGGCTGTCTGCAGCGTCTTCGACTGTATATCCCGACAGCAGCTCGGAATTACTTGCCACAACGATCACAAATAAATTCAGTCAAAATGACACAAAGTTAAAGTTAAGGTGATGCAACTGAACCTTAGATCGTTCTTGTAAACTAACTTTGTCCAATGCCTGATTCCGGTTACTTGCCGACAGATAAAATCTTCTTTATTTTAATAGTAATATAACATTACATACACGACAGGCAGGCGGCCGGTCATAAAACATAGCCAATACTTGAGCAGCATGTCATTGCATATAGGTATGCTGCGCCGACCCCAAATTAATACATAATCATTCACAGATGCAGCTGTATGACAGATAGATAGACAGATGACGTAGATTTAGTACTAGGATCCTATCGGCACCCTTTGAGCAAGGAACCCTAAAAAAGATTTATCGGTAATAAAAGCTTCATAATTCTGATCAACGATTTATTACCATTGTATAATAATTCAAGTGTTATAGTAATTTACGATCTGTAATTATTCTTGTTAGAAACACTTGTAAGGATAAACAAATATTAACAGTCAGTCATTGTTTTACTCAAGGGCATAGACCTCTCCTCATACAGAAAAGCAACGAGCATAAACCATCATGCTCGCCCCCAACATGTTTCGTTAACCAATGTTTTTTAACAAGGTGGAAAAATTTAATGCTAATACAAAACAAAGCTTATGTATCGAAATCCTTATAATAGAATCACAGTTATTTTTAACATTAACTATAGACAAGAATTGGTCAAATCACTGTCGAGAATCCGCGTCTTTCAACATTTGAATCAAGCCTTCGTATACCTGCTCTTTAGCATCAATACCCCAGATAAAATCAAAATGGTTGAAGGAGTCCCTACCAATTTTGAAGAGACCAACCACATTTGGTAAGTTTTTAGCAAGGAGGTGCACGTCTTGATAGTTAACTTCTTGGTCACTTTGTCCATAATGAAGGTAAGCGGGTGCGGTAACCTTGGAGAGATCATAATTTGGGGGGGTGACCCTGCCATAGACAGACAAGTTCGTGAGGGTATTGAAGTTGTATCTGCGGAAGGCTTTGAACCGGATCACTTGGCCATAATGGGCCACTTGGCGAACAGAAGCCCCAGCTGGTGCGTGGGCTAGAAACACCGGCATCATAGTCTGTGGAATAAAAATTTGCTTCAGTATTCGGACTATCCTATAAGTATGTTCACGTTAAGTTTGACACACCTCATATGTGCAGGTATGGTGCAGATACTAGAGGATTATATCTTCCAGTATCTATCTGTGCGTAAAACTTTTATTACCTGCAGATATTACGCACGGGACAAATGCGATATTATATCAAAACTGAACTCTTAATTATCTATTCTAATGAATATGAACGTAAGGCGGTGAACATATTTATGGGAGGACAATGAGGCAACAAAACAAGTTTGTAATTTTGTGAGTTTTCATTAGATATTTTATTTTATTTTTTATATAATTCTATTAAATGAAAATATTTGACCCTTGTCACAGGTTTCGTATATACTAAGAATAGCCCTATATAAATAAATGCTTTTCAAAATAATGTTCAAAATTAAAATTTTCATTACAATATTACAACTTATAACCGGATTAGTCGCGTGTATGACTCGTCGATATGAGGAGGACCGATTCGTCGGAAAACCAATAATACACGCGGTTAATCCGGTTAAAAGTTGTTTTATTGTAATGTGTAGTGATCGCGAAAACCTAAAATATTAAAAGTTCCAGTTGCCAGAGTAATATTGTGTGATTTAGTATTTTTTTTATCAATTAGGATTAAACTCCAAAAGATACTTACGGCATTGTAGTACTCTCTTTGGGTAATCCCAGTGATGACAGAACTGCAAAGTCCTTCGAAAAGGTCGCCCTCGTTGCAGAAGCTATCCGAAAACCATTTGATGAAGGCACGGTTACCGAAGATTTCACCCTGGCCCATTGCGAATGCCGTACTCTAAGAAAGATTTTTACATTTTAATAATACATTGAAATTTTCTCTTTTTGATAAAATTAATTAATATAACTGACTTCGTCAGTCTTTCAGTTTATTGTAAAACTGCACTTACATACTACCTAACATGGCATGATAGCCGAGTAATATGACTGGGAACTTAGAAAGTCAAGTTTTTGGAACTGTGCTCGTTTGATGGCATCTACTAAATATTTCACGCAGTTTCACTATTTGCAATGTACGTGTTATCTATGAATTCAGAACAAGAGGTAAAATAAAACATATACATTTTTATTTAGCTTTGCTCATTAATCTTTTGCCCACATATTTCTTTTACAGGTACCTATAAGATACACTGATAGGCTAGATATAATAATTTAAAACCACGATCTATCATTATACTGTTGTAAGGAAATAAGATTAAATTAATTTTAATCCGTTTCAAAGCCGATTGTTACAATTCCTCCGATAACTATCTGAGCTACATCAGAAACAAAATCAAAAACTATTGCTATCAATTACGTCACAACTAATTAAAATAATTGTGAACTTACGTAGTGAACTAAGAGTCCGATAAACGGATATTTACCCGAATTAAATAACACACTACAGATACTAGATATATTATAATTATCAGTGTACACTAGATATCAGTGTATACTAGATATATGACTTTCAGTGTGTTGTACTGCAGTGTCGTCGACTTTCAGTATGTTAAACTAGAGTGATGCCGACTTTCAGTGTGTTTCTTTATAGTGACGTCGAATTTCAGTATGTTGCACTATAGTGACGTCGACTTTCAGTATGTTGCACTGGCTCATTCCTTCAGATTTTTTTGGGGCCGTTGCATGCTACATTGATGTCAACTTTCAATGTGTTGCACTACAATAATGTCTACTTCAGTGTGTTGCATTACAGTTGCTTCTTCCGTTGTTATGTTAATAAATAAGGCTACACATGAAAAATACAAAATTATCTTACCTCAATCACACTTTCATAAGGCGCCAAAGATTTGAACATTGAGACTTCATTGTTAATGAAGTAAGAAGCCGGGGCCAAGCCTTGGAAGGATATGAACTTCTCATTATATTCAGGTCTTAAAGAGTTCAGGACTAAGAAGGTAGTCCCACCCTGAGAATGACCGATGTAGTGGAGTTTTTCTTGGCCTGTGGTCTCAAGAATGTGGTCGATGAAGGCAGGCAGGTCGTGGTTACCGATGTCATCCCAGCTGAACCTCCAGAAGTTCTGGTTGCGATCAGGGTTTAGTCTCACGTGGTTGCGGGAGTAGAAGTTGCCGCGGGCGTTGCCTAGCCATACATCGTAACCAGCTTCTGCGAGGAGGTAAGCTGGAAGAGAGAATAAGGTTACAATTTGTATAATAAAGTTCTGTATTCCCCGAAGGGGTAGGAGGAATGATGGGGAATGAGGTGGAGGAGAGGAACACAGTTGTGCATCCACAATTCACCTATGCTGTTATTAAGTCCCATATAATAGGTGAGAAGCCTATTGTAATTTACCAGGCACGATACCAGAATCCAGACTGATTCTAAGAATTTCTTAATACAAAAACCCAATAACACGTTGCCCAACTAAGAAATCAAACCCAGAACCTCATGCTCAGCAATCGCGCTTGGGACCATTAGACCAAGAATTTCTATAAAATATGGCAGTAAAAATAAATTATGTACTTTGATTTTGGTATTTTTCATTAGCTGTACTTATCATTGCCATCTACCGAACACAATTTCAAACTCCGCTCTGTTACTGAGAATTTCGTACCAAAAACACACAGTTTATACATACATAAACATAAACTCACGCCTTTCTCCTATGGGGTTAGGCAGAAACTACAGAACACCACCTGTTAGGATCCTTATATATGCCTTTTGCTTCGTCCACGTTCATACATCTGATCATACACGCGCGCGCTTTACGAGTACAACGCACCTTACCTTTTTGGAGGATATCAATAATACGTCAGTGTATATCCTTACACTTTAACGTTTTATTATAGAAATCTTTACTATACAATTTGTAAATCCACCTCCTCAATCCTGACAACCATAATTGATCGATTGAATCAAGTTTTAGTCGATTATAACCGATTACTAGCAAGATAACCGATTAATAAGCAGATTACGAACGATAATTATTCGGATATAAGTAATTAATAATATGATAAGAATCGATATTGATTGCATGCAGTCTGCATGCCTCGTGGGTGTTTGTTTGGGTACATATTTTGCTACTTAGATAACTAGGCTAATGGCCTCAGGGATCGAGTAATCGTCTGCGCATTAAGCTGCATTTAAAAAAATATAGGATATTTTATCTGCAGTGTCAGAAAAACAGCAGATTAAAAAAATGCCTGTCAAATATATTTTGGAATTTGTTGGTCAAACGATTTTTTTTTGTCAAAGAATCATCTACGTTGGGCCACCAACTCGCCTGGTGGTAAGCGACGGTGTGGCCGAGGATGGAGCACGTAGATCCAGAATAAATCTATTAACTCTTAAGTAGAGTGAATAGATTTGGGGAGAACGATAGTTGGGGAGTTGATGCAACTGCCCAGACCCGTCTTCCACAACGGTTGCACTGGACTACATTCCGAAACACGACTAGGTCGGTTCACGGCATGGCTTCGTCCTGTGGGTGGTAACCAGCCGTGGCCAAAGCCTCCCACCAAAACACACGAATATTCTTCTTTATCTTATCGTATGGTTGATCTACAACCTAGTGTCAGAGCATAAACCACCCGGAGGTCTCTGACATGGCTTTACACACCATCGAAAACATCTCTCAAGTGTGCTATTTCTTCACGATGTTTTCCTCCGCCGTTTTAAGCAAGTGATAATTGATTTCTAATATAATTCGAAAAGTTAGTGTTGCCTGCCTCGATGTCAGCACATTTTAATCGGTGGTTCTTAAATTGCTTATTATAGATATGTCGCAGATGCATTGTAGAATCCGCTGTTTTACGAAACAGATCCGTTTTATAAAACAGCAGAACAAGGTTCAGCTGGATTCCCATGGCGTACGTTTAACAAAACTGCTACCCACGTTTCGACGTAATGCAGAATGAAATATCTACAGTCAGAAAGATTTATTTATTGTATAGGTATATTAATTCTTTCGGCTCAGCAACGTACAGAATTATACGTTGTAACAATAAAAAAAAAAAAAAAAAAAAAAATTATTGTTTAACTTAGACCAGATTACATGGTAAGGTAAATTTAGCACATGCTTACAACGTCATTTTAACCTAGTTATTGGGTTGAGTACTGTTCTCCTAGATAGGCTACTGAATAACCTGTGATTAGGAGAGACAGTGCCGATCCCCTAACAATATGAATAAGATAAAGCATCCGTTTGTTTTACATTTCGATCAACAACATGTGAACATGGAAAGACATAAAAATGAAAGAAAAGGACTAATAAAAAAGCAAAAGCAAAAAAACAAAAATTTAAAAAAAAAAAAAAATGAAAATTGTTTGTGAATGCATGTAAGTGTGCTATTGAATATGTGCGCGTGTGTGTGTGTGTGTGTGTGTGTGTGTGTGTGTGTGTGTGTGTGTGTGTGTGTGTGTGTGTGTGTGTGTGAGTGCGTGTGCGTGGCCATAGTGAATAAGTTTGAGAGTAGAGTGTAAGAGTTAGTGTGGTGAGTGTGTGGTTTTACAAATCATGTGTCTCTAATCACTTCCTCAGGTATTCTTCGGTTTCATCGTAGTTAAGGTTATGAAGGTATGAGCGGACAGTCTTTTTACAGTTAAAGTATGTGGTTCTATAGATAGGGATTTCTTTATTCATTTTATTGTAAAGTGAAGGGCCAAGATATGAAGAGAATTTCTTTATAAAAGATGTGTGTGCAGCTGGAATAGTGCAGATTTTATCTTTGCGACGTTTGGATATTTGTAGGAATGGTGTTTTTCGGTGTTGAAGTAAAATGATCGGTAGGATATAGTGTTGCCTTACGTTAAGTACGTCGCAAAATTTATATAATTCGGTGGTTGGGAACAGAATTGGTCTAAAAGTTGCCACTTTTAATATCGCTCTGTGAGCAATTTCCAGAGGCTTAAGTATGGTCTTTGCAGCACCACCCCAGCATGAGATGCAGTAAGTTAGGATTGACTGGCATAATGCAAAATATACATTTCGGATGATGAATGGGTTGGCTACTTGTCTTAGGGTCTTAAATATGAATATTAGTTTGCGGACCCGGCCAGAAAGGATGTTAATATGGGATTTGAAATTTAAATGTTTGTCTAGAATTATTCCAAGATATTTAATTTGTTCCACTGAGGTAAGATTTGAACAAAGACAATTATGTTGAGTTTGTGAGGAGCAAGAGTGAACTTTTAAGGAAATTGGGGTTTTTGGTTGAGCAGCAACGTTGATTGAAAAGGTGATGTAATTAGTTTTGTTGGCATTGAGGGTAAGAGTGTGTGTAGACAGCCAGCTTAGGACAGTATTAAAGCCATTCTGTGCAGTAGTCTGTAGTTCTGACCATGAGTTAGCAGAGAAGGTGACGGCTGTGTCATCCGCATATGAAACAATTTTGGCGCTTGGAATGTTGAGATTGCAGAGATCGTTAATGAAGACCAGAAATAGTGTGGGCCCTAAGATACTTCCCTGAGGTACGCCATACTGAATAGGAAGTTCATCACCCATGTGATTGTCCACACAGACCAACTGAGAACGATCAGTTAGATAACTTTCAAAAAAGCCAAGTGCAGATCCCCTGATACCCACGCTTTCGAGCTTGTGTAGAAGAATGGAAACGGGAACGGTGTCAAATGCTTTTGCAAGATCTAAAAATATCGTGAGAACCTTTTTATGACTGTTTAAGTTTTCTGCAATGTTGTTAATTAAATCATGGACAGCGTCACATGTGGACTTATTTTTGCGAAAGCCAAATTGTTGAGATGATAAGAGTTTAAAGTGTTCGAGATAGTGCACTAGTCGCTTGTTAACGAGACGTTCTAATACCTTAGATAAAGCACTAAGAACGGCTATGGGGCGGTAGTTGTTTGGCGTGTTCCCGTCTTCACCCTTGAAGATGGGATGAATGATTGCCCTTTTAAATGAAGAGGGAAAGGTAGCTGTTTCAAAGCAACGATTGAATATGCGGCAAAGTGAAGGTGCAAGAAGCCGGGCGTAACGTTTCAGGAAGATTTGAGGGATGCCATCCCAACCAGATGCTGCGCAGACCTTCAGTTGCATTATAGTGGATGTAATTTCTTCTGGGTCCGTTTGTTCTAACACAAAGGACTGACCAAATATTGAGGTAAGAGGTGGTAAGCGGTATTGGCCGACCATGAAGTTTTCTGCTAACTTTTTTCCAATGCTGACGAAGAACTTATTTACTTCGTTGCATGACTGTGTCGGTGAGATTGAGTGTGATAATAATTGATTAGAGGGGTTCTTAGATTTTTGTGTATAAGTGATGTCTTTTATTGTATCCCAAAGCTTTTTAGGGTTGTGACTAGCCTTACTTAATTCTTCAGAATCGTATTTTCTTTTTACTTTTTTTAATAGTGTAGTGCAATAATTCCTATAGCGTTTGTATGTGATAATAAATGTTTGGTTGTCTGGTGACTGTTTAACTTTTTTGTGTAAAGAGTCCCGATTCCGTATACATCGTAACAGACCTTGTGTCATCCATGGTTTCAGAATCCTTTGCCTTGCAGGTAGTTTTGTAATTGTTGTGCAATCTGTTATGGCATTTCTTGTTAACTTCAATAACTTATCCATGGCAATGTTGGGATCCAAGATAAGTGAGTGGGGGGTAAAATCTAGTTTATCCATAACAATATCTAGAGCGTCATAGTCAATTTTATGGATTAATTTATGTGGTCTAGTTTCGGTTTTCTTTTTGTTTAAACACAAGAGAGAACAGCAATGGTCTGTCACCGTTGTATTATAGATTAGTGTCAGAGTTTTAGTCTTAGTTCGTATCATAAGATGGTCTAGACAGTTTTTATCTCTAGTAGGTTGTGTATAAGCAGGCAGAAAACCATGATACGCTAAGGTGCTAAGATATTCATATGACCGTGTATCTTGTGTGGTAGGTTTGATATCCAAATTCATATCTCCAGTTATAATTACTGATTTATAGTTCGCGACTGCTGGAAGTATGTTATTGAGTGCCATAAGGAATGAATGAATGTTTTCGTTTGAAGGTGAACGGTAAATACAGAGAATAGCCAAGTCAGGATTTAGCTTCACGAGCAGCCCCGAGGCCGATGCGTGAAAGTCGGGCTCCTCACAAGTAATTGTCAGGGTAGACTTAGCATAGACAAGGACTCCGTCACTCTGGTTGAGGTGTTTGGTAGTTTTGTATGTAATATAATTTTGTAGGGTTGGAATGAAGGTGTTACTTGAGCAAGGCAACCAGCATTCCGTAAGGACCATCAGATCACAATCAATATTTGTGCGGTGGATAAGTGTTTGTAGGTTTAAGAAATTACAATTAATGGAGCGAATATTTTGTGTTAGTATTGTGATCCAGTTCCTAATATTCTTTATGTATGATTGAGTCTGTTCAGGGGTGCATATGTGAGTCTCTGATAAAGAAAACTCATCGACTGTTGCAATTACATCTATAATGTTATTAGACATTTTTGTTTTAAGTTAAAGGGTAAGTAGGTAAGCATAAGGCAGTTAGTGTATAGTAGAAAGTGTTTTGGGAAGTATGCAAAGAGAGTTGATTGTGTAATATAGAAGTGTTTAAACGTAGTATGTATAAATGAGCGTAATGCGTTTTTAGTGTAAGAGAATGAAAAGTAGTAGATGTGTGTGATTGGATTTTCAATTTCAGTATTAACAACTGAAAAATAATATAAAACGTAAACTAACATAATTCTAGTATAAGTAGTAACATGATATAGTGAGCCTTCAAAAGTATCCACAAGTCATAAGGTATTAGGTACAGAAATGTTTTTTATATGTAGTTCGCTTTTTATAACAATAGCGGGGCTCTCAGGATTTTTCTTTATCAGTACACGCCCATCAGCAGTCCAGCAATATAGGTATTGATTTGCCTTGGCGTAGTTTCTGGCCAGATAAAATAGTCGTTTAGAATAAGTCGTCAGTTGTTCTGCTACATACGTAGGTGTATTAGAGTCTCCCAGGCCTAGGTGAGTTGAGTTCAATTTATTGTTTGAGTTACGCTTGTTGTGTTCCTTAACAGCCGACAAAAAGCTACTTTTAATCAGGGTATTTGTAAATTCTACTGTTAGTGTCGAGTTAGGGTTTTCTCTTTTTGATGGTTGACGTAGAACATCACGTATATCAGACCCTTGAATGTTTACATCCAGATGTTTTGAGAGCTCGAATATTGTGTCATATAGCATCTTTTTAGTTTCATTGGTTCTTTTGGGTACGTTGCGAAGTTCGACGCAGGTTCTGACAATGGAACGGTCGTATGCTTCCACCTTTTCTTCGAGTGCGGTTATCTTATTTGCCAAAGAGTTGCGTTCCTTTTCCAGGCTTATAATTTTGGATTCTAGTGAAGTCAACTGGTCAGACATGGATGACATAGTTTTTTCTATTTCTAAATTTGTCTCGTGTATATTTGAGTTTGAAGTTTTTATTTCCATTATGTGGTTCTCCAGCTTTTCCAAACGAGTATTTTGTGAGCGCACCATATTCTGAATCAAGTCTCTAATTTCGTTCTTGAAATCTGTCAAATTGTCATGAATATGTCCTTCACCCGATGGACATCTTCGTTTAGTTCTTTGAGTAATATTAGTTATGTTAACATTAGTTGACAGCTCGTCTTTGTCGCATAATTTCGGGATATCTGACTCAGAACGTGAAGGAATGTGAAGTTGATTTGGAGGTGTTCTTGGCGTTGCAGACATACTTTGTATTTGAGCTGCTATCTATCGGCCCAAACAAGGTAAAATAAATCACAAAAAGTGTGACGGCAGTTCAGTCTCGAACTCCCGGACACGCAGATGCAAGTCGACTCTCGTAGCGGCTAAGCCAAACGTACAGCTAAGATGATGATCCAAATAGCTAATTATGTTTGTACTTGTAGTAGCTATAAGTTGGCGATCGTCGACTGAGTGACAATATTAAATTTCATGTGGGTATGTCACTACAAGCTGTAGAACTATTAACACAATCACTTTACAAGCGATGTTTTTTAACTTATAAAACCAAAACTGTCTTATTTACACTCACTTTATTGTTCGTTTAGTAAGTATTTACGTCTATTACGGTAATTTAGGCTATGTAGTTTAACATTTTGGACAAAAACTCGATATTTACTTCGAAACCGATTTATAATCACGGAGCGGACAAGAGACACGACCGTACGCTCGCGCGGAGCGTGGGGGGACGATAAAAATCTATTGTGTCTGCTAATGAGCGAGGCAACAGCTTAAATGGATAGTCACGACTCAAGTAGAAGAAAAAATACTGTATTCTGAATTGCCTTTCCGTGGCTGGGTCGACGGAGACCCGCATCACAGGCCTCCTATTTTTGTGTCTGTAAGGTCAGAAAAAACCAAAACACGATGAGGATGACGGGAGTAGTTCGCTCGCTACGCTCACTCACTGGCCCCCGGCATCCCCTCCGACCCTAACCTATCCGCTCGCTCATGCGTTATTATAATTTATTTTCTTTCATACTCCCGATTTAGTATCGATTAGTAAAGTGGTTTAGTTGATCGTTGACCCTCTGCATTGATAAACGCAAAACGTTTATACAATTCTGCGTGTTATAGTTCAGGAATTATGCAAAACCGCTAAACGTCGTTCAGCTGTTTCACATAACAGCACAGTTTTGTAAATCAGCTAGGAATTTTTAAAAACAACTGGTTCTACTACCCATCTGCGACAAATATACTAGCTCACTAGTTGGTTCGAACGACGCGTTCAAAAAAGACCCTTTGTAGTCACCACTATGTTTTAATTACCGCCAAAAAGCCAAAAATTCAAAATTTTCAGTCTAATACAATACAGGTTAATGAGCATAGATGAAGCGAAAGAGGTGTGTCAGAATCGTAGCAAATGGAAATCGATAGTCTCTGCCTACCCCTATGGGAAACAGGCGTGATTGTATGTATGTATGTATGTAATAATTTTTTTTCTGAATTGGCTACCTTTAAAAAGTCCGTGTCGTCGCTCGCCCTTATGAGCGCTCGTATTACTTGTTCGCATCTGGATCTTTCTTCAAATTGCATTCTTTGCGTCATTTTCGTGGCGTTAATATTTTTATGAGACTAACTAATAAACATTAATACAACTTCATTGTATATCATTTAACTCAAATTAATGAAAATTTAAATATATTGAATTTAATAAAACAACTTTTAATCGGATTAATCGGAGGACAGTCCTCCTGCGACCACGAACGCTGCAAAGTGTTCGAAACGTCAGGAAAAACAAAAAAACAATAATACACGCGATTAATCCGGTTAAAAGTTGTTTTATTATAATGTGTAGTGATCGCGCAAACCTAAGATATTACTATATTGAATTTAGTTTCATAAAAATATTAACGCCACGTAAATGACCCAAAGAATTCAAGTTGAAGAATGACCCATCTATTAAATACTGTGGCAACATTGCGGACAGGGAGCTTAATAGTAATTAATAGTCACAGAATTAAAAAGGGACATAAATATTTGCACAAAGATTCATTTTTATCAGATACAGGATGTGAACGAACTTAATTACGACCAATTGTGAGTTGTAGTTTATCTAATATTTATCTAGAATAGATAAGAAAAGATGCACGTGTGCCAGTTTTTAAGACTGCCAGTCGCCACCTACACCATAGAAAAAAGGCATAATTGCAAGTATGCAAGCTATGTAGAGTTTATTCACCAGGAAATCCATAGTTATCTTTCCCGATAAATGCAAGTCGAGAAAAGTCGAGAAATCTATAAATTATTTCTGAACATATAACTGTAAAAGAGTGCTCAGTTTTTGCGAAAATATTTCGTTTGAATCTTTGTCTTTAATTGCACGGCGACTATATTGTAAACCCTTCATTTCGTTTCGTTTTTGTTTTGTGCTAAGACAAGACATAGCATGCAGTGGCGTCAATTTATGTTACTGGATGCAGAACCGAATGATAAGTTTCAGACAAATTGCTTCTTTAAGTTTGTGTAAAACTGTATTAATACAATTAAATAACGTTTTTTATGAGTGAGGGCAATATAAATCCTTTATATAAAAATAAAAAAACACTTTTTTGTGTATATGGTAATGGTGCATCTAGCTGCCTGAAGCGCGGCTACTGAGCGAAAGGTCCTTCATTTACCTCCCGGGTCAGAAAAAGTTATTGGTTTTTTCTATTAGGCAAGCTACGAAGCTGGCGGTGTGACACCCCCGTGTTAAAGCCGTTGGTCCTGCGCCTGATCTTTCTGTGGTCATATCGGATTGCCATCTCATCGGACTATGATTGTGAAGGATGGGGGAGTGCACCTGTGTATCCGCATATACTTGTTGCACTATAATATCTTCTGAGTACTCAGCTAAGCTCCGTGGAGATAGATAGACCGAATATTCAGTCGGCAGGAGTATAATTATGCATATTCTAAAGTAACGTCTTTTCTCGCAACTTGTTTCAGTTGTAAAATAATAGCAAGCTAAAATTAATGAATGCATTTTAATCCTACTTTGTACTAAATAGATTTAAAATTGATTGATTGCTGTTTCTGGATACTTGCTACAGATTGGATTAGAAAGTCTTTAGTCCAATACGAAGAAGAAGAATTTCTTAGTTCGAGAATTCTCGAGAAAAGGTTTTCTTTTCTCGAGAAATCATAAACCCTTAGCTGTTGATCTGGACCCGTGCCATATTCTGTATTATTTACTCCATCATACAAAATATGCTTATCATATAAAAATACTTTAAAATATGTACGGTTCATTTATACCCAAATTTTCACTTCCAAATATTACCGGTATTTTTTCCTGAATAAACCCCGAATGGCTTTTGTGGTTTTGCACGGATTGGTTTTTGTCACGCGCAGCAAACGGGGCGAATTCGTTTGTTTACAAAACAATATCAATATTTTTTTATTCGTGAACAGTATTATTCTCATTATCTCCGTGCCTTGGAGAGCACGTTTAGTGGTCGTTCCCGGTCGTCAAAATAAGATTTATAACAGCTGTTACGCCAGAGGCCTTAAAGTCTGACAACCAGTCTTACTACGAGATATCGTGTACCCAGTAACTGGGTTGTGGAGGTCAGATAGGCAGTCGCTTTTATAGAATACTATACTAGCGTAATAACGCTGCATCCGGTTTGACTGGAAGCCGACCCCAATGTTATTGGGAAAAGGCTAGGTAGATTTTTTAGTATCAGCGGTACAGTCAGCTTCATAAATATGGCACGGTTAGGTACAGCAACAGCTTGAAATTTTATGTAATAATATAAAACTTACCCAAAGCAGTGCCAGGTCCCAACACGACGAAGTCAGCGGAAGAAGACAGGAGGCCATGCATCAGGAATACTACGGGTTTGTTGGAATCAGGAGTGTTGTGGCTGTCCCTGCCGTGAGGGATCCTGTGAGCCTCCAGAATGTAGCCATCGGAGGTAGTGACATGGTGGATTTCGATGGGGTACCCATATTTGCTTATAAGGCCGGGCTGAAAATAAAATTATTTATTTTATTTTTAAGGTAAGTTGGTGCTATTAAAAATCGAATAGTTGCTAGAAGTAAGAAATATTAGTAGTAAAGCACAATACTAGTTACCCTAATTAAGCTTTATGATGGTGACGAAAGAATTCGAAATAGCAGAGGTCGGGATTCTGCGCACGGCCGTTTATTTTTTGGTTGAAAAACGGATAAATCTAGAGTTTATTATTACTAACCTTAACAAGTATAGATAAATCTTCGAAAAGCTTCTTAGACGTCACCAAAAGACGTATTAAAATGTGGAAGAAAAAATCGCGGTAGTGAGCAGAGGTCGAGGTGGCTTAGTGGTCAGAGCGCCTGGAGTATTTATCCGGGAGGCGCAGGTTCGAATCCTGCTCACGACCGTATTCTTTTTCCACAAAAGTTTATAATTTAATAAATTGACGTAAATGTTAATGAATTGTTATTATTATCAAATAATTTATATTATCAGTCAAAATATTTGCCTATCAGATTATCTATATGTCTGTTAAACTTAGAGTATCTATATCCGTAGAATTTTCAAAATTCACTAAAGTTATCGGTATTTTATCGCCTACGACATCTACAATGAAAGTTCAACTTATTCTAGATTAGTGTCTTTTGTTTTGTTTTTAAAAGTCGGTAACCCCATATCACTAAAGTTTTAAACTTTTATGGAGAGAAAATACGTTGGTGAGCAGGATTTCGTCTGCGTAGACTAGAATTGAACCCAGCCATGATAAAAAATCCTATATGTTACTCCAGGTTATAAACTATCTGTGCTCAAAATTTCATCCATATCCATTCAATAGTTTTTGCGTAAAAGGGTCACAAACATCCATCCATCCCACAAACTTTCGCATTTATAATATTAGCAGGAAGTACACTTACCACATCTAAGAGAGCGTCCTCCTCAACATTATCGGACACTCGCGTAAGAGGATTACCTTTAAACAGGCTTTCTACGTAATCTGAATGAGGGGCTCTTCTAGCAGTAGCTATAGCCGCTAACGCAACATAAAGTACAATCTTCAGCACCATTTTTGCTCGTTAGACGATCTACTGACAGCACTTAACTAGTCGCATCGAGTTTTGTTCGATTCTTATCGAATCGTCATCAAAATTATCTACAGATAAGACAGTCCTTTTTTTTCTAGGAAATAGTTTAGTTTATTAAATACTAATAATAAATACATTTATTTAAGGTTTAAGAATATTTTATTCAGGGGCTGTTTTATCTATTCTACTATTAAATTTTTATTTAATGTTGACATTTCCTAAACAAAAATTCACTGCTGCCTTATCAATAGATAAGTTTGATGACGTCTCTTGCAAAAATAACAACAATCTAATTTAGTGGTTCGTTCCACCAATAAAAAAAACAGTGGAAGTTGGTTCATAAATAACGTAAGTAGATACTATTGTTTATTTGTTTTGAGATTTTCATTTAATTCTATTTCGTATGATATGATATAGCTACATTTAAAAAGACGAAGGTAATTAAAAAAAAATTAAAAAGCACGCCAGCTATTTTTATATTTTTTTATTCAATTTAAGTACCCAAGATTACTTTTTTTTCCAATCTTACTAGCATTTTTTTTGGGTGGCGGTCCACCGTTAACCTTTACCAGGGTTGGGGAATCTTGGTTGCATTCACCGCAACCCAGACAGGTTCCAGTCCACCCGAAGGCATCGACGGGCCCCATCATTTGTGCAGGCCAGCCACAGTTCACCTGCACAGACACTTCAGGCACGCGCACCGATATGCAACGCGCTGCCGTCTCGGGCCTGACCTTGTGCAGGCGGCAAACTTCCCAAGTCCGTCGCCCGCAGGCAACGGCTCACGGTGGCCGGAGATCGCGCCCAGCACGCCTTCTGTGGCAAGAGTGAGCGGGGTTCGCCTCTCTCTCCCTTAAATCTTACTAGCCTATGTTACCCGGGATAACGTAAGGATTCTATCGATACCCCATACATCTAAATCAGTTCAGGCGTTTAGAAATTATGGTGGAATAAAGAAAATCTTAAACATACACAACTAAACACAACACTTTTTCAATGTTTCTTTGAAAAATAGTAATTAATATAGGCATTACATGGCCTCAACATGTATTAAAAAATATAATTATATACAACACTCCTTTTTTGGGCAGTCGTGTAAAATACAGGAAAAAAATTGTATTTATCTAAGCAATATTTTCCTAGTGTAGGGTTAAAGCATCCCTCTCAGTTTTCCACACACTTCGCCACTAATAAGGACCAATCTTTTTTATAGGATTTAAGCTCGTCCCTCCATCTTCGCCTTGGTCTGCCGCAGTCAATAAGACCCACTCAGTAGTTCTTTAGCCCATAGCTCATCTAACAGACGGCTGACGTGTCCCAGCAGCTTTCCGGGTAATATCAGTGATTTAGGTTTTAGTTTCATCATGTTGGCCCTCTACTGAAGTGTCAAAAACCACATTTGAGCGCCTGAAGCGAGTATAGAGACACATCGTATTATATTTCTTAAACATGAGGACAATCCAGGACTGTATTTATAGTTTAAATATAGTATAAAATTAGGTCAATGACTTACTTGTACTTAAATATACATGAAAAACAACTAAATACTTATTGATAAAAAGCAATTAAATATTACAAATCGCAATCAGATGAATCAACTTCTTGCAAAAAGGCTTTTTTTTTATGCGACAATTTATTGATGTAACAATTTGTATTTATAGTAAACAAAAGAAATGTAAGAGTCTAACATAAAAATCATCATCCATCTAACATTATACTTAGCATGATCGTATCTGATCCGATGATTTAAGAGAGAGAAAAAGAGCTTTGTTTGGATGTTTTTTTTTTTCGGTTGTGACACTTCTGAGAGCAGGTAATCTGAGGCCTAATTATGCTAATTTACCAATGCTTCAGTTGAGTGTCGATAGTGTGTCGATGGAATGATTTTAGTTAGACCGGTGGTCTTATTAAGCTAGCAGACTACCAATTAACTAAAATCATTCCATCGACACACTATCGACACTCAACTGAAGCATTGGTAAATTAGCAGAATTAAGCCCCTGGGCTATTCTCGCCATCTCAGCTACCGTGATTTCGAATATTTTATTTTGCTACATTGTTTCCATTTCCTTGTAGTGTCTCTCCATTACCAGAAGTCAGCAGTCAGCTCCCCGAACTTTTTTCTATTGAATTGCATATCTAAAAACTTGAAGAAATTAGTACTGGAGTAGTTTTAGCGGGCGTACCCCTCTCGCCCCTGGCATATGATTCCCAATCAAACCTTTATACTTTTGACTTGTATGGTTACAATGATAGAACATGATTTTAATCGTGTGTAACACAATTTTGTTTGTTTTTTTTTTTTATGTGTGTTAATACTGTTAATGACGAGAGCTAGTGTTGCTTTAGTGCAAGTTCTTTTACGCTTGTGTGTTACCTCACCCCCCGCCAAAAGTAGCGAGCAAATCTGTTCGATATTTAGTCAGAAGCCGTCTCCCTTCTGGTCCTCTAAGTCTAAAAACTCTTCAACAGAATTGATTACTGCTCACTGCCATGACGTTGCCTCCAATTTGATGCTTTTTTCTTCTGGGGTATGTTACCTCTTAATCATAACCATGATATTATTATAATACATTAACCACACCTCGACCTAATAAAATATATCAAGATATAAAACTTGCATACACGTCGTATTACACGTAATAAATAGATAAGGCTACAATCGGCTAAGTTCAATGGCAAATCGTCAGCCATATTATCTTTACAATCATTTATTTATACATATACATATTTACTAAAACAAAGATAATTATAAACTAAAATAAATGTCAGCCTAATGGGTGTTAAATATAATTTTGTAGACAATAGAACATTTAAAAATTATTAGCTATATGACCTTTGCAGCGAGTCGTCGAGCCCGCGACCACGAACGACAATAACCAATAATACAAGCTATACTTTTTTTATGGTATAGGGGCAAACTATCAGACGGATCGCCTGATGGTAAGCGATTACCGCCGCCCGTGGACACCCGCAACACCAGGGAAGTCGCAAGTGTTGTTGCTCACTCACTCAGCGAAACACAACACAAGCGTTGTTTCCGGTTTTATGTGAGCCCGTGGTATCGCTCCGGTCGATTGGGCCCATTCGTGCCGAAGCATTGCAAGCGTTAAAATTTTTTTTATTATAATATACACGTTGACTCCTTTTTACACGACTGCCCAAAAAGGAGTGTTATGTTTGTGACTTTCTTTATTTCACTATAACTTCTAAACGCCCGAACCGATTTAGATGTATGGGGTATCGATAGAATCCTTACATTATCCCGGGTAACATAGCTTAATAAGATTTAAAAATATAGTAATATTTTTTTATTATTGTTATATATTTTTTGCACACCTTTTTAAGTATGCCACTACGGCTAGGATACATAAAAACGTGTGCAAAAAAAACTTCATACTTGTGGTTTTTATTTTATTTATTTTTAAGTTATTTTTATTTTACAGTTCAATCTATTATTTGTTAGATAAATCCTAAGCCCAACATCAATCATTTCTTTAATTCTACTTACCGATGTAATCGTATCAAATCTTATTATGGTAGGTAGGTACACTTAAAATCCATTCAAATTGATTTTTACCAGATATTGTAAAATAGTATTATTGCTTTACTATATAGTAAAACCATTAGCATACAATGACGTGTTATATTTATTGAAAATTAATCTAAGAATGAACTATAAAATTTATAAATCACAATTTAAGATGGTTAATATAATTTAGATTTTTATTCATATGCCATAGCCCAAACAAAGCTTTGATTTTTTGTTTCATAAACTTTATTGTGCTATTTTATTTATTGGTATTTCTGATAAACACAAATAGACAGGACAAAATATTCATTTTATGGAGACATTATTACGAAAACATGTGCTACTGGTCAAACGAAATTTAAAAAAATACTATATTTCGGCAGTTTTCTCTTTCCATGATATTTCATTATGTATGTGAAAATCTGTGCTACAGGAGGAGGTGCACACTTATTGCAGTCAGGATGCAGAAGACACTAGCCGCTGAAGGGCTCATTACGATCTCCAGCCACTGCAGCCGATGGATTTAGACAGATTCGGCCAGTAGCAAAGCCGACAGGTTTCTGAAGGCTGTGAATCCTGCACAACGTGAAAGGGGTAGACCCGACAGACCAAAACCTGCCAGAGTTAAAGGAAAATATAGTTGTGAATCCCCACGGCACCGGCAAAGATATTCGTAACTCGGTTTGAACACGGCAATTATTTGTTATAAGTTCAGTGATTATTATGATTACTTCTTTATTTGTGGAATTGCATTGAGATGGAAAGATAGAATAATACAATTATGCTCTGTAGAGAGCTTCTTCGACTTTGACTCCAAAACGAAGGAGTAGATATTATTTATTTTTTCCCTATAGATACCTACCAGACAGAACGTCATCACTTTCCGGATCATCGTAGTACGAAAAGATTAAAAGGGAATTAAAAAATACCAACACGATAAAATATAGACAGTTACGCATTATAAATGATCTAATTAATCATATAGATACACAGATTGTTACTTAAAGTACGTACAAAGTTATTATTTTAAATTAGTACTCCGTAGTAAATACGTGCCTTAATGCCTACGTGCGAAAACCTATACTAAATAAGTCATAATTATTTTTATTTGCACACCCATGATCGCTAGCATGTGCCTATATTTTTGATAATAGTCATGAATTTGGGGTCAGAGTTGCTCGCGTCTGTAGGAGTGCACCCTTAGAATGGGATCCCTGAGAGAGACCACCCACGGGAGTGGTGGGAGTCTTCGGCCGCGGCTGGTTACCACCCACCGGACGAAGACATGCCGTGAAGCGACCTAGTCGGCATGGCCCGGTGCAACCGTTGTGAGAGACGGGTCTGGGCAGTTGCATCAACTCCCCAACTGTCGTTCGCCCCAAATCTATGTACTTTAGTAAATAGATTTATTCTGGATTCTGCTTCATCCTCAGCCACACCGTCGCCTAACATCAGGCGAGTTGGTGGCCAAACGTAGATCCATTTCGAATAAAAAAAAAGAATATGTATCCTGATGGATGTAGGGGGACATTAAAAAAGATGAATGGATGATCGTACTAAATAAAGTGGACTGTATTAATCTATAAGGGCTAGTTTATTGAGAAAAGGGTCAACAGAGGTATCGAAGGTGTTCTATGGTGGTCCCGGTGATGTCGGTAAAGATGTGGCTGATATATTGCGCTGCTTGGACGGTAGCGCCCCACCGCCTGCCTCC
Source organism: Xylocampa areola (assembly GCA_935421205.1). Classification (NCBI taxonomy): domain Eukaryota; kingdom Metazoa; phylum Arthropoda; class Insecta; order Lepidoptera; family Noctuidae; genus Xylocampa; species Xylocampa areola. The sequence goes on along the minus strand of OW285205.1, from coordinate 18,687,611 downwards.
ATCCCCACCTACACCCATCGAACCGCGCCGGCGATGACGGGATGATATTCTCGACATGTTCCCTCCCAGGACGCGAGAGTCAATAATTGTGAGTTGGAAGAAGGCAAATGCTATTATAGACTCTAGATTATGAAAGGGGAGTGAACGATATAGTGACGGCTGACGGGGAAAAATGGAAGAGAAAAATATAATACGCTGATACCAAATAACTTGGGACCAGGGCAAGAAGAACATAATAGTATAATTACATTTTATGACATTCACATAGGAAAGGCGTGTTTGACTATGAGATGTTTTAGAATGGTAAATTCGGTCCGCGGTAGGCCTGTGTCTCCGTGCCTTGGAGAGCATGTTAACACGTCGGTCCCAGTTATTTAATTAAGATCTATGATAGCGTTTACGGATAGTAAGAGGCCTGAAAGTTTAACAACCCCAATGTAATTGGGAGAAAAGCTAGGCAGATTGATTTTAAAATAACTGACAGCGCGGTTGGCGTAGTGGTCGAGAGACCGACTGCTGCGCTGCGTGTCGCAGGATCGATTCCTGCACGGAACAAATATTTGTACGATCTATAGATATTTGCTCCGGGTCTGGGTGTATGTGTGCTTGTGTGATTATATGTCTGTAAACGCACCCACGATACAGGGAAGAAATTCCTAGTGTGGGTCAACGTTTTAAAAAAAAAAAAAAGGTAAATTATTTAATTTTCTGTAGTTATAAATCCTATTATGCAGGTCTACTTGAGACATCTGCTGCCTCGTTGGTTTAGTGGTCCCAAGCGGTGTGTGTTATTGAGTTTTTCTGATAGGAAATTCTCAGTAGCAGCCTGGAGTTTGGAATTGTGGCCGATAGATGGTAATAGGCTCACCACCTATTACATGGGACTTAATTACTGCATCGGTGAAATGTTGGTGTACAACAGTGTACATCTCTGCCTACCACTTCGGGGAATACAGGCTGATGCTTTGTGTGTACGTGTACTTGAGACACAATATTATTATTTAAAATCACATTTTATCTAAATCTGCTGAAATGTGATTTAGCAAAATTCCAAACTATCAAAACAAACGACATACATATGTGTTATTACATAGATATTTGAAATATTAATTGTGCAATCTGTGACGCAAATACAGCGACGACGAAACGACGAGTCCCAACCCAACTATGATTCAGCGTCAAGTATCTATTTACACAAATGTAGGAGCGGCGTTTAAAGTTAATTTAACACACCAAAATTACTCGCTGATAGATCAGACATGAGGTAGAACTAGCATGGTAATTTGTTACGGTCATACAGCAAAAAGATAAGTATGAGGGTCATATGACAAGGAAAGTTTTGAGTATGAATGTAGATGGCTATAAGGGTAGAGGAAGACCGAGGAAGCGATGGATGGATTGTGTTAAAGATGATATCGCTAGAAAAGGAGTGAATGACGATATGACAGCTAATAAAGATGTATGGAATAAGAATACATGCTGCAACGACCCCAAATAAATTGGGATAAAGGCACGGGGATGCTGATACAGCAAAAAGATAAGTACTTTTATAAGTCAGCATAAGGTATTACTCAAAGTTAAGAGCTGTTGCGTTTCACAGTCAACACGACACATTGAGAGCATACACTTAAACGTTATACAATCTGAATTTACATCAAAATCTAGTTTTTGCTAGTGCTTTTGGGCTGTACGAGCATATCCTGAGATGGTCCCATGATATTTTTTTCCCACAGCATACCGACCTCTACTCTATCTAGGGCATTTTCAGAACATAATTAAGCAATAGATTCATGATACTATTAAAGTTGATCGAGTTCTTTAAGTGATATTATTGGGGGATTCCGCTGGGTTCACTTCTGGGCCCGGTGTTGTGGATTCTTATGTAATTATTGCTCCATGTTTGTCTGCCACAAAAAGCGGCAAATCTGATATTCTACAATCAAATGCTGGGTAATAGTTAGATTAGATTGTTATCTACCTTTTAGTTGCAGCTAATAGGTCACTACTTTAAAGAAAGTGATATAATTTATATAAGTAGCCATAAATGCACAATGAAACATAAATGCTTTGCTTATAAATTATCAAATTCATCAATATGGTTTTGTAATGTTTATTAAATATCAATCCACATGGCAAGAAAATCTTTTTAAATTCCCTACTTATACGTAAACGTGCCTTACTTAATGCAGTTTATCTGCCTCTTGTATACTTGTAATCAATATCGAACAAAAACGATCAAAAACACTACTTTGGTAATTCCATTTATATAAATGTGTGCAATGCAACTTATCTTAATTTGTATTTAAATGTTTTCGAGGTCGTAATTAACCACAGATTTACAACAATGTCAGTGGCGTAAATTTACTGATTACTACTAGGTATGTTGATACTAAAGCAGTTACGTAAATTTATCTATTTCTGATTAAGCTGATCCTTTCAGTGAACTCTTCTTTCAATACCTATCTCGCTACGAATATTTTCAATTTTGTTTTTGTAATGCTAAAGTTACTTCATACTTAAAACCACTCATTTTCATCGTGATTATTATCTATATGTTCGATACTTTAACATCAAAATATCTATTCATATCATCACTGCAAAGATAAACCTATTTACACCCAAAACTAAGCCATTCTTCTTTGTTCCCCATTCGTAAATAGAGTTATAAAACTATATATTCGGCCATTATTTATTTATTATGTTCATTCGCAATTTTACAACGACTATTTACAGTAGATTAGATAATATAAGTAACTCGCAATTTTCGTTTTTTTTGTTATATTTATTGATTATTAATACTATTTCTCTTGAATCCATCTATTTAAAAATACAGCTATGATTAATAATCATAGCTGTATTTTTAGATGGATGGATTCCTGCATTTGGAAAAGTGTTATTGGGTTTTTCTGATGAGAAATTTTCAGTAGTAGCCTGGTGTTTGGAATTGTGTACATGGCTTAATAACTGCATTTGTGCAATGTGGGTATACAGCATAACACCTATACCTAACCCTTCGGGAAATAAGGACGAGATGTTCTATTATATATATTGTTTCTTATTATCACAAATTAACTGATTTTAGATTAGTATTTAAAATACCATAAGATTAACAGATTGAAGTAATTCGCAAATATCATTATTCCACTTAAATATATTTATTTATTTATTTAAGGACCTCCAACAGAGGATACACACAATTCAATATTATTTATAACGAGGTACAGGTTTTTATATGGTGTGCTCCTCCAATTATGGGAAGCCACAGCATGCACTATTTAATACTTAGGTGAACAATTTTGATTAATGAGCTAATAATTGAATTTATGTAATGTATGACAGTAATTGGTATATGTAATATGAATATAATATTAAGTTTATTATTATTGGTGCTCTAAAATCTAAATAATACTGTAGAAATTATAATTAAAATAGCTATATAATTAAAATAGCTATATATAATTTGTCATTATCAAGTTTTTATTTATCATTATCATATAATTATATTATAGATGAAGGTAACAAACATTATGGTAACTGATGTACATACAGTCTAAGGTACGTAGTAAAGGCGTGCGCCGATGGGCGTGACGCACGCCATCGATGATTTTAGCTTAGCTGCGCACTGTTATTATATTTTAATACCAAATTAAAATAATAATACGCAATATTTTTCTAATTCGTGAAACGACAGCAAAATCAGATACTTTATCAAATACCATAAAATAAGTACCTACTACTGATAACGTGTATTAATAAACAAAAATACCGAATAACCATAAAACTACTGATAGTTTTGTAGAAAATCCGAGAAAATCCTATCTGATTTAGTGCCGCTATAAATTTAGAAAAAGCCCCCAGTACAGTCAGTCACAAAAGTCGATTGACATACACTAAAATTGCACTGGCTTTCGTATTCTGCTTCCTTTGTGTGGTTAGAAGGCAACTCAATAGTGCCGAGAGTTTGGCAAACCGTCCGTAGAGCTCTAGCTTCTCTTAGCAATCGATATTAATTAAGAAATAGCCGTGAACAACAGTTTCATGACCGAGGCATGGAGACGCTCAGTTGAAAATTCTCCTAACAGCCACTCATATACAGACTGACCGTGCTAAGCGTTGCTTAACCTTAACGATCGTTGACCGACCAGAGGTTGCAACTAGATATGAATTTAGTGATAATCAGGCGTAGTACCATCATACCATATGTGTGAGGAAGCTGAGCGGACAGCGAAGAAAAAATCCACCAATATTATCACGAGGCTAGACAATATAATTGGTGCGACTAAATCACGTCATCTGCGCTGGCTCGGACATGTCGAACGTATGGGGGAGGATCGGAGTCAAGAGTATCTGGGTCGATCTACCGTACGAAGACGGATGGGTCGCTCTAGATACTACTTTGATACGTGTGATATATAATAATATCTTTATTTCAGACCAAAGATCCATATGACATGTTAGTAAAAAACTTAAAAATAACGTTAGTAGAAAATACATACATAAGCAGCACAGAAAACACATTAATTTGGTACATGAACTCCTTCTCGCACATTTAAACCCACCCAGTGCCTGATAAATGGACCGTCAAATTTATCCGCCAAAATGGCGAGAATACTGTTGGCCTTAAATCTCCGCAGCATCGAGGCACATCGCTTGCGCATGATGGCATAAAAGTCATCCAGCCGCGCGTCAGCAAACATGCCTGACGCGCTGCAAAACCTGGGCAACCCCAATAGCATTCTCAACACGTTATTGTACTGAATGCGCAGAGCGTTGTAAGCCCTCTGCGTATACCTGACCCCACAAGCCTCACGAGTAAAATGACTGGCAGTATGCCCTAAACAGAGTCAGTTTGACTTCTGTAGTACTAGATATGGTGAAGGTTGAACTGCGTGAGATTCAAGCCAAGATTCAAGTAACTGGCGAGAAACTGCGTAAGATCGTGCCAAGTGGAGGCCATCTTTTCGGGCCAACTTTTTGCATTTTTTGGCTATATAGCGGCAGAATAAAATGGCTTCTAGTCCAGTCAGTGAGATAGAGAGGTGTTCGTGGCTTAGTAACAGCCAAACAGATCGATGGAGGTTAACCGCGGTCGGTCTGTGGATGGCTGACTATCATTTCATACCGAGACCCCTCCGTGCCTCGGAGAGCACGTGAAGCCGTCGGTCCTGGATGTCAAATTAAGATCTATGACAGCCGGGTAGTCAGAGGCCTAAGAATTTGACAACCAGTCATACCACGAAATATCGTGTTACTCATTAACTGGGTTGTGGAGGTCAGATAGGCAGTCGCTCCGTGTAAAACACTGGTATTAAGCTGCAACCAGTTTGGCTGGCAGCAGACCCCAATGTAATTGACTTACGAAATTTAAGATCTCATACGTTTTATAGATTTCGATGTGTTCAACTAGTTTTGTCGCTGATCATACTATGTAGGTAGTTACAATTAGTGATATAGTTCATCGCTGGGGGTTAACATGTTTCATATAATAAAATAATAGAAGTCACCCTAATAAATAATAGTAATCTATAATTATGTAAGTACTTTATCTTCTACGTAGACAACCAAGGAATTATAGAAAAATAATTTTGTGTTATAATCCATCATATTATTATTATGTTTATCATACCAAATGCCGATTTTTATGGCGACTAACAACGTGTGGGTGATGGCTGAAAAAAATGATAGAGGCACGTTACACAAGCAATAGGGACGGACAATCTCTCGCTGCCGGCTGTGATCTATTTCATAGATAAGTGGGAGAGAGTGGGAGATTTGCGAGATGGTGGAAGAAACGGCAAGGCTCTCTCACCCTTGCTGCAAACGAACAAACAAACACACGTACAAGGCCAGTGGGGTTACTCTTGAAACTAATACCAATCCCAATCCAATTCCAATATTAAATATACACCTTAAAACTACGCGTAATTTTAAAATAAATTTACCTACATTACAGTTGCCTCAATTTTAAAGCATGGTGTCTTCATATTTTCCCTAATCTATAATAATTTTTAGACATTTTGTCATTTAAAAGTATGAACTGACATATTTCCAATGTCAATCGAGCGGAATTATTTTCAAGAGTAAGCCCACCGGTGTGTGCTTAACAATCTCGGGTGAAAGATTAGGGCATCTTCCGTAAAATTACAGGCCCGCGCCTCTCTGAAGTGTCTTGCTTGGCAGGCCAAATATGGCCGCCCTGCGCAAAGCGACGGTATCCATCGTCTTCTTCGACGGACTAGAAACTGTCGGAGTTACGGCGAATGTCAGATAAAAAAGACCCGTTACACGACAATAAGGGTTTCAACTTATTTATTTTTAAACTAATTAATACTTTCGCTGTCCGCAATAGTAAAGCAGACACACAGCAGTGAAACAATGAGAATTTAGATACAAATACAGTATACTAATAATACTCCTCCCAACCGCATTTCGGTCACGGTGGCCTATCTCCGCGGAAATTAGCCAAATATGCATATGCAAATATTATAGTGCACAAGTGTATGCGCAAACACAGGTGCACTCCCTCTTCCTTCACTCTCATAGTCCGATGGGAGGGCAATCCGACACGACCGGAGAGAGATCAGGCGCAGGACCAACGGCTTTATGTGCTCTCCGAAGCACGGGGGTGTTTCACCACCAACTTCCTAACTCCGGGCTGCTACTGAGAATTTCCTAACAGAAAAACTCTTTTTACTACTACTACTACTCTTACTACTGAGAATTTTTGAAGTTTATTAAAAGGAAAACCCAATAACACTTTGCCCGACTTGGGAATCGAACCCAGGACCTCACGCTCAGCAGCCGCGCTTGCGACCGCTAGACCAACGAGGCAATACAGTATACTGGAGAACTAAAAGGTTAATTAATCTTCTGTCTATCTTGAGGAAAGGAGTCTTGAATGAAAAGCAGACAGCCGCTTAACAATGTCATCGTGCCTATAAGATTTCTGTCAGAGAGTTAGAAACCCTACAAACCTCAAACACAAATATTTCTATTTCAAATAGACCATTACAGGTGCATCATATGAAACGTCAAAGGTACGCACAAAGTTCCAAGTTCCAGTTCTTACGGAGAAGAACCGGCCCTGCAGGTGTCCCCCAGTAAAGTGTAATGGGAGATCGTTTGGTTTTAAGTACTTAGCACATTTATTTTTCTCGATTCTGCAGCTCATCGAACTTGCACCCACTCGTCAGAATTAGGAAAGCTTCTTAACGTAGCTATGGCATAAAAACCAGTTCACAACTTCATATTTGGGAAGCAATACTTAATTTTAATGCTGAGATACATTTGAGGGCTGAGTTGCCCGCGTCCGTAGGAGTGCACCCTTAAAATGGAATCCCTACACGTGGCCCCTGGGTGGTGCAAAACAGGCAACACAACTCTTGTGGGAGGCTTCGGCCACCGGACGAAGCCATGCCGTAAAGCGACCTAGTCGTGTTTCGGGGTGTAGTCCGGTACAACCGTTGTGGGAGACGGGTCTGGGCAGTTGCATCAACTCCCCAACTATCGTTCTCCCCAAATCTATCCACTCTACTTAACGAGTGAATAGGTTTATTCTGGATCTACGTGCTCCATCCTCGGTCACACGTCGTCGCTTACTATCAGGCGAGTTTGTGGCCAAACGTAGATATCTTTTGACAAAAAAAAACATTACGTCATCTAACATTCCTACCTACTGATCAATAATCACTTCCTCATGACACTATAGCTTACCTAACGCGAAACTATAACAATAACTGATCCCTTTGTTCGTTATAAAAACAAATTTGTTAAGAAAATAAACAAATATACACACAGGTACAAATATGGATGGTGTCAGCGTGATTTGCCATTTTGTTATAGGCTCTAACGATAACTAATTGTAGGGATTATTAGGCTGTGAATTAATGCGAAAAGTTTTGGTAATACATATCTTTAATAAAATATAGTGATTGTTTTAAATATAGATATTTAATGAGCAACCGAATGTCATAATAGTTTTGAATAAAATACATTTGAAAACATAAAATTGAAAATACCAAATAAAGTAACGTCATCAAAATAACAAGGCTACGATTTAAAAAAAAAAATTGTGGAATTCTTTCTTTCACCATTTAAAAGTGTTGATTACATTCCTCTTAGAAAAAATCTCGAATCTGATTGAATCCCTCTTTGAATACCTGATTGTAAAAAAAATTTAATTATTTAAAACGAAACTATCATACCTACAAGTGAAAATGGAAAAACACACATCAATTTTATTCATAACAGTAATATTCCAAATATCGCTTATTTCTCACTGTGACGATGATATAGATCGCATAGATGTTGTAGACATGACAAAACCTACGACCTGGAGAGACTTGTCTGTACATTATGGAGCCTTGGAGAAGCGCTGGTGAGTAGAAAATACATAGTACATACATAGCATCTCGCATTTACTTGAAAGGATAGGCAGAATTGATTGATTGAGGTCGAGTATCACTGTGGAGGACAAATAATACAATATATAATCAAGCAAATATATTATAAGACAGGAGGTCCAGACGTATCACTTGCGGTGTTTGGGGCTGGATGTAGGCGGCGGGACCCGGAGAATTGTGCGAGATAACAGGTTGCCTAAATAGCGTAGAGAATACAGGTATTCTACTGCCAACAGTGTTAGTCATCCGAACATATATTTTTGGGACTGGTCAACTTAAAATTGCTACGGTTCTTTCTTCAAAAGGCCTTTCCAGACGCCCTACATGATTACGCTCACATAACCATAAAAATGATGTCTGGACTTTAAAAGAGACAGTGACCTCTGAGTTTGTTTCGGTTTTTCTTCTCCGAGGTAGTCAGATAGGAAATACCGGCGCCTTCTAGATTAAAAAATGACATGTAAAAGAGTTTGTAATTATTTTTTTTGAATATCACCCATCTATGTGGTGCAGCACAATAGTTCTATTCATAACTCTCGGCTAACCCGTGAGTGATTTAATACTAGTGAAACGTTGACTCTGATAAATTTCTCTCCAAAAAGCCCAGATTTGAATCCCATAGAGAATCTGTGGGGACTAATGGTTCAACAATGAGACCCAACTCAAAGTCGAACCCGTGATTCCCTATATTGTCACGCTTCTGAAATATGGGATTCATTTCGAGGCTCGGAAATGTGTTTCAATATCGTTGCGTCGATGCAAGAAAGGCTGCAGGACGTAATAGATGCGAATGGCGGCTATATTCGATTTTAAGAAGCGTAATGATAAGGTTTAATACAATTGTTTTTTTTCTAGCCACGTTACATGTCAACATTGTTTGCAATAAAATATTATTAAATATATATATATAGAATTCTTATTTTGAATTGCAATGGGTTATCCCATTTTACAAACTCAAAAATAATATGAAAGATAAAATGGTAGATTGAATTAAGTCAGATATTTTTGCCATTTATTTATAGTCATATATTTATGCTCGTTACTGAGGAATCAATGCAAATGCTGAGAGAAACACAGTATTAGTAAACGGCACATATTTTTGCTCTCCAAGAGGTATCACATTATTTTGAAACTAATATCGTCACATACTTTTGCTTTAGGAAGTTGTCACTTTAATATGATCCCTATGAACGATCAGATGTTTGTGCTGCGTTCGTGCAGACAGATATTATTGAACTCGTTCCTGGGACAGATATAATTGCCGATGTACCCATAGTAATATATTTATGCTTTTGACTGTACAGTTACACCCACATTTCACCAATGCTGTTTTTAAGTCCCATGTAATATGTGGTGAGCCTATTGCCATCAACCGGACACAATTCCAAACTCCTGGCTGATATTGAGAATTTCCTAACAGAAAACCTCAAATAACATTGCCCGAACCGGGAATCGCACCCGAGACCTCATGCTCAGCAGTCGCGCTTGGGACCACTAGAGCAACGAGGGTTAATACAATTTTTTTTTCATTTCAGGAAGATGTGCATAAATTGTGGAGCACCAGACCTGGGAACTGGGATACACCTAGAACACTCGGGGAGCACAGGATCCATGCACCCAGCTGTCATACCCTCCGAATATTTGCTAAGCCGCTGTTAGTACTTAACTAGTTTATTCCATTTTTTGGAGAGCGCCCTTAAAATGGAATCCCTACACGTGACCCCTGGATGGTGCAAATCAGGCATCACAAAAACGAGACTTCGGCCGCTGCTGGTTACTACCCACCAGACGAAGCTATGCCGTGAAGCGACCTAGTCGTGTTCCGGGATGTAGTCTGGTCCATCCGTTTACGGTCTGGGCAATTGCAACGTCACAAACTTCCGCATATCACTGACTCTATTAGATGCATGGTGCCTCCCCCAACTATCGTTCTACCCAAATCTTGATGGCTAAACGTGGTAACAAGTAGGTAACTTTACTAGCATTTCCCTAATAACTTCTTTCTTTCCTGTGGCTGATGAACAACCTAGTGTCAGAGTTTAAACCACCCATAGGTCTCTGACATGGCTTTACACACCATCTAAAACATTATCGGGTGTGCTGGTTTCCTCACGACGTTTTCCTTCACCGGTATAAGCAAGTGATAATTCATTTATAATACGCACATGACTTCGAAAAGTCAGTGGTGCGTGCCTTGGATTCAAACTTGTGACCTTTGACTTGTCAGTCCAACGGTCATACCTACTACTAGGCTACCACTGCTACTCCGTCCCAATAACTGGTAGATATAGTCGCCAATGTTGGCAGTCTACCTTAAGCCATGAAAGTTCCCTAATCTGCTCGCAATACCGCTGCGTTTGGACGAATCGTGCAAGCAATCGTAACTTAAGTGGGCGTCGAACACCAACATTTTGAACTGTACGTAAGATCAGATATTAGAACCATCGATGTTCACAATTTCATAGTTAGTAATAATCTAGCATATAGAAGCTGCTTACGCCTATATCCTACTTTGGCAGTATTATTTTAATTCGACATTATATTGGGGTTCTTTTTCTTTTAAGCAGGTACTTGCATACATGCTCCGATGTTGTTCTCCGAGCGTTGAGTTATTTAAATATCATGTCATCATAATAAAATAAGTTTATTGAGCCGCGCTTTTCCTCTTCTCAACAAAATCGTTATAAAGCAGAGACGGGTGAGCGTTTTTGGGGTACTGCACTCACCAATGTCGACATTCAAAAATAATTAAGTTAATAGTCCACTTTCGATCACTCATCATTTCTTTCTCTTTCAATGAAGCTTACTGTACTGTAACTGACTTATTTACCTATTCTTTATCCTAATCATGAAGAAAATTGTCTCTTCCAGTGTCAGTAGTAGACATCAGTACACTCACGGCGCTCAATCCATCAGTGGTTCTGACCCTCGACGTGGCATTACAGTGGTCAGCCTTGAAACATGACCCTAAAGAACCGACGCTATTACTCTTCAAGTTCGGCTGGACTGATGACGATAACAACCATATTAATGTAAGGACCTGTGCTTGTAAGATACCTGGTGAGTTTGGGTTCACGAAAGAAGGGAGTATTTGTTGCTTTTTGTTGTAAAATCCTTACTGAGTATTCATGATATTATTAATAGGTACACTCGCGAAAGTACGTCTAATAATAATATTATTTTCTATTGTCTCTAATCTATATATATAAAAATGAATCCCCATTTCCCTTGGTCACGCCATAACTTGAGAACGACTGCACCAAATTGGATAATTCTTTTTTGTTGTGTTCGTCATTGTCAGGACAAGGTTTTTACATTCGATTTATTTTAATAATACGCGTCGTTTTAAGGCGTATAATATTAGAATTGGTATTAATTTCAAGAGCCCCACTATTTTTGTCAACAGGGTTCTAATAGTGGCGTTAAAGAAGTCAACTTCAAATTTAATAATGTAAAAGTATAAATTATTGTAGAAAGAAAAATACGGTCGTGAGGTCGAGATGACTTAGTTGGTCAGAGCGCTCGAAGTAGGTATATATTTATCCGGGGGGCGCTGGTTTAAATCCTGCTCACGACCGTTTTTTTTTCTGTCGTTAAATATTTATAACCTCAAAATTCGCTACGCATGCGTTATTGAGTTTGGAAGAGGTATCTGTACCTAATCATGTCAACCTAAAATTAATATATATATATTTTTAGTTTGACGTCTCTAATTTTAGTGGCCTCCTAAAATTGTGCGTACCTACTAGAAGGGATAAAGGTTCGGAGAATATAATTTCCAGTTAGACATCCCGTCTTGCTCAGTATTACATGTTATTTTAAAAGGCAGCAATGCTCAACATCTAAAAAATTCCAACAATCCAGAAAAGAACCAGAGTAACCTACATAGCTTCCCGAATCAGCAAGCTGAAGTGGCAGAGGGCTGGTCATATCTGCCGAAGGAACGATGGCCGATTCATCTGGAATTAGAATTGTGCCTGGGCTATAGGCTCACCACCTATATCAATGTTACATGGGACTTAATATCATTGGTGAAACGTGGGTGTACAACTGTAAACACCTCTGCCTACGCCTTCGGGGATTATACAGGCGTGATGCTGTGTTATTTTTATGTAAGACACTCGCCCGTTTTCAAAATCTCACTTTCCAGGCCTAAGCTACGAGCTCGCAGAATGGATCGCAGCGAATCTGAGCCACGTGGTGGGCGTCGCGACCGACACCCCTACCTTCGAATCCGAGCAGACCAGGGAGTTCGCCAGCAGAACTGTCTCCAACGTATTAGGGAGGAGCGGGATCTATATGATAGAGAACGTGCATTTTAGGAGGAAATTGCCTGGTAATTCTCTTATCAAAAGTCTTTCTGTCACGAAGGCGGGTGAATTGTTACAATTTGACAAGACACATTACCCGCCTCCGAGCTAAAATTATATAATTGTTCGGTTCAGACTTTTATACTAGCGATGGACATCGAATTAGTCGGTAGTTCCTTTTATGGGTGAGGACGCGAATTTTGGCACAAGTGATGCAATAGTACATTATTATACAAGTGACCTAAGTTGGTCAGTACAGTCGAGGTTGAATTGCTAACCGAGCCTTGGCGAGGTGGCAATGATCGACCGAGAATACAAAATAGTTTTGACCATTAGGGCACGCGGCTCATACAACGTTTTTAAACACTACTGTGAGAAAAAAAAAAGATATAAAATTACATTTTGTCAATACATTTAACTATAAACATTTTTTAATTAAGATGGCGAGCAAATTTCTTTTCGAGTACTCCGAGGCTATGGTCTATTTGCGCGCAAGTGGAAGGCGGCTCACTGACGAACTTGTCAAACAGCCTAATTTGAAATAAAATAAAATTAATACACTTTTAATGATAAAAAAATTACCTAAAGCTAATTCGGCTACAGAAACTTTTTTTTTATTAATTGAACGTCATATTTTATCTAACACTGTATCTAATTATAAAATATCTTAGGTTTTCGCGATCACTATACATTATAATAAAAAAACTTTTAACTATCAGTGTTCGAAACGTCAAGAAAAACAAAAACCAATAATACACGCGAATAATCCGGTTAAAAGTTGTTTTATTCTGATTATAAAAATTGTGAATCAGCAAAGAGTTTGTAGACATCAAATTTCTTTAATTTTAATATTTCAATAATTTCCAGCAAAAAGTGTTAATGTATTTATCTATATTCACGAATTTTATTCAACTTAATCAAACAGACTTGCGAGTTTTATTTTTTTAATAAAATCTATATCTAAAATTATTTTCTTAAAATTACGCACGTATTTCTTTTATGTGCCTATGGTTTACGTACGGGCAAGTTGAAGCAGTCTAGACTTGACAAGTTGCTTAAATTTTAGTTTGACAATCTATGGTTTGATGTCTTATTATATTTTATTTAAAATAAAGTGAATACTTTTCCATTTATAACACAAATTAGTGCTAATTTGTTGATAAAAAGACATAATTTGAAGATCGAAATGTTTGTCATATTTAAATTCATTCATTTCATCAAGGAGTTGTCATACATCAAAACTCTTTGCTGAGGTTTAAAAGTAAATGTAAAGTTGTCACGCACTCTTTTTTGATATTACGGCACTAAAGCGGTAAAAATGAAGAAAGAGCACGCGTGATTGACTTTACGAGCACTTTACGAGCAAGAGTGTTGAAAATATTATTAACTTAGCCAAACCTAAAATCAAAATACCGCAAAGCATGTAAATAACTCCTAATTTCCACTACAGAACAAGGATGTATGGCCTTAGCAATGCCTTTGAAGCTGCTAAACGCGGCCTACGTGCCCTGCCGCCTCACTGCCTTCTGCCCATCCTCCAAGCTAGACATGCACGTCGTGATGTCACTCAAGAAAGAAGTGCAGGCGCAGACTCGACTCCCCAACAGTAGAGTTTATGACGTCAACTTAGATGAGATATTGAGCTAAATTATAGAATTAGAAACTCATGACTTGTTTTTTCTTGTTTTTTATCGGTAAATCCTACGTTTGAAAAAAAGAACCAACTGTTATATAAACTCATCGTCCCCTGCCCTGGTCCCAATTTATTTGGGGTCGACGTAGCATGTATTAGTCTTCCACTTCCTAATTGTATTTGAAATTGCATGCTGCTTAAGTTTTGCCATTGTTTTATGACCAGCCGCCTGCCTGACGTCAGCCCTCATTGGGAATGCTGTTGTTCGTGGTAACCGCCACCGATACGGTCTCCTTCTATCTAGCTATGTCGCACCAAATGTTATCCATGCGCCCGATTCTGATGTTATCCTACTATCACACGCCACTAAGCGGGCCGGGCTGTTATATATATTATGTAAACAAAAAAACATACCATCACACCTGTACCCAAGTAAGGTTAGACAGAAGTGTACTATTGCACACCCACGCTTCACCGCAGCAGTTACAAGTCCCAAGTAATAGGAGATCACATTTACAAACATCAGTCTGCTAAAAGACCTAATAACACTTCCCATCCCGGAATTCAAATCCAGGAAGACACATTGTTATTTTCATACTTTAGATTACAGAAATAAGTAATTAATAAATAATAATATATTTAAATATACTCAAACCTGAAAATAGTTTTTTTCTGTAATATGTTTAATTCTAGCTTACAATTTTTAATGTCCGTAGAGAAATTTATATAACGAATGATTAAAGGGATTATACTTGAAGTATACCTAATCCCCCCTCATAACATAATAATATGTAGTCCATCTTCAAATAGAAAATATATGTATTCAAATACTGGCTTCGGTTACTACGCACTTAGCTTGTATATGTCGCAGACGAATAGTAGAATCTCGCAGACGAGTAGTAGAATCCGCTGTTTTACAAAACTGCTACCCACGTTTAGACGTAATGCAGAATGACATATCATCTACAGTGGGATAGATTTCTTTATTGTATATGTATATGGATAGACACCACTCATATACATAAATGTATATAAATATATACATAAATTAACTGTTACAATGAATTATTAACAAAATAAAACAATCATTGAATAAATAAGCTTTATTTTTGGCCAAACTATTACATTGCGTAAACCTTTACACATCTATAGAAATAAAATCATTACCAAAGTAAAAAATTAAATTCATAGGAAAATATAGCACTAATTGTAGGTACAATTGTGGGCCCAATATCTAGTCTGATATCCGGGAAAACAGGATAAAAAACCTAAGTGTCCAATCTGCAAGTTGATAAGAGCGGAATCAAAATGATCTGTGTTACCAACATGTATTTTTTATCTGTGGAAGCTTTTGTCGTAAGGCTACATACGTACTAGTCTTTTATATTTGAGATCGTTACAAAAACGCAGGTTTTAAAACGCAGCCATTTGAGTTGGACTTTCAACTCTCGGTTGTAAGACTGAATAACCTTACAGTTTTACACGCTTCAAGTAAAAAAAATCTACATTTATTTAACACAAATAAAACTTTATAATTATATGACGTTAAAACATTTTTGATTAAGAAATAAACGGCATCGAAAATTGGGCCCGTTTACTGACCAATAAATATGCAAAAAATTTAATGTATATATTTTACAAATGGGATTTTTAATTCTAAAATTTATAAAAGGGAAGCCTTAATTTTAAGGGGAAGAGCACCCAGTTCTAATACTGAAGCACCCTCTATCTTTTCATGCTTAAGCAGTACTTTTGTTCAATTTTAAATGCTTTCCAGGCCTTTCTGGCCGTAGCCGTCAGATTTACCCAACACTACATACACCAACATCGCATATATATGCGACAAGCCTTATTTAAATATTATTGTAATTTTAAACATATTTAAAACTGATTTACGACATCCATTGAGTGATACTCGGCAGTATAGGTTTTATATTACTAGCTTTATTCCGATTTAGAGTAAATAATTGTAGTAACTTTTCAAACGGGAATTACAAAAAGGAAGTAATCTCATTTTGGTAGGATGAATTGAAAAAATGTACTTTAAATCAAATGTCTTAATGTCTAATTTACTATAATAGGGAACAGCTTCCATACATAGATACATAATACTTTTTTTTAAATATATTATTGCCACCATTTCACTGGCACTGCTCGTTACACTAGGAAGCAATATGTGAAATATTAAAAATAGATTCTTCTTTGAATTGGTGCACCTATACCCTTAAATATTTTTTATAATACTATATTTTGGTACTTACATGATGATTTTCTATAGAACTTTATTGTAGTATAAGGTATTATTTTAAAAGAAATGTATAAAAGATAAATAGAGACAATGTCTAATAAAATATTTTAAACTATTAAAAGTTTGGCAACCCTATTCTGATTCAAACTACATATCAGTGTTACCAACAATAAAAAACACCAGACAAAGCAGCACATTTAGTCATTCTCTTTTTCAAATAAATAAAATACATCAAAGACAATTTTCCATTTTATTTAAAATAAAAATAAAAGTGTAATTAATACATTTTGGAATCGGACTTTACACCAATTTAATAGCAACACTGAGCAGTATTATTGTCGTTCCTTCATGTAACCTCTTCAGGTTTCGAAGGGAGGACATATTCACGTCCATATAATTACAACGTTTTGTATATATTTCGATAATACTGCACAAATTTCAATTCAATCAGAATAGAGTCTTAAAATCTAGAGTTATTTTATTTATACTCTACGGAAACTAAAGGTGACCCAAATATTCTTAGCTTGGCCCAAAAATGCTTTTAGGAATGCCGGTGTAAGCATACAGTGCCGACTCAAGATTATAAGTGTACTGACCTACAGTTGTATTATCATTAAAATCGCCCGATACCACGACAAATTGCATTGATCATAACTAAAATAATGATAAGCTAATTATAATCTAAATAATAATATTGCTACACCTTTTTGTAATATATGAAAAATTATGGAAATACATTGCAGTATTTTTTCTATTACAATCTACATTTAGTTATATTTATAGAAACTGTATTCAAAATAAAAATTGTGGTAACACTTAACTTATTTAGTGTTTCCAGAACACTAATTAAGTACAGTGTTACCACAAAATAACAGATTCAATGGATTTCAAGTTATTTGTTACTGATATACTTCTAAAATTTAGTTTATTATCAAGGTCGGTTCTAAAAAATTCTATTATCACTGAATATATAAATTTAGCACACATTTGTCTGAAAAAGTAGATACAATAGCGAATAATTAAAATGATCACGATGACAATCACATAATTACATATTTTGTTAGGTAGGTATTACTAATGACTCAGCTTCGTCAAATAGTTGGTGGACTACGGTCGAAGAAGGTCTACTTATTGAAATAGTCTTTATTATGTCTCAAAGACCAGAGACGAAGTTTTCTACGTACGTATAAAAGTTATTCCAAACAACATCTAAGTTGTAGATGCGATATATTTGTACATTCATTCTGTTTACATGAAAAAGTATGAAAATATACTTCTATTAACGGCGATAGTTACACATTTTTATTTCATATTTGTGTGAAATATGAACTGCTCAATATCACTGAGATTTTCAACATTTCTTTGTGAAAATTACTTGATAATTTCTAGAACTTTCCTTCTGTTTGACGAAGCGTTTACACTAATTTGTCAATAGGTATTCTCAGTCAGCCACCATTATCGACACTTTCAACTGGGTTGGGCTCGTGAAACCACTGAATAAACTATATCTGTGCGTTTCTCAATAACATCCAATGAATGTTAAAGCTTGGTATTAATGTGAATGTTTAAGTCACATTTAGTAGATTTTTATACATAAAGATTTTTTAGGAATATTGGTTACATCACAAATTTTCCCGCCAATATGCATGCGCCATATTGAAAATACGACCTTAAGAGAAGAAGAAAATGTCTTTTGAACATACAATGTTCTGTAACTTTAAAATGCTTATAAAATACGCTTTGAATGCACCATCCATATATCCAAGCGATAATTTACAACCAATACTAATGGCACAGAATAGCTTAAACACAGAGCCCAACCCAGTCGGCCTTATCATAAAAATAATACAGCCAAGCTTAGTCCTTCCAATCTTTTTTGATGTCGAAGCACCATTCCCATTGCAAATGTACGTTTTTGTCATCGTCGGTGAAGAGACTATTGACGGAGTATGAACCTCTCGCAACCATACCTGAGGGGGCGTCTTCGGGAGGCGTAGTGTACGACTGGATCTCGGTTTTCGGCGGGTAAGAACCGACCATGTGGGTCATTTTGTCGACTGTAATTGAGAAAAGGGGTGTGTTAGTTTCTGTTATAGTACTTTGTTACATAAAATGGAATGAGATTCTATATTTCTCATTCATGTCCTTATGTTGAGATGGTAATCCTTTTACAATAAATTTAACAGATATGTATGGTTTAATTTTTTTACTTTTTATTGATATATTTGCAACTAAGGGACATTCGATTAAAATTATGATGAAAGCTTTTTTTAACCAACTTTTTACTATATAGTCAAAAGGTTTCGTGAGGCGAACTCATCATCAACACCCTGCGCCCTTATCCCAATTTATTTGGGGTCGGCACAGCATGTATTCTTCTTCCATACAACTGTATCAGCCGTCATATCGTCAGTCACTCCTTTTCTTGCCATATCATCGTTAACAATCCATCCATCGCTTCCTCGGTCTTCCTCTACTCTTATAGCCATCTACATTCAAAGGCAGGCAGGCAGGTTTCGTGAGGCAAACTAATATTAATTATTGTTTACAGTTCATTATTCACAATCCCAAAAAATGCATGAGAGTAAACAATAATTAATATGACTCAACACTGATAAAACAATTGTTTAAACTATGTATTATGCATTATCACTTAATTATTGGCAATACATTTGCCATTAAGCCAAAGAGACCGGAATTGTAACTAATTGAATACAAAAAATTGTATCACGTCATAGCAATCAAACTGGGGTAACACTATTTTAAAATGCAATGAGTCTCAGGGTTGCCAACTATACTGTTAAAAACCGTACTAAACTTCTGTTACTTAGGACCATTTTCGCGGTTATTTTTTTCTAGTTTCTATAAAAATAATCAACGAATCGGAATTTTAAGAAAGCTCCCATATAGACTTAGGGTCAATAATCTTGCGACCACAAATATCAATAATTTACGCGATTATTATCTTTATTACGGTTTACTGTTACATAAGAATATAAATAACCAGTATATTGTATCTACTGTCCACCTCGGCAGTCTCTTCTGTAATGAATGCGAATTGACGAGATGACAGGCACATTCTATTAATTTACCAAATAACAAGATTTAAATTTAATTTTGTGTGCTTTGGGCTCATGGCTAAGTAACAGCCGCACAGATCGATCGATCGAGGTTAAGCCGCGCTTGCGAGTCTATGGATGGGTGACCATCATTTCATACCGAGACTCCGTGCCTCGGAGAGCACGTTAAACTATCGGTCCCGGTTGTCAAATTAAGATCTACAATGACAGCCTTTACGGGTAGTCAGATGTCTGGAAGTCTGACAACCAGTCTTACCACAAGATATGTATAGCATATTTTTTGGAAAAGACCGTTGGCAACCCTATTTACAATATTGAATACAATACATAACGACATTGAAGGCGTACAAGGTGCCAACGACAATGCTGTTTGAATAAAAAACGGATACATACCGGGCACTGGGGGGGTTTGCGTGAAAAAATATAAAGTGCGATCAGATACTTATATAGAATCAGATATAATTATATAGAAAATAATACGAATACACTTTTAAAAATATGTTACAAGTCTCAATCACAGGCCCAGAAAGTAATCTTCCAAAGGATCGCCCAATAATATATTCCTTCTTACTGTAGAAATCATGGCCTCGACACATCATTTGTCAATTATTGTTTAAAAGATTAATGTTTAGTATTAATCGTATTTTGGAAGTTGTCAAAAAAGCGGTATTATGTCCAATATTAATTCGTATTCAACATTCATTCGAATCGAAATTGTAAAAATATTGTCTTATCAATAGCAAATCCCAAGATACATTTAAGAAATACTGATATTGCAGTAAATAATAAAGAATACAGTTAATATTATAATAAGATATTCCAATAAATTCTCGAATATTCTAGTTCTTAATTTATTAGAGGCTCAGAATGTTTCTGGTGAATATTTATGTCAATAAATATAAATAATAAATCATAACAGGAGATTAATTGCCCCGTGTAAATTAAAAGTCCAAAGATTTGAAATTAATAAGTTTAAACCCTTATGGCTTAGTTACACTAGGTCGACAAGAGGACTTCGTACCCGACGCGTGAGAAACGGTTTGACCGAGCCGCATTCAGCACGCCAAAGTCCATCCAGTGTAAGCAAGCCATATCAGAAGCTACTGGTAGATTCTCCAACCACAAAATCTAATGTTAAGACGTCCTCACCTGGTACTCCAAGCCGGTAAGTCTTCTGCACGTATTTCAGTCCGTGCACGATCTCGCGCTGCACGATGAAGTCAATCCTTATCCTGTATTGCACGCCCTCTTTTATCACGAACACCTGGAAAGATACATTTTAGGTTAGGTTTTAAGGAGATATCCGCTACTCCTGTACCTAATGCTAAAGTTATAATTTTAAATGGAATAAATTTTGGAAAGTTTAAACGACATTGTATTAAATGCAAAGTTAGTCGTGTCGGTTCCGTCTCCTGTATGGGGACTGAATACATAGCAATGACGTCACTAAAAGACGTGTTAAAATGTGGAAGAAGAGTTCACGATAGTGAGCACAGGTCGAGATAGCTTAGTGGTCAGAGCGCCTGGAGGATTCATCCGAGAGGCGCAGTTACTAATCCAGCTCACGAACGTAAGTACTCTTTTCCCATTTAAAATAATAACTTTAGAGTTCGCTAAGCATATGGGCATTGATTTGCCCGCGTCCGTAGGAGTGCACCCTTAGAACGGAATTCCTGCACCCCCTGGGTGGTGCAAAACAGGCAACACAACTGCGGTGATTACCACCCACCGGACGAAGCCATGCCGTGAAACGACCTAGTCGTGTTTCGGGATGTAGTCTGGTGCAACCGTTGTGGGAGAAGGGTCTGGGCAGTTGCATCAACTCCCCAACTGTCTTTCTCCCTATATCTATCGATTCTGGATCTACGTGCTCCATCCTCGGCCACACCGTCGCTTAACATCAGGCGAGTTGGTGGCCAAACTTAGATCCACTTAGGATAAAAAAAAAACAAAGATTTATCTGTATCCTATAATGCTATTATTAGATTTTATAAAACAATTTTCTTGCTGGCCAAGGTTGATGTAGCCCAAGGTGTAAACCCACGAACCCAGGATGTAGGCTTACTCTTGAAAATAATCAGCTCGATTGGCATTGGAAATATGTCAGTTGCTACTTTAAATGCCAAAATGTCTAAAAAATAATTATAGATTCGGGATAATATGAAGACAACATGCTTTAAAATTGAGGCAACTGTAATGTAGGTAAATTTATGTTAAAATTACGCGTTTTTTTAAGGCGTCTATTTAATATTGGAATTGGATTGTTATTTTTCAAGAGTAACCCCGCTGGAGAGAGACGCACAGAATCGAGGCGGCTGGCAGAAATTAAAGGAGGACCTATACTGACACCGTGGCCGTGTACCATAGACTCTGAGCAAAAATCTGCTTTAACATATTTATATTAGAAGTACCCGAAAAAAGTTTATAAAATGAAAACGAATTGATGTATATCATAATATGTTCTACAAAGAAGATTTTTAATACACATAAAATATTTAAAAAACAGTGTCTATTTTTTTTTAACGTTGCTCCACACTAGTAATTTCTTCATGTATCGTGGGTGCGTTTACAGACGTATAATCTTACATACACACACACACACCCAGACCCGGAACAATTATCTGTTGATCATACAAATATTTGTTCCGTGCAGGAATCGAACCTGCGACACGCGACGCAGCAGCCGGTCTCTCCACCACTGCGCCAACCACGCTGTCAATCTATCATTAAATAACCAGTTCAAATTGGTAATTTTTTAATTTTATCGCATTCTTTTTTCGGCATTACCGTCTTAAGATTGCTTCATTGGAGAGCAGATCAAAATTTATATCGTGCAATTCAATAACATTGAAGATCTGGTTGGGCATGATTAATTGTAGATCTACAAAAGAAAACCATAATAATAATTCCAATTCCAATTTTGGATAATTATGGCTCCATCGGGTTAACGATGATTCTGCCAATGTCAAGGTTGGATAAAACACGTTATATACAATAACAATGATTTCGAAGACAAAATTGTCACTAACAGCAGAGCAGGTGACATAAATGTCATCGTATTATTCGCACAATCAACTTCAGCAACAACCCATCTGTTTCCAAGAGGCTATTCCGTGTAGCAGTTACTAAAGCGAGCGGAACGCCTCAACGACACGACGCCGTGACGACACCAGCCGCTTAAAGTTTTTGGGTCGTGCACTGAACTAAAGTTGTCGCTGGCATAAATTATAGTATGCGGATTTATACAGTAGGCTACGAAAACAAATTATAGATTATATATATATAATCTATAGTTTGTTTATATATACATTATGTGATATATACAATTATAGTCACGTCAGTGGCAAAGTGGCTAGGGGTTCGTTTTTTTACAATTTGGGTATGGAATTATGAAAAATTACCTTCAATTACAACAGTGGGCAGTCATTTTTGGGATTATATGTTGTTTACGTGCTATTTATATATAATATTCGATCCAGTACTACGAATGATACAGTTAAGGATAGGATTAAAGTAAAAGTTGAACAATTTTTTTGTAAAATATTCTTTAAACGTTCACATCATACGAACATCCGTTTCCTACCATAGGAGCTCTGAGAGGATCTATCAAAAACAATGATATAACATGGGCCATCTTTTTCAATTATTGACACCAAAGACTCTACAGCCTCCGCTCGTGAGGCTGTGTTCAAAATAATTTTCTTAAACCAATCATGCCTGTCGTAAAAGTTGATTGTATAACAAAGCATTGGCTGAAATCTCCTAAAGGCTATGTAGACATTAGACTATCGCCGAATACTTTGAATAGAGCGTTGACACTTGGCGGTACCGACTCATTCACTTTTTTTTTATTTGTTATAGGCTTGCATTTGACCGCCATCTCCCCTGATGTTAAGCAATGATGCGGTCTACGATGGAGCACGCTTGCCTAGAAGAAACCGATTGACTCGCGTCTTGAAGACACCCAGATTGTAACTTTCGGGGAAGACCCAGTCTGGCAGCGCATTCCACTGTTTCGCGGTTCTTATAATGAACGTGGAATCAAAGCGCTTCGTTCGGGTTTTTGGTATATCAACCATGAACCGATGGCGCCTTTTCGTGCTTCTGGCTGTACGATAGAAAAAGGGCAGGGAGAGCAGATCATGTAGATCTTCAAAATTGCAGCGGCAAAGCAAACGTAAATTCATCCATTTAATTAATTTGCTTATCTGCAGGCAGCCGCCCACTTGTCCATGCATCGCGCCGATATTTCAATACGTGACATTTATTCGATCGACAAACAGTGCTGTTCTAAATGTACGCCTAGTATGAAATTACCGTACAGGTATATCCAACCTGAGCTACTAAACCGAACGTCCAAAACACGGCAATGATTTCTAAATCAAAACAAAACCTATAAACGGTTCAATAAAAAGCTTTAAAGCTAGAAAACTGTGTCGTTATCCAAACATCCTGTATGTATACTATTGGCAGGCAGCCAGGTCGTGCAAATCGCGATAATTGTGACTAAGCGAGTTATTGGGCACCGATCATCATGCACCTGTCACATAGGTGAGTAGTGTAAATTTCATAAACGCGTACTTTGGAGGACGGCATCGGCTCTGGCTATCGTCAATTATATTGCAGCTAAGTCGGAGGTCTCAAAAAGCTTGAGCAACTGAAACCGGCTATGGTACCTAAATGAAAGAGAGAAATAACTGAACTTGGCTATAATCATTGGAATCCTAAGTCCATGGCTTTAAGACGATTAGTTGTAGATGAAAGATTTGATGATCATTTTATTTTCTAATAATTTCATCTAACTTTCATAGCACCACTGATTTCCTCAACCATTTACGCTATTCCCTGAGTATCTGGATAGGTGGAAGCCAAATAAATAGCTTCCCAGACACCATATTGTCTTTTCCAACTATTTAGGAGAA
The DNA here is from genome assembly GCA_935421205.1 of Xylocampa areola. NCBI lineage: Eukaryota > Metazoa > Arthropoda > Insecta > Lepidoptera > Noctuidae > Xylocampa > Xylocampa areola. Next base: position 18,663,016 of record OW285205.1, on the reverse strand, counting down.
GTCACTTCGCGTAGATGATTAAAAGCAAAAGTGAGATTATATACTGTTAGTCCTCTTACCTATTAACGTCCTAAACAACTAGAGTACTAAATATTACACTCATAACTCTGTCAGCACTAGCAACAAACTCACATGTTATACGACGTATTATCTCGCATCCATAGCACAGATAGACGCCTGTGATCTATGAGATGTTGCGTCGTTAATCATTAGGAGTTGTAAATATTTTTAGTGCATCTCGTTGGCCATGTGGCACCCGATCTATACTCGTGTGCTTTTAAGCAAGATGGACATTATCAAGACAACAAACGTGTCTGCTGAGCGTAAGGTCAGGAAACTCAAATACCGGCCTGGTGTTTAAGATTAAGCCCAGTAAACGGAATAACAGGCTTAGACAAGCAATTAAATGAGATTTAATAATCAGCACACCAGGTGAGCTTTGGCATGATGGTGTTTTTGTAACATGATCAAAAACACTTTAGATTACAGCCTTTAAGGTTATTCAGTCTGCTTACAGGTTTGGAGTTGAAGCAGCTTACTGATACTGGGCAACACAATAAGGCACGTCAGTATCAATTACACCTGCCAAGTGCTTGCTAGAAATCCTGTGACTAAGATAGGATTTGTTCAAAGCAGCCAGCAAATCGTCACTGATGATCATGGTTTCCCAATGAAAAATGTTAAAGGCGAAATTACGACAAAGCACAGATCGCGGATAAATGTGTCATTGAACTTTATTGTCACAAGCACTAGCAAACATGATAAGACATTACTGTGTTATGGCGAATGCAGCTACGGACCAGGAACTCCGGTAAAGATTTGCAGACGACCGTATTGTTTTAGTCAGTAGGAGATCGACTATAATGAAATTCCACGCATGACAATATAAAGGATAACTTTACTATGAAATAAAAATTGAAATCGTTTTCAAACGTGAAATGTCACAACTACAAACTCACATGTGTAATGACGTAACTCCTACGTATAATCCGACCATACAGACAGCTGTGATCTACGAGTTGTGGCATCGTAAATCATTTAGAGTTATTAGTCAGGGGCGCGGGCGTCTTAAATGCGAATTAGTTTCATGTTTTGTTAATAAGCTTGCAGATATAACTTGTGTTTAAAATGAAGCACATTTGCGTATTTATCCTCAGTGATATTTAACCAAATATGAAGCCAAGAGTTTTCGCTGTGTGATAATGACTTCCTTTCTCGTGGTACACACTGATTATCAGACTGAATCTTGTAGCACGGCAATATAACTACAGGAGTTTCAGTGACTGGTGCATGTGTACCGTCGTTCAGGATAGGTCAACTCGAAACTGCTATGGCATTAAAAGGCCATTCCATAGTCCTTAAATAGTTATCGCTCACAAAATCTGGTGCAGTGATTTGGCTAGTAAAGGAGTGACTATCAAGATGACGGCTGGTAGGATGTATGAAAGAAAAAGATATACTGTGACGACTCCAAATAAATTGGGTTAAGGGTAGCGAATGATGATGATGATTCTAGAGCCATAATATTATTGTTATTGTAGTTACGTTATTTGGACTTACAAAAGCGGCATTAGCCCCTAAATTTAGTTCAACGTCTCTTCTAAAAAGTAGTCAGGAAAATCGGGCGATAGCTAGACCATAAAGTGACATGTTAAGAACTTTCTTGAAACCTATTTTCAGAATAGACAATTTCACTACATTTTATTTTCTACAAGTGCCCCTGGAATCCCTTAATCAGTAGTTCAGTATAAGCCTATTGTTAGTACCTAGTCTTGCAACTCTGCACGTGTTTGGAAAAGCACGTGTTAGTCGTGTGAGTGACAAGTTACGTCATTGTACTACACATTGCAAACAGTTTGACGCACTGAAATTGAATGATGGCTTGTGTAGGCGAAATGTCGTAGGTAAGAACTCCTTCAGATCACGGATATCAGCTAAATTTGCTTGAACTGTGTTTTATTTCGCAATATTTAGGGAATATTGACGCCCGTAGTCATCTATTAAATCACTCTCAGCCGAGAACAACCCTTTAAGTGTGTAACTAATAGAAACAAAACTAAGATGACGTCGATTCTTTTAGATTATTGTTTCGGTTCCAGACTCGGACTTCCCTAAATAAGCTATAGTATGTTAGTAAGAGTCATGGGTTTAAGTGCCTCATCTGTCTAGTGTGTTCGATTCCGGGAATCGGCCGGTTCGGAGAGTTACTGGGCTTTTTTTATAATGAAATTCAGTAGCAGCCCGGAATTTGGAACTGCGCCCGGTAGATGGCAATAGGCTGAGCACCTATAACATAGGACGCAAATAGCATTGGTGAAATGTGGGTCTACAACTATGTACGCCTCCGCCTACCCCTTCGAGGAATACAGGCGTGATGCTATGTTATGTTATTCTTTTTAACGACATATACACACTATTTCTACCATCACGCAAACCCACTATCAAATCAATGTAAAACAGAACTTGTATTTTATTTATTTTCCTGAAGGGAACAGGATAATAATGCAATATAAATACATACATTACTGATTGTTAATTTAAAACAATTATGTTCAATATGAACACGGGGGTTACTATTAAAATAATACCAATTACAATTTTAAATCAATAATTCATTTTCTAAATTGGAAATTTGTTTTTTAAAACGCAAACTAACGACGCTGAAATGCAAATAAGATGAAAATATATGATCACAACGAATTTTTTTGCTAACCTATTATAATTTTTTTATTTTTTTTTTATTGGCCGTTATTGAAGAGTGAAGATTCCAGATAAATCTTCGAAAAGTATTAACGCATGCATATTATTAATGTATGTAATTTAGAGTAAAGATTAATGTATCATATATATTTTTTTCTAGATATTTCCTTTCTCGTTTTAATGTATTCGAAAGATTTTGAAAATGGGTGGAGATGGAAAACGTAAAAAACCTACATCATATTGATCTCAATTTTAAACCATATCGGCTTATTAGTGTCCCGATTCTTTATTTTTAAAACGTATTTGTATTTAAAAGTACGAACTAACATATTTCCAATGTTAATCAAGCGGACTTATTTGCAAGATTACCTACTGAAGCTTTTGACACAAGTAGTGCAAATAACACCTACTGTAGGTACTTATTAAAACAATAGTAAAATTTTGTATGTACCATGAAATTGGATTATAAGTGGAGACTACAATACGAGTCTATATGTACTTAAAATCAAAAATGTTACTTTTAACCTTTCGGCTCAGCAACCTACAGAATTATACGTTGTAACAATAAAAATCTATTGTGTCTGCTAATGAACGAGGCAACAGCTTAAATATTAAACAGAACGCAACAAATATAGCATCACGCCTGTATTCTCTAAAGGACTAGACAGAGGTGTACACAATTGCATACCCAAATTTCATTAGTGAATTATATGTTTCATTGGTTACATTGACAGCCATATTGGAGTATGTTAGATTTCAATCGGCAACCTGATGCTTAAAAACAGGTGCTGATCCTTGATTTCGACTTTACTTTTACATAGTCTTATAGTCATGCTTGTGTAGCCCAAGGGTTCGGCAGAAATTTACTGTTGGACACCCACATTTCGCCCATGTTATATTATATATAGCTATTAAGTCCCATGAAGGAATAGGTGGTGAGACAATTCGCATTTTCCGGCCACAAGGCCAAACTTCGGGCTGCTACGGAGAATTCCCTAAGAGAAAACCCCAATGACACTGCCCGACCTGGGAATCGAAACCGAAATGCTCAGCAGTCGCGCTTGAGACGACTAGACCAACGTGCAAAGTGTTTCCTATCTCTTTCTAAATAGTATATTTTGGATGGAATAGATAACTTTCTGTGGCGTCTTATCTCTTTTTAAAAGGGGCATTTTAAACGACATAAATGCCAAATAATCTAGGTAAGTATTTTCTTACTTCAAGCAGCAATTCATCGTGTTTTCTCCACTTCTAATCTAACTGCATGGCCTGCACTATCGAATTTAGGAAAAAAAACTTGTCATGATAGTTATATGTTTGAAATAAAGTTAAAGTTACCTGTGCTGAGTGCAAGACAGCCATGCTATTTGTTTTTTTGTCTACTAAATTAGGGTTTACCAAAATGTAGAAAATGGTTGGGTTTATCTGTTGTATGTTCACAGACTGCAGATTTTGTTGAGCCTCTATTCTTGACGTCAGCTATGTGTTCTTTCAACCTGGTGCCAATGCTACGCTTTGTTTGCCCTATTTATGATAGCCCACAAGAAACGTCAGGAAAAACAAAAACGAATAATACACGCGATTAATCCGGTTAAAAGTTGTTTTATTATAATGTGTAGTAATCGCGAAAACCTAAGATGAACCTATGTGAAACATTATTTTCAAGGATTATTTATTTATGGATGGCCAGCAGCTTGCTGGTGTTTCCATATCAAAGTACCGCAATAAAGTATTTTATCACTTGTTTACGTACCTGCTTTTTAAGATCTGTCAGGTCTCCAGAGAGGTCCAGCTCGACGTCATCGCGGCCAGTGACGCACAACGCTAGCTTCTTGACAATCACTCTGCGTGGGTCGTTTGGATCTGTTGGACAAGGTAAATATATTTCAGACTAGCTATGCCCGCGACTCCGTCCGCGTGGTTGTCGTAAATAACAAATGTTCGACGTGATTCTTTAAATTGGCATAACTTTTTTATTTATGAACCGATTGATAATGTTACGTAAAGATTACCACAATATATTAATGAAAACCACATATAAATAAACCGTTTCTGAGATTAGCGTGCACAAACGCACAGACAAACAGAAAAAAATATCTAACAATCATTGTTTTAGGTGCTATTTGCGTTGATAAAGGTCCCAATAATATTTTTTCTCATATATATCAATTATCCACGCCTTGGGCATCAATGTTGCACATTTTAATCCGCTAGCCTTTTAATGTCTCCATTGAAAATATTTTTTTCTGAATATCTGAGTAGCCTTAATACATCCATTCATAGCCACGCATTTTACTAATGTAATACGATTTCTAAAATTTGTAAGTACCGAATATTAAGGATAATAATTAGAACCTCACTTTAGTTAAACCAAACGCGTCCTTTAGTCCTTTAGTTAAACGAAACTAATTACAGTCTCCTCTGTTAGCAGGTAGTTAAATTTTTAATGGTGGATTTACTAAAGATTCAAAGCGACAAAAGGGTAGGCGTTGACGGTCAAGTTTTAAGGTTGGCTAATTAGTTTAAAGGTCGTATACTAAACTTGTAAAATAATTAGAGGGACGTCTCCGGACTTCCATTGAATTATAAAAGTACTTTGAGATTATTCGAGAGCCAACTAGTGGAATTAAAATTTTATAATGAGTATAATAGTTGCTGCTAGACTCAAATGGGTTTGGGGTGGCACGATGTGGCTTGGATACGTTCCACGATCATATCCTTGCCATACGATGTCTTTGACAGTTGGAAAGACTTGGGTGCCCTTTGCTGAACAGGGGACTGCCTCTGAGTAAAAAACACAAGTTGCCAGAATGAAAATGTTCCTAACATTGAAAAAAGTATCAGTTTAAAGTATCAAAAATTAAAACAAAAGAAATGGAAGCAAGTAATGATGACTTCCACACGTCAATAATTTCAAAGTTGTTGCTATAGTGTTACAATATTAAATAGAAAAAGAATACGGTCGCGAGCAGGATTCGAAACTGCGCCACCCGGATAAATACTCCAGGCGCTCTGACCAATAATCCATCTCATTCTCTGCTCACTACCATGAATTCTTCTTCCACATTTAACACGTCTGTTGGTGACCTCATTGCTATCTATTCAGTCCTTATACAGGTGACCGAACCGACACGACTAACTTTGCATATTCTTAAATCACTCATATCTAAATATTGATAAATCTTTAAAAGCACTGACGCATGCTTAGCGTACTCTAAATTTTTAAAAATTATTAAATGGAAAATGAACACGGTCGCAAGCAGGATACGAACCTGCGCCTCCCGGATAAATACTCCAGGTTCTATAGCTTCTTGGCGACCATATTTGCGTCTGGCTAGCAACGACTCCGTCCCAACTGTTTACTATAATATCTAATGAAAATCTCGTATAATAACAACATTGCTCACGTATCTAAAATTATTCCCACGATGATATGAGAATAGATACGGCTCTATTAACGATTTCGTCAACGTCTTCATAGTTTAGGAAGTTATACATTTAGGTTAAATGAAAAATATATATACTCCAGACCGTATTTCGGTCACGGCGGCCTGTCTCCGAGGAGATTAGCCAAGTACGCAGGAGATATTATAGTGCACAAGTGTATGCGCAAACACAGGTGCACTCCCTCTTCCTTCACTCTCATAGTCCGACTGGACGGCCACCCGACACGACCGGAGAAGAGATCAGGCGCAGGACCGACGGCTTTACGTGCTCTCTGAAACACGAGGGTGTCACACCACCAACTTCCTGACTCCGGTCTGTTACTGAAAATTTCCGGGAATCGAACCCAGGACCTCACGCTCAGCAGCCGCGCTTGCGACCGCTAGACCAACGAGGCAGTTGAAGATACGGTCATGGATGCCCCCCCCGGATGAAGGACGCCTGGAGTATTCTTACCCTTTCCACATTTTTTTTTAACTTTAGACATCGCTACGCAGGCGGTAATGCATTTTAATTACATATATTAGTAAGATCAAGCTGTATGTCTGGTTTTACTTAATAATATTTGACAAAGTATCATAAAATCTATCATTAGGAAGTTTGTAAAACAGAAGACAACAAATATAGAGAACAGATAAAAACATCAAACACATGTCGTTTCGAATGATAATATAATAACACATCAATAACTTGTTAATATATTTATCTGATCTTCTTATCATGTGGTTGATGAACAACCTAGTGTCAGTGTTTAAACCACCCGTAGGTCTCTGACATGGCTTTACACACTATCGAGAAAATCTCTCAGATGTGCTGGTTTCCTCTCACGATGTTTTCCTTCAACGTTTTAAGCAAGCGATACTTAGTTTATAATACGCACATGACTTCGAAAAGACAGTGGTGCGTGCCTTGAATTCGAACTTGCGACCTTTAACTTGTCCGTCCAACGGTCTCACCACTAGGCTATCACTGTTTTATATATTATATTTATCTGATATAGATATCTGGGCAGGACTCTGGGTCCTGTGTTCGATTCGCGGGTCGGGCATTGTTATTTTTCTACTTATTAAAAAATTCTCAGTAGCAGCCCGGAGTTTGTAACTGTGCCAATACTAATTTATTACCACTTATTTCATGGGAATTAATAACGACATAGGTAAATAGTTTAATCTTAAGGCGACAAAGTTATGGGCCCCTGCTGTGCTAAATAAAATCTTTTTCTTTCTTTCTTTCTTTCTTTCTAAATTGTGTACCTACTCAGCATACAATAAAACCCTCGAAATACATACGGGATGATATGTATGTATACTTACATTAAAACGTTAAATATCAGAACTGTTTTACCGTCAATTGATTTGTACTCTGTTCTTACAGAAAACACTTTATTATCGACAATTTCTAAGGCTTCGCGGTATACTTCCTGTATTGTTATGTAGTTTAAATAAACTTGAATATAGATGAAGCCAATCAAACGTCAATAATATAATTAATTGTTTCTAACACAACAATACAAGAATAACAAGGATATATTAATTTCAATAGTTGCAAGGCTACGCGCGTTTACAATAAATGATGTTTGAATCCGCATAGCCTAGCATCACGCCTATATCTCCGACGGGTTAGGCAGAGGAGTCCTGTTGCAAACCCACATATTAACTATGCAGTTATTCAGTCTTATGTATGGGGTATAACCCTATTGTCATCAACCGGACACGCTTCCGAACTTCATACTGCTACTACACGATATTTTGAAAAAAAAACTCAATTACAATTTGCCCGATCCGGGAATTGAACCTAGAATCTTAAGCTCACTAGCCGTAGTTGTGAACATTAGACCAACGCGGACATACCCTCTCTCTCTCTGTGGTTGATGAATAACCTAGTGTTAGAGTTTAAACCGCCCGTAGGCCTCCAACAATTGAAATTCTCTCGCTTTTATTAGGTTCACCTAATAATGTAACTTATAAATGAACATAGCCTCACGCCTGTATACCCCTAAGGGAAGACAGAGCAGTACACAGTTGCACACCTATATTTCAACAATGCCGTCATTATGTCCCATGTAATAGGTGTCGAGCCTATTGCCACAAATCCAAACTCCAGGCTGCTACTGAGAATTTCCTAGCAGGAAAACCCAATAACACTTTGCCCGACCTGGGAATCGAACCCAAGACCTCGAGCTCAGCAGTCGCGCATGAGAACACTAGACCAATGAGGCTGTTTAAGAAAAACTTGCTGTAAAACCAAAGTAGGGTTTCAGAACTGAACTTGTCAGGAAATAATACAGGATGAGCAAACCGGTAGCGGATTTCCACGCGAGGGTAATCAAATAAAAAATCTTATGACACGATAAGCAATTGTGAATTATAGTGTCATCTTCCAATCTTCTGTTTATATGATAAATATAATATTTTATACACGTTAACCTTACAATGTATTTAATGCCCAAAACACACCTAAATGTTAGAAGAGAATTGATACCGTGCGAATATTGCGCATTGCTCCAGCCACCAGCACAACGATTTTCATAAGTCGTAGTGCTGGTGGTAAAGTTTTGTCTACTATAGACGATGGTGGCGGTGAAAAGGTTAATAAGGTTCGCCAAACTTAATCTGCCTAGCTTTTTCCCAATAACATTGGGGTCGGCTTCCAGTCAAATCGGATGCAGCATAATACCAGTATTTTACATGGAGCGACTGCCTCTCTGAACTCCACAACCCAGTACTGGGTAACACGATATCTCGTGGTATCACTGGTTGACTTTCAGGCCTCTGACTACCCGTAGCGGCTGTCATAGATCTTAATTTGAAAACCGGGACCGATGTCTTAACGTGCTCTCCGAAGCACGGACGGGCTTCGCCAAACTTAAGTTTGTATAATAAGAGTCAACATGGCGCCTAAGAGTAGAAATTAAATGAAAACTAATGGCAAACTAGATATAACATCTCAGGCAATTTCAGGTCTGTTTTAACAGAGCCAAAAAATAAGACTTTTCCATAAAAAAGATTGCTTAATTATCTTGGAAGCTAAAACAAATAGTTTTTTTAAACGTATATTATTCGTTTTTCAACGAGGCCAAGAGTCAAGCGTTAGCGTCAAAGGAACTGACAAACAAACCAATCTACCTACTAATTACTTTCAGTGCACAAAGGGTTGGAAAAACTCTTGATGTCTTAATTAGCGCTTTATTTTATGTCAACATTGCTAAGGAATCGAATAAATTTCCAAGAACGCGCGGGATGGGACACGAGAAGCCCGTTTTAGTGATTAACTGACCTCTTAGGCCAGCACCTCATGTAAATTATTATCATAGTGATGTGTTTCGGTTGCTACTTGAGAAGCTACATGAATTCTCCAATCCATTTATATTTCCTTAGATTCCTCCAAGGTAGGCACTGCAGCTGAACGTTGAAGTTGCAATGGGCTGGCCATATAATCCATAAAACCCGGGTAGAAAAAAGGTTCTCGAATGGGTACCCCCCCAGGTACATCCCCAGATGGACCGATGACATCATTAAGGTCTCAGATAGACGGTGGATAGAGCTGGCTAAGATCGTCCGTTTTGTAAATCGATGGCTACCTTGAAGGAATTAGTACTGGAGTAGTTTTAGCGGGCGTACCCCTCTCGCCACTGGAACATGATTCCCAATCAAACATTTATACCTTTTAGCTGTATGGTTACAATGATAGTACACGATTTTAATCGTGTGTGACACAGTTTTATTGTATGTGTGTTAATATAATGCTATTGTTGCTTTAGTGCGAGTTCTTTTGTGCTTGTGTTACTTCACCCCCGCAAAAAGTGGCGAGCAAATTTATTTGATATTTAGTCAGAAGTCGTCTCCCGTCTGGTGCTCTAAGATGTCTAATGAGGCATAGCGTAGCATCTACAAAACTACGTAATATTACTATTTTCCATTACATGGGCCGTGACTGTTTACCCATCTCCCTCTCTATATGTACCTAGCCTTTTCTTAACTACCTTGTAGTCGGCTTCCAGTCAAACCGGATGCATCGAAAGACCAGTATTTTACATAGAGTAGAGCGATAGCCTATCGGACCTCCAAAACCCAGATACTGGACTACACAATATCTCGTGTTAAGACTGGTTAACAGATTTCAAGCATACTGACTACCCGTAACGGCGTCATAGATCTTCACAGGATAGTACGTCATCAAATAGAAATCGTACTTCATAGATTCACACCGTGAAGCTACTCTCAATCAGATTAAACAACGGGAAACCACAACATTCTAAATCGAGTTAACGTTCGTTTTCCGTCACCTACACAACCACATCGATAACATACTAGTTATCGATTAGTCGTTCGTTCAGCGTACATTATAATGCAATGCAGGTTGATGTCGACCCGCGCATCATGGCCATGCGTGACGGCGTGAAGACCTTGACATTAGTGACTGAGTTGTGATGTAATGATCGTGGAACTGAAAAAATTATATATGTGAACACCTTTTCTATTGCACCTTTTAAAGGTCATGTTATTTATTGGTTTTTGAGTGGCGGAGATATTAAAATCTACTTTTACTCGTTTCTAGATATTTCTTTAACCTGAAAACTAGATTGGCATCAAAAATTAGGTGCCAAGTAATGCTAGTATTTTTGGACCTGTCAATCAACGGCCTCTATTACATCTGTATGTGACAATTGAGGATGTTTAGCCACTGGAGATAGCTAGCTTTAAGTAAAGAAACTTAATTATTATTATTATATTAAATGGAAAAAGTATACGGTCGTGAGCAGGATTCGAACCTGCGCCTCCCGGGTAATATTAAAAAACAAAGTAAAAACCTTTAGAGCTTATCAAAGATTTATCTTTAATTAATTATTATTAAAATTTATCGCCGAAATGACCTAACTGAATGCTGATTGTCACGCCTGTATTCCTCAAAGAGGTAAGCAGAGGTGTGCGCATTTCACCGATGCCTTTATCAAGTCCCATGTGTATGTCCCAGGTGGTGAGCCTATTGTCATCTACCGGACACATTTCCAATCTCCAGGCAACTAATAATTTCTTAACAGATACTCAATAATACTGCCCCGGCAACCTAGCCCAGAGTTCACGTGCACCAGCCGCGCTTACGACCAACAGACAACAAAGCAGCTATAATAAAAAAAAGTAAACGTTTAACTAGGTGCTCAAGTCGTGGGGGACCTAGTCAATCTCATAAAACTGAAAACTTTAGCAAGGATAGTAATAGCTGGTCTAAAAATACCATTCTTGTAACCGAATATACTACGAACTCGTTCATAGAACTATACTAGATCATTCATCCAATCATTATTCGATCATTAATTAGACGAACCCATTGCATGTGTACCGGGAACTAGGAAAAAAACAACTTTATTATGCTGCGCGCGCGCAATAGAGGAAAATGTAACATTTAGAGGGCCATGTCACTAATATTAGTTGTGAACATCGTGAGTGATATGATAAAACATGTACCTATATACTTGAAATTGATAACACTCGAGAAAGCTAGATAATATTCTCAGAGATAAACGAGTAGGAAATTTTATCAATGCAGGCTAATTTTGTTCGTATCATTCAGAATTGAAACATAATTATGGAGAAATTTCTCCATAGTTAATGACGTAATATGCATTCGCCTAAAGGTTTGGCAAAAGCATTTTGTATAATTCTGTTCACCCCACAGCCTATCACCATCTAAACAATGCCACGAGCTCAGCTCATGACTAAGGGCTGCGTTCGAGTTCGAAACTAGACGGGCAAACTAGACGGCCCTGAGTTTTTATAAATAAGGGGGTTAATAACGGTCATTTCGTTTTTTTTTTAACATAACAGAACATAGCATCACGCCTGTATTCCCCGAAGGGGTAGGCAGAGGTGTACACAGTTGTACACCACCATTTTACCAATGCTGTTATTAAGTCCCATGTAATAGGTGGTGAGTAATTCGGTCCGGCGTCCGACGAGATTTTTGTCGACAATCTTGTCGACTCGATAAAAGTTTAAATGTATTAAATTTTCTCTTTTATCATCTTATGTCAAATTTGACGATTAAAAATGACAAATGTGTCGACAAAGAGAACCGTGCTTGCACTGCTGGGTTGTAGTTTATCGAGGAAACATTGAGAACTTTAACTTTATAACATTAATCCACTAGGTAGCGGAAGGTCTTTCTCTACCCTGGGTCTCCCTACGCATTTTATATCCTCGTCTCGGCTTTCCCCTGAGCTTAACCGTATTCTAAAGTTACAATATTAAATGGAAAAAGAATACGGTCGCGAACAGGATTCGAACCTGCGCCTCCCGGATAAATACTCCAGGCGCTCTGACCACTAAGCCATGTCAACCTCTTATTCTATTCTTTTTCCATTTAATATTGTAACTTTAGAGTTCGCTAAGCATGCGTTAATGCTTTTCAAAGATTATCTTGAATTATCCGTATTCATTGCGAATTTTGTCTAGACATGTCACACATATCCATATCACGCAGCATTTTCATTAAAGCTACATGTAGGTACCTTCTACTTTTACTTTTTCTGGGTGGTCCAGCACTAGATTCTAAAGACGTGACTACTAGTCTAATCCTTCTGAAATATCTAAGGCATGTTTGTTAGAGCTCATTTAAAACAGATGATAATAATGAACGACTCATCTCTATATGGTATCTGATTGACACAATGAATTCTTTGTACGGCGCATACAAATCACGTAGACGAATATACAAACTTGGGCACAAATATTTGTAGGGCATCCACATATTTTTCCCTTTACAAACGACCTATTGGCAAGTCTGGAAGGTGGTCTCTGAAGGTGATTTGAAAAAGTTGCTATACCTATTTACTTATAAATACTCATGCCTATATTATCCGTTGTAGGCAGAAGTATGGTTTACTCGTCAGGAAGATGAATTGGAGAACTTTGCAAATTTTATTGAATATCTGTAGGTGGGTGCTTATTGTATTTTCCAGGTATAATTCTACGTTAATATAGAAAAAAATGCTTAATATAAAAATATTAATATAATTAAAAATACCTGCCATGTCTGAACTAAGTGAAAAGCAAAGTATTGAAGAATTTACATTGGGATTGGGGGACAGTACTGTGTAACAGATTTCTTACAAGTTCCCCAACTGCAATGAAAATTCTTCAGTACTTTGTACTAGTCTTAATTTGATTTGATACCAACATAGACAAAGATCTTTCATGGTCCAGCTTCGATGTTGTCATGTTATATTTCTTATTATATCCTCAATATATTTGTGAAAAGCTACTCAAATAAATATTATTACATCATTCTTACCAACAACAACAGCGCCAGCCTGAGCTTCTCCGAGCAGCGCCTCCTTGTACTTTCGTAGGGACTCGTCCTCCTGGTCCGCAGCGAGGATCTCATCAATAGTCTTCTCTGGAGGAGGTCTGTACGAGGACTTGATTTCTTCCTCCTCCTCCTCCTCAGGGGTGCGGGTCACTTGAGGTTCTCCAGACATGATGGGTATTCTGAAAATTATATAAGAATAAAAAAGGCTGCTAAGTCGGTCTACTAATAGATTTGATTATCGAGTTTTTCTGTTAGGAAATTCTTAGCAGCGTCCCGAAGTTCTGGATCTGTGCCTGGGAGATGGCAATAGGCTCAACACCTGTTACATGGGATTTAATAACTGCATTGATAAAATGTGGGCATACAGTACTACAGTAATCTGCCAAACACTTGGTCCCTCATCATATCATCATGCTTGTATCCTAGCAAGATGATACAACACAGTAAAAAAGGTGACATCGAGGATCAGAATCTGTTTTTAAGCACTGGGTTGCCTGTTGAACACTTAACACATTCACCTAACACTGGTTACTTTAAAGTCAATTGTGAGAAATGTATATAGATGGGAAACATCATGAGTAGATATCATGACATTATAGTCTTTTTCTTATAAGCCTGTCTTAGCCAATACTTATCCACAATAACAGCATTGTCAGTGGTGTAATACAGATTCTATAATTCACAGAATCTTGTTAGAAAACTGGTTAGGGCAGCATATGTGAGGTATGAGACTATTGTTTGAGAAAAGAAACCAAACATATTGAAGTCAACGGTCAAGAATGTAAATGCCCATCTTACTCCCTAAATGAGATCATCTAAACAATAAACAATCATTCCTATTTATCTATTTATTCGTTGATAAGGGTTACATTTATAATGGGAGCTGAATACACTGTAAATATTGACCACATGCAATGTTTCATTAACCATAAAATCCCTTTCTATTTTTAGTATCAGCACTTTAAAAATTATAGTAGATAATTATGTTACTCAATTTCAAATAAACACAATAGGTACATTAATATTTTTTTAATCTATTTTGCAATTATTTTGGCTCTTTTTTGGGCTTTTTCATGTATAGGTAATATTTTATATTATAAGTATGCTGATAAATATTGAATGACAATTGACAACTTCATATCCATAATGAGTGTTGTTTAATGAACACAATTGATCATAAACAATTCCTTTTGATATGATGCTAATTCAATTCAATTGTTATTGTCACCATATTAGTTCAGTAAGTGGTGTTCATAAATGTCAACCAAGCTAATACATGTTATAATATGATCTATAAAATATTCAATAATCTTAGTAAAATGTATACATCTCTAAAAATCTGTGAGAAGAAACTTGTGGTAGTTATCAACAAAATCCAAGGGTTCATTGCACCAACCAAACATATTACCAAACGATAACCAACATGTTACTGTGTCATTTTGCCAGAATTTACATATTAAATTATTTATTCCAATTAGACCATATAAAGGTACCTTTTAAAGTCAAGAAATGCCACGTTCCAAAATGTAGATTCCTATGAAGAACAACAGGCAAGAAACTCCATGGTTACTCTTTTAAAATGTTGTGTTACAATAATTTAGGTACATTTAAGAAGATAAAAAGACATTATGTGATAACGATGCAGATATAGTTGTACACGTAGGTACAATAGAAGATACAAAATTGTAATAATAGTTACAAGTCTTGGTAGTTTTGAGCTGACCCATCCCAACTTGTGGCACCCGTTCACGAGTATCACGCATATATCAGCGTCGCTGAGCTCAACCATATTTTAGGGAACAGAATGACCCAACATAAACAACATCTCAAACTACCAGACCTCAAGTCATGTTAATAGAATAATGCTAATGCCTGCATGGTGCTTACATTAACAATAAAGAAGTTATGAGTCTAATAACCGCTTTAAGAAGCAATAAACTAAGTTTCAACGCAAATTATTGCATTTTAATCTATGTAATTTAATTCAAGATATGTCTTTGAAAAAGCATTAACGCATGCTTAGCGAACTCTAAAGTTACAATATTAAATGGAAAAAGAATACGGTCGCGAACAGGATTCGAACCTGCGCCTCCCGGATAGTCACCGACACGTCTTATGACGTCGCCATAAGACGTGTTAAAATATGGAAGAAGAATTCGCGGTGGTGAGCAGAGGTCGAGATGGCTTAGTTGGTCAGAGCGCCTGGAGTATCTATCCGGGAGGCGCAGGTTCGAATCCTGTTCGCGACCGTATTCTTTTTCCATTTAATATTGTAACTTTATGTAATTTAATTTAACCGCGAAAATGCTGCTGGGTGTCATAGCGCCGTTTTGATGTCATGCCTCAGCATATTTGACATAAGTTGAAGCCATATTGTACGGCGATGATTGACATTTGACTGAGGCGTGACGTAATTCGCTGTGATTAACGTTTCAGTTAACATGGCCGATTGCAGCATTTTATACTTTTATTTTATTGAAAATCTTATTAATCTTAATGTTCTTAAGTTGTTTATCATAGAAAAGCTTTCAAAATAATAAAGTAACACATTGATTACGGTAAAGTTATGTTGGTGCAACCGAGCCTAAGTAATAAGTTTGCAGCTATTTTAATACAGAGTAAAGTATATTGCATACTCACTCACACAGCCAGTATTTGTACACTGTGCTTGTGATATATTTACCATAGGCACGGTATGATCTCTAAGGAACAATTGCCATGCAATAACTCTGAAATGGCTCAACTGATCATGATGAATGTTTTTGTGTGTGTTTGAGTAGGTCCCTGGATGGTTTAGATTCTCAATTGGACCTAATAGGTACACACTAGTTTGATTATAAATAAAAGTGACAAGAACATGCATCTATGGCACTTCTAATGACTTATTATTTAGATTTCTGTGATTTTACCTCTTGAATGCTAATTTCCACAATTAAAATCTCTCATATGAATTACCATTTCCACATACAAGAAGTTTAAATATATGAAAACCTAGATAGAACAGAATTAATAGTTTTTTAGACAGACTGCATAGTTAAGCAGTTTAAAATCGAAGAAATTATATATGTAATAATTTAATTATTCAGAATCAAATTTAGAAATGCCACATTTGGTTCATAGAGTAGAATTTTACAGCCCTCTCTTTTATATACAATCAACATTGTTTAATTAATTATTATCTGAGCATCTCTGATCATATTGTCTGTTAAACTTGAATAGTGTGTTTTTATGAGATCTACAGATGGCTTGAACAACTCTTGACACTGGGTAGACTTCTAATAACACAAGAGAAGTATAAGATGTTTGTCGGGCTTAACTTAAGTGGAAGGTTTTTGATATATCATGTTAGAACCTCACACCTACGTAGATATAACATAAGGACACATCATTTCTAGAACCAGATGTAAAATTCTCACTTCATTATCTAATAAGCTTCATATCAATTTCCCTCAGATCTGATAAGGTAAAGGGTAATAAGATTATCTGAAATTAGTTTTCACAATATCTAAAAGTAATTTTAAATTTCAGCTTTAATTAGAATAATCCTAGGTAAAATGTGAAAAAAAAAAACACATACAAATCATTGCAAAGAAAATCTAGACGCTTGAGCCAGTGAATTGTCACATGCGACAGTCATGTAGCCCTATGATTCATAGTGCCTCATAATAACCTCTAGAATAAAATACGCTAATATTTTTTTTTATCACATAATACTTTTACACCAGATTCACGCGATACGCATAGATAAATAATATAACAAACCAGCTTCCCGTGACAAGATGTAAAACGGAATACGGAGGACCGCTTAAGCCCTCTGGAACCGCCCAAAAAAAGGTACAAATCATAAACATAAAGGACAAAATCGTGTGTGAATTAATTCAGGTAAGGAGGTATAAAAATAAAGTGGCGTTGCCTAACGTAATAACTTCCTACATTCTACAATAACAGAAATAAGCGGCTTCGTCATAGCAAACCAATGAAGGTTCAGGCAGCCTTATCACGACATTGAAATTAGAACTTGGATTAACTTACGTTTCAATAGAAAATGCCGGTCAAACCGAACAAAATCAATAAGTCGTAATCACACAGTTGTTCCAAGCACTAATAAGCACCAAATATAGTTGTACAACTTACGAAAATTAGCGATTTGTAAAATCTATAGATCAAAAATGACGGACAAAACGATTCCGGGCGGTCATCGAACTCTCAAAATTAATTTATTTGTCGAAATGGCCGTACGACATTTGCAACTCTGGCATCTTCGATAGTTCTGTCTCACTTCAGTCCATGCGACATTTTCAGAAGTTTGTTAACAACAGAAAGAGATAGCAATAACCAGCACTAAAAATTCTGATAAGAGTTGCCAGTAAATTACATGACTATGGTACTTCCGGTGCAGACTGCAGTCTATAGACAAAAAAATATGCTGGGGGTAGTTTATAAATCACGACTCTAAAAAATCATTTACAATGATATGCTTATAAAACGTAATAGATAATTGATTTATTTATTGACTTTTAATCAATATAGATAATTATTATAGTAAAGTGTTGTTTCATATTATAATAATTATATAAAAAAATAAAATAAAAAAAAACGTTTATTGTCCAAGGTAATGTTTTACAGGCTCGTATAAAATAAACTATGACACATTTAATATATGTAATAATATGTATATGTAATAATTATGATACAACACTATAATACTAACCTATTACATGAATAGGCATGATGACAGATTCTGAAATCTCCTTTTTTAATTTAAGTACACGTCTACTATATCCGAAAATCACAATATTTCAGCAATAAATTAAGTTTCAACGCAAATTATTGCATTTTAATCTATGTAATTTGATTTAACCGCGAAAACGCTGCTGGATGCCATGGCGCCGTTTTGACGTCATGGCTCAGCATATTTGACATAAGTTGAAGCCATATTAAACGGCGATGATTGACATTTGACTGAGGCGTGACGTCATTCGCTGTGATTAACGTTTCAGTTAAAATGGCCGATTGCAGAATTTTATACTTTATTTTATTGAAAATCTAATTAATCTGAAAGTTTTTATTAAAACTACACATATTTTACTCTAAAACCGTTTATTATTTGGTAAATATTTACATAATTCAATGTAAATATTAAGATCATCATCATTCTCTTGACGGTATAATTATATAGTAGACACCGGCTTTACAAAACAGATCCGTTTAAACAAAACTGTCTCTAATGTTTCGACATAATACTATTAAAAAGTATTGGAGTGCATTAAACTTATCTATAAATGAGAAATTGAGAACACCCTCGTACAGTTGCGTGGTAACTAGTTGTAGCCTTTTATTATCACACTTGTCTAGTTGTGTTTATCTTTGTTTTTACTTTTTTTATTTAACAAACGCTAAATATTACTATGTAAATAACATTTTCTGTCTTAAATTATACTTTAAGGTTACAAATATAACACTTACTCACATCACTCATAAACTCCACTATTCACTAATAATACTATTTTTATTCAGCACCCTAAAACGCTTAAAATTACAAAACTGCACAATAACACAAAACTCCATAACACTAAAAAACTATTCCAACACATACTCATACTTCAAATGTAAATATAATTCACACCTAATTCATGTCGTAATTAAATACGTCTACCCGCACAAATCAAAAACTTTGAACCGAACCATTAAGTTAATTTATCCTGAAAATGGCTAATCAATTTAACTTAATTGATGACATCGACAGCACCGTCATTTTTATTAGTACTAAACATAATATCCCAGAGCAATGTGCGAATGACTTTGGTGACGTTAAAAAACAGTTTACCATACTTAACCAAAATATACGGAGAGTATAATGAAAAACTTTGATAATTTCTCGATTTTTATGTCCCGACTTAATTTTCTACCTGATATTATTATACTGACCGAATGTAGACTACATGAACACACCCCAAAAGTTCAATTAAATGGCTACGAATGCCATTATTCTCAAATATATTTAAATCAGAACGATGGTCTAGCAATTTTTTATAAATCGGAACTTCATGTCACTATTCTCGAGCCGCCTTTTAAAGATGCAAACTGCTTAGTTATTAATGTTGGTACAGAATTTACCATTTTTGCCGTCTACCGTTCGCCCTCCGTCTATAACATTAGTAATTTTTGCGAATCTTTAGAAACCCTCCTCAGCTCCAACAATGCATCATCGATGGCAATTATAGGGGACATCAATATCGATATTAAAATCGGTACAGAAGACAAACGAGCCAGTGAATATCTTGACATTACTGGATACTACGGTTTCTATCCTGGGCATCAATATCCGACTCGAGAAAATTCCTGCCTTGACCATGCATTAATAAAAACAAGAAAACCCTCAAAAATTGTCGTATGTCAATCTTCTCTCACCGATCACGATACAGTACTGATAGGAATAAGTAAAGAACCATCGAGTCAAATACCTATCTCTGGGCAAACTACGTATAAGCTTAAGTTGGACTACCCTAACATTCTTAACGAAATCGAAAATACTGATTGGAAACCTATTTTAAACTCCGAAGACTTGAATGCAGCAGTGGATCTTTTTACTGACAATTTACGATACATCAAAACGCCACACCAAAAAAGAAATATTGCGCAATTCTAAAACCATTAGAAGACCCTGGTTGACAAAAAATCTACTGAAATGTATACGTAAAAGAGACACACTTCACTCTGAACTAAAAAAAAAGAAAATATAAACGATTACGCTCTGCAACAAAAATATAAAACCTATAGAAACCACTATAATAATATTATAAAAAATCTAAAAAATGCCTATGATAGAAGCCTCCTAGATAGTTCTAAATCAGATCGCAAAAAAACCTGGGCAGCAATTAAAACAATTTGTAATCTTAAGAATAAAAAATCGAATAGTTTAACTTTACTTAACGCAAATTCTGATCCGGTAGTCTCGCTGAATATGGCAAATGCTTTTTTTGCTGATGTGGGAGTGCAACTTGCCGAGCAGTCCTTGACCCAACTCAAAACAACAGAGATAGAACTAGCAAACTTAGCACTGAAGCTGGATAACACAGACCCTTCTCTAGCACAGTCCTTCTTCATGACTCCAACCGACGAAACAGAAGTTAATTCTATCATATGCAACCTTAAAAATGATTCCGCTCCTGGCTGGGATGGTATTCCGAACCGTGTCTTTAAACTAGCTCAACATTGTCTAGCTGGTCCCATCTCACATATATGCAATCTGAGTATGTCTTCAGGAGTGGTTCCAGCTCAGTTGAAAACAGCGAATATCTGCCCGATCTACAAAGCTGGTGAAGCATCAGTTCCATCTAATTACAGGCCTATATCTCTTCTTACGTCTCTATCCAAAATATTGGAAAAGATGGTGAACAAGAGACTGTTGGCGTACTTAGAAGAGAGGCAACTGCTATCGGCCAACCAGTACGGCTTTCGAAATGGCAAGTCAACGGAAGATGCAGTATCTAAGTTGGTGGATCATGTCATTGATAACCTTGACAAAGGCAAAAAGTGTGTTGGCGTCTTCCTTGATCTTGCAAAGGCTTTTGATACCGTGTCAAGGCCCATGCTGATCAGGAAGATGGAAAGATTAGGTATCAGGGGCATAGCTTTGGAATGGTTTACCTCCTATCTTTCCGAGCGTATGCAAAAGGTTTGCCTGGGTGATTTCCAGAGTACCTATGCAAACGTGACATATGGAGTACCCCAAGGAAGTGTCCTTGGTCCCACCTTGTTTCTCTTGTACATTAACGGTCTCTGCTCACTCAATTTGGATAACGCACTAATATCTGCGTACGCTGATGACACAGCTATTATTTTCCATGGCGACTCGTGGAAGGAAACCTATAGTGCCGCCGAGGTTGGAATGCAGAAAGTTACCAGTTGGCTGCAACACAACCTGCTCACCCTTAATGTACAAAAGACCAGGGTGGTAAACTTTTCTATAAGCATGAAAACGGCTGCCCCTCATCAACTGGTACTCAAATCCCACCAATGCAACTATGGTCTTGGGGACAGCTGCAGCTGCCCTGTTTTTGAACAAGTAAATTGTATCAAGTATGTTGGTATTAACATAGACCAGCATCTGACATGGGCAAAGCAAATTCAATCGGTTACTTCGCGCGTAAGGAAGCTTTTGTTAATATTTAAAAGACTTCGATCTATAGCTGACAAAGAAACTCTCAAGATGACTTACCTGGCTTTATGTCAGTCGGTACTTAGTTACTGCATAACAACTTGGGGTTTCGCTGGTAAAAGTTATCTAATTACTGCTGAACGTGCACAAAGAGTTAGGGTCTTAGTTAGTTAAGGTCTCTAATAGATTAGGCATCCGATACCCCACTGATATGTTATATCGACAAACGAGAGTGCTTACGGTGCGCCAACTGTACATTTTAGCAGTACTACTTAAATTTCATAAAACTGCATCTACAACAGAGGTGACGGATAGGCGCACACGTAGAAAACCTAAGTGGAACAGAGTCCTCTGCAAACGTAAGTTTGGCAATAAGGCTTTCTCTCACATTGGACCATACCTGTATGAAAAAGTAAATAATAAGCTTAAAATCTACCGCTTGACAAAGTTTGGATGCAAAATACAGGTTCAGGATTGGCTGCTTAGCCTTAATTATGCTGAAACGGAAAACCTTTTATCACTCAACTAAGTATTAAAGTATTCATCATCATATAAGCACATTCATCATATACACACATACATTATTTGGTAACCTTTTAGTCCTAAGTTTAATTAAATTATTATTATACTGTAACCGTTGCATTTGTTTTATGTATTTTTTAATTAATATGATCTGTCGAAAGAGACTGGATCCTGCGACACAGGGTATCCTAGTGCGGGATCCAGTGTTATACCTAAATATTGTAACACTTTTAAGAAACAATAAACTTATTTATTTATTATTTATTTATTTTAATGGATAGTCACCACTAAAGTAAAAGAAAACATACTGTACTCTGAAATAATCCTTCGAACATAACCTGTCCATGTTGGAGTGCAAAACAATATTTGGTGAGCATTTATCTATTTTGACGTTTTGTATTTACATTATTTTTGCCAAAATAATTTGGTAAGCAAAATAATAGAAAAACCAAACGTACAATTAGGTTGTACTTTAAGCACCTTGGTATAGAGTGGGCGTAATATTTATGTATCAATTTAATATATTTTACTTGGTACTAAGTCTTAAGGCCTAAAAATATTTTGGTTAGCATTTCAATTGTACCCTTATTATAATTATGCATGTTTTATTAATATTTGTTTGTTAGTTTGTTTTTAGTTATGTTGACAATCCTGCTCACTTCCACGGAAGGCAGAATGTGAACGAAGTTCAACCCGCGCCAAATAAGAATGGTTTTCGGAGTGGCGGCTTTTACTTATTGGTGCATAATGTGATTAGCAATATAAACAAAAACCTGCTATTCGGTACACGTGGTATATCCGCGCCAATAAAGAAAGGTTTAGAGTCACGGATGAAATTGCTTCATTCCGCTTCAGTAGGGTGGGAACAAAAAATATTGCAAACAAAAAAACTTTTACGACATTTTTTACAGTAAGTATTATTATGAGCCAGGTTCGTTTTCACATTATTATTATTCATTGTTCCGATATTTGTGCGCAGGAATAATTTGATAGCTGGGGCTGAGTGTGTGTACACAAGCACTTAGAATATGAGGTCCCTAGTAAAAGCAGCTGCCTATACTTATAACAGGTCAACATAAAATTTCAACAACTAATTTATATAACCTTAATGTGTCAAAATAAAAAACATATACTCTTAACTACACTTTAGCCCCGCTTTATATCGATAAATACAATGATAAAATATTTTTGCGAACAGCAATGTTCGACGGCCATATTTTGCAACTAGCATTTCAAAATCGTCACTTTTTTTTTGTAGGTGGGTCAAGTTCATTAATATATAACGTAACATAGCATCACGCCTGTATTCTCCGAAGGATTTCATGAGACACACACATTTCACCAATGCTGTTAATAACAGCATTGGTGAAATGTAATAGGTGGTGAGCTCATTGCCACCGGGCACGATTCCAAACTGCACACAACAGCAACTGCACTGCAACAGGCTGCTGCTGTGAATTTCCTACCAGAAAAAGTCAATATCACTTTGCCCGACCCGGGGATCGAACCCGAGACCTCCTGCTCAGCAGTCGCACTTGAGACCACTAGACTAACGAGGCAGTTGTGTCCTTAAATACAGGTCAATCATATACACCCTAGAATCAGCCACAGAAATGTTCTTCCGATAGAAACTATGAATACCATTTTGGATTCCGTCAGATGGTAAATCGTGCCTTCGATAATGTTTCCGTTCCGATACGGAAACGTTTTTGAAGGTTCGAAATAAGTCTACAGATCTGGCAACGCTACTCTTTACTCATTGGCAGTGCTGCCAATTCGGCCCCTAGGGCGCCGATTATTCTATAGCCTAACCTGAAATTTACTCAAAATTAAATAATTCAAATATTTTTTTTTTGTAAATCGGCCTCTATTTCAAAAATCGGCCAGGGACAGCACAAGTTAAAGTTCTAGTATTACATTTTTGATTCATCTGATGGCAACACTGTCATGGCTGGTATCATATCAAATGTCAGTTGTCATTGTCAATTAATTGTAGGGTTGCCAACTTAGCATATTTTATGCTTGATTTGGCATATTTTTATGTCATTTAGCATATTTATTTGTTGTTTAGCATACCGCTTTTTTTTTTTAATAAAGCATAATTATTATATAAAAGTTCAACGATCCGTTTTAATACCGCTATACATACGTAATTCATTCCATTTAAAATAAATGCCACGTAAGATTACCTTTTTACCTTTGTCCTTATGTTGGCACCACTGTCTCTTCAAGTGAGGCTCCATAATCTTTCATATCTTTTATTATTTGAATATTCTTGTGTCATTTATTGTATTAAACATTCTTATTAATTGCCAAATAGTAGTGATCTGTATCCACGCTGAATACTAAAATATTTTTTTAACCGCCTACCAAAAAGGTTCTCTATTGTTTTTTTTAGTTTTTATATTTGTTACCTCAGAACTCCTGTTAATTGTCAACCGATTTGGAAAAATCTTTTTTATATATTTTTATTGGAAAGGATATGTTATCAGATTTGTCCCATAGAACATAGTCGATTAAATTATAAATGAAATTTTGTTGATTATTAATCAATAAAATTTGTTGAAATGTTTTAATGATGAACAAATAATGTTCATGAGAAACATTTAAAATTAAATTACATTTTATTTGATATTGAAAACTGACAGCATAACTATTAGCATA
The DNA here is from genome assembly GCA_935421205.1 of Xylocampa areola. Lineage (NCBI taxonomy): Eukaryota > Metazoa > Arthropoda > Insecta > Lepidoptera > Noctuidae > Xylocampa > Xylocampa areola. Next base: position 18,638,217 of record OW285205.1, on the reverse strand, counting down.
ATTTTATAGCAATTAGCATAATTTTGTTAAAATTTTAACAGCAGTTTAGCTAATTTTATATTTGTCTTGTTGGCAACACACTTATCAATTGTCAACAGTTTCAATGTTATTGTCGAAATTGTCATTGTACAAACATTCTGTAATAAACTTAGAAAGATTAAGTATCGCTTTCATAAAAATCTGTTAACTAATTAGCGCCTTAAGCGTGACGAGCCAAATTAGTATTTGTTACTGCTAGGAAAATATTCTATATTTTATTTCTATTAATTTATTTATGTTAAATAAAATGAACTGAACTAATTCCTTTGGCTAACAAACTTTTATATCAAATAAAATAATGTTGGTAAGTATCTTTATTCTATGTTAAGACCTTCAATTGACCTAGTATAATATGAAGTATTTCGCCTTGATTTCAGAAAATAAATGTATCACGACTTCCGGCTATCATTAGGTGCCAGAAGTATCTTGTTAGATCGTGTACAACTACGTCTCAAGCCACAGATGACGAAAAAGAGCGCGAACTTGAAAGGATTGCCAAAGACGTAAGTTTCGTTTATGTTTTACTTGTAACTTATTTCCAAGTATTTGAGACAAAGTTTCTTACCAAATAGTTTTCTAAAGCTTGATTTTGAATACCTATGTAATTGATTTTGTGGTGTTCAACAACATTTCACCGAAGGTCTTTATTATTCATATTATAAGTGTTGAACCTTATCATCCAGGCACAACTTCGAACTTGAAGCCTACTTATTATTCTTAATAATAAAATACAATTACACCTTACCTGACTTGGTCATTGGCCCTAGGACCTTACACTCGAGAGGTTAAACATACATGAAACAAAAGAAGTTTGTCAGAATGGAAGCAATTGAAGCAAGTGGAATTGATAGTCCCTGCCTACCCCAACGGGAAACAGGCATAATTCCACAACTGCCCCCAAAATATGAGTGTTATGTTTTAAGGGTTCATGTATGTATATTTGTGAGTTTCTTTATTCCACCATAACTCCTAAACGCCTAAACCAATTTTCATGTATGGGGTATCGTTAGTATTCTTACATTGTCCCGGGTAACACAGGCTAGTAAGATTAAGCAATATTGCGGCTATGGTACACAAAAATATGTAAAATATATACAATATGGATTCACACATGGTATGCATGCTTTTAATTTTTTTATAAATTTAATTTAGTTTACTTGTCGTCGAAATGTATGTGTGATCCCTGAAACATGAGGTGGAAGGATTTCTGTGAAGGAGTCACACTTAGCTGTGTTTAAGACCAAATTTAATGAAACTGTACTGGCACAGTAAACATCTCAAGTTGCTATATTAAAAAAAACCTTTTTTTTTTATTTCCAGGCCTCAATTGATGAGCCCCCAACATCTTGTTGTCAGTCTGGCTGTTCCAATTGTGTGTTCATAGTATGGGCAGAAGCCTTATCGAAAAAAATGGAAGATGTTAGCCCTGAAGTTAGTGAGAAGATCCTGAAGATGGTTGATGACCCTTCCATGAAGGCTTATCTTGAAATGGAACTTAGGTTTCGAGGACTTAATAAATGATTTTATAGCTGTAAAGTATGTCAATTCATAGATTATTATTATTAGATCAGTATGTAGATTTTATACTTTTTAGTTTGATTATTTAGTAAATTCAGTATACGTAGTTGTACAAAAGGTTTTCTTACTGAATATGACTTTGAAAAGTCCTCCAAGGTCAGTGGGCATACTCTTGAAAATAATTCGATTGACATTGGAAATATGTCAGTTCGTACTTTTAATTCCAAAATATCTAAATAATAGTTATAGTTTCGGGATATTATGAAGACAACATGCTTTAAAACTGAGGGAACTGTAATGTAGGTAAATTTATTTAAAAATTATTCGTTGTTTTTAGGCGTCTATTTAGTATTGGAATTGGTATTAGTTTCAAGAGTAACCCCACAGGTGCGTAGTACTCACAATCAATGCGTGTGCATGCCAGATTTATGAACAAGAGCCAAGCAAAAGAACTATGCAAGGATCATAGTAGGTGGTGCTCTATCGTTTCTGCCTACCCTATTGGAAGAGGCGTGAGTTTATGTATTCCTCAGAGTAGTTGCAACATATAAATATTAAAGAGTTTTCAAAGGTAAAAAGTATACTCTTCACCCACTAATCATGTGAGTTGTTGAGTGAGACTAAAACTTAGTTACTCTTTCTAAAATCAAAATCATAATTTCTTTATTCAAATTAGGCTTTTTTTTTATTATCATACATTAAGAAGGACAGCCTCCAAAAACGCCCACCCTTCACCACTTCCTAGTGTTTTAGCTGGGAAGAATAAACATTGTAACAAACTCCCCAGCAACATGTCTGTCTGTATCATGATTATTTATAGATTCTATAAAAATCGAAATTGAGTTTATATAAAATTATATTTAATAATTCAGTATGAGATGAAACGTCTATAGCACATGTTAGTTAGTACGCCCTTATGTACAAAACAAAGGAATAATATAGTATCATTATGCAGCAATTGCTCATCAATCATATACCTTTGTTTATTCAAATATTTGTATAATTTATTACTAAACTAACACAATGATTTCTACAAAATTGATGAACTTACAAAAGTGCAGTAAAGTTGTTATTGCAGTTACCTATCAGCTTTATGAATGAATAGTCAGTATGATTTTGTCAATGCTTTATATGTTTGGACCTCAAAGAAGTATTATGTAAAGAAATAGAATTAAGTATAATATTGTGATAGCAACAAATTAATATTTTTGTATAATTTTTATTTTACATTATTTTTTTATTTCAGCATTATTTGTAAAACATAAATATAATCGAAGGGTTGTCAAAAACATTATGATCTACTTCATAGTCTGTGGCCTTACTCTTGAAAATAATTCCGCTCACTTGACATTGCAAATATGACTGTTCATACTTTAAATGCCAAAATGTCTAAAAATAATTATAGATTCGGGATAATATGAAGACAAGTTGCTTTAAAATTAAGGCAACTGTAATGTAGGTATTTTTTTTAAATGATGCCTTTTTTAAGGCGTCTATTTAATATTGGAATTGGTATTCAAGAGTAACCCTACTGTGCGATCTACCAAGACGCGAAGTACTATTTGCCCGTCGCTATATCCCTACGTCTTTCTTGACTGAACTATCTGAAGCGATTTCCACAAAGAGTGGGGCGCGTCTTCCTGGATTGTATACAACTATAGTCCGATTTTTTTGCTAATAGGACTGTCAGTTTCGAAGAACGATATGACGCTATCTACAAAATGCGAACATTTTCGTAGGGTCAACATAAAAAATTCTGCAACATGTTATCATTCAATAGTGACTTAAACTAGGGACTAGGTTTATTTTTCAATTAAAAATTAAATCAAGCTAATTTAGTAAGTACCCAATAACAGCAAGAGGCGAGATGTTCTACCTCTTATTTCAAAGCATACTTACTTAAAATGGTAGTTGTGTAAAAATGTTTTATTGTGATTTTCACAAAATTTCTTTTAAATAAATTAATTGGATGATATTTCTGTAAAATTTCAAATTTCATTTCAAATTTCCAACTTATTATTTAGTTATTTTTTCATTCATATTTTTGTATGTTGACCGCCTATTTTTGACGTTGTTCCATGTGAAGTTCGTGAAGTCGCGATCCTATTAGTAAAATATCAGCTTATTTGTAAGTATAGGGAGGGACTGAATAGATAACGATGACGTCACTAAAAGACGTATTAAAATGGGCAAGAAGAATTCGGGGTAATGAGATGGTTTAGTTGGTCAGAGCGCCTGGAGTCTCCGGGAGGCTCAGGTTCGAATCCTGCTCACAACCGTATTTTTCTTTCCACAAAAATGTATACTTAACTTTTAAAGAGTCGTTTGGTAATGTGATCTGTAGGAGACGAGTCAGCCATTTTACTTATAAATAGTATAAATTATTTTGTTATTCGTTTTTTTTTTTCAAATATTATATGCTTTTTGTTTATAAAGACTTATTTTCTTTATACAAGTACCTACCTACCTTTATCTATCTTTAACTTTGAATTAAATTAATTACATTCAGGGCGTCATGATTCTTATAGCAAAAATTGATTGTCCAGTGACTTACAAGTAATACACGAGATTACATAACTTAGTGTTATTTTGAATTATTAACTTTTTGTTTGTGTAAGGAAAGAAAAAATTATAACTTTGAGTGCGCTAAGCATACGTTAATGCTTTTCAAAAATTGTATCTGTATAGTAAAGGTAATTGCATCTGTACGATATAGTAATAACTGCAAAGTTAGGTTTGTCGGTTCAGTTCCCTGTATAGGGACTGAATGGATGGCAATGACGTCACCAAAAGACGTATTAAAAAGTGTAAGAAGAATTTAGTGGTAGTGAGCAAAGGTCGAGATGGCTTAGCGGTCGGAGGGCCTAGAGTATTTATCCGGGAGGTGCAGGTTCGAATCCTGCTCGCTACCATATACTTATATACTTTCCACAATTTTTTTAAATTTTAGATTTCCCTATGTCTGCCTATCATATACATATTTTTAAAGATTTATCTGTATTCGATTTTAACTGTTTCTTTCTGATATTTATTTATTTGGATCTCCCACAGAAGATACACAATCACAAGCAATTTATAAAGTGGTTGAGGTACAAAAACAATTGTGTTCTTCTAATTACAGGAGACCACATCATTTACTTAAGTTATAGTCTAGGTAACTGAAAGGTTTGACTAATCAACGACAAAAGTAAAAAAATAAATACATTAATTAATCAAATTCTTACAAGGTACAAAAAAACAAATAGGTTACAATAAAATCAATAATTTAACAGAAGAGATATTACTTCATCTGTCTAGCCTTTTCCCAAATACTTTGGGGTCAGCTTCTCCCGGGGTCGTAGTGTAGTTAATGCAGCTACGATTCCGGGGGGCCTGGTAAAGGTTAGTGGAGGGTCATGTGGTTTTTAGTCGGTAGGGGTCCGGGTCAGCTTCCAGTTTAACCGGATGCAGCTTTATACCAGTACTAGCTGGTGCCCGCGACTTCGTCTGCGCGACTAAAGGTATACTAGGTCCTTCCCCAAGATCAGGGGCGGATTTCCCTATAGGCCGAGTAGGCCCGGGCCTAGGGCGGCAAAATTATATTGTCATCAAAATTCAAAAGATAATTTATCAATAACGATTCATTGCTTCTCCCAAATAGAAATGGTAAGAAAACAAATAGAACAATTACAAATAGACCATTCTATATTCTATCTGAAATACTGATTGAGAAAATCAAATCATTTACTGACTAACATTTTTTAATTTATTTAATTTCTATAGTTTAATTAATTTTTCATGCATTACAGCACATAGGGGGGCGGCAATCTTTCGTAGGCCTAGGACAGCCAACGTATCAAATCCGCCCCTGCCCAAGATATCACCTCGCCAAATTTCATTATCCGTTCAGCCGTTTAGTCGTAAAAAGGTGAGAAACAGTTACCTACTTTCGCATTGGTAATAATTATTAGTATGGATTGTACATCTGACCTCCACAACACAGTTAATGGGTAACACAATATCTCGTGGTAAGACTGGTTGTTCGAGTTTTCGGGCATCTGACTACCCATGTATCTTAGGTAATAATATTCCACAACTATCACACAACGCCGTCTAGTCTCAAGCTAAGCAGAGCTTGTGTTATGAGTACTAGACAACTGATAAACATACTTATATATTTCTAAATGCATACATAATATAGATAAATTACACCCAGACACAGAACAAATGATCGTGCTCATCACACAAACATTTGTCTTGAGTGGGAATCGAACCCACGACCTCCGGCATAGCAATCAGGGCTACTAACCACTAGACCAACAGGTCTTCATTTGACAACCGGACGGACGGTTTATCGTGCTCTCTGAGGCACAGAGGGGTCTCGATATGAAATGTTGGATCCACAGACCGAACGTGGCATGGCCAGCTTAATCTCGATGGATGGATCTGTGCGGCAGTTACTTAGCCACGAGCGCTCCCTTGTGTATACATAAAGGTAAGCTTACACATCGGCAACAATGACGCCGGGCAGTGACTCGTGTGAGTACGAACAGTGCACACGAAGTTAAACAGCGAGAAGCGCGTCATGTGCTGCTTGCTATACCTCTATTCAATTGGATTCTCGGGGAGTAGTATCTAGCTACTGCCTTTTTAAACAAGAGAGCAGTAGTGACTACCTAGGGGCCATTCAAGTATTACGTAAGAACGACAGGGGGCGGGGGGGTGTTAGCTTTACTTATTTTTAATGACATTGAGGATGGGGATGGTCTGATTACGTCCGCAGTAGGCATTTTTTTTTACGTTTTCGAATTTTCTACAAAATTTTAACGATTTTGGTTTGAATACATGTCAATAATTGGCAACCCTACTTGTCTATGCTTGAAAATGAGATACATTTTCAGGGATTCCCGAAAATAATGGATACGTTTACTCGTTTAGAACAGAGACACCAGATAAAGAAACCATAACACATTAAAAAAATCATGTAGGTACCAATGGTTACGTAGCCATGGGATGGGGGGGGGGGTAGAGCTTTGCTTACTTTTGCTGACGAGGGGAAGGGGAGGGGGCTTATAATTGCAAAAAATCTGTTACCTACGTAATACTTGAACGGCCCCTATATACTTGGTGATTTTTGCTTAAAGCCATTAAATGCAGTTTTATCTCACTGTTAGATTTCATAGCAATATGAAAATCACAACTTATGTTTTGTTCACAGCGGGGTGCTGGTGATCAATAGCCGTGTCTCCATTGTCATGGGCTGGTTATGTTAAAATTTCATTCACATGAGGAAATATAATAAACAACTGGTTATATTTTATAAAAAAAAACGTCTTTAATTATATCAACAGTCAACAGCAATATTTTACAGTTAAGTACATTAATTATAAATAAGTCAATGTAGATTTTTAATTAGATATCTAGGTATGTGTATACTTGCAGCACGACTCGTAAACAATCCGTTGGTAAAATTCAAAAATTTTACACAATATCTTATTATTTTTAAAACAGGAATAAGTTTGGACGCATCGTCAGAATAAATGAGTAGTGTTTATCGAAATTGATAGATATTAATTATAAATAAGTAGGTACTTAGAATTTATTTAACCTTTCGGCTCAGTAACGTACAGATCTGTACGTTGTAACAATAAAAATCTATTGTGTCTGCTAATGACTGACGCAACAGCTTAAAATTTAACATAAAGACTACTTAACTATGTACAAGATAATTATAATAAAAGTAAAATATATAACGTAAAACCAAGCGTTGTTTAGGCGTCGAAGTATTCCTCCGCATCGCTGTCATCCGGTAATGTGCCCAGAAGCAAGACTGGCAGCATTGCCACGTTGAATGGCAAATGGCTAATTCTCTGATCAAGAAACAGGACAGCCCTCTGGTCAAGCGAAGTGTCGAAAACATAGAACTATAGGAACCTATAGTCATCATCGTCATAGCTAAAAAATACCATTGTTTATTACATAAAGCTTATATAAAAATAATATTCCCTGAATCACTTCACTATATATACATTTACATATTTACATATAAGTTCTATAACAGTCATACGGGAGGAAATAAGTACCTAATCTCTTAAAACGCAGGTTATCTAACATCCATTTATAATTAAGTTATTATATTAAATGGAAAAAGAATACGGTCGCGAACAGGATTCGAACCTGCGCCTCCCGGATGAATACTCCAGGCGCTCTGACCACTAAGCCATCGCGACCTCTGCTCACCACCGCGAATTCTTCTTCCATATTTTAACACGTCTTATGGCGACGTCATTGCTATCAATTCAGTCTAGTAAAGAATGCAATTACCTTAACAATTCAGTTCGCGACCGTATTCTTTTTCCATTTAATATAACTTTAGAGTTCACTAAGCATGCGTTAATGCATTTCAAAGATTTATCTTGCATTTATAATTACTTTATTTATCTAGGTGGGTACTTAAGTAAGTACATTTTGATTTTTATTGTTTCAAATTAACATGTCATTTCATTACTTTCTCTTATACTATTTCGGTTACTACTATGTCGCATAAACTCAAATGTTCCTATTATACTTATTAGCAGTGATAGCCTTGTGGTATGACCGTTGGACTGACAAGTCAAAGGTCGCAAGTTCGAATCCAAGCCACGCACTACTGCCTTTTAGAAGTCATGTGCGTATTATAAATTAATTATCACTTGGTTTTAAGCAAGCACACTAAAAGTAAAGCAATGCCAGAGACCTACGGATGGTTTAAACTCTGACACTAGGTTGTTCATCAACCATACGATAAAAATAAGAAGAAATGTTCCTATAGACATTCTTGGCTATTATTACATTTTAATACCTATTATTACAACACAGTATAGATATGGCATTCTTACCTACATGCAACGGACTGAACAGTCAGTAAAAACTTGTGGGGACACATTCAACAAAATGATCCTACCTACCTACGTCATAGGGTAGAAATACATTGGGCGAAAGTGGATGCGCGAATTTACTTACCCCAAAAGACATTTGGGTGAAAAAACACTTCCGGAACAATACATTCGTGCGCAAAGACACTTACGGAAAAATACATTTGTCCGAAAGATAATTTGCGCGAAAAACCCGCAAATAGAACTAAATTCTTCACCGCAACTGCAACGAGCTGCATGATTCCTTCCATTAAATGTAAAAATAGTATTTATTTATTTATTTAATCAAAGCCATTGACGCTTAAGTATCGATTCTCGCGAAAGTACAAAATTGTAGAGAGCATTTATTTGCACCTACATATAGATTCTGGGTACAATAAATTAGATGATATTTAAATTCGAGGTGCCGTACAAATTCTGCTTATAACAAGCTTTTAAGCATAAATCCAATCTTAAAAGTATAAATCCAATCAATAAACAATATATATTAAACATTAAAATTGTAATATATAACAAACGATGTACAGTTTACATTTGTTCAAGTAATTTTATCATTATTTTTATGTAATTCAACATGTCAATGTAGGTACTCCATAATATTTCTAAAGACTTATTTATTGTGTCTGGTAATTAGCGAGCCAACAGAGTGCTTATCACTATCAGTTGTTTAGTTAATAATGGAAGGATACCTTGTTCATAGGTTTATCGGCAGTGTTAGTAGGTATATAAACCTAAATTAGTTTGATTACCAAATAGGAATCTATTTTACATACAGGTAATTTGTGAGCACGATTAGTGTTGCTAACTTACGGAATATATTTAGATTTAAAAAGGTAGAACTTAATACTGATTAAATAATACTTAAATGCAAAAAATTCAAAAATTAAAATTAAGATAAAAAAAAAAATGTAAAAATTTGAATTATGGCTTAAATGAATTCTTATTACTTACACATTGACCCCTTAAAAGGAAATTACCTAATAAATTAGGACCTTATATAGCCTGTCTCGCACATATTCGACACGATATGTGCGAGACAGGCTATATAATCTATGAAAATGAAGGCCCAATTGATCTTTTTTCAGAAGCTCCTTTTAAAATGACAGACAGGATAGTTTAGTAGGTACAACTGGTACAGTCTCTCACACGTTGGTGGTAACAATTTGACATTTGCCTTTTTAAATCGTTGCAGTAAGGACGGTTTGCTTTGTTCTTGAAGAAGTGTTATCATAACACTGACGGGCAATTGACGTAACCTAATGTTAATTCAATCAGTTAACTATGTATGTTATAATTTTTTCAAAGATCTTATCGATACCTATCGATTTCGATAAACGTCTCAACACTAGTAGAGTTTTTGGTCAGCACACAACACAATACATAAACATTCATTGACACTTATACCTATACTAAAACTTATTATGGTCATGGGTACATTTATTAGGTCCGTTACAAAATTGTTACAATATTTTAATTGTATATCAAAACAATATAATATAAATACAAAAATTTATATATAAGTACCTACATCCTTATTTCATTCAGTCATCCTCAATTTCGTATAATAAGTAGGTACAGGTTACAGTTAACTAATTTTCTATCACATTTAGTCGATTAATCGGTACTTATTTACTAACACCGAATCGTTTATATTTTCGATAAGAAATAGATACTTAGGTTGCTATTTTCGCTCGAAAACACGTGTAGCTTAGTTGATTATTGATTTAATCAGACTGAAATAATTTATATTCATAAATTGCCTAATAGGGAATATGCATGTGATTCAAATTTAGGTCAAATATTTTTATTCGTAATCTTTATTGCTGTAGAATGACACCTATTTAATTACTTTTTTAATTAATCGTGTTTTAAGTATTAAATAATAAAGTTGAAATGTGAGAATCATGCGAGGGAAATTAAAAAATGTCAAAACGCACGCTATTGGTTGGAGTGAAACGTGACGTCACTCTGCGCGATGACAATATCTTGAGTATCTTAATACTTGGTGTTTATCATGTTTTGTGGTTCTTTATGAGTTTTAACGTTATTCTTTAAAGAAAATCGCTTCAATAAAAATTATAATTTGTGTATTAAGTTTAAGAAGTGAACTCTGACGTCACAGAAAGCGCGCCAAGATGGCCGCGATTCAAACGCCCGATTTGATTGCAGCTTTGATTGATAATTTTAATACTCAATAATAATATTTTTACAATTGTTATATTTTTTCGCGGTAATATACCAACGTATACAATCGAATAAAAAAATAAAAAAGTACGTGCATATATCCTATTATCTTCCAAGTTTGGCTTGTCAATCTCCAACTGATGTTTGCCTAAATTTTCAATTATTTCTGATTCGTTCTGATTCAATCAAAGGTTGGCGATTTTGGCCCCAAAAAGTCATGTGGTATAACATCGCTAACGACATTCTACAAAAAGCAAAATCTTTCATTTCCTGTGAAAGCCGTCAGTGACATTCGCTCAGGACTAGGTAGTTTTTTCTTTTCTTTTGTTCTCACTACTGATGCATTGCCAATGTCGAGTAAAATACTAGGTAGTTACTTAGATATGTTAAAGATTAATAATATCTAAGCAATTATTATACACACATCAACACGGTCTAGGGATATTTCATACTAAATTAAATAACTCGAAAAGTACTGGCCGCATTGGAATCTTTTATACACCGATTTGTTTGTAATTTATCTCAGACTAATTCCAAATTCAAATTTTTGGAAATTCTTTTGTTTCGGTGGCATAAAAATGTCTTGATGTGTAGGAGAGGGAATTTTCATTTGTGCGAAATTTAGAAAACAATACGAATTACATTTAGTTACAGTTTTTTTTTCATTTTTAAACGAAAGATAAAGTTAAAATTGAGGTATTGTAGCCATGCAACGCCAACATTTGACGAGGGCGGAGATGTTACGAGCTGTGGGAATGCTGGAAGCTGGGTCTGTTCAGCGTAATGTTGCTGAGGCCATAGGGACCCACCAAAATGTAATTTCAAGATTGTGGACACGCTATCGTGCCACAGGTGAAGTAGCGGAGAGGCACCGGGGGCCAAGTCGCATCACTACCCCCAGACAAGACCGATTTTTGCAAATTACTGCGCGAGCTCAACCAAATGCAACGGCGACTCAATTGGTCCAAAGGCTGCGAGTGGAACACCAAGTGCTTGTGAGTGACCAAACTGTAAGAAGGCGACTGCATGAAAGCAATATACGCTCTCGTAGACCACTCCGGGTCCCACCTTTACGGAGAGGCAATCGTGGACGACGATTAGAATGGGTTCGGAACCACGTGGACTGGGGCCGTGAACAATGGTCCAATGTGCTGTTCACGGATGAATCCAGGTTCGGCTTCCATCCAGATTCACGAAGGACGCGTGTTTGGCGAGTTTCTGGACGATGGAGCCGTCTTCAGAACCCTCAGGAACTTCACCCATACCAAGGAGGAACAATTATGGTATGGGCAGGAATTCGTCTTGGAGGACGGACGGATCTCGTTTGAGTGCGGGGCAATATGACGGCAGAACGATACGTCCAACAGGTGCTGGGGCCCGTAATCTTGCCCTGCAGAACACAAATGGGGCAAGATTTCCTGCTCATGCACGACAACGCCCGGGCACACACGGCGAGAACGGTAGCAGCTTGGTTACATACACACAATGTTAGGGCCTTAGACTGGCCTGCTCAATCGCCAGATCTAAATCCCATTGAGCATGCGTGGGATATGCTGCAAAGAAGAGCTCTGAAGGAAGTTCCTGAAAATCTGGCTACAGAACATCAACTTTTTGCGCACCTCAGAAGGACATGGGACAATATTCCGCAGCAAGACATTGACAACCTTGTTCTGAGCATGCCGAATCGTTGCCGATGTGTTATGAACATCATGGGCGCTTTCTCAGACTACTAACTTCAAGTTTATAAACACAAATTAAATGATTTTTCTATTTTTTTCAGTTTTTACTCATAAATTAAAAGTTAATTCATATACTGTTTCCGTCTATGCTTCATTTTTTTCCATAAAATCCTGAAATTTTAATCGAAGTACCTTAACCATTACTAGAAAATGGTAGAATATTAAATAACGTATCTTTTAAATATATACATGTCATATAAATAATTAACATATTGATAATAATTCGCTTTTTTAAAAATATCCCTAGACCGTGTTGATGTGTTTATTTGATCACACGTGTGAATAAACTTTGGTATTTTTTTTAAATACGTATCCACTTGAAGCCGAAGGTCCGAAAAAAATACGCATTACATGCATGCGTATTATTGCCGTGTCATAAGCGAAGCATAGATTACGCACACACACACACAGTGTACTGGCGCCGAGTGGATGAGTTTTAAGTATTTGTATACGTTTAGCTCGTGTATCACAAGCGAAATTGTATTACTAGGTATGCTTCTCGCATGTCGTACGCAATTGGTCCGTATTTTTTTAAGTACCGTGCTTGAAGGGTATATTCACCTGTTTGCATAAATATGAAGGGATACCTAATACCATTTAGGAATGGTACTTTCGCTTATCCTCCGATTTAAAGTATTAGGATACTTTAAATCGGAGGATAAGCAAAAGTATGTCAGAATTATGTAAAGGCACGTTCTTCACATGCGCAGTTATAAAGATCATTTAATTTTTAATATGTAGGTACCTATTATTTTGCTGTGCCGACCCCAAATAATTTGGTATAAGGGCAGGAGATCAATGGCGATACATAATGTCTTAAAATGTATAATATTTTGCCTTACATATCTTAGTCATTAATCACATGCATAGCGATGTTTTGATTCGTACTATTAACAACAATAATACATAAACGAAAATGATGTGTCTAAAAATAATGATCTATACAAAAATATTAGGCCTTTCGTGTTTTTTCTTTATGGGTTTTCATGGATGATCATAACATAATGATACATATAGATATCTTGATTTCATAGACAATAACAATAAGGTAAACTCAGGTAATTTTTTTTTTTTTACTTATCTGTTGCAAATGAAATGTCGGAGTCGTTCGAAGTATGAAAGTGTCTATGTAGATCCATAAATTACAGAAATAAATGTAATTTTTCATTGTTCTGGATTATATCTGTAAATTGTTTTTCCAAATTTTATTTGTGAAGTGGAATGAATTCACTGGTTCAGTGTTGAATAGGTAATTGAATTAGAATCACTGAGGATTCGAGTAGTTATTTCTTGCGTAATAAGCTCTGAAATATTTGTTCCTGTATTTCCAAAATGTGGTAATACAACAGATGTATTTACTTAAGCGGACTAAAGCTTTGTTCCATTAAATATATAATACAAATATGTACATTAGTATTTTCTTTTACAATATAATTTTTCTCTTAGTTCTTATAATAAATATATATGTAAAATATTCGACGATTAATTTATTCGTGATTTACTACTAATACATAATCTTCGGTATTTCATATCTTATATAAATTATATTATATAATACATATATAGATCTTAAATTGATTTATTTATTTTCAAACTACCTTTACAAAAGTCTTGAAGCCCAGTCTTGTAACTTTAATAGTAATTGCTAGTAGTTTCATATAATAATCATGATTGTGGTTCGATCTAACTTTTATAAAGAAAAGGTTTTATTAATATGTAGGTTTTGGAAACAATCTAATAATGAAATTTATGTTACAAAGGAGGAATAAGATAATCTAATAGATAAATATTTATTGAGTATAGTAATATTATTTTATTTATAGTGCTCTGTAGAAACAATATTTTAACCCTTTCACTGGCGAATGACCCACATGTGGTACACGGCGATTGTTTAACTGTTGTCTGCTTCATGGACAGGGAACGTGTTAAACGATTTTTCAACAACGCATGAAAACAGCAGAACAAATGTTTAAACTGGAAGAGTTACCGATACTAAAATTTCGACCGATGAGGCTTGAGGATATACCTAATGGACCAAAGCATTTAATAATTAGTGCCTAATATAAATATTAGCTAAACTTGATATGAATATCTATAATATGTAGTACCTAATTAAACTACCTACAATTACCATTAAATTTTCACGACCAAGGCCACGATTCCAATCTAAATTCACAATTACCAAAAACCATCACAAGTATCATAACAAATCCCGTGAAAAACACTATCTACAGCCAAGTACCACACTCATAATCGACGCAGTACAGCCTTCTCAAAGCAGCCAGTTTTCTAGCTCTGCTGGCGAAATCATCTTCTACCACTTTCTCCCCTCGATACAGCTCCATGCAGACATTAAAACTATCCTCTAAATAACAGTCTTCACTGTCAACCTTCGTACTAGGTAGATCAGGATCACAATCGTTTTTCAACCAGAAATATTGAAGGGAGCTGGGTTAACGTCATTCATCGCAAAATAGGACAACTGGAGCTGAGTGGTGGTCTCTGTTGGGGATGAAGCAGTCGCAGGCTGGGGGGCCGGGGGAGGAGAGCGCGGAGCCCGGGCCTGCTAGTCCTCCGCAGGACAGGCGAGCCCTATCCCTGATGTTTAAGATGGAGCGGTTCAACCCCCAGAGCGAGTCTTCGTTTTCTTCGTTCTCTTCGTTCATGTTTCTCAGTAGACCTGGTTCTGGAGAGCAGCGGTAGTTAGCATTAGAAGTTTTCGGAAGTATTCTGAATACTATGATCGAATAATTATTGTTCAGATTTCGTTGAATGTTAGAATGCCGAACACTGAGATTAATAGAAAGAAATAGCAACAAAGTTGTGATTAACGAAATTCAATCACAAAGATTAATACTTTTACTTACGGTATCGAGTCATTGTGTTTTTTCTCCTCTCGTGGTCTTCTCCTACAAGCCACCAGGTCCGCATATCTCCTTTGCCCTAAACATAATATGAATTATAAATCAGCAAAAACTTTCAGAGAAACTGCAATTAAAATTGATGATAATATTTCTCCCATCTCAATACACCCAGGCACACCAGAATCTTTTCTCTGTTGAACAAGTGCACCGAGTTTTTGCTTGTACATTAAATAGTGATCCAACCAACCTTAATATTAACGATCCCTCTCTCCTTAAAGTGGTATCCCCCATGTTGCTTTAGCAACAAATATGTGTCATGGCTGACATGTATCCTCTGGGGTTCTCCACTGGACTCCATCCTGGCTGCAGTGTTCACTGTGTCTCCGAAGAGGCAGTATCTTGGCATCTTGACGCCTACCACTCCTGCTGCGCATTGGCCGCTGTGTATACCTAAAGAAGTGAGTCTTGATTAGTTCCAAGTCCAAAGCTCAACTGCACGAGATTGGCTCTTGGTAAGACTGAAGATAAGTAGATAGAGGAGGTCTCTGCCAAAAAAAGTACTAAACTAAGAGACATACATACCTACTTTTACAGCGTACTAGAACGAACAGGAATCAGTTTTAAATCATCACCGCGATAAGGAGATACCGGAATATCTTGGACTTCTCCATAAAATAAGTCTTTCATCGTATTGCCAATTATAGCGTCAGACTCAAAACAGTAGAATCAAGAAAGTGTAGTGTTTTATAAGGTCTATAATAACCCGCAGCGTCAGAAAAAAACAGATACGGAGTGTAAGACAAACGCTTGCGGGGCAACCCGTTATAAGCCCATATTTGTAACAAGGGACCGCGAGACTGCGTTGACTGATTGATTCAGTAATTCATTTAACTCTCGTCTGATTGATGATTGAAAAACTGTTGGAAGCACTGATAGATTCTTCCCTAAACAAAAAAGTCACATCTGTTTTTTTTTCACGTACCTAATTATAATCCTATCTATAAACGCGCACTGTCCTATAAACCCATACATAGCATAATTGCGTCAACATTTTTGCGAGATATATTCGTAGTGCAGGCTAGGTCTAAATATCCTATCCTACTAATATTATAAATGCGTAAAAATCTATCCGAAACTGTAACCGAATCCGCTATAGATAAAGTTACGAATAATTTCGGATAGTGGCGGAGTCTAAATGACATTATGACAGAGAAATCACACTACCTAATCTATCCACTCTACTTAGAGTGAATAGATTTCGTCTGGATCTACGTGCTCCATTCTCGGCCACACCGTCGCTTACCGTTAGGCAATTTGGTGGCCAAACGTGGATCCATTTTTGATAAAAACAAGAAATCCTAACCTGCTTCTCCGCATGTATCGGTGGATTAACCGCTCATTTGCGCACTACAGTAAGCGATGTGTACCGTGTATAAACCGCCTAAAGAATCCTCCAATCTTGAAAATACCGGTATGTTATACGCAGCGTTAAATCTGCAGAAACACCTTACCCTAGCCAACGGCTGAAGCTTGTTAGCTTACCTATCCTAATATGCAGTCTTGCGGCCGGCATGTGTCGTGCTCTGATCTTGGGCACCGAATCCAGAACGTGGAGCGCCAGGGAAGCCACCTCAGCAGCATGTCTGGAACACCTCTCAGGTAGACCTCCTACCACCATGTATGCGTCGCCTATTGTCTCCACCTGAATCAAAAAGGATGAAGAAATGAGTACTGTGGCTAAAAAAGCACTGGCTCGGTAATTATAAGATTACTCTTACGCTACGAGTTAAAGCCTCTGCAGACTTTCTAATTTTAGTATCGGCGATAAGTCGCTTTTCGGAAACTCAATACAGCTACTGAACGCTGAAATGCCTATTTGGTTTCTACGACTGAACGTAGTGTCGTCAGAATACAATAAAGCACTTATGCAGTCGCCAACTCGTTGATCTCCGATGCTAAGTCTGCGGAGGTCTTTATGAATTCGATTGTTACTCAATTACTCAAAAACGAATGAAAAAAGGTAGTATTTCAAGATAAATCTTTGAAAAGCATTAACGCATGCTTAGCCAAAAAATAAATGAGTCGATTTTGATAAAATTTAACAGTGTTTATAGCTGTTAAACTAGAATATAACAGAACATGTTTTATCCCAAAAAACATCTTTAGCTAATGAAAATACGATATTACATGGTGCTGATCAATTTTGGTGTTCGGGTAAAATTTCAAAGACATGAATCAAGGTTGTTGCCGCGAGCGCAAACAAGTCATAAATGAAATTACAAACAAGCTAAATGTACGGAGTACTCCAATTACGCTTTAAAACATAAAGATTTAATTAAGTGCAAGAATACACTGTTGCAAAGTCTTGCCCCAACGTAGGGTGAAAAAACCTTGGCAGCCTACAGGTCAAGGGCAATACAACAGGAGGTCTTAATTAAAACATAAATATTTTTTCCAGGGGATGTAAGGGAGGATAGTGAAACATTAAAATTTCTTTAGACCAAAGCGTTTTAACTAGCATCCAACCTTTTTAACCTTTATGATTTTTAATTTTGTTAGCGTATCTTTCTAAAGTCAATTATGTATTTTAGGTTTTTGGAATCTTAGTGGTCTGATGGCACAATTCGCGTCGTTTTTATAATTTCTTACTAAGTAGGTATATGAGAAATATAATGCTGAAACTAAAAAACAATGCCTAAGAACCTTTCTAAGTACTGACATCACGATACATGAGTGAGATGACCATTTAATTCGTTATAATTATGTAAGTAATTAATGTAACACTTATATCTTTTAGACGAAAGACCATAGCAGTTTCGTGCGTGGAGAATCACTGAAATCTTAGAACAAAAAAGTTTTAATGAAGTTACCTTATAAACATTGTAGTATGATATGATGGCATCGCAGCATGTGTAGAGGTCGTTCAGAATTTCCACCACCTGAGAAATTATGTAGAGAGTCATAAAATTACATGAATCTATAAACTGAGGGTATAGAGTGTATCTATTGTTAATTTGATGGCGCAGTTGGCGGAGAGTTCGGTAACCGGGTTGTGGATGTGAGCAGTCGTTCCATGTAAAATACTGGTAGTTATTAAGCTGCATCGCTGGAAGCCGAACCCAATGTAATTGGGAAAACGGCTAGGCAGCCAGATTGGTTGGTGGAGTAGCCAAGAGATTAGCTAGAAAATATTTTTTAATTATTTACAGTCGCCTAATTGTTCTGCGTCTGCACACACACTCTGAAGAGAATAGAATAGAATAGAAAATCGTTTATTTCTTAGTACATGGTAATAACAGATGTTAAAATTATGGAATGATTCACATATTTCAATTACAATTAGTTTTATAATACTTATTCAGACAAATTTATACATTTACAACAAACATTCAACAATATTTAGAAGTAGATATATATTATTAATTATTTATTAATATTAGGAACATTTATTTAAGTATAATTTTCAAATTTATTATCTATGAAATCGTTAACAGAGTAGAAACACATATCCAAAAGCCTGCAAAATATTGCGCGTTTAAATTTATAGGCAGCTGTCTGATCTGTGGTGGCAGCTTATTGAAGATTGTTATTGCCATACAGTGGGCGTTACGGCTATAGAAATGAAGTCTTTGGTATTATACCACTAATTGGTTTGGCTTTCTATCTTGGAACCTTTTGGAAACACGTTCATTTATTGGAAATAGATAGGATATCTCTTAACAAATAAACAAATTTCAAAAATATATAGTTAGATGTAGGCATTCTATAAGTAATATGACCTCGCGTGTCGAGGGTTCGATTCCTGCACGGAGCAAATATTTGTATGATCTACAGATACCTAATTGTTCCGGGTCTGGGCGTGTTGCATGTAAGATTATATGTATGTAAACGCACCCACGAATTTCTCCCTGTATGGAAGAAATTCCTAATTTCCTCCACATTGTTTAACAAAATAATAATTTTAGTAATTATCTTGAAATCGCAGATAGAAACTCCAATAGATTAATTATACCTTGCATTTAAAAACGCTGAAGGAAAACATCGAGAAGAATCAAAACACTTGAGAGATATTCTCGATGGTTTGTAAAGATATGTCAGAGGCCTATGGGTACAAAAAATACAATATCTAGACGACACTGCACGGTGGACACGGCTCGGTGGTGGTCAGTGCACGGTCTAACAGCGCCTGCGGGGGGGGGCGAAACACGTGTAGAGTAGTTGGTGATAGTCGCAATTTTCACCGCTTGCGTATGTGCATATATTTGCGGGCGGGCGGGAGGTGCACAGGTAATAGTAGAAGTAGCTAAATATTGTATTTTTTGCATCCATTGTAATAGACTTCCGCAAAGCAACGCCTGAATCTATTCAATGTCTATGGGTAGTTTGAATTTTGATACCTACTAGGTTGTTAAATATTGTTCAACGGTTATTATTCACGTGCATTCTTAGGGAATGCCCGACTAGTTCTAGCTCTAAATGTGTCTCACGAAAGTTATTATACAATGATAAATATTAAAAAGGTCGCCTGTCATGTCTGTATAGTTTCTTTTTGTGTACCATAGCTACGTTTTTATAAAATCTTACTAATCCAAATCAAAATCAAAATCATTTATTTTCAAATAAACCATTTACAGGCACTTTTGAATTGTCAGAAGTTAGTTGCCACGTTCCAAAGTGTAGATTCCTATGGAGAAGAACGGGCAAGAAACTCCACGGTTACTCTTTTTCATCATATAGGTTTTTACAATAGTATTGGTTACACTGTTTTTGTTGCAAAATAGTATGTGAGAACAATGTAAGAGTTACAAAAATACTACCAATACTAAAAGAGTTTAGTTTAACAATTCAACATTTTGCTATGACAGTTTAGAGATGACCAGTCCCAACTGACAGCGCCCGTTCACGAACATGACACATGCGTCAGCATCACCCAACTCAACCAGTAGGGAATCGAATGACCCAACACTAGCCTAATTTACCCGGGACACTGTAAGGATTCTAACGATATCCCATTCATCTAAATCGGTTCAGGCGTTTAGATGTTATGGTGGACTATAGAAACCCACAAGCATACATACATGAATCTTATAAACATATCACTCCTTTTTTGGGCAGTCGTGTAAAAATAAACGGCTGTTATACGCTTGTAATGCTTTAATAAAAAATAAAACCTTATGCAGTCGTTTGTGAAATTTATTGTAGTTGAAAATAAGTTTGATAATGTTTCTACTGCATTGCAGTTTGCAGTTGGGTCTAGCTGTAGTGTCTGCATGCGGATAATGCAACAAGTGATGCTCTGAGTGCGGGATGTGGTAAATATATACTGTGTTCACAAACCATTATACTCCTTCCGACCGTATGTCGGTCACGGCGGCTTATCTCCACTGAGATTAGCCAAGTACGCAAGAGATATTATAGTGCACAAGTGTATGCGCAAACACAGATGCACTCCCTCTTCCTTCACTCTCATATTCCAATGGGGCGGAAATCCGACACGACCAGAGAGAGATCAGACACACGACCGACGGCTTTACGCGCTCTCCGAAGCACGGGGGTCTCACACCACCAACTTCCTGACTCCGGGCTGTTACTGAGAATTTCCTAACAGTAAAATTCAACAACACTTTGCCCGACCTGGGAATCGAACCCAAGACCTCACGCTCAGCAGACGCGCTTGCGACCACTAGACAAACGAGCCAGTCTCACAAAACATTAACATTATCCTAGTTCAGGTACTTATAAAAGTTTTTGATGGTGTATATTTTTATTTGTGTACCTATAACTTTAATTTTTTATCAAAGTATTAAAAAATGTGCTTTATTTGCAACAAAACGCTAGTTGCAATTTTCGAAGCGCCGTTTTATACTGGTGTTATATTTGATGCAAAAATTATTAATATATACATTCTTATAGTATAGTCGTTTAAAATAAAAATAAAATATCTATTGGAAATTTTGGAAGCATTGCCGGAAACTTTAGAAACTTTCCGAAATTATTTCCAGTATTGTAGGAATATTCCCCCGAGTGAGATAGTTCGCAGGCAAGTACGAGTAGTTCATCACTAACTGCAACGCAGTGCACGCTTACTGGAATTAATAAATATTTTTTACAATTAACTTCTTGATGGTTATTAACAACTCATGATCATTTTTTTTAAGCTAAGAATGAAATCTCTTCTATTTACAAACCTTTTATTTACAAACAGACAAATATTTACAATTAAACACTATACAACTATAAAATAAATACTATTCTAAGTTTAAAATAAAATAAGAAAATTTACTCAGGCGTCAAAGTATTCCTCCGCGTCGCTGTCTTCTGCATTAACGCATGCTTAGCTAACTCTAAAGTTCACCAAACCAGAACAATATATGTGAAAAATCACTATATATAAACAAAAATATTATTTAAATATTATAATAATATTTTCCGGAAAAGTAAATGATGGCGTCGTTTTGACGTCATGCCTCAGCATATTTCACATAAGTTGAAGCCATATTGTACGGCGATGATTGACATTTGACTGAGGCGTGACGTCATTCGCTGTGATTGACGTTTCAGTTAACATGACCGATTGCAGCATTTTATACTTTTATTTTATTGAAAATCTTATTAATCTTAATATTTTTAATAAAACTGGGTAATATTTTAAAATCCTTTGTGTCTATATTTACCTCTAAAACCATTTATTCTTTGGTTTTTTAATACTGTTATCATGCCTATTGTGAACGTGAGATTTGTATGTTATGTTAGCACCGCACGCGTGGCTATTTCATTCCTTCTTAAGGTTTTCCGCAAGTCAAGGCGATATGAGATTACCTAATACTTAGGGTGAGGTAACAATTATTTTTGAAACGAAAATTTAATGTTGCCATCCGAGTACAATTCAAGAAATTTGGTTCATTGAGTCACACGACATGTTATACTCGGATAATCATCGATCTTATTCAAGCGTTTGTGTGCGTTCAGCCTTCACATCCATTATTATATTGTTATTAATGTGTTAATAAAATAAACAACATGACGCACCTGCTTTTACAAATTTATCATAAATCATCAATACATATAATAAAAATGTATAGGAAGATATACGAGAAAAAATATGATTGGGACCTTTATCAACGCAAATAGCACCCAAAACAATGATTGTTAGAATGTTTGTCTGTTAATCTGTTTGTCTGTGCGTTTGTGGACGCTAATCTCAGAAATGGCTTATCCGATTTAGACGTGGTTTTCCGTAATATATTGTGGCAAGCTTCACTTAACATTAAGTGTTTGTTTCATGTCAATCGGTTCATAAATAAAAAAGTTATGCCAATTTAAACAATCACGTTGGACATTTGTTATTTACGACATCCACGCGGATAGAGTCGCTGGCACAGCTAGTGTATAAATAAATATCTAACATCTTATCGATGTCAAACCCCGAAGGATGCCGAGCGTTAACGAAAATCAATGAAGCATTAAGATCAAGTAACTGAGGGTTATTTGCGCTCACGCTTGGCAAGTTCCGTATCATAGCAACGGAGACGTAATCTCGTAGATACGTAAATTATATTATACGCTAAATCGTAATTAATTATACATGACTAGCCTTGTCAAAGGAAAAGCTGCTGAGCTTGAGGTTCGTATTTCGATTCACAGGACGGGCAAAGTATTATTGGGTATTTCTGTAAGGAAATTCTCAGTAGCAGCACGGGATTTGGAATTATTATAGAATGCTCCCCATCCATTAGATGCGACTTAATAACCGCATCGGAATTGTGGATCTCACACCTCTGCCTTCACCTTCAAGGAAGACAAGCGTGATGCTATGTTATGTTAAATAAACAAGTTTATGTTGGCCTATATCAGTTACAATGACTGCCTCGTTGGTCTAGTGTTCGCAACCGCGGCTGCTAAGCGTGAGGTGCTGAGTTAGATTCCCAGGTCGGGTAAGGTGTTATTGAGTTTTTCTGTTAGGAAATTCTCAGTAGCATCTCGGAGTCAGGAAGTTGGTGGTGTGACACCCCCGTGCTTCGGAGAGCACGTAAAGCCGTCGGTCCTGCGCCTCATCTCTCTCTGGTCGTGTCGGATTGCCGTCCCATCGGAATATGAGAGTGAAGGAAGAGGGAGTGCACCTGTGTTTGCGCATACACTTGTGCACTATAATATGTCCTGCGTACATGGCTAATCTCCGTGGAGATAGGCCGCCGTGACCGAAATACGGTCGGGAGGAGTTTATATATGTATATATGTAATTGTTGATTCATCTGTACGACCATCACGCGCCTATACGACCGGTCAAAGTGCGACATTTGCCGTCACCATGGCTAACAAATGACATTAAAGCCATAATACATAAGAAAGCGACGGCAAAGTCCAAATATAAGTCTCGGCCTTCGGATGCAAATAGGGAAAGATATGTAAGAATACGCAATCACTGCAATAAGATGTGTAGGAATGCTCAACGCCAACATGTCCACAACTCTGTTCAAAATGGAGATCCTGCAAAAATTTGGAAATTTCTTAGAACTATGGGGGTTGGGAAATCTCGCCAAGAAACTGTTCCTAAAGATTTAGATATCAATTCACTTAATCTACATTTTACTTCTTCATCCAAGTTTGATAGGATGATTAAATCCAATACATTGAACTATCTTTCATCTCTTCCGGCTCCCAACTATTCTCCTTTTGCCTTTAGTCAATTCGCCGCATGTGATGTTAAGAAGAGCATATTATCGATTACTTCTAACTCAGTTGGAAGTGACTGTATCAGCCGTAATATGATTATTCCTGTGCTTGATATTATCCTACCCGTCATCTGTCATATTCTTAACTATTCAATATCCAGCGGTATATTTCCATGTACATGGAAAGATGCCCAAATAATCCCACTACCAAAAAAGTCCAATCTTACATCCTTTTCCGAATACCGACCTATATCTATTTTACCGTTCCTATCCAAAGTTCTCGAACGGCTCATTCACAACCAACTGAGCACTTTCCTCTCCAAAAACAATCTTCTAAATCCCTTCCAATCAGGTTTTCGTCCTGGTCATAGCACTACCACTGCTCTGGTCAATATTACGGATGATATCAGGTCGGGCATGGAAGTCGGAAATCTAACGGTACTAGTATTGCTTGATTTCAGTAATGCTTTCAATACCGTTGATTTCGATATTTTGCTTGGCATACTATGCTCACTTAACATATCTCCATCCGCAATTGGCTGGTTTCGTAGTTACCTGTCTGGTCGCCGGCAGCGAATTTGCATTGAGGAGACCTCGTCTTCCTGGAGCATTACCTCTGCCGGTGTACCACAGGGTGGCGTTTTATCACCTTTACTTTTCGCAATTTTTATAAATTCTATCTCAGATCTACTACTTTCTTCCTACCATCTTTATGCTGATGATCTACAAATTTATTCTCAAGCTCCTCTTGGGAATCTATCGGATGCCGTGTATACAGTTAATAGAGATCTTGCCCTTATTTGCGATTGGAGCAGGAGATATGGTCTGGAAATCAACCCTAATAAAACGCAAGTAGTTATGGTGGGTAGCTCCCGGACTATTTCGAGGGTAGACTGGAATACTGTTCCAAAAGTCCAGTTTAACAACACCGTGATTCCATTCAGTGAAAAGGTTAAAGACCTCGGCATATTTATCGATAAAAACTTTTCCTGGACTGCTCAACTGCAGGAAGTTAGTCGTAAGTTGTTTGCATCAGCGGCATCTTTAAAAAGACTTCGTAATTTTCTGCCGACTGCTACCAAAATTGCGCTTGCACAATCACTTCTTCTTCCTATCCTTGATTATGCTGATGCCAGCTATCTTGATCTTACAGAAGAACAACTTAATAAACTTGAGCGGCTTCAAAATTTTTGTATAAGGTTCATATTTGGTTTACGCAAGTATGACCATATTTCCGAATTCCGCGTAAAGCTCAAGTGGTTGCCGATTCGCCTTCGCCGGAATGCTCATATCCTTTCACTACTTTATAATGTACTTTTCCTTCCATCTACACCCATTTACCTAAAGAAACGATTCGAGTTCCTTGGTGACACTCACACGCGATTCCTTAGGTCATCAGGTAACTTAAGATTGAAAATGCCAATGCATTCCACAACATTTGTTGACAAATCCTTCTCTGTACAGGCGGCTCGACTGTGGAATGCATTGCCAGTGCCAATAAGACGTGCCGAATCTTTGCCAGTATTCAAAAGGCTCGTGAAGGAGCATTACTTGTCACTTGAATAATGCTAATGAAGGATTTATATTCGTTATTTACGTACATATTACCAGATTATTAATTAGACCATAGTTATGTATATATTTGTATATATTATAATAATTATGTATTGTTATTGTTTATATATGCCTATATGTTATTATTACTGTTTATTTTTATGTAAGTAGGTATCTACTTTTATTTGCACCGCACACAACCCCATATCTGTCTACTTAAATCCAATCCATCCCAAGGTTGCCTGGTAGAAATCGCTGACTGCGATAAGGCCGCCCATTGTATGTTTTTAAAAATCAATTATTTTCTGTCAGTGCTTGTCCATTTGGTGTACAATAAAGTATATATAAATAAATAAATAAATAAATATGTTTACCTCCATTGGTGTGTTAGTGGCCGCCAGTTTGGTGAACCCGACGATGTCGCTGAAGTAGATCGTGACGCAGTCGAAGCTCTCTGCTTGTACCCTTTCGCCACGCTTTAGAGCCTCCGCTACTGTCCTGGTTGGAAAGAAAACGTTCGTTATTGTTTCGTAACATAACATAGCATCACGCCTGTACTCCCCGAAGGGGTAGGCAGAGGTGTACACAGTTGTATACCCACATTTCACCAATGCTGTTATTAAGTCCCATGTAATAGGTGGTGAGTCTATTGACATCAAACCGGAAACGGAAACCAAAATAAGAAACTCCGCGCTGCTACTGAGAATATTAAACACCTATTCAAAGTTATGATCAAACTCTTATATTATGAAAATTCTATAGACCACAAACCAAAAATTCTTTGAAAAATACCTACATACATGCATCTAATAGTTAACTTTTAATTTTTGAACCTATCGGACAATCAAATATCATTCGCTACACAAAGAGGACAAAAATGAACTTTAAAGAAATATTCATACCTTAAAATGTATCAAGAATATTTGAAAAGAAACCTAATCATACTCGTTTTACCATGAAAATAGATTTAATATCCAAAATATTAAAGTATTTTCAACAAAGGAATTTTAAACGCGAGCGTCTCTCGGTACCTGCACTTATTGAATGGTTGCAAACTTTCATAGGTATTCATTGAGAAATGTGTATGAATTTAGTTTAATAGGTACAAGAATTTAACCAACAATGGACAATGCTGGAATATTTGAGGGTTCTCGATCAAAATTGTTTGATGCGTGTCATAAGTTGGCATCAAAAGATAAATCTAAGGTCATCTGAAACGAAATTCATTTGTATAAAGAACATATGGATGAATAATCATATTTATGCCGGACAATATTCGAAATACATTTAAAATTACACTCAATTATAATAGCCAGTAGATCATTATTTCATTTAAGAGTCTCTTTGCCAGAGATATTAGAAGTATTACTCTTTCTTATTTCTGTGCTCTTTGCTCATATAGAAAAGGCACGTACACCACTCGGGCTAACTGTAATTTAGCGATTCTAGACCAATAAATACTGGTATGGCTCAGCGATAGCCTAGTGGTATAACTGTTGGATTGACAAGTCAAAACCCGCAATTCCGAATCCAAAGCGCGCACCACTGTCTTTCGAAGTAATGTGCGTATTATAAACTAATTACTTTAACTATTTGCTTATAACGGTGAAGGAAAACGTTGTGAGGAAACCAGCACACCTGAGAGATGTTTTTGATGGTGTGTACAGCCATGTCAGAGACAAACGGGTAGTTTAAACTCTGACAGTACCTAGGTTGTTCATCAACCATACATAGGAGTATAAGAAGAAGAAGAATTGCTGGTTTTCCTAACCATATTTGCTACAAGGTTACTCTACAGATGGTATGGTATACGTTTTGGTTTACGGAGTTCTGTGGAGGAGGTGGTGGTGGCGTACGAAGTGTTTTTGGTGCGGTATAAAGGAACTAAACATTCAAGGTCATTCACTCGCAGTAGCGCCATAAAGCCGCCAAATAAAAATTTAAGTCTTAAGTTCTACTTTCAATAAGTCGACGCCATTTTGAAAGGGGTGGAGTGACAGTGATACTAAATTCTAGAAACTCAGAAACTTGGGTTGTCAATTACCGGTGATCTCTCGCTTTGTGCCGTGATTAAAAACGTGTTGGGAAGCGAGAGTGCAGTGTCGTCGCCATCTTTTGCGATGAGGTTTTGCTTGCAAAGGAGTTGGCGGAAAGGGAGAGAGAGGGAAACCGGTAAAGTTTAGAGTAGGACCGTGTGGTGTAGGCGACCGGCAGAGTGTCCATTGTTGATTTTCCTTCCACTCAAAAAAGGTCCTCAATTACCTGGGCAGCATCCTGTTGAGCAAGTCATCAGTCCTCCTCTTCTCCTGCAGTAATTGTTCAGTCCTGGCTGCCACTATCGCCTCCAGGTTCGAAGCATATTTCTCCATCATTGCCAACATGTTGTCGAATATATTCGTTTTCCTGGACAGGAGAAATTAAATATTATCAATCGTATTTCGGTGTATTAGTTATTATTTATTTATTTTTATTATTACATTGAGCCTTGTTGGTCTAGTGGTCCCAAGCGCGACTGCTGAGCAGGAGGACTATGGTTCGATTCCCGGTTCGGGCAAAGTCTACGATATAGCACGCTTACATAGTAGGCCGAAGTCTGGATTTGCACCCGGTCGATGACTATACGCTCACTACTTATTTACATGGGACTTAATTACACTTTTGGTGAAATGTTGGTGTACAACTGTGGACAGCTCTGCCTACCCATAATTCATATTGCCTTTTTATAGCTATTATATTTTATATTGACATCCAATTACATTAATTGTATTTTTTTGACACCTATGTATATCTTAAGTAACAATTAATATCTAACTGCTAACATCTGCTTCTAATTTTATACTGACATTACCAAATTCTATACTAAAATTATCCCTTATAGTACTAATACACTTTTGTAAAGTGAGAGTGTAAGTTGTAAGTGTCATGTTGACATAAATTTTAGTCTTGATTACATATCACTTGGCCTATTGTCAAACATTGACTTAGATCCCAATACAAAACCATGTTGTGTACAAGTAAATACAAAACAGCACTAGCAAGGAAAAGTATTTTGGGCATGGGTCCGGTTATATACAATAAAATTCCTGATAGCATTAAGAATGAGAATTTGCACAACTTTAAAAGAAAATTAAAGAATTTTTTAATAGAAAAATGCTATTATTCAATCACCGAATATTTGAATGACATACTGTTATAAAATTTCTGACATAAGTACCTAACAATTATTGATCTTCCTTATTAACATTTAATTTTAATTTAAGACATTATTCAATTTCTTTGACATTCTTTATATAAGCAAGTGCTGATAATTTTCATTTTATTGTAATACCTGCGGTAATTTTTTTGTTCTCATTTTTTTTTAATTTTTTCTTTTTATTTTCTTTTTTCTCTCACTACACAATTTATCTAATCGACATTGTTCAGTGTGATAGAAAATTCTTAATGCGATAGATGATCTAATTTATTTACTTGTTTATTTGTGGTTCATGTATCTATATTAATTTCTTGTTTAATTATTTTGCATGTATTGCTACTTTTGTACGCCCTAGAGGCAAAACATAGCGCCCTCAATGTATTAATACCAAATAAGAACTTATAATGTACCTATGTTTTACAATTAATAAATGAATATGAATATGAATATTGGGTGGCGTTGTACAGCGGGTCGTTGAGTTCCCTACAAAATGGTTAAGCTGGGCGAGGCTGATGTGCACGTCATGCTCGTGAACTGGCGCTGTCTGCCAGGACTGGTCAGCTCTTAACTGCTTTGGCAATCATTTTAAAAGGCTATATACATAATTGTTCCTATCGATTTCCTTTATTATTCTTCACATTAACCTGCATTATACTCACATTAGTTACTTTTTTATTGATAAAACCATTTATTTTAAAAAGAGTGTCTATGGAGTTACTTGCCGGTTCTAGCTTTGACTTTTCACAAGTGCCTGTAATATGGTCTATCTATATATATAAAAATGAAACCCGTTTTCCGTTGTCACGCCATAACTTGAGAACGACTGAACCAAATTGGATAATTCTTTTTCTGTTGTGTTCATCATTGTTAGGACATGGTTTTTACATAAGATTTTTTTTTTTTATCGTACGGAAGTTTTTAACGGGGCGAGTGAAACCGCGGGGCACAGCTAGTTTGAAATAAAATTATTTGAATTTGAATTTGGGACCACACGACCAATGAGGCAGTTAAAAGTTGTTTTATTATAATGTGTAGTGATCGCGAAAACCTATGACATTACTACTATAGACAAGTAGAGGAAAATACAGTAAGTCTATAACAAGGCCACCCGTAAAGCTATATTGGCAATGTGACCTAGATTATAAGGTACCAGAATACATTATTACTTCTACACTGAATTTCATCGGAATCCGTACTACTGTTACCTTCATTATATTGAGCGTATATTAAGCAGGTACATGTACCTACAAATTAATGGAACTCCCTGCCGTCTGTTTCTTGAGAAATACAATCTAGACATATTCAAGGCTACAGTCAATAGATTTCTTCTGGATCTAAGTGCTTCATCCTCGGCCACACCGTCGGTTACCATCAGGCGAGTTGGTAGCCACATCGATTCATTTTTGATAAAGAAAAACCCTATTGTTCAAAACAAATTTAGATTTTCAAAGGCTTAGATTGTAGATATAAATTGTAAACCCATATTAATATTGGGGGCTAAGTTGCCCGCGTCCGTAGGAGTGCACCCTTAAATTGGAATCCCTACACGTGGGCCATGGGTGGTGCAAAATAGCAATTTTTCCGAGCTATCCCGCAATTCAGTTTCCAAAACCTATTGTGTTTTAAAATTCAATGATTGATTACGTACTTTAAATAAAGACTATATTTTTAATGATTTAATTACAAATGTATAGTTTTCAGATGTTCCCCTGTACTTGTAGTATAAGACGATATTACTCGCCAAATTTCATAGTTCTAGGTCAACGGAAAGTACCCTATAAATTTTGATTCCCTTGAGAGTGTCGAAATATACGTTTCGACATAAACGGCCGTATCGTTTTTTTACGTTAACTTAGAAGTTTGATTTTTTCACAGCTTCAGGGGACTGTAGACATGAGTATATGGTTTTCATTTCAACTCGATACCTCCACGTATTCCCGAGATATAGAGTCTTGAAGGCGGACAGACAAACAGACAGATGGACAACAACGTGATTCTATAAGGGTTTCATTTTTTTATTCTAGGGTACGGAGCCCTAAAAAAATGATAATTACTATATCCGATCTATCTCATCGGCAAAGTACCTACCGTATTATTAGGCGGCACTTTGCAATACATCCTGATTTTTTAAATATACTTACATGCCAGCATGCATGTCCTTCAACCGCACCCGGACGAGCCTCAGGTCAGGTCTGCGGTCAGATCGCTCGCTCCAACATGCGCTCAGAACTGCTAGCACTGCTGGCCTCGCCACCAGGCCTCCGAGCGGTGGCCTGAAGAGGACCCCGCCGATTGGATGACGGACGCGACCAATGATTTCTGTTATAGAGTAATAAATTAAAGTTATAAATTTTTGTGTAAAGAAAAATATGGTCGCGAGCAGAATTCGAATCTGCGCTTCCCGGATAAAAACTCCAGGCGCTCTGACCCCTAAGCCATCTCGACCTCTACTCACTACCGTGAATTCTTTTTCCACATTTCGACACGTCTTTTGGTGACGTGATTGCTATCCATTCAGTCCCTATACAGGTGACCGAACCGACACGACTAACTTTGCAGTTAATACAATGTCGTGAAGATGCAATTACCTTAACAATCGCCTGGAGTATTTATCCGGGAGGCGCAGCTGCGAATCCTGCTCGCAACCGTAGTCTTTTCCATTTAATATTATATATAACTTTAGTATTATAGTTTTTTCGCTAGTTAATACTTTTTACTGTTTTATTAAAAAAAAAAGGTATACAAAATACTGTTTTCATGACCGCTGGTATTCGGAGCTTTCATGAAACCTGTTATAAATAAAGACTGTTTCCTGTCATGCGTAAATACTTTTCAAAGATTTATCTTGAATTATTAAAGTAATTACATTCTTTACGCAATTGTATTAGCTGCAAAGTTGGTCGTGTCGGTTCGGTCACCTGTATAGGTACTGAATTGATTGCAATGACGTCGCCATAAGACGTGTTAAAATATGGTAGAATAATTCGCGGTGGTGAGCACAGGTCGAGATGGCTTAGTGGTCAGAGCGCCTGGAGTATTTATCCGGGAGGCGCAGGTTCGAATCCTGTTCGCGACCGTATTCTTTTTCCATTTTATATTGTAACTTTACTGTTTCCTGTTCATAGAAACTGATCATTTTATTTCTCCGACCTTACAATACTTATTTCTAGTGACTACCGTGATGACAGCTGACATAGATGTATGGAAAACAAGACTTACTACGCCGACCCCAATTAAATTGGGATATGGGGTGATGAAGATGATGATGATGAACGGCTATTTGGTTTAAGTGTCATTTCTGAGGTTTTAAAAATAAACCTTATAAAACAAGTCTTAGACACATTTTCACATTTCACAAAATGTCACTTGAATTAAATAGCTGTTTAACCTGAAGAAAAACTGTTACAACAATCTATGAGATGGCAGTTATTTAAATATGACACGAGTTTGAGAAACGCCTTCTTAATGATTTATTCAACTCCAATGGTTCTTTCTATAAAGACACATTCCAGTAAACGCGTGATTTTTGAAATACTTATGGAAGCAATTCTGATAAGTTTTTAAAAGCCATAAAAAAGGGAAATAAATTATGTTTTAATATCGTTTAGTTCGGCTTCAGATGCTGAAACTTTTGTGCACAATTACAATTTTATTTTAAGCACAGTTTTGTATAACTTACTGTTTTTATATAATCGTGAGACACATTTATATTAATTATTGTTCACTAGTTATTACTCTCTCCCGACGCCGGCGCATCGACGAGTACATCAACGGCCCGCGCGCGGCGGCATGTGCTGCAGAGGAGCGCCAGTTTGAGTCACGACATCGCCGCGGGCTCGGCTCATGACTAAGGGCTCTGTTCGAGTTCAAAACTAGACGGGCAATCCCGAAGAATGCAGGTGAGTAATAACCGTTGAACAATTAAAATAGCTCACTGTACTAAGTTTTTGTAAAAAAATAAAGAAAATCGCGGACTACCAATCCATATCTCAAAAATAAAAAACGGCTATTTAATGCTCCAAAATAATTTGTCCAATTTAATTTATGTCATAACTATAGACGCAACGACTTTCTCAGGGACTTGATTAAAAAAGAACATCGTTATTTCTAGCCGAAGTTTCCTTTATACAACTTTCTGAGAAAAACCATCGGCTGATAACCGAGTTAAACATAATAAAAACTCACCAGCATTAGTAAGATTGGTATCTCCCCAGGGTCCATTCCTTCCCAAGATCTCATACAGTATTATACCAAAGGAGTAGACGTCTCCCTTCTGAGATCCTCTAGGGGGAGGATTTGGGTCCCTCAGCAATTCTGGTGCCATCCACAGCATGCGGCGCTCCATCCGCAAGGCATCTTCTGCGTCGGAGCAGCCATCTGGTAGAAAGATAACAGATTTTTTTGCCTATATTGGTTTTACTAAGGAGCAGAGGCCTGTAACAGCAAATACTGCGTCGAACTGCGTTTGTGGTAACCCCGTCGGACTATGATCAATCGAAGGTGTTGATGGAGTCTGTCACTTTGCTTTTAGCCTGCACATACACTCCAGTTTGGCGTGACACTAAAGCGCTGAGCGTTGCTGCGCTATACCTGGTGTTGGTATCGGTGTGGTTTTAACTGTTCAGAGTGGAGAATATCCACAGCTTAAAAGTTTTAACTGTTCAGAGTGGAGAATATCCACAGCTTAAAAGAAAGGTGAAGGCCTTCTATAGAGACGGACCAACAAACATTGTTCAAAGTGGGTTCGCATCACAGATTTGGAAAATAAATATTGTAAATGCTTTTGGTCTCTCATTTGTATACAAGATACTCGTAGCAGGACTTTTTGAAGAGTAACTTAACATATCCATGCATCGTCATTATCAACCTTACTCATTCAACTGCTGGAAAGAGCTTTTCCAATCTCATGCGGGGCGCTGTTGGCTACATATGACATTGATAAAGGCATAGGGTACAATTAGTAGCACATCAGTATTAATTAACCTCAAAAATAACCTTTACCCGATGTAATAAAAGCGGTTTTTGCAATGTAACTTTAAGGTACAAGCGAAGTTTAAATATTTAAATTTTAGGCAAGACTATTGGAGTAATTAATCATTTACTTGGAAACCAACTGAAGTGATATCGTGCTTGGAAACTCAAAGAATATTAAATATCTTTAGACTTCAGCGAAAACGTCTTGAGTTATGTTAGTATTTGTGTTTGCGCATTAAGTATGCTTCACTCGTACTCTGAGACTCCTTGATACTTTTGATCCAGAAAATTTTAAATATTTGACTTATTATTTACAGTTGTCATAATTCTTCTTATCGTGTGGTTGATGAACAACCTAGTTTCAGAGTTTAAACCACCCGTAGGTCGCTGACATGGCTTTACCCACCATCAAAAACATCTCTCAGGTGTGCTGGTTTCCTCACGATGTTTTAAGTAAGTGATAAATAATTAATAATACGCACATGAAGAAAAGTCAGTGAAAAGTCAACCTTGGATTTGTATTTGCGATGCTTGACTCGTCATTTCAACGGTCATACCACTAGGCTATCACTGCTTCGGCAGTTGACTTACTGATACAGCCAAATAAAAAAACTTTTGTAAAAAACTTCCTTCTTTCTCTTGAAATACGGAACTCTAAATTGATAAAACATCCGCTCTAAACACATGTCCTATTTACCAACCAAACTCGGTCATTAAGTATTTACTCAGGAGCAAACATGGTAAAAAAACCATTTCTGCCTGATTTTATTGACCTAGTAACCCATTTCATTTCGATACGAATTCTCCTATTGATTTTTTGAAATACTAACTTGTCGTACAACAGAAAAATTTGAATATGTGTTAAATAACTTTGAATTCTGCTGCATGACGCGCGATATTTTTGATTGTACGTATTTTTTGTACCTACATTAAAAATAAAATGGCGGCCTATGTTAGGTTGTAACTGCCTCGTTGTTCTATTGATCCCAAGCGAGACTGCTGAGCATGAGGTCTCGTGTGCGATTCCCGGGTTGGGCAAAATGTTATTGAGTTTTTCTGTTAGAAAATTCTCAGTAGCAGCCCGAAGTTTATTGATTGATTGCAATAGGCTCACCACCTATTACATAGGACTATAACAGCATTGGGGACATGTGAGTGTACAAATGTGTACATCTCTGCTTACTCCTTCGTGGAAAACAGGCGTGATGCTATGTATGTATGTTATAGTAGTAGTTGAAAATATTTCGTGGTTTGAGCACGTAAAGCCGTCGGTCCCGCGCCTGATCGCTCTCCGGTCGTGTCGGATTGCCATCCCATCGCACTATGATAGTGAAGGAAGAGGGAGTGCACCTGTGTTTGGGCATACACTAGTGCACTATAATATCTCCTGCGTACTTGGCTAATCTCCGTAGAGATAGGCCACCGTGATCGAAATACGGTCGGGAGGAGTATTATTATTATTCTGTGGCTGATGTAACGATGATCATGTACGTTTTACCAAGAACCCATAAAAAAAACTAAAGTATTGTTTGAATTGCGACAAGCCTGCGGGCTCGACTCGTTACATCGGAAACATGTCGGGCAGCCCCAAAAAATTGACGACTATAATTAATGTAATATGAATATGTCCTGACAAAGTCACAATAGATTCATGCCTTAAATATTAAAAAAAACACTTACATTTCAAATTATGCAGTCCATAATCAGCTACCTGCAGGACCCATCGGCTGTCTACCAAACAGTTGCTTGAAGTCAGGTTGCCGTGCGAGATCAGCGCCGAATCATGGAGATACGTTAGTCCTCGAAGCAAGTCAGCTACCAGGCTTGCTACGAACATATCGTCCAGGTGAAGGTCTCTGTCAGCCAGCACCCTGGCTAGGGAACCTCTAGAGCAGTACGCGGAAACAATACAAGCTGAACCACTTTCCACGCAGACGCCAACAAATGCTGTCAGGTTTTCGTGACGGAGTTCGCGGATCTGGTGGAGAAATTATAAGGTTAATAGGTGCTGTAGGGAACATATCCCACAAGGTGATTCCTACGTGGACTACGTGACATTATGTACAATCAGAGTCGGGAATTTAAAACAGACTTTGACATCTGGATTTATTTACGCGTTTCTTTTTAGAAATAGAAACAAACATGCCAATGCAGTATATAAATTTTCAAAGGATATCTACAGCGACCAAACAATGTGGGGGATAGATTTCCGAGGGTCTTCAAGTACAATAAAACACCGTAATATGATCAGGGAGGCAGCAGGAAGCGAGGCAGAGTAGTTTCCTTTTCCTTAGTTGTTTCTCCTATGAAGCCCGTGTACCTAATGTTTTATCTATTGCATGCATAGGTCTGATGAAAATTGTGGATTAATACTTTAGTCTATCAATTTTTGTCTTAGAAACTCTTTCTTTAATAAATTAGATATATTAATAATTTTTCACCGGTTACTACTCACGTGCATTCTTCGGGTTTGCCCTACTAGTTTCGAGCTCGAACGGAGCATTTAGTCATGTGTTGATTCTGCGGCAATGTCGCGAGACTCGCGTGAGTAGTAACCGGTAAACAATAAATTAATATGAATATGCCTCACGAATGTTATTTATTATACAAATTAGATATATTTCATGTATTTAGGAAAAATGGGCTTTTGTAACGTTTCCTAACACTAGGATTTTTTCTTGTATTGTACGAGTAGGTACATGCACACGCCCAAACCCGGAACAATTATTTGTGTTTAAAACATAAATTTTCCGTGCCATTACGCATCACATTCATTGTAATCTCAACTACTTGCTGCGCCAAGAGTGCCCTAAACTTTTTGCCAAACAATTTTGAAATCATATTTCCGTATTTTGTTACCAGATATAGATTTTGTTACAAACAACTTGAGGACCGAAGTTACCGTTTAACGCTAACCTTGAAACTTCAACAGCAGTTTATACAAAAGTATGATGCATCAGTCTCGCTCGCACGCGCAGCTTGATACGACGTGTTGTCCGCGACGGAGCGTGACGACGCTCAATGTATGTCTAGAAATGGCTATAACGTTAAAGTGCAATAGTTGCAATGTGGTTATCGATGAACTCTTGTGTTATGTTAAAAATAAGATATCGATAATAGATGAAGAAAGCTTAGTCAAGATATGTGCTGACAAGTTTGGTAGTGATGACATCAAGAAGTCGAAGGCGTTACTTTTTGAATCTTTGTCTGTGCCGGCTGAGCAGCGAAAGCCTGATCGTAAAGGACAAGGAAAAGAAGTACGTGATCTCAGGGACATTATCAGTGTCTTCAACACGGCTGAACCGGACGCCATGCCTGTGTTTGTGGCTAAAAATCTTGAGCTGTTACCTCCGATCACGTTCGATCACCTAGACGTGACTGAATTTATGAAAAGGCTTACTGTATTGGAAGTCGAAGTACGACAGATGAAAACCTCATATGTTTCCGTTGATCACCTGGAGAATATAAGGAAGGAGTTTCAAACTGACAAAAATAGATTTGATATGGAGTCAGATCGAGTTTATGAATTTATGAATGTTAATGAGAAAAGAGGAGCTCATAAACAAGATATCCAAGATTTAGATGTGGATGTGACACTATTTAGGAATTCGGATAGGTTCGAAACACCACACATAAGCTATGTTTCAACACCTAAAGACATAGTTAATATAAGTGAACGATCTGCTAATGTCGATAATTTGGTGCAACATGAAGGTATCTGTGAATTGCAGTCAGTTGAGTCGCGGACCGAGAACGCGCAACGGTTAGTTAGCGATAACGATAAACCGGTCGTGGAGCCGACTCCCGCACAGCTGATTGAGGCGCCCGAGCAATGTAAACAAACGGCGGCGTCTGTATTAAAAACAGCTTTAACTACGATAATACAGACTAATGAAGATAAGCCATGGACAGTAGTACGTTATACGCGTGCCAAAAAACGCATAAGAGGTAAAATGGGCACAGCAAAGGAGTTTATAGGCAATTTTAAGGCCGCAGAGAGGAAAGTGCCTATTTTTATTTCAAACATACACGTCAATACGAGCGAGAAAGATATAGAAGATTACTTGTTTACTAAAACGCAAATAGCAATAATGTTGGAAAGGATTATGTTAAAAAAACAGACATTACATAAGGCGTTCAAGTTTTTCGTGCCAGAATCTAAAATACATATGTTTTTAGATGAAAATTTATGGCCGAAAGGTATTGTATTCAGACGTTTTGTTCATTTCAAACAAAAACTCTCGACCGGAAATATTAGTTCCGTTGACGGTACCACAGTGAATAATAATAATGGATAAAGATACATATAAGTTTGTTAGCTTTAACTGTAAAAGTATAAAGCGTTCAATTGAGGATATACGTAAACTTTGCTCTGAATCTGATATCATTGCGCTTCAAGAGACATGGTTGTCACCAGAGGAACTGCCATATTTACATAGTATCAGCGACGACTTTGGGTGCACAGGGACGTCTTCAATGGATACCTCAGCGGGAATGCTACGCGGCCGTCCACACGGCGGTCTAGCCCTATTATGGCGAAAAAGTGCATTCAACAATGTGTCGGTTATTCAATGTGATAGTGCGCGCGTGTGTGCGATACAGAGAGTGCAAAATGAAAGGTCGGTCTTAGTGTTAAACGTGTATATGCCCACTGATGCGCCTAATAATCTGGTGGAGTTCACGGATTGTATCAGTCTGGTGAGTGCTATCATAGATAACTCTAATATAGAAAACTGTTATATACTGGGTGACTTCAATGCTCACCCTACGGAACGATTTTTTACAGAACTAATCGGTTTTTGTGAAGAATTAGAATGGGTCTGTGCAGATACTGAGTTGTTGGGAATAAGCTCTGACACATATACTTTTGTGAGTGACTCGCACGGCTCGCGGAGATGGTTAGATCATTGCGTAGTGACTAAAGCGGCCAGAAGTTCGGTAGTGTCAGCTTCTGTGAAGTATGACACGCTGTGGTCAGACCACTTTCCTCTTGTATTGGAGTGTTTATTTGACCATGTTTGTGCTAAGCAATGTATTTTGAATGTCGAGGGAAATAATGTGAACTGGGGAGACAGAAATCCTGAACAAAGGCAGTCTTATTTTACATTATGCCATGAGAGACTTAGACTCATTGACTTCCCAGTTGATTTCGTAAACTGTGCTGATAAAATTTG
This sequence comes from Xylocampa areola, assembly GCA_935421205.1. NCBI lineage: Eukaryota > Metazoa > Arthropoda > Insecta > Lepidoptera > Noctuidae > Xylocampa > Xylocampa areola. The sequence goes on along the minus strand of OW285205.1, from coordinate 18,599,413 downwards.
TAAGAAAAGTTATCATCGCGATGTTATTGATAAGTTATATAATGACATTGTGAGTGCCCTAACCGAATCTGCAATATTGGGTCGGGGAAGCAATAGTCGTGGGAAAAAGCGAGTTGTACCAGGTTGGAATAGGTATGTCGGGCAGGCATGCAGGGATGCTAGGCAGAAATTTCGCCTGTGGGAAGATTTTGGAAAACCGTCTAACGGTTCCATTTATTTAAATATGCGTGAGGCCAGAAGGATCTTTAAATCAAGGTTGAAATGGTGTCAAACCAATGAAGAACAGATCAAAATGGATATTCTGGCTTCACATCACTCTAAAGGTGATTTTCGTTCTTTTTGGAAGCACACGAAGAAGTTAGGCAGTAAGCCTGGCCTCCCTGTATCCGTCCAGGGTGAGAATGACCCTGTGTGTATTGCTGACCTTTTTAAGGAACATTTTAGGATAATTTCACCGTTGGGCCCTAGCTTGTCCATGCCTGATGTTGATGGCCATGGTGACCTGGGTACCAGCTTTACAGCTAAAGACATTAAATGTGTAATTAACTCAATGTCTCGAGGGAAGTCACCTGGTCACGATGGTCTCAGCATTGAGCATCTCAGGTTTGCGGGTCCACATTTACCAAGAGTTTTAGCAATGCTATTTAACTTTTGTATAAGCCATGAGTACTTGCCTAGTCAAATGACCAAAACAATTGTAGTTCCTATACTTAAAAATAAAACAGGAGATATTGCAGATATTACTAATTACAGGCCTATTTCTTTGGCTACGGTTATTGCTAAAGTGCTTGACAGCCTGCTCAATAAGCATCTTAATAAGTATGTCCATCTGCACGATAATCAGTTCGGCTTTCGACCTGGACTGTCCACAGAAAGTGCTATTTTGTGTTTGAAGTGGGTTGTCAGGTACTATGCTGAGAGAAAAACCCCGACGTATGCTTGCTTCCTCGCCCTATCCAAGGCATTTGATCTGGTCTCGTATAGTATCCTCTGGAGTAAGTTAGAGAAAACAGGAGTACCATCAGAATTAATTACCATCTTTAAATACTGGTATGGAGGCCAGATCAATCAGGTACGCTGGGGAGGGGCCCTATCGCAGCCGTATGGGTTGGAGTGCGGTGTTAGGCAGGGGGGGATAAGTTCAACCACGCTCTTCAACCTTTACGTCAATGAGCTTATCGAGGCGCTCAGTAGAGAACGTGAGGGTTGTTACATTAACGGAGTAAGTGTCAACAACATTAGTTATGCCGATGACATGGCCCTGCTGAGTGCCTCGGTCTGTGGTCTTAGAAAGTTGTTGACTATCTGTGAAGAATATGCTAAAAATCACGGATTAGTCTACAATGATAAGAAAAGTATGGTCATGGTCTTTGAGGCGGGTGGTCGATGTCCAAAAACCATACCTCCGGTGAGGTTGAATGGTACAGCACTGGAGAGGACTTACAAATTTAAATACCTCGGACATATATTGACCGCTAGCCTCAGGGATGATGAAGATATTGAGAGGGTAAGAAGGGCGCTGTCGGTTCGAGCTAATATGATTGCTCGCAGGTTTGCTCGATGTACCGTTGCAGTAAAGAAAAGTTTATTCCGGGCATATTGCACCTCTTTTTACACGTGCAGCCTGTGGGCTACATATACTCAGAAATCGTACAGCGCCCTTAGAATTCAATATAATAACGCGTTCCGGGTATTATTGGGGCTGCCTCGCTTCTGCAGCAAATCTGGGATGTTTGCTGAAGCCCACATTGACTGCTTTTACGCAACTATGCGGAAAAGATACGCGTCCCTGGTGCGCCGTGTGCGGGACAGCCCCAACACCTTACTACGCTGCATAGCGAGTAGACTCGACTGCCTGTATATGAATCACTGCTGCAGACTTTCCACTTCGGTGATAGACCTGCGGTGGTGATTTTGTACAGGCAGTTACCTTAGGTTAAGATTATTATATTTTTATTTTTATTTATTTATTTTTATTTTATTTTGTAATATTATAGATGTACCTACTAACATAGTTATTAAGTAAATTGTTACTAACAAAATGAGTCATGGTTACTTAAATAAATAAATTTATTATTATTATTATTATTACGCACCAAACCGAATTCACGTCTCATTGAGTTCAAATAAATAAAATTTAAAAAAAAGTTGGAGCTACCTGTTAAAATTTAAAACATCAGCTGCAGCTAGGGTCGTTCCGATACAAGTAAATACGAGTACGTACTCGATGGTTTTGTTTCGATACCAAGTACTTCTGGCATCGATTCAAAGCTTGCTTGCTTGCTTGTGTTGGTATCGAATCGAATCAAACTGAACGAATGCTACTTTAATTATTTTTATTTCTGAACGCGTATTTCTTAGTAAAGAAATCAGACACAGTGAAATTCCTCTCTCTCGTTCCTGTACCTAAAGTTATATTAATTTCACTATTTCTTGCACGCAAGGTGACGTGCGTCACACGGCGCGCATGTGCGAGGGGCTGAGTTGCCCGCGTCCGGCAACACAACTCTGGTTCCGGAGGCTTGGGCCGCGGCTGGTTACCACTCACCGGACGAAGCCATGCCGTGAAGCGACCTAGTCGTGTTTCGGGGTGAAGTCCGGTGCAACCGTTGTGGGAGACGGGTCTGGGCAGTTGCACCAACTCCCCAACTATCGTTCTCTCCAAATCTATCTACTCTACTTAGAGTGAATAAATTTCTTCTGGATCTACGTGCTAAATCCTCGGCCACACCGTCGCTTACTATCAGGCGAGTTGGTGGCCAAACGTAGATTCATTAGTAATAAAAAAAAAGAAAAAAAAAAGTCAGTCAGGCAAGTAAGCTAACAGCCGCCAGGCGCCATTTTAATTGTTATTGATTGTCAACCAGCAAGAACAGCATTTCAGTTTCCAGTTCGGCATCAGAATTATTCATAACTTGTTACAAAAAAGACAATATCAATCACTCGCAAGTTTTTATTTTTATATTTGTCTCATATGAATCCAAAATGTATCGATATGAGTAAGTATCGTAGTTAAGGATAGGAACTCATATGAGAAGTATTGAAAAATGATTTGAGTACTACTTAAATGAGTAATTTAAATGAGTGGTCTTTAATTATCAATTTCCTATAAAAGTATTTTTACTTATTCCAACTGGATATGGGCGTCTTTGATATTTTCTGTCAATGGTTACATATCCGATTTGAAGTTTTCATATCGATATGATAAACCGTTTTTAGATATCGATATGGAGAGTTTTTATATATCTACAGCAAACGCTAAACGATATTCGCTTCGTCTCGTTTTCACCCCCGGTAACGTCATCAGTTGGACAGAGAGACTGCGAATATTAACCACGGGATAGATATGAATATGAGAAGTTGAGTAAACTACGTAAACGGATATGGATATGGATAGTTCGTTTTTCGTTTAGTTCGATATCGATATTGTAAAAACGGTTTTTTGTATGTGGCATATCGATACGATATGATATGTGTATATCCGTTTTTAGTTACGATATGATATATCGGGCTCATGTCTAATTCCAACATTCCAAAACTTGGAAGTTTTTCTTGTAAGTGCGATTGTGCTCTCTTATCATATTTATGCACGAATTAATTTCCGATGCAAGTAATTTCATTAGTAGGTAGGTACTTATTTTCGAATGATATACAAAAATACTTGAAAGTATTTAGAACCCTGGTATTTGGCGCTGGGTTTTAAGTTGGACGTACTTGAAAGCCCGGGTGGTGCACGATTTTACAAGTACTACTTATGCTTAGGCCCACATAATATTAAGACAAGTAAGTGGAATTTCCAAAGATTGGTTAGGGAGACCCCAGGCCCGATCTTACCAAAAATACTTTCAATTACATTGAAATAAAAGCTTTATAATAATCTGACAAAAATATCAAAATTATTCTAAGTCATGTAAGCGATGTAACGAAACCATAGCGACTTCTAATTCGACACCAACGCCATCTATCGAGCACACGGGCAACTTTAGACTGTAAACTTTTGAATAAAAACATATAAATTACAAATCCACTTTATATAAAACTAGCTGGTGCCCGCGACTGCGTCTGCGCGACTAAAGGTAGCTTATATCTATTCTCCAGGCTTTTTATTTCTTTTTTATTGTGACGCCATACGTCGACGAGAGGTTAACACAGAATATCAGCGCTGTTGGGTTGCTTTTCTTAAGCGACACATCAGCATTAGGCTGAGTGGCGACCATTTTTTACACAGTTGCAATGCACAGAATTAAATTAAGAATATTATTATGTACTTATGTACTTAGAAATATTGTTAGGTATTTAAGTGTGTGTTTTAGTTATACTTTAGACTAAGTTCACTGTTCACTCTGTTTTTCTATACTAATATTGCACTGTGTGGGAATAAATATATCTTTCTTTCTTTCGTTCTCTTTGATATCCTTCCTCAAGATACAATCTAGCTCCTCACTACGATCCGTTCAGCCGTTTTGTCGTGAAAGGAAAAAACAAACGGAGTTACTTTCGCATTTATAATATAAGTATAGATATGTCAAAAGATTTAGGCCATCACACAGTTGAATCAATTACCTTTTGAATTCCGCGTGAGGTCAAGGTTGTGGCATATGGTTTATAAAAAATATGGGTTTAAGTGAAATGAAACATTTGCGCCAAATAGTTTCAAGGTCACGGTAATAGCCAACGCGTTACCTCGCGTTCGTATCCAACGCGAGGTAACGCGTTGGCTATTACCGTGACCTTGAAAATATTTGGCGCAAATGTTTCATTTCACTTAAACCCAACGCTACCTTTTTTTACACTACTGCCCAAAAGCCATTTGTGTGTATGTGGTATCAATAGAATCCTTACATTACCTCGGGTAACATAGGCGTAAGATTAAAAAAGAAATAGTAATGTAGTGACTAAGTACACAAAAATGTGTGAAAAAAAAAATTGTTCACATACGTAAGGCGTGTTTTTTTTAACAAATTTCTTCTTATTATTTGCATGTTTTAATGGCAAAACATTTTATAGGTAGTCTATTAATTAAAAAATTAGTATTATGTATCAATTTATGAATCACGTATATCTTTTAAACCCTTTTAAATCAGAAACATTTTTTTTTTTTATCGATAATGTATCTACTTAAATTTGGCCACCTGGGGGTTACTCTTGAAGTTAATACCAATTCCAATCCTATTTCAATATGATTATATTATTATTATTTATCAACATAATTATATAACCGACGAAAAACTAACTTTCTGTTCAACATATTAAGTTAGACGTGAACTTCAACGGCTTTTTAAGTTTATACATTCTACACAAGATTATGCAAGCAGCTTCCAGAGTGATTAAATTGTAAGTTATAGTTAAGTGTAGTAAGTACTATGTCGAAGTAAGCGGTTCATTGAGTTACCCAAGCGCAGAGTATGCGTGACCTACTCTAAGTTGAAGTTTCTTGAGGCACGACAGGGTTAAAGCTTAGTGGTTTACTGTAAATAGGGAAGTCGCACAGGGAAGTGTGAATATAGTGTGGTTTGCTAAATATTTTTTAAACGTTGCCCCACACTTAGGATTTCTTCTTTTATCGTGGGTGCTTTTACAGACATATAATCTCACAAGCACACACACCCAGACCCGGAAAAAATATCTGTTGATCATACAAATATTTACTCCGTGCAGTTATCGAAAATGCGACACGCGACGCAGCAGCCGGGCTGTCAATTTCATCATGTCGTCTGTTATGAAGGAAGAGGGACATGTGGCACAATTTAATAAATGTACCATCGTCGTCTGTTCTAAGATACCGCAGTCACAGTGGGTATCCGACACACTAATTATACCCCATCTAGCTAAATTAATACTCTTCCTGACCGTATTTCGGTCACGGCGGCCTATCTCCACGGAGATTAGCCAAGTACGCAGGAGATATTATAGTGCACAAGTGTATGCGCAAACACAGGTGCAGGGAGTTCCTTCACTCTCATAATACTATGGGACGCCAATCCGACACGATCGGAGAGAGATCAGGCGCTGGACCGACGGCTTTAAGTGCTCTGAAAATCTAACTAAATTGCACCTGCATCAGCCAAGCTGAGATTGCAGTCGATTGATAGACTTCCACACAGGCCAGGGATGTTAAATATGCTTAAATTGTATTTCACAGGAAACAAGAAAATATGTAGTAGGTAAAGTTCTGAATCCATACTAATTGCGAAAGTAATTCTGTTTGTTTGTTTGTTATCTTTTCACGACTAAACGGCTGAACGGATCGTTATGAAATTTGGCTGGGAGATAGATTGTATCTTGGGGAAGGATATAGGCTACCTTTAGTCGCGCAGACGAAGTCGCGGGCAACGCTAGTTTAAATATATATGGAACTAGCTGTTGCCCGCGACTTTGTCTGCCCGAGCCTATGTCCTTGTATCTGTTTCGAAGTGAAAACTTGGCTATTAAATAACCGTTTTTTTTATATTATGTTATTTACCACTTTTTTATCATTGCATTATCAATGTGGTGCGTACCTAACCTAAAATGTTGTATAGTATATATAATATCTTAGGTTTTCGCCATCACCCCCTCCTGGACTTTGGACGTCCAGACACGGGGCCGTCTGGCGCCCATTGCACATGGTCTCCGAGGTGGTTGCGGCACGCCATGTGTCTGGTGTGCCGTGGAGGGGTGCAATGCCCCGTGAGAGGAAGTCCGGCAACGGACTGCCACTGGTGAGTTCGCGGTTGTGTGCGAGAGCGTTCCCGCGTCCCGCCCTCAAGTGGCTGAGGAGGTACACCGTGGAGTTTTAGTGGGTTCGAGTCCCACATAACCGCTGTGTCTCCCCGTGTCAGCGCGGTAGGCGTGGGCATTCATCCACGTAAAAAAAAAGGATTTCGCATTCACTACACATTAAAGTAAAACAACTTTTAACCGGATTAATCGCGTGTATTTTTGGATTTTATTATCTCCAAAACTTTCTGCCAGTGGTTAATAATAAATAAAGTAATTCACTCTTACCAATCGCTCGTGGCTAAGTAACAGCCGCACAGATCGATCGATCGAGGTTAAGCTGCGCTTGCCGCGGTCGGTCTGTGGATGGGTGACCATAATTTCATACCGAGACCTCCCCGTGCCTCGGAGAGTACGTTAAGCCGTCGGTCCCGGTTGTCAAATTAAGATCTATGACAGTCGTTACGGGTAGTTAGAGGCCTGAAAGTCTGAAAACCAGTCATACCACGAGATATCGTGTTACCCAGTAACTGGGTTGTGGAGGTCAGATAGGCAGTCGCTCCATGTAAAATACTGGTATTAAGCTGCATCCGGTTTGACTGGAAGCCGACCCCAATATAATTGGGAAAAGGCTAGGCAGATATATACTCTTACCTGCTTCAGTTCCTTCTTGATGGCCCTGGTGACGTCAATGCTCTTCTTCCGCAGCCGTTTGATGGCGACTATGTTTCCTCTGTACATGGCTATTGTGGTGTGAGCCCGTCGGGTCTCCATGTCATGCTGCATTGAAGTCTGCGAGAAGACGGGAGAATGATTAAAAACATATAACTTAGCATCATGCCTATTGCTCGAAACTTCAGAGAGAGAAGGTTCAGTAATATTGTACACATATTTCACGAATTCCGAACGAATATTTCAGAACCTGGTCGCATGTATAATATTTGGTATGACATAGATAGAGGGAAACCGTATTGATATTAAATGATATATGATATTGGCATGAGTCAAGGATTACATTCTTTAAGATATACATACTCAAAATATAGTCAGTGACTGTATAAAAGACGTCATAAAAAGTTTTTTTTTTCTACTTTCTATATAAATAAATAAAATTGAAGTATCTGTTTGTAATGTGAATATAATCGTTTTTTTAAGCTCATACAGTTATTTGCACGTTACCAATGCATAAAAATCTATTTTAAAATATTTGTCTCTGTTTGTTCTGGCTAATCTCCCAAACGGCTTGACCGGTTCTGATAAGATTTTACTGGCAGGTAGCTGACTATATTTGGCAGATAGTTCGCAGTACAAAACCAAAGGACACCGCTTCTATCCTTGCTGGTTGTAGGTAATTCCCACAAAAAAGATATCTTTGATATCTTAGGTTCCTAAATAAACTGTTATAACGCCTGACACCTTAGTCTTCTTGCGACCTCGAATGCTGCAAAGTGTTTGAAACGTCAGGAAAAACAAAAACCAATAAATAATACACGTGATTAATCCGATTAAAAGCTGTTATATTAAAACTGATATTCAGCATTTCATACATACATAGCATGACGCCTTTATTCCCCGAAAGGATAGGCTGACTTGTACACTGTTTTACACCAACATTTCACCAATAAATTATTTTTTTGCAACACAATCAGTGTAACCAATACCTGCTATTGTGAAAACGTATTTTATAAAAAGGTTAACCATGGAGTTTCTTGCCCGTTCTTCTCCATAGGAATCTTCACTTTAATCACTTTGGAACGTGGCAACTAGCTTCTGACACATCAAAGTGCCTCTAAATGATCTAATTGAAATAAATGATTTGACTTTGACTTTGACCAATGTATTCAGCATTTCGTTGGTATGAAAGCCTTAGCGTAGTTGATTAAAGGAATTTCTTAAATAACATTCAATTTCAGTGTACCTCAGTTTATTGCGAACAAAAGCTATTTAGAGACTTAAGTTGAAATGGGCAATGTCTATGTCCAACTTTATAGTTTCATCTTGCTTGAATTCTATTAACAATTTAGTTGGATTTTATTACGAAAGTCATGATTCTCGTGAAATAAAAGGTTATCTAAAGGGCAACCAACAATTCGCCGTCTAAACAAAAATGCGATGTGCAGGTGTCGAGGTGGCTGAGTGGTTATGGGATCGCATCTAAAGCAACAGAATGAAGCACAAAATGGCGCGCAGAAATGTAATTTTTTTCAATGTCAAATGTACTTTCATAATTATGACATCACAGACAGTGAAGGAATACATAGGGATCAGACCTGGACTTTTATAAGCTGACTCGCTGATAACTTTCGTGCCTTCTCTGTATGAGAAGAGAACAAGCGTCACGATAGCTCAGTTAGGGGAGCGTTTTTCACACGAGAGATCACACGACTGCCATAAAAAGTCATGTTATGTTTTTATGGTTCATGTATGTTTGTGAGTTTGTTTATATATATATTTGTTTATAGGTACCTACATAATTTTGAAATGGACTAAAGCTTCGTGATATCCAAAATAATTATATTAAAATGATTAGATACTACAAATAATCCAGAGTTATTTATTCCGGAGATTAAAAAATGATCGTAATAACAATAGATATTATTAATGTTTTTTTTTGGTATAGCAATATTGCTAGAGGAAAACATAAAGAAAAAAATATATAAATAAAAATACGGTCAAATCCCGTATTTTTATTACTATAAAACGTATATCTTTAGAGAACGCGAAGAATGTTGATGCTTTTAAAAGATATTTGATTTTCCGTGGGAGAGCCATGCTTCGGCACGAATGGGTCGGCTCGACCGGATTGATACCACGGTCTCACAGAAAACCGGCGTGAAACAACGCTTGCGTTGTGTTTCGCCGAGTGAGTGAGGGTACCGGAGGCCCAAACCCTTTAAAAGGACGGCAACGCACTTGCGACTCCTCTGGGGTTGCGGTATCCATGGGTGGCGGTAATCGCTTACCATCAGGCGAGCCGTATAAAAATAAATAAAAATAAAGGTATCTATATGCTCTTAGGCGCTGTTAGTGATTATTTATTAATTTGCATTAGTTGTAAACACATGAATTCAATCTGCCTAGCCTTTTTCCAATTACGTTGGGGTCGGCTTCCAGTCAAACCGTATGCAGCTTATTACCAGTATTTAACATGGAGCGACTGCCTATCTGACCTCCAAATCCCAGTTACTGGGTAACACGATATCGTGGTATGACTGGTTGTCAGACTTTCAGGCCTCTACCTTTAGGCTGACTACCCACGACAGCTATCATAGATCTTAATTTGACAACCGGAACCGACGGCTTATCGTGCTCTCCGAGACTCGGAGGGGTCTCGGTATGAAATGATGGTCACCCATACACAGACCGACCGCGGCAAGCGCAGCTTAATCTCGATCGATCGATCCATGCGACTGTTACTTAGCCACGAGCCCCTCCTGAACACATAAATAACACAATCTAATTCCAACCCCTGGCCCTGACTAGCAATCCTACAAAGCCAAGAGTGGTACGACTTCCACTAAACCCATTCAAAGCACCACTAAATAGATGAAAATGTCTAGCTTTATTTGGAATTGTAATTTGCAGTAGATGAATGAGGTCAAAGTGGATGTCCAATGTTCTATAGCAACTTGTATCATGTTTATTTTATTCCTTTTTGATATATAGTACTGTGCCCATATATATAAAAGTACAGTAACACTTTTATCTATATTTTAAGTAACACGTAACTATGAACTGTGTGAAAAGCAGCGCCTATCGTATAAGCACAAATACTTAATATTATTCGGGCACGTTTCAAGACGTGGAGATGTTTAATAGAGCGCCTTTTTGTACAGGGAAATGTTGAAGGAAAACGACGTCGCCATAAATCGCCTATGCACTGGTCTGACCAGATAGAGGCTGCAGTCAATAGCCTCTTCTATGAGTGCACCAGAAGAGCAGCAGTACGCAAGAAATGGCGCAGGTCTGTAAGGATGCTACTAGTCCTTCAATGACAACCACGACCCCTCTGTCAAGAGTGTATCGATGAGAACTATATATTACTAGCTGACCCGGCAAACGTTGTTTTGCCATATAAATAAAAAAAAATGGGGTGGACTACCCCTAACATTTAGGGGGATGAAAAATAGATGTTGGCCGATTCTCATAGATACCGGATAAGCACAAACAATTTCATCAAAATCGGTCAAGCCGTTTCGGAGGAGTATGGCAACGAAAACTGTGACACGAGAATTTTATATATTAGATAATCTGAACAAAGAAAAAAGCTGGCAAGGATTTCCACATTTTGGCAAAGCGCATTTTGAAGGTTAAGGAGAACATTATACTTAACATCAAACATCATCACATCTAATAAAATAGTGTAATAGAAAACTCACATCACACACTACCTTATCAGTGCTCTGCGCGTTGTAGGCCGAAATGAAAGTCAGGTCTTTAGCTTCGATTCTCCACAGCACAGACGCGAGTTTCTGCTCGTATCTATAGTGGCGGGCCAGGAGTGCTGCAGCCAAGATGGCGGCTGCTGCGACGGCAGCAGCTGCAGATAAGACTCCAGGATCGTGTGGCAAAGAGCATTTAATGCCATCGAAGCCGCATGCAGGTTCCGCAACAGGTGGGCTCCCCCCAATCCAGCCTATGTTGTTGGCTCCTACCAGTTCCTGTGAAAGAATACGTTAATTAATTTGTTAAATTTATATAAGTAGGTACCAATGCTTATCACAAATTGATGTGACCAGATTGGTTGACAACGGAATCAAGTACGCCAGTGAATTCAACCCCAGAAATAGAAGAAAATATATTCCACCTTATTACAAAAAGCGGTTTAACTAAAAACCCAGGTTTAAATCTCTATAAAGTATGGTTTAAACAAAAATGATATTACAAATTGTGGTTTTGCGATAAACCATAGACCATATCATGGTCTAACGCTAAACCTCGGCACCCCCTAGTTTAACGATGGTCTAAATCATATTTGTGAGTTTCTCTTTTAAGTAATACCATTTTTTTCATTATGTTGTGTTGTTTTTACCCGAAAATGGATATTAATATGGTTGAATTAATTGATATTGAGGATTTTAAAGCCGCTGAGTTGTTGGAAACACCACGCCGACACAACAGAAATCATTTTCGAATTCAGATATGGTTTGGTAGAATAGGTTTAATAAACGTTATGCATTATTAAAGACTGATTTGAAGTTCATCGAAGTAATTTATGTTTACTTACTTACTTTTTCCTCGTTATTCCAATTCACAGATCGTTTTTTGGTCCATCACAATATAATATTAAAATTACTAAAGAAGGTAGTTTATTAACAAAGAGGCAATTGTTCTTTTTAGAGACTTCGATAGCATAAAAATTCCAAAGCTAAATGAACTTTGTTCAACTTGCGATGGTTTTGTTTAATGTTATGGTTTCATATATCGCGCGAGAATGTTACGTTTCGTTACACGTTCTATAATAAGTAATTAATAAGAAATTAATTAATGTTCTTAAACCTAAAAAAAAACCTCAGTCGACGAAATAACGAATGTTTATATCCATCCTTGCAAAATAACAAAGTTTCAATATTTTCAACACTCCTAAACATCATTTAATAATTAGCGTATTATCAAAACGTTTTCTTTTCTGGGCAAACGGAACGTTGAAATAGAATGATATCATTGTGAACGAATGATATTTGTATTAATCTGTGGATAATATATAGTCAATGGTTCAAATGACGGTACTAAGAAATCCACGGTTTTTTTGGGTTTTGTAATAAGGACAAATTTAAACCATGGTTCTGCAGATAAGCCTGGACTTGATAGTCCAGGTTTAAACCAAGTTTTATTTAGTTTTTTGTAATAAGACCGATTGTGTCAAAGAGACGTTTATTTGAACTGAAATAAACTTTTTATTATTTTTATTTAGTTACTTGTACCATCAAAACAATTCGATTCATTATATGGAGTGAAAAAAAAAACAAGTACAGTAATAAAACACCTCATTAAAAAATTCTAATGCCAAAAATTCATAATGTAACCGTGTTTTAAAATATAGCACAACAAACAATAACTCTGCTTGCATTCGGTTGAGTTGTAAAAGTTCGAGTAAGCAGAATAAACAGGTAATAAATAATACATAACTAATAACTAACCCGCAGCGTCTCTCACTCATAATGTTTGATATTGGGCAAGTGCGCGGGGATGCGGGGCGATACAAGTGGTTTTTGCCGATGCCCCGCCCATATTTTATTTGAGACTCCAATTGCCTTATGTAGCTAGTTAATACTATAGAACAACCGAGCCCTGACAGTTAGCCCTCACAGTGTATTCTATTGTATTTCTCTTTTACATAAAAGCGTTACAGTTAATTTTTATCCAAGCTTGAAAACATTTATTTGGACAATAGAGTTGTATTTTCTTTTAACTTAAACATATCTAAACGTTGAACAATGTACATCTATAATATCTCAATATGTTTTTCCTTTCCTTCCTTCCTTTTTAATTTTTATACTTTTTATTCTTTATTTGTTGTTTTATTTTTCTTTATTCTGTAAGATTTTGTTTAGTAATTTCAGACATCTTGAGACTAAATAAATATTTTTCTTTCTCTTCTTCTTCTTTCAATAAAACTGATGGACGTAATCCCCAAGTAAACAATAGCTAGTCCATATTCATTATTTTCCAACTTACAAACCATTTAAGCTTAGGATGTTTTGTTTGTGTTTATAACTCAAAAACTGTTCGCATTAGGGACATCAATCACTACGATCTGTCAACGATAACATCATCAATGTAAAATAAAGTATACGAATCGCGTCTCAACTTTCCTATGGTCGATAAAATACTAATTATATTCAAAGGAGGGTATGTAAACAGATCTGGTTTTATAAAGACGATGGGTTTGAGATGTTTTGTATAATATAAGTATAACCAACTCAACAACCTGCCATTCAGGCAGTTGGTTATATTTATATTGTCATTTGATAGTAAGCCAGCCATTGATCAACACAGGTCTTAGGGATACAAATTATGTTAAAGACTCATGTTTGTCTACAGAATAGTATAATTGCATCACGCTTTTATTCGCCGGAGGGTTAGGCAGAAGTGTACACTCACATTTAACTTATACTCTTAATAAGCCCCATTTAATAGGCAGTGAGCCTATTGCCATCTACCGGACACTATTTCTCAAACTCCGGACTGCCACTCAGAATTTCTGAATACTTTACCCGTGGGTGTTTCTACTCAGCGTGAGTTCCTGGTTTAACACACTTTGCCCGAACAGAGAAACCGTTTTTTTTAACAAACAGTAATTATTAAAAATTTGTAATTATACAAACAATCTATAGTAGTACTATTATGGTGAGTATTGTTATAAGGTATAAAATTAAATGCACACATCACTAAGCTGGAAATGAATGAAGTTAGTTATAACATACTATTTAAAGTTATAGTTTTAATTATAAGCCAGAGCGCCTGGAGTACTAACCCACCAGATGCAGGTTCAAATCCTGCTCACGACCGTATTTTTCTTTTCACAAAAAAATATAATTAGCTATTATTCGCAAGCGTGTTTGTGGTGCAAGTCCCCGATGTAATTGTATTACAAAACTAGCGCTAATAATTTGGGTTTGAATTCACGAAATGTAGTGATAATTAACTTACCGGTAGAAAATCCGAGGAGTTCACGTATCGGAAGGTGGCGACAGGCTGAGCGCTCCAACCTCCTGGAACACTGGAGTCTGCCACCAGACCAATGACTGTGAAGTTTCCTTCAGCATCTCCTGCACTGTCCATGGTCACCTGGATTAAAAGGGGGTTTATAAATAGGTTGTATATGGATCAACTTATACTGCAACGATGTTAATTTCATTGTGTATAAAACATTTTCACAAAAGAATTACCGTCGAAAAAAGGAATGTGTGGGGACACAGGCGTTTAAACGTTTAAGTTACTAATTGTTACGTAAAAAAATATAGTTGACTTTTGACTCTCGAGCGTTTCACTTGTCCCCTCCGTACATGAAGCCTATACGTAGCCTATAGCGTCATACGTAAAGAAATCTACAAATGTATGCATAGTTTCAACGGAATCGGTTGAGATGTGAACAATCAATAATTCAAAATTTTTCCTATTATCCACCCTTAGGGTTGGACTTTATATGGGACCAGCTTGGAGGTATCCTCTATCTAATAAAAAAAGGAATCATCAAAATCGGCCATCTTTGCTAAAATACTGATAAATCATTGAAAACGCATGCATAGTTTTATTTACACAAAAATTAACGATGGTAACGATAACTCTGTAAAGTTAAGCAAAGTATGTATAAAAAAAATATGCGTCGTATTGAGAACCTCCTCCTTTTTTTCGTCGGTTAATAAAATGTAACATAGTGTAACATTCCATTACTGAATACTGTCTTCCAAAATACAAGCTTTGCTTAGTTTCAGGCTGCCTGTCCACCACGCGGAGCGTGGTAGCGGAGAGGAGCAAGAAAATAATGCGGAGCAGTGTTACGGTCTATGTTTTTCCATACGCGGAGCTAGGCCGCGTGCAGGTGACGAGTCATTTGAGCTGCCGGCGGTGAGCGAATGGTTTAGTTGACAACCCCGCGCTCGTTTCTCCCCTCCGCTTCCATAACTGGCTTACAGTGAAATTGTTTCATTACACATTATACACAAACACATTCTTACAATAATTACACCTACATTTGTC
This sequence comes from Xylocampa areola, assembly GCA_935421205.1. Classification (NCBI taxonomy): domain Eukaryota; kingdom Metazoa; phylum Arthropoda; class Insecta; order Lepidoptera; family Noctuidae; genus Xylocampa; species Xylocampa areola. The sequence continues at coordinate 18,584,011 of OW285205.1, read as the reverse complement.
ACTTGGGGGAACAGCTGTGGCACATGGTGTGTAATCATATCCAGTGCCGCAGCAATGGAGAATCCCAACTGTCTGACAATACATTAAGGATACTGTTGTTGCTGCAACACACACGACTCAGCATCGACGCGCACCGTTTCCGACCAAGGGCATGAAAACGATCAGTTTGCGCTTCTGCGAACATATCCGAAGCGCTATAGAACCTCGGCAGCCCCATCAACACCCTAAATAAATTGTTGTATTGGACACACAGGGTATTTTATGGACCCTGCGTAAGTTAACCCACATACTGCAAGTAATAATACTCCTCCAGACCGAATTTCGGTCACGGGCGGCCTATTATATTATATATTATAGTGCACAAGTGTATGCGTAAACACAGATGCACTCCCTCTTCGTTCACTCTCATAGTGCGATGGGACGGCAATCCGACATGACCCACAGAGATCAGGCGCAGGACCGACGGCTTGACGTGCTCTCCGAAGCACGGGGGTGTCAAACCACCAACTTCCTAACTCTGGGCTGCTACTGAGAATTTCGTAACAGAAAAACTCAGTAACACTTTGCCCTACCCGGGAAACGAAACCGAGACCTCCTGCTCAGCAGTCGCGCTTGGGACCACTAAACCAAATTCCTGGGTTCGATTCCCAGGTCGGACCTGCTGACAGTGAGTTTGGAATTGTGCCTGGTTGATGGCAATAGGCTCACCACTTATTATGGTACATGTATACGCTTGCCGAGACTTGGCAAACGCCCATAAGCTCCAAACTTTTACAAATGCTTGAATGCCATTTACATGCAGCGAGTGTAATAACAGCATTGGTGAAATGTGGGTGTACAACTGTGTATACCTCTGCCTACCTCTTCGGGGAATACAGGCATGATGCTATGTTATAAAATAACCCAATAAAGTGATAATCTAGTGGTATGACCGTTGGACTGACAAGTCACAGATCGCAAGTTCGAATCCATGGCACGCACCACTGTCTTATCGAAGCCATGTGCGTATTATAAATTAATTATCACTTCCTTAAAACGGTGAAGGAAAACATCGTGAGGAAACCAGCACACCTCAGGGTTATTCTCGATGGTGTGTAAAGCTATGTCAGAGACCTACGGGTATTTAAACTCTGACACTAGGTTGTTCATCAACCACACGATAAGAAGAAGAACCCAATAGTGCAAACCAGTCATTTCAGCTTATTGTTGTCGCCACTGCGTAAAATAATACTACAATAAATGCCTGACTATGCTCGTTGGTCTAGTGGTCCCAAGCGCGACTTCTGAACAGGAGGTCTCGGGTTCGATCCCCGGGTCGAGCAAAGTGTTATTGAGTTTTTCTGTTGGGAAATTCTCAGTAGCAGCCCGGAGTTTGGAACTGTGCCCGGTTGATGGCAATAGGCTCACCACCTATTACATGGAACTTAATAACAGCATTGGTGAAATGTGGGTGTACAACTGTGTACACCTCTGCCTACCCCTTCGGGGAATACAGGCGTGATGCTATGTTATGTTATGTTATAAATTATGTGAATATATTTTATCCACTTTTTAGATTCTGAGAATAATAACATTGCGAAGTTTCTAAGGATTCGTACTTGACAATAATAATTAAATTAAGTTAGTCAGAATTCTGAAGGTTTATTTATTGTAGCCTGAAATAGCACAAGGTTTTGTGTCGATAACCCTAACATCAAACATCTTTTAGCAAGTGTAATCTGACACAATACATAATCACTCATGTGTACTTTCACTGATTCGTAGATTTAGTGGTCGCAAACACGGCTGCTGAGCGTGAGGTCCTGGGCTCGATTCCAAGGTAAACCCAATAACAAGTTGTCTAAACATGTTATTGGGTTTTACTATTAGGAAATTCTCAATAGCAGTCCGGAGTTTGGAAGTTGGCGGTGTGACTTCCCCGTGCTTCGTGTTCCACAAACTGAATTCCACACAGGAGAATCCGCGGACAGAGATTCTATATTTTATTTTATTATTGAAATTAATGAAATCTTCGCCTGCTATGTGTGTTTTTTTTTTATTCACAACATTTTGTTTGCCACTATATTTTTATTTTTTTATTTATAACCAGGATAATGTAAGGATACCATAAATATAAATCGATTCAGGCGTTTAGAAGTTAATTTACTTTTAAGTATTTAACATGGCGTTGAAATATCTAGTCCATTAAAACTACTTAAAGCCACGTGGAGTGCAAAGAAATGCAGCGCGTTCAAAGGGACAAAGTGATAAAACAAGAAAAATAATGAAATATTCAAGATAATTGAGCAAGGCAATTGCGTGGCATTTGGAATAACAAGTCATCTTTGACTACTTAAATCAACACATATTTATTTATCATAACATAATGTAGCATCACACCTGTATGACCGAGGGGGTAAGCAGAGGAGTACAGAGTTTTACGGCGTATGAATGAAATGTGGGCGTATAATGTACGCCCCATTTCTCAAATACTGTCATTATGTCTCATGTCAAATATAAAGAAAATATTTATCCGGGAGGCCTAGCTGCCCAGGTTAGAATCCTGCTCACGACCATTTTGTTTTTTCCACAAAAATTCATCACTTTAGAGTTCGCTATGCATGCGTTAATGCTTTTCAAACATTTATCTGTATTTTATCGAATTGCCAAATAAACGGTATTGCTATTAAAGAGAGAAATCTTCTATTCTGTATTACACAAACAAAGATTTTGAATACATTGGAAGGAAACCAGCACAACTTGGATATGTTCTCGATAATTTATAAAGCTGACAGGTTTATAATTCGGCTTAAATTCTGACACTACGTTGTTCATTTTGGGGGCAGAGTTACCGCATCACCGCGGCTAATTACCACCCACCGGACGAAACCATGCCGTGAAGCGACTTAGTCGTGTTTCGGGATGTACTCCGGTGCAACCGTTGTGGGAGACGGGTTTGAGCAGTTGCATGAACTCCCCTGATGAACTGTCGTTCGACGTCGACAAATTTATACACTCTACTTACACGTTCTACGTGCTCCATCTTCAGCCACACCGTCACTTACCATCAGGCGAACGAGGCATAATTTCAAACTCCGGGCTGTTACTTGAGAATGATAATACTGGCCGACCCGGAAAACGAACCCAGGATCTCACGTTCAGCAGTAAAAAAAATAAGAAAAACTGTTTTTTTCTTGGTTGACTTTTTTTTTTTTTTTTTTTTATGAAATATGTGGCAACCGAGCAGACGGCTCGCCTGATGGTAAGCGATTACCGCCGCCCCTGGGCACCCTAACCCCAGGGGAGTCGCAAGTGCGTTGCCGGCCTTTTAAAGGGTTTAGGCCTCCGGTACCCTCACTCACTCGGCGATACACAACGCAAGCGTTGTTTCACGCCGGTTTTCTGTGAGGCCGTGGTATCAATCCGGTCGAGCCGGCCCATTCGTGCCGAAGCGTGGCTCTCCCACGGTGAAACTTTGACTTTGATGTAAAAGCCTACCATGCCTTATAAGATTTTTCTTCCAAAATAAAGTAATTGTCGGTTTTCGTTACACCTGAATTCGCTACCTCAAATCCCAGAGGAGCCGTCACAGGTATTTGTATGTTGACACCGCCTTTCAACCCTCGTGGTGACTTAGACGAATGCGTGAGCGCTTCCCCCAGAGCCCAGTACAAAGAAAAAAGTACTCATTTCTATTTATTGTCAACTTTAGTAAAGAGGCTTCAGAAAAAGACATGTCAGACATAGCATCCTCATCACGGCTGTATACTCCGAGGGGTAGGCAGAGGTGTACAACGTAGTATACCCACAACCCCATATAATAGGTGCTGAGCCTATTGGCATGAACCGGGCACTATTCCAAACTCCCAGCTGCTACGAAGAATTTCCAAGCAGAAAAACTCAATCAATCTTTCACTTTCTGTACATATCAGTTTTGAACCCACGATCTGTAGCTCAAGACCTCAAGAGGTGAGCCGGTAACCACTCAGCCGTGGCGACATCTATCAATTTTTCTCTCCCACAAACTCAAAATTAGATGAGAAAGTTTAAACTCACATCAAATCCTTGCACAGATCTGTAGGTGGTAGGTCTTAACAGCTTCATGAGAGTGGCGCCATCTGTTGGCGGTAATCCGGAGCGCATCGCCGCTGTTGCCGCCCTCGCCCACAGTGTGACCGCGTCGTATAGATGACCCGCTTCTATTGGAACCTGTGGAGAAGAATATTATTAAGAAAATGAAGAATTTTTATACAGGCCTATTCATAGTAAGTATATATACAAAACCAGGAATAGTTTGTTCAGAATCAGTAATAGAATCGATTGTAATATTTTTTTACGCCATGTCATATTTTGACCAAATAATATTTAAAATATCCTATGACTTGGACACAGTAGGTAGGCGGGCCAGCTGATTGAGTACCTATGTTGGCGCGGCAGCAGTGCATCAACCCACGCTGGCTTCGCGCCGTCCCCACGCTGACCCCGGGACCGCCTCAGTCACCCGGAAGCTAGAGATCGATACGTACGTGTCGCTTGCGCTCGCGTTGCCATATCGTGTTATAATAGTGCTCATCTAAATAATAATAATGATGAGTACAAGGGATAAATAATTATTGTGAATTGTGTCAAATAACATTTATGAACACGCCGAGATGTATATCTGTGCGAACGTTTTTATTTGTTTACGAAAAAGTACGTAGGTACATAATTATATTTACAATTGACTATTATGACAGTCCAAAGCGTATAAGTATGATGGTGAATGTTATCAATACACTACTCACAACCGCTCTGTGTGATACCTATCGGAAAAGTAACAATTTTTTTTTTTTAATACATTGCCCCACACTAGGAATTTCTTCCTGTATCGTGGGTGCGTTTACAGACACATAATCTCACAAGCACAAACACACCAAGACCCGGAGCAATTATCTATAGCTCGTACAAATATTTGCTCCGTGCAGGAATCGCGCCTGCGACACACAGTGCAGCTGTCGGTCTCTCGACCACTGCACCAACCGCGCTGTTAAGTTAGTCGTTTGTCATACGAAGTAGCTAGGTATTTTAAGATAAATAAGATGGCAGCCTCTAGCTTTTATCCTACGACTGCTTTTTGCATCCCCAGATTTCGCCAATCGCTCTATAAGTATTATGTTAATCAATAGGTAGTAATATGCATGTGATTCAAATGTAGGTCAAATATTTTTATTCGTAATCTTTATTGCTGTATAATGACACCTGTTCAATTACTTTTTTAATTAATCTTATTTTAACTATTCGATTATCTATGTCGATTCCTGCACGGAGCAAATATTTGTACGATCTATGGATAATTGCTCCGGGTCTGGGTGTGTGTGCTTGTGAGATTATATGTCTGTAAACGCACCCACGGTACAGGAAGAAATAGCTAGTGTGGGGAAAAGTTAAAAAAAAAAAAACTAACAAACTGTCGGTGTTTGTTCGAGCTTGTTATCAGTGACCTCGGCAATACAGCTGGTTATACCCAACTGTCCTACTTATTGCGTTGTTGTTTTATATTGTTTTCACTCTATCCCATATCATACATTGGGGAAATTTCAGTGCAGTATATCTATTTTAAGAACTTTCGAAGCTGGTGGGAACGTGATTCCAATTACGATTTATTTATTTAAATGTCTAACCATGTTTCTCTTAATATATCTTTCGTCATTCATAGTAAAGCTTACGCCTTTTTTCTATGGGGTAAGCAGAAACTATCCAACGCTATCTGCTACACATCTAATATACAAATAATAATACTTCTGACCGAATTTTCGGTCACGGCGGCCTATCTCTGTGCTGATCAACTAAGTACGCAGGAGATATTATAGTGCACAAGTGTATGCGCAAACACAGGTGCACTTCCTCTTCCTTTACTCTCATCAAAGACCAATAAACCAGATGCTCGCTGACTCTCATAGTCAGACGGGACTGCAGCCCGACACGACCGGAGAGAGATCAGACGCAGGACCGACGGTTTAACGTTCTCTCCAATGCACGGGGTGTCACACCGCCAACTTCTTATCTCTAGGCTGCAACTGGAAATTTCTAACAGAAAACCCCAATAAAATTTGCTCGACCCTGGAATCGAACCCTGCTCAGCAACCATGCTTGTGGTCTCTAGACCAAAGAGGTAGTTCACAACCCAAATTAAATCTTCTTTGTATATTGTAGTGCATCATAATCTTATTATTGTTATTAATTGTGTCTGTTTGTCTGTGCATTTGTGCACAGACAAAATGGCTAATCAGATTTAGGTGTGGTAAGCTTCACTTAACATTTAGTGTTTGCTTCGTGTCAATCGGTTCATAAATAAAAAAGTTATGCCAATTTAAAGAATCACGTCGAACATTTGTTATTTGCGACATCCACGCGGACGGAGTCGCGGGCACAACTAGTAATTAATAAAATGGTGAAGTAAATTTAGGGAATATATGCTGAAAAGTTAGGTGGCGAAAAAACACAGTTGGCTCCTCAATCCCGATGTGTATTGGAAGTGTGGCGCCGTTTACGTAGCAATACGCATACGCAACTAAGATGATAGTGGGGTAGGTCACGACTTTATCGTGTGCAGTGTAGGTAGGTATGTCTGCCGAAGGTCTGTTGTATCTATGATTGTGACTACAAATGTTCGCTACTTTTGTTTGATTTGCATTTTTTAGGGCGTTAGTTATCGGTGATTAAAGCCTGAATCTATTCTAAACAAATTTTTCTCTCCAAAATTGCAACTACCACCAACTACTTACTTTAAAATGGAGTGATTGGTGGAAGTTACAATGTTTCAATGCTTGCGTAAGTGTATATAATGGAGTGATTGGTGGAAGTTACAATGTTTCAATGCTTGCGTAAGTGTATATAATGGAGTGATTGGTGGAAGTTACAATGTTTCAATGCTTGCGTAAGTGTATATAATGGAGTGATTGGTGGAAGTTACAATGTTTCAATGCTTGCGTAAGTGTATATAATGGAGTGATTGGTGGAAGTTACAATGTTTCAATGCTTGCGTAAGTGTATATAATGGAGTGATTGGTGGAAGTTACAATGTTTCAATGCTTGCGTAAGTGTATATAATGGAGTGATTGGTGGAAGTTACAATGTTTCAATGCTTGCGTAAGTGTATATAATGGAGTGATTGGTGGAAGTTACAATGTTTCAATGCTTGCGTAAGTGTATATAATGGAGTGATTGGTGGAAGTTACAATGTTTCAATGCTTGCGTAAGTGTATATAATGGAGTGATTGGTGGAAGTTACAATGTTTCAATGCTTGCGTAAGTGTATATAATGGAGTGATTGGTGGAAGTTACAATGTTTCAATGCTTGCGTAAGTGTATATATTTGCGGGCGGGCGTTGCACAGGTGTTGCAGTCAATATTGTGGAAGTCGCTAGATATTTATTTATTTATTTGGGATAAAAAACATTAGAACAATAATAATAAGAATAATAATAATAATGAAAAAATCAGGAAATATACAGAACTACAGGAAGAAATTACGAGAGTTTGGAAAATGAATAGAGTAACAATAGTCCCAATAGTCATTTCCACAACCGGTGTTATCCCAAAACAATTATTTATTAGTTTAAATGCGCTCAACCTCTCTAAGTATACATATCTTACACTTCAAAAAGCAGCTATTCTTAATACTTGCCGTATAGTTAGGAAATTTCTACAGTTAGATTTAGAAAACAGTACCGTACCATTACAAATAAATCCACCACCTCAAACTTAAGGTCGCACTTTGGTTTATACCCGTGGGACCTTAAAACCTCTAGGTATTAAAAGCCTAAGAAATAAAAGTTTAAAAACAAAATAATAATAATAATCTTTATTGAACCAAAAGTAATAACATGTTTACACAATTGCTTATAAGCTACTTATAATATAACAACTAGAATATACAAAACAATTGTGTCTAGCAGTTAGCATCTGCTGCCGAACTAGGTTTATGAGCTGTATTTCAGCAAGCAGCGCCTCAAACCCTCGAATAAGGTGGCACATGTGAGCTTAAGCAAAAATATGATAAACCTTTCAGTTAAAACTAAAATAAGTAAAATATAAAAGGTATACTATAAAAAATTAAAAACTAATAGGTTAATGTCCTCTGGGTGTGTAAGATGAGGTAAGTGAATGTGTGTATGTAAGAGGGTGAGTAAAAATTCAATAATTTTATTTGTTCGATTCTTAATCTTGATAGCTACATTATAATAGTGAGTAAGTCTTCAGTTTCGTCATAGGATAACTTCCAAAGCCACTGAATAACCGTTTTTTTTAAAGTTAATTTATTCATTGAATATATTTCAATATTTTTATTTATTTTATTATATATATAGGGGCCTAAAAAGGGATAAAATCGTCGAACAAATGATGTTCTTGGTTTCAACAATGACTTACACACCGACAAACCCCTTCTTCTTGTTGACAGGATCTGACTGTAGTCTAAAATAGGATGTTGTTTAGAAATAATACTCAAGACAAAGAGTTGGCGTACAGTCAAGACCTCACAAAACTCGTAAAGAAGTTTGGTTGGTAACGAAAAGATTTAAAAGTACAGAATTTTAGTATGGCTCTTTGTGCGACTTCTAGTTGCTTTAGAGTCGTTTTGGGTACACCGCCCCACGAAGATATGCAGTATGTGATCAGTGACTGACAGAGCGCATAGTAAACTTGCTTTAGAGTCGATGGGGTAACTATATGTCTTAATGTTTTGAAAACATAGATGAGCTTTCTAATTCTCTTACACAATACCTGAATATGTGTTTTGAAACTAAGATTTTCATCAATTATAACACCCAAATATTTAATTTCTCTTGATCGCTCTAATGCATTACAGGAACATGTAGAAACAACTGCGTCATCAGAACACCAATTATGTACGATCAGATTAAGATTTGCGTGGAAAACCCCACGTATTGAAAACGTTACGTATTTAGTCTTGTCCGTATTTAAGGTGAGCACATTATCATGAAGCCAAGTTCCTTTACAAAATTAAAACCAGTTTGGGCTAGCTGAAACGTCTCACTCCATGTTTTAGCGGTGAAAATGAGAGCAGTATCGTCTGCGTATGCAATAATTTTTCCATGAAATGAGTTGTTACACAGGAGATCGTTTATATAAACGAGGAAAAGAGTCGGACCAAGTATGCTACCTTGCGGCACACCATAGGTAACTGGAAGGTCTGTGCTGGTATAGCTACCCAATGTAACACATTGAGTTCTGTCAGTCAAATAATCAGTCAACACTGTGAGCTGTGTGCCCCTTATACCAATTCTTTCCAATTTTTGTATGAGGATAGGAACAGAAACCGTATCGAAAGCCTTTATCCCCTTATTACCTTTATCTAGATTTGTAGCAATAAAATCTGTTAAGTTGCTAACTGCTTGATCGGTCGATTTACCACGGCGAAAACCAAACTGATGATCGGATATTATGTGTTTACTTTCGAGATAGTTTACAAGGCGTGTATTAATAATTCTTTCCAGAATTTTCGAAAGAGAGGGGAGTATTGAAATAGGCCTATAGTTTTCGATACGGTCTCTCTCCCACCCTTGTGAATTGGTCGTATCTGTGATTTTTTGAGGAGTTTCGGAAAGCTACCTTTCCTAAGACAGGTATTAAAAATATGGGTTAAGTGCGGCACAAGAATATTTCTATGATCTTTGAATAATTGGTTCAACAAATTATCCCAACCAACAGAACATTCATTTTTAAGCGTAGCCAGTATATTGGCAATTTCAACCTCATCGGTGTCAAAAAGAACAACTGACTCAAGGATAAGGTCCGGGGAGTTGCAGTTGTCTTTAGGTACCCTAGTTCGATTTACCTCTATCTGCTCAGCCAATGATCTGCCCACATTGCAAAAATAATCGTTGATTTTATTAACAGAGTTCTGAGGAGTCAGATAATGTCAGTAATTCCTTTGGATAGTTCGCAATTACAGACGTATTAGTGACTTTTTTTAATATATCCCATAACTTTTTCTTATCATTTCCAGCCTTTTGAACGAGTTCTCTATCGTAATTACGTTTAACCTTTTTTAAAATTTTGTTGCAATAGTTCCTATAGCGTAAATATGTAGTATTTGTTATAGGGTCTTCAGGGAATGATTTAGCCTTTTGATGTAGTTTATCCCTATTGCGCATGCAGCGCAAGAGGCCTTGTGTAATCCAGGGCTTTATAATTTTTTTGCGGCGTGGAAGTTTAGTAGATAGATAAGAATAGATAACAAAATCTGAAGACCTGCAAAATTACAATTTAGACTTCGAATATTTTGGGTAAAAAGTGATAAGGACGCCTGGTGTGGGAATATTTTGTTGCAGTCATCAACGTGACACTCAAATGATTCCGAAACCACAAAGTTATCAATTTTGTTTGAAATATTATCAATATCAGCCATTGGTACAGAGAGTAAACGAGTTATCTAATTGGTAGTTTCCCAGTAAATATAAGAAAATATAATTTACACTAAAGTAATCCAGTAAAATGTCTGCGAGGTAAAAAGTAAAGTGTATTGTGAAGAGCAATATCTTCTTAATGAGAGGTACTTTAAAAAATATAAAGGTTGGGGTTGTATCATTATCACTTGGAGAATCTACATGAGATACGTAATAAAATGTATAGAGTGTTGAAAGTGTGCTTATAATTTTATAATACTCTACATGCATGCAACGTAGTAGTGGAATGAAATAACATTCGATAAGGAGAAGAAAAACAAATTTAAAAATGCACATCTTGAAAGTAAGAAAGATAATTACCACATAAAAAGCTAGTCATTCCGCCTTCCTCAGGATTTCGATATCCTTTTCAGAAGCTATTTTGATGTGCTGTTCCTTTTCTTTTTTCCTTAAATAAACTACGCCATGTGCTGTCCAGCAGAAGGCGTATTTGTGTTGCTGTTGAAACATTCGGGCCAAATAAAAAAGTTTTTGCGTATTTGCCGTGAGATGTTCAGATATGTAAACAGGTTTTACGGGGCCTTTCAATGCAAGGTTGGTGGTATTCAGTTTCTCACCCGGTTTTTTTGATTTGTTGTAATTTTTTAAGCTATCAAGGACTTTTTCTTTCTGCAAAACAGTTGTAAGTTCGACTATGATTGGGTTTGATGAGTCTTTCGATTTTAATCTGTAGATATCCTTTACACAGTTTCGGTCAACTTGTGCGTTAATAGTCTGTCCAGCTCGTTCCAAAATAGTACATAAATCCTGCTTAGTTTCACCAGCTATTTTCGGGATGTTGCGAATTTCAATTCCTGTTGATCGTGATTTCCACTCGAGATATTCGATTTTTTCTTCCAGAGTTTCAATCTTCTTTTTGTCCACTTGACTCTCGTATTCGAGCTGGTTAAGTCTCGATAAGAACTCATCATACTTATTTGACATCAATTCCACGCTTCGTGTCAACTTGCCATTTTGCTCTTTAAGTGTGTTTATTGAAACTTGGAGTTCTTCAAACTTAGCCGCCTGCTCCTTTGAAAGTGAAGCGAACATCTCCTTAATAATGTCTGTACAACAGATGATATTTTCTTCAAACTTCCTCTTCTTTCTTTCTGTAACATTGCCTAACATCGAACGCAAATCGGGCGCTGAGTCATAGTGTTGAATACCCGTAGTCGTTGGGCATTCACCCTCAGTGTTCATCTCCTGCTCCCCATGCACTTTCGAGTCTAGCGGCAGCGGGGAAGTCGGCAACTGTGACGGCGGCGGCGCGGCGTACGATTTAAAGGCATCTTCGAGAGTTGTAAGTTTGACCGAACGTACCATACAGGTACGCGTCGATAAGAGCGGAGACACCCAAGCGACGCACACACGGAGGTGTAAGCGGGATGGCAATTATGACGACTGTCCCGCTTCCTTGAGTAGGCGGGGCGCGACGTTGAGTAGGTCAGCGGTGCAGGCGCAGTGCGGCGGTCGATCGAAAATAATAAATATTTTTTAATTTACCTCACGCAAAATTGACCACTTTGGCTTACAGTTACGGGTTAAAGTGTTATGTATACTAATTATTATTTTACTCAATAACGAAATACGCGTGCGTTCACAAGCAAGGTGACGGGCAGAAGCAAACAACAATATTTATTACTTAGTATAAAACATAATGCTATGCTTATTGTACTACTAACATCATTATCCACTAATTACTAATTAAGATATGCTACAAAAATAAAAACAAACTTAAGGAAAATTACAAAGACGAATATCATCAACTAGAAGTTGAGTTTAAGGATTCGATTACACATTTCCTAAATGCTGTAGTTGAAAGGTTACATATGTCAATGCTCTCAAACCCTGCATTATAAGTATCCACAAGTTGACGAAGTGGGGCTCGAAGCCCAGCGTTAGATTTGCATACACGGGCGGTGTTTATGGACAATAAGCGATAAGGGCGCACAAGTCTTCGCACTACCGTTCCAGGAACGATGTAACAAAGCTGTTTGGTTACGTCTGGGCAATCATATTTGTTATGCACAATATATCTGAATGTATCTCTTATCTCTCAATGTATCTTATCGCTTCCGTCTACGTATATTTTTGAAGTGACAGTATTTGTCCATAGGAATCCCCAAATGTTCCAGCTCATATGTGATGTAAAAAAGAAGAAAAGGCGCAATGATAATAATAGGTTATGTGTCCATAATGGGGAAACTACTCGGATGTGGAAGTGACGTGTTTTGCGCCAAAAGTTTATAATAAGATCCCAGATGGTATAAAACATTGCAATAATAGGTAATGCATTAAAAATTAAAAAAAAAAATATTATGAAATGTTATTATTAACATAACATAACATAGCATCACGCCTGTATTGCCCGAAGGGGTAGGCAGAGGTGTACACAGTTGTACACCCACATTTCACCAATGCTGTTATTAAGTCCCATGTAATAGGTGGTGAGCCTATTGCCATCAACCGGGCACAATTCAAAACTCCGGGCTGCTACTAAGAATTTTCTAACAGAAAAACTCAACGACACTTTGCCCGACTCGGGAATCGAACCCGAAACCTCCTGCTCAGCAGTCGCGCTTGGGACCACTAGACCAACGAGGCAGAAATGTTATTATATTATTGAATAGATTCAGGCGGTACTTTGCGGAAGTGCATAACAATGGATGCAAAAAAATATAAATCTAGCTACTTCCACAAAATTGAGGGTAGTCATGCATTACCTGTGCACCGCCCGCCCGCCAGCAAATATATGCACATACGCAAGCGGTGAAAATTCCGACTACCACCAACTACTCTACACGTGTTTCGCCCCTCCACGGGGCATCTTCAGGAGCTGCTAGACCGAGCAGTGTCCGCCACCGAGCACACGTTATTATATTATTACTGATTTTTTAAATGATAAGGGTATTTTTTTATTAACATTGTTACTTTTTATTGGCATTATTTCGAAATTCGGTTACTTCAAGATAAATCTTTGAAAAGTATTAACGCATGCTTAGCGAACTCTAAAGTCACAATATTAAATGGAAAAAGAATACGGTCGCGAACAGGATTTGAACCTGCACCTCCCGGATGAATACTCCAGGCGCTCTGACCACTAAGCCATCTCAACCTCTGCTCACCACCGCGAATTCTTCTTCCATATTTTAACACATCTTATGGCGACGTCATTGCTATCAATTCAATCCCTATAGATATTGTAACTTTCATCTTGTTATTAACATAAACACCAAAAAGGTTATTAATAAATTATTTAATTTGGTTTGATTCTCATATATACTAAACTTTTAAACTATTTTTACTAACATGAATAAACGCGCTACTATATAAACCTTATCAATCACGGGATTGCCCGACTAGTTTCGGCAGGAGTCCGGGCTGAGTCATCTGGGCCTGCGACGCTGTTAAACCCTGCCCCTCTATAAAACGACTGTGACCCCTGAGTTTGTTTTGGTATTTCTTCTCAGGTATAGTCTTAAGAAATACCGTCGCGATTTAGTTTTAAAAACGTATCAAAAACAAAAATAATTTTATCAAATATAAATGTACGGCAGACTAAAATCATTTTTCAATTACAATAGCTTTCATTTTGACAATCTGACAATGTACATTCCGTCCACGGATCTGAAAAAAATACGGATGTTACCTTGCCTTGTCTTGGCATGTTTTTTTTTTTTTTTTTTTTATAGGGGACAAACGAGCAGACGGCTCGCCTGATGGTAAGCGATTACCGCCGCCCATGGACACCCGCAACACCAGAGGAGTCACAAGTGCGTTGCCGGCTTTTTAAAAAGGAGTACGCTCTTTTCTTGAAGGTTTGAAGGTCGTATTGGTCCGGAAATACCGCAGGCGACAGTTCATTCCACAGTTTTGTTGTGCTAGTGTTTTTGTTTCTAGAGAAACGCACAGTTGTGGACTGCCAATCATCTAAATGATGGGGATGGAACTGCTGTCGCGTAGAACGATGGCGGAAAGAGGCGGCAGGGATCAGTCCGAACAATTCCTCGGAGCACTCCCCATAGTATAGGCGATAGAAGATGCATAGCGAGGCCACATCTCTACGCAGCGCCAAGGGGTCTAGCCGGTTTGAAATATCTTGGCAGTCGACGATACGAATCGGTCTCCTCTTCTCACATATCGTATGCAACGCTACGTCCGTATTTTTTTAAGGTCCGAGATTGAGTCCATGTTTGTAGCAAAGGATGTGGTATACATTTTTATAGCGCTATGTATAGCAAATTGAAAAGTATTGTCAATGCAAATAAATTTCGCAATAACTTTGCATGGCGCTCTGGAACACAATATGATGTTTGACCCAGTTATGTCAATCTCCGTCGTCATGGCAACGCTTTGACACAAAGTTATTTTTCATTGCCTTTTTATTTAACTCAAATTTTGAAACGATTTCCATGCGCACCTGTGTAGTAGAATATTAGCATAAAATAACACTGAATGACGTCCCCGAAGGCGAAGGTTGACGGTGTTTACTGATAACGTTATTAAAATACTAGCCCGGATAGTGGAGTGTGATAGTAGGATAACATCAGAACCTGGCGCATGGATAACATGTTGTGTGACATAGCTAGATAGAAGGAGACCGTATCGGTGGCGGTTACCGCCAACAACAGCATTCCCAAAGAGGGTTGACGTCAGGCAGGCGGCCGGTCATAAAACATAGCCAAAACTTTAGCAGCATTCCAGTACAAGAGAGTATGTATGCCTGTATGGAAGAAGAATACATGCTGCGCCGACCCCGTATAAATTGAAATAAGGGCAGGGAGATGTTGTTATTAGGGAATACTATGTTTACAAATTTTGTATACTTAAAATAGAATCTTCTTTTCGTGGAATGGCTTTTTCCTCGCTGATTAATATTATCTCCTAAATCGCTTTAATCTAACCTTTTTTTTTGAAGTGACACTAATGAGACTGGGTTTCTTTGAAAGAAGCTAATGCTTTTTAGCAAATTGTTTACAGAATTTAGAAAAATACTTTTATATTGTCTAATAAAATTCTTATTTACAGTAATACGCGATAGGTGGGGCCAAGAGATAGCCGTGTAAGTTGAATTTGCGTAAGTCGTAGATGACATAATTTAAGATAAACCAATAATGTACATTGCGTACGTAAAATAATTCCACAAGGAACACGTCCGAACTTGTCATAAACCGAATTTGCACCGCGTACGTCATGTCTTACGGAATAGGAATTGTTGCGATGATACAAAAGAAAAACCGCGTACCTCCGGATTCGCGTAAAACGGGATGGAGTAATTCGGGGTATTACTGTATTTCATAACAGTTTTTTTAAAGGACTTGCTGTCTTAGGTATACTTATAAACATAGTTGTATTACATGTGTCTCGCTGGCCTAGCGGTCCCAAGGTTGGCTGCTGAGCATGAGGTCTCGAGTTTGATTTCCGGGTCGGGCAAAGTGTTATTGAGGTCCGTCGTAACAAATACAGATAAATCTTTCAAGTCCATTAACGCATGCGTAGCGATCTCTATAGTTATAATTTTTTGTGAAATTAAAAATTCGGTGTTGGTATATATGAGTAGGTTCAGTATTTACTGACGTCGAATTTCAAATTCAAATTTCCGGAATACATATTTTCTTTCTTTTCGTCATATGTTCAATGAACAATCTTGTGTCAGAGTTTAAAACACTCGTTTCTGACTTAGCATCACACAATATTGAAAAATAAAATAAAAAAATTTTGTAAACCCCGATGAAAAAAACTAAAAACTTAAAAAAAAACTCATGGCTCATTAAATTAAAGAACCTTTTAATAATTTTAAGACGAGCGTCGCCGCTTCTGGGTACCACTAACTAACTGATCTTCGTAAATTGTAGCTAAGAACCATCTGATCACGTCAGCTTTCAAGCAAAATAATCCGCATCATTATCGGCCCATTCGTTTTGGAGCTACGATACCACACAGATAGACACACAGACACGCCAAACTTATAACACCCCTCTTTTTGCGTCGAGGGTTAAAAAAACGTCTCTGCCGTGGAAACATGGTGTAAATATAGAATTTTAAGCAATTTACGTTACAAAAAGTCAGTGCTACATGCTATAGGCTTGAACTAGTAACCTTTGACTTGCCAATCCAACGGTCATACCACTAGGCTAGCCCTGCCCAGCTGCAAATATCAACCCTCGTCAATGTAAGATAATAATAACTACCAAAGCAACCGTAGGTCTTCCTATTGTTTGAGTTTAAAGGGGATGTTACTGAATAGGATAAATAAATGGTAAATTTTAATTAATTTCCAGTGGTAAGAATTAATTATTCATGCCCGGGAAAGAAACATTGGGTTAGATATTATAATTAAAGAAGAGAAAATAAATTATACGTATAATAATGTCCGAAATAAAAGTGAAGGCCAGAAATGTATAATAAGTAGATCCACCTTTACATTGAATAACAAGGAGTTTTTTTATATAAAATATTTATAAACTAATTTAGTGCTAATTTTTAATCGACTTCAAAAAGGAGGTTCTGTATTCGACCCGTATTTATGTATGTATGTTTATAAGTCCGCGATTTTCTCAAAAACTACTGATCCGATGGTGTGACATAGCTAGATAGAAGGAGACCGTATCGGTGGCGGTCACCACCAACAACAGCATTCCCAATGAGGGTTGACGTCAGGCAGACCGGTCATAAAACATTACAAAAACTTTTGCAGCATTCCAGTATAAGTAGAGAATATGTATGGAAGAAGAATACATGCTGCGCCGACCCCGTATAAATTGGGATAAGGGCAGGGAGATGTTATTAGGGAATACTATGTTTACAAATTTTTTATACTTAAAATAGACTCTTCTTTTCGTGGATAAAAAAATATAAACTAACTTAGTGCAAATTTTTTATCGACTTCAAAAAGGAGGTTCTGTATTCGACCCGTATGTATGTATGTTTATAATATAAGACCGCGATTTTCTCAAAAACTACTGATCCGATTTGTGGGGTTTTCGTTATTTAATTACATATTTTCTTAGGAAGGTAGGAGGTTAGTACATAATATGTGTCGGAGATGGCAACACTGTTTTATAAGATCCTTGTTGTTGGTTTTATTGACTATTAACCTTAACATTACCTTTAAAACCTGACAGACATAGATACCTCCCATCCTATTCTTCTAACCTTTCTCCGTCTTATATTAGGATCTGATGAAGATCTTCGGAGATAGACACACACGCGCGCGCACACACGCACACACATCTATATCAATATATATCCTTGATAAAACAGCCATATCAAAATCAAATCAAAAAGATCAAATTAAATTTTTCAATAGTAGTGGGCGACTACCAATCCTATTAAATACATTTAAAGATGTCAGTAATTGTCTCTGTATATAGTGTTATCAAATTATATTTAAAGTACTTAATTATTCTGTTGACTCAATAATTAGCAGACACAATAGATTTTTATTTTATACTTCTCCCATTCGAAGCGTTAAAATTCAGAAGACGGCCGTCGACACGTTTTGAAAAGCTGAGTCATAAACATGAACTAATAAATCACTGAAAAAATGACAAAATATTAAACGTATCCCTTAATTAACGACATTCGAATATCTAACTGCTATTACAATAAACCAATTTTAGTTGACATTTAACCATTGTGTCAAAATGATTTCAGTAAATGGCCTTGCTTTACAAGTTATAGTGGCACCATTAGTTCTTCAATTACCCACTCCATTACATATCGAAGTTCTTATCAAATATTTGTGCTCAGCATTAAAGAATTGTACTCGTCAAATCATACTGCTCCAATAACCTATATCACTGCGACGGATAGCGTATTTATAATTATGACTTGCTTATAACGGTGAAGGAAAACATCGTGAGGAAACCAGCGCACCTGAGAGATTTTCTCGATGGTGTGTAAAGCCATGTCTGTGACCTACGGGTGGCTTAAACTCTGACACTAGGTTGTTCATCAACCACACGATAAGAAGAAGAAGAATGGTTTTAAACTTTTACAAAGTTAACTCGTTTAAATTTGACCAGAATAATGTTGTGCCCTGTAACTTAAAAATGTCAATTTTACCTTATTTAATAAAAAAATATTGTTTTTGAGCCGGTAGGAGTCCGGCACAACGTCCATGACGGATTTCCCACACAAAAAAGAAACCGGACCAGTGCGAGTCGGACTTGCCCACCGAGGGTTCCGTACAAAGGAGACAATTTTTTTTGGGCCCACTAGTAAATGATGACGTATATTAACCATATTACATATAAAAAAAGAAACCATTTTATTATAATAAACGGACCAAAAATTATACAAAAATCTAACCGGACTAATGAAATAATATTAAAAAAGTGATAAGACAAAAAATGCGTGTTTAGGAGCGCTTTTGACATTTATTTACCTGAAAAAGAAAACAAAAAAATATGTTACTACAATGCGCAGTAGTAATAATATCAGCTTTATATTCGTTTAAAGAGATGAATGGAACCGTGAATTTGTTTTTAATGCAATTTTTTAAGGTTATCGCAAATATCTCGTAACGTAGGTAGTTTCAAAAATCACCGTGGAACGAAACGTAGTAAATGAGACCGTCGTTTGTCAGTTTGACAATGACAGATGACAGTCAACAAATAAACATCATTGTCATTCAGGAGGTAGGATACAATCAATGCACACAAGTACAAAACTTATATTATGATTATATTTATATACTAGTTGACACCACCCCATCAGTTTCTAAACCAGCTCATGCTGGATACTATTGTAATTGTTTAGTGGGCAAACGCACCATCGGCTGCTTTGCATATGTGATCTGTTTTGTGTGGTTTTTCTCTTGGGCACGGCATCAAGGTGAAGTCGAGCCACCTGCATCTTTATTAGATGAAATATTGATATTAAGAGATGACTTTGAAAATGATGATGATTAACAGTAATAAATATCTACTTTTTGTTACATATATAATGTGTTTTTTTTTTCGTATTAATTTACGGACCGACCGCGGCAAGCCCAGCTTAACCATGACTGATCATTCCGTGTAATCAATCAATGTTATATAAATATAAAACGAAGTTCCACAGCGCATCTCTCTGTATGACCGTAATGTCCTCGGGATCTGCTGAAAGTACTTTAATGCAGTTTTCACGATTAAACCGATTGATTCACGGGGAACATTTTGATGTATAATCAATGGCCAGAAGAAGCCGCGCTATTTCGAAATTAATTATACACCAAATACATTTTCGTGAATCGGTCTTTCAAATCGTGAAAATAGCATCTAAATCAAGCAAACAGTACAGACGTGACTTTGTTTTATACTATTTATTATTAAATAATGCACCATTTTAATTTAAAATACCAGTGAGGCCTATCAACTCATTAGACAAACGCTCTTGTGGTATTTTAGATTATTGTGAGAGTCATGTTTTCATTGGCGTATTGCGCAGTATTCCGGTTACATACAGTTTTGCTAATATTACCACTGCAAACTAGAGATTGTAAGGATTACACCAACATGCATTTCATTACTATACGCCACAATTTGTGGAGGGCCTATTCTTCATACAAAAGAAATTGACTCCTTTGGAGGTAAGTACATATTATAAATAGTCCAGGAATTGAGACTCGCAGTTTTTTCCGAGCTTTTCGCAAAATTCAGTTTCCAAAACCTATAATTACTTATACTATTGTGTTTTATAAGTGAAATTGTGGTTTTACTAACAGTTCATACCTAAATTAAAAAAACGACTATATTTTTTATGATTTAATTACAAATATATAGTTTTCAGATTTTTCCATGTACTTGTAATATAAGACGATATTACTTGCCAAATTTCACAGTTCTAGGTCAACAACAGTAGCAATGATAGCCTAGTGGTACGACCGTTGGACTGACAAGTCAAAGGTTGCAAGTTCGAATCCAAGGCACGCTTTCTTTTCGAAGTCATGTGCGTTATATAAATTAATCGACCTACTGAAATAAAGAGACTACGGGTGGTTTAAACTCTGACACTAGGTTGGTCATCAACAACACGATAAGAAGAAGAAGTGGCATAAACGGCCGTATCTTTAATTAGGTTAACTTAGAAGTTTGATTTTTTCACACCTTCAACGGACTATAGACCTGAGTATTGGTTTTAATTTCAACTCGATTTCAACGCGTTCTCGAGATAAAGGGTCTTGACAGATAGATGGACAGCCAGACAGTCAGACGGACAACAAATGGATCCTATAAGGGTTCAGGATTTTCATTTTGAGGTGCGGAACCTAAAAAAATTGAAATTTGGGTGTACAGTACACCACTGCCGAACCTTTCTAGGATGCAGGCTATATGTTATTTATAGGAACTGGGTCATCTAAGCAGTTTAATGCACATACGTGGTCGTAATGCCAGGCTGTTGTACACAACTGGTCAGATATCTATTACAAATGTAGGGCAACATCTGTTGCACAAAATCTAATGACACGGGTCACATACTGTGTAATGCAATTACTATATACAAATAAATAATATTTAAAAATATGCTAAAAAACATTATTCAGCTTCATAATTGTTAACATAACATAACATAGCATCACGCCTGTATTCCCCGAAGGGGTAGGCAGAGGTGTACACAATTGTACACCCACATTTCACCAATGCTGTTATTAAGTCCCATGTGGTGAGCCTATTGCCATCTACCGGGCACATTTCCAAACTCCGGGCTGCTACTGAGAATTTTCTAACAGAAAAACTCAATAACAATTTGCCCGACCCGGGAATCCAACCCGAGACCTCCTGCTCAGCAGTCGCGCTACGGACCACTAAACCAACGAGGCAGTTATATATAGTTATATATTATATAGTCATAATTGTTACTATTGGGTATTATGTTTGTGTATCGTGTATTCATATGTTTTACTTGTGGATATGTATTTTATTAAAAGTAACTATGTATCGATTTCCATTATATATTATAATTTAGTATATATATTGGATATATATGTATTTATTTAAGTTTTGATTTTTGTCATTGTATCACGTATGTTTTTATTACTTTGTTTAATTTTTAATGTACACCGCCAACTGCCCGTTAACATTTTTTTGCACGCCCTTGTCCATCCAACGGTTTTCTGTAAGAAATTACTTTTAGCGATAAGACCGCCAATTGTACTACTTTTGTTTTTGGTGTACAATAAAGTATATATCTATCTATCTATCTATCTAAATACATTTGTGTATGATTTCAAATAAATGCCAGAAATACAGATTAATCTTTGAAAAGCATTTACGCATGCTTAGCGAACTCGAAAGTTATACATGTTTGTCATCAGTCATCTCGACGACTAGAGCTGGAGATAGCTTAGCGGTCAGAGCGCCTAGAATATTTATCCTGGAGGCGCAGGTTCGAATCCTGCTACGACCGTATTCCTTTTCCACAAAAATTCATAACTTTAAATGCCATAAATTTATGTGAAAACTGCTATTTATACGACGCCTAATAATAAATGACCGTTTTTAGAAAGCTGGTCAACGGATTTAGAATACGAAATTGGGGATTGAAACAGGAACTCGAACTAAAATGTTCGTCTATGTTCCATTTCGATATCTTATAGTGCTTAGAAGATATTATTTTCTACTTATCGTGTAGTTGATCGAGAATCTAATGTCAGAATTTAAACTAACCTTAGGCCTCCGACATGGCTTTACACACCATGATAAGGCCAAAGATATTTGGGGTCATCTCAATATCTCATCCATTCTCCTCTGTTAGTCGTGCGGCTATCATTTACACCTTTTTTATAGCCATAGGAAACGTAGCAAATATAATGTATGCAAAATTTCAACAGAATCGGTTGACATGTGAACAATCTTTATTTTTAATTATTCTTTACTTTTATTCTTTTATGTTTATTATAAATCATATTATTATTTTAAATGAATGTTGTTTTAATGTAGGTATCACGATAGCGATAGCAGATGTTTGTGTTGTAACTATCCGTGAAATCACTTGGTCCTAGCTATACCAGCGCTGCTTAATATAAAGTAGCACAATGCTGAGCTAGGGTCCATTTTTGTCTCTCTTGTTTTGTTTGTTGTTGTTTTATTTTATTTTTTTATATTTGTGTACAATTTATGTGAGAGATCAAAATAAACGTGTTTTCTTTCTTTCTTCTTTCAATCAATAGTTCCCTATTTTTCCTATTATCCACCTTTTGGACTTTAGGAGTAAAATTTATATGTGACCAATTAAGAAGTATCCCCTACCCAATAAAAAAATAATCATAAATTCGGACTACTCTGTAAAAAGTAATGCGAGATTATACATAAAAAAATACGCGTCGATTTGAGTACTTTCTCCTTTTTTTAGTCGGATAAAAATACAGCAAATACCTAACATAACAAAACGTAGCATCACGCCTGTATTCCCCAAAGGGGTAGGCAAATTCAACCAACCACCCAAACAAACTCTTACATACATACATACATAGCATCACGCGTATATTCCCCAAAGGGGTAGGCAGAGATGTACACAGTTGTACACCCACATTTCACCAATGCTGTTATTAAGTCATGTAATAGGTGGTGAGCCTATTGCCATAGACCAGGCACAATTTCAAACTCCGGGCTGCTACTGAGAATGTCCTAACAAAACTCAATAACACTTTGCCCAACCCGGGAATCGAACCCGAGACCTCCTGCTCAGCAGTCGCGCTTGGGACCACTAGACCAACGAGGCAGGTAACCTACTAGTAAATAAAAAAAAACTTACCGATGTGTCTTCAAAAATCTTGTGATAGTTCGGCACACAGAACGGCGGCGCCGCCGACATCTCCCTTATCATTTGACACAGCACTCTGCGAAATAGCGAAAAAGGTATAATTACCAATAACTTCTGACAGAGCAATAGTTGAGAAAAATGAAAATATTCATCATCATCATCCCCCTGCCCTTATCCCAATTTATTTGGGGTCGGCGCAGCATGAATTACAATACAAAAAAATACAAAAATATTTATTTTTCAACTCATACATTGTGACCTTACATAAATTGAGGTAGCCCCAGTAAGTTACATAAAGCACTTGTGTTGGGGCTGTCTCGCTTCTTCCCTTATATATTTACTTAACAATAATGAGAATAATAGAAAAGTGAATACAAATAATAAAAAAAAATCCTAAATTATAAGCAGCTCTTTGTTTATGTAGATTGTGTGTGTGCATGTGGGGTGAGAGTAGGTGTATTTGTTGTATGTAGGGAGTGAATGAGGGTGTGTTAGTGTATATGCAAGGGTGTGTTTGTGTATGTAGGGTGGTGCAAGAGATTGTGTGCTGTGTGTAAACTGTATGTGTGTGTAAGCTGGTGTGTTGTGTAGGTGTGTGAGAATGCAGTTATGTGTTAGCATATTCTAATCAAGACATTTTCAGTTTCTTCGTATGTTAAAGTTTTTAACCATTCTATTAAATGAATTCTTCTTCCACTTTGTAATTGATTTTGAAATTGCATGCTGCTGAAGTTTTGGCTATTTTTTATGACCGTTCGCATTCCTGACGTCAACCCTCTTTGGGAATGCTGTTGTTGGTGGTAACCGCCACCGATACGGTCTCCTTCTATCTAGCTATGTCACACCAAATGTTATCCATGCGCCAGGTTCTGATGATATCCTACTATCACACTGCACTAGCCGGGCCAAATAGGTGTCATAAGTTTTGGTTATAATGAGCCCAATGACATCTCATTGTCTATCTGTTTGCGCTTTGATTTCCAATTATTATTTTTTTGGTTAAAACTGAGTAGTGTCACAAACTAATAAACGTAAAAAATTACTAGAATTATAAACCGACTTCAAAAAGGGAGGTTATGATTTACCCATCCGAGTATTATGAAGGACTCAAGACCGAAATAAATAATTATGATTTAATGTAGGTAAATTACAAAAGTATTAATAGTCTACATCAAATGCTACGGCGTAGCAAACGTAGCGCCTTGCTACTACGACGTAGAATGTCACGTAGTAATTTATGTCACCTAAGACGAGATAAAGATAGCACGTACTGAAATTATTACTTTTCAACATGATAAAGGCTCATATTTGATATAATCCTTGCGTATACAAAATATAGAACAATACAATTTATTTTCACAAGAATAAACTTTGAATATTGGTCGTGAGCAGGATTTCAACCACTTTTGTGTGTGGAAAATCCGGGTCTGAACCTGCGCATTTCAATGCAACTGCATCAACTCCCCAACTATCGTTCTCCCCAAATCTATCCACTCTACTTAACGAGTGAATAGGTTTATTGTGGATCTACGTGCTCCATCCTCAGCCACACAGGCGAGTTGGTGGCCAAACGTAGCATAAACAATTATTGAAAAAAAAAATGTAGTAATATTTTTAGTTTTTTATGAATCAAATATAAGTAACGGAAATTAAGTGAAATTGCTAATATTATTATTCAAATTCCGTCAAACGATTTTAATTTCAACTCGGGTACTTATTTTCGGTGTTACAATATATTTTCTGACGAGTTTTACATATAATTAAATGTTCAATTTTTCCCAACATTATCGTAAAGTACATTTATATTATAGAAGCTGATTCCTTTGTTGCTACGCAGTATATTTTTTTGTTATTATCAAAAATGGATCTACATTTGGCCACCAACTCGCCTGATGGTAAGCGACGGTGCGGCCGAGGATGGAGCACGTAGATCCAGAATAAATCTGTTCACTCTAAGTAGAGTGGATAGATTTAGGGAGAACGATAGTTAGGGAGTTGATGCAACTTCCCAGACCCGTCTTTCACAACGGTTGCGAGTTATCCCGGTCTCAGGGAATTTTGTACTTATAAAAGATACATTACATCACTTCTGTGGGAAGTGACACCAAGGGCTGAAATACAGGTTTTACTAATACGTAATCATATGACTTGGCAATAAAAAAAAAATCAGCTCACTATTCCATACTTCAGACGTGGTCGGTGACCATTTGAGCAGTGAAGTACACTATGAAGCATTTGTTTGTATTAAGAGAAGAATAACCCGTTATTAAAAAATCCTATTTGCATATTTAAAAAAAAAACTTACTCCGGCGCTTGTTGAGAACGGACGTGTACTAAATTGTTTTAAAAATTATCATATTAAATTAATAGTATAACAACCTAAAATAAATCTTACGCTAATAGTTTTAAAGTTAGTTAAACAAGTGACAAAATAGACTAAAAAACCGCGTATCTGCAGAAGTGTGAGTCACAGAACGTCGGCGCAGGTGCACCCACCCTCCCTCTACACCTCGAGTAAAGAGAGGCGTTGCTATTTTTCGACTCACTCGCACCTATACGACCGAGCCGCACGATGAATGTACAACGGTCTCCGCCCGGGACCAAGTTAACAACTGGTAGCGATCATAGCGGAAGCGCAAGCGATTTAACGTCGACATATTACGATAATGAAGATTCCCCAACCCCTTACTATGTGAACCTGAGAAAACGAAAAGAACGGCCTGAAGAAAGTGATTATAATCAGACATTAGAAAGATTTAGAAACGATATCATGAAGTTTATGGGAGACTTTAGTAAGCAACAAAATGAAAATCTTAAGCAAATTCGAGATGAAATATCAGAAATTAAAAATGAAATTAAAACAATTAAATTGAATTCTGAACATTTTAAGGAAAAGATAGACCTAATAAACACTGAAATAGAAAATATAAAAATTGACAATAATATAACCCAGCAAAAGTTTAAACGTGTAGAAGAGGAAATCAACCAAATTAAAAATAATCAACCAACCGATACACAAATTATCAAAACGCCAATCGCTCATAACGAAGACATCATCCTAGAACTTAAAGACCGATGTGAACGCGAAAAAAATGTCATAATAGTGGGTATTTCTGAAACGATTAACGCTAACTCGATTGCACGACAAAAATATGATTATGAAGAAGTGACAAAACTAATCACAACATTCACAGCGGACAGCCCCAATCCAATTAAATGTATGAGATTGGGTAAATACGTGCCAAACAAAAGCCGACCTATAAAGGCATGTTTTGCCAATACTGATGCACCAAAATACTTACTACGTAATAAAAATAAATTACCCGAGAACATACAAATATACTCTGATCAAACACCTATGCAAAAAAAAATCTTGCAGTCTATAAAAGAAGAGTTAAATAGACGCATAGAAAATGGAGAAAATGACCTGACTCTCAAATACATAAAAGGAATACCTACAATCGTCGTAAACAAAAATAACAAAAAAAACTAGTCAAGTCTTCACAACAAGAAGAAATTGTAACAAAAGAATATAATAGATTAAATCATTACATAGTAAAATCTTATGAGGACATTCCATTACACCCATCGGCACTAAGATTCTTCTACGCCAACTTACGTAGTATTCGAACAGCTGGCAAGCTCGATGAAATTAATTGCATAGTAAAATCTATACCAAAGACTACCCACATACTGATATTTACAGAGACATGGATCACATCGGAAAATGACGCCAAACTATACCAAATACAGAACTATAAACACGCTTATAACTATAGACAAAACAGCAAAGGTGGGGGAGTTTCTATATTTATCCATAACAGTATCAATTATGAAATAACAGAGGAGCTATGTGAAAATGGGAATCACTACTTATGGATACACATAGACAAATTATCGCTTAACATTGGCGCGATATATAAACCAGGTGACACCAACTTAAGCAACTTCTTGGACGTATATTCTACACAATTAGAACGACGACGCCGAGCCATTGTGTTCGGAGATTTTAATATCGATTTGCTTAGTTCTGACAGCCACGCCACGAAATATCAAAAGGAGATAAAAGAAACCGGATACGAATTATTAAATAAAATAAGCAGATTATACAGCACCAGAGAAACCAGCACAACCAACACAATACTGGACCATGTCTGTACAAACATAAATAATCACTCGTTTAACATGTCAATAATCGATTCATCCTTGTCTGATCACAAGCAAATCTATCTCGAAATGGGCTGTCTCGCACCAAAAATAAATAAAGAAAATACTTTACACAGCGATCGACTACAAAAGTCTTTATGAAAACGCTCTAAAAGCGTGGTATAAAAAATACGAGAACGAGTATTATGTCTTGGAAAACTTTGTCTTGGAACAGGTGAACAATAGTAAGATACAAAAAACCAAAATAGTGAACCCACCACAAGAAGATTGGATTACCAAAGATATTTTAGACGCGATCAACCTACGAAACGACTTATGGCAACTATCTAAATCTAACTCGAAGGACGAAGAACTACAAAAAAGTGTCAATAAGGAACAAAACAGAGTGAAAACCATGATAAAAGAGCGCAAGAGGAACTACTACTACACCATGTTTAAAAACAATGTCAATAACTTAAAAAAAATGTGGGAACTGATTAATGATTTAGCGTTAAACAAAGCGAAGGACAGCAGTGCTCCCCCAAAGCTAATATCAGACGCAGGTGTCATCACAGAAGGTAAAGCTATCTGTGATTTATTTAACTTATTTTTTACATCAGTAGGCTCAGAATTGGCTAATAAAATACCAAACATGTACCATACATCTAACGGCAATACACTAATGTACGAACCCACACACTTACACAACACAACACTAGACGAACTGGAACCCTGTACCACTCACGAAATATCGAAAATTATAGATGACCTTGACACTAACACTAGTACCGGACTTGATGGAATAAGCGCAAAAGCAATAAAATGTTTAAAAAATATAATACTTGACGGACTAACTAACTGCATAAACAAATGTTTACAAAGCGGCACTTTTCCCGATACACTCAAGGTTGCCAAGGTCAGTCCTATCTATAAGGCCGGCAGTAGATCAGATCCGGGCAATTACAGACCCGTCTCAGTACTACCCATTCTTTCCAAAATATTTGAGCGTGTGTTATATACTCGTCTAAATAACTATTTAATTGAGAAAAAGTTTTTAATTGACGAACAATACGGTTTCCGACCCAAATCTAGCACAATATCAGCTGCGATAGATTTAATAACAAAAATTAAAATTAATATTGACCAAAAAAATTTCGCTGTAGGTATATTTATTGATTTAAAAAAATGTTTTGACACCGTTAGTCCTCAAAAATTACTAGAAAAATTACACAATATAGGCGTTAGGGGCACAGCGCATAATATGTTTAAATCATACATGCAAAACAGAAGACAGGTTGTAAAAATGGGTAGTTTTGTTAGTTCGCCTCAGAACTTGGATTACGGCTGTCCTCAAGGCTCGATAATAAGTCCATTACTTTTTCTAATTTATGTGAATAATATTAATAAAATAGGACTCGCTGGCCATTTAACACTTTACGCAGATGATACCTGTTTATTTTATTTTGACAAGTCAATTAACAACATCATGACCGATGCACAGAAAGACCTGAATTTGCTTACTGAGTGGCTAAAATATAACTTGTTAACGGTAAACGCCTCAAAAACATCTTATATGATTCTTACTGCAAAAAATAAACAGATACCCACTTTCATACCGCTAACAATTAATAATGAAATAATAAAACGCTCAAATGCAGAAAAATATCTGGGCCTGTGGATAGATGACAAACTAACGTGGAACCTCCACATCAATCACATCCGCACAAAGTTAACATCACTACTAGGAGCCCTTCGTAAAATAGCACATTGCATACCATATCAAGTGCGCAATGTTATCTATAACTCGTTAGTAAAATCACACCTTGAGTACATGATTGAAATATGGGGATCAGCCGCCGCCACTCATTTGAAACAACTACAAACCACCCAAAATAAAATTATTAAGATACTTCACCACTATAACTACTTGACCCCAACAAAAACACTATACGAAAAGACTAATCTACTAAATCTTACGCAACTTTACACATACTGTACTTGTATCCTAGTTAGAAATATTAGTAACCAAACAATACAAACAAACATTAAACTACACAAAAAAGAAACTACATATAATTTTACACATAAAAACAAAATTCAACTAAGGAAGCCACGCACTAACTACGGAAAGAAAACGATATTATTTGAGGGAGCACAACTGTATAATAACCTGCCAAAAGAAATAAAAGAAAGCAGCAGTATGAATGTATTTAAGAATAAACTAAAAAGATATCTCAGCACACTGTAAGTGACTCGTTACACTTCGAGAGAACGCTAATTTAGGAACTGTTTACTTATTGTTGTTTAATTATATTATGGACATTTCTTATATTATACGGGGAATCATTAAATCAATACTTTAAATAATCCTATACGCACTGCAATATGAAAATGAATATAATTATTACAATAGAATCTTGATTTGATATGGATAAATAATTTTAATTCAGAATATATAAATAAATATAAAATTAATAGTAAATAACATATACTATTATTATAGAATTGTAATTTAAATAATTTTAATTCAAAAATATATGTATGTGTAATAAATAGTAATAAGCGCTGGAGATACTATACTATATTCTAATTGAGTTTGTTGTGCATATCTTATTTTAAATGAACTGTACAGTTTTATAAGAAAATAAATTTCTTTAAACCGATATTTCCAGTAAAACTAGAAAACAACATAAATCCTGCGTAGTTTCAAACAAAACGTGATGAAACCACAATGAAAGTGGGACGTCGGTTCGTTCACCTACTTCCTGCAAACTTTATAAGTAAACTGATAGGTCTTAATAACCGAGTCTCATTATCATAATAGATAATAAGCCTTCGTTATTAAGATCAGCTATGAGGTTTCATTTACGGAAAAGGTAAAGAAATTAAAGGTATGAAAGAAATTTTATTTACGTGTTTGTGTAAGGGTGACTATACGGAGTCAGTTCCATAATACAAGCTGTTAATTAGTACCAATCCCATATTTATAGAGCAACTTATGAAAAAATGCATAACTGTATATCTCTGTCTACCCCCTCGGGGAATATAGTCATGATGCTATGTTAAGCTTTGTTATTATTAACATTTTAATACAATTTATCTAAAAATAAATATTAATAAAATACTCCGACCGTATTTCGGTCACGACAGCTTATCTCCACGGAGATTAGCCAAGTACGTAGGAGATATTATAGTGCAAGGAAGAGGGAGTGCACCTGTGTTTGCGCATACACTTGAAACACAGGTGCACTCCCTCTTCCTTCACTCTCATATTCCATATCCTAATCCGACACGACCGGAGAGAGATTAGGCGCAGGACCGACGGCTTTACGTGCTATCCGAAGCACGGGGGTGTCACACCACCAACTTCTCGACTCCTGGGAATTTCCTAATAGGAAAACCCCATCACATTTTGGCCGACCTGGGAATCGAACTAAGGTCCTCACGCTCAGCAGCCGCGCTTGCGACCACTAGACCAACGTGGTTTCGTGTCGGGTCAGTCACCTGTATAGGTACTGAATAGATAGCAACGACGTCGCCAAAAAGACGTGCTAAACATATGGATGAGAATTCGCGGTGGTGAGCAGAGGTCAAGATGGCTTAGTGGTCAGAGCGCCTGGAGTATTTATCCGGGAGGCGCAGGATCGAATCCCGTTCGCGACTGTATTCGTTTTCCATTTAATATTGTAACTTTTTTTTAGTAAAATTATAGTAATATCTTAGGTTTTTGCGATCACTACAGATTATAATAAAACAACTTATAACCTGAATCATCGCGTGTGTTATTAGTTTTTTTCAGCTACTGAGGACTAAAGTTAAGCTATTTAATTTAAAGTAAACATAACATTTTTGAACCTATTTTTCGTGATTGTATATTATATCGACAGAGAAGAAATAATATTTACCCACATGGGCGACCGTCATTATTTCGCGGAAAATTCTCAGTAGCAGTCCGGAGTTTGGAATTCTGCCTGGTAGGTGGCAATAGGCTCACCACTTATTACATGGGACTTAATAACAGCATGGGTGAAATGTGGGTGTACGACTGTGTACACCTCTGCCTACCCCTGCGTAGAATACAGGCGTGATGCTATGATATGTTATGTTATAAATGCGCGCGTGTTACTTGATAATTATTTGGTAGCTGAATTATTTTAAAACTACGATATCTCCGAAGATATTAATTAAAATCAAATGATGTAAAGGGCAATTTCGTTCAAAATTAAATACTTGTGATGAATAACGTATTTATTTGGATAAGGATTAATATCATGTTTATGAAAACACCTTCGAAAATAATGCATTATTTTAGAACAAATTTGATTACAATAAAAAGGTTATAGTGGGTCAACCTTAAAAGATAGACATATGCTGTCGCGATTTTTTTTGAGCTTTTAATGCGGAACAATTCTGTCTTACATATTTTTTTCCCGTTTTTGCAACATATTTCATTGATACTCCGCTCCTATTAGTAGTAGCGTGATGTTATATAGCCTATAGCTTTCCTCGATAAAAGGACTATATAATACAAAATCATTTTTTCAATTCGCGTTAGTAGTTCCTGAGATTAGCGCGGTTGGTTGAAACCAACCAAACAAACAGACTCTTCAGCTTTATTATATTAGTATAGATTATTATAATATAGATAGAGATATAGAATATAGATATATAGAATATAGGTTATAAGTTAATTTATTTATAATATGTAAAACTACTTAAAAAAAATCTACCGTTATTTAATAGCCAAATTTTCCGTTTCTTTTTTAGAATAAGCCCCGGACGGCTCTAAGAATAGATTATTTTGTACAAGGCCGGCAAATACCCAAGCAAAATTTTTGGACGATACGGACGGAGCGATGCATACGACATGTGAGAAGCATGCCTAGTCATCCAATTTCGCATCTCGTACACGAGCTAAACGCATAGAAATACTTTTTGGTTAGGTTTTGGGGGATGAGTTGCCCGCGTCCGTAGGAGTTGCACACTTAAAATGGAATCCCTACACGAACACAACTCTGGTGGGAGGCTTTGGCCGCGGCTGGTTACCATCCACCGGACGAAGCCATGCCGTGAAGCGACCTAGTCGTGTTTCGGGATGTAGTCCGGTGCAACCGTTGTGGGAGACATGCCTGGGCAGTTGCATCAACTCCCCAGC
The DNA here is from genome assembly GCA_935421205.1 of Xylocampa areola. Lineage (NCBI taxonomy): Eukaryota > Metazoa > Arthropoda > Insecta > Lepidoptera > Noctuidae > Xylocampa > Xylocampa areola. The sequence continues at coordinate 18,551,533 of OW285205.1, read as the reverse complement.
TATCGTTCACCCAAAATCTATCCACTCTACTTAAGAGTGAATAGATTTATTCTGGATATACGTGCTCCATCCTCGGCCACAACGTCACTTACCATCAGGCGAGTTAGTGGCTAAACGTAGAACAATTTTTGATTAAAAAAAGTATTTATCGCGCGCAGTACACGGTGCGAATTTATTTGTTTACAAAAAATATCTCTCATAAAAATTAGCGTGGTAACAAAACAGCCGCATTCTATGACTGTTCGCCCAAATTTTATGCGGAGTATTAGCTACTACTGCCAGAAATAGACGCGAATAAAATGAAAATCATAAAAGTACTTCAGACTGCAACACGCTTTATATTAACTGAAACTTAAACCTCCGCGTTTCAATCTCAACTATTTTTGCCTAGCATTTTTTTTTTCGTAGAAGTTGTGCGCGCTGTCGATATCACATTTTCAATTAAAATTTGTTAAATTTTATAGCAAAAATCTGGATAGAAGAAAAAGAATATAGCTTTACTGGGTTCTTTATAAAAAAAAACAAACTTGTATAGTCCACCATACAATTGCTTTACCATCCTAACGCTGAATTTCGTTTGCACATCATAATATGACAAGGTCTATTTTCGCTTACGAGATCAAAGTGTCAGTTAGATACTGTCAACCTTATTGACATTTTAATTTACTGGAAGTTTTTGTCAAATATGGTAAAGCAATTTCATGGTCGACTAGACATCGTATAGTTGATTAACAACCCAGTTACAGAGTTTAAACCACCCATAGGCCTCTGATATGGCTTCACACACCATCGAGAACATCTCTAAGGTGTGCTGGTTTCCTCACGATGTTTTCGTTCACGTTTTTAAACAAGTGATAATAACTTTCGTGAGACATATTCATATCAATTTTTATTCACCGGTTACTACTCACATGCATTTTTCGGGAATTGCAGTTTGACTCGCGACATCGCCGCGGGCTCAGCTCATGACTAAGGGTCCGTTCGAGTTCGAAACTAGTCGGCACGTGAGTAGTAACCGGTGAACAATAATTGAAGTGATAATTAATTGATAATACGCACATGACTTCAAAAAGTCAAAGCCTGACCACTTACATTTTATTTATTTATTTCATTTCAAATGGGTTTGCTCTTAACTCTAGTCTAGGTTACGTTTTCGAAGTTATGTGCCTTGGATTCGAAATTCCGACCCTTGACTTGTCAGTCCAACGGTCATTCCATAATTATATTTGATAATAACACAAAAAGTTTCCCTACGTCCTACGTCCAACTCCCGAATCGGGCAAAGTATTATTGAGTTTTTCTTTTATGAAGTTCTCAATAGCAGCCCATGTTACTTAAGACTATAACAACAATAATCCTCTGATCAACCCTTAGGGATACAGGCGTAATGTTATGTTAATAATTGAGCTTAAAACTTCTGTTATCCAAAATGTCTTTAGAGCCCGTCCTCATCTCTAAATTAAATAGCTGTGTTCGTGTCACTTAACGTCAAAGCTGACGGAGACGGTTATAATTATAAAAGCGCTTTTAGAGTATCAGTTTTAATAAATACAGTTTAATATATTATATGTATTTTATGCAAGCAGAACTATGATGTGAAATTCGATCCATCTAATATCTGAATGGATACCAAATTATTGTTAGAAACACAACCAATTTTAAGTATCATATTAATTAAATCAGCACTTCCTTTACTTCACTATCATTTTGTTAATAGCATACATTACATTGTATCGTGCACAGTTGAACACCCACATTTCACCAATGCTGTTATTAAGTCCCATCATGCGACTACCATGTAATTGGTGGTGAGCCTATTGCCATTTACCGGCCAATTTCCCAACTCCGGGCTCCTACTGAGAATTTCCTAACAGAAAAACTCAATAACACTTTGCACGGCCCGGGAATCGAACCCGAGACCTTGAGCAGTCACGCTTGGGACCACTAGACGAACAAGGCAGTCAGATCATTTTCTTGTTAAGCAAGGTACTTACCCGTAATGTGGATTAGTGGGGAAGGAAGGAGTAAGCTTGAGGACTGTTCGGAATGCCAGCACATCGTTGCTACTGTTCTGCTTTTCCAAACCCAGGTGTTCTGCAAACAAAAGTTTTATCTATACTCATATTGCTATGGTAACCGAGTGGTTACGGGCCCGCCCCCTGAGCCATAAGTTGGGGGTTCAAATCTGGCATGTGACTTTTTCAACGGCATTTTTATTTATTAATTACTAGCTGCGCCCCGCGATTTCACCTGCGTATAATTATATTATGATTAGTAAGTTACTCCTTATAAAGTCAGCTACCTGCTAGTTAAATCTTAACAGAATCGGTCCAGCCGTTTCGAAGATTAGCCGGAACAGACCACAGACAGAGAAAAAAAAACGGGTTTTAATCATACGTATCGTGCAAATAACTATATGAGCTTAAAAAAAATATTTTTACATTACAAACAGACACTTCAATTCTATTTATTTGTATTGATTGTTCAACGGTTAGTACTCACGTGCCTCCTTCGGGATTGACTAACTAGTATCGAATTACAACGGACCCCTTAGTCATGAGCTGAGCCCGCGGCGATGTCGCGTCAAATTACAGTTTGACTCGCGATGAATGTTTCTCATAAAAATTACTATACAAAAGAACATGCGGGGCAGTCTTTGGGGACTGCCGATAGAAGTGAAAACTAACTAACTTGTGAATTGTATTATACTAATAACGCACGGAGGTATATCTATGTACATATAAACACAGTATACATACAGCTCATGGGAAGCGTGCGGTGACGATGACGCGAGTTCCATGATTTTTGTTCACCCAAAAAGTGCTCAAGGCGCCTAAAGAAGTTTTCACTTCAAAAAAGTCTAATGTAATTTCGTAGGTAATCTAAGACATACGGTTAAGGAATATATCGTGAGGAAACCTGGATTTATTAGTCTGAAAGCCACAGTGAGCTAGCGCGCTGATGAATGCTCGTGCCTTCTCTATATGAGAAGAGTCCCTTGCCCTGCAGTAGGACAGTTATTGGCTGGTTATGCTTATATAATGTAATAATAATATTATAAAGAGAAAAGATTTGTTTGTTTGTAATCGATAAACTATGAAAGGACTGAACCAATTTTAACCATTCCTTCACCATTAGAAAATTCTTTTATTCAGAAGTAATATAGGCAATATTTTATTTCAGTTATAATATGATTCTTGGGCGAAGCCGGGGCAAGTCGCTAGTTAGTCAATACAGTGACAGGCACCGAGAAGAAAAGAAATAAATAAAGTTTCATTATATCCATTTTGAACTTTATCGTGAATGTGTAAAGTACATATTTCAGAAATTTGCTTCTTCTCCCTGTTTTTCTTTGGTTGTTGGATATCTATAATATTATAGAATAACGCCTAAGGGAGCCGTGACTCAGTAGAAGACATCTAAACTTGTGTAAAAACTTTCTTTTTATAATATTAGTGGGATTAACTTTTATTTGTTTTTTTTTCTAGTCTTTTTTTGTCGATACTTTTTGTGTCTGTGTAAGTTCCAAATGAGTTATGTGTCTTTATTTTCTTTAAGTTAAAGGTATCTTGGTAATTTTCACGTCAACCCATAATAAGGGTAAATGTAAATTAATATATATAACATAATAATAATAATACTCCTGCCGACCGTGTTTCGGTCACGGCCATGAAGCAAAGTCCATGGTCACGGCGGCCTATCTCCACAGAGATAAGCCAAGTACGCAGGAGATATTATAGTGCACAAGTGTATGCGCAAACACAGGTGCACTCCCTCTTTCTTTACTCTCGTATTCCGATGGGACGGCAATATACTTTCAATTAATATACACTTTATAAGTTTACGAGTATTTTTAATAGCCATAAAAAATTAAAATTAATAAAATATAAATATATTTTTTTGAACAAAAGACTTATCATATGATAAAATTTAATTATAAAAGCTATTACTATTAGGTAAATAATAATAATAATAAACGCACGCATTGTGAGGAGGTTTCTCTCTCTGGGGCCCTAACCACCAGTAGCTTGGACCCTGTTCCCGATACCGGTTGTTTACTATATTTTATATTTTTTTTGTAATTGATAAATAGTTAAAAATATAATTTATATGTAATTTAATGAATAAACGAAATAATAATAATAAAACTTCAAATTAACCTGCTAGTTCCAAAGCTTCATCTAAAAGTTCCATAGATTTTTTACTATAAGGTTTTCTCAGACATGTTAAGTAAAGGTCCGAGGCGTGTAAAGTGTACATAGAATTCTTCTTTATATCTTCTTTTCACCTTCATTAGTGGCAATTCTGAGCATTTTCTAGCCTGGGGAAGCCTGAATCGTTTATAATCTCTGTTCCTAGATTCCTGGGCATCCTCAGAGAGTTGTTCAAGGGATACCACTAAATAATGCCGTATTACACTTTCCCCATGAATTAGAACTTTATGAACAGAAGAGGGCATATAATACCAGTTATATTTATTATTATATAGATGTGCTGTATCGAATGCTTACTGTTCAAATTTCGTAGCGTTAATTTCTTTTCCGCTTGGCATAACTCTGTGTATAATATAAAATCGTTTAATTAATTCCTCATCTATATCAGTGATTTATGTTGTGCAATGATAATTTGAAAAAATTGTCTAGCTGTATTGCCTTCATTAGTGTTGCCTGTACCTTGCATAAGTTAACCAAGTTCCACTCTGAACCTTCGTTGAACATAAGACTTCTGTTGTTTTGGCAGCCTTTTCAAAGCCTATGGTAAGATATAATTATGTAAAATTTGTTCCACAAACCATAATAAAAAATAGCACTATGCGGTTATGTGGTTCCCGATATTTTCTTAAATAATATATCGTGCATGTGAACTAAAATATGGTGAGAAATAGGTAAAAAAGTGAGAGGTTGGTGAAAATATGGTGATAGTACTAGTAGATAATGTATGGACTATTTCTCAACTGCAATAAGTTCAATACCACACGTTATGAGCTATGTGAAAGACTGAAAGTGAACCGACACGACTAACTTTGCAGTTAATACAATGTCGTAAAGAATTGAATTATCTTAATAATTCCAGAGAAATCTTTGAAAAGCATTAACGCATGCTTAGCGAACTCTAAAGTTATTATATTAAATTAGTGACGTCGCCAAAAGACGTGTTAAAAACATGGAAGAAGAATTCGCGGTGGTGAGCAGAGGTCGGGATGGCTTAGTGGTCAGAGCGCCTGGAGTATTTATCCGGGAGGCGCAGGTTCGAATCCTGTTCGCGATCGTATTCTTTTTCCATTTAAAATAATAACTTTAGAGTTCGCTAAGCATGCGTTAATGCTTTTCAAAGATTTATCTTGAATGAGAATTCTTTGTAACAATTTTCCAATCAAATGATTTCGGTGCTTTTGTCCTAAACTAGTAGCAGTAAAATCATATATAATATAATAAAGTAACTTATTAGCTACAATTTGACCTATAATACATGTATATAATCAGATTTTCGATAAATGTATTTATGGCTTGGCTTTCTTTAGCGCTTCCCTATAGTGCGACCAAAGAGAGATCAGCTGCAGGACCGACGGCTTAACGTGCTCTCCGAAGCACGGGGGTGTCACAACACCAACTTCCTGACACCGGCTGCTACTAAGAATTTCCGAACAGAAAAACCCAATAACACTTTGCCCCACCAGGTAATCGAACCCAGGACCTCACGCTCAGCAGTCAGCTAGACCAACGAGGCATATATAACATATTACGATTTATTTTTATTAGACATTTAAATTAGATATTTATTATTAAAAGTAGAGTGACATTCAAAATAACCAGAGCATTTACTAAATCTCGACCTTACAACAAACTAATACTAACTACTTTTTTTTATTATTATTTTAATATCGTCCTATATCTATACTCCCATTCCTCTCCAAAGTCCTTGAACGTCTCATACATAACCAACTCAACATGTTTCTCTCTAAAAATAATCTCCTTAATCCTTTCCAATCCGGTTTCCGTCCTGGCCATAGTACCACTACAGCCCTGGTTCATATAACGGATGATATGCGGTCAGGAATGGAAGACGGTAAGCTCTCAGTTCTAGCTTTTTTGGATTTCAGTAATGCCTTTAACACCGTCGATTTTGACATCCTACTGGCAATACTCAACTCTCTTAACATATCTCCAACAGGAATTGATTGGTTTCGTACTTACCTGTATGGCCGCCGGCAGCGTATTCAAATTGAACACACTTTTTCCCCTTGGTGTAATACATCTGCTGGTGTGCCTCAGGGCGGCGTATTATCTCCGTTACTCTTCGCAATTTTTATAAATTCATTATCCAAGTCTCTTACTTCTAACTACCACCTTTACGCAGATGATTTACAGATTTACTCACAAGACCCCCTCGAACGGCTGGCGGAAGGTATTCTTGCTATCAATGGTGACCTTGAGCGCATATGCGAATGGAGTAAAGCCCATGGACTTAAGGTAAATCCTACAAAGAGTCAAATAATTATAATTGGCAGTTCTAGGATGATCTCCAAAATTAATTGGTCACATCTCCCCCAGGTCACTTGTGATGGCTACATCATTCCTTTCAGTGATAAAGTCAAGGACTTGGGGATATATATAGATAAAAACTTTTCCTGGGGACCGCAACTGCAGGAGGTTAGCCGGAAAATGTTTGCCTCGGTAGGGTCCTTGCGTCGGCTCCGGAACTTCCTTCCTATTGCCACGAAGACTGCGCTTGCAAAATCCCTCCTGTTTCCAATCCTTGATTACGCCGATGTCAGCTATTTAGATCTCACCGAAGACCAACTTGACAAACTTGAGCGTCTTCAGAATGTTTGTATTAGATTCATATTTGGTTTGCGCAAATATGATCATGTTTCGGAATTTCGTACAAAGCTCAAGTGGTTACCAATACGCCTTCGCCGAAATGCTCATATTCTTTCACTACTATACAATGTACTTTTCAATCCTGCCACACCACCTTATCTTAAAGAACGTTTTGAGTTCCTACATGATACACATTCGAGGTTCTTGAGATCATCGGAAAACCTTAAACTAAAAATGCCAATGCATTCCACGAAATTTCTCGACAAATCCTTTTATATCCAAGCTGTGCGACTGTGGAATGCATTGCCGGTGTCAATAAGACGGGCACAGACATTACCTAGTTTTAAGAATCTTGTATATAAACACTATTTATCCCTTTAATTCTTTCCTCCTCTTTTTGTTCATATTTCCTCCTTTTGATATAAATATATATATTTATTTATTTATTTATTGACTTGTACACATTTATGTATCTATGTGTCTATTTATTACGTATTTATTATATTGTGTATATATTTTATATGTTTATTTATCTCAGTTTTTATGTTCCTTTCCTTTATTTTTCTGTATCTGTACACCGTGTGTTGCCCCTTGTGTGTTTCTAAGCTCAAACTACTACTACCTGGTTGTCTGGAAGAGATCGCTATTCGCGATAAGACCGCCGATTGTACTTTTGTTTTATATTTATGTTTTTTTCGTATTCTGTTTTTTTGGTGTACAATAAAGTGGATTTATTATTATTATTATTATTACCTTTATATAGTTACTAGCTGTGCCCCGCGATTTCACCGCGTATAATTATATTTTAATAACCTACTTAGTACTAACGAACAAATAGAAAATAATTCACAGTTCATCTCTTCTCGACAATGCTCGGTTCTCGTCACGCAGGGTTCATGCGACACACGGCTCGTTTGCGCGAGTGTTAATTATTTTCATTTTCCATTATCTTCGTAAGGATTTATATGCCATGCCTAATAATAATGCTCAAAAATCACTTTTGTTATATTCAAATTTCTTTTGGCACAATAGACCTTATTGTGGCTTATGTGTAAGAGATATTGATATGGTACCGCGGACTTTGTTTTTAGATGTCCTAACGATCAATATTTTTGTAGAACACTATATTTACGTATAACTATTACGCCAGCGCACGCGGATAAAGCAGTTCGGCAGTGCTTTTCCTTCCGACTTACTTAACATAAATCAATATTTATGTCTAGCTCAAAGGTATAGCCTAATGTTATATAGCCTAAACTATGAACGTGGCGAGAATTTTTCAAATCCGACTCGTAGTTCCAGAGATTAGCGCGTTCAAACAAACAAACAAAAAACTCTCCCGCTTCATGATATTAGTACAGATTAGTGTAGATTATAATTCTTTATATACAATTGTGTGTACACACAAAACATCTTTAACAAAGGAATACTATTGAAAATGTATGTACAAAGGCGAGCTTAACCTAAACATGAGTTTTCTACCAGCAAACCTTTGAGTGACAGATAAAGATGTGGACAGAATGAAGTCTCTAAAATACTCAAGAATGAAGTAATAGCGTAAATAAACAGATATATACATACACATAAATATTTGAGAAGCATTAGCGCATGCTTAGCGAACTATAAAGTTATAATTTTTTGTGGAAAAAGAATACGGTTGTGGACAGCTGGATTTCCACAAAAAGTTTTGCGTTTAAATATTTAGGAAATCTTGAGTGGATAATTCTATATTTCTTTTTTTAAATAAACATAGCATCACGCCTGTATTCCCCGAAGGGGTAGGCAGAGGTGTACACAGTTGTACACCCACATTTCACCAATGCTGTTATTAAGTCCCATGTAATAGGTGGTGAGCCTATTGCCATCTACCGGGCACAACTCCAAACTCCGGGCTGCTACTGAGAAATTTCTAACGAAAAAACTCAATAACACTTTGCCCGACCCGGGAATCGAACCCGAGACCTCATGCTCAGCAGTCGCGCTTGGAACCACTAGACCAACGAGGCAGGCAGTTTTTTAAATAAACCAGATTTGAATCTTAGTGGTACTTCTAATCTTAGTCTTGGTAAAGATTTTTTAGTGTACGAAAATAATATAAACTACGGGCTTATTATGGGCGGATTCATAATCATTAAGCTTAGATTGTTATTGTCGTTCTTTTTATGAGATTAGGCATAAAAAAGAAAGTCCGATCAATCAAGTAACAAATCCGGGTGATTTACGACAGTGTATTCCGTTTTTTTTTTTAATCATAAGTTTAGATCTCCGCTTCTTAATCAATCGAAACCAAACGATTAGACACGATTATTTTTAGACTCTTATTAATTTCACCAATCTCATTGATAGATGAAACCTTTTTGGCGCAGCTGTGAGGCACACAACGCCCGCTAGTTACCTAACTTTTTTTGTAAAATTGTATTTCTTTTTATTGTGTCCTTACTAACTGTGTCAAATAAATGTTTCTTTCTTTTCTTTCTAATAATAAAGATCCCATTTCAAAATGGCGCCTAATAAGAACTCGAGAACTTTATACATTTAAGCATCTCAGGAGCCTGAGCATTGACATTATACAAGCTTCTGCTCACGACTTCCGTCTGCGTAGCCTTCAGAATTGGGTCCAGCGAGGATAAAAAGTTTAGTAGGTTTTTTATCCAGATGTCGCGGTGTATGAGGCAACGAACCCGGGACCTCGGTAAAGATGAGAGTGGGACCGTGTGGTTTTAGTCCGGCACAGCGTCCATGATGGATTTTCCACAATAAAAAAAAAGTTATAAACAATCTGTGTACCAAATTTCATCCAAATCCTTTCAGTAGTTATTGCGTGAAAGTGTAACAAACATCCATCCATCCTCACAGACTTTCGCATTTGTAATATTAGTAGGTAATACGTCATTATTCCTCAGTTGTCCGTATGTATACATGAGTAAATTGACCCCTTAAAGTATGACCACGGACTCTGTTATACCTTGTATAATAAAATATATTCAAGAACTTATCAGCATGAGTAATAAATTATAATCAAGAACTTATCAGCATGAGTAATAAAATATATTAAAGAACTTATCAGCATGAGTAATAAAATATATTCAAGAACTTACCAGCATGAGTAATAAAATATATTAAAGAACTTAGCAGCATGAGTAATAAAATATATTCAAGAACTTATCAGCATGAGTAATAAATTATAATCAGGAACTTATCAGCATGAGTAATAAAATATATTCAAGAACTTATCAGCATGAGTAATAAAATATATTCAAGAACTTACCAGCATGAGTAATAAAATATATTCAAGAACTTACCAGCATGAGTAATAAAATATATATAAGAACTTATAAGCATGAGTAATATAATAAATTCAAGAACTTACCAGCATGAGTTATAAAATATATTCAAGAACTTACCAGCATGAGTAATAAAATATATTGAAGAACTTATCAGCATGAGTAATAAAATATATATAAGAACTTATAAGCATGAGTAATATAATAAATTCAAGAACTTACCAGCATGAGTAATAGCGGCAGTGCTGGGGTCGTATATCTCGTCATCCACAGCCACAATGGCATATTCTCCTTCAGTGAGGAGTCCACGACGTTGGAGCACTTTCACGAAGTCCACTAGGGCTATGTGCTCGCCCAAGAATACGTAAACTGTAGACAAAGAACATCGGAACATTTAACCTTCAAATTATCAAATACTATATGCACGCTACTACTATATTTCACACGCCTTTTCTTTTTGCTCGGCTCCCAACGGTTAAGGCGTGATTTTAAATAACCTAACCTTCCTCAATAATTAGGTTATCAAAAGCAAAAGGATTTTTTCATATCCGACTGGTAATTCTGGAGATTAGCTCGTTCAAACAAAGGAACTCCTCCACTCTATTTATTTATTTATTAATTCTTTATACACAATTTAAACTGTACTGAGGCGGACTCTATTAAATTAAAAATCATAATTACGTTTTGAAGGTTTCCATAAATTGTTTTCAAACCAGTTTGACATTCAAAAAAGAGTTCAATTATTGGGTTTTTTTTATGGGATAGTGGGCAACCGAGCAATCGGCTCGCCTGATGTTAAGCGATTACCGCCGGATGATGATGGACACCCGCAACCCCAGAGGAGTCACAAGTGCGTTGCCGGCCTTTTAAGGGGTTTGGGCCTCCGGTACCCTCACTCACTCGACGAAACACAACGCAAGCGTTGTATCACGCCGGTTTTTTGTGAGGCCACGGTTAGTGAAGATTCGAATAACATATTATTTCCAAAGTCAATCAAGCGAATTTGATTTTTTTTAGAGGCTACAACTTTATTTTATTAAACCAACTTATTGCAAAAAATTCAAATCATGTGTGTATTTATGACATGTTACTTCGCGTTAGTTCAGTTCGATTCCTACCTATGCATATGTAGATATACGATATATTAAATTATATTAGTTATTTCCCCGCTTCGGCACAGCGGTCGTGAGACCGACTGCTGCATCGTGTGTCCCATTATATTCACAGTTCCGTATCCCAATTTTTTAGGAAAACTATTTAACATCACGCTAAGACCCTAAGGAACTGAGCAATACGAAAAAATGCGAGTGAAACCACGGAGCACAGCTACTTAGCCAGCAATAAAGAAATATATGAGTAAACTATTAATAATCATGTTAAGCATGATCTGCGTTAGCCAAGAACAATTCTTTTTTTTTATATAATCAGGAACTGCCCGTATTACCTTTGTGAAACCGTTTCATTTTCTGAAACGGTTTCCGGTTGAGAGTATTGTAAATTTAAGGCTATATTGTTTCTTTAACTTTGAAGTAGCTTCTTTGATAACTCTTCGGACATAAAATAGCCCAGGGCATGACAAAGCTCGTCAGAAATCTTGAACGCTTCATTAGTACCGACGACTCGGGCGGCCAGCGTACCCATTGGCTATCTCGGTTACCAACGAATTGATCACTTTGTATTGCATTGCGCCGTATGTTTTTAATATTTTTGCTCATCACAGACAAGCTGTAACATGCGACGCAATGTACTGCAAAGTGACCATCAAGTCGATGGTAACAGAGATAGCCAATACGCCTGCAGGAGCAATAACCCTGTTTTTACAGTTGCACGTTAATTCTGATATAGATATTATTAGATAAATTCGAGAACTGATTTATTATACTAATAGCCACTATTTTATTAAGGAGGGGCTCGTGGCTAAGGAACAGTCACACAGATCGATCGACCAAGGTTAAGCCGCTTGTCGCCGTCGGTCTGTGCCGGTCTGGCGACCATCATTTCATAAGGGACCTCTCCGTGCCTCGGAGAGCACGTTTAGCCATCGGTCCCGGTTGTCAAATTAAGATCTATGACAGCCGTTACGGGTAATCAGAATCCTGAAAGTCTGACAACCAATCTTACCACGACATATCGTGTTACCCAGTTACTGGGTTGTGGAGGTCAGATAGGCAGTCGCTCCGTGTAAAACACTGGTATTAAGCTGCATCCGGTTTGACTGGAAGCCGACCCCAATGTAATTAGGAAAAGGCTAGGCAGATATATATAGTTTACCGAACAATTACTTTTAATGGAAAAAAGCATGTTTGTCTTAAAATTCCTTTCAATGAAACCCAATAATAACAAACCAACAGAATACATTTATTTTTCATTATTACTTTTCCAATTTCTGACTATCAGGTGAATGAATATGCCAGACGTTGATATTGATCGTCCTTGCACTTGAATTGGGCAGCTATCCACGTGACCATGTTCATTAAACGAAACTTAATGCAGTGCCACACAATAATAAATTGAAAAGGTTCAGAATGTACAAAACACATACTAAAAATGTTATCAGGCTTTTTATTGTGCGTAGTGGAACCAACGTGGCTGCTGAACGCAAAGGTTGATTCCCGTGTTGAGTAGGTCGTGAACCTATGTCCATGCCGGGATTTCTGCCGGGCTAAATTCCAAACTCCGGACTGCAATTGGGAATTTAATAAAAGTTGAACTCCAATTTCCCGACCCATGAACCCACGACCTCACGCTTGACAGCTGCGCCTGCATTTTCTAGGCTAATGATGCAGTTTTAATAGCTGTTCGATATTTTAAAATGGAGGAGTGAGAAAAAAAATGGAGATAATAATACTCATCATCCACAGCCTAATACCACCCACTGCAGAGCATAGGCCTCTCTCTGCTTGTGCCAATCTCCTCGCTTCGCTCGATTTTTCCAGCGATAGCAGTAATATCATCCGCCCATCATGCAGCCGACCACCACTTCTACATCCCGTTCTTGGACGCCACTCGATCACAGCTTTGCTCCACCTGTCATCATAACGTCTTGCTAAGTGTCCCGCCCAACTCCATTTCAGTTCCATCACTTATTTTCCAACGTCAAAGACCTTTGTATGTCTTCCAATCTCGACGTTTATGCCGAGCATGGAACGCTCCATGGCTCCCTGTGTAACTCTTAGCCTGTATACAGTCTGCTACGTGAGCGTCCATGTCTCGGCATAATATGTCATGGTAGGCAGAACACACTGGTTATGGAGATTTTCAGACACTGTGGTATTTTGCCTGATCAAATATTATCCAATTTTCTAAGTGCGGCCCATAATAATACTACCTAAAAAGTATTTAAGTAATTCTAAAAATATTATCAAATACTACATTCTAACAATCTAAATAATCAGAAGCCGGAGGCCGATTTATAAATTATTATAAATAAGTCTTCGTCCTTAAGTCTATAAGGTCTATATATGTATCAGGTTTTTTGTGTTAAGAAATTCTCAATAGTAGTCCGGAGTTAGGAATAATGCCCAATACTACGATCTTCACCAGCTACGGAGTTACCAGTAATTGGATTGAGTTCCGTGTTTATGTAATATTCTATTTTAAGTGAAATATTAAACAAAAAAAAAAAAAAAACTTAACTGAATCGGCGAAATGTGGGTGTAAATACAACCCAGACCATATATGTATAGATTACACATATGTTTGCTCCGTGCGGAAATCGAACTAGCAACAGCGGCGCAGTTGTCGATGTCTCGACCATAGCGCCTAGTTAGTTAGTTATTAGTTCTACACTCCATTGCTTGGGGGAATAAATACTTGATAATTATGATGTATGTCATCGTGACATCAATAAGAAATAGCCTTCTGTATTTCTCTATTAGGTGGTAGAATATTCGGAAAATTTTCGTCATTTAATATGCCGCCCACAATAACGTCAATAAGTTATTTCAATTTGTAATTCAAACAGAATTTATCATTCATTTGACATTTTCTTTAAACTTTATTTTATTGGCTTAAGTAAGTACTTCACGTTTGTGAAAATTGTAATAAGAATTTATTTCCTTGTAATTCCTCCTCTTCGTTGACATTGGCGTCAATTCGAATGTAGCATACTAAACAAAATTTTGAGCATTGCTGTTTTTTACTAACCGATAGTATAGGTAAGGGTGAGACGGTAAGACATCAAATTCAAATTTAATCAGGTCCACCTAAATTTCCATATCATTTTCGTTTGACGTATCTAGTTTTAGGGGCCATCCATTATTCACGTGATGTTTTTTTTTTATCATTTTTTAAATCCCCCTTCCCCTTGGTGATACGTGGTGAGGTTTAAAACTAACCCCCCACCCCACCCAAAATCACGTGTATTTTTTAGTACCTACAAATCTTAAAATTCTAGAATAGTATCTTTAAATTGGCACAGAAAATAAATACACGTGATTTTGGGTGGGGTGGGGGGTTAGTTTTAAACCTCACCACGTATCACCAAGGGGAAGGGGGATTTAAAAAATGATAAAAAAAAAACATCACGTGAATAATGGATGGCCCCTAAAACTAGATACGTCAAACGAAAATGATATGGAAATTTAGGTGGACCTGATTAAATTTGAATTTGATGTCTTACCGTCTCACCCTTACCTATACTATCGGTTAGTAAAAAACAGCAATGCTCAAAATTTTGTTTAGTATGCTACATTCGAATTGACGCCAATGTCAACGAAGAGGAGGAATTACAAGGAAATAAATTCTTATTACAATTTTCACAAACGTGAAGTACTTACTTAAGCCAATAAAATAAAGTTTAAAGAAAATGTCAAATGAATGATAAATTCTGTTTGAATTACAAATTGAAATAACTTATTGACGTTATTGTGGGCGGCATATTAAATGACGAAAATTTTCCGAATATTCTACCACCTAATAGAGAAATACAGAAGGCTATTTCTTATTGATGTCACGATGACATACATCATAATTATCAAGTATTTATTCCCCCAAGCAATGGAGTGTAGAACTAATAACTAACTAACTAGGCGCTATGGTCGAGACATCGACAACTGCGCCGCTGTTGCTAGTTCGATTTCCGCACGGAGCAAACATATGTGTAATCTATACATATATGGTCTGGGTTGTATTTACACCCACATTTCGCCGATTCAGTTAAGTTTTTTTTTTTTTTTGTTTAATATTTCACTTAAAATAGAATATTACATAAACACGGAACTCAATCCAATTACTGGTAACTCCGTAGCTGGTGAAGATCGTAGTATTGGGCATTATTCCTAACTCCGGACTACTATTGAGAATTTCTTAACACAAAAAACCTGATACATATATAGACCTTATAGACTTAAGGACGAAGACTTATTTATAATAATTTATAAATCGGCCTCCGGCTTCTGATTATTTAGATTGTTAGAATGTAGTATTTGATAATATTTTTAGAATTACTTAAATACTTTTTAGGTAGTATTATTATGGGCCGCACTTAGAAAATTGGATAATATTTGATCAGGCAAAATACCACAGTGTCTGAAAATCTCCATAACCAGTGTGTTCTGCCTACCATGACATATTATGCCGAGACATGGACGCTCACGCAGCAGACTGTATACAGGCTAAGAGTTACACAGGGAGCCATGGAGCGTTCCATGCTCGGCATAAACGTCGAGATTGGAAGACATACAAAGGTCTTTGACGTTGGAAAATAAGTGATGGAACTGAAATGGAGTTGGGCGGGACACTTAGCAAGACGTTATGATGACAGGTGGAGCAAAGCTGTGATCGAGTGGCGTCCAAGAACGGGATGTAGAAGTGGTGGTCGGCTGCATGATGGGCGGATGATATTACTGCTATCGCTGGAAAAATCGAGCGAAGCGAGGAGATTGGCACAAGCAGAGAGAGGCCTATGCTCTGCAGTGGGTGGTATTAGGCTGTGGATGATGAGTATTATTATCTCCATTTTTTTTCTCACTCCTCCATTTTAAAATATCGAACAGCTATTAAAACTGCATCATTAGCCTAGAAAATGCAGGCGCAGCTGTCAAGCGTGAGGTCGTGGGTTCATGGGTCGGGAAATTGGAGTTCAACTTTTATTAAATTCCCAATTGCAGTCCGGAGTTTGGAATTTAGCCCGGCAGAAATCCCGGCATGGACATAGGTTCACGACCTACTCAACACGGGAATCAACCTTTGCGTTCAGCAGCCACGTTGGTTCCACTACGCACAATAAAAAGCCTGATAACATTTTTAGTATGTGTTTTGTACATTCTGAACCTTTTCAATTTATTATTGTGTGGCACTGCATTAAGTTTCGTTTAATGAACATGGTCACGTGGATAGCTGCCCAATTCAAGTGCAAGGACGATCAATATCAACGTCTGGCATATTCATTCACCTGATAGTCAGAAATTGGAAAAGTAATAATGAAAAATAAATGTATTCTGTTGGTTTGTTATTATTGGGTTTCATTGAAAGGAATTTTAAGACAAACATGCTTTTTTCCATTAAAAGTAATTGTTCGGTAAACTATATATATCTGCCTAGCCTTTTCCTAATTACATTGGGGTCGGCTTCCAGTCAAACCGGATGCAGCTTAATACCAGTGTTTTACACGGAGCGACTGCCTATCTGACCTCCACAACCCAGTAACTGGGTAACACGATATGTCGTGGTAAGATTGGTTGTCAGACTTTCAGGATTCTGATTACCCGTAACGGCTGTCATAGATCTTAATTTGACAACCGGGACCGATGGCTAAACGTGCTCTCCGAGGCACGGAGAGGTCCCTTATGAAATGATGGTCGCCAGACCGGCACAGACCGACGGCGACAAGCGGCTTAACCTTGGTCGATCGATCTGTGTGACTGTTCCTTAGCCACGAGCCCCTCCTTAATAAAATATATTCAAATTTAATCAGGTCCACCTAAATTTCCATATCATTTTCGTTTGACGTATCTAGTTTTAGGGGCCATCCATTATTCACGTGATGTTTTTTTTTTATCATTTTTTAAATCCCCCTTCCCCTTGGTGATACGTGGTGAGGTTTAAAACTAACCCCCCACCCCACCCAAAATCACGTGTATTTTTTAGTACCTACAAATCTTAAAATTCTAGAATAGTATCTTTAAATTGGCACAGAAAATAAATACACGTGATATTTTACAAATTTTTGCCAATCCCGGAGGGTGTTTGGCCCCCCTTTCGAGCCTCGCGTGATTAATGGACGGCCCTTAGTGGCTACCTAAAACTGCCTATTAAAAACATTCGGAGATTAATTTGATGTAGGAGTACCTATATTCGAATTTGACATCACTTGATTCGTCACTCGATTCCATCTTGCTCATATTGTAACAGGTAGAAAAAGACAGGAATGTTTTCTAAATTTAGTTTTGTTTACTACATGAAAATTGAGAGAGAATAGCACTTTTTATAATATATTTTCTACTCCAGTCGGCTTTGGCAATTATACTGACCTCTAGTTTTGTAATAAGTCTGGTCTACAATTGTTTCCATGACAGAAATGTGGCGAGGTATGTAGTCAGCAAAGCGGTGTTCCGCGGTAATCACCATACCGTTGGACTGGGCCAGCTCCTGAGGACAAAACATATTATATTAATTCTCTTATATTTAAATAACGTAGAGGGCTCGTGGCTAGGTAGAAGACACACGGATCGATATATCAAGGTTATGCTGCGCTTGCCATGGTCGGTTTTTGGATGGGAAGTTATCATTTCTAAATTTAAGAAGTCTGATTTGAGGTTTCTCATTTTACCTTTGTATGAACGTCTACGTAAAAAATTTATGTTACGCTAACGTTAATGCTTTTCAAAGATTTATCTTTAATTGAAAAATCAAATTCATAATCCTAAATAATTACTTTGTTACCCATACACTATAACAGCAAGAATCATTCGTAAACCTCAAGTTTAACTTTATATTGAAAAAATGCACTCAAAAAAGAAACGTCACATCGGACTTCTTAGATTGTCGCGAGTATAGATAACTCAATCAATAGTCATTTATATTCTACTAGCCGGTGCCCGTGACTTCGTCTGCGCGACTAACGGTAGCCTATGTCCTTCCTAAGTCAGTTCATTACGATCCATTCAGACGTTTAGTCGTGAAAAGGTGACAATCAAACTTACTTAACTTACAATAAGAGTTTCTTTCGCATTTATAATATTAAAATAGTATGGATGCTTATCTTGCTCAGCTATGCTTTACGATCTCACCAGTTAAACTTTCTTACAAATTACTTTTGGTTTTACAGTTGCCCTATTAACTTGATTAAAATAGTTTAACCTTAAGCCTTTAGAGCCTTTAGAGGAGAAATCAGGTCATGAGGTGTGCCTCACGACCTGATTTCTCATCTAAAGGCTTGAGCCCAGAGTACGGGAAAGAGACTGTAATCAGTTTAATACTACAGCATTTTAATTTTCATGTTAAATATTGTTTTGTGAGAAGAGAGGACTCGAAAATATTTGAGCTGCCCTCTGAGGAACTAACTTGCAGAAAATCGTACACAAATAAGACTAATGTTTTTTATAATCTTTACCCTATTATTAATTGCGTGAGATCCTGGGTTCGATTCCCATGTCGGGCAAAGTGATAATGGGTTTTTCTGTTAGAAAATTCTCAGTAGCAGCCTTTAATTCTTCGCTCTCGGTAGCAATAGGTTTTTCATATACATGAGACGTGTAATACTATTCTTTCTGCTGATCCCAAGGTATTTATAGTCAGCGCCATAGGTTTTTCTCTACCATTCTCGACAGTTAGTCGTCACGTATTGTTCCCTCCCTTTTCATTCATACCATCGCTTACACAATCCATCTTTTCTTTGGCCTCCGTCTCCTCTCTATCAATACAAGCTGATCTGTAAGTACCCGTGCCATATGTTTAGACCCTAATCATCTAATAATAAAGTAATATATTTTTGTGGACCGTAAAATACGGCCGTGAGCAGGAATCATGGCCTGGAGTATCTATCCGGTAAGCGCGGGTTCGATTCCTGCTCACGACCGCATTTTTTTTTCCACAAATATGTATGACTTTTGCAATCGCTACGCATGCGTTTGAAAGATTTATCTGCGTCTAAAATCTAATCTAATATATAAAAATCTCATGTTACAGTGTTTGTTATCGAACTCCCCCGAAACGGCTTGACCGATATTCATGAAATTTTTTGTGTGTATTGGTAGGTCTGAGAATAGGTCGTAGGCTATTTTGTATACCCCTAGGTGATAAGGGTTGCCCTATACTTCTAGGTGATATGGGTGGCCCTATATCCCTAGGTGATAAGGGTGGCCCTATACAAATTTATATGGCAGAACAAAGTTTGTGAGGCACAGCTAGTCTATATATATAAAAATCAATTGCTGTTCGTTTGTCTCGCTAAAACTCGATAACGGCTGGGCCGATTTAG
Organism: Xylocampa areola; assembly: GCA_935421205.1. NCBI lineage: Eukaryota > Metazoa > Arthropoda > Insecta > Lepidoptera > Noctuidae > Xylocampa > Xylocampa areola. Next base: position 18,532,007 of record OW285205.1, on the reverse strand, counting down.
CTGATTTTGGTTTTGAAATGTTAGTCGTAGTCCAGGGAAGGTTTAAACGGTGAGAAAATATCGAGAAAGATGGTAAAAACAACAATTTCATTTGCCCACATAAACTGTTTTCCTTCTTTCCTGTCAAACATTTGACGTTTGAGGTGAAACGAAGTACACCGGGTCATCTAGTTACTTATAAATTCTACGATTGTCTAATAGCCAAATTTTCACTTTGAGACATAAGCGGCTTAAAATAGTTGTGGTGTTGTTTGTGGCGGTTTACAAATATTATTAGGTAATAAATAAAGTACTTTTTGGTTTTCATGAGTACTATTCAGAAGTAATCAGAAGTCCTACACAATATTCAGTTTGGAGTTAGATCATAATTCACTTAGCTTCAGCTTATTGTATTCATAACAAACAAAATAGTTTTTCCAAGAATAATTTTCGAAGTCAAGAAGATTTTTGTCAACATAAGAAAGAAAATTGGACAAAAAAGGACGAATACTGATTACATATGTTTAGGGAAAGCTCTGTATACATAAAGCACCCTTACAGCTATTTATTTCAAATTAGATAATAGAAAATGCGCATTTTTTTATTAAAAATGGATCCACATTTGGCCACCAACTCGCCTGATGGTAAGCGATGTTGTGACCGAGAATGGAACACTTAGATCGAGAAGAAATCTATTCACTCCAATTAGAGTGGATAGAACTTTAACTTTTGGGTAGAACGATAGTCGGGGAGCTGATGCAACTGCCCAGACCCATCTCTCACAACGGTTGCACTGAACTACATCCCGAAACACGACTAGATCGCTTCACGGCATGGCTTCGTCCGGTGGATGGTAATCATCCGCGGCCTAAGCCTCCCACCAGAGTGGTGTTGCCTGTTTTGCACCACCCAGGGGCCACGCATTATTCCATTTTAAGGGTGCACTCCCACGGACGCGGGCACCTCAGCCCCAAATATTCTATAAATCAAGCGTCAAACCGTTAATACGGTTTTATGGGACTTTGTTTATTGTTTTTTGTTTGTGTGTTATAAATAAATAAATAACAATTAAGTTATTGTTGCCACTGTCCTGGTTGGAAAGAAAACGTTCGTATTATTTCGTAACATAACATAGCATGCACCCCCCCGAAGGGATAGGCAGAAGTGTACATAGTCGGACACCCACAACTCACCGATGTCATTATAAGTGGTGAGACTTTTGCCTTATACCGGACACAATTTTAAACTCCGTGCTAATACTGAGAATTTCCTAACAGATAACTCAATCAATCGAAACGTAAAAATTATCTAAAGGGTATTGAAGTAATGAAATTAATTTTGTGTCTATGATGAACTGTATATAACTCTGCCTACCTCTTTAAGGAATACAGGTGGGTTGCAGCTGAAAAACAGCGTCGGGTGGTCATTACAGCCTCCCGACATTATGCTAAGCTGCGGCCTTTTTGGCACTACGATGTTTTGTCGTGTTTGACAGAAACATCTGTATAATATTGTAATGTGTTGTTTCTCTTTTCTGTTATGTGTCTTAATAAACTTATTTCTTTCTTTCTAAAGTCGTGATGCTGCGATTATGTTATGTTAAAAAAACTTTTATGATAGACCTCATATCGTATCGTAACAATATTTTTTATTTTGGGAAAAGTTTAAGCAGGTTTGAAGTGATTCACATGAAGGCTAATAATAAATATATATAAAGATAAATCTTCGAAAAGTATTTGCGCATGCAAAGCAAACTCTAAAGTTATAAATTTTTGTAACAAGTTAAATACGGACGTAAACAGGATTCGAAACCGCTCTGACCGCTAAACAATCTCGACCTCAGAGATCGAAATGAATTAATTGGTCAAGCGCCTGGAGTATTTATTCGGCAGGCGCAGGTTCGAAACCTGCTCACGATCGTATTTATCTTTCCACAAAAGATTTATAAATTTACATTCTTACCTTTATAGCATCCATCTGTTGAGCAGCGGCAGTCAGTTCGTCACCAGCGACGATAGCAAACTTGGTCCAGCCGAAAGCCTTGAGGAGTGCTACCACGGACTTGCTGGCTTTGTACGCCGGTGGAAGGGTCCTGGCGAAGGTGGCTCCAAGACCCGAGCTCTGTTCGAGAGACCCGTGGGCGCCAGCGCATTTCTGCGGACAGAGAATAAATGTTACAAATACTGATATAATAATGCTCCAGACCGCATTTCGGTCAGGGCGCCGTATCTCCGAGCAGATAAGCCAAGTACGCAGGAGATATTATAGTACGCAAGTGTATGCGCAATAACAAGTGCATTCCCTCTTCCTTCACACTCATATTCTGATTGGTAATCCGACACAACCGGAGAGAGATCAGGTGCAGGACCGACGAATGCAATATCTACAGTTGGACAGATTTGTTTATTGTATATACGTAGATATATTAAATGGATAGTCACCATTCAAGTAAAAAAACGATACTGTATTCTGATTTGACTTTCCGTGGCTGGGTCGACGGAGCCCCGTTTCGCGGGGCTCCTATTTTTGTGTCCGTATGGTCAGAAAAAACCAGTTCAGTAATTATGTAAAACCACTAAACGTCATTCAGCTGTTTTTCATAATAATACTGTTTTATAAATCAGCTAGCAATTTTGTAAAACAGCTGACTCTACAATCCATCTGCGACATTTATATACCTACACACATGGCAGGCGAGCCTTTAATTATTATTTTCATATCTTTCTGTGTACCATAGCTACTATATTAGTATATTTTTTAAATCTTATTAACCTATATTACCCCAGAAGATGTAAGGATTCTAACGATACCCCATACATCTAAATCGGTTCAGGCATTAAGAAGTTATGGTGAAATAAACAAACTCACAAACATATATACACACATGATCTCTTAAAACAAATTTCCTTTTTTGGGTCGTGTAATAAGTTTTGGGTTTTTTCTGTATGTATTTTACATAGATACCCAAAGTAATAAGCCATTTCTGTAATCCTCGTAGGAATACATACGTCTCTCTTTCAAAAAGTAATTCATTTTCATTTTAATTATCTAATAAAGCCCTTAGGGCAACGACACCTGAAATATTTATCCGGGAGGCGCAGTTCAAATCTTGCTCACGACCGTATTATTTTTCCACAAAATTTATAAAGTTACAGTTTGCTTACGTTACTGCTTTTCGAAGATTTATCTGTAATTAGAGCCGATTAACAGACCGTTGCAGTTTAATCTAATCCGAAGTAAGAAATGGCGACAGAAAAAGGGCGGCAAAAGAAAAATTAGGTATTATTTTTAATATTTTATAAGTTCTTCAGTGTTCAAAGTCAAGGTTAACTCTGTGGTTAGTCATAGTCAAAGGCCGTGTGCTAACATTAATTAAGCTTTCATTATTAATCGTAATGTTTTAAAGTAATAATTACTCTGTGTTTATAAACTCTGGCCATATGATTTCACAGTCAAATCATTATACGGAAAAATAAAATTATTGATGTTTATCAAAACATTTGTGATTAGAAAAATTTATGATTTAAAAGGGCATTGTTTTACGGGAAATACAAAAAAAATATTCAATATATATGTTTAATATTTCGGAATAAATACATTCGGAATTTAAAAGTTTCGAAAGTTTAGAGACAGATAACCGTTGTAAAAGATTACATCTATACTTGGCAGATCGATCGTATATCCACTTAGTTTGAATCTCTCCCTCTCTTTGAACCGTGGAATAGTACTCGGTCACTAATAAATTATTACTAATGTATTATTTAAATGAGGGTCTACGGCGTAGACATTATACGTAGCAAAGCCAAACGACGTAGACGGCGTAGTTAAAGGCTTCCTTCAAAACACTTTGACGTGAAACGAACCTACGCAACGGAATCTAAATGATGAATCATTGATATTATGATGAAGTTGTCTGAGAATACAGGGTGTAAACGAGTTCTTGTAATTTCTTTATACAACGTGTTTACTGATGATGGGGTTTCAATCTTGATATCTATGGAGAATCAAGAATTACGAAAGCCAGAATCAATGACATTTTGAATGAGACAATTTTTTTTTTTTGAAATTAGGTCGTGAGCAGGATTCGAACCTGCGCCTACCGTATAAATAATCCAGGTGCTCTGACCGCTAAGCCGAAGACAAGAAGAAAGATTTTGTGATGGCTTAGCGGTCAGAGCGCCTATTTTTTTCCACAAAAAAATATTACTTTAGAGTTCGCTATGCATGCGTCAATACTTTTCGAAAATTTATCTGTATAATTTACTTTATTTACTTTTTTTATGTATTTCTTTTTTTTAGTCACCCATACTTGTCCCACTGTTGGGCAAAGGTCTCTCTAATTTTATTCCACAATTCTTTGAATTAAAATTGTAATGTTTATTCTTTTGTTTTATGTGTGAACATGATAGCGAGCGAATATATATAAATATTTCTTCTTGAGTTTTTTTTTTTTATATTTTGCATTTTATTGCCCAATTTTTGAGGCAGGTTATGGGCTTTTTAACATCACCCTAAAACCCTTAGATGCCGAGCAAAAAGAGAAAAAGTGGTTGTAACCGCGGGGTGCTGCTCGTATTAAATAAACATTGGAGTATAGACCTTTGATCATTCAATTATATCATACATATATGAAATACAAACAAAAGTCAAATTATATCTACTAATTAAATTTATACGGATGATGTACACATTCATCATTAGGTATTCCCAGAAACATGAAAGGTTATGGAATATTTCCCTGTTTAAGAAAAGCATGAGTTTGAATCGAAATGGAAACTGATTGGTACTTAATATCTCATCTATTATCATCTTGTAAATAGTTGTTACTACAATACAAAGGTTAATTATCTTCTGCTTTGAAAACTAATTCAAAATGATTATGAGAATTATTAAAAGCTGTGCCCGCGACTCCGTCCGAATGGATGTCGGATAATATTATCATGTCGTATTTGATTACAACTTCGCATCTAATAAAAAAAGCAATAAGGATTTAATACACTCAGGCGTTACCTTTTGGAAGTCCATTACAATAAATGAACTACTTCCACATTATTGAGGGCCTTAGAGGACCAGACGGGAGACGGCTTCTGACTAAATATCGAACAAATTTTCCCGCAACTTTTGGCGGGGGGTGAGGTAACACACAAGCACAAAAGAACTTGCACTAAAGCAACAATAGCTCTAGTCATTAGATTAAGAGTATTAACAGACATAAAGTACTAAACACAAACATAAAATTGAGTCACACACGATCAAAATCGTGTACTATCGTGTATATATATTTTAAACATACAGGTAAAACGTAAACGGTTTGATTGGGAATTATATGCCAGTGGCGAGAGGGGAATGCCTGCTAAAACTACTCCAGTACAAATTCCTTCAAGTCGAGGGTAATCATGAAAGTTTAATAAGTTTGGGTAACTCATGAAAAAAAAAACACCGGATTGTGATGTCTGTGGGACTATAGAAGATGTAACGCATTTATTGACGGAGTGTCCTAGGTTACGGTCTGCTAGAGAGGTCCTACCGAAGGAGTCTCGTATAAACTTGCATGATGTGGGTATGTTCCATCGTTTATTGTCGACACCCAATTCTAAGGCTGCTTATATTGTATTATATTTAAGTTTGCATTATTACGCTATAGTTAATTTATAACTTGTGTTAAGGTACGATTGGACTTACAAGTACATTTGTATAAAAGTCATTAATTAAAATTAAAAAAAAAACAAGAGAAAAAAAACGATTAAACAGTTAATGGAGTGGTAGTTTCTGCTTCTTCTGCCTCCACGTTTTCATTATTATAAAGCCCGCTACAATCGAACTTGACATTGGCAAAATCATCGACTATCGATGCCATAAACATAAATTGGAATTGGAAAGCCCGCGACAAACTACACTCACTATGTCCGTATTTTTAACCGACTTTAAATAGCGAGGTTTTGATTTTTTATCACAGGATTCCACGTTGCTGATAATTTAAAACCGTCCCTGAAATTCCACCCGAAGGGAGTCGCGGGTACAGTTAGTGATTCATAAATAAATCCATGTCTATATTTACGATACTTACATGTGATATAAGAGGCAGGTTCCATGCTGCAGCCAGCTTGGCCTCAGTGTGACAGGTGCCATCAGGCCCGAAGAACGCCACCACGCCCAGGTCACGCATCTGGGTCATCACCCTGAATCGTAATATTATGATTAAATACCATATATTCTAATTATAATATTGTGATTAAATACATTTTTTTTTGTTTTTGTACATTTTGTCAGGTACCTAATATTTAAGTACTATCAAATTAATGTACGCCTTATCACAAAAAATCGATTCAAGGTCAGAGCGCCTGGAGTATTTATCCGGAAGGCGCAGGTTCGAATCCTGCTCACAACCGTATTCTTTTTCCATTTAATATTATGACTTTAGAGTTCGCTAAGCATGCATTAATGCTTTTCAAAGATTTTATCTTTAATTGTTAAGGTAATTGGATCTTTACGACATTGTATTAACTGCAAAGTTAGTCGTGTCGGTTCGGTCACCTGTTTAAGGACTGAATAGATAGCAATGACGTCGCCAAAAGACGTGTTAAAATATGGATGAAGAATTCGCGGTGGTGAACAGAGGTCGACATGGCTTGGTGGTCAGAGCACCTGGAGTATTTATCCAGGAGGCGCAGGTTCGACTCCTGCTCTAATACTCCACCACAAAGCCATCTCGACCTCTGCTCACTACCCCGAATTCTTCTCCCACATTTTGATAACGTCATCGCCATCTCATAAGTCTTTATACAGTGACTGAATTTATTTTAAAGCTCTCTCTTTACAGCCAGCTATAATAATTTTTGTAGATATATTTAGATTAAAGTATTGTTAAATTCTGTCGGCGTACGTCGGAACTCACCAAGAAGGTCAAACGTGATGTTTTGATAACGCATAATCTTTACTTTGCCATCATTATCATGGGTATATTTTACTCGGAAGAGAGGGTTTCCTACGTTGAAGCTCTACCAACTAAAGTGTCTCTCAAGGCGCCTCCAGATGTCCTCAAATATAGTTTTTGTCGCTCCATATGCAATGTTTTGACGACCAATGAGATCTGTCAGCTGTATAGAGATTCACTCCATTTTATCGATCGTTGCTTTTGTCTATTAGCATAACATTATAGCGTGGAGCTACCACGCTTGAATTCCCAAGGGTAGGCAGAGGTGTACACAGTTGTACACCCACATTTCACCATTGCTGTTATTAACTCCCAATTGCTACCAGGCAGAATTCCAAATCTTGAGCTGCTATTGAGGACTACCTAACAGTAAACTTAAATAACACTTTGCTCGACCGTAATCGAATTCTGGACTTCAGGCTCAACAGTCGCTCTCGGAACAACTACACTGAGAAGATAGGTGCCTGATAATAATTGAAGGTTAATGAAGGCAACTACACCTTATTTAAATCGATAAACAAAATCGTTAAGCATCGCTGTTTTATTGATCGACAAAAATACGATTTCGATTTTATGTCGCAAATATTTAATCATTTATTTTGTTTATTGTATGTGCTAGGGAGCAGTAAAATCCTAGTGGTATGACCATTGGACTGACAAGTCAAAGGTCGCAAGTTCGAAACCAATTTTGGGAGAGCCATGCTTCGGCACGAATGGGCCGGCTCGACCGGAGTGATACCACAGCCTCACAGAAAACCGGCGTGAAACAACGCTTGTTTTGTGTTTCGCCGAGTCAGTGAGGGTACCGGAGGCCCAAACCCCTTAAAAGGCCGGCAACGCACTTGTGACTCACTTTGTGTTGCAGGTGTCCATGGGCGGCGGTAATCGCTTACCATCCGGCGAGCATCTGCTCGGTTGCCACCTATAAAATAAAAAAATAAAAAAAAACCAAGGCATGCACCACTATCTTTTCGAAGTCATGTGCGTATTATAAATTAATTATCACTTGCTTAACGGTGAAGGAAAACACCGTAAAGAAACCAGCACACCTGCGAGATGTTCTCGATGGTGTGTAAATCCATGTCAGAGATTTATGGGTGGTTTAAACTCTGACACTAGGTTGTTCTCCAACCACATGATAAGCAGACCTGGTAAAACTAGCCAGAAACTTGGAAGTGCTCTCCGAAGCAAGTCAGTAAATGACCATAGTAACAGATTAATTAGTAATGTTATTATAATGCTCTGGTAACCGACAGAATTTACGAAACTACTTTGAAATCAAAACAGTTGTATTAAAATTAGCTTAATTAAAATACAACTTTGACAATAATAATTAACAACCAGAAAGGGATTGATGTCAAAGTAACATGTATATCGGTTCAATTGTCGTTTTAGTACAGTCAGCAACAATATGGTTTTCATTAAAATAAGAAAAGTTGGATTTAAGAACAAACTTTACTTTAGACGTCATGTTATATTCTCCAACTGCAAATGTAAGTTAGCAATCGTAAAATAATATATTTTTATATGTGCTATAACTACAGATTAACAATTTTCGGATTTTTTTGAGGTCTTGCATCCTGCTAAATTTCATGTTTCCCGGTCAACTGGTGAAAGTCAAAATATGGAGCATAAACGGCCGTATTTTTTATTGGAGGTTTCGAACCTGCGCCGCCTCCCGGATAAATATTCCAGGCGCTCTGACCACTAAGAGCGGTGGAGATGACTTTCAGAGCACCTAGAGTTAAATACTAACTAAAATTTATAACTTTAAAGTTCGCTACGTATGCGTTAATGTGTTTGAAAGATTGATATGTATAGTTATTTTTGTGTTTCCAGGCCAGAGTTCATAAGACATGCATTAATAGCATCGCGCTTGTGTTCCTTGAAGCGTTAGGCAGTAGTACAGGTAGACTAATTACCATCAATATATTTACACAGCTGCACAAACAAAAAATATGTTATGTTTTTAAGGTTCACGTATGTATGTACGTTTATAAGTTTCTTTATTCCACCATAACTTCTGAATGCCTGAACCGATTTAGATGTATGTGGTATCGATAGAATCCGTAAATTATCCCGGGTAACATGGGTTAGTAAGATTTAAAAAAAGTATTATAGTGGCTATGGTATACAAAAAGGTGTGAAATAAAAATACATGATTCATCGTGTTAATCATAAGCTTTATTAAATACTTTCAAACGCATTGCACATGCTTAACGAACTCTAAAGCTAGCTCGTGAGCAGGGTTACTTGCGCCTCCAGTGGTCGAGATGACTTAGTGGTCAGAGCGCCTGGAGTATTTATCCGGGAAGTGCATGTTTGAATTCTACTCACGGCTGTATTTTCCTTTCCACACTTTATGGGTTTTTATCATTTAATTTAAAAAATATGACGATGTTGACTTTATTACATGTATGTGGAAAAAAAAAAATTTTTTCATTCATTAAGCATAAATCTATCTTTTTCCTTATAAACTTTTTCCATTTAATATAATAACTCTTGTTTTCATTCAATTAAATATTGTAATAATTGCTATAATTTCATAATATTAACTTTTTCCTTTAACTGTCATAACCAGTAAAAATATATTTTCCGTCCAATTTGTTCTAGGAAGATTGCTTTATAATAAGGCTCTTAATTTTATTTATGTTTGTTACTATGCTAAAATTGAGAAAAAATAATTTAAATATAATTAGAGTGGACCAGTGGTATAACTAAATATAAATTTTTAGGCTTGCTTTTTATTCACACGTTGGTCTAGCGGTCTCAAACGCAGCTGCTGAACGTTAGGTCCTGGGTTCGATTCCCAAATAATTGCTATCATTTCATGTCGGGAAAAGTATTATTGGGAATTTCTGTTAGGAAATTCTCAGTACCAGCCCGGAGTTTGGAAATGTACCCGGTTGATGACAATAGACTCACCACCTATTACATGGGACTCAATAACAGCATCGGTGAAATGTGGGTTAACACCTCTGCCTACCCTGACGTAGTACGTACTATGGCGTGATACTTCTATTTTTATATATTCTCTACATATTATCTTAACTTAGTTGTTATTTTAGTGCATGCTGTGGTCTCCTATAATTGAAGGAGTACACTTAATTGTTACTCAATTATTGTTAATTTATGAATTTTTGTGTATATCCTTTGTAATTATTTATTTAAGGGTCTCCACCCTTAAATAAATAAATAAAATAAATACTACGTTATGTTGACATAAATAAATTTCGTATTCTTACCTAAGGGAAAGGCTGTCCTTATCCATGGGTAAGTGTGGTCTAGGGCGGCCAATGTCAGCAGCCACGAAGCGCAGTTTCCGGCCGGGAAGTAGGCTCGGTTCCCGGTTGATGGCAGCCACAGCCAGTGGCATGGCGCCTAGCACCGTCTGTAAAAAATATTGTATGTAAGTTTTCGATTTGTGTGATGTATAAAAGACATTATTAAAATGTGAAAGAAGAATTGGCTGGAGTGAGCAAAGGTCGAGATGGCTTTGCGGTCAGAGCGCCTGGAGTATTTTTCTGGAGGCGCAGGTTCGAATCCTCATTACGACTGTACCTTTCTTTACAAAATTTTTTTTTACTTTAGTGTTCGCTTTGCCTGCGTTAATGCTTTTCGTAGATTAATCTGTTTCAAAGACAATTATTAGATACATTAGTTGACATTTTTGATTTGCCTCATTGGTTTTTGGTTGCAAGGTGAGGTATGGGTTTGAATGAATGTGAGTACTATGTCAGCTAGAAATTCAGAAATTCTATCTGACGGATTTGAGTGCTTTTATGTGGACTACGCAAATGTCCTCCTGACCTGGTCTACCTATTGTCTCGTGACAGGTCGTTGAGCACCCTTAGTTATGGTTGAGCTACACGATAACTGATGCATATGTGCCGTCAGATAGGACAGGTCACCTCAAAGCTGCTATGGCTCTTTCCTCAAAAGGCCCTAAAAGAGACCTTGACCTCTAAGTTTCTGTCAGCATTTCTTTTCAGAGATTATCAGATAAGAAATGCCGGCGTCATCTAGTCTTATAAAAGTGTATGTTTCTTTTTTTTTTGTTTATGGATCACTAACAATTACTTACACTAATAATACAACTAACATAAAAGAATAGCCGTGTACCAATTACTTATAGGTAAACACCACAAATGCTGTAGGTACAATTAACTATTAACTAAATTAACAGTAAGCTCACCAAAGATAGACAAACAGATGTGTTTATATAAATAATATTATTAACGAAGTACTTCTAATCTGTTCATTATTTGAGATTTAAACTTGTAACAGTAGACTTTAGCTTAGAGAGAGATGATAATTTTGCACAACCTGCTTTAATGAGAATTGGCGCTTAAATCTGTTCTTCTTAGAGGTGAGCAAAGTGGTGTGATGGAGCCGCGAGGGAGTCTATAAGGAACGCGTAACTTGAAAAGTGCTAATAACCGGGGACAGTCAATATTGCTTGTAAGTGTTTTGCAAGTAAAGAACGCATCATTTATCTGTCTACGATTGGCTGAGGATCTTATTTTGAAATGCTTCAGTCTACCCTTGTAGGAGCGTGTTTTTTTAGCTATTCCGTTAAAAAACGCGACGTGCCAAAGGAAGCGTTTCTGAACACGTTCAAGCCTCAGCGACTGCGTGGAATAGTGTGACCGCCAAACAACACTACCATATTCTAAAATGGTTCGAACAAGGCTATTAAACAGTAATATTTTTGTTGTGTTATTGCGGATGGTTTCGCAATTTTTTAAGACAAATCACAATTTTGGACGCCCTTTTTATAATGTTATTAATTTATGATCTATTTATAGAAAAAAAAAACTATGAAATTAAATAAAAAATAAACAAGAGTCCTCCTGCGACCACGAACACTGCAAAGTGTTCGAAACGTCAGGAAAAACAAAAACCAGTAAACACGCGATTAAATCGGTTAAAAGTTATTTTATTATTAAGTGTAGTGATCGCGAATACCTGGGATATTAAGTACTACGATGAAATTAATAAAAATATATTTAAAAAGTGGGCTTGCCATGTTTTTTTTACATCTTGTTCTGTACCATACTCACTATATTACGATTTTTTAAATCTTAATCTTGCCTATGTTATCCAGGATAATGTGAGGGTTCTATCGATACCCCGAACATCTAAATCAATAAAAATAATAATAGTAGAATAAAGAAACTCACAATGTGAATGCGAGATGATGAGTGAGTTTGGAATTGTGCCCGGTAGATGGCAATAGCCTCACCACCTATTGGGAGCCTGAAGTCCTGAATTCGATTCCCGGTCGGGCAAAGTGTTATTTAAGTTTACTGTGAGGTAGTTCTCAATAGCAGCTCAAGATTTGGAATTCTGCCTGGTAGCAATTGGGACTTAATAACACCATTGGTAAAATGTGGGTGTACAGCTGTATACACCTCTGTCTACCCTTACGAGGAATGCAGGCGTGATGCTTTGTTATTATCAGAAGCAGCCTGGAATTTAGGATAATACCTGGTTGATGGCTATAGTCTCAACACCACATGGGACTCAATAACAGCATCAGTGGAGTGTGAGTGTTCTAAAGTACACTTCTGCCTAACCCCCTAGAGAATACGAACAAAAAATAATCAGCTCCACTCTTACTTACATATTTCTAATTATATATATATCTGTCTAGCCTTTTCCCAATTTCATTGGGGTCGGATTTCACTGAAACCGGATGCAGCTTAATACCAGTATTTTACATGGAGCGACTGCCTATCTGACCTCCACAACGCAGTTGATTTTGGGTAACACGATATGTGGTGGACTGGTTGTCAGACTTTGAGGGGCTCTGACTACCCGTAACAGTTGTCATAGATCTTAATTTGGCAACCGGGACCGACGGCTTAACGTGCTCTCCGAGGCACGGAGGGGTCTCGGTATGAAATGACAGACCGACCGCGGCAAGCACACCTTAAACTCGATCGATCGATCTGTTTGGCTATTACTTAGCCACGAGCCCCTCACTTACATACTTGTAATTAAGTTAGATTAATCAATGTTTTCAATACACTTTTTATTAATTTTTCCTCACAAGAGTCTTGAAAAATGTCGTTTGCAAAGCGAGCATTGGTTATACCCTCTCGGTTTCATGATAACCCTCGCCTTTGGCTCCGGCTGCAATCCAACTTCAGGTGTAATTACCAACTTAACTCACTTCTATAATAATCTCTCGGACATATATTATGGACTCTATAAAAATACTAAGACAATACGCGAAGGAAACAACATTAGATAGATTTTACGTTTTTGTTTTGAAAACAATGTGCCAAAACAATATATCCAATAAAATTTTACGAGATTGCGTAAGGTAAGTAAGTATTACTTTATACGAGGAAAGCCTTATATAACCTGAAATGAATCCTTCGGATTCTTGGTAATCAGTCTATTCATATCACGTTTTATTCTTGTATTTTTTTATATACAAAATTATAACTTCAGTACCATTACACGTAACGGGTGTCGAAGGTCGAAAATTTGCGTTGTATTTTCCAAATGATCATGGAGAAAATTTTAAGTAAAGACCCTTTGGTTCAATTGCTACAACCGCAGCTCTTGAGTGGGAGGACGCGTGGTGATTTATCTATTAGAAAACTCTCAGTAGGAGCTCGGAGTTTGGTAATAGGCACACCACTTATAACACTTAGTAACGGTATTGGTGAATGTCGGTATATACGTGCTGTGGTCACCTCTGCCTTCACCTTCGGAAAAACAGTCATGAATTTTGTGTCATGAGTCTTTGAATTCTCAGTAGCAGCCTTACCATATAGGGGCCGTCCATTAATCACGTGAGGCTCGAAAGGGGGAAGGGGGTTTGACAAAAATCACGAAATATCACAAGGGGGCAGGGGGGTGTAGTAAGATATCACGTGTATTTATTTTCTGTATTTAAAGATAATATTGTAAAAATTCTAAAAAAAATTGTAGGTACTAAAAATACACGTGATTTTGGGTGGGGGTGGGTTAGTCTTAAACATCACCACGTATCACCAAGGTGAGGACAAAAAGGGAGGAAATGAAGGGAGGGGGCATAAAAAATGCTAAAAAAGCATCACGTGATTAATGGATGACCCCATATTACATAGGTCTTCTATCGATTTCGATAACGGCGACCCCACTATTTTACCTGTCATGAGCCCGAATATGGTTTTAAATAACCAGAAAGAATAGCTAAGGTCATCGGCGCAAAGTTGAAGTGGACAAGCGGTTTCGCTGGTACAAGTACACTTTCTCCTCCTGCTCCCTGTGGTCCAATGGATTGACAAACCAGTATGGTTGGCAGAATTTAGGATATATTACTTATTGACCATGTACTATATGGATGAACGGTGTCCCAAAAAGAAGTGGCATTAAGTAGATAGTGTACACCTCTATTACCGCAAGGAGACAGAGGTGTACACAGTAGTACACCCATTTGTCTATGTTAGCGCTTTAGTTTGTCGAGCGAAAGTTGTGTCGCGCTATCGTTCGTCGACCAAAAGTTCCGTCGTCATATCGCTTGTCGCGAAAGCAATCTGTCGCGCTAAAGTTCGTCGAGCTAATATGCTGTCGCACCACTGATTGTGGAAATATCGTACTGTCGCCCTAACGTTTGTTGCGTATTTGTTTGTCGCAACTATGATGGCACGGTTGGCGCAGTGGTCGCGAGACCGGCTGCTGCGCCGGGTGTCACAGGTTCGATTCCTGCACGGAAATACTTGTACGATCTACAGATAATTGTTCCGGATCTGGGTGTGTATGTGCTTGTGGAATTATATGTTTGTAAGCGCACCCACCATACAGGAAGAAAATCATAGTGTGGGGCGACGTTTAAAAAAAACATTTATGTAGTTGAAATGTACCATAGTTGAACTGTACTCCACAAGTTATTTCTGTAACCATATTAACAAGGTCACGAATTCTAAACACCATATTACGTAACACTGTGCCTCAGACTGTCGGAATCGTATTCGGAATACCAATGAGACCAAACCGTTTTTAATCAAACCGTTCCTAACTTTGTTGAAATAGTATTTATATATTTTGGTTGCTAGTTTGCTTTCTATTTGATGTAGGGTCGATAAAAATAGTACATTATGATATAAGTGAGCAAAGTCTGCCATTACACACGAGGCTGGATTGCAGCCCAAGCCACGGGCGAAGTTGTGGCCTGTGGCAAGCCTGCCTAAATGACGGGATCTGTCGACGCTTTTGTCGGATCATAATCTGCTGGGCTGCGGTGAATGTAGCTGCGATCTTGGAATCCGGTGAAGATTATAGGTGATACACAACGTCCATGACGAAATACCAAAATTAAAAAAGGTTAATAACATAACATAACCAGCCCATAACTGTCACACTGCAAGGCAAGAGCCTCTTCTCGTAAATAGAAGGCACGAGGATTGATTACCAAGCTAGCTCACTGCGGGTTGACGATTTCAGAACATTAGGTCCAGGTTTCCTCACGATGTTTTCCTTCACCGTATGTCTGTGAAGTCTCAGAATAAATAAGAAAGTACATATACCATTGAAAAAGTCACATTGATACATGCCAGATTTGAACCCACAACTTGTGGCTCAACATGCGGGCCCGTAGCCTCTCGGCCACCACCACGATATTTGGAATTGTGCTCGGTTGATGCCAAAAAAGGTAATTGGTAGGTAAAAGGTAACCTTCACTGTATTGTAAACTAACAATGTAATTGGGTTGATAAATATATTACGTCGAGAACAAATTGCGTTAGCCAAAGACATTTTAAGGTTAATAGGTACCATTACGTGATGTATCGAGTTACTTAATAGGTGCGTACCTAAACCATACTAAATCTATAAACAGGATAACGACTATCCGAACAGAAAAAGGTCGTAAGGAAACCTTTTGAGAAGCAGTATGCGTTGGCTTTAGAAAAATTACAAGCACTTGTACGGGTATTATCCTCTCATGTATCCCACTAAATTCCTATCGGATTGCATAAATTTCAATTCTCTAGAAGAAAGACGGTCGCGCGATCAGATGACTGTAATATTCAAAATTCTTAGGGGAATTATTGATGATCCTGATCTGCATAATGAAATCTGGAATCTATTTGTCCCAGACAATTACTGTCGTAACAGGAAACACCGCTTATTGGCTGTTCCAACTTGCCGTACTGTTGCACACTCCAAGTCACCTATTCCTCGGACATTAGCTGCTATTAACGCTCTCCTGAACTCAAACACAGATCTCTATATGTTTTCAAATGAATGGAAGATGATACTGTCAGAATGTTTGAATTTGTGTGAGAAGAACGCATGACTGTGTTAAATAAATTATATAATTATTATGTTTAAATAGTGTAATTGGTTTCGGCCGTTCTATTTATGATAAATAAATGATCTGAAATTGTGAACATCATACATGCTTATATTCATAGATATATTATATATAAGGTCCTAATTTATTAGGTAATTTCCTTTTAAGGGGTTAATGTGTAAGTGGTAAGAATTCATTTAAGCCATAATTTAAATTTTTACGTCAATTTTATTTTTTTCTTAATGTTCGCCGTTCAAGGAGCAGTTTTCGTCTTGCTAGTACTACGTTAATTACAAAAAAAATGTTATATCCATTTAATTCTTAGCTTAAGTGAATGTATTTGACTTACATATTAACCATTTCAAAGGAAATTACCTAATAAATTAGGACCTTATATATAGATAAGCTCGTGGCTAAGAAACAGCCGCACAGAATGATCGATCGGGGTTAAGCTGCGCTTACCGTGGACGGTCTGTGAATGAGTGACCATCATTTCGTACCGAGACCCCTCCGTGCCTTGGAGAGCACGATAAGCCGTGGGTCCCGGTTGTCAAATTAATACCTATGACAACCGTTACGGGTAGGCAGAGGCATGAAAGTCTGATAACCAGTCATACAACGAGATATCGTGCTCCATGTAAAATACTGGTATTATACTGCATCCGGTTTGACTGGAAGCCGACCCCAATGTAATTGGGAAAGGGGAAAAGGCTAGACAGATGATATATGCTTATATTCCCCCAAGTATTAGGCAAAAGTGTACTGTTATCGTACACCCACATGCCACCAATAATATTCTTAGATTCTTAGGAGTCCTATTTAGCGTCCATAATAGTTTTTCCATGAAAAAAATTATCCTAACTTTTCTAACAGAAAAACAACCCAGACGTGAAAATTGAAACCAGGACCTAACGCTTAGCAGCTGCAAGTAAGACCACTAGACCAATGAGTAAACAAAGCAGGATCTATTATTCTAGATAGGTACTCTACTGTTCCATGTTTTATATATGGTACATTCTTCTTCTTATCGTGTAGTTGATGAACAACCTAATGTCAGAGTTTAAACCACCCGTAGGTCTCTGACATGGCTTTACACACCATAGAGAACATCTCACAGGTGTGCTGGTTCCCTCACGATGTTTTCCTTTACCATTTCAAGTAAGCAATAATTAATTTATAATACGCACATGACTTCGAAAAGTCAATGCTTGCGGCATTTGACTTGTTAGTGCAAAATTCCACTTAAAGCTTATCATTATTGCGTGAGCCCCTGTTCTCTTAGCTAGTTTAAGCAACCTGTTAAAAGACTACTCAGACTGACTAGTCTAGTCCTGAATAATTGTCTTTATTTCCAATTATGGAAAGATTTTAAAACAGCATGTCATTGACACGTAACGTAAGAGGAGAGATGTTTTATATTTGTTAGGCGCAATCAAAGTGAAGATGTGTGTCTCGCAAGCAGGCAACGGCACGGAGTGGAAACTAAAGGAGATGTTAGATTAGGGAAACTGTTGTGTTTCCCCCGAGAGGAGCCAAAGTCATGGTACAGAAATCACTGGTTTGATCTACACGAGTAAACAGTACCCCTTCTTTATGTGATGAGATTGCCATGTGGTTTTAATCGGTAAGAGTCAGATATATCCTCGCCGTGATGTGGAGGGCATCCATGAGGATTTACGCACAATAATATAAAAGGGGGGGAAATACAAATAAGTCTTTGAAAAGCATGCTTAGCAATTTTTTTGTGGAAAGAATACGGTCGCGAGCAGGATTAAGAGGTCGTCGAGATGGCTTAGCGATCAGAGCGCCTGGAGTATTTACTTTAGGGGGAGCTGGATGGTTACATGAGCTCTCGTGTTATCCAGCCATTCCAGGATCGCGTTCACCTTCGTTCTAGCTAGCACACATCTTTAGTCATCTTCAGTAGATACACCGTATCTGCTAGACCTCTCCTCTCCGCTTAACTCATCTCCATTTTGAGGGTAACCGGAATTTATGAAGCAACAACAATTTCAATAGAATACTTTATTATTTACAAAATTAAATATTCCGCTGAACGTCAAAGAGAACCGAAAACAAACGTAGTGGCCTTGACTGCTGTAGCCCGTAATTTTAAGTTCATCCCATCCCACGCAGCATAATAAAGTTAATGAGGAAACCCTCCCCTAATCGGTGTACTTTACGTTTGTAGCATTAAATTTTGTGCGTAGTCCCTAAAGATAGATTAAGAATAGAAGTTTTAAAAGCCTATTAATGTCCTGTGCCCTCCTTAACCTTTCGGCTCAGTAACGTACAGATCTGTATGTTGTAACAATAAAAATCTATTGTGTCTGCTAATGACTGACGCAACAGCTTAAACTTAACTGCCTCATTGCACTAGTGGCCGCAAGCGCGACTGCTAAGTGTGAAGTCCTGGGTTCGATTCCCAGGTCAGGCAGTGTTATTGGGTTATTCTGCTAGGGAATTTTTTGTAACAGCCCGTAGTTAGGGAGTTGGTGGCGTGGCACCCCCGTGCTTCGGAGAGCACCGTCGGTCCTCCGCCTGATCCCTTTCCAGTCGTGTCGGATTGCCGTTCCAACGTACTATGAGAGTGACGGAAGAGGGTGTAGGGATTGCTACGGATTTTAAACTATATCTGTATCCGTTGAAATGTGTTACACACTACAAATAGCTGTTTACAATAATATTTACTAATTTGTGACGTAGACAGTGTATAAGGCCACTAAATCGGGTCATACCAGGTCACCGCTCCATATAGAGGTTTAATTAACCCCACCTCTTATGGGAGAAGGCTTAAAGGACGCTTTAATGTATCAACATTAATTGACTTCCGGAAAACTTTGTTAAATAAACACAGGACCTAAAATAATACAAAAAGGCATGATTGTATATATTATCAAGTAGAACCACCTGTAAAAATATTGAATAAAAATATACATAAGTTATTATATTAAATGGAAAAAGAATACGGTCGCGAACAGGATTCGAACCTGCGCCTCCCGGATAAATACTGCTCACCACCGTGAATTCTTCTTCCATATTTTAACACGTCTTATGGTGACGTCATTGCTATCAATTCAGACTTCGCTAAGCATGTGTTAATGCTTTTCAATTTTTCAATTTTATCTTAAAAACAGGCATATTTACTTTTCATACAAATAAATGTTTTTGTACTACAAAGTACCTTGACGCTACTTTATTTAATTACAATTTAGCATAGACTAATCAGCAATCACAATAACAGCAGAGAGAGGGCGCTGCAGTGCGCACGTAAACATGTTGCTCCGCGTTATTATTGTCAAAAAAATAGAAAAAGCTCATAAACACATGTGAAAAGTGAATAAAAACACAAATCTAATTAGACCTTATTGCAACAAGTGAAAATACATCAAAATCCTACTAAATAACTAAAGTAAAGTGCAAAAGTTATAAACTGTGTCAGTGATAACGGTTTTTGTTATTCAAAATCAAATACTCTGCCAGAAGGAAACACAACACCACAGTGCGTAAAACCTATTTCTACAGCACTATAAACATCCCAAAAAGGTAGGAAACCATATATATATTCTCAAAACATAAGATACAACAATAAACAAAAAGTGCAAATCACTACTATTAACGACAGGTGGCACCATCTAGTGACGAGTAGCGAAACCACTTAGATAGCAATAAACTAGTATTGATTGGCAAAGTCGCTTCCCAAACTGGAGGGCGTTACTTGTACAAAATAAAATGGCACCAACATTATGTTCTGGATGCCAACAGAACATAACTGACACTGAAAATATTAGTTGTTATATATGCAAGGAAAGTTACGATTTGCTATGCGCCAATATTTCAAGGAATATATTCCACAACATGGCAGAGAAAAATAAAAGCTCATGGAAATGTCAACAATGTCGCTGTAAAACACCCAAAACTGGTAATATAAATACACCGATACGTCAACAAATGAATAATACCACTTCGCCACCGGAAAACACTACAATTCATAACATCACTTTTAGAAAAAAGACAACTACCCTAAAAGATGACACCATAGATGACTTGAGTATATTAGGCGACACATTTTACCCGGAAAAAAAGGAGCCAGCTACTGCCGATAAACTGGTTACAAGTTCACTACAAAATTTAAGCGAGATAATAATACTACGTCTACAAGAAAATAATAAATGCATAATATCAGAAATAAAAAACACAATAGAAATAGAAATAAACAAAGCTATAACTAAACTACAGGAAGATATCGAAATAAAGATAAAAAAATTACAAAATCAAAACGACTCAAAAACCCTGGAAATACAAACGATTAACAATAAAATTGAAGCTCTAAGTAAAGAAACCCAAAACTTAAAAACAGAAATAAACAACCTGAAAAAACTGCAAAACACTCCGAAATTCGTATGCAACGAAAATACATCTAAAAAAATTGTAATATATGGATTTCCTGAAAACTATGAAGAACCAGAATATGAACTGCATAGGAGATTAGTTGATCTGTTTTATGAAACTCTGCAAGTCGATCTGACCGGATATATTGAAGAAATATATAAAATTGGAAGAAATACATTAAAATACCGACCTCTAGTTATTGAGCTCATTAGTAAACAAATGGCTAAATACATATTACAGAGCAATAAATTCTTTCAAGGAACTGGAATCTTTCTGTCTAAGTTTTTAAACGAAAATGAACGAAAAGACCGAAAGCTACTTCAGGAAGAAATGCTGAAAGCACGAAGGAACGGCCAGCATGCAAAAATTTGGAACAATCAGTTATACATAAATGGAAAACTGCAAAAAACACAAACGAAGACGACAGACACCACCATAACAAACAATAATAAATACAAAGAAATGGAAAATAATATCACGGTTCCTACCTCAAGCCAACGCTATTCGCTAAACAACAGTACAAATTACAATAATATTGGAAATACTCCAATTAATACATTTCGAAACTACAGAGCAACAATTTAAGATTCTATTCCAAAATATACAAAGTATCTACAATAAACAATACCTTTTGGAGGCCTTTGTTCAAGAAAACCCAATATACAATGTAATATGCCTATGTGAGACATGGCTGTCGCAAGAAAAATTAGAAAACCTGCATTTTGAACAGTACAAAATAGCGGCCTCATATTGTCGACATTCCCGAGGAGGCGGCGGTGTATGCATCATGGTACAAGATCATATAGAATTTAGAGAGGTTAGTTATATTAGAAATATGTCTGTGGAATACTGTATAGAAACATGTGCAATTGAAATACCTCGAGATAATGTACTAATTGTTACTATTTACTGGAATAGGAAAGAGGAAGAATTATTTTTATTTAAGTTAAAACAAATACTGTTATTTATATATAACAAATACTCAAAGTATAACATAATAATAGGAGGAGATTTAAATATAAATGTTTTAGAAAAAAGTGTTAAAACTAGCTTACTACTTGATCTCATGTTGCAGTATAGGTTTACACAACGTATAAAATCCCCAACCCGCATTACCCAAACCAGTTCAACATGCCTAGACTTAGTATTCACAAATTTTGACACAACAAATAATTATGTAACTGTCGAAGAATTAGGTTTTTCAGACCACAATGCCACTGTCTTACATATGAAATTACATAAAAATGACAACACTGAACCTATGGTACGGTACACTAAAAAACGGCTATTTAATTCTGACAACATACAACATTTTAAAGCTGAATTAAAAAAGTTAAATTGGAATAATATACTTACAACTAAGAAGAACTTGAACGAAAATTATCAAATATTTAATGATACACTGAAAATAATTCTAGATTTAAGTATACCGCAAAAACTCGTAAAAATCAAAACAAAATTTAAAAAGAACTGGCTAACAAAGGGCATCAAGCTATCGTGTAAACATAAAAGACAATTAAAAGTTTTAACACAAAGAATAAATGACCCTATCCTTACAAAACATTATAAACAATATGAAAAAACCTTAAAAAAATCGGTACTAACTGCAAAGAAAATACAATATATAAACAAAATAAATAAATCAACAAACAAAATTAAAACAATGTGGAGCGTAATAAACGAAAGAACTAATAAAAAAAATAAAAAAGATAAAAATAACCTGAAATTATTAGTAAATGAAACCTTTATTAGCGACCCCAAACAAATAACTACCCTCTTCAACAATTTTTTCGCATCCATCGGCGAAAATACCCGAACAACCGGAAACGAAGCAAAAGGAGACCCCGTTGTATACCCAACAGATAACACAATGTTTTTAAGCCCCGTAGATCCATATGAAATAAATAAAACAATCAAAAACTTAAAAAATAAAATGAGCTACGGTATTGATGAACTTCCCCCTTCCCTCCTAAAACAATGTGCAGACGAACTCACACTACCATTTTACATATTGATCAACCAGTCATTTGAAGAAGGTACCTTCCCAGACTTACTGAAAAAAGCATTGATTAAACCTATTCACAAAAAGAACTCCAAATTGGACCCAAATAACTATCGACCCATAGCTTTGTTACCAACTGCTTCAAAAATTTTTGAAAAGGTTATGTGCGACCGAGTCTATTCATTCTGTGAAAAATTTAAACTCCTTGATGACAGCCAAAATGGTTTTCGTAAAAATAAATCCACTACACTTGCAGTCTACAAATATGTTCAAGAAGCTCTAAGCATAATTAACAATAAAAACTATGGCATAGGTATACTGCTTGATATGACGAAGGCCTACGACAAAGTACAATTCAACATATTACTAAACAAATTGTACGGTTTAGGAATACGAGGTAAAGCTCACGATTGGTTTACATCATATTTAAACGGTCGTAAGCAACTAGTAGAAATAGAATATTTCAATAACCACACTAGAGAAATAGAAAGAGTGAGATCCGACGATAAACAGATAACAGCATCTATCCCTCAAGGAAGCGTTATAGGCTGCCTGCTATTCCTTATATATATAAATGACCTGCCAAAATCTATAACCGGACCTTGTGTATTATTCGCAGATGACATCTCATTACTCGCCCAATGTCAAAATAATATAAACACAAATGACAAACTCTGCTCTCTTCTGTCTCAAGTAAATGACTGGATGTATAACCATAACCTAGAAATAAATTACACAAAAACAAAAATAATAACTTTCCATCCCCATCAAAAAACCCCCCTAAACATTAACTTAAATTTCAAAGGTACCAATCTTGAACAAGTAAACGACTTTACACTTCTCGGACTAACAATCGATACACATTTAAACTGGAAGGCTCATGCCCAAAAGATAAGAGCAAAAATCTCAAAATTCTCGTACGCCTTACGCGAAATCAAAAAGACGACCAACATAGAAACTGCACTAATAACTTACCACGCGTATGCACAAGCATGGCTTAGCTACGGTATTATTTTATGGGGCAATAGCACGGATTCACACACAGTTTTTACCCTCCAAAAAAAACTAATCCGAATAATTGCAAATATCGAACAAACAGACAGCTGCAAACCATATTTCCAAAAATATAAAATACTTACCCTGACCTGCTTATACATCTTAGAAATATGTAAATTTGTTCGACAACATCCAGAATTCTACACAACCCGCGAACAAAAACAAACTAAATACACACTACGCCACAAAAACAGACTAAACTTACCCACATCTCGACTTAAAATATATCACACCGGCCCTCTGGTAATGTCTATAAAAATATATAATAAACTGCCAAAAGAAATTGTAGAAATAGAAAAAAACAATATATTTATACTAAGACTAAAAAGATATTTAATAACAAAATGTTATTATACTTTAAATGACTTCTTTGAAGAAACTAATAAATAATGTAATAATTTAATTAATATGAAAATACACCTATATAATAATATAAATATGATTGTATGACATGAGTACCAATATTAAAAACAATACTATAAGTTACATATATGTTTCTCTCATGAATGTGATGTTACGTAGATATATATAAATAACATAATTTTAATTTTAGTAATTATTAAAGCCTTGTAAGTTGCTGTGCCCGACAGGGTCCATAATGATCGAAAGTCCCATGCAAACATAACACCTATGTAACATTATGGAATGCAATAAACGTTTGAGTTTGAGTTTGAGTTTGAATCTAATTTTAACCTAAATTCCTAGGTTTTTTTTATGGTATAGGGGCAACCGAGCAGGCCGATTGCCTGATGGTAAACGATTACCGCCGCCCATGCACACCCGCAACCCCAGAGGAGTCACAAGTGCGTTGCCGGCCTTTTAAAGGGTTTGGGCCTCCGGTACCCTCACTCACTCGGTGAAACACAACGCAAGAGTTGTTTCACGCCGGTTTTCTATGAGGCCGTGGTATCACTCCGGTCGAGCCAGGCCATTCGTGCCGAAGCATGGCGCTCCCACGGTAAAAAATAATAACTCTAAGAATACATCCAATAACTTTTTCTAGTTTCTAGATAATATAGGGAGACACTTTTTTCATATGTTCTTACTATACATACTCCTTCCGACCGTATTTCGGTCACGGCGGCCTATCTCCACGGAGATTAGCCAAGTACGCAGGACATATTATAGTGCACAAGTGTATGCGCAAACACATGTGCATTCCCTCTCCCTTCACTCTCATATTCCGATGGGAGGGAAATCCGACATGACCAGAGATAGATCAGGCGCAGGACCGACGGCTTTACGTGCTCTCCGAAGCATGGGGGTGTCACACCACCAACTTCCTCGGGACTGAGAATTTCCTAACAGAAAAATTCAATAACAATTTACCCGACCTGGGAATCGAACCCAGGACCTCACGCTCAGCAGCCGCGCTTGCGACCACTAGACCAACGAGGCAGTCAGTACAGGTTCTTACTAGGCAGCACATATGTGCTAAAATGCTGTGATAAAATGTAGTGATATCACTACATTTTATCTAAGTGTCACTATTCACTAAACTAGTTCGAATGGTTTTGTCAGATTTAGTCTTCGCACTAATTCTATGTTATCGAGAAACTGGATTGCCTCGACATTCACGTGATGGTGAACTCTCTGTTCATTAGCTTTTGCATATTTCTTTATTACTCTGGCTACGAAGTTCATATTAAGTTATTTTTGTCCGCAACGAGAATCTCCACCTTGACTTCAAAATCCCCATCACCCAACAGTTCATCAAACGCATCTCCAAGCGTTATTTCGACTCTGCTGAAAAGCACCCCAACCCCCTGGTCGCGGCAACCGACCTAGGCATTTAATCTCCTATATTATATAGTACCAACCAGCACAGAACACATAAACAGACCGCCGTCATTTCGGCCTAAATAATAATACTAATTGTCCAACTCGACCCTTGCTCGTGCCAGTCCGCGCTGCTGAACCTGTAGTTTTAAATTCGTCCCCTTATAATAATAATGTTCTGAATCCGATCCAGCCTGCTGTCCTCCCACCAGCGAGACCCTAAACCAAGGCCAGTACACCACAGGGGGTGCCCTTAGCGTGTTGTCGCTTAGTTTTTAAGTTAAATGCCCTGGCTAGGCCTTAAAATTTCTTAAGGCAATCATAGGAAAGCCCGGTTAAGCAGTCGACAACATTAACACAACCTCCTAGGTTGACTTGCAAGATGCCCTACACAGAAAAAAAAGTTGTATCTCTAAATGTTTTCAAGTCAAAATTAAAAATGTATCAAGAATCAGAAGACATAACATTACGCAACCAAACTAAGTACTTCCGTCAATTTAAATTCAAATAATAACAAATTAAGAAATTTAATTGTTCAATTTCTCATTCAAAGTCATCTTAATGTATGTTCTTATGAGAATAAAATTCTTTAAACCGAAAATCAGTCGCTTATCAATCTGTAACATGGCCCTTAAATTCAGTCGCTTATCAATCTGTAACATGGCCCTTAAATTCTAATTCTATTTTACTATAATTTGTTACATTATTAATGAACTCATATTATAAATAGTGTAAAAGCATTAAAGATTCCAGGGGAAATTACTAAAGTCTAACCCTCTTTAATCAATCCCCATAATTCATAATTCAGTGCTTAAAACGTCTATAAACGCCATTGGGTGGATTTTTATGTGACACATTAAGCTGAGTGGCGACCATGTTTCACAAAGTTGCCATGCAAAACTTACTTTATCTTCTATATATACAAAAATCAATTGCTGTTCGTTTGTCTCGCTAAAACTCGAGAACGGCTGGGCCGATTTTGGTTTTGAAATGTTTTTTGTAGTCCAGGGAAGGTTTAAATGGTCAGAGAATTTATAAATATTGCGAGGAAGATAGTAAAAACGACAATTTCATTTGCCAATATAAACTGTTCTACCTACTTTCCTGTCAAACATTTGAGGTGATACGAAGTACACCGGGTCATCTAGTCCATATATAAAAAAAAAATTGGTATCTTACGAGTTAACCAATCCTACGAATTAGAAACCTTGGTTAATCTATTTAACTGTAGAATTATTTGTTTTTTACCTAAGATCCATTGGTTAACATCGGTGGATTTTGGCTGAAAGCCCAGACTTTAAAGTTTTAATCTATGTTTAGATAAATTTGACCGCTATTGGAACGCGAACCTGTGATCTTTTGGTTATGTATCTATTTCCTTTCGTGCCTCTTTACTCAAATAGATAATAATTTTGCTCAAGATAAATCTTTGAAAAGCATAAACGCATGCTTAGCGAACTCTAAAGTTATTATATTAAATGGAAAAAGAATACGGTTGCAAACAAGATTCTAACCTGTGCCTCCCGTATAAATACTCCAGGCGCAGGTTCAAATCCTGTTGGCGACCGTATTCTATTTCCATTTAACATAATTTTGCTGCCGCGAACAGGATTCGAACCTGCGCCTCCCGGATAGATACTCCAGGCGCTCTGACCAACTAAGCCATCTCGACCTCTGCTCACCACCGCGAATTCTTCTTCCATATTTTAACACGTCTTATGGCGACGTCATTGCAATCAATTCAGTACTTACAAGTGACCGAACCGACACGACTAACTTTGCAGTTAATACAATGTCGTAAAGAATGCAATTACCTTAATAATTCAAGATATGTCTTTGAAAAAGCATTAACGCATGCTTAGCGAACTCTAAAGTTACAATATTAAATGGAAAAAGAATACGGTCGCGAACAGGATTCGAACCTGCGCCTCCCGGATAGATACTCCAGGCGCTCTGACCAACTAAGCCATCTCGACCTCTGCTCACCACCGCGAATTCTTCTTCCATATTTTAACACGTCTTATGGCGACGTCATTGCAATCAATTCAGTACTTACAAGTGACCGAACCGACACGACTAACTTTGCAGTTAATACAATGTCGTAAAAAAAAACCTGTTCGCGACCGTATTCTTTTTCCATTTAATATTGTAACTTTAGAGTTCGCTAAGCATGCGTTAATGCTTTTTCAAAGACATATCTTGAATAATTTTGCTGTTTGTTGTGTTATGAAAATATTACTTAAAAAACATTTCTTTGGCCTGAAAAGTACTATAACTTTCACGTTAAAATCTAAAATAAATTAATGGGAATAAAAACATTTGCTACGACTTTCAAAGTACCTAAACACTTTGTAAAATATTAAATAGTAAAACTGTTTCAAAGCTCAATTTGCAATACTGAAATTGAATTTGTAGAAATAGAGGGTTGTGTTCATAAAAAAATACGTTTTTAGATCGCTTCATAACTTATACCAGTCATACTTTTTCTGCCTTGCCTAATGGTCCCGAGCGCGACTGCTGACCATTTGGTCCTGGGTTTAATTCCCAGGTCGGGCAAAATGTTATTGACATTGGTGAGAAAATTCTCAGTAGCAGCCCAGAGTTTGGAATTGAGCCCGGAGTTTGGAATTGTGTCCGGAGTTTGAAATGGTGCCCAGTTGTTGGCAATAGACTCACCACCTATTACACAGGACTTAGAATAATAACAGCATTGGTCAAATTTGGGTGTGTGCACCTCTGCCTACCCCCTCGGGGAATGCAGGTGTGACGCCATGTATGTTTAAAAAGATATTTGTTCAGTAGATAAGTAAGGTGACACCGTCAATCAAAACAGAATTGAGTTCCTTTCTGTAAGAATGTAAGATTTATGTTTGTTTCTGTCATGTTTGTTTAACACTAATTACAAAATATAACATTCAACTATCAATAATAACCTTACCAAATAAAACAAATATAAAAGAAACGACATTTAATGCTATTAATTACGATACCAATTCCTAACAAACAAATACAAATTTATGACACTTCTAATTCGACCATAGATATATTAAACTAAAAAGGCTGACGAGACATGGCGGTCTGCCAATGCCAATATTTTAAATAGAGAAAGTATCTTTTCCTTACATGTTAAATAATAAAGAAAAATGACAACATGTCCGAGGCGATCAAAAGATTAAATAAATAGTCCGGAAACCTAATTGATTCTTCGTTAACTAGGAAACATAACCAATTCCAAACGAATTTTATCTTAGTCCTTGAAGACAACTGTGTTTACACCTCCTACATAAATTGCTTTAGGTCTCGAGGGTAAAGTGGACGTTAATACAACCCTGAACTCTCAGACATAGTCCCACAATGAAGGTAGGTTGTAATCTTGAGATTTTCTCAATGGGCCTTGAATATCTTGCCGTGTTTTTTAGCTAAACATTATAAATGATGAATAACATGATAAATAATGTCTAAAAGGCTATAGAAATGTAGCCTTTATCGTGGAAACTCCATTATTAAATTTTTTGTGACTAGAAAAACCATCTTGGATTAGTCATATTTTTAACCCGCTTTTAATCGCGGGTTGGTATTGTGCCTATGTAACGGAATCTTTGATCGTGATTTTCATCCACTTTAAAACGTCGGATTGAATTGAAACTTCGCACACTTAAGAAGGATCGATGACAATAGAATAATTTAATAAATGTGTCCGATTACCCTTCAGAATTAAATCAAAAATAAATAATAGTTTAAAAACCAAAAAAAACACTTTTTTGTACCCGAACGAAAAGTAGAAAAAATAATTTTATAAGTTCATTTTTATTTTTGAAAAAAAACAAAATTTTTTCGTAAAAAAGAGTGGAGAAGTACAAAACAGAACCGACATGACCAATTCTGGGTAGTGAGCAGAGGTCGACATGGCTTAGTGGTGAGATCGCCTGGAGTATTTATCTGGGAGGCGCAGGTTCGAATCCTGCTCACGACCGTATTCTTTTTCCATTTTAATATTATAACTTTAAAGTTCGCTAAGCATGCGTTAATGCTTTTCAAAGATTTATCTTTAATTGTTCAGGTAATTGCATCTTTACGACAATGTATTAACTGCAAAGTTAGTGGTGTCGGTTCGGTCACCTGTATAGGGACTGAATAGATAGCAATGACGTCGCCAAAAGACGTATGAAAATGTGGACGAAAAATTCGCGGTGGTGAGCAGAGGTCGAGATGGCTTAGCGATCAGAGCGCCTGGAGTATTTATCCGGGAGGTGCAGTTTCGAATCCTGCTCATGACCGTATTTTTCTTTCTACAAAAATTTATAACTTTTGAGTTATACGCATACGTTAATGCTTTTAAAAGATTTATCTGTACTCCCAAACAGGTGCTGCGATTGAATTCTACAATTAATGTCTTTTCTAGAAAATCATGTCACGATTCTGTTGCATTCCTATAATTATACAATGCCAAAAGTACTGACCAACAAACCTTAATGCCCATAGCAACTATTCATTTATCCGGAAAATGAGGCGATATAGAAATCCCTAATTAATGTCAACACGATTAAGTAATTAATCTTTGTGACCGGCAGCGGAATTTCCCCGAAAATCTTGCGCCGGGATTCTCTTAATAGAATCCCTTAAGGATAATTAGGTCTGTGATTTGATAAGTAATATTTGATCAGCGTGTTGTTTCTTAGTTTTAATTTTACATAACATAACATAGTATCCTTCATCACGCCTTTATTCCCCAAAGGGCTATACAGAGGTGTACACAGTTGTAAAACACCCACATTTCACCGATGCTGTTATTAAGTCCCATGTAATACGTTTGCCTATTGCCTTCTACCGGACACAATTCTAAGCTCCGGGCTGCTACTGAGTATTTGCTAACAGAAAAACTCAACAACAAATTGCTTGACCTAGGAATCGAACCCTAGACTCATGTTCAGCAGTCGCGCTTGGGAGTACTAGACCTAGAGAAGACATTTGATCGCGACTGGAAATCAAAGCCGCTTCCTTTTTATGGCAAGCAAACGAACTTGCATTTGACGTAATCCATGGCCCAGGTTCTGATGTTATCCCACTATCACACTCCACTAACCGGGCCACAATGCCCAACTAGTAACAATATTAGCCCCAATTGTTTAAAATACCCCACATAAAAAACGGCATTGTAGTTGTTTCGCATTTTTGCTTAGTGAGTCAAGACCCGACTTTCATTGTCATGATCATTTATTTACCTATAGAATTTATTTTACCATGAAATATGGGTAGCCTCATAGCAAAATGACAAGGAAAATAATCATACACGTCACGCTGCCTGCAACGTGATAAATGTACTATAATATATCGCGTTTGCTTTCATAATATACACTTCCATATTTTCTATATATATTAATTTTACGATATCAGAAAAACACCGATATCTCTCGCCGACGCCATCTATCTCGACCTGGGTAGATAACAGTCTTTCACTCAGCGAGGTCACTTCCACGGAGGGACAGGCCTAAGACGCCAGCGCGTTGCGCATCGGAACGCGTACCTGAAGAGTCTGTGCAGGTCAACTATGGCCAGCCTACACAAATGGTTGAATGCATCGAAGCCTTCGTACTGGAACCTGCCTGGGTTGCAATGAATGCAACCAAGATCCCACGGCCCTGATTCTGAACCGTCGGAAACCGGCGTTTTCGAATTCGTACGGAAAGTCTCGATCAGATCCACTGAGCGCTATTAAGAAACGATAAAATTTGCTAAACCATAATAATAAATACATAAGATATTTTATAAAATAACTCGTAAAAGTTTTTAAATTTTCGAACACCCTAATCTAAGTTACCGTTCCGATATGGAAAAGATTTCGAATTGTTAAGAACAGGCCTACTGGTAAAGGTTAACGGTCGACCCTGTGGTTTTTGGTTGGTAGAAGTCCGGCACAGCGGCCACGACGGAGATTCTACACTTAAAAAAAATATAGGTAGGTCACTACTACACGACGAAGGTAGGTCGCCACCCGATGCCCTAATGCAACTCCAGGTCAAGGTGTTGAAGGCGTTGGCGATGTTAAGAGACACCGCCACAATCACCCGACTCGGAGATACTACGTCTTCCTTCAGAGCCCTCATGCGCATGATGGCATCCACTATGGGAGTGCCCTCGGTAGAAACCGAACCACCTCTATGCTCTGCCTTCGTTTTAACCTAAGGACTGAAACTACACAAGCATTGGTAGCATAGTGGTATGAACGTTGGACTAACAAGTCAAGTAAGGTCGCAAGTTCGAATCTAAGGCACGCACCACTGATTTTCAAAGTCTAAATTAATTATCAGTTGCTTAGGACGGTGAAGGAAAACATCGTGAGGAAACCAGCACACCTGAGAGATATTCTCGATGGTGTGTAGAGCCATGTCAGAGACCTACGGGTGGTTTACACTCTGACACAAGGTTGTTCATTAACCACACGATAAGAAGAAGACTAAAACAACTTAACTCCCACTTTCTCTTCCACTCACTTTCATACTGGGTTACGTTCAAAATATATTATGTAACTAGCTGTGCCCCGCGGTTTCATTACCTTTATTATAATTAGCCTCAGTTACTCCTTATTTAGTCAGCTAACTGCCAGTAAAATGTTATCAGAATCGGTCCAGCCGTTTCGAAGATTAGCCGGAACAAACAGACAGACAAAAAAATAAAAACTGATTTTTAGGCATAGGGTTTTTAATACGGGCTAAAAAGATGAGATGAGATGAGATGAGATTAAAAAAAATATTACTTTTATTTTGATAGTACAAACAGACGCTTCAATTTTATTTATTTGTATTGAGTATTGATTATCGTACAAGATAGAACCTGACCTTGTCACTTAATGCCCATGGAAACTGTAGACATTTTAACAATAATATATTTATTATTTTAAACACGGTTATAAATTAGGGGAATAATCTTACAATTAACATTATCAATTGGCGTTACTAAAGAGGTTTTTATTTATGTATTATATTCCGTGAGTTTTTGAACTTTGATAAGCGCTTTGTTTTAACCTTTACTTAATACAAAAAATATCATATAAACCTGTATCATTTTCCATAACAAACTCCGAAATACGTTATTTTTTTTAATGAATAACAATTACTCGATGTGTCTTATTTTTTTTTTTTTTTTGTAAAGCATAGGTAAATACAAGTATAGGTCTTACATGATTAAAGAGTCTACTATGTTTTGTCAACAAGACATACAAATATTACAACCCTAATAAGGTGTATTGTTACCTAGGCCTATTAATATTTCTTTTCTTCTAACCCTTGTTGGTTCTCCTTTTATTAAAATTCTATGTAAATTTCTTACTGTAAATAAAATCAGAATTTAAATTTCTTGCTTTCCTACCTAAAAACGTATTTTTCTGGTTTCAATTGATTCCCTTTAATCGAAATACATAACTTTTAATCTTTCAGAACCTTGTTGTTAGTACACTAATCCTAAGTCCTGATTATTATTAATTTCTATTGTTTATTCTTTTTTTTTATTACTAAACACTAATTGCTTAACTTTTAGCGTGAACCGTACCTTGGCTTTCCCACTGGTCAAATTTTGTTAATGTTTATAACGTGTTTTATCCAACCTTGACATTGGCAGAATCATCGTTAACCCGATGGAGCCATAATTAACCAAAATAATAAATAAGCAATTAACATAAATCTTTGAAAAGCATTAACGCATGCTTAGCGAACTCTCTCTTTTTCCATTTAATATAATAACATTAAAAACTCAGCAGTTTCGTTTTTCACATGTCATAATTCTTAATTTAAACATCGTTTACATTTCAAACAAAAACTTTAACATTTTGATACTTTGTAGAGGAAAAAAGCGTTACATAAAACATTTTCTCTCAGATTTTGCATAGCAGTAGTTTTTCACTGTCGTCTCGTGTCATAACAATATATTGCGGCGCGGCAGCTCTTGTTATAAAATGGCATAAAAAGTGTTATTAAAGTAAATAAAAGGACTTTATTTATAAAAAATATATATCTTTGAAACTTGCTCGCGTAGGTGCTAGGTGGTAAGCATGAGGTCCTGGGTTGTATTCCTGGGGCGGGAAAAGTGCTGTTATGTTAGTAAATTTTAAATAACAGCCTGCAATAAAATTTGTAGCCTGTCTCGTTAGTCTGATGGTCCCTCACGCTATTAGTACATACTCAGTAGCATCCGGAGTTTGGAATTGTGCCCGGTTGATGGCAATAGGCTTACCACCCATTACATGGGACTAAATAACAAGTGGGTGTACAACTGCGTTCACTTCTGCCTACCCCTTCGGGGGATACAGGCATGATGCTATGTTTATGTATGAAATTTGTAACCAACCTCTGGGCTTAACCTCAATCCATCGATCTGTGCGGCTGTTACTTAGCCACGAGTCCATAAATATACTATTTAGAGTATAACAATCGGATTATTTATTTTAAATCCTTAGATACTTCATCATCAGCAGAACTCATATTTACTTTCGAAGATAATGAGATAAATTTTTAAAGCAAGGTTATCCGGATAACGTCGTTTTCAGACGTATTTTATTTGTATATAACACGGGTTTAAAATTTTAAAAACCTTATATGTCATTTTTCACTCTTTGACCCTGATATTTCGGCTGTTCGATATACGATTACTTGCAGTTTACTGCATCCAATAAAACTGTTAATTATAAATTACTAGCTGATGCCCGCGGCTTCGCCCGCGTGGATGTCGGTTATCGCGACCAAAAGTAATCATGAAATTTTGATCCCGTTCCCCCTTTCCAATTACCGCTTTATAATTGGCCATTTTTTAAAGTATTAAAATGGATATAGTATGTTATCCTTAAGAGATAGACATATGCCATCGTGCACTTTTCTGTAGACCTGTATAAGATACATAATTCCACTATACATCATATTGTTATATCTCAAAGGGTCCAGGCAGCATTTTCATTCAAAGCTCCCAGACGTCTTATTTTTTTCCGACACCTCCAACAAATATCATTGTATTTTAGCCAATGTATAAAAAAACTTGACAAATTATATACTTAAACCTTCCTCGAGAACCACTCTATTCATTGGTGAAAACAACATGAAAATCGGTGCAGTAGTTTTTGAGTTTATCGCGAACAGACAGACAGTCAGACGCGACGAAGAACTTTGTTTTATAATATGTAGTGATTGTGGAGAAAGAGAGCGCGTCGAGTATTTGTGCGGGAAGTGTAGGTTGGAATCCTGCTCACGACCGTATTTTTTTTTTCCACAATAATTTAGAATTTCCAAAAGTATTTATTATAATAGTAAAGTTATTTTTGAAGCCGCATTTAGGCTGTCTACGAAACTTTATTATCTAAAGAGGTTTCCAGAATTCCAATGTACTTAAAGCAGCTTAGGTTAAATGGTGAATTTAAATTTAGGTACATATCATTAGAATGATATTGAAAATAAAAATAAAAATTGGCTTAGTAAATTTCTATTCTATGTACGGTTAAGTACATAAATAGGTGACGTTTCAAAAGTGCTTTAGGAGTTAAAATGATTAAATAATTAATATTTTGTTTGTTACAAATTATTATGATGGAGTAGAGAATGGTTTTACTACGTAATGCCATCATGGTGAAACTATATAATAAAATTGAAGTGAGTATTTTTTTTTAAGCACATACAGTTACTCGTATTTGCAGGATACTTATGCCTAAAAAACTGTTTGTAAAATGTTTGTCTGTCTGTCTGTTTGTTCCGGTTAATCTTCGAAATGGCTGGACCGATTGTGATAAGATATGAAAAAAGTAACTTGGGCTTATTATAATATAGTTATACGCGGGTGAAACCGCGGAGCACAGCTAGTATTATAATAAAATCGTGAATGTCGGAAAATCTGTGTCCAAACTTTTCGACAATCAAGATTTGGAAATTGGCAACGGGAACAGTCTGAATCGGTACTATACAGACCAGGGGGGTTACTCTTGAAACTAATACCAATTCCAATATTAAATAGACGCCTTAAAACAACGCGTAATTTTAAAATAAATTGACCTACATTACAATTACATAAATTTTAAAGCACGTTGTCTTCATATTATCCCGAATCTATAATTATTTTTAGACATTTTGGCAAACAAAAGTACGAATTGACATATTTCCAATGTCAATCGAGCGGAATTCTTTTCCAGAGTAAGGCCACAGAGATATGGTGGTTCACAGATACGCTGGAATCGTCCCATGAAAAGATACCTTGACAGTACTCATCCTGATTATCTAAGACCATTTCAACAAAAACAAAGAAGCATCATCATCACGCCTGTATTCCCTAAAGGAGTAGGCAGATGTGTACAAGTTGTACACCCACATTTAACCAATGAAGAAAGAAAGAAAGAAAGTGCTGTTATTAAGTCCTATGTGGTGAGCCTATTGCCATCTACCGGGACCATTCCAAACTCCGGGCTGCTACTGAGAATTTCTTAACAGAAAAACCCAATAACACTTTGCCCGACCTGGGTATCGAACCCAAGACCTCATGCTCAGCAGTCTCTCTTGGAACCGCTAGATTAACGAGGCAGTAAAAAAAAATCATACAGTATTTATTATGATGAAGTCAGAGATTTGGCGACAGCGCAGGCTCATGACAGTTTAAAAATAAAAAGATCACCCGATAAAAAAAAACTTAAACATGAGGAAACCACTACGGAAAGATATTCTCAATATTATATCAGAAGCCCCATTGGTCAAGTGGACGCAAGGACGACTGCCGAGCGTGAGGGGTCCTGGGTTCGATTCCCGGGTCGGGCAAAGTATTATTAGGTTTTTCTATTAGGAAATTCTCAGTAGCAGCCCGGAGTTGATGACAATACGCTCACCACCTATTACATTGGTCTAAATAACAGCATTGGTGAAATGTGAGTGTACAAGTGTTTACCGCCTCTGCCTACTCCTTCGGGGAATACAAGTGTTTTGCTATGATGCTATATCAGAAGCCTACGGGCGGTTTTATCTCTGACACGAGCTAGTTCATCAAACATTCGATAAGAAAAACATAAAGATTTGCCTTAAAGGTCATGTCATTTAGGAACTAGTTTAGTGCCTTATAACCCGCAGTCAAAGTTAAAAGGTTTCACCAGATATGATAGAAAACGACATTCCGTATGACTCTGTTATAACGCGGCAAGATAGGCTGACGCTGGATATCCGTATATCTCAACTTTATGGCTACTTCTCAAAGCAATAAAAGATTGACATTGGATGGTATTTATAAAAAAGTCGTTTAAGGAAATCTGTGTCCTTGAAAGCTGATTAAATTGTAAGATTACTGATTGCGAATCTTGGCCGAGGGTCGGATCCGTCACTTAGCTGCCAATTGCCTGTATTCTTATTTTAGACTATCAATTTTTTTCCTTGATCCCTATCTTTCGGAAAAACCTGTATAAATAACACGCAGTAAGCACGCATGTATATAAATACTCATGCTCAGCAAATCGTGGTCCATGTCGATATTACGGGTTTTTCATATCGATATGAAAACTTCATATCGGTTAAGTAACCGTTAACAAAACGTTGGAAAACATCGTGAGGAAACCAGCACACATGAGAGATGTTCTCGATGGTGTGTAAAGCCACGTTTGAGACCTACGGGTGGTTTAAACTCTGACACTAGGTTGTTCATCAACCACACGATAAGAAGAACCGTTAACATAAAAAAACAACACCGCCCATGTCTATAGCAGAATATAAGCAAACCAGACGTTCTCAGCGTGAGTCATAAAATTTATAGCGATACAGTAAAATGACTCCGCAAAGCTGTATCGAATGACTGTACAGGATTTATAGCAGAAAGACATATTTTTTGTATACTGTTATAAATAAAACGTCCAGAAACTAAAGAGTTAGTAGTAAATGTTATATTTTACAGACCCCTATATCATTTTAATGTTAAAAAATAGAATAAATTGCAACCACATAAACCAAAAGGTCTTTTTACAGTTTAACCATAATAAATCGTTTCTCTAATATCTTTAAAATTTGAATCAGTTACCAAATTTGAATCTGTAGGCGCTCCATTGATATACTCAATACACCCACCACTAATGACTAACAACTTTATTGAATAAATTAGAATCAAAAATATTGAGTCAACACTCACCTGACTTCTCCCGTAGGCCCCAAGAAATCCAATGGTAATAGTTTTATCATTAGTCCAATTGCCACTAACATTAGGACACACTTTAGCCCCACCACAATCACTATTCACAATATCAAACAAATTAACACCTTCTATCTCCATTCTATCCACCGACAGTTTCTCTTCTATCAGATTTGACGTCAAACTGGAATGTATATTGTTCAAATATATAGAATTTAATGTATTTGTTTGAATATAATCGGAATCTTCTGTAATTGTAGCATTGATTACTTCACATTTTTTGTGATTCACATTTACTGTATCAGGCTTGTCGGTTTCGGCATCTGTGTCATTAAAAACATCGTGTAAATCTGTTTTGTTGTATTCAATATAGTTGTCTAGATCTATATTGTTGGTTATTTCTGTATCTGGTTTAATATCATCTTCAGCTGCTAGTCCAATTTTTAGTAGGTTGAGGAATATGAAGCAGGTAATGAACGCCATTTTGGTAGGCTCAATTCATCTTTGGTCCATTGTTGAAAACGTATTCTGTAAAAAAAGAAAGGAACAGGTTTAATAAAGGATTCTAATTGCATTTCAAAGCTTCCTGCAAAGCAGAAGAAAATCGCGTGTATTATTGGTCTTTGTTTTTCCTGACATTTGAACACTTAGCAGCGTACGTGGTCGCAGGAGGACTGTCCTCCTATTATTAATCCTGTTAAAAGATTTTGTGGTTGTTTTATTAAAATGTGTAGTGATCCCGAAAACCTAAGATATATTATTACAGAAGAAAATCGTTAGATGAAACGATGACTTAAAGAAAATATCCAGGTTAGCCTAAACGTAAAATAAAGATAGAGGCACGGCCGAATTCTGGAACAGCATTCAACCTCATGCTATCGATTTCATGTTGCTCAAACCTTTTTACAGGACGGCTCAAAAAAAGGAGTGTTATGTTTTTAGTGTTCATATATGAATGTAAGTAAGTATATGTATTTATGTTTGTGAGTTTCTTTATCCACCATAACTTCTAAATGCCTAAACCGATTTCGTTCCGTATCGTTAGAATACTTACATTGTCGGGTAACATAGGCTAGTAAGATTTTAAATATGGCAGGCGTGCTTTTTAATTTTAACTAGCTGATGCCCGCGGCTTCGCCCGCGTGGATGTCGGTTATCGCGACCAAAAGTAATCATGACATTTTGATGCCGTTCCCGCTTTCCAATTACCGCTTTATAATTGCCCATTTTTTTAAGTATTAAAATGGAGGACCACCTCGAGAACCACTGTACCCATTGGTGAAAACAGCATGAAAATTGTTGCAGTCGTTTTTGAGTTTATCGCGAACAGACAGACAGACGCGGCGGAGGACTTTGTTTTATAATAATATGTAGTGATTAATTTCATCTTGTTGGCTAAATAAAATTTTGACTTTTTGTATTATATTACGTGTTTGTCGTTTACAAGATAAACACGTATAGGAGAGTTAGTTAGAGTGTAGCTAGTAATTAATTAATTCTTCTTCTTCTTCTAATCCTTGGTAATAATAGTTCAAGACATAATATTAAATGGAAAAAGAATACAGTCGCGAACAGGATTCGAAC
Organism: Xylocampa areola; assembly: GCA_935421205.1. NCBI lineage: Eukaryota > Metazoa > Arthropoda > Insecta > Lepidoptera > Noctuidae > Xylocampa > Xylocampa areola. The sequence goes on along the minus strand of OW285205.1, from coordinate 18,492,863 downwards.
CTGCGCCTCCCGGAGAAATACTCCAGGCGCTCTGACCAGTACTCCACTCCGTCGAGATGGCTTAGTGGTTAGAGCGCCTGGAGTATTTATCCGGGAGGCGCAGGTTGGAATCCTGTTCGCGACCGTATTCTTTTTCCATTAAATATTGTAACTTTAGAGTTCGCTAAGCATGCGTTAATGCTTTTCAAAGATTTATCTTGAGTTCAAGACATATTTCACAAGTAAAACAGGCATGCAAAATATTAAATAAGCTAATAACAAGTCAAGTGAATCTAAAAATTATCATTAAATAAACATTATACAATAATAATAGTATATTTATTTCTCACAAAAAGGTACAATGATTGCTTACAGTAATATAAGTAAACTTATGAGCTAACCTTTGTGGGACCTGGAGTCTATACCAGGTTCAGGACATGTATGGCGGATCACCTTTTTTTTTTTTTTGACGTGGCCTCTTGCAGTTAACCCATAGGGGTTTGATCTGCGTAACCGAACAATAGCTATAGCGAGACAATTTGATGCCTCCAGCCAGAGCATATTTTATATTACTACAAACTAAGCAACACAGCACTAAGGGCGTCCCCTGCGGGACACGAGCCTCGGCTTAGGGCGTTGCTGGGGGGACAACTAGGGACAAGCTGGATCAGATCAGTTTCCTTATTATTAAGGGTCGAATTTAAAGCTACTAGCTCGGCGCGGGCCGGCTCGAGCAAGGGTCGGGGCGGACATGAAGAGATATTTCGCGACGGACGGGGACCTCGCCGGTGAGGTCTATAACGAGGCGGTCGAGCGCGTCGGAGTGTGCTTGTGTGTCTTTTAGACTCTTGAACTACAGTGGTCCTATCATCGGGACGGAGGAGAGCGTGACGTGGTCGGCGGATTTTACTGATCTGAGACGGCCTGTAGTCGGCGGAAGAAACAACTAAGGGATTCGGATGGTTAGAGGCGGAGTCGAAGTATTTCTTCGATGCCCTTTTAATGAATTGGTGGGCATTCTGAGATCGAGGTGGAGTTGAAGGTTCCTAATGAACTATGGGGCGCCTGTCGCTTTGCGAAGGAATCGATTTTGCAGGGTTTGCATCCTATGGATTTTGTAGTATACTTAACGTGTGCGAACACGACGCTAGCATAAGTCATAATGGGTCGAATGCACATAGTGTACAGTCTGATCTTAAGGTTAAGAGAGAGTTTACTGCGTGCATTTGTCATGGGAAAAAGACGGCCGACAGCGAAGGCCGCGCGGTCGCGGACTATCTTAATGTGCGGACGGAAGGACAGTTTGTGATCTAAGGTCACACCCAGGTATTTGGCTTGCAGTTCCCAAGGGATTGGCTTGCCGAACATGGTAATAGGTCGAAGCTGGGGAAGAAATTCCTCGGCGCCCGTTCTAGAAAAAAGAACGGCGGCGCTCTTGTCTGGATTGACCTCAATCCTCCATTTCCTGAACCAAGCGCCTAAGGCATTGGCCGAGGTCTGAAGTAATCGAGTAATGTAGTCAAGACTCCTACCGGTGTAATAGATGGCCGTATCGTCGGCGAAAAGAGCCAACTTGGATTTGCTGTTTTTAGGTATATCGCTGGTGTACAGCGCGAAGAGGAGTGGTGAAAGCACAGAGCCCTGAGGGACTCCAGCTAGGATCTGATGTGGGGACGATAGAACGCCCTCTACGCGATAGCGGAAGTTACGGTTAGACAAAAAGTCTCGAATGATGAGTATGAGACGGTCAGGCACTTGGAATTGATACAGCTTATAGATTAAGCCGTTGTGCCAAACCTTGTCGAAAGCCTTCGCTACGTCGAAGAACAATATGCCCGTTTTCATTTTACGCATGAAGCCTGCGCTTATGTGCTCAACGATACGGTGCAATTGATGAATGCAAGAGTGTTTAGCTCGAAAGCCAAACTGCTCGTCAGGAAGAAGCTTATGAGATTCGGCATAATCCTTTAAACGAATATAAAGGAGCCTTTCATATATCTTCCCAAAGACGTTGAGAAGACTGATAGGACGATAACTGGTCGGCTCGCACTTGGGCTTACCGGGTTTAGGAAAACCTATAACAGTTGCCTGTTTCCACGATTGTGGGAAGATGTTGTTGCTCAGTGCCGCATTGAAGATGGCGGTCATGAGTACTATCAGGGGTGCGGGGAAGTATTTAATCAATTTGTTGGTGATCCCGTCTGAGCCAGGGGCTTTCCTGGGTTTGAGGTCCTTTACGATCATTCTGACTTCGTCTACGGTTACGGGGGGCAAGGGATCGTCGGATTCGTCTGAGGGCGGGAGTGCAGTTCTACGTTTGACTTCGGCCTCGACCTTGGACAGGTGAGCTTGGTCTACTGGTAGAGCGCTTGGCGTACATTGGGCTTCTAAGCTGTCAGCTAGGACTTCAGACTTTTCGTAGTCATCGAAAGCAGGTCGTTGATTAGGTCTATTGAGCGGGGGTATAGCGGCGCATTCGTCGGATTTTAATTTTCGCTGCAATTGCCAGAAAGCTTGATGAGTGGGTTCTATTTTATCAAGCATTTTGTCCCATCTAGCTTCCCGCATTTCCGATATGCGCTTCCTCACAGCACGCTGCATGGTGCGCATATGGATACGGTTAGCTTCGTTGGGGAAACTGTCGTAGGCACGGATAGCTGCGTTCTTTTCCGTCAATAACTCACGCACGTCATCCAGCAGTTTCCAGCGGTGTTCGTCCACCTCCGGAACTTGCCGTGAACATTCGTTCACTACGGATTGCACGTGACTGGTGAGGGAGTCGATCGCAGTCACCGTGTCGGCGACAGACACTATACTATCGGGAATTGAGTCTAAATGCACAGAAGAGGTCGACTGGAGGCGTTCCTCTAGTTTTCTCCAATCCGTGATGGTTTTAGTGGGGACAGGTTGATCTGAGTTAGAGGGACCAGAGCGGGGGCCTAATTCTAGGATTACTGGTCTATGGTCAGAGTCGAGCTCTTGTAGCGTCTCTATAGAGCGTAAACCGAGGTTCACGTTCTTAAGAATCGCTATGTCGAGTATGTCAGGTCGGTGATTTACGTTGTCAGGGAAGTGGGTGGGGCTCATTGGAGCGATGATATCGAAATTAAGTTCAATACCTAATCGTTCGAAGTGTCTGCCTCGTGTGGTCGTCGTATTGCAACACCAGGATTCATTTTTGGCGTTAAGGTCGCCAGCAATGATGACTGAGTTGCTCAGAGCGAATAAGGCTTTAAGGTCGGAAGCTAAGTTAACGTTCGATGAGACTTTAGGTGGAAGGTATGCCGAGACGATGGTGATCGGCTGGTGTCCTGTCATGCCTAGCCGGCATATAGAGGCCTCTATGTGAGAAAGAGGTGGGGGGTCCATAGGGATGCAGTATAATGATTTTTTATAATAAATGAGTGTACCGCCCGCCTGGCAGCGGGTCCTATCATTGCGCACTATTCTATAGTTTGCAACTCCAGGATTCCTCTGGGCGGGTTTCAGAAAAGTCTCCTGTATGCGGAAGATGTCGATTTGATGGTCGCGTAAAAAGGTTGCGATCTCGTCACGTTGACCATTAATGCTATTTGCATTAAAGAAGCCTAACTTAAGGCATCGGGGCTTGAATTTACAATTTTCGGTAGCCATCAGTTACCGTTAAATTTAATGTTGGCTAGGGCGTCAGTGATGTCGTTGTATTCAAGCATCACTTGGAGGATGGCAAAGCCGTTGCCTTCCTGGGAGCGCAGTGTTTGCGCTAGTGCGCTAAACCTATCGGCGGATCACCAGGCTCTCACCCTCTTATATATGATAATTCCGAGAGGAATAATTAACAAAATAAATATATAGATGTGTGTGTGTGCGCGCGCGCACAAGTGTGGGTGTTCGAAAGTGCTTTTTTATCTTTTTCTATTATTTTGTAGGAATTAAAAAACTTTCTGTTTCTGCGTAGTCCATATCAAAGTGCTAGTTTGTGACTATATGTTAACATGCGGATTTGCACATAGGGTATATATTTAAGAGTTTGTTGACCTTATTATATATGTAACCACTGAGGAAACAAAAACTTCGCTGGGCTAAACTAGAGTTAACGAGGACCGGGAGGCAAATATTATGTTTACGCCTTAGGGAATTGAATTTTAAGGGATCGTAGGCATTTAATATCGGATCATAATCAATATCATTATATAATAATCTAACATCATAATACAATGTTTCTTAATAAGCGTTGTAACGACAGGAGCTGTTCTTTAAAAAATCTTTTGTAGAGTAAAAGCTCTCTTGTATTATCCACTCTCGCAATGCACAACAAAATTTTTAAAGGGTAATTCCACCATCCCCTTTGGTAAGGAGTTGAAAACGAGTGGTGCCATATAGACACAGCGTCTTCTAAACAGTTCCAACTTTCGCACGGGCATTTTCAAAGATATATGAGTGGTGTTTCGCTCATGGGTATATTCAAAAAGATAATTGTGATATTTTACAAATTTAGCAACCTCATAGATGGTGTGTGTCATAGATGTTGGGAACAGTTAAAGTTAAATTAAAGTTAAAGTTTGAATATCGGTTTACACGACTTATAAAAGAAAAAAGAAAGAAACTTAGCAACCATTTCAATTAAAATACTCTCCTAAAATTTAATCAATGTTGCTGCTAGCCTCTTCATTGTATTGTAGGTATTATTCTTAATAGTAGCCGAATAAGACACTAAAACGGCAAGCAATTAAAAATCTTGTTCTTTCATTCTTAGAACTCTTCAAAAGTACTCTCATACTGAAGTTGTTTTCTTTTACACCACCGGAACAAATAGCTCAATGATATTTGTTTTAAATTTTCATTATGAGCCGTTGAAGACACGTGTTTCGTTCAATTACTTCTCTAATTAGGTCTCAATAGACCTTGCACCATGTTGATGGAGTGGTATAAACACGAAAACTAAAGTTCAAACTATTTATAGGTAATTACGTCATAATTTACGTGTAATATAATATAAGTATAATTTATGTGTAGTTTAAATTACGTCGTAATTAGTCAATTTACGTTTTATTCTCCCGATTATTAACATCCCCATTTAATTACATAGTTTGTATATTTACATTAAATAGTTTGAACTTTAGTTTTCGTGTTTATACCACTCCATCAACACGGTGCAAGGTCTCAATAAGAAGTAATTGAACGAAACACGTGTCTTCAACGGCTCATAGTGAAAATTTATAACATATATCATTGAGCTATTTGTTCCGGTGGTGTAAAAGAAAACAACTTCAGTATGAGAGTACTTTTGAAGAGTTCTAAGAATGAACTGATTCATGTCGACCCCATTTCAAACGGCTTACAATACTGACTATGCCATCTATGTATTTATACGAAGTGATTAACTTTGTCGGAACCCATTTAACGATGTTTGAACACCACAAAAATAAACGTCTAAATTAAAAAATCTGTTGTCTACCCCATAAAACAGCCATGTTTAATAACAGTATATTATGTATGGGACCACGGATATATAATCATCTCCCAAAAGCTCTATTGAACTTAGAATGTAACAAGAGATTTCAATGTGAAATCAAGAAAATCTTACTTGAAAGTGCGTATTACAGTGTTGGTGAATACCTAGGTGACATGCTGAAAGTATCTGTAACCACTCATGATATCTAATTTTCACTTTGACATTAATCATATAAATTTCTTATGGCGACGTTATTGCTATCAATTCAGTCCCTATACGTCAATATAACGTCGCCATAAGACGTGTTAAAATATGGAAGAAGAATTCGCGGTGGTGAGCAGAGGTCGAGATAGCTTAGTAGTCAGAGCGCCTGGAGTATTCATCCGGGAGGCGCAGGTTCGAATCCTGTTCGCGACCGTATTCTTTTTCCATTTAATATAATAACCTTAGAGTTCGCTAAGTATGCGTTAATGCTTTTCAAAGATTTATCTTGAACTATCTGTAGTACTTATTTCGTTCGTCTCGCCTTTACTAAGATCAATGCCAAGGTCCCCCTTTTGGAGGTCGTTACCAAGTACTTTCTTTTGTTACACAATTGGATAAAGCGACTTATAGAAATAAAATGTCTTGCTTACACGACTGGAAGAAGTAAGACGCCATATTGAATTTACAAAGGTTAATGCGTTACTTGTATTATTGTGTAATAAAATTTAACAAAGGGATTATCATGTAATGGCATTTGTAAGTGTTAAAAATAAATAAATGTCTACGCTTGTAGAAAAAATTGTGTTTAGCAACATTTACACCGCTACTTATAGAATACGTAGTCAAGTGTGACGATGACGTGAGAATCCTGCATCGCGCAAGCAAAGTTTCAACGAAAAATTATTAAATATTTGAGTCCCCAAAGATTCCTGTAACGCCGTGGCTACCTAAACATGATCACCTGCCAAGGAACTCCCTTTTCCAATGAAGTCAGAAGCTCACGGGTGGCTGCATGAATACTGCACACCCCGGATAAATAAAACGACGACGGCGGTTGGCGCAATGGTCAAGAGACCGAGTGCTGCGTCGCGTGTGTTTGATTCCTGCATGGCGCATACATTGGTATGATCTACAGATAATTGTTCCGTGTCTGGGTGTGTGTGCACGTGAGATTATGTGTTCGTAAACTCACCAACGATACAGGAAGAAATTTTTAGAGCGGGGCAACGTGTATTCAAATAAAAAAAAATGTTCGCCGAATAGACAACGATGCCGATACCGTAATACGTATAAATGTGGAAGAAAAATTCGGTATAAAAAGTGGTATAAAAACAGTTTTAATTAATTGCCCTGGATATTTAGTATCCTCTAATCTCTTTTACTTTTTGTATTGAATAAATAAATGTATTAAATCAATAGGACTTTATCGAACAATAACGTAATTAGACGACTGCCCAAAAAAAAGGAGTGTTACGTTTATAGGGTTCATGTATGTATGTATGTTTGGAAGTTTATTTCACCATAACGTCTAAATGCCTCAACTGATTTCGATGTATGGTATATCGTTAGAATCCGTACATTATCCCGGATAACACAGGTTACACAGGCCAGTCAGATTTGATAAAATGGCAAGCGAGCTTTTAATTTTTTTTATTAAAATTCTCCTTTGTTTTGAAAAATTCTTCGATGATAAACTTAATAAAGACAATGAATTTGTATTCCTTTCAAGACGTTTCAAGCGATGATTCAACAAATAATTTTTTCAGCGAAACCTAATAAATCATTTCGACCTTCTTAGTCTCGGTTGACCGAATTTGTAGAATCGTGCCTCCGCGTTGAAATAGGTAAAATTCCGGCCTTGGAAGAGCAAATTTTTATCAAAGACTGGGTGTGTTCTAGCGGTTAGTGGAGTGTGATAGTAGGATAACATCAAAACCTGGCGCATGGATAACATTTGGTGTGACATAGCTAGATAGAAGGAGACCGTATCGGTGGCGGTTACTACCACCAACAGCATTCCCAATGAGAGTTGACGTCAGGCAGGCGGCCGGTCATAAAACATAGCCAAAACTAAACTGCCTCGTTGGTCTAGTGGCACCAAGCGCGACTGCTGAGCATGGGGTCTTGGGTTCGATTCCCGGGTCGGGCAGTGTTATTGAGTTTATCTATTAAAAATTTCTCAGTAGCAGCCCGGAGTTAAGAATTGTGCCCGGTGGATGGCAATAGGCTCACCACCATACATGGGACTTAATAACAGCATTAATGAAATGTGGGTGTACAGTTGTGTACACCTCTATCTACCCCTTCGGGGAATACAGGCGTGATGCTATGTTATTTTGCCAAAACTTTAGCAGCATTCCAGCTGGTATGCGTATGCTGCTCCGACCCCAAATTAATTGGGATGATGATGATGATGATGCACTGGGTGTTTTCTATTTAATTTTTATTGCCTGACCTGCGATTGCTGCGATTGTATGACTATGTTTTGTTTCATCATTCCATTGAAGACAGCTAATAATTAATCATTGTTAACCGGTTACTACTCACGTGCATTTCTCGGGAATCGCCCGACTAGTTTCGAAATCGAACGGAGCCCTTAGTCATGAGCTGAGCCCGCGGCGAAGTCGCGAGTCAAACTGGAGTTGCATCGCGCCGCGTATCGTTGCGCTCGCGCCGATGATGCGCTCGGTGTCGGAAGTATTCGTGGATTTGCACGTGAGTAGTAACCGGTTAACAATGATTGATATGAATATGTCTCACGAAAGTTATTATACAAAAATAATCTAATAATTCTTAAAAAAAAACACCTGACGACGAGAGATGTTGAAGTACTACCAACTAGAACCACATGCCTGTCTAACATCTAAAGAAGAGGCGTCATTACCTCAACTAAATCCGGCCAGTGCGTCCCTGGGGACACTGGTCCGACTGTACCTGGGTGAATCAAAATAGTTACAAGTATCAATAGTCCTTAACAAGGACTCGAAACAAGTCATTGGGATTTTGATTAAGAATTAAGAGGCCTTTTAATTTCGAATCAAAATTCGACAAGGCATGTTCTGACACGGTAATTGGAAACCTTCAGGAAACTTCCTCTTATTAACCTTTTAATTAATAAAATAATTAAATATATTTGTTACCAACTTGTACTCAAACGTCTCCTTTTATATTTAAATAACGTTGCCCCACACTCGGCATTTCTTCCTGTATCGTGGGTACATTACCAAATATACAATCTCACATGCACACACACACACACACCCAGACCCGGAACAATTATCTGTAGACTTTACAAATACTTGCTCCGTGCAGGAATCGAACCTGCGACATTCGACGCAGCAGCCGGTCTCTTGACGACTGCGCCAACCGCGCCGTCTATATCAAGGGTTTCTATATAGTCCTTGGCGAGATTTGAAAATATTTCCTTGTTGAGGGGGAAGTCTTCAAAAGTATCCAGCCTATGGGGGATAAAAACCGGAGTGTGGGATTTTCACCTAAATATAACCACTCATGTGTTTAATCAGCACTTGGAGGGGCTCCGGGGCCTCTTAAGGGACCAACTCCGGGACCCCCTGTATAATAATACTCCTCCCGACCGTATTTCGGTCACGGCGGCCTATCTCCACAGAGATTAGCCAATACGCAGGAGAAATTATGGTGCACAAGTGTATGCGCAAACACAGGTGCACTCACTCTTCCTTCACTCTCATATTCCGATGGGACGACAATCCGGCACGACCGGAGAGACATCAGGCGCTGGACCGACGGCTTTACGTGCTCTCCGAAGCACGAAGAAGTCACACCGCCAACTTCCTAACTCCGGGGTGCTACTGAGAATTGCCTTTATAATAAATGCCTATTAAATAACACTTTGCCCGACCTGGTTAACGAACCGAGGACCTGAAGCTCAGCAACCGCGCTTGCGACCGCTAGACCAACGAGGCAGTCAAAGACCCCCTGTACAAAGCCTGCTCGGGCACATCACTCGGGTAAGTATTACAGAATCCTAGAATAATTTAAAATATTTTTTATGTGAAACATTCACGAGTAAAGCTCCGACACAAAGCTTATCAAAAGTACTTTAAATCAATATTTTTTACATCTCGCCAGTTTTCCATGATCTCCCGTCGTGTTCCCACTTAGAACCAAGATTGCTTTCAAAGAAAGATCGCTTCTTTATTTATTCGGTGACATTACTTTTCCAGTATTTTTCTTAGGAACGTGCCCTAGACTTATAAAAACTTGAAAATCTTTGTTTATTATTTACTAGTTGTGCCCGCGATATCGTTGTTGAAGTTATTTTCAGACAGCCAGACAAATACTAAAAACGATCATTAAAATTTCAAATAACAATAAAAAAAACTAAATATTTGAGAATTCCAACTAGAAACAGAAGATACAAGATAAAAAAAAAACATGTGATCATGTGAAATGTTACACTTCCATAAATTATAATAAAACAACTTTTAACCGGATTAATCGCGTGTATTATTGGTTTTTTGTTTTTCCTGACGTTTCGAACACTTTGCAGCGTTCGTGGTCGCAGGAGGACTGGATATTTCAACATAAACATAACATAACATCACGCGTGTTTTCCCCAAAGTAGGCAGAGGTGAAGAGGTGTACACAGTTGCACACCGACATTTGAACATGCTGTTATTAAGTACCATGTAATAGGTGGTAAGCCTATTACCATCCACCGCAAACAATTCCAAGCTCCGGGCTGCTACTGAGAATTTCTGAACAGAAAATCTAAATAACACTTTGCCCGACCTACGAATCGACCCCAAGACCCCATGTTCAGCTGTCGCGCTTGGGACCACTAGACCATCGAAGCACTCTGATTGCACAATTGACAAACACATTTAAAAAAAATAAAAAAAAATGGATCTACGTTTGGTCACCGACTCGCTTGATGATAAGCAACGTTGTGCCCGAGGCTAAGAGCGTTGAATATGCCTAGATTATGTTTCTCAGGAAACACAGAAGACGGCAGACAGTCCAACGCTGTGGTATGACCGTCAAAGGTAGGCTATCACTGCTATAGTTTTCCAATTAAGATGAAGTCACAGTTAAATCTAAGTTGAATATACAGACTGTGGTTTTAAACAATGGCCATATTATAGGAACATATACAGCAACAAGTTATATGTTGTATAAAAATAATTATAACAATAATAGCCAAGAGGTCATCATCCTATTCATCTGGTAAGAGCTTACGCTTCTCTGTGAAACATTCTCATACTACGCACAACGCAGCAACGAGCACGCCGCCCGACAAGTAGGTAGGTTGCATACAAGTCAACGATAAAAACCTAACGAACATAAATAAGACTACAATGTAGTTTTAAGATTGTGTTTTTGTCTCATTATTGATTTCTAAACTCCCAGTGGCTATGACTCGACGTACACGCAAAAAACAGTAAAAATGCGAAATTAATTAGATTTTCTAAGGTATACTTTTTTTAATTGTTTTGTAATCAGTTACACCTATAGATTCACCTCCTTCAATTTGGCCACTGTCTAGAACCACAGCCTGTATGTATTTAAACGTAGTTATACAGCATCTGACCTCTGTGACCTAGTTAATGAGCAATATTGGTATTTTAGTACTAACTACTTGCTGGGTAACTAGGACGGGTTTGCAAACTTTAAAGGCTTCTGACTATCTGGTATGACTAAAATATAGGTGTTCTTACCAAGCAGGACTTTAACATAAACATATCATCGTGCCTGTATTCCCCGAAGGGGTAGGCAGAGGTGTACACATTTGTATACAAACATTTCACTGATGCTGTTATTAAGTCTCATGTGTGCTGAGCCTATTGCCATGAACCGGGCACAATCCAAACTCCGGGCTGCTACAAAGAATTTCCTAACAGAAAATTCCTATAACACTGCCCAACGTGGGAATGGAACTCAAAACCTCATGCTCAGCAGTCGCGCTTGTGGCTACTAGACCAACAAGACAGGGCCAGAACTTTAACGTCTGGTAAGAGTCAATATTTAGGTATAGTGTACTGATTCCAACCCGTTGAGTTGCCAAAACCAGTCTCAATAGAAATTTTATTGTAATTTATATGTCGCAGATGGATGGTAGAATCCGCTGTTTTACAAAACTGCTAACTGTTTTACAAAACAGAACTGTGTCTCTATATTAAGACCTTTTTTCAGGTTTTATACCACCATAACTTCTAAACGCCGGAACCGATTTAGATGTATCTTTAGAATCCTTACATTGTCCCGGGTAACAAAGGCTAGTAAGATTTAAAAATATCGTCATGGCTGCGTGCTTTTATTTATATGTATTCATTTTATCTTTTTTAGTTTATTAAATTTTTCGTTTCTAGTTTATTTTAATTTTGTTATTGCTTTTCTCGTGTTGTTTCTATTGTATGTTTTCTTGTTAGACTTCATGGTTACTATCCATGGTTACTATAAAGAATGTAGGTAGTACAAGGGACGGACTAAGAATCAATGGTCTCAGTGCGTAGTTAATCTTTGCGGATTATCAAAAACCCCTGAGTACGTTCCTTTTACAATACTTTTTTTCTTTTGCATATTAATACATCTTTATTAAGTTATTATATTAAATGAAAAAAATATTCCATCTTTATTGATTCCAACACAAAACAATTGATGTAACGCTTAAGGATAAATTTATTTTAATTAGTTTAAATTTCAAATAACCCTGAAAAGTAAACCCTAGACTCTTAAACTAGGTAATCCTGTGACTTAGGAGTCAGTATACCGCAGACTATAAAAAATATATATAAAAAGTGGAATTAATATTGAAAAACAAAATTAGAACATATTTATGTGTGAATCCGTTGTGTATGTGAAAGTTTATTTATGTGTGAGGGTGTGAGTATATTGCATTTACTTTTGTAGGTATGTATGGTATTGTTTTTGTATGTATGATAATTAATAAATTGTCTTATCTATCTATTTATTCTTCATAACATCGATCGACACGCCCGACAAATAGAGGCTTGTTTCTATGTAAGTATAATAATGTTTACGTATTATTTTCACGACACTGCGAATTAGTCGTTAGACTGAATGAAATGCGTCTGTTGTTTGTAATCCCGCACATCTGTCGACGTTTATATCATTTGAAAAAAAATATGGATCATTTCTTTTTGTGGTTTTGCTCGCTTGTCCTTGCCGCGCGTGAAAAATATCAAACATAATAAAGAGTATAATTTTGTTTTTTTATTATTATTTTTTGTTCATCACTAAAGGCCTCCGGGTACAATTCAACAGTTTGTAGGTATATTAATTTCACAGGAAAATATATTTTACTTCATCAAATATGTACAACGAACTGTACACTACATACTCGTTTATATATCGGTGTATATTTCTTCAAATGGGTATGCACTCTGCCAAAATGAAAAATAATAAACATAAGTATAAAACTATTCATTTTGAACCCACAGAATCTAACATGCATTTTCAAGCAATTTAATTCTAATTCTAATTTAAATAATATGGAGATCCGCGATCACTACAATACCGAAACCTAGAGGTATCGGTATTTCTTCTCAGGGATAGTCTTAGGAAATTCCGTCGCGATTTAGTTTTAAATAGGTATGTATCAGAGACAAAAAATATTTTATGAATTTTATCAATTGTATGTATTAGAATGAAATAATTTTAAATAAACTGTTGAGACGCCTGGCACTTTAGTTCTCTTGCGACCACGAACGCTGCAAAGTGTTCGAAACGTCAGGAAAAACAAAAACCAACAATACACGCGATTAATCCGGTTAAAAGATGTTTTATTGTTGTTGTAAATATATCATATGGCTAACGTTAACGTTAGCTCCCACAGTCAAACCGTTATTACGGTTTTCTGGGACTTTGTTTTGTTTATTATTATTGTTTCTTTTTATTTTAAATAAATATTACGACAGAACTTTAAAAAATATATTATGTCCATATGTATTATGATATATAACTAAATATGATATGGCTAGAAGGGGTCACCTGGAGGGAATACTGAGATGACAGCTGGTAGAGATGTATGAAATAAAAACACATGCTGCACTGACCATAAATAAGTTTCTTGTCAAGTCTATTTGTTTATCAATCTGCCTCGTCGTTATCATCTAGCCTTTTCCCAATTACATTGGGGTTGACTTCCAGTCAAACTGGATGCAGATTAATACCAGTATTTTACGTGGAGCGACTGCCTATCTGACCTCCACAACCCAGTTACTAGGTAACACGATATTTCGTGGTGTGACTGGTTGTCAGACTTTCAGGCCTGTCATAGATCTTAATTTGACAACCGGGACCGACGGCATAACGTGCTCCCCGAGGCACGGAGTCAAGTCTATTTGTATAGAGATAATAAAGTATAAAATAGGCTCACCACTTAATAACAGCATTGGTGAAATGTGGATGTACAACTGTGTACACCTCTGCCTACCCCTTCGGGTAATAAAGGGGTGATCTTGAGTAAAGTATAAAACGTCTAGAAATCCATTTCATTGTCGTTGTAGAACAAAACTAAAAAAGGTACCTTTATTAATTTTATACTTTGTTTTTCGGATCTCACGATTTTAATTTTAAAAACCTCAACAATCGCATTGTTTCATTTTTATTGTTAAAATTGGACATTTCTTACACCTAATAAGGCAGTAATCGGTCCGGTTTCTAAGCCCTGCTGAACACGAATGACCAGATATAATCGATTTCCCACATTAATTCATGTTATTTCCTCATATCTTATGAACTACTTCTAAATAAAGTTATTATATTAAATGGAAAAAGAATGCGGTCGCGAACAGGAATCGAACCTGCGCCTCCCGGATGAATACTCCAGGCGCTCTGACCATTGCATCCGGGAGGCGCAGGTTCGAATCCTGTTCGCGACCGCATTCTTTTTCCATTTAATATAATAACTTTATAGTTCGCTAAGCATGCGTTAATGCTTTTCAAAGATTTATCTTGAATTATTAAGGTTATTGCATTCTTTACGGCATTGTATTAATTAACTGCAAAGTTAGTCGTGTCGGTTCGATCACCAGTATAGGGACTGAATTGATTGCAATGACGTCGCCATAAGACGTGTTAAAATATGGAAGAAGAATTCGCGGTGGTGAGCAGAGGTCGAGATGGCTTAGTTGGTCAGAGCGCCTGGAGTATTCATCCGGGAGGCGCAGGTTCGAATCCTGTTCGCGACCGCATTCTTTTTCCATTTAATATAATAACTTTAGAGTTCGCTAAGCATGCGTTAATGCTTTTCAAAGATTGATCTTGAATTACTTGTAAATAATCTACGCCACCAATTCAGTCACTGAATTTGATCTTCACCAGTCGAACGCGTCATTGTTAACACTTGAATTGTTCGTTCAATAGATAAGATCCGTATTTATTTATGGACTAGCTGTGCCCGCGACTCCATCCGCGTGGATGTCGTAAATTATGTTATGTCGTGTCATCATCATTATCATCCCTCATCCCAATTTATTTGGGGTCGGCGCAGCATACCTATATCTGGCATGCTGCTAAAGTTTTGGCTATGACCGGCCGCCTGCCTGACGTCAACTCTCTTTGGGAATGCCGTTGTTGGTGGTAACCGCCACCGATACAGTCTCCTTCTATCTAGCTATGCCATGAATGCTATGCTATGTCGTGTATGAACACAAATACTTAATAATGAAAAATGTTGATACTCAGCCCAATGCAAAGCAGCTACTGAGAACTAAGCTCTGTAGTTTTCCGTAAGCCCGCTAGGCGACCTATCCATTTATAAAGTTGAAAATAATAGCGCTGCTCCTTTGAAGGACAGCACTATGAAGTATCCTACTAATATTATAAACGCGAAAGTTTGTAAGTATGGAGGGATGGATGGATGTTTGTTACTCTTTCACGTAAAAACTACTGATTGGATTTTAATGAAACCTTATAATAATATAGCTTATACATCAGAATAACACATAGGCTACAATTTATAAAGATATTGTGTGAATTGTCCAAAATATGACGATAAGTCAAATAAGTAGGAAAAAATCTACCATCTGCGAGCTATTCTGGCGTGCGCTGCCTAAACCCTTTGAGATATAACAAAATGATGTATGGTGGAATTGTGTATCTTATATAGGTCTACAGAAAAGTCCGCGATGGCATATGTTTATCTCTTAAGGATAACATACTACATCCATTTTAATACTTAAAAAAATGGGCATTATGAAGCAGTAATTGGAAAGCGGGACCGGGATCAAAATTTCATGATTACTTTTGGTCGCGATATCCGACATCCACGCGGGCGAAGACACGGGCATCAGCTAGTATATTATATTTATTATTCGTTTTCAAATCCAATGTTACGTTAGCATGATAGTGATACATAGCACTACAGTTAAAGATTTTTAAAAACTGCTTCATTAGGGGTTCTTGGTCTTCGGGTTCAACTTCCGTGTCGGTCCCACATGGGGCTTTTCTGCTTAGAAATTCTCAGTAGCAGCCCGGAGTTAGCAAATATGCCTGTTAGATGGATTAACTTTAGAAATGTTTGAACTCCGAATATCGTTATCCTGAAAATGTTTACTCTTTATTGAATCGCATCTGTTTCGTTTGTTACACTGAATGATTGTTACACACTACAAGTATGATTTGATAAAGTTAAGAGTTTCTAGTAGTGGTCGGCGATTATGAGATATACTAATGAAATCATTCGATGATGAAGATGTCTCGAGATATTTCGATTATAACAGACTAGCAATTACTAATTTTGTTAGTAGTCACGGTAGACGCAGAGCAGAAAGTTCGAAACACGATCAGTAGTAATCTTATCTATAAAACTAAAATAAGTAAACTTTACTGTTAAATTACTCCACGAAAAAAGCCAAAAAGTGACTCTCGAGTCTCTCCACTTTTTACAACAGGATTAGTAGTAGGTACAAATTAGCAACGTCATTCGATTATGAAAACATATTTCAAAATCAAAATCAAATAAGAATGAAAATTTCTATTCAAAATAAGCTAAAAATTTGTGCTTTTTGAACGTCAAACATTAAGACAGCCCCCAAAAAAGCCCACCCTTCACCGCTTCCTAGTGTTTTAGCTGGAAAGAAGAAGCGGCGCAACAAACTTCCCAGCAACACGTCTGTCTGTACCAAAATTATTTATAGATTCTATACAAATCTAAAATTTAATTTATATAAAATAATTGTATCTAGTGAGATAAAATATCTTGGGCACAGTTAGCTAGCACGAGCCTATGTAATATGCATGCTAATGCATAAAAATATTAAATGAATCGAGAAACAATGTAAAATTACCGAAAGCGTCCAATCTAAAACTATTTCGTATGAAGGTCGTACCCACTTACACATGCCAAGAGATACAAACTGCACATTAACTAGGACCAGCTTGGCTAATTCAATAAATGCATTTTAATAAATTAGGAACTACGATCAGCAAGACGACCAGAGCATAACGCAAAGAGTATTAGTAACTAATTTCATAATCGATTATCAGCATTAGTATTACACAGTAATTCGATTATACCAATCATTCATAATCGCCGACCACTAGTTTCTAGTACTCGCCGGCCGCTGTCGCTGCACCGCTCGTTTCGCTCGCTCGGTTCGTGCGTGGTGTGGTCACAGTTCTAACCTAACCATATAGGTACTTAGCAGTAATCTGTCTTTTGATTTTCTTCCTGCCCCGAAGCACGAACTGGGGCCTCCACGCCGTGCTGCGATCCACTGATTGAAGAATATGCACTGCTAAGTATCTAAGCATGATGGTGACTGTTTAAAATATTGAACTAAAACTAAAAGTGCAGTGAAAGTCCTAAGTAGATTGATTCTACAACGTACCTACCTAATAATGGGCTAAAATATATCTTCCTTTCCTTCTTTCTATTGTTCGTTTATTTTTCTTTCCTTCTTTCATTCTTCTTTTATTTATTTCTCTCTTTCTCTATTTCCTTCCTTCCTTGTTTCCTTATGTCTAGCTTCCTTTATTTCTCCTTCTATCTATCTTTCTTCGTTTCTTTCATTATTTTTTATTTTTTCCTGCTTTCCTTACTTCTTTCTCTCCTTTCACTTCCTCTTTTACTTAATTTCCTTTCTTTCTTTGTTTTCTTTCCTTTGTTTTCTTTCTCACATGGTAGCGTAATTAGATATGTAAATTATTAGTGTGAAAATCCCGTGAACATTAACAGAATACGACTGGAACTTAACTAATTTGTAGTTTCCCACCTATAACACCATCAATAAGGCACCAATGACATCAATTAAATTGATAAATAAGCGTTTACCCGCTTTAATTTTATGCAAAAACCAACTAAATTATATTCCACCAGCGCCCTCCCCCTAATGACCGCGCCTAGCACATCATAAATGCACCTGCCTCGTTGGTCTGGTGGTTCCAAGCGCGACTAGTGAGCATAAGGGCTCGGGTTCGATTCCCGACCGATTACCCGACCCGGGGCAGACTTACTGAGATTTTTGTTAAAAAAAAAAAAACAATTACAGCCCGGTCTTTGGCATTGTGCCTAGAAGATGGCAATAGGCTCACCACCAATCAATTAACATCTCACCTATAATAGTCTTGAAATAACTCTGCAACAAAATAATGATCAAGTACCACTTGCGCATTTATAACATAGCATCACGCCTGTATTCCACGAAGGGGGACGGAGAGGTGTACACAGTCGTACACCCACACTTCACCAATGCTGTTATTAAGTCCCATATAATAGGTGGTGAACCTATTGCCATCTACCGGGCACAATTCCAAACTACAGAGATATTCTTAACAGAAGACCTCAATAACACTTTGCCCGACCCGGGATTGGAACCCGGGACCACATGTTCAGCAGTCGCGCTTGGGACCACTATACTAGACCAACGAGGCAGTTATTATAAACAGACACTACAATTTTATTTATTTATATGTTGTAGGATGAAACCTAACGATTTTTTTTTAATATGACTTATTTCATGTAATTACAACCTATTTCAACACACTTGCAAGGAAACAATAATAAAATCGAATTAATAACGATTTTGTAAAATTACGTGCGATTTTTTTTTGTGTGTCTGATCCACAGCATAGATTAGTAATATATGACGATAATCCACAGAGTACTTTATTATATATAGGGTCGGGTCTATGATCTATGCTCGCGCAAGTAGAAGCAGAGGCTTGGCTTAACGAAGTTGCTGGAACATTAGTTTGACAATCTATGGTTTGACGTCTAAATATATTTTATAATAATATAAAATAAAGTGAATATTCCTCCATTTATAACACAAATTAATGTTAATTTAACAACTTTTAACCGGATTGATACTCCTCCTGCGACCACGAACGCTGTAAAGTGTTCGAAACGTCAGGAAAAACAAAAAACCAATAATACATGCGATTAATCCGGTTAAAAGTTCTTTTATTATAATGTGTAGTGATCGCGCAAACCTAAGATATTACTAATGTTAATTTATTCTTTTTCCATTTAATATAATTAGGTACTTTAATGTTAATTTGTTGATAAAAAGAAGTAATCTGAAGAATCGAAATGTTTATATTTGTCATATTTAAATTAGCACAGTCACAAAAATGTTAACTCTCGTCTAGAAGGTTTCAAACTACAAAACTCTTTGCTGAGGTTTAAAAGCTGTCACGCTGTTATTTTCTAATATTACCGCACTAAAGCAGTAAAAATGAAGCACGCGTGATTAATAAGCCTCATTAAGAAACAAAAAGTGGTGCAATAATAGCCACTTTACGAGCAAGTGTTGAAAAAATATATAAAAAATTTACGTAGGTATATTCCGAACTCCAGGCTGCTGCTGAGAATTTCCTTCCTAATAGAAATACTCTATAGAACTTCGCCTAACCCGGGAATAATACCTAGGAAGTCAGGCTCAACAGCCGCGGTTTCGAGAACTAGACCACGGAGATACTTTATTTTTATTTTTATTATGTGTGGCTATAGTGTCACTTATACCATAAGAGGTCTATTGTGATCGCCACTTGGCGCTTTTTCTAGGGGTGAGCTCCCCCATTTCATCCGGGCCCAAAATATACTTTCCTAGATGAGCGTAGCGCTTGTGTATTAGCGGTCCACATTCCCCCAAAAGGTGAAGTGGTGTTTCGTCAGCCTCTTTACACCGTCTGCAGGTTTGTGTCACTGAGATACTTACAATAAGTAATCCATTATACTTATTAAGCACGTAAAGCCGTCGATGCTGCGCCTGATCCTTTTCCGGTCGTGTTGGATTACATTGGACTATGAGAGTAAGAGAAGAGGGAGTGCACTTTTGTTTGCGCATAAGCTTGTGCACTATAATATCTCCTGCGTACTTGGCAAATCTCCGTGGAGATAGCCCAATAGGAAATAGGAAATACGATCGGGAAAAGCAGATTGATGATCGTTACCAGCATAATATCACCCGGAAATACGAAGTCATTTCCATACCTCATTTCTTCTGACGTTTCTTACGACGGCGGAAACAGCGAACAAAGACACATAAAATAACATTCAGTATCATATTTTACTAACATTATTGATACCAACTAACAATCTGGAAATATAAGATACCAGATATGCCTCACGGAATCACTCGCTTTTCTTCGTTTTAGCTCGTATCGTGATCATCAATACAAATAAATAAAACTTTACAAAAAAAAAAAAATTGTAGGTGTCAAAATAATTGGATACCTATGCCTAAAAATTAGATTTATAATTTTTTGTCTGTTTGACAATCTGTTTTTTCCGGCTAATCTTCGAAACCGGCGGACTGATTCTGATAAGATTTTACTGGCAGGTCGCTGACTATATAAGAAGTAACTTAAACTAATTATAATATAATTATACGCGGGAGGAACCGCGGGCCACACCTTGTATTAAATAGGCTATAAACTTACTGAAGAACTGGGCTTGCAAATGCAACATTATTGTTTCAAATCCGACTTTCGGCATTATTATATTATATAGTACTTATAGATTGCCTTCATTCATCGATCGCCGGTATCTATTGACATAAAATGATAGAATGACCGTTGGACTGACAACTCAAAGGTTACAAGTTCGGATCCAAGGCACGCATCACTCACTTTTCGAAGTCATGTGTGTACTATAAATTAATTGTCACTCGGTTAAAACTTAAAAGAAAAACATCGTGAGGAAACCAACACACCTGAGAGATAATAAAACAACTTTTAACCGGATTAATCGCGTGTATTATTGGTTTTTTGTTTTTCCTGACGTTTCGAACACTTTGCAGCGTTCGTGCAGTCCTCCTGCGACCACGAACGCTGCAAAGTGTTCGAAACGTCAGGAAAAACAAAAAACCAATAATACACGCGATTAATCCGGTTAAAAGTTGTTTTATTATAATGTGTAGTATCGCGCAAACATAAGATATTACCACCATTATATTACTTATACTTATTATTATATTACTATCGATGGTGTGTAAAGCCATGTCAGAGACCTACGGGTGGTTTAAACTCTGACACTAGGTTGTTCATCTACCACACGTTAAGAAGAAGTTTGACATAATAATTTCCATTGATTGTTACCAAGAGATTTTAGTTTTTTTTTTTTCTTATAGCGGAAATAACAGCTGTGTATCAAAGCAATACATCTAAAATAACAATAGTCCCTAGCTCTAACCAGCCCTTAACCGCTGCTTTCTTAGTCAAATGTCTAGGAAGAATTAGTAATTATCCAGTGAAAAGAATTACCTTCAGTCTAGCTCGTGGGTAAATAAACGCCGCACAGATCGATCGATCGAGATTGTGACTATCACATCATATTGTGAATGTTCCGAGCCTCAAAAAAACACTTTAAACCGTCAATCTGTCGGTCCGGTTGTCATTTGAAGATCTATGATAGTCGTTATGGGTAATTATTTAATCACCATTTAACCACCATTTTGATCTAAGTATTGCATGTTTGCGCACGCCGTGGTTTGCCCGTGATTTCACCTAAATTATTCGGTCCTATCTGAAAACCAGCGCTGCTACATCTCGATGGAGCAGCTTATGCTGAGATAGGGGCCCGTACAGTCTCCTCTACCTTTCGGTCTCGTACAGGTTCTTTATAATTTTAATGTTTAGTTTTTTATAATTTGTTGTCTAGTATTACCTGGTTACTAGACTGAAATAAATACTTTTTTCTTTCTTTCTTTCTATTTAGATGCCTGAAAGTGACAACCAGTCTTACCACGAGATATCTATTACACAGTTGTTGTCAAGGTCATATAGGCAATCGGCTCAAGCTAAATACTGTTATTAAGCTGCGTTCCGTAAGCCTGGAAGCCGAACCGAACAAAGTTTGTAAAAAGCATTGCAGCTTGGTAAGAAATTTATATTGTGTCACTCTTCAGCCCGCAAACTATGACTGTGCAAAAAACAAATCGAAAAACATTTTGACTGCAATTTAATATAAAAAAAAAAACACTCTTTCACTTTTTTTTTCATCAACCTATAACTTTTATTGAAGTGTCTGCTTGTAATAATGTCAAAATCATAGTTTTTTTTAAGTCATACAGTTATTTGCAGTTTTAAAACCAATTGTCTGTATGTCTGTCTGTTCCGGCTAATCTTCGAAACGGTTGGACCGTAGCTGAATATATCAAGATTAACTTAGGCTAATTATAATATAATTATACGCGGGTGAAACCGCGGGGCACAGCTGGTTTATAATAATAATTACCTACTCATAAATTTGTGTTTTCTTCTGAACAAAATTATAATAATTGCTGGTCACTGTCATTGTCATTATTCTGTGGCCCACAGATTATTAATATTTATTTATTATCCCCAGTGGCCTATTTGTTTTGCGGTGTTGCCAGTGAGCAGAAATCACAGCCGTAGTTTGTTTTATTTCTTCTTTATGTTGTTTTACTTGCTTTTTTATTTCCTGCACTTTGTTATCTTTTGTGTTGTAATTTTTATGTCCTGGTGCCAAAATAAATCCTTTTCTTTCAATCTTCTTTCTTAAATATCGCGTACGAAGGAAATCTACGAACTAAATCGAATGCCACCAAATATAAGTTTTAATAGGTACCTGCTAGGGTTGGATTCTCCCGACATTTTAAATGTTCTTCAGACTTCCGACAAAACTCAATGCCTCCAGACAAAGAGCGTAAGCATTGCTTACTGTGAAAGGCTGTTTAGTTTGCTAAATAATTGATATACTAAAGAAAGAAATCGTATGGCCTTTGATTTAATAAAAACTGAGTTAGTAATTAGAATGAACTTTTGAAGTAAAGTTGGAATCTTAAATCTTTTCTGAATAATCCTAAAGCCAAAAACCCTAATACATGTGGTTACCTAAAATGAAAATACATATGTAGCCTTTAATTAAAATTAATTTAAAATAAAAATGGAATTATTTTTAATATTTATTTCTCCCGAAAACAATCCCAAAATCCCGACATTTTCAAATTATGTCCAGATATTTTGGTCTTCCGATCTGGCAACCCTAGGCTGAATGCGGTTACTGTACATAAACCACCAACTAATGCCTGACAACACGTGTATTCTATACAAATAAACATTTCTTTTTTTCTTAATCGAACCAATCCGCATAATATGTCAAATTATGTGATGTCGCGTACGAAGGAAATCTAAGAATATGACCTTCACTTTTGTCAAATATAAGAACAAAATATATCGTTTTCAACCATGTTTTCAACCGACAGCGGAAAGAGCTCTATCAAAGAAAAATATCAATCACAAAGGAACTCGAAATCAGTCGAAGACTTCGGGAAATTCAAGAGAAATATCTCAAAAAAAATCGGAAATTAAACACTCAATGTGTATGGTACTAATGTAATGGTACTTTTCTAACATCAGCATGAACGTGGTGGAAGTTTAAACTGAGTTGGTAATGAAATTAAATTAAATTAAATTGTTTATTCTGTTAGTAGGTCTTTTAAAAAATCATTTACATGTCACTACTTATAATCTAGATGGCGTCGGCGTTTCCTATCTGACTACCTCTGAGAAGAAACGCACGTGGAGGCCTTTAAACAATAAATTTTCAGTTGCCAAAACGAAGAATTTCATATCATTGTATTTTTAAATCGATTCCTGGGTGGGGCTAAGTGTTATTGGGTTTTTAGGTTAAGTAATTCTCAGTAACAGCCCTGAGCACGAAAAGGTGTGAAATAAAAATATTAAATACTCCTCCCGACCGTATTTCGGTCACGGCGGCCTATCTCATACATGAATGACGTAATCTATGGAGCCAGTTTCTACGATCACTTTCTTAGTACATCGTCTCTTTATGACGCACTAACAATGACCATAAAATAATCCCCCTATATCCAAGTTTATAGAAAAACAGAGGAGTAATAAATTAAGTGTCTCGTTGGATATTTATGGAGCGTAAAGTTGTAGATTTTTTTTGTAAATAAAAGACTGTTGATAGCTGGTTTTGAACCTGCGTATCCCGAGTAAATACTCCATGTGCTCTACCAACTAAGCCATACTGACCTGCGGACAATTTATAACTTTAGAGTAGTCTAGACTTCGCTATGCATGCGTTATTGTGTTTGAAAATTTTATCTGGAACGTAAGCAGTTCGCCCGTCAATAACAGAATGCATCTAATGATTTCTAGCGAACGCGTGATCATGTTGATCATCAGAATTATTTAACGACAACAAAACAACTGCTTTTACCACAACACTTAATACTCCTGCCGACCGTATTTCGGTCACGGCGGCCTATATCCACGGAGATTATCCAAGTACGCAGGAGATATCTCTATACTCTTATTAATATTAGGGCGTGGAATAATAAACTGAGTGTTTTATTTTATCACAGCGAGACCAACATTTTCATTCGTACCGCAATATTGTTTAGTTTGTTAGTTTGCTAAATAATTTATATACTAAAGAGACAAATCGTATGGCCTTTGATTTAATAATATCTGAGTTACTAATGAGACTGAATTTTGAAGTAAAGTTTGAATTTTAAATCTTTTCTGAATAATCCTAAAGGATCCAAATTGGTGGACTCAGTAAAGTATAATGACAAATACATGTGGTAACCTAAAAATTCAGTATATTTAAATTAGTTAAGTATCTAAAATTATAATACTAATTTAGCATATTCAAAAAAAAAAAACTCCCGAAAACAATCCCAAAATCCCGACATTTTCAAATTATGTCCAGAATCAGATATTTAGGCTGAATGCGGAATTTTGCAAGTATGGTGTATATCTCATATTCTAATACCCTAAGTCGGGGTATAACTTAATATGTTAACTAATGGCAATTTCAAAGATTGGTCTAAGAGATCCCAGTCCCAACCTTAACAAAAATTCTTTCAATTAGTATGAAATAAAAGCTTTATTATAATGTGGTAAAAATAACAAAATTATTCTAAGTCATGTAAGCGATGTAACGAAACCATAGCGACTTCTAATTCGACACCAACGCCATCTATCGAGCATACGGGCAACTTTAGACAGTAAACTTTTACAAAGACTTACAAATTAAAAACCCAGATCCTTATGGGATAGGAATAAGAAGCAAAATCGTATTTGCTATAAAAAAAAATGATACGCGTTATCTTAAAAATAAGGAGCATAATCGTATCAACGAAAAAAATACTCGGTAGTACAAAGTATGTTTATATTTGCAAATACGATTCTGCTAGATATTTATATGATGACATGGATCAATTTCCTATGCAAGTGTTTTTTGGCTCTGCCCGCACCCTACAGGGCGCTGCACTTCGAAGCAAAGCCCTGGTTTTAAAACCTGCGGTGCGAGTATGGTTCTTTGAGTCGATTTTAAACGTCAAATTTGACATATGTGTTGATAAAACGATAAAATTCAATACATAAAAACTTAGGTATATCGAGTCGACAAGTTTGTCGAAAAGATCCGTTCTCGGACGCCTGGTCGGGTAAATACGTCTTATTTCTAGTCGATAGATCGTATGTATCGCAATCGCAAATTCGCAACTATTATTTTTAACCAGTTTAATGTTTATATCTTTATGTGGCATATGGATTGTAGAGTCAGCTGTTTTACAAAACTGCTAGCTGATTTACAAAACAGTGCTGTTATGTGAAACAGCTAAATCGAAAGACAAATCAGAATTCAGTATCTTTTCTTTTACTTGAGTGGTGACTATCCATTTATTATACCTATACATTAAAGAAATCTGTCCCACTGTATATATGTCATTCTGCATTACGTCTAAACGTAGGTAGCAGTTTCGTTATACGTATCGCAATGTTAATCCAGCTGATCGTTGTTCAGCTGTTTTATAATACGGATCCTGTTTTGTAAATCAGCTAGCAGCTTTGTAAACCAGCGGATTCTACTATCCATCTGCGACATTAGGTATACACGATATGTACCGTATGCCTTTGGACCGAATTCGATATTGCAAATATCATAATTATCTTACCGAAAATATAGTGTTACTGTCGAATTTTTAAAGTAAAACATTTATCTAGAATTCTAGAACTACTAATGTAATAAAAAAAATCTCAACAGATGGCGTTATAAATATTGATTTGATAATGAAGTTGTCGAAGTCTGACTTTTTTTGCTTTCAGGTCCTCTATAGGAATACTAATCATAACTTCTCCAATCCATATAATTATGAAGTATAAAAACAAAACAATTAAAAAGTAATACATAATTATAAGAATTATGATTAATAAAATATTTGCTATTGTTACTAAAATATTTGCTATTGTTACTATAATAGTTACTACTATTGAAAACAGTTACTTGTTTTAACGACAGAAGCGCTGGGTGCGAAGTGTGTTCAACGCGAGTGTGGCCGGTCACTCGCGCTCGTATTGCCGCTCTTTTGACTTGTGCTAAAAAACCGACAAGATGATGAATGAATCGCCGGCGCCGGCGCCGCCGGGCAGGATGAGTGGCAGGACGTGCGGCATGACGAGTAACTCAGCATACTCGTCGAGTGTGTGGCCGCGGGGTTACACCATCATAGACTAATTGAATTTCGAAATGAAATGAACAAGAAATTAATATGTAAACTAGCCAAGTCGTTAAAAATCAGATATTGATCCGGGTCGATTCGTCTTTAGTAGGTCAAATATTGTCATAGTCATTATAGGGTACAGTGTTCCGCAAACTTATTTGTGTTCAAGGTATATCTAGGAAATCGGAAAATTTTGGCGGTACACCATAAATTAAAAACCTATTTTTACGTAATATGAATCAAAATTTATTATTATTAAATATAACAATATTTATTATTAATCAACAAACATAAACTTTATTAATGAATAGATTCAGAAGTCACTTTGCGGAAGTCCATTACAATGGATGCAATTAAATACAATATCTAGCTACTGTCACAATATTACCAAAACTTTATATTGCAGAAAAAGTATTTAATGAGAAACATGCATGAGCTTGTTTAACTGAGCTCGGTCCAATATTGGAATAATCGTTGACAGGGCTGCTCTCATCTCTTCGTTGATCGTCCTCGGGACGTGTTTCCTTTTTTCATTTTTATTGTGGTAAGAGTATAAAATCCTAATTCACTTAAACAACTGTTTAAAAAGGTATTTTTCTTCCATCTATCTATTTAATTTTAAGAGATAACCTTGTTTTTCCGAGGCACACACTTTGCGGAACACTGCACTAGAATACGCCCCACGATTTTTTTTTAGTCTGACCTTCTTCCCTGGTAAATGTAGTTAGTGATGACTGGTGGTGTGTTAACAATATTTATTTTCTACATTTCAGTACGCTTACATCGTCTATTGTAATAATTAAATAAAACCGTTTAACTTAAAATCATGGTTTTAACTTCCCTTGGTAATCATTATTAGTTCAACTGTTCAATTATAAATAAATTCGAATGTCATTTTTGCAACAATCAATCATCTCTATTGTATTGTACTTTGTATGTTTTTGTTTTAAAGTTATTGGCTAAAGTTGCCCATGTGCTCGATAGATGGCGTTGGTATCGAATAAGAAGTCGCTATGGTTTCGTTACATCGCTTACATCACATAGAACAATTTTCTTAGTAACGTCAGATTATTATACGAAATTTATTTCAAGTAGATCATAATATTTTTGGTAAGATTGGGACTGGGGTCTCCTAGACCAATCTTTATATACATGTTATGTACTACCTTATGCCTTTGTATTTGTATCGAATTCGATATTACAAATATCGTATAGAAAATCGTGTTGATGTTGGATTTTTAAAGTAGAACTCATAGTAAAACCTATGTATATCTAATATAAATAATGTCTATAAATAAAAGGAAACAAATAAATTTTAAATATAGCTATAAAAAAGTAATCTTTATCAATCAACAAGGAAAAAAAACTGCTTTAAAAAAAAACGCGAACGTAAAAGTAAAACATAATCAGTCTTACTTATAAAAACCAAATAATAAGCTTCTTAACAACTAATTACTACTTAACTCCTTAATTAATGATTAAATATTTTCTACTCTTAAACGTTGTATAAGCGTGACTTAACTAATCAGTGGATAATGGCACAAAAAATATTTTAGTCTGTCAATACCACTATATGTTGACAGCTTTAAATATTTTTTGCCGCGAATATCAGACGTAAAACGTAATATAATGGCAACATTCCGTCACTTAGCTCGAAAAGTTTGTGATATTCTGTGTCAAAATTTATTTTGTGTAATATTTTGAAATTATCTGACTTCCTTCGGTGCGTACTTAAAGAAAATGGTACCACCTCGGTTGTCCACATGCAAGTCATTTTTATAATATCGATTATTTTCACCATGGTTTCCTTGCTAAATCTATACCTTTATTTAAATTCTTTATCGCTCAAATCTTCCATGGGATTCACTCTTGTAATATAACATTTTATTCTCCTCAACGTCCGCGTCCTTATTCTTCTAAAGCTCCTTAATTCTTCTATTTCATTACGAAACGTGTTTAATACATTATCGTTTACAAAAATATCCATTTCAAACAAAACTATCAGTATCTACTCAAACAAACATAAACCATCGATGTGAAAGACGTGGGAATCTGCCCGGTGTCAGCTGTTAGTCGGCCGCCATATTGTTACTTAACATGCTAAACAACGGTCCACCGCTATTTAATTTGACAGCTACTTAGACCCGTTACTAAGCAACTGATTAACGTTAACCAACGTTTATGATTAAGAAATATTATTAAGTAACCGTTAAGTATAACTTAAAATTTAAGCAACGTTTATAAGTAAGGCTGAATATTTACACTATTATATTATTATTATTTTTGGATGTCGGCGCCAAATCCTAACATACAAGTATTCAAACTATTGGCAGGGTTCCACAGAAATTCAAACTAGATAGTTTGAATCTCTACTCAAAACTCAACAACTGCGTAGGTACGATGGTTAAGGTTCGATTCTATTTACACAACTGCCCCAAAAAAGCAGTGTCATTTTTTAGGTTTCATGTATGTAAGTATGTATGTTTGTGATAAATGTTTATTCCACCATAACTTCTAAATGCCTGAACCGATTACGATGTATGGGGTATCGTTGGAATCCTTACATTGTCCTGAGTAATAAATGGCAGCAAGATTTAAATAAAATGACAGACCTGCTTGAAATTTCTTAATTAATTTCATTTACTAATCAAACAGCTTCAATCGATGCTTATATCCAGATCTATGCTACAATAGGTATAGTTCTATATTTACATTCGTTTCCTGTAATGATATCTGATGGAAAACAAACGCTCTGATGGTACCAGTACCTACTGATATCGCAACTACTAATCAATGTTGAGAGCTACTAAGATTTTTATATTATACTAGCTATGCCCGCGACTCCGTCCGCGTGGATATCGTGAATTAACACCATATCGTGTATAAACACTACAGTGGCGTAGCTTATGCTTAAGGCTTATGCTTTTCCTGACTTAATGAAAAGTAGTAAAATAATACCGTTGTTTAAATCGGGTAGCACATCTGACCCCACTAATTTTAGACCTATTTCTGTTCTACCCACATTTAGTAAAATATTTGAAAAACGAATGCTTGAGCAATTGCAAAGTCACTTTAATAAAAATAAACTATTACATATTAAACAATTTGGTTTCACTAGGGGTCGCTCAACAACCGATGCTGGTGTTGCGCTTCTTGAACATATATACAGTGCCTGGGAGGAGTCTCATGATGCTTTTGGCATTTTTTGTGACTTGTCTAAGGCATTTGATTGCGTTTTTCACGAGACATTGGTCAGGAAATTACGTCACTACGGAATTAGGAATTCTGCCTTGGATCTTCTTATATCTTATTTGAGTAATAGGGTCCAAAGAGTGGATGTTAACGGTAAGAGATCTCCGGGGTCTGTGGTTACTATGGGGGTTCCGCAGGGCTCAATTCTTGGTCCGTTTCTTTTTCTCATTTATATAAACGATCTTCCTTATCTTATAAAAGATAGCCAAGAGATAGTGTTGTTTGCAGATGACACATCCCTTTTATTTAAACTTAGACGACAAAAACCTGTAACTGACGATGTAAATAGCACTCTCTCTAGAGTTGTGCACTGGTTTAGTGTTAACAACTTACTTTTAAATGAGAAAAAGACTAAATGCATTAGATTTCTTACACCTATTTAAGAAGGTGCAAACCAGTGTTGTAATTAATGGAGAAGAGTTAGTTACTGTGGATACCGCTGTGTTTTTGGGTATTACTTTAGACTCAAAACTGCAGTGGGGCCCACATATAGATAAGTTGTCGAATAGACTTAGCTCTGCGGCTTATGCGGTCTACAGGATACGCCAGTTAACAGATGTAGAGACGGCCAGATTGGTATATTTCAGTTATTTTCATAGCGTGATGTCGTATGGTATTTTGCTTTGGGGAAATGCCGCCGACATTCAAACAATTTTTGTGCTGCAGAAGAGGGCTGTTCGAGCAATTTATAACCTTAGTTTTAGACATTCTCTGAGGGATAAATTTAAGGAAATTAATTTAATGACCGTCGCATCTCAGTACATATATGAGAATTTAATTTATATAAAAAAGAATATCGGTCTCTTTTCTAAGAACAGCGACATTCATGCTATTAATACCAGAAATAAAAATAAACTTGTATTACCATTGACAAGGCTTCAAAAAATTAGTAATTCATTTCGATGTCAAAGTATACGCTTTTACAACAAAATACCTAGCAATATTCAAGAATTGAGTCTTAATAAATTTAAATCATACATTAAACAAACCCTTAGCAAAAAGGGTTATTATAAAGTTAAAGACTACTTAGAAGACAAAAATGCTTGGGAATGTGCTGCTCGCTCTAACATAAAATGATGCTTGCTTATATTATATACCTTCTTTACACAAATTTTGACAATTGACATTGTACTATTGCTAACTCTATGTTAGAATTATTCAATATTTACTATTGACATTTTAATTGATTATTAATGTATTTAATTAATATTTGACATACTAATGAAATTAATTGTTATATGACATGTCTATCAATACCATAAAAATGTGAATGTGAGTATTGTGTAGGATTGGATTGAAGTTATAATTATTTTATTTGTCTGGCGGCTTTTGAGATCTCTCTGTGGCCTACGCAAATGTCCTGCCGATCTGGTATCGTCTTGCGACGGGTCGTTAAGCTCCCTAAATTGTGGTTGAGCTACACGATGACTGATGCATACGTGCCGTTGGTTAGGACAGGTCAGCTCAAAACAGCTATGGCTCTTTCTTCAAAAGGCCATCCCAGACCTATCCCTACAGAATTACACTCATATGTTGAATAAAATGATGTCTGGACTTTAAAAGAGACGTTGACCTCTGAGTTTGTTTCGGCATTTCTTCTCAGAGCTAGTCAGATAGGAAATGCCGACGCCATCTAGCTTAAATTTTTTTATGACTTGTAAAAGTGTCTATAACAGATGTATTTACAGAAATAAATATCATTTATCATTTATAATTAATCATTAAGGGGCCCTTTATCAAAATTTATATTCAGGTCTTTTTATAACATTTTAAAATGTTTTCCTTACACAGTACAGACCTTGGGGCCTTTGTGGCTCGTGGGCCCCGTAACATTGACACGGCTGATACGCTGCCGCTGCTACGCCCCTGGAACACTAATCAATACATCTTAAATAGATAGATAGATAGAGTATTCTATATTATACACCATAAACAAGAACATAATAAAACATCATCATAAATACAAATAAATAAAATTGAAGTATCTTTTTGTATCTTTACTTACTTTAAGAGAACAATACTATCAGAGAGCAAATCTTAGATAAATTCTCATCATAACTAACAAAACGAGCCTAAACTCGGCACACCTGGCTTTATCCGTCTAGATTAGAAAAATATTTCATTGACCGGTTTGTTCGTACTAAATGCGTAGGTAAAGTATCGAGATTGGTAGTGTCAAAACTTTTGTATCCGTATAGCGATCTTTTTTAAAACGAGCTGCCGCTTGCTAGTGACACAGGATTCTCTCACAACGGCGGCCGAGCGCGGACTGAGATTTCATTAGAAAATACTGGGCAATAAATCGAGACAGGAAACCATTATAAGTAACCTTTATTACAATCCATTGCACAAATGTAAAAGTGAAAAAATTTACGAGACGTTTTATTTTTTTCTGAGCCTATTTGATTATTTTTTTAACAAATATTTCGCCTCCTTTTTGAGCTGAACATATCTGTATGCTTAAAATATTTTTTAAAGAAATAAAATCAGGTTATTATTAGAGAGATATATTCCGAAATTCAAACCAATATATCATTAATTTTGTGTGAAGAGGTAACAGAAAATCGTTTTTATGATATTAAAAAACATAACATTTAACAAGAAAGTCACCAACATTGGAAGATAAAGGACTCATCTTTATGTAGTAATTATTGTTTACATAATTTCTTTTTAAATTTCGCCGCAATATGCACCGGAAAACACCTTATTTTTGTCAGATTTGTAAACGTGTCGATAATATAAATACGAAGCAACATAGCATACACAACATAACATAGCATCACGCCTGTATTCCCCGAAGGGGTAGGCAGAGGTGTACACAATTGTACACCCACATTTCACCAATGCTGTTATTAAGTCCCATGTAATAGGTGGTGAGCCTATTGCCATCAACCGAGCACATTTCCAAACTCCGGGCTGGTACTGAGAATTTCCTAACAGAAAAACTCAATAACACTTTGCCCGACCCGGGAATCGAACCCGAGACCTCCTGCCCAGCAGTCGCGCTATGGACCACTAAACCAACGAGGCAGGCATACGAAGCAAACTATGAACTAAATCGAATGACACCAAATACTTACAAGTTTTCATTACCACGTATAATAGACGCCTTAAACAACGCGTAATTTTAAAATAAATTTACCTACATAACAGTTGCCTCAATTTTAAAGCATGTTGTCTTCTTAATATCCCGAAACTATAATTATTTTTTAGACAATTTGGCATTTATAAGTACGAACTGACATATTTCCAATGTAAATCGAACGCGGAATTATTTTCAAGAGTAAGCCCACTGGTATTTTTACATACGCGTACTTGCAAGCCCTGGTATTGAATATTGCAAGTATAACTCATCCACAAAAGCCCTTCACGGCCCTTGATATATATATAGGTAGAACTTAGCGATGGGCGTTGAATGAACGAACTAAATAGTTAATTCAACCGTCGCCGTCGACGACGTACTGTCATCGAATCGACGGTCTACCGTTTCTCAATCAACTAGTTGAATTCGTAGACGGATAAACTGAAACGCTGCGACGTTCATATCAACTATTAACGCGTCGACCAACGCCGGAACATAGTCGGGTAACACAGTTCATTCGTTCGTTGAAATGAAATAATCGAGCAAACAAAATTGAACTTTAAATCTAGTGATAGGGAGTTGATATTTGTATAGAACGAATGATGCGAGACCAACCAATGTGTACTTGTTTGCAATAAATTATGATTTGATTTGTTAGTTGTTCTACTTGTTTTGATTTTTGATGTTTAGTAAATAACGCCTGGGGATAGAATAAAATAAAAATATTAATTATTGTAATGAAAATAAGTACCTAACGGAATAGTACATAACGGTTATTTATTGGAAAATTCATTAATTAATGTTCATAAAATCAGTTCATCTTTTAAATATGGCTAAATATTTAATATGTTAAGTCAGTCCTTTTAACTAATGCATGAAAGGAACTGCAAATTAAAATAGGTACGTGTACGTCGAACCGTAGATGTCGCGACGTTTATTTATACCGTCCAATAGACTCCGTTGACGTATACCGTCCAATAGACTGTACCGTTGACGTGTAATAAACTAGTTGATCGACTCGTTGATGAACGAAAATGGACGGTCTAGTTTCGTTGACGTTAAATACGTCGACGACCAATAGCTAGTAGAACTTACAAAGATTGGTCTAGAACATGATCCTAGGCCCAATCTTACCAAAAATACTTTCAATTAGATTGAAATAAAAACTTTTTTATAATCTGATAAAAATAACAAAATTATTTTAAGTCATGAAAGCGATGTAACGAAACCTTAGCGACTTCTAATTCGACACTAACGCCATCTATCGAGCAAGTGTGCAACTTTAACTTTTAACTTGTGAACGATTACTGCGTGCATCGGAACACCTTTTAGTTATTATTTCGATAAAATTGTATCTGAGTGATTGTAGTTAAGGATTAATATAAAGGTATGGATAACATGGTCTGATTTTGGTAGGCATTTCTATCAACTTTTGAAATGTAAAAATGAAATGAATGAATGAATGATGTTGGGGCCCTTGTGAATTGTGGGCCCCGTATCATGGATACGGCTGATACGGCGGTAGCTGGCGTAGCTACAAGTGTATAAATCAACTTCAAACTAAATCGGGTCCGTGAGTAATTAGCGAATTTGTTTTTAAAACTTTGCTAAACGACTAACATTACTGACCTACGACAACCCGCGGCCGCCTCGCTGCTACGCACACAGACGCACTGCATTTCTGATAATAGATTTTAATGCTGTCTACTTCTACATCTACACTAATATTAAAAAGAGGAAACTTTTGTATCTTTGTAACGAATAAACTCAAAAATTACTAGCCCGATTTCTAAAATACTTTCCCCATTATAATGTAACATAATCCCTGAGTAACATAGGCATATAGCCATATAGCCTACTTATTACTAGAAAATATTAGGGACCCCTACTAAAACTTCAACAATGTAACCCAATGTGGAAAAAAAATTGCCATAAAATGTCTTTCATCGCATGCGCTGCGGAAACTATTGATGATAGGACAAAAAAATATTCTACAATATTATAGAACATCAAAGAATCAATAACTACAAACAAACTTCGCGATACCATAATATGTCCAACTCCATATAAGTAACTATAACTTCATTTTTACATTTCAAAAGTTGATAGAAATGCCTACCAAAATCAGACCATGTTATCCATACCTTTATATTAATCCTTAACTACAATCACATAACAAATTCAATTTTATCGAAATAATAACTAAAAGCTGTTCCGATGCACGCAGTAATCGCTCACAGTATCTTGATTTTTCTTGTGATGTGTAGTTTGAGACTTGATTATTTTTAGTACAGTGTTCCAAGAAATTGAAGATGGAGTGATGATCAGCTTTGATGTACAGTCCTTATTTACGAACTTACCAGTTAAGGATTGTTTGTAAATTATAAAGAAGCAGTTAAGCGACCATGACATGCCTCTAGCATAATGCAAGACTTACTCGAGCACTGCCATAACAGCGGCTACCTATTGTGGGACAATGAATTCTACTTGCTATCTAAAGTTGCACACTGGCTCGATAGATGGCGCTAGTGTCGAATTAGAAGTCGCTATGGTTTCGTTACATCGCTTTCATGACTTGGAATAATGTTGTTATTTTTTTCAGATTATAAAAAAGTTTTTATTTCAATCTAATTGAAAGTATTTTTGGTTAGATTGGGCCTGGGATTTTCTCCTAGACCAATCTTTGGAAATTCTAATTATATCTTTATCAAGGGTCGTGAAGGATCTTTTGTGAATGAGTTACACTTGCAATATTCAATACCAGGGCTTGCAAGTACGCGTATGTAAAAATACCAGACCAGTGGGCTTACTCTTGAAAATAATTCCGCGTTCGATTTACATTGGAAATATGTCAGTTCGTACTTTTAAATGCCAAATTGTCTAAAAAATAATTATAGTTTCGGGATATTATGAAGACAACATGCTTTAAAATTGAGGCAACTGTAATGTTGGTAAATTTATTTCAAAATTACGCGTTGTTTAAGGCGTCGATATAATATTGGAATTGGTATTAGTTTCAAGAGTAGCCCCACAGGGTCGAAAACCAGGTACCTATTAAAAACTTGTAAGTATTTGGTGGCATTCGATTTAGTTCGTAGTTTGCTTCTTATTTATAATAAGGACTTGTTTACAAATCTGACAAAAACAAGGTGTTTTCCGTGCATATAACGGCGAAACGGATTTCTTTTTTATGTAATAATTACCACGTATAGGTGAGTCCTTTATCTTCCAATGTTGGTAACTTTCTTATTAATTTTTATGTTTTTTAATATCATAAAAACGATTTTCTGTTACCTCTTCACACAAAATTAATGATATATAGGTTTGAGTTTCGGAATATATCTCTCTAATATTAACATGGTTTTATTTCTTTAAAAAATATTTTAAGTATGCGGATATGTTCAGCTCAAAACGGTGACGAAAATAATTATAAAAAAAATATTCAAATAGGCTCAGAAAAAATAAAACGTTTCGTAAATTTTTTCACTTTTACATTTGTGCAATAGATTGCAATAAAGGTTATTTTTAATGGTTTCCTGTCTCGATTTATTGCCCAGTATTTTGTAATGAAATCTCAGTCCGCCAGTGATGCCAACTTAGCAACTTTACAGCTAGATCTAGCAATTATTCGGTGTCAGGCAGCTACAATTTAATAAAACTTGTAGCTAAATTTGTTAGCTACTTTTACTAACTACTTTTCACGTGACGTAAATAAATACTTTAGAGATTCTGTAATACATCACCGTCTTTAAAGAAAAAACTAAACGTGGTGTATGGGACTTAGTTGGAATGATAAATCCATGGTTTCATCTAATAGTTCCTTGGGTTACAATATTGAATGGAAAAAGAATACGGTCGCGAACAGGATTCGAACCTGCGCCTCCCGGATAAATACTCCAGGCGCTCTGACCATTAAGCCATCTCGACCTCTGCTCACTACCGCGAATTCTTCTTCCATATTTTAACACGTCTTATGGCGACCGTATTCTTTTTTCCATTTAATATTGTAACTTTAGAGTTCGCTAAGCATGCGTTAATGCTTTTCAAAGATTTATCTTGAGTTCCCTAGCCATTTATCATCTTTATCACAATATGACCCAAAGAAATGTTTGCTCTACTGTTAAACTTCAACAACTGACCTAATATGTAGCACTGACCTAATTTAATTCGTAGTATTGGTGTTCGCCCTATAACAGTGTGACAACTGGTGTCAACTCTAAACACAATCCACTGCTTCAGAGACTTCCTCAGGAATACTCTCTAGTTCAATTTGAAACACGATTTTCATAATTTGACAATTATTAAATTGGAACCTACCGAAGAAGTAACAATTAGCTACTTTGAGTAATAAAACTGTCAATCTAGCAACTTTTTGTAAAATATCTAGCTACTGAGTAAGGGTAGCCGCGGCCGCCGTCGTGAGTGGACCCTGTGTCACTTGCAAGCGGCAGCTCGTTTTGAAAAATATCGTTGTACGGATACAAAAGACTTGTCACTACCAATCTCGATACTTTACGCATTTAGTACGAACAAACCGGTCAAGGAAATATTTTTCTAATCTAGACGGATAAAGCCAGGTGTGCCGAGTTTAGGCTCGTTTTGTTAGTTATGATGAGATTTTATCTAAGATATTGCTCTCTGATACTATTGGTCCCTTTGAGTAGTTTGAGTGAATTTACTTTCAATAGTATTGAGATAAAACGAACTCTAGTAACGTTACTATCGATAGTAGCAACTGCCTCGTTGGTCTAGTGGTCCCAAGCGCGACTGCTGGTTCGATTCCCGGGTCGGGCAAAGTGTTATTGAGTTTTTCTGTTAGAAAATTCTCAGTAGCAGCCCGGAGTTGGGAACTGTGCCCTGTGTACATGGGACTTAGTAACAGCATTGGTGAAATGTGGGTGTACAACTGTGTATGTACACCTCTGCCTACCCCTACGGGGAATACAGGCGTGATGCTATGTATCGATAGTTTTGTACTCTCGATAGTAACTTGTATTATGAGAGTATCGATAGTTTTGTACTCTCAATAGTAGCCTGTATTAAGAGAGTAACAATAATTTTGTACCCTCGATAGTAGTCTGTATTTTGAGAGTATCATTACTATCCATAATATTGACCATTATCAATAGCATTGGTGCATTTTTGTGGATAAAAAATAATAAAGATAACAAAATCCTTCACTATCAATAGTGGAACTGATTTTAGAGGCCAGCTATAATTTATATATAGTTTCACAGGTTCCCCAACACTATGCTACGTAACTTCGTCAACATTTAAACAAGCGGAATGGATTTATAATCAATCATAATCTATTGGCTCACTCCATCATTTTCTCAAGTTTATTGCAAGTTTGTTGCCAGATACAAATAAAATTACATTTTATCCTTGAAATTGTTCGTACTAGGGATGGTCTCCGCTCTGTTATGGAAATCGATTTCGACGTAAAATATTACGAAATCATAAACACAAATAAATAAAATTTGGGTGTTTGCTTGTAATTTCAAAATAATAGTTTTTTTTTAAACTATTATTTTAAATGCTCCATAAAGTTATTTGCACGACTCATACGTATCGTGCAAATAAATTTGATGAGGATTAAAAACTTTAAAAATCAGTTTTTAAATTTTTTGTCTTTCTTTCTGTTTGTTTTGGCTAATTCGAAACGGCTGGACTGATTCTGATAAGATTCTACTGGCAGGTAGCTGACTATTTAAGGAGAAACCTAGGCTAATTAAGCTATAATTATACGCTGGTGAAACCGCGGGACACAGCTAGTATTTAATATAGAACTTAACAACGGGATTGACGAAGTATGGGTGCATAACTTTGTGTACATCTCTTCCTACCCCTTTGAGGAATTCAGGCGAGATGCTAAGTTATAATAAAAGATCGAATAAAATTATTAGTTTATTAGTTGATTTTATACTAAGTTCTAAGCACGGGTCGGGGTGGACAAGGAGACGTCGCGACGGGCCTCGGCGGCGAGGCCGAAATGACGGCGGTCTGTTTTTGTGTACTGTGCTGGTGGCCCTACTGCTTTCTTGGAGGAGAGTTATAGCGTCGTCGGGATAAGAGAGTGAATGTCTAGGTCGGCGCATCCTACTGATCTGTGAGGGAGGTCAGATAGGCAGTCGCTCCATGTAAAATACTGGTATTAAGCTATATCCGGTTTGACTGGTAGCCGACCCCAATCTACTAGGCAGATACAAAACTTTTTGGTAAAGATAACAACTTACCAAAAAATGTATAAAACTACGCCCCACATAACTATAAAATGTGTTTATTTTTATATACAAGTCAAGACTTTTTATACATGTAACGTGTACGGCAAAAGGGCCCATCAACATTTTTATTTTTGCCGTATAATGCCCATCCCTACTAGCTAACTCGTGCCAGTACTATGTCCACATACAAGGCGATAATTGCCACCGCTGCACATCACATGTAAACTGCACATTTGTCAACAAACACTTTTCATTATTAGAAATGGCGTTCTTGAGAGCTATTGTAATTAAATGTATGATGTTGAAAAAAGAAAATTTTCCGTCGCCGACTTCAAAAAGGAAGAGCATATTAACTACGAAAAGAAAAATATACCTACAGAAAAAAAATGATTTTCTGTAGGTATGTTTTTTTATAATCAATCACGGAATCGATATCGTCGCCAATTGTGTGCGACACGATTTAAATGAATCTTTTTGTGTTTGAAAGACTATTGTCCAGAGTTGAACGCTTTATTTATTTTTTGAAGATCTGAGCGAGACCGTCTGAGATAAACAATGGAACTATTATATTAGTTACCTACAGCGATTCACTCACAATAAGCATGATGACTGATTTTGAAATCTCCTTCTATAATATAGGTACACGTCTACTATTTCCGAAAAACAAATTATTTCAGCATAAACTCTGTTTTAACGCGGATTATTGCATTTTATGCTATCTAATTTGAAGTAAGCGTGAAAACTGTCATGAGTGTCATGGCGCCGCTTATGATGGGTTGTGAAGTCACGCTTCGATAACATTTGACAAAACTTCAAGCAAAAACAAGACGGTGATTGACTTTCAATTGAGGCGTGACGTCATTCGCTGTAATTGGCGTTTCAGTCAACATAGTTGATTGCAGTATTTTATACCTTTATTTTATTGAGAATCATAATAATCTTAATGTTTTCATTAAAAGCAGGTCCTTTTTTAGAATCCTGTGTGCATATATTTTTCTGTAAAACCATTTATTCTTTGATTCTTTATTACTGTCATCATGCCTATTACTGTAATCACATGTGTGTATAGTTTATAAAAGTTGGTTTTTATTTTCTAAGTACATAAACTCATGCCTTTACCATTTAGATGAGTTGTTACGAGTAGACTGGAGAACGTACACGGCTACCGGTCACGTCGCCTTGACAACCCTTAGTCGTCGTCTCTGGGACACCCACGGGTCAATACGGGTCCCTTAATATATAGATAAGAATTTACTTTGCAAAAACTAGCTCACAAAACAAATTTTTTTCAAAGGCAGCTTTTTCTTTTATTTATAATTTCCACAATAGCTTTTTATAAGGTAATTTTTCGGCTACCAGATTGCCTCGTTGATTTAGCGGTCGTAAATTCAGCTGCTTGGAATACATGTTAAAGGGTTTTTCTGATAATTTTGAGTAATAGCCCGATGTTTGACTTGCCCAATGGCAATAGGCTCACAACTAAACACATTGGACTTAATAACTGCATTGGTTAAATGTGTTGGTGAGTGCACAACTGTAAATCTCTGTCTAACCCTTTGGGGATGGAAACATGATGCTCTGTTATGTTTTTAATTGTTATGCGTGCCTTTTAAATGACGAAAAAGGAGGAGCTTTTTTATGTAGACCTGTATATTTTTTTATGTAAACATACATATATACATAGTTTTTTTTTATTAAAAATGTATCTGCGTCCACCAACTCGCCTGATGGTAAGCGACGGTGTGGCCGCGGATGGAGCACGTAGGTCCAGAATAAATCTATTCACTCTTTAGTAGAGTGGATAGATTTTGGGAGAGCGATAGTTGGGGAGTTAATGCAACTGCCCAGACCCTTCTCCCACAGGGTTGCACCCACAGAAATATATCAGGATAGAACGGTTGTAGTCACTGTTTACTTACACTTCGCGCGTGCTTACTTTCTGTCAAACCACGCCCCCTACACTGACATGATTGAGTGAGGTGACATCGACAGCTTGTCGAATTTATCGATAGTATCGACAGCCCACGTGAAGGGAATCAAGCCATGATGCATAATGTGGGTAAATAGTTCACTCTAAGCTTAGACATAAACTGATATTAGGTAAATAAAATACTAAATTCTTAATGTAAAAAATTATAATGTTATTAAATTAAATGGAAAAAGTATACTGTCGCGAAATTAAAATATATAACCCAAAAATAAACAAAATAATAATGATTGCCCTTGAAATAATATATATGTATTAAGCAATTGCCGCTTGGTAGTATTAGACCTCAAAGTTCTAGTGAGGTAACAAAATCGAACATCAACATATACCTCAGCTACTGGTCGTATCAGGTGAATAAGGTGAATTTCTGTGGGAGATTGCTCAAACTGATGATAGTTAATAGAATTAAATATAGTAAGTAATTAAATATATATAAACTTTTATTTCCCTTAATATCTATTTTATAAGTTAACTGCCTCGTTGGTCTAGTGGTCCCAAGCGCGACTGCTGAGCATGAGGTCTTGGGTTCGATTCCCAGGTCGGGCAAAGTGTTATTGGGTTTTTCTGTTAGGAAAATCTCAGTAGCAGCCTGGAGTTTGGAATTGTGCCCGGTAGATGGCAATAGGCTCACCACCTATTATATGGGACTTAATAACAGCATTGGTGAAATGTGGGTGTACAAGTATGAACACCTCTGCCTACCCCTTCGGGGAATACAGGCGTGATGCTATGTTATGTTACGTTATCTATTTTATTTAAATTCAAAGTAATAAAGTAGCACTAAAAATATTTATGAAAATTTATTGTTTTTCAATGCCACTTCCGAAATTATCGACTATATTATCGACTGTCGTTAATCACTGGCGCAATCTGCAATTCAATATGGCGCCGATAGACCGCGATGAATTAAAGCACAAATAATTAGTAAATGTCATTTTTATTGCTTAAATTTTACTCATGTGTGATAAGAAATGCCTCTTTTTTTTAAATTAACTTCACAGCATAAATTTCTGCAGTTGGAAATAGCACAGTATGGCATTTTCACGAAATTTTGTACTAGATCTTTTTAGCCAGTCTGAGCGCGAATGAGTAAGGTTTTCATTCTATCCAGATATATTTCTGTGGTTGCACCGCACTACATCCCGAAATACGACTAGGTCGCTTCACGACATGGCTTCGTCCAGTGGGTGGTAACCAGCCGCGGCCGAAGCCTTCCACCATAGTTGTGTTGCCTGTTTTGCACCACCCAGGGGCCACGTGTAGGGATTGCATTTTAAGGGTGCACTCCTACGGACGCAGGCAATTCAGCCCCCTAAAAGCATCACACCGGTATTCCCCAAAGCGGTAGGCCGAGGTGTGCACAGTTGTACACCCACACTTAACCACTGCTGTTATTATGTGCCAATAGGTGGTGAGCCTATTGTCATCTACTGGGCACAGTTCCAAACTCCGGGCTGCTAGTGAATACTGAATTTCCTTACAGAAAATCTCAATAAGACTGCCCGACCCGTGAATCGAACAGGAGACTTCCTGCTCTCCAACGAGACAGTTTTTATGTACCGACCACGCATAACTTTTTACAGAGTAATTTAACGATTCTTTTATTATTGGATAAGGAATACTTCAAAGTTGAAGGTGGATAATCGGAAAGATAGGAAATGATTGTTTTTTTACATGAGAGGAGAAAAACTAAATTGTATGTCTTAGGGTGTTCGCTACGTTAAGCGTGCGCACGCGGCGGGTGCACGGAGCGGGCGCCCGTTCCCTTACAAGCCCGTCGAACGCGTCTGCGACAATCCGCGCTGCTCATATTATCTTTCAATACTAACTGTAACTAGCGAGGCGTACACCCGCCGCCTGCGCACGCATAACGTAGCGAACGTTACTGAGTCTTTTTTGAGTCTGAGCCAAACAAAACATTCAACGAAGATAAATAAATTAAAGTAATAATCTAATGCAACAATAGAAATGGCTATTATTGTCTAATAGTGGACATTTGGAAGTTTATAACCAAAACCTCAGTTCCTTCACATAGAACTTTAGTCTTCGAATTTTGGATATGCGTTACAATTAATTGCTGATATAATTAAGTGTATGGGTGTAAGTACTTCAAAAATAAATTAGTTTAGAGTCATTAATAGCACTACTTGAATGTGCAAACTTGGTGCTATTAGAAAAGCATCAGGCGTAGGTACGGCGCAGACAATTAAATTTTTTGTTAAAAAGTTTTTATTGTACTAGCTGTTGGAGACGGATTTACGCACGCTTCAGATTTT
Organism: Xylocampa areola; assembly: GCA_935421205.1. Taxonomy (NCBI): domain Eukaryota; kingdom Metazoa; phylum Arthropoda; class Insecta; order Lepidoptera; family Noctuidae; genus Xylocampa; species Xylocampa areola. The sequence goes on along the minus strand of OW285205.1, from coordinate 18,449,693 downwards.
AAATTATTTGGGTTTAACCCCTTTAATGACTGGGCTAATTGGCCTAACCTTCCGAAGACTGGTATTCTACAGAATATTTTTTTAATTATGTATTTTTTTAAATAAGACTTTGTATTCTTAATTTTTTAAATGTTTTGTATGTTTATTTTATTTTTCCACCGCACTACGAAGTTTTTTGTATAGAGGGAAGGCACTTACGCTTACGGGCACAATACTCATATACATTTTTATTAGATCTGCCAAATTAGATACTCTATATGAAGATTAACTTTTCCACCGTCCTTTTATTATTCATTTATGGCTTGTGTTCATTTGTGAACATGTCTAAAAAAGTCTTATTATCTTTAAAATTTATACACAACTAGCTGGTGCCCGCGACTTCATCTGCGTATCATAAGGTAGCCCCCTTCTCCAAGATCCAATCTATCTCCGTGCCAAATTTCATTACGAGTTATTTAGTCATGAAAAGGTAACAAATAAACAAACAGAGTAACTTTCGCATTTATAATATTAGTATAGCTCACCACCGAAATTTACCTGTAAATAAATTTAAAAATGTTATTAAAACCAAACTTTGTAAAAAAGGATATTACACAATTTCGGAGTATTTGAACGACAAAAATGCATGGGATTGATCTGCTATTAAAAATAATATTATGGATATGGAACAATATTTAATAATGTTCAAATTTTTTGAGATTGGTTGTTTTTGACATTGTTTAAATCTGACATTGTTTATCTCTGATTTTGACAATTATTTTGACATTGTAATAAATTTTAAAGTGAAATTTTAATTAAATCATATATTTTTACATTTTGAATATAATAATAAAATTTGTGAATGTGAGCATCATGTCGGTTATATATTCCCTTTCTTTTAGATTTGTAACTGTCTGGCAGTTTTTAGTATTTGTATGGCCTACGCAAATGTCCTGCCGATCTGGTATCGCCTTGCGACAGGTCGTTGAGCTCCCTAAATTATGGTTCGAGCTTTACGGTGACTGATGCATGTGTGCCGTCAGTTAGGACTGGTCAACTTAAAATTGCTACGGTTCTTTCTTCAAAAGGCCTTTCCAGACGCCCTACATGATTACGCTCACATAACCATAAAGATGATGTCTGGACTTTAAAAGAGACAGTGACCTCTGAGTTTGTTTCGGTTTTTTCTTCTCCGAGGTAGTCAGATAGGAAATACTAGCCTTCTAGATTAAAAAATGACATGTAAAAGAGTTTGTAAAGACCTATTTACAGAATAAAAAATTGAATTTGAATTTGAATTTGACCTTTATATGAGACTTAATGTGATGGTGAAATGTGGGTGTACAACTTTTTAGGTACCTACACCTCTGCCTACCCTTTCGGGGAATACAGGCGTAATACTATGTAGGTATGTATGTTTTTACATAGTTAGGCGCCATTCATTTATTACCTAAGACGATTTAGAACCATTCTGTGAACCTAAACATCGTTATAAGCACAGATAGCAAGAGTGGTTTAATGCATTTAGCTCGATGCGCCTCTGACAAATTTGACATTTAAATAAGATAAAATTGACATAGTAATATCATAACAATTGACATTCTATTAATTGACATTTTTTATTGTGACATTCTTAATAATACAGAAATTGTGAATGTGAGCATCATGTAGGAAGTTTTCTTATTTTTTTATTTATTGTTATACATATTTGAAATCTGGCGGTTTTGAGGTTTTTATATGGCCTACGCAAATGTCCTGCTGATCTGGTATCGCCTTGCGACAGGTCGTTGAGCTCCCTATAACATGGTTGAGCTACACGATGACTGATGCATGTGTGCCGTCAGTTAGGACAGGTCAACTCGAAACTGATATAGCTCTTTCTTAAAAAGGCCATTCCAGATACCCTGCATGGTTACGCTCACATAGGGATGTTTAATGATGTCTGGACTTTAAAAGAGACCTTGACCTTTGAGTTTGTTTCGGCGTTTCTTCTCAGAGGTAGTCAGATAGGAAACGCCGACGCCATCTAGATTATAATGACATGTAAAAGAGTTTTAAAAGACCTACTTACAGAATAAACAATTTCATTTCATTTCATTTCTGGTTGCAGAGGTATACCGATAGCTTATGTAATTCTTGGACTATTTGACGAACTTAGGGACGTAAATTTCAGGTTGCAATGGATTCCATCTCATATTGGTATACATGGAAACGAGAAGGCTGACACATTTGCAAAGAAAGCTATTTTCGAAGGATTGGAAATTGACATCGCTCCGTTCTACACAGAAATACTTAGCGATTACAAAAACATATGCTACAATCGTTTTAAACAGTATTTCGATAGGAAGTCTAAAGAAAAAGGCATATGGTACAAAACTATGCAAAGTGAGCCTCCTCGGATCCCATGGTTTTCTGAAAGACATACAAAGAGGTCGTATATTGTTATGGCGTTCTGGTCATTTTCCATCCAGGAAATTTGGATACTTAATGAAAAAAGTCAATTCCCCTAATTGCCAAGTGTGTAATAAAGTCGAAGATGTCCAACATTTGCTGGTTGAATGCGAAAAGAACAGGAGAGAGAGGGAGATAGTAATGCGAGAGTTAAAAGTTATTATGTATGATGTTGGAGCTTTCATTAGCATTCTATCCACACCTAATTCGGGAGAAGCGAAACTGATATGAAATGGTTGCTGCATCCCTATCTCGCTCGCTTATTCAATAATATAATTAAGTATAATATGTAATTAGATTAATGTATGATGAGGCTGGCGTACCTTTGTAAGGTAAAAGCCTCTAAATAAATAACGATTATAAAAATAAATGACGATTTATGGGTGAGGGGGGTTGACTATGTCTTATTTTATCTTACAAGCGGGTGGGAGGGAGTCCTGATATTCTTACTTAAGCTTACAAAAATGCGCAAAGTTAAGATTATACTTTGAAAAAGTGCGGGCAAACCTCGCGTTTGCTATTGCTAAGGTCCGCTCGGAAAAATTGGTACTTTGAAAAATAAACATTAAAACAAACCCAACGTGTAGGTATTCATTTTTTCCTTTAGATTGTTACGTAGTAAATATTAAACAGGGTGGAGGGGGTCGAAAACTAGTAAAAATAGTCTTACGTATTCAATTTGACTCTGAGTAAGTTATAATCGACAAAATCCATTTCGAATTGAGTGGACTCCTTTATATCGTATCTATACTATATATACCTACTATATATACCTACTATATATACCTACTATATATATTATAATAATAATATATCTATACTAATATGATAAAGCTGAAGAGTTTGTTTGTTTGTTTGGTTACGCGCTAATCTCCGGAACTACTGGTTCGAACTGATATTTTTTTTGTGTTGGATAGTCCACTTATTGAGGAAGACTATAGGCTATACAACATCACGCTATGACCGATAGGAGCGGAGCATCAATGAAAGATGTTGCAAAAACGGGAAAAAAATATTTCTTTTGAGAGCTTCCGTTGCGTGCGCTGCGTAAATAGTTAAAGTTACGCAAAAATCATGTACGACAGAATTGTTTCCCATTAAAGGTTCAAAAAAGAAGTCCTGTATATATCTTTATTTTAAGTTTGACTCACTATAACCTTTTTTATGGTTATCACATTGTTATTTTTCAATGTTTACTTAGAAAATAAGATATTCATGCATTGCTCGAAATTATGATAGTCTCGGAACGGCATTAAAACAATTTTATAACAAAACTAGCTGTGCCCCGCAAACATTTTTCTGCCATATTTTTTTTCTGAATAGGGACACCCTAATCACCTAGAGGTATAAAAAATAGCCTACGACTTATTCACAGACCTACCAAATATACACAAAAAACTTCATAAAAATCGGTCGAGCCGTTTCGGAGGAGTTCGATAACAAACACTGTGTCACGAGATTTTTATATATTAAAGCTGACCCAGCGAACTTCGTACCACATTTCTTTTTCTTTAATACAAACCTTGTCCTGACAATAAAGAACACAAAAAAAAGAATTATCCAATTTGGTGCAGTCGTTCGGAAGTTATGCGCGTACAAACATTTCGGCGATTCCTTTATAAATATTAGATTAGATTAACCTATAATTTGTATTCCTCTAAAACCATCTCTTGATTCTGCTAACGAAATTATAAAAAATACTTTTCATATAGTGACCCTGATAAATGTAAGAACATTTTTATTGTACGCTTTTGTTACGGCGCGGCATCAATTTACCAACACTATCTGCTAAAGTGCATGCTTCATGACACGTGCTGTTTCACGTACATTGAGCTGTGTGGCACGTGTATTATTAAAAGAGAGCTATTTTTAAGTTTTATAGCCTGCTTGATTCTGATCGTCTTTTAAGTGCACCACTTTCACGTATCTACAGTTTTTTGTCTTCGTGAAAACGATACGTAGTTTAAAAGTAAGCTGAGCCCGCGGCGATGTCGCCAGTCGAACTCACTCATGACTAAGGGCTCAGTTCGAGTTCGAAACTAGTCGGGCAATCCCGAAGAATGCAAGTGAGCGTGATAAGCGACGGTGTGGCCGAGGATGGAGCACGTAGATGCAGATCAAATCTATTCACTCTAAGTAGAGGGGATAGATTATCCACTCTAAGTAGAGTGGATACATTATTCACTCTAAGTAAAGTGGATAGATTATGGGAGAACGATAGTTGGGCAATTCATACAACAGCCCAGACCAGTCTCCCACAACTATCCTTAAATATGGCACATATCTAATGATAACTCACAAAGTTAAAAGCTTGTTGTGTTGCCGCGTTGTCCTCTCATAAATATGGTCACCGCCACCCGCCTTGGGTTCATTGATAACGTTGCCAATAGGTATCACACAGAGCCAGTGTAGTGTTAATATTTTCCATCACACTTGCAGGCTTTGGATTGTCATAATGGTCAATTGTAGATATTAGTACCTACGTACTACACGTAGATGATGTAAGAGTACGGAAATATAGAAAATAAATATACTGGTGTGTACCAATCATCACACTTACACGGGACGTTACTGAGACTAAAATAAAATCGTGGGGCGTAGAAAAGGGTAATATGTTATCTTAGACCGACCGCCATATTGGATTTAGAATGACGGTTCATCATTTTTTGTCCTATTCTACAAGCACTTGTCTCTTTCATATGATACCCTTAATATGGGGGTTGGTTAGGTACAAAAATTTATTGTGTCATCTTGGATCGTCCGCCATATTGGATTTATAATTTTATTGAAAGTATTGAAACCATATTATGGATAATCATCTCACTCAAAGTTATGTAAAAAAACGCAATAATCCGCCAAGTAGAAGCAGCCAAGTAAAAAGTCGGTTGCAAGTGCGGTACAAATATACACGAGAAACTAAATAAAACCGTTTAATAAAAACACCTACAACATCAAAATTAAACGGTTCCGGTTTTAGACTGTCTCTGAATAACACTTTGAAGTTATGAAATTGATTGAAATTTGAGTTTTAGTTGAGTTTAAAAGTTTTCCGTAATTGGTCGCCATCAAGGGGCGTCAGCATCACTCTAATATTAAATTTTTCGAGGTTAATGCGAGCTTTCGAAATGAAAATTGGTATTGAAAATAAAAATGGGTCATTAATTTTCAGTCTCTCAAGACAAACCTATTACATTCATTGTATACCATTTTAAACTCAGAGTTGTCACTGAGAATTTCCTAACAGAAAAACTAAATAATAATATAAAATACTCCCGACCGTATTTTTGGTCACGGCGGCCTATCTCCACGGAGATTAGCCAAGCACGCTGAAGATATTATAGTGCACAAGTTAAAGCGCAAACACAGGTGTAATCCCTCTTCCTTAACTCTCATAGTCCGATGAGATGGCAATCCAACACAACCAGAGAGAGATCAGGCGCAGGACCAACTGCTTTACATGGTCTCCGAAGCACAAGGGTGTCACACCACCAACTTCCTAGCACCAGGGACTTCTTAGGACCTCACGTTTAGTAGCATCACTTATCTCCTCTAAGTAATATCTCAATATTTCTAACTAGTTGTGCCCGCGACAACATTCCCGCGGGACTTGAATAAATATTTTACAAATATTTATATTCATATCTACTGAACCCTACATGACATAGGAACGGAACAAACACAAAAATGTCAGTTACAATTACTGTTTAATACCTAAAATTTTCTTTTTAGTCCCTTGAGCTGTTTCAAAGCATATACGAGATAAATTTTCACACGGAAGTTCTAAAAAAGTTTACTTATGTTTAAGCAATCAATATATATAGAAATATCTTCTGTGGATTAGGCATCGTAGAAATACATAGCAGTTTTCACTTTAAGAATCCTGGCAAGATTTCTACAAAATAATAAAGATTTTTAGAGAAGTTGTAATAGTTGGTCTTTTGGTCCTTGATCCATAAAGAATAAGTTTTGGCATACTAAATCTTTTTGAAACTCCACAATAAGATATATATAATATTTCAAAGAAAATCGTTGTAAATTGAGTAAACTTCTGCCGAGCTATTCTGTAAGGAAACAGCCTTGACTGCAGCTAGGGTTGCCAGGTCTTACAACCGAAAAGTCGGACAGACCAACTCGTTTAGCCGGACACCCTTATTTTTTAGTCTTTGTATAACAGGATATTATTGTTTTTAAGTAAAACAAAGTTTTTTATTATATAACATAAAATCTTCTTAACGTAAATAAAAATGGTCAAAGTTAAAAAAAAGCCGGACACCCTCTAATTTGGCCGGACACGTAACCAAAAAGCCTGACTGTGTCCGGCTTTATCCGAACGCCTGGCAACGCTAAGTGCAGCGCTGTTGCAGCGGCGGAACTACAATTTGGTATTCACTATGATGGGATTAGCTACACTAGCCCGCTCAAGGCTGCGATGGGAGTGAGTTAGACCTCCTAAATGGCGAGCAAATTGACAATAGTAACAGTTCTTTATACAGTTTGGTATTCCTTTAGAAAAAACTTCGTTGATTATTCTTGCAGCTCCGCCCACAGCCTCGCTTTTATGTGTCAAATTCAAAAGCTAGTTTTTGGGTTCAAAATTCTGATATAATTTTTAGTTTTGTTCCATACCCATGTGAAAAAAGGTAGAACCCACCACCCGTAATAAATGCCTGAGAGAAATTCAGCAATTTCACCAATGCTGTTATTAAATCCAATGTCATAGGCGGTGAGCCTATTGCCATCTACCGGGCATAAGTGTCGCGTGCGCATCCGTGGGTGACGTGCGTGTTTACGATTGCAGGGCATCGAATGTTCCGCAAACAAATATAATGACGACTACATTAAAATGTGTTAGCTGCAACATCGTGATTGATGAGTTGTTAGCTTACGTACAAAATAAGTTATCTATCGTTGATGAAGAAAGTTTAGTTAAAATATGTGTGTCGACATTTGACAGTGAACAAATAAAAAAGTCAAAGACGTTACTATTTGACTCAATACCAAGTGATAAACGCAAACCTACTCGAAAGGGGCAGGGAAAGGAAGATCGTACTATGTACGATATAATTAGTGTGTTTAAGGTCACGGACAGTGATGTGATGCCAATATTTGTGGCGCGTAATCTAGAAAAACTACCCCCAATTACATTCGACCATCTGGATGTTTCCGATCTTTTAAAAAAGATTGTGCTACTTCAAGCGGAGGTGAAGGACATCAAGAGTACATATGTTACAGGTAGTCAATTAAATGACCTTAAAACCGAATTGCTAGAAATAAAGGCTCAGTCATTGCCCTCTCACGGTAACCTAAATGCGAAAATAGCTACATACAGAGATATTTCCATCAGCGGTGAACTTGAACTACAACAACAACTTGAGAATCAATCTACATCTCAGTTGTGTGACACCTCATTAATGACAGAAGCATCTATTACAAAATGTTCTACGCAAAAAAGCTATAAAGACATTTGTTATGAAAATGATGGGATGAATAACATTGGTGGCGGCGAAATATTGCACGAAACGGCAACAGCGAGTTGCAGTAAACAAAATAATAACTTAACGTCGGCGATTGCGTCACAAGAGATAACGAACCGGTCTGTCGGTCAGCTGTTAGTTGAACAATGTAAACAACCATTGTTAGATATTGCAAAAAATAAATGTTTTGAGCTTCATTCACAAGCTGATGAAAAAGGATGGACACAAGTCGTAAATAAAAGACGTTATAATTTGAAATATCGTCAGTCGGGAATAATGGGAATAGCAAATGAATCTGCAGAAAAATTTCGGGCGGCGGAAAAGAATATTCCCCTTTTCATAACGAACGTGCACAAAGACACAACTGAAGATGATATAGTTAACTATATTATGAGAAAAACGCAAATATTAGTGAAATTAGAAAAAATTAAGATAAAAAGACAGACTATGCATGATGCTTACAAATTCTTTGTTGCTCAATCGAGAGTACAAGTGTTCCTTGATGACAAGTTGTGGCCTCAGGGTATTATTTTTCGACGATTTGTACACTTTAAACAAAAACCATTATCGCCTACTCCTTGTACGAATAGCGGCTCAATATTGAATAAAGTAAATGGATAAGAAGATCTGCAATATAGTTACATTCAATTGTAAAAACGTTAAACGCTCGATAGATTGTATCAGACAACTGTGCAGCAGCGCTGATATAGTTGCGCTTCAGGAGACCTGGTTGCTTACTGATGAGCTAGCTTATTTGGACACCATTAGCAATGAGTTTAGTTCCACTGGTATCTCAGGAATGGATTCAACTACAGGATTGATTCGTGGGAGGCCCTATGGCGGTGTAGCTATACTATGGCGAAAGAATATGTTCCGTGATGTGTCAGTAATACAGTGTCATAGTTCGCGTGTTTGTGCTGTGAAGATGTCGATAAGCAACAAATCTATTGTTGTGGTGAGTGTCTATATGCCTACCGACGACATAGCTAACTTGGTGGAGTTCACAGACTGCCTTGGCTCGGTAAGTGCTATTATTGACAATTGCGCTATAGAATACTGTTATGTTTTAGGGGACTTTAATGCACACCCAACAGAACGTTTTTATAGAGAACTTTTAAATTTTTGTGTTGACTACCAGTGGACATGTATTGATACCGATTTATTGGGTCTTTATTCGGATACTCATACTTTTATTAGTGACGCTCATGGGTCTAAACGGTGGTTGGATCATTGTTTAGTCACGAAGGCTGCTGTATCATCTGTTGTAAATTGCCACGTAAAATATGACGTACTTTGGTCGGACCATTTCCCTCTGATGGTTACATGTAATCTGCAATGTATACTGATAAAACAACCCAATGCCGATGTAAAACCAAATCGAGTGATCTGGGGAGAGAGAAGTCTGGATCAAGTAAAGATTTATAGTGAAAAATGTCACCAGAAATTGCGGCTTATTGACTTTCCAGAAGACTTTAGACAATGCTGCGAACATACTTGTAATGACCCTGGTCATATGGAGATCATAGAAACAATGTATAGTTCTATTGTTCGCGCGTTGTGCGAGTCGGCTATTGAGAGTAAATGTAGTGGTTATCCGGGAAAGCGAGGGGCGGTCGTGGGTTGGGGTGTTCATGTGAGCAGTGCACATAGGGAGGCAAGAGAAAAAATTTTATGCTGGCTTCAAAATGATAAGCCAATAGTTGGACCTATTTACGACGAAATGCGCGAAGCTAAAAGGATTTTTAAGTCACGGTTGAAGTGGTGTCAAGACCATGAAACTCAAATTAAAATAGATATTCTAGCTTCGCATCATTCTAAGAACGACTTTCGATCATTCTGGAAGCACACTAATAAGCTGAAGGGTAAACCTGGCCTCCCTGTGTGTGTTGACGGTGTGAGTGATGCAAGTGCGATAGCTAACCTTTTTGTGAGCCACTTTAGTGTGCAATCTCCGTTAGGCCCTTCTAGATCGGTGCTTGACGTTGAGACTCAGAAAGAAATAGTCACTAAAATCACGGCTAAATGTATTACGAAAATAATTAAAGACATGAGTAGAGGGAAGTCTCCTGGGTATGATGGTCTCAGCGTTGAACATCTCCGATTTGCAGGGCCGCACTTGTCGAGAGTCTTGGCTATGTTGTTTACCTTTTGCCTGGGTCACGCTTACATGCCGAGTGATATGATTAAAACAATAGTGGTGCCTATTATGAAGAATAAAACTGGTGATATGGGAGACAAAAACAATTATAGACCAATATCCCTAGCCACTGTCATATCAAAGGTGTTTGACAGCGTCCTTAACACTCAACTTAACAGGTTTATACATATTCACGACAATCAATTTGGTTTTCGTGCTGGTCTGTCTACAGAAAGCGCAATATTGAGTGTTAAGCACGCTGTGAAATACTATTCGGATCGCAAAACTCCTGTTTACGCCTGTTTCCTCGACTTAAGTAGAGCTTTTGACTTGGTTTCTTATGACCTTCTGTGGGAAAAGTTGAAAAAAGTAAATTTACCTACAGAACTTACGAACATTCTAAAGTATTGGTATGGACACCAAGTCAATAGTGTTAAGTGGGCTGGTGCTCAATCTGGGTCGTATGGGTTGGAGTGCGGGGTTAGGCAGGGAGGGCTGTGCTCACCTACGCTCTTCAACCTATATATGAATGAGCTTATTGGAGAGCTCAGCAGCATGCGTGTCGGTTGTCATATTGATGGCGTGTGTGTCAATAACATCAGCTACGCAGATGACATGGTGCTGCTGAGCGCATCAATTTGTGGACTTAAACAACTTGTGGCCACTTGCGAACAATACGCTAAAATACACGGCCTGACATACAATGTCAAGAAAAGTGTGATCATGGTCTTTGGGGCTAGAGGTGAATATATGGAAGAAGTACCCCATGTTAAAATTAACAGTGTACCCCTGATCCGGGTATCCAAGTTTACTTACCTTGGACATATATTGACCACTGGCCTCAAGGACGATGATGATATTGACAGGGAGCGGAGGGCGCTGTGTGTAAGAGCAAACATGATTGCCCGCAGATTCGCGCGTGCGTCTAGTGAGGTCAAACGTACTTTGTTTAGAGCCTACTGCACCTCTTTTTACACGTGTAGTCTGTGGACAAATTTTACTCAAAAAACATACAACGTCCTTCGCATCCAGTACAATAACGCATTCAGGATGATGATGGGGCTGGCCCGGTACTGTAGCGCATCGGGGATGTTCGCCGATGCTCGTGTGGACTGCTTTTATGCGGTCATGCGGAAGCGATGCGCTTCCTTGGTTCGTCGGGTTCGGGCCGGCGCCAATAGCATCATGAATATGATAGCTAGCAGATTGGACTGTGCAATCATAAGAAACTGCTGCAAAGTCTCAGCTGGACCTGTGAGCCTTTAGCTGTAAAATTAGAATAAATTTAAATTGTACACTAACATAGCCTGTAAGTAAATTGTAACTAACACAATGAGTCACAGATACTTGATTAAATAAATATATAATAATAATAATAATAATAATAAAGGGCTGCGACAGAAAACTCCGATAACAAATTGTTAATTTGCTCGACCTGGTAATCGGGCTCAGGACCTCATCCTCAGCAGTCACGTTTAGCACCACTAGACCAACGAGGCAGTGGAATATAATTATATTATGGACTTAAATTGGACAATGACTTAGCTCCATAGAAAGACGATAAGTGGTAAGATGCTCGCTGGCTCCATCTATACGGCTAAATGTGTTTGATGGTGTTGTCAGATAAGTTTCTTCAATGAGATATGTAGGGAATCACACCCACGGACCTTAAAAAAAATACGGACGAAGCGTTGCGTACAATATGTGAGAAGCATGCCTAGCCATCCAATTTCGCTTGTCATACACGAGCTAAACGCATAAAAATACTAAAAACTCATCCACTTGGCGCCAGTACGCTGCGTGTAATCTACGAGTATGTGTGTGTGCGTAATCTATGCATCGCTTATGACAAAGCAAGATTCCATCCGTATTTTTTTCAAATCCGTGATCACACCAACAAAAGTCTGAATTCGTGATGAGCGTTGATGGCACCCTGGTCTCCATGATACGTCCCAAGCAACATGAGGAGAATGATTTGATTGTGTTGTTGGGCTTTCCTTACTACATTAATGTAGTTAAAACTAGGTTTAGTTTTAAAGTTACAATATTAAATGGAAAAAGAATACGGTCGCAACAGGATTCGAACCTGCGCTTCCCGGATAAATACTCCAGTCGCTCTGACCACTAACCCATCTCGACCTCTGCTCACCACCGCGAATTCTTCATCCATATTTTTAACACGTCTTTTTGGCGACGTCATTGCTATTTATTCAGTACCTATACAGGTGACCGAATAAATAAAAATTAATGCTTTTCAAAGATTTATCTTGAATTAGGTTTAGTTTTGTTTGTCACCGGAGATCTCATGATAGAAAACAAGAATATTCCGGGTCGCTGTCATCAGATACGGTGAAGAGAACTATAGATACTACCTACGAGTATATATAAAGAAACCAAAATAAACAGCATCAATAATATACTTAATGCAGATTATTGATGCTGATCTAGCATGTGTTGCATACTTAAGAACACCTGTCTCTTAGGAGTGCAACACTTTATAGTTTTGTTTTTCAAACACTAGAGGAGAAGAGCATTTGAAAGGATTGAAGAACAATAGAGAAAAATGTACTTGGTGTCAATACATATAATAAAAATGTAACAGATCGCTGTCTGTACATGGAAGATATATGAGAAAAAATATTATTGGGACCGTTATCAACGCAAATAGCAACCAAAACAATTATTGTTAGAATTTTTGTCTGTTTGTCTGTTTATCTGTTTATCTTTTTGTCTGTTTTTTTTTGTGCATTTATGCATGCTAATCTCAGAAACGGCTTATCTGATTTAGATGTGGTTTTCACTAAAATATTGTGGTAAGCTTCACTTAACATTATGTGTTTGTTTCATGTCAATCGGTTCATAAATAAAAAGTTATACCAATTTAAAGAATCACGTCGAACATTTGTTATTTACGACATCCACGCGGACGGAGTCACGGGCACAGCTAGTTCAACTATACAATATAATACCATACAATAATATAACAATACAGTGATAGCTGAATCACAAGTCAAAATCGCACCTAATTCCAGCTTAATTCATTGATTTCAAGGTCACTCAGGATATCCTCAAACTTTAATAATCCAGAAGCTGGAATTCCTAAAGAGCCATGTCCCATTTGCACAGCAGTACAAGGAATAAATTGGAGAGGACTATTAGAATACTGAAACGACGGTTGAGATGTTTATTAGTTTACAAGTTGTGCACTACGATCATTATAATGGTAGGAAATATAGTGATTGCTTTGTTTAGTGCGTAAGGCCAACACGTAAGGCCTTACAATTAAATATCATACTGCATCCTATTACCAGATTAAACAAATAATCATTATTAGCACGTGTTTTGACTTAGCTGTTTCCGTCTCGTTAGAGAGGGACCACGTGGTTTTTAGTCGGTTAGAAGTCTGGTACAACCGCCCATGATCGATATTCTACACTCAAAAGGGGGGGGGGGAGGGCAACAGAGTAAGAATTAAATCAATAATTTATGATTTCAAAGCGGATGTAAAGTTTTTCTATGTAATAAAATCATGACACTGTCGTTAACTCTATCTATACATTTTATAGATAGAGTTAACAACGGCAGGCACAGGTTCGAATCCTGTTCGCGACTGTATTCTTTTTCCATTTAATATTGTAACTTTAGAGTTCGCTAAGCATGAGTTAATGCTTTTTAAAGATTTATCTTGAATTAATTTGCTACATTAGAATTAAAGCCAGGCGCCTTCCTCCCACAACTAGAAGCTTTAAGCTAATAAAGTTATTAAACTTTCAATTTGTGAACAAATTATGTAGTAAACAAAATTTGTTTGTATTAAAAAGTAACAGTTAATAATAATCCTTATTTACTTTAAACCTCTGATATTGCTGCCCGGGGCAGTTAGAAGAAGAAGAAAGAAAGTATTTATTCCATTATTTAGTTAGTTACCGCGATTTACCTCCCTCTAAATCCGGATCTGGCTCTGGGCGCTAAACAATTTTGCCGTCTCTATCTTACACTTTAACGTAACAGTTCAAGAATAATGCTAAGTCAAAGCACGTGCTAAGTAATGTTTGTTCAAAAATAAATATTCAATGGAAAACGAATACGGTCGTGAGCAGGATTCGAACCTGCACCTCCCGGATAAATACTCCAGGCGTTCTGACCGCTAAGCCATCTCGACCTCTGCTCACTACCGCGAATTATTCTTCCACATTTTAAAGCTTTTCAATTTTTTTTCTTGAATGATTAAGATAATATTACACTCTTTACGACATTGGTCGGTTCGGTCACCTGTAAACGGACTGAATAGATAGTAATGACGTCACCAAAAGGCGTGTTAAAATATGGATGAAGAAATCGTGGTGGTGAGCAGAGGTCGAAATGGCTTGTGAGTGGTCCGGGAGGTGCAGGTTCGAATCCTGCTCACGACCGTATTCTTTTTCCATTGAATATTGTAACTTTAGAGTTCGCTAATCATACGTTAATGATTTTCAAAGATTTATCTTTAAATGTTTGTTTATTTTGGCCTGAGTGTTCTACTCCACGTGAGGCCTAAAAATATAATGGACATAATGGACTTTATGGCTTTACGTTAAAGTATCACTATCGCTTGATAGCGCATGAAACAGTTTTTTTTTTAATATTAGTTATATATGATTTATGACATTGGAGTCTTAAGTGTATTTTAATGTTTATGAAAAACATTTAAGTTTTACTGTATACACTGTACTTTTATATTTTATAACCAAGCATCACGCTTGTATTTCCCAAGGGGATAAGCAGAAGCGAACACTGTTATACACCCACATTTCACCAATTCTGATGCAGGTCAGTCTATTACCATCAATCTTGCACAATAGGTATGATGACAGATTTTAAAATCTCCTCTTATAATGTAGGTGCATGTCTACTACATCCGAAAATCACCTTATATCAGAAATCTCGCCACTGGAATATGATTCCCAATCAAACATTTATACCTTTTACCTGTATGGTTACGATGATAGTATACGATTTTAATCGTGTGTGATACAATTTTATGTTTGTGTTTAGTTTTTTTAAGTGTGTTAATACTGTTAATGTAATGACGAGCGCTATTGTTGCTTTAGTGCAAGTTCTTTTGAGAGCTAATTTCTTCGATATAAGTCAGAAGCCGTCTCCCCTCTGGTCCTCTAAGGAATGTACTAACAGAAAACGCAGCCTGACGTCAACCCTCTTTGGGAATGATGTCGTTGGTGGTAACCGCCACCGATACGGCCTCCGTCTATCTAGCTATGTCATACCAAATGTTATCCATGCGCCAGGTTATGATGTAATCCTACTATCACACTTCAACACTGGTTTCCTCAAGGTTTCATAAATGAAAAAAATAAAAATATGACACTTATTCGTCAGACTCACTCAAGACAAACAATGTAGTGACCCAACAAAACCCTCGGAAATATATTTCAGTTCATATTCAAACCCTATATATCCTATCTCATATAATATTCAAGGATGGTCGTTAGCATCTAAAGCCTACTTATGGAAACGGTTTCAGAAATATTAACATATGGAAAATAAGTACAGTAGACCCATTTCGTACGATGCGCGAAAATAAATATATACAAACACAACAAACCTATAAAGTTCAATAACAAACTGCGTGATAAACGTGTGGAAATCTTTATGGATGTGAACACAGTTATAGATTGAACTGCGGCAAGTGTACATACTTTGGGTCCCATTATTAGCCTCAAATTAGGCCACAGTGTGCCAAGTTTCGCGTTGCTAAGGTCATAACTTCATCATTGAGAACACAGAGGACTAATAAAGTTTTTTTATTTTTTTATTCTGCTGTTAACAGGTTCCATTGTAAGATATCTGGAAATTGAAAATTGAATAAACCGTATACCATGTCAAAAGTAATAATCCTAGTGAATGGAGATTGCATTTATTGCTATTTCAAATTTAATGAAAGCACACAAAATCTGACACGGTTGGTTTTCATATAATTAGACACTTGCAGTATCTAAAGTTAATAAATTTGTGGTTGTTAATATTTTTGTATGTGGATATGGCGATATTAAGACTCGAAAAAACACTTCGCCACTCTCCCGTTGAAATATTGTTAAGTAGGTCTTCTAAATTATCTACTTCGTGGCATAAACATATAGTTGTAATGTAGTTTTTATTATACGTGACAACAATAATTCTTTGTCACAAGATTTGGGACCATATTTTATAGTGACAGATTTATTTTTTCAAGAAACGTGGTACTTAAATATTTACCAAATACATAATATATTACAAAATTTTGAATCTCTAATGGATATTTTGTATTATAATTATATTTAATTATGTGTATTATTATTAATTATCTTGCCACATTAGTTTTATGAATGCTTTCTAATATTCCAATACTGAAGAACTACAATAAATTATCAACATTAAAGATAGGAACGCTTTTGCAGCCATACATGTTTATAGAGCCAATGTACTATGTATGTATATGTTATCATTTAAAACTATAATACTCTAACATTTCTACGGTTATTTACGAGCCAAAACACTTCGAAACACTTTTTGGCAGGCGACCGGTCATAAAGCCCAAACTTTAGCAGCATGCCAAATAGGTATATGCTGCACTGATCGCAAATAAATTGGGATAAGGGCAGGGGGATGATTATGATGACTTCGAATAAACTCCGTAATGCATCGAACGGCTCTAAGAATAAATTCTTGGCATTGTCAAAGGACCTGACCTTTTTGTGGCTTCGCACGAGTCGGGTTTCGTTGCGCGCAGCACACGGACGAATGTGTAAGAATGTGTAAAAAAAATAAGTTTGTGATATTCGTCTATTTTATTTATTCGCGGTCAGTGTCAGCGGTACCTCCAAGTATAGTAGGTAATTATATTTTACAAGTGTTATACTTTTTTATGGATTATTTTATGTAGAATCAAGAAATAGGAATCAAAGAAAATAGGCCAGTGAGCAAGCGAACTACCCGTCATCCTCTTCGTGTTTAGGGTTTTTCTGGCCTTCACTGGCTTCGTCGGCCCAGCCACGAATGACAATTCACATAACAATACAGTATCTTGTTTTTACTTGAATGTTGACTGTCCATTTAATATACCTATATAATAAAAAAAACTGACTGTAGATTTATGTTAATCTGTATTACGTCTAAACGTGGGTAGCAGTTTTGTTAAACGTATCGCAATGGCAATCCAGCTCAACGTTGTTCAGCTGTTTTTTAAAACGGATCTGTTTTCTGAAACAGCTAGCAGTTTTGTAAAACAGCGGATTATACTTTTTTTTCTATGGCATCTCGCATGTCAGGTGGTTGTCGACTGCTTAAGAGGATTCTACAATCCATCTGCGACATATCCATACCAATATCATGTATAATGTTACCAAGAGAATAAATAACAATTAATTGTTATAATTATAAATATATATATGAGTAACTTAAGAATAATTTAATATTATAATTTAATATTTCTTTTGTAATTTGCAAGTGTAATTTTTGTTATAGTAAGTAAATCATTTAATAATTTTATAAGTATGTGTATGTATTTTTTAGGTCTTAGCTGTCACATTAGGGCAAACCCTGTAATGATAGTTTAAGCAGCGGGGAAAAACCCAACGTATACAATCAAATAAAAAAATGAAAAACATGCCTCTTACATTATTTATATTGAGTTGAGCATTTTCCCTAACTAGATAACGTTTAATAGACCTAATAGATAACATTTTCCTATAAAATGTCAAAGCTAGTTGCACGATTCTGAGAAGTCGTTCTTATGAAGAAGCGTCAAGAAACTGCTTAAAATGCGTTAATATGTCACCATATTACCTATCATTGCCTAATTAATGTTATTCTTTAATTTCGACTATATTTAATCTCGTTTAAAAATATAATAAACTACATATACAATATACTTATAACTAAAAATAATAATAAGAATTATATATACTTTATAGCGTCGAAAAATTCATCCGCATCACTATCAACTGGTAACGTGCCCAAAAGGCTGGCAGCATTGCCACGTTGAATGGCAATGCTGATTCTCTGTGCGAAGAATTGACCAGCCTTCAGCTCACGCGAACTGTCGACCACTCGCCTTGCAATCTCTTTAAAGAGAAGTCGAGCGCTCGGACCCCACGACCTGAGTGTTTTAACCCCAAACGGCTCGAAAATATAATTACTGGTAAGACTGTCATATTTTCGCCGCTTGAGGGTCTCCGGAGCTAAAGCAGCAGCACCAGCACAGGACGCCGAACTAGAAAGATGAGATGGTGCAAGGGTATCGACGCAGGTTGCGTCCCACACCAGAGGCCTACCCAACTTCCATGGCAGTAATGTCATGCCGTCAGGTCTTTTACCATTGTCTCGTGCCAAGCCATTTCGTTCTAATACAGCTGGGACGCCGGTGGTGGCTAATTAATTCAAAACAAAATGCAAATATCGTGTAATGCGTTTATACATGTTTAATTAGCTTGTTTATAATCTTTTTGTTTACTAAAAGTTACATGAGACCCGTCCCAGTTTCGCACGGGTAATAAAATCTTTTATATACCTACATGCATAATAATCACGCCTGACTCCATGCTCTGGGGGTCGCAAGCGCGGCTGAACGTGAAGTCCTGGGTTCTATACCCGGGTCGGACAAAGTGTTATTCGGTTTTCTTGTTAGGAAACTCTCAGTAGCAGAACGCAGTTAGGAAGTTGGCGATGTGGCACTCCCTTGCTTCGAAGAACACGTAAAGCCGTCGGTCCTGCGGCTGATCTCTCTCCGGTCGTGTCGGATTGCCGTCCCATCGGACTATGAGAGTGAAGGAAGAGGGAGTGCACCTGTGTTTGCGCATACACTTGAGCATTATAATATCTCCTGCGTACTTGGCTAATCTCTGTGGAGACGCCGTGAGCGCAAATTTGGTCAAGAGTAGGCATATTGTATAATCACGCCTGTATCTCTATACTCTAGACTGTGAGAATATACGATGAATAACAAATGTCGAATATCGGATATTTGTTCAATTTGAAAAAGAAAGTCGGCGTCAATATTGCCGCCAATATTTTTTTAAACACACCGACTCCAGTTCATTCATACGTAAAACGAAACGTTGACAAAGCCAAATTTCGTATTAATTATTGTAGTTTTATTGCCGTAAATAAACAATAAATGAAAAGTAATGAAACTATACGTATGTTAACTCAAATAAGTTTGTAAAAGTACACAAAACTAAAAAGAAAAAAAAGAAAAAATACATAAACCAACATCAAACTAAGTTAACTCAAGTGAAAGAAAAATAAACGAAAACTACCAGAGTTCAGATGAAACTAAAGCCTCCTGTTTATCAAAAACCTCATTTGAATAACAACGGTTGTTATTGTTGTGTAGGGGTATGAATAAGTGAAGGTCCATTTGGGATAGATAATAAACTTTACTGGTACCAGTACAGATATAAAATATAGAATATACTAAACTACGACCTAACTCCGTGGTTGCGGGGAGATGACTGCTGCGCCGCGCTAATGCAATGCGCATCGGTATATAAAACAAATGCGTCAGCAGTGTCCCTACAGTTGTGTAAAAATTATAGAAACGTAGAATATATTTATTATTTATTTTACGTGTGTGAAACATATATTTATCTACCTTTGGCTAACTTCTGCCCGCGACTTCTTCTGCATGGACTTCAGAATTGGATCCAGCCGGGATAAAAATAATATCCTATGTGTTAATACAGGTTATAAACTATCTGTGGGCCAAATTTCATCCAAATCCGTTCAGTAGTTATTGCGTGAAAGAGTAACAAACATCCATAAATACAAACTTTCGCGTATATTTCTTTATTTCGTGGATAGAAATCGGGCTAAAAATAATTATTAAGAGTAACTAACGGTTGGGTCTTATTTCAGCAATCCACTTTTTTTTAAATAGGTACGTTTTAATATTTATATTTATCCTTCATTTACCAGTGGGCCCGGCAGATAGTGTACTGCCCTGAACCCGATACGCAACACCACCCACCCTGCCCAATTTTGAATCTAAACCTACCCCAACTTTGAAGCAAACCAAACAAAAAAAAAGAATTATTCAAATCGGCCAAGCCGTATTCGAGTTTTTTTTACCTACATTTAAATATAACAATCGAGGGTCAATTTCTAAAAAAATATAAGTAAATATATCAAAAGCTGTCTTATCGTCACATCAATATAATTTAATCAAAAATACTTACGATAAAGTTCAAAAAGTTTAGAGGAGATGGTCCAAACAATCCAATTCAATGTCCACGGAATGTACTCACATCACCAAACAAAATTCACCACAGTATCACAATAAAATAATTCAATTCACAGTTTTCATCAAACAAGTTTATTTACGTAGTTCGTTTAGTTTCGAAGGAATCGACACTTGGGCAAAAGAGGTCTACTCCCGACGACCGATCGCGGTAGACTGAACTTAAAAAGGTCGGAAAATTATCTGCGAAAAGCGTTGTGCGTTCAACTGGGCTGAAAGCGGTGTGCCGTGAGACTGTACGCGAGGTAAAGAGGTTGCATCAGAACATATGTTATGCCGGCTTGGCGCACACTACTGAGGCTACATGTGTGTATATCAAATTATCAATAGTTTTAAATTTTCCTGAAGTTTTTATCATATAAGAATATAATGAGTTAAAGTAAATTATGCTAATGTAGTCAACATCTATAAATTAACATCACTCACCCACCCTGGGTGAGTGATGTTAATTTTTAGATTCTCTCGCACACAGTGACAGTCACCATATTCAAAGAGAGGCTCAAGATAAAACTGTAATATACATATATATATTTGTTTGTTTTTGGGAATTAAAATCAAATTATAATCGCTATTTTTGTAATACAATATCAGGTAGTGGCGCCGCTAGCTGAAATACCGGTTTTTGACCTAGTTCGGCAACGGATGCTGTGAATGAAACATTGTAAAAAAAAAATCTGGAAAACACCAAAATTAATTTTAAAAAATAATATACAAATGCTTGCCTGTAGTGTTGCTGGTGACGATGTATTTGCCCTTTTCTTAGTTTTGACTAAAAACCACAAGATCCTACTCTAACTTCTACAAAGGGATCCCGGCAGCACAATGCAATTACCTTATAGGTCGCCTGAAAAAGTCATTGCATTTTATTATATATTTCAGGAAATTTGGTTGACAACTTGTGTAAAAAAAGTCTTTATAATCGTCTTACCTTGGACATGTTTCCTCAATATTGCGATATGGCATTATATTTTGGGGCATTCCTCAGAAATTGGATTGTTTGGAACATCTCCTCTCAACTTTTTGAACTTTTACGTAAGTATTTTTGATTAAATTATATTGATGTGACGATAAAGACAGCTTTCTGATATTTTTACTTATATTTTTTTAGAAATTCACCCTCGATTGTTATATTTAAATGTAGGTATCAAGAAACTCGAAAACGAGTTGGCCGATTTGTTTTTTATTTTTTATTATTTGGTTTGCCTCAAAACTGGGATAGGTTTAGGTGTTGCAATCGGGTTCAGGCAGTACAGCATCTGCCGGGCCCACTGGTAACTATAGGAGAAATATAAATATAATCACGTATTTAAAAAAAACATTAATTATTTTTAGCCCGATTTCTATCCTATGCGTCTATATAAGGTCCTAATTTATTACGTAATTTCCTTTGAAGGTCTATAAGTCTAATACATTAACCTAAGTCAAGAATTTAATGGATATAACAAATTATTTCTAATTCCCGTAGTACTTACTAGCAATACGAAAACTGCTACTTGAATGGCAAACAGTAAGAAAAAAAAACTATTGTAGAAAAATGTATTATATTAAATGGAAAAAGAATACGGTCGCGAACAGGTTTCGAACCTGCCCCTCCCGTATAAATACTCCAGGCGCTCTGACAACTAAGCCATCTCGACCTCTGCTGACCACCGCAAATTCTTCTTCCGTATTTATCCGGAAGGCGCAGGTTCGAATCCTGTTCGCGACCGAATTCTTTTTCCATTGAATATAATAACTTTAGGGTTTCGAAAGGTTTCTTAGGCTTTGAAAAGCATTAACGCATGCTTAAGCATACTTTAATGCTTTTCAAAGATTTATCTTGTATAGTAGAAAAGTAGTAATGTAGGTATGTAATTATTTGATCGCAGCGGCATATTTGAAAAACAAAGGCATTTTTTATGACCCTAGTATGAGATATACACCGTACTAATATTATAAATGCGAAAATTTGTGATGATTACTGTATGTTTGTTACTCTCTCATGCAATAACTACAGAATACAGATAGTTAATAACCAGGATTAACACATAGGATACTTTTTATCCCAAACTGCCTCGTTGGTCTAGTGGTCTCAAGCGCGACTACTGAGCATGAGGTCTTGGGTTCGATCCCCAGGTCGGGCAAAGTGTTATTGGGTTTTTTTGTTAGGAAATTCTCAGTAGCAGCCCGGTGTCAGGAAGTTGGTGGTGTGACACCCCCGTGCTACGGAGAGCACGTAAAGCCGTCGGTCCTGCGCCTGATCTCTCTCTGGTCGTGTCGGATTTCCGTCCCATCGGAATATGAGAGTGAAGGAAGGGGGAGTGCACCTGTGTTTGCGCATACACTAGTGCACTATAATATCTCCTGCGTACTTGGCAAATCTCCGTTGGGATAGGCCGCCGTGACCGAAATACGGTCGGAAGGAGTATATACTTATTATCCCGGCTTCACCCAATTCTGAAGTCTACTCAGAGAGACGCTGGCGGAAGATGTTATTTACCACAATAAAACAGATTTTCCTAAATACTTAGGGCCTTGTTTCTCTTTTAATTTTAGCAGAATTGACTATACATAACCATGAATTTCCTATTTTGCTGTGCCCGACAGGGTCCACGATAGTTCAAATAGTTTCAATGTTAATACCTAAGACATATACCTACATTGTGGATTCAGTATTCATGTAATTTCACGTAAAATGGAATAATTTTGCTAAGTTTCACAATTTAAAAGAGAAACAGCCTATACATGAAACTTACTAGCGGTATGATATATTGTGGGTATTCAAGTGTACATCTCTGCCTAAGCACTCAAAGTATACAGGCATGATGAAATGTTTGTTGATGATTTTATTCTTCCTGTCAATACTAATTAAAAGTTAGAAAGCCCAGGTTTGTGTTTATGGCATAGTTATCCGCTTGTTTGGGACAGCCAACAAAATGAACCCTTTTTATTTTTAATTAATCCTCATTTTGGAATATTACTCAGTGATAGATATCGAATCATCAAAGGGGCTTTAACAGGATCAAGCAAAAGAGTATAGCTGTGATCAGACATTTGGTCGGGATTCGGGAGCGAGAGGGCTGGAGAGCCATCGGCACCTTTTGCGAGGAGGTGATCCTCGCAATAGAGAGAGGTAAACCCTTTACACCCCTGCCACAGTGGGAGTTTTTTTTTTATATATCACAAATGGATCAACTTTTGGCCACCAACTCGCCTGATGGTAAGCGACGGTGTGGCCGAGGATGGAGCACGTAGATCCAGAAGAAATCTATTCATTCTAAGTAGAGTAGATAGATTTGGGGACAACGATAGTTGGGAGTTGGTGCAACTGCCCAGACCCGTCTCCCACAACGGTTGCACCGGACTACATCCCGAAACACGAGTAGGTCGCTTCACGGCATGGCTTCGTCCGGTGGGTGGTAACCAGCCGTTGCCGATGCCTCCCACCAGAGTTATGCTGCCTGCTTTGGACCACCTAGTAGCCACGTGTAGGGATTCCATTTTAAAGGTGCACTCATAAGGACGCGGGCAACTCAGCCCCCAAAAGCGTTTCGTAATGTTCTCCATTCACCATAAGCCGTAGCTTGCGAGCGGCGTACTTCAGCAATTCGTCGCTCAACCAGCACCAGGCCTGGAGCGGTGACACACAGCACGTACGCGTATTCCACACTGGTGTGTCTGTGCAGGCCAATTGTAGCCCACCTACTTAAATGACAGGATTCCTATCGTAATCTGCCTGGGCTGCAGCGAATGCAGCTCCCGAGATCGCGGTAAAGGTTAGAGGGGGACCGTGTGGTTTTAGTCGGTAGGAATACGGCACAGCGCCAGCACTACATTCTTGTTTTTTTTTTTAAACATTGCCCCAATCTAGGAATTTCTTCCTGTATCGTGGGTGCGTTTACAGACATATAATCTCACAAGCACACACATACCCAGACCCGGAGCAATTATCTATAGATCGTACAAATATTTAATCGAAAATTTAAATATTGAATCGAACCTGCGACACGCAGCGCAGCAGTCGGTCTCTCGACCACTGCGCCAACCGCGCTGTCATAAAAATAAAACAAAGGAGTACTATTGTCGACCCAAATTTCACCAATACAGTTAATATGTCTCGTCAAATACGTGGTGAACTTATCGCCATGAACTCCGAGCTACTGCTGAGAATTTCTTAGCGGAAAATCCCAATCGCACTTCATCTAACCTGGGAATCAAACAGGATCTCACGTTCAGCCGCCACGCTTACGACTACTAGACTAATGATAATCAGCTATAATCAATAAATAATAGCACTAATGCAGGCTGCAATATTCTACACTGCAGTGTGATGATCTCTTCTCATATGAGAAAAGAATCAATGCATATTGTACAATTTCAGCAAGGTAATTGCGCAGCAAGCTTGCAATGACAAAAGCTTCGAATTGGACATACGTTGTGCCATGTGTAATGACAAAGTGTTACCAGAGCCAAACTTTCAATTGCCGTGTTTGGCACCTAAGCGAAATTGCAGTGTTTCTGTGGAACATGGCATTTCGATTACCATAACATGAAAGGGCAATTAAATGAAATGTTCCAAAATTATTTAATATTAAATAACCACTCCAAATATGTATTCTCTAAATTAACCTTTCGGCTCAGTAACGTACAGATCTGTACGTTGTAACAATAAAAATCTATTGTGTCTGCTAATGACTGACGCAACAGCTTTATTCAGTCAAATCTCTGATGCTAGTTAATTCTCTTGCGAATTCACTTTGCGTTAATGCAATTATCTTGATACATTTATTTCTACCTAACCGATTTTAGGATTGGTAGCATCACATAAAAGTTTGAAAGTTCTACCATTAAAGGCAAGCAGCCTGAGAATTGCCCTAGAATCTGCTACGGCATTGAAGATGCTGCCGTACGCCGTATATTTCTAGTAATTTAAGTCAAATTGCCATAGATCACGGCAATTGCTATAGTAACGGCAACACCGACTATGAAATATACCACGCTACATGGATACTACGCGCATACAAAGATGACATCACGAATACTGCATGGCATGGAGAAATAATAAATAAAGCGCAACTGACAATGACCACAGCTATCGTTTTGTCAGTTCGACTATACACGTTGAAATTTAAATGTTTTCCCGTGACAGAACGATTTGCCATCAATAGTACTAACCAAACATAAAGGAAGGGGCTCTCCCATCAAAGGAAACCGCCTCTTGTAAATGGCTGCACGCCCGCACCCGGTGGGTCTGTTCTCTTATGGCCCCACGTACTCCTGTTATAGCGACCAGACAATGCTGAACCCCTTTAAAAAATCTAATAAGAAATCGAAAAAAATAAGGGGCTAGGGGTAGCTAAATAACAGCCGCACAGATCGGTCGATCAAGGTTAAGCTGCGCTTGCCTCGGCCCGTCTGTGAATGGGTGACCATCATTTCATACCGAAACCCCTCCGTGCCTTGGATAGCACGTTAAGCCTGAAATTCTGACAACTAGTCATACCACACATAACGTGTTACCCTGTAACTGGCTCGTGGGTGTCATAGGCAATCGCTCCATGTAAAATTCAGGTATTAAGCTGCATCCGGTTTAACTGGAAGCGGATCCTTAAGTAATTGGGAAAAGGCTGCAAATTTATAGGTTTTACTACCGCTGCTCCTGTTTTCAAGGCAAGCAAAAACAATAAAACAAGCATTTGTAAAAATAAAAACAATAACTAACAACATTTATTACAACTTTAACATCCTAGCGCCGTCACTGGGTTGACTCAGGAAGAAAATGGGCGTGCCTTTATATTGAGATAGTATCCGCTTCTTCAAGTTCTCCATTTCACTATTCTTTACCTGTAACAAAGAAATTATCATTTATTAGCTGGTGTTCGCGACATCATATACGCGATAACAGGTAGCCCTCCATGTTGTCCTTCTCCAATGTCGAACCATCTCTATACCAAATTTCATCCAAATCCGTTTAGCCATTTTTGCGTGATTGAGTAACCAACATACCAACTTTAACATTTATAATATTACTAGCTGTGCCCCGCAAACGTTGTTCTGCCCTATATTTTTTTTGGTTAGGGCACCTAGGTTGTCACCTAGGTGTATAAAACCTATATATAGTCTACAAGCTATTCTCAGATCTACCAAATATACACAAAAAAAAAACATAAAAATCGGACAAGCTGCTTCGAAGGAGTTCGATAACAAACACTGTGACACGAGATTTTTATATATTAGATTAGTTTATTAGGATTATTATATTCAGCCCGACTTCTTTCACTGCCGAGCACCGTAGACTGCGACATCCTTCAATGGACCATAACCTGCCGAGGTCGCGGTGAATGCAGCTGCGAACCTGAGACCTCGGAAAAGCTTAGAGTAAGATCGTGAGTTTTTAGTCGGTAAGACTCCGGCACAGCAGTGGATTTACCTCACTCGAAAAAAGGGCATTGGTCTTCCAATCCTCCTTCCACTCCTCATGGTTAAGGCTTGAAAGGATTACAATTACGCTCGCAATCTAATTTTTTTGACCTGTGTGATGTAAGACTGGACTTACCAAAGTGACAACGCATCCTCCAAAGCCACCACCTGTCATCCTGGCACCGTAGACCCCGGGAGCTCCTCGGATGATGTCGACGATCTGGTCCAGCTCCGGGCAAGAGACCTCCATCAACTGGCTCAGGGAGTCGTGGGATTGGTAGAAGAGTTCACCGACCTGGTTGAAAAAGGGTTATGGAATTTGTAAGTAATTTTTTAGGCGAATTGAAAGGTCTTGTATGAGTTATCTTCGTCTTAATAACTTTGTGTAACAAATGTTGAGTCGGCGCCATTCCATATTGCATTTACGAATATATATATTCCTCAGCGAATCCAACTGCTGAACAGTGGGGTTACTCTTGAAACCAATACCAATTCCAATCCAATTCCAATATTAAATAGACGCCATATAATTTTTAACAAAAAAATGGCTTTCACTAAAAAGTATTAATAGCAAAAAATATATGTTGGAGTTCCGGTTTCATCATCATCATCATCTGATGATGAAGCTGGAAAATAGGCAGTTCATTAGAACTATTCTAGAGACCGTAAACACCACTGGAAAGTCACAAGAAAGCAAAATACACCATTTCGTTTACTTGGACGACGTATTATTTTTCAGTTATTTTGATTTAAATACTAAAATACCAAACCAATTTTCATAAAATTTTAATGGGACCAATCTGAAAGTATATCCCTTCAAATAAAAAAAGATTGGTAATATGGTTCATAAATGACGGAGTTTTGAGGTAACAAACATAAAAAAAAAACCTCCTTTTTGGGAGCCGGTTAAAAACAACGCGTTATTTTAAAATGAATTTACCTACATTACAGTTGCCTCAATTTTAAAGCATTTTGTCTTCATAATATCCCGAATCTATAATAATTTTTTAGACATTTTGGAATTTAAAAATACGAACTGACATATTTCCAAAGTCAATCGAGCGGAATTATTCTCAAGAGTAAGCTCACAGATTAGTACTGCAAGCCAACTCAAAAATACAGTTTATTGCTAACACAATGTAGCAGAGATAGTCTAGTGGTATGACCGTTGGACTGACAAGTTAAAGGCCGCAAGTTCGAATCCTAAGCACGCACCACAGACTTTTCGAAATCACGAGACGTAAATTAATTATGACTAGCATATAACGGTGAAGGAAAACATCGTGAGGAAACCCTCCTGAGAGATATTCTCGATGGTGTGTAAAGCCATGTTAGAGGCCCACGGGTGGTTTAAACTCTTTCGTTCTTTCTTTCTTTTTTAACCTTTCGGCTCAGTAACGTACAGATCTGTACGTTGTAACAATAAAAATCTATTGTGTCTGCTAATGACTGACGCAACAGCTTAATAATTGTTTCGTTTTTCATCAACCACACGATAAGAAGTGGCGATCGCAAATCCATTTCTTTAATATAATGTTTTGTTTGGTGCCGACTCAAAATTTGACAACGCGGTTGGCGCAGTGGTCGAGAGACCGACTGCTGCGCTGCGTGTCGCAGGTTCGATTCCTGCACGGAGCAAATATTTGTACGATCTATGGATAATTGCTCCGGGTCTGGGTGTTTGTGTGCTTGTGAGATTATATGTCTGTAAACGCACCCACGACACAGGAAGAAATTCCTAGTGTGGGGCAACGTTTTTATAAAAAAAAAAAAATTGTGACACGAGTGAGCTAAGTTGGCCATTACAGTCCAGGTTGAATTGCTAGCCGAGTCATAGGCGAGGATAGCAATGTTACCGAGACGTGTAATTTTGTTGGTATTGTCGAAGGACGACCAATTCCTATACGTGTGCAGCGGGCGAAACTAAACTAACCCGTGCGATAAAAACCAATTTTGTGGTTTCACACGGGGCGAATTCGTTTGTTTACAAAAAATTTCAATAATAAAAATGCATTTTTTTTGGTATTGAATTGTAGTGATTCGTGTTCAGTATCAGCGGTATAGTATGGCAGGCATACAGATCAACATCTTGTGTATCCCCACTAGGAATTTAAAATAGTATAAAACAAACTCGCTTTCCGCGTCTGTCTGTTTATCCGTTAACTCCTAAACCACGCAACGGATTTTGATGTGGTTTTCACAAAAAAGAAGTATTTTGCAACCAAGTCGCCGAAAAAAGAATTTACATTGCTTACGTAGGCTAAACTTAACTTGACTCGTTCTTCAAATTTATACACGCGTAAAGCCAGGGCGGGTCACTACTAACAGTATAAAAAACTTATCTTAATATATATAAATCTCGTGTCACAATGTTTGTCCTCAATGGACTCCTAAACCACTTAACCGATTATAATAAAATTCGCACACCATGTGCAGTTCGATCCAACTTGAGGGATAGGATAGTTTAAATCTCAAATTATAGTCGCGTGCGAAGCCGGGACGGACCGCTAGTAATTTTATAAAAAACTTACTCTCTTAAAATCTTTTTGTTTCATAACTTTGGCCACTTCTTCTGTTCTGTGAATCTCCTCTATGACATGTCTTGCCCTCTTCAACACCACTTCATCGCAGTTCTGTTCTTTTAATTCTGAAAACAATGAGATTATTACATTGTAATTATGAATACTAGTCAGCAGGTTGGTGTGTCTTTTTTTAAACAATATTGCCCCTTGGATCGATTCTTCTAGTGTTCTACCAAATCAACGGTCGTAGATAGAAACTATTATCGCAAAAATGAGAACCCCAGTCGAATATAAAAAAGAACTATCAAAATAAAATGTAAGTATGATTAATTATGTGTCGTGGTGGCCGAGCCACAGGTTGTGGGTTCAGGCCCTGTACCAATGTGACTTTTTCAATGTCATATTTACTTTCTTAGTTAATCTAAGATATCAATGACATACGGGTGAAGGTAAAAATCGTGAGGAAACCTGGACTTGTGCACCGCAGTGAGCTAGCGCGGTGATTAAGCTAGTGCCTTCTGTATGAGAAGAGGCCCTTGCCCTACAGTGGGACAATAATGGACAATAAATTTGTGTTTTGTAACGCAGTGTCGAGTTCCTCACGCGGTTTGTAAGTTTAACTCCTAGGACAATCCATTGCTCATTTTCGTTGACAAAATAAAATATTAAAAATGCTTTTACGAAACTTTATCTCATAAAACATAAGTAGGTAATGTCTTATCTAAAGTGTATACTTCTGCGGCCGCCTGCACCTGCTACCTCCATAATTTGTTAAGCTTTATCAAAACAATAATCTAATGAATTAAGATCTAATTAGATTATACTAAAATCTCTGTAAATTTCTACATTAAGTAAATATCTATAAGGTCCCTGCCAAGTTTCTCCGTCTGTGTGTTTGCACAATTTTCTCCGTAACTGAAAGGAATTAATTTTGGTTTCCACCAAAAGAAAGAAAAAATAAAGTAGAAAAGAAAAGAAAAATCTTTGAAAAGCATTAACGCATGCTTAGCGAACTATTAAGGTAATTGCATTCTTTACGACATTGTATTAACTGCAAAGTTAGTCGTGTCGGTTCGGTCACCTATATAGGTACTGAATAGATAGCAATGACGTCGCCAAAAAGACATGTTAAAAATATGGATGAAGAATTCGCGGTGGTGAGCAGAGGTCGAGATGGCTTAGTGGTCAGAGCGCCAGGAGTATTTATCCGGAAGGCGCAGGTTCGAATCCTGTTCGCGACCGTATTTTTTTTCCATTTAATATTGAAACTTTACAAGTTACTTCATTCAATTCTCCTGCGTTTTGTTTGTGCCAACCCTAAAATACGTCATAGCTGCAATGTCGAATCAAGGAGTTTTTGGCGGGAAAATGTAAAGTGCACGTTGTCTGTTTTATATTGTTTTCCAAAACTTGTGTTTCTCCGAAGTTTAATGTGTAATTATGGTGGATAATTAATCATTAAGTGTTCATGAAGGTGTGCGAGTGTGGGCAAATTATATAAAATTAAAAATCATGACTTTTTGTGTTCACTCCTAAACTCCATCGAAGACTCAGTAAAATTTCCACCGTTTTACTGGAGCAACCCGCGCAACAACTTTCAATACTTGACACTGACAAGCACAAAAAGTGTGGCGCCATATAATAAATAATCCCATGACGGGAACTATTATTACTTGATTACTCCATATAGGTAGGTACTTGACATTAGCTAAATGCACGAGGAGTGCAAAGCCAGAAGAAAAAAAAATGTCAAATCAAATTCAGCCATCTCCACCATGACGTAAATCATAAGTAGCTAAATCCTTTAGGCACAAATCAAACTGGGCCATATCCAAACGTTTTTTCATTATTTTTAATAAACTATGTATATAGTTTATAACTGTGCACGTTATTTTATTATAAATTTGACATTGCAATATTTTAGGGAAAATATATAAAGTTAACTTAAAAAATCTTTGATAAATGCAATTCATCTATTTCTGCAATATTATATTACAGAAATAGATGAATGATGATAGTGTGTGACGCGCCTCCTCCCTATACATATATTGTTAACTTAGGTCATAAGTGATGGATCCCGCAGGGGACGCCCTTAGCGCTGTTGCTTAGTTTGTAGTACTTTAAAATATGCTGGAGGCTTCAAACTGCCTCGCCTTAGATATTGTCCTATTACGCAGACAAAACCCCTCTAGGTTTCTGCAAGAGGCCATATCAAAAAAAAAGTGATGGATTACATTATAGTCAGTCCTAAGAAACAGTCGTTTTACTTATGTCCCGACACTCCACATTACAATAACTTATTAAGGTGAAGGCCATATTTGAAATTTAGCGGCTCTTTCTGAACACGTAGTAGGGAGCCAGGTGGACAAGCTAGTGTCAAATAAAATTAACGAAAGATCTTAAATTGATTAACTTTTCATAAATGCCCAGAATTCCGTTAACAGTATTTCTTCAGAGGGAGGTTAATGTCGTCAATATTTTAGGGAGTGGGATTAGTTTTATTTTCATACAAAATAATTTTAAACAAAAGTAATCGTCATCATAACTAAAATCATTAGTCTAGTAGTTGCAAACACGACTGCTGAGCACAACGTCCTGGGTTCAATTCGCAGATCAGGCAGTATTATTTGGTTTTTCTGTTAGGAAATTCTCAATAGCAATCCGGAGTTTGGCGGTATGCTCGATAGATAGCAAAAGCCTCAATATATGGGATTTAATAATTAGAAATGTGGCGCTATGCTATGTGTCTCACGAAAGTTACCGATGTTATAATGAACGATGTTAGTTAAAGTAATTGTGATTTATGTAAAGTATATATCTCATCTGCCTAGCCTTTTCCCAATTACATTGGGGTCGGCTTCCAGTCAATCCGGATGCAGCCTAATATCAGTATTTTACATGGAGCGACAGCCTATCTGACCTCCACAACCCAGTTACTGGGTAACACGATATCTCGTGGTATGACTAGTTGTCAGACTTTCAGGCCTCTGACTACCCGTAACGGCTGTCATAGATCTTAATTTGACAAACCGGGACCGACGGCTTAACGTGCTCTCTTAGGCACGGAGGTGTCTCGGTATGAAATGATGGTCACACATCCACAGACCGCCCGCGACAAGCGCAGCTTAACCTCGATCGATCGATCTGTGCGGCTGTTACTTAGCCACGAGCCCTCTTTTTTATATAAAGTATACATAAATCAAAATTACTTTAACAGTTAAAAGTTCCATAATCACAATTTTATCTTTATTTCTTTAGAAAACAATAGTTTGGCCCACAAACTTAAATCATTTGAAGTATATCATAAATGCGTTTACAGATGCAAATATACACACACACACATAAAAAAATATCTATGAAACTCAGCGCAGGTCGATCTCCCCACCCCTGATAAACAGCCGAGTCGTATTTTAAACTGCATGTCTGAAGACAGGATTCCAAAGGGCCGCGCATGTACAGTCGTATAGAAAAGTGTTAACCTGCCAAAATATTTAAATTTGTTCGGAATTCAACACGACCGCATAACATGGCACTGACTGTTTTCGGTCCCCGAGCGAGCGAGACACGAGCTGTATTAACGGAATGTTATGGAGTGCGGAGGATACCATGCTGTTACTACGTTCGTCAGATCGAACTTGTGCCCCGCCAATTTGTAGTAAAATTGACTACTGCGCATCATACTCGCGTACAACTTCAGGCATGCACATTTATAATAAATACGAAAAGTGTAGCCACTGTGGCATCATCGAATAGCTTTCATTACATATCCAGCCCGTTAATATCCCACTGCAGGGCAAAGGACTCTCTCTATTAGCTCACTAAGGATTGGCGATTTCAGACGATTGAGTACAGGTTTCGTCACGATGTTTTCCTAGATTAGCAAAAAAGGAGATGCCATTAATATAATCACCTTGAATTTGCCCCGTTAGTGGAGTGTGATAGAAGGATAACATCAGAACCTGACGCATGGATAACATTATTGGCGCAGGTATGACATAGCTAGATAGAAGGAGACCGTATCGGTGGCGGTTATCTCCAACAACAGCATTCCCAAAGAGGGTTGACGCCAGCCAGGGGGCCGATCATAAAACATAGCCAAAACTTTAGCAGCATGCCAGATATATGCTGCGCCGACCCCAAATAAATTGGGATGAGAGCAGGGGAATGATGATGATTTGCTATCTTTGTATAATAGGTTTATTGTTTTTGAAATAATAATATGCGTCCTGACGGGGCAAAGTGAGGATATATTTTTCTTGTAATTTCCATCCAGATATACTGTATTCTCTGTGTTCACAGAATAAAAAAAATATTGAACCCACAACCTATTGCGCCAGGAGCCTGTCCGAAATAGCTTTCAATCAACCAAAACAAAATGTTTAAATAATTTCAAATATTTTGTATGGATAGGAAACAAAATTCTTAATTACTTTGACATAACAATAATAACTAACATCGGACAGTTTGGTACAGTCAGCGACAAAAGTCGTTGAACGCATCCAAAATAAATCTCTGAAACTATCCATGTTTACTAACCAAAGCACAAGGCATTACAATCTTGTCATCATATTTATAAAGACAGAAAATTTAAAAAGTCGTTAACTACATCTCTACCTCGTTGGTCTAGTGATCCCAAGCGCGACTTCTGAGCAGGAGGTCTCGGGTTCGATCCCTGGGTTGGGCAAAGTGTTATTGAGTTTTTCTGTTAGGATATTCTCAGCAGCAGCCCGGAGTTTGTAATTGTGCCCAGCAGATCGCAATAGGCTCACCACTTATTACATGGGACTAATTAACAGTATTGGTGAAATGTGGGAGTACAACTGTGTACACCTCTGCCTACACCTTCGGAGAATACAGGCGTGATGCTATGTTATGTAACAGAAGTCCGCAGTTATATTTTTTGGGGATCAGTGTATGTAATGTTCGAGTAACTTTTACTACGAAACCAATTTCAAAAGCGCGAAAGAAAATCAGCTACTCCATACACTTTGGTCAAGTAGGTAATTAAAGGAATTAGTACTGGAGTAGTTTTAGCGGGCGTACCCCTCTCGCCACTGGCATACGATTCCCAATCACATACTTCTAACCTTTTACCTGTATGGTTACAATGATAAATTGTGTCATACACGATTTTAATCGTGTGCGACACAATTTTATGTTGCGTTTAGTTTTTTATTTGTGTTAATACTGTTAATATAATGATGAGAGCTATTGTTGCTTTAGTGCAAGTGCTTCTTTTGTGCTTGTGTGTTACCTCACCCCTCGCCAAAAGTGGCGAGAGCAAATTTGTACGATATTTAGTCAGAAGGCGTCTCCCGTATGGTCCTCTAAGGTGTTAATTAACTTCTGTCATTGATTGTACAGCATTTTAAGTAGCCAGGGTTACCAAAACAGTGTTGTCAATCTACTCCAAGAATTTTGCACAGCTGGGGACCTCATAACTTGGTTATTTCAAAGGATAGACGTTGTGAAGGTCATTATCAAGTTTAAGGAACATTTGAGGGCCACAGCTGGTTTCTTATGAAGTAAATAATATCTGTAAGTAATTAGTATTACTCAATCAATTTTAATCTGCTTAGATTGTTTAATTGATTGAGAACTCCCTCGTTGATCTAGTGGTCCTAAGCGCGACTGCTGAGCAGGAAGTCTCGGGTTCGAGGGTTCGATTCCCGGATCGGGAAAGTATTATTGAGTTTTTCTGTTAGGAAATTCTTAGTAGCAGCCCGGAGTTTGGAATTAGGCCCTTTCCCCTTCGGAGAATACAAGTTTGATGCTATGTTATCATTGAGCTTAACAACCGACGACGAAAGAAGGTTCTGAAGTCATAGGTAACAGCGACATCGCCGCGGGTTCAGCTCATGACTAAAGGCTCCGTGCGAGTTCGCAACTAGTCGGGCAATCCCGAAAAATGCAAGTGAGTAATGTTATGACTTATCATCATGTCCGTTGAACAATAATTAATATGAATGTGTCTCACGGAAGTTAGGTATTATACGCTCTATGTATTCAATATAACAACGGGTTTAGAGTATTGTTGGGGCTGCCTCAGTTCTGCAGCACATCAGGAATGTTTGCGGAGGCTAACGAGGATTGTTTGATTGAATAATAAAAAGCGAATGGCCTCTCTGATGCGCCGGGTCCGGGAAAGCTTTAACGACCATCTGAATACGTTGTTGGAAAGTTTTGAATGTCCAATTGTAAGGTGCACATCATCATCATCATCGCCCTGCCCTTATCCCAATTTATTTGGGGTCGGCGCAGCATACCTATATCTGGCATGCTGCTAAATAAATAAAGTGCACATAACTGCTATTAATGACAAATTTGAACAGTATTGATAATAATTTGAATAAATTGAATGAATAAATAATTAAATCTATTACTAACCTAGGGGCCGTTCAAGTATTACGTAAGCAAATTTTTTGCAATTATTAACCCCCACCTCCCCCTCGTCAGCAAATGTAAGCAAACCTCTTTCCCTACTCTCCCCTCCCATGCTTACGTAAACATTGGTACATTTTTTTTTTTATTAAACGTATCCATTAATTTCGGGTATCATTGAAACTGTGTTTCGTTTTCAAGCATAGACAAGTAGGGTTGCCAATTGCCACGTGTTCAAACCAAAATCGATAAAATTTTGTAGAAAAAAGTAAAAAGAACTGCTGACGTAATCACCATCCAGACCATAAACGTAGGATAGAAAAAGACCTACAAAGCCTACTATGGGAATGAAATCTCTTACGGAAATATCACATGTTAGAAAGAGAAAGCATATTTAGGTTCAGTCAGCACTATTGGCAGATGTTGTTTTCTCCAGTGTCACTGTCAGAAATCACGCTAACTTATATTTGCCGTATTGTCAGTGAATCCTGTATATTTTATACAGTTTTAAAATTTATAAGCAATGCCTACGTGTTGTGTTGGTGACTGCGATGTTTCTTATAAAAATAATCCAGAAAAAGATTCATTTCACAGGTAAATTGTCAACAACAGCATATATTTTCATGGCCATATTTTGGAAAAATCTGTCTTTGGAAAATTTATTTTGAAAACCAAATCCTATCAAGAAAATAGTGAATTTTCTCTATAGTAAAAAACAATGGTCATAAAAGCAGTATTGAGTACGTTGTTCTAATATAAATTTTCATTTCAGGTATATAAAATAGTGACTTGTCAGTGTCGACTATTATGTCGATGAAATTTTAGAACAAAAAGTTCCGATATCAGAATTTATTTAGTGTAGATCTACCAACTATCTTTGCATATTGATAATTTTTCCAAAATTTTAATTGGGTTACCTAATACGATGAAACCAAAATGTTTGGAAACGTTTCTGTCTGTTTGTCGGTGTGTCTGTCCGAACGTTTATAACATATAAGAAGCTTAGCGTAGCTTAGTCTCCCAGGTTACGTAATAAATATATTTCATCACGCTATTACAGTAGTCCCCAATTGCGGTTCGAATCTGGACCGCCAACCTACTTTGTGCGGACCTTTGTTTATTAAAGATCTAACGAACTGCGCTACTAATATTAATTTAAAAAACAGACCCCGAATGAAACTAGTTGGTGATTACTGCGCTATCACCTTTAGGCGGTGAGCACTGAGCCTATATGTGATAGCGTAATGAATATATTTTTTACTACAAATTAAAGAGAGTATCACAATTTTATGATATATTTTTTTATACTAAAAAGTTTCTTGTCGATGCTAAGGAAAAAGAAAAATGGATGACACTAATTGATAAAGAAAAGAATAAAGATAAAGAAGAACAAATATTAAAGAAAAAGAAGAAATAAGAAAAGATAATAGGATATACCTTTTTTTTTCGAGGGAAACCTTCAAAAACTTGCCCGTCCTTTATGGATAAGACCGGGGTGTGTGAGATTCTTACCTCACTCAAACCACCTCGGCGGTCACCATCAGAACATGGAGGGAGGCACTTAATAGACCAGCTCCAGCACCCCCACTATGCAGCGCCTATTAAGACACATCCCTGGAGAGACTGTAAAGGGGTCCCCTCTGTAAGAACCCGTAACCCCAGAGGGCCGCCTGTCTTAAATCATACAGG
The DNA here is from genome assembly GCA_935421205.1 of Xylocampa areola. Lineage (NCBI taxonomy): Eukaryota > Metazoa > Arthropoda > Insecta > Lepidoptera > Noctuidae > Xylocampa > Xylocampa areola. The sequence goes on along the minus strand of OW285205.1, from coordinate 18,412,388 downwards.
CGGGGTTTCGGCTGTTAGATGCCGAGGCGGTTGCCTTCTAGACACCTTCTTGTCCGAGAGGAATCGGCCCTCTCACAATCCCGCTCGGCGGCCTCTTTCTGGACGACAACAGTATCACAAAAGGAAGCCCTTTCTCTCCAGTTCCCTAAGTCTGCCAGCGTAGACCTCACTACTGCCGGCAGAAATAAATCTTGCCCGATACTGGCTCTTAGTATCCACCGCTCAGCGGTCTAGGCAGGGCACACCTCAAGCGTGTGGTGCGCTGAGTCCAGACCACCTCCGCAATGGTATTAGGATAGGTAGGTAAAAATCATTCAGTCAATCTTCATCTCAATCAGTCATACTCTATACACTGCTTAGGGTCCTTTTTTTTTCTTAAAAAAAACCTATTACCAATGAAATATAATTATAATATGAGCGCATGAAATGTTTTTTATAATAATGTAATTAATTAATGAAGTGCATTAAATACTACATACGCTTGTGATTTTAGTTTTATTAACATAATTTGATTGAAAATATTTTCATTTTGTATACCAAGACTTTACATCTGAAATACTGGTTATCGATAATCGATACGTGTCAATATTTTCACCTTGTACATCACTATTGCACTCACACATTGACAATTCAAAAACGGTTGCACTTTTTTGAGCTCTATGTCCTTCTATGGGGTACCAAAAATATTCTAATTCTATGATCCAGACACCCCTCGCCCCCATGTCATCAAAAATAAGCAAGCAAAGATCCCCCCACCCCCCTGCAGTGCTTACGTAATACTTGAATGGTCCACTAGCGTAAAAAACTACTAACAAAATGGATTGTTTATATCTGATTTAATAAATATATAAAAACATATCCACCAAAAAAAAACGGGGCTGCTTGATTTTTGTTTTGTACTTGTACGCATAACTTTTTACGCAGTTGTACGATTTTGATGATGCTTTTCTATTGGATAGAGATGCCTCAAAATTCCACCGCTAAGGGTGATTAATAAAAAAAACATCAGGAAAATTATTAAATTTCACCTGTAAACCGATTTCGTTGAAACTTTGCATACATAAGTGGTTTTGATAACAGTATAACATAATGGAAACCTAGAGTTAGTTTGATGATGAAGACGAAAGACAGTTGAGAGTACCCCTCAGCGGTTTACAGCAGCTAACTCGTGTTTGGACGTATTTTATACCTATAACTTGATGAGAATTATGGACCTAGCTATATTTATAGATAACCACAAAAAAATGCTTGTAATCTGTTGGCTGGCTAACCAGACACAATAGATTTTTATTGTTATGAAATACCATTTTATACTTCACCAATGGGTGAATGGCTAAGATAAAAAAAAAAACATTTTCTGTTTCCTTTTTCTATTTTTTTTTTCTTTGACTAAATTTTCAGTAGCAGCGCTAAGATTGTAATTGTGCTCAATTTATAGTACCGACATATACCTAATAGTCTCATCACCGATCTATAGAAAATAAAATTAAAACAAAAGACACTCGTATTAATTATTGTTTAACGGTTATTACTCACGCGCATTCTTCGGGATTGCCCGACTAGTTTCGGAGTCGAACGGAGCCCTTACACAGTTTGACTAGCCGCGGGCTTAACTCATGAATAAGGGCTCGGGTTCGAGTTCTATTATACAAAAAAAGACACTCACTCTCTAAGTCTTCAATCTTAGCGCCTCTAAGTGAAGGTAAGCCCAGCCTGTCAGCCGCCTCCTGGCACTGCGCGCGCCGCGTCGGGTACTCGCTGCCGGTCAGTTGATGCTTCACGTTAGAGTTGGTTACTAGCACAGCGAGGTCTCCCAGCTCCATGGGGATTTGTTGGGATTCTAACGACCTGGCGGAGAAGGATTGTGTTATTTAGTGGTTTTTTTTATGTTGAATGTATTGTGTGAAGGATAACATGACCAAAAAGAGAGTGAACGATATCGTGACTACTGACAGGGAAGAATGAAAGAGTAAAACATATTGCGCCGACCCCAACCAAATAACTTGGAACCAAGGCAGTGACAAGAAGTAGGGCACGATGCTTGGTAGACTAATAGGTAACTTTTGACGGCGCGGTTGGCGCAGTGGTCGAGAGATCAGCTGCCGCGTCGCGTGTCGCAGGTTCGATTCCTGCACGGAGCAAATATTTGTATGATTTACGGATAATTGCACTGGGTTTGGGTGTGTGTGCATGTGAGGTTAAGTGCCTGTTAACGCACCCACGACACAGGAGAAATTCCTAGTGTGGGGCAACGTTTTTATAAAGAATAAAAATTATAATAAAAATAAAGATTCAAATGACGATACTTAATAAAAAAAAACACCTTTCTTACAACCGATACAAAATTCAATATTTATTACAATATAACAATTTTTAACGGGATTAATCGTGTAGGTATATGTATGTTATTAAAACAATAAGTTTTAATAACAAGCATCTCAGAAGCTCAATATAGCGAGTGAGCACTAAACCCCGTATACTTTTAGCATCACCAATCAGCGATTTAATCGCCTTTAGTCAACAATCGATACAACATTAATTTATAGAATGCGCTCAAACTCGATGCACGATGAACGCAACGAATTTCAAAAACGAGATATAGCATCAAAGCAATCATTGAATCCTACAATAGATTGTAAGCCGTGGCACCGTGAGCTGGCCAATCAAAAAATCAATTTTTTATTTTTTTATTTCTCATAGGCCAGATTTAAGACAGAGCCCCTCGGTCGTTCCGGAAAATAAAGGGCTTAGTTTATTTACTTTTAGGCCCAAATAAATCGATTTATGTCTCATTTCGATTTCTAACAATTCATTTGTATTTTTTTTTCATTTCTCTTGTATTTCTACCAAATAAAAATGAGACATACCTAAGTCCATTTGTTTAGATTTCTAATTAATCATGGCATTGTTTCTTTTAAATTGTTAAGTTTAGAATTGATCCAAACATGGAATGTTACTATCCTAATTTATAATTGGTATTATAAATGCGAACGTTTGAGAAGATGGGTGGCTGTTTGTTACTCATTCACGCAATAACTAATGAACTGATTTGAATGAAAGCTGAACCCAATTCTGAATCCACGCAATCGAAGTCGCGAGCATAAGATAGATCAAAATATATCTTGTAAAATGAAGTAATTCTGCTAAACAGCACAACTTAAACAAAAATAAAGCCATATACAAAAATAGTACCTACACTAAAGAAAAACATTGTGTATTTAGATCGTCCTACGCAGTTTCTATTAAGTATTTACGTCTCATCTAACAATGTCCAATTAACTTTTATTTTCCTTTAAATCCTTATCCGTTGACTAAGATTTCTTCAACATCATAAAACGTAAACAAATCGCTTAACATAACATAACATAGCATCACGGCTATATTCCCCGAAGGGGTAGGCAGAAGTGTACACAGTTGTACACCCACATTTCACCAATGCTGTTTGTTATTAAGTCCCATGTAATAGGTGGTGAGCCTATTGCCATCTACCGGGTACAATTGCAAACTCCGTGCTGCTACTAAGAATTTCCTAACAGAAAAACTCAATAACACTTTGCCCGAACCGGGAATCGAACCCGAGACCTCTTGCTCAGCAGTCGCGCTTGGGACCACTAGACCAAGAAGCAAAGAATTTTCGATCACAGTATTCAGTAGGAGATACTTGAATGTACAAGCGTATGCGCAAACACAAGTATAGGGTACTGCCTTTTCCTCCACTCTCATAGTCCGATAGAACGGCAATCCAACACGACCTTACGTGGCTTTACGTGCTCTCCGCAGCACGGGTGTTACACTACTAACTTCCTAACTCCGGGTGCTACTAAGAATTTCCAAACAGAAAAAACGCAATAACACTTTGCCAAAACAGGGAATCGAACCCAGGGCCTCATACTCCGCAGCCGCGCTTACGTCCCTAGACTAATGAGGCAGTTACACGTAGGTAATAAACATTGTGCACGACGTAAACAATAATGGTTAAACATAGGATAATATAGCGATAAGATTTACACCTAAGGAACAATTACTCTGTAAATATATAATGATTTTCTTTTGATACCCTTAGCTGTAAGTTTATTGTTATGTTTATGTGTTTTTATGTATTTTTATACGTAGAATAAGTGTTTAGATGTAAGTAGCTATGTAAGATTAATAAATGATTGAAACACCGTAAACAAATTCATTACCTTTAGTATAAGAAAAATCATGTTGAATAGAGTGTAAGGGCTGAAAGATGTATGTATGCATAGAGGTGTGATTTGAGGTGGTTGAGGATATAAGACCTTATATAACAGAGAGATGTGTCCGCCGCGACGCTCCTTGGAGATATGGGGGCCCGCGCGTTTTTTTTTTTGAAATGGCCTCTTGCAGAAACCCAGAGGGGTTTTGTCTGCGTAACCGGACAATATCTAAGGCGAGGCAGTTTGATGCCTCCAGCCAGAGCATATTTTTATAAACTACAAACTAAGCAACAGCGCTAAGGGCGTCCCCTGCGGGACACGAACCTCGGCTTAGGGTGTTGCTGGGGGGACAACTAGGGACTAGCTGGGTCATATCAGTTTCCTTATTATTAAGGGACGAATTTAAAGCTACTAGCTCGGCGCGGGCCGGCTCGAGCAAGGGTCGGGATGGACATGATGAGACATTTCGCGACGGACGCGGACCTCGCCGGTGAGGTCTATAACGAGGCAGTCGAGCGCGTCGGAGTGTGCTTGTGTGTCTGTTAGACTCTTGAGCTACAGTGATCCTATCATCGGGACGGAGGAGAGTGTGACGCGGTCGGCGGATTTTGTTGATCTGGGACGGCCTGTAATCAGCGGAAGAGACAACTAAGGGATTCGGATGGTTAGGGGCAGATTCGAAGTATCTCTTCGATGCCCTTTTCATGAATTGCCTAACGGTAGGCACTCTGAGGTCGAGGTGGAGTTGAAGGTTCCTAATGAACCATGGAGCACCTGTCGCTTTACGAAGGAATCGATTTTGCAGGGTTTGCATCCTATGGATTTTGTAGTACTTAACGTGTGCGAACACGACGCTAGCATGCGTCATAATGGGTCTAATACACGTAGTATAGAGCCTTATCTTAAGGTTAAGTGACAATTTACTGCGCGCATTTGTCATGGGGAATAGACGGCCGACAGCGAAGGCCGCGCGGTTGCGTACCGTCTTAATGTGCGGACGGAAGGACAGTTTGTGATCTAGAATCACACCCAGGTATTTGGCTTGCAGTTCCCAAGGGATTGGCTTGCCGAACATTGTAATAGGTCGAAGCTGGGGAAGAAATTCCTCGGCGCCCGTTCTCGAAAAGAGAACGGCGGCGCTCTTATCTGGATTGACCTCAATCCTCCATTTCCTGAACCAAACGCCTAAGGCGTTGGCAGAGGTCTGGAGATATCGGGTAATGCAGTCAAGACTCCCACCAGTGTAATAGATGGCCGTATCGTCGGCGAAAAGAGCTAACTTGGTTTTGCCACTTTTGGGAATATCGCTGGTGTACAGCGCGAAGAGAAGAGGTGATAGCACAGAGCCCTGAGGGACTCCGGCTTGGATCCGATGAGGGGACGATAGAACGCCCTCTACGCGATAGCGGAAGCTACGGTTCGATAGAAAATCTCGAATGATGAGTACGAGACGGTCAGGCACTTGGAATTGATACAGCTTATAGATTAAGCCGTTGTGCCAGACCTTGTCGAAAGCTTTAGCTACGTCGAAGAATAATACGCCCGTTTTCATCTTGCCCATGAAGCCTGCGCTTATGTGCTCAACGATACGGTGCAACTGATGGATGCATGAGTGTTTAGCTCGAAAGCCAAACTGCTCGTTAGGAAGAAGCTTATTGGATTCGGCATAATCCCTTAAACGAATATAAATTAGCCTTTCATAGATCTTTCCGAAGACGTTAAGAAGACTGATCGGGCGATAACTGGTCGGCTCGCACTTGAGCTTACCGGGCTTTGGAAAACCTATAACTGTTGCCTGTTTCCACGATTGTGGGAAGATATTGTTGCTCAGTGCCGCATTGAAGATGGCGGTCATGAGAACTATGAGAGGTGCGGGAAAGTATTTAATCACTTTGTTGGTGATCCCGTCTGAGCCTGGGGCCTTCCTGGGTTTGAGGTTCCTCACGATCGTTCTGACTTCGTCTACGGGGTGACGGGGGGCAAGGAATCGTCGGAGTCGTGTGGGGCCCGCGCGATATATTTATAACCTCGGTACGAAGTGTGCCGCGTGCGAGTTCGAGCGTCGCGGGGCCGGGCAGTGAGGAAATATGTACCCCTAATGAGAATCCTGTTAAGCATTAAGTATTAAGTAGAAATAAGGGTAAATTATGTACAGATTTAGCACCATAAGAGAAAAAATGTAAAATGTTACAATGTTGTAAATAAATGGGCGGGGCTTAGTGGAATCGACCTATCCTGAGCTTGTAGTCGAGACAGGGGAATGTGAAGCTATAAATATGGCGAGAATGGAAAAATACAATCAGTCTACTGAGGAACTCGAACATGTTGCAGCAGTGGAGCAGCACCTTGTCGAGTACTTCTCCACGCCGATAGCCCCCAATGAAGACCCCATTAGCTTCTCGCCTTGCGCAGTAGCACGCGCCATCAAACGCACCAAGTTGCGAAAGGCCCCCGGCGCGGACGGCATCACAAATACAGTGCTGCGCCACTTACCATTCCGCACTATAGCGGCGTTGGCGCGCCTGTTTACAGGTGTGATACGCACCGGTACTTTCCCCTGTGTCTGGAAAGAGGGCCGCGTCATCATGCTGCCCAAGGCGCACAAGAACGTGCTGAAGCCCGAGAGCTATCGGCCGATCACCCTTCTACCCACGATCTCCAAGGTGTTCGAACAGCTCCTGCTGCGACACCTCACCCCACACACGCTACCCCGCCCCGAACAATTCGGTTTCAGGGCGGAGCATAGTACGACGCTCCAATTGTCGAGAGTACTGCACCTGCTCACTACTTGTATGAACAAGAAGGAGTATGCGGTCGCAGTATTTCTCGACATGGAGAAGGCCTTCGACCGCGTATGGCACGACGGCCTCATATACAAGCTTTCTCTCACGACGACGCCCCGTCGTATTGTTAAAGTGGTCTCCTCTTTCCTACAGCTCAGAAGTTTTAGGGTGATAGTCGACGGTGTTTTATCGGGTAGCCGCGCGATAGCGGCGGGCGAACCGCAAGGCAGCTGTATCTCGCCGCTATGCTACTCGTGTTACACCGACGACATCCCCACCACACCGGACTCGACGCTCGCGCTGTACGCCGACGATGCCGCGTACATAACCACCTCGATGAATGCGAGGTACGCGGCCGTCAAGATGCAGCGCGCCCTAGATCTGCTCCCCGAATGGCTGGCGAAGTGGCGCCTGTCGGTCAACGTAGGTAAGACTCAAGCCATACTGACCGGCCGCGTCCCGCTGCCGCCACCCCTAAAACTGCACGGAGCCGAGGTCGCGTGGTCACCCCAGGTAACGTACTTAGGGGTCACCATAGACCGGCGGCTTACAATGAAATATCACGTGCTCAAGACCGTCAGCAAAGGTAAGTCGGCCCGCGCCCTACTTTACCCGGTGCTCTCGTCCCGCCTCCCGACGCGCGTCAAGCTGGGCGTGTATAAAACATATATACGCCCGCTACTGACGTACGCCGCCCCGGCATGGCTCGCCCTCGCGAGTGAGTCAAGCCGCAAATTACTCCGCGTGCAACAAAATATCGCACTGCGGAGAATCGTCGCCGCCCCTCACCTCGTGAGGAACGATGTCATACAACGAGACCTCGGGATTGAGAGCCTGGAGGACTTCGTAGGGCGCCTTACAAAAAATATGTTCGCGCGTGCCGACGCGTCTGCCTTACCCCATATTAAGCAGATAGCGCCATGGCACGCGCGCCCGCCGGACGCCAAGCGACTACCTCGCGACTTGCTGGCGGACACGGATGTTTCCCGTACCCCACCCACTACTTGACACCCGAGTGAGTCGTACTCATATACACGCGACTCACTCCAACAAAAAATTACTCCACACATACATAACGCATCCACTCACTGCGCGTAGTGTTCTAAGTTTACATAGGCACGGCGCGTAGTGAAAACACATACAAACATAACTACACAAGCATCTATACATAACACGTTGAATAATGCGGCGCGGGCGCGCTACTTATTCAAACGTAAACATTGAGCAGTGTAACACATTTACATTACTGCTCATACCCACACCACGGCCCCTTTGTTTGAAACGTGACCGGCTCGACCTGGAAGCGCGACAGACGGGGGCCAGCATCCTCAGTAGGGAGCGTCTAAGTCGGCGCCTCTGTCGCTGGTTACTCTTCACTGGGCCTCCACCGGGTAACCGGTGGTCTCACCTGGCGGGGACGTACCGCCGAGGCGCCGTGAAGATAGCGGTAACACAAACCTCCGCGGCGCTCCTACTGTATACATAAACAACAATAACACATAACGTAAACTGCACAGGCGGTTTACGTTAAGTCATGCCTTGCCACTAAGGGCAACCCAATGACGGGTCCGACTTTTTCAGACCGAGGTATAGCCTCCGCGGTCAGGGGGCGAAGCCCCGACACCGCTCGTCGCGCCCCCTTGCGGGAGCGCAGCGAATTCCACATAGAGAATACAATCAGTCTGAAAATTGTTCTCACGGGAGGAAGTGCTGCGGGATATGGTCGAGAAACTGAGCGCTGCCAATGGACAAGAAATAGTTTTTTATTTCGTTTCACCCGCTCCCCGATAGAAAGCTGCGTCGAGTCAATTTAAAGCATACTTCTTGGTTCCAACCCCTGAACCAGCGAGCGGGAAATAAGGAGCTCTACAGGTTGTCGTAAACAAACATTCAACGTCATACGTCATACCATTCGCCTTCTTCGTAATAGGTATTTGGTCTTAAAGGAATTAGTACTGGAGTAGTGTTAGCGGGCCTACCCCTCTCGCCACTGACATATGATTTCCAATCAAACACCTTTATACCTTTTACCTGTATGGTTATAATGATAGTACAAGATTTTAATGGTGTGTGACACAGTTTTATGTTTTTTTTTATGTACTGTTAATGTAATGACGAGAGCTATTGTTGCTTTAGAGCTTTAGTGAAGTTCTTTTATGCTTGTGTTTTACCTCACCCCCCGCCAAAAGTGGCGAGCAAATTTGTACGATATTTAGGCAGTAGCCGTCTCCCGTCTGGTCCTTTAAGCATTTGGTTGATGAACAACCTAGTATCAAAATTGAAACACCTGTTGGCCTCTGACATAGATTTAATACCTCATTGAGAACATTTGTCAGGTGTGCTGATTTTCTCACGAAGATTTCCTTCACCATTTTTTTGGCATTTCATTGGCAAGTGATCATTAATTTATAATACACACATGCTAAAACTCAAAGTCAGTGGTACGTGCCCGGTTCGAACCTGCGTCTTTTAACTAGCCAGTTCAATGGTCATACCATTAGAATAACACTGCTGTAAGTAAACCTTTGGTCGTTCGTTTTATGTCATATTTGTTTCTTTTTATTCTTGGTTGTCGCGTATTTATTTGTGTAATGTTGGCTTGTATGTGCCAGAATAAACCTTAATCTTTATTTATTTTTCTTTCTATGTTATTCTTCGTTCTTTACTTCCTTTCTGTTTCTTTCTTGGGACAGAGAGCCTCTTGGTGTAGCGCAAAGATTTGTGTGACATCATCCTTACGTGCTTGCCAATCACGGAAGAGTCTTATTATGTAAACAGTGTATATCCTTTAATTAAGTGACAAGGGTACTTGAACTCGGGGCAGAATCGATACGCCTTTGCCCTTCGCTGTATAAATAATATTAACACCTACAGACACAATAGTTGCCGTCGTGATAAAAATAACTTTCACAGATAATAAATACTGCTGTCAAAGGTAAACATCGGTGAAAGCTACGATTTACCAAGTTAAAAGGAGTTTTGTATTGACATTAATTTTAGACTATAGTAATATTTTGTAATAAAAAGGTTTTAATTTAGGAATTTTGTTGAAAGGAATAAAAAGCGAATGAGTTTACATGCCAGTGACGGTAACTACGATAAGTCCTAAGTGTTGATCCGATATCGGTTTTTGATTTGATGACTATTTATGGCTAAAATATATATAATAATCAATTCTATTGTTAAAGCCACTAAAAATAGATAGGGATTTGACAAAATCATTAAAACCCAGGATTCATTATTCATTGTGGAATAAAGAAACCCACAAACATACTTAAACACATTTACCCTCAAACATAACACTCCTTTTTTGGACAGACGTGTAAAAAGAAAACTAAATGTATCCTGGGTAATAACGGACTTTCTTAGGATTAACCCAAGTTTAAGCTTTAACTTTTTCAAATACTTTCGGATTATGTTCATGATACCTTTGTTAAAGTTTGATGAACTCTCTTCAATATGTTGTACCTACCTACCTGAATTGAACACGTTCGAGTTTTAATATATTTTCTTTTTTATCCGATAAAATTTTATGCCTTTTGAAATGAAATAATTATATTAAGAATCAATACTAATAAGAGACGTGCTACGTTTGACAAGATTGGTCCACCATCATTACCAATCGAAACTCTCCGTGCCTCGAAGAACACGTCAAACCGTCGGTTCTGTTTGTCAAGTGAAGAATTATGACAGCCGCTATGAGTAGTTAGATGCCTCAAAGTCTGACAACCTTTATCCACGAGAAATCGTGTTAACCAGTAACTGGGTTGTAGAAATCGGATAAACAGTCGCTCCACGTAAAATACTGTTATTAAACTGCATCCGATCAGACTGGATGTTTAGGATTGTCTACCATTTTGAAGATCGCGCTCAGTGATGTGAAGAGTGGGGCTTTGAGGTGTTGTCATTATTGTAGACTTTCAAATTAAATCATTTATTTCCCTAAAACATAGGTAGAGACAGATGGATACAGAGTCAATATTCGTTTCCTCATATTTTGCCTTACGTGACATGCGAAAATATTATTTAGAATTAATGTCTTTGGTACAAATGAACATCGAAATTGGAAGTTAACACACAAATAAAAGTCAAAGCCAAAGAAATATTAACATATTTGTTAGTAAGAAAAATAAATCAGAGAACATAATTTAATGTTTTTTATGTTGAAGTTATAATTTTGTGGCATGACATGTTATATTACAAGTTACAACATTTCATGCCACAAAATTATAACTTCAACATAAAAAATAATATCTATATAGAAAATACGAATAAAAATTCGAAGGATCACCCACTTAAATGGTTTTGCATAATTTTGATATAGTAATTTAATTAATTTTTAATTTAACCATGTCATAGTCGTCAATTAATGAAAAAGCTATAATATTAAATAGAAAAATAATACGGTCGTGAGCAGGATCCGAACCTGCGCCTCCCGGATAAATACTCCAGGCGCTCTGACCACTAAGCCATCTCGACCTCTGCTCACCACCGCCAATTCTTCATCCATATAATATTTACATTTAAAAAAAACACTCAACCTTTAATTTATTCGTTCCAATAATAAAAAAATGATTTGATTAAATCTTTTTAATTTCAATTTGACAGCAATAGTGTTGGACCATAGACCATAATATACTCTTTGCCAAAGACTACTTAGAGACACTACGTAGGTATTTTCTTTCCACAAAATTATAATAATAATTATTATTATTTATTTTTTCCAAAAATTGCCTTGTTGGTCTAGTGGTCCCAAGCGCGATTGCTGAGCAGGAGGTCTCAGGTTCGATTCCCGGGACGGACAAAATGTTATTGAGTTTTTCTGTTAGGAAATTCTCTGTAGCAGCCCGGAGTTTGGAATTGTGCCGGATTGATGGCAATAGGCTCACCACCTATTACATGGGACTTAAGAACACCATTGGTGAAATGTGGGTGTACACCTCTGCCGACCCCTTCGGGGAATACAGGCGTGAAGCTATGTTATGTTATGATGTTGTTTCCAAAAGATTGGTGTAAAATTAAGTAAAATTTTTTGGTGGAAATGTTATTCATAATAATAGGTCTCCTGTCTCCCAAACTAGGTTTATAGCCTGTGACGTAGAGTCAGTGATTCCTTCTTATAATAAGAATAATTTAAACTCGAAAGTTTGTTCACTCTGCATATGTTTTAGATATTATATATATAAGGTCCTAATTTATTAGGTAATTTCCTTTGAAAGGGGTGATGTATGATGTATAAGTCAAATACATTCACATAAGCTAAGAATTAAATGGATATAACAAATTATTTGTCATTAACATAGTACTAGCAAGACGAAAACTGCTCCTTGAACGGCGAACATTAAGAATAAAATATAATTGTTGTAAAAAGTTGAATGATGGCTTAAATGAATACTCATTACTTACACATTGACCCCTTAGAAGGAAATTACCTAATAAATTAGGACCTTATACATATATACATTATATATATGTAAGTATGTATATAAGTGGACACCCCGACACATGTTTTTTTTTTATCAACGTTACACTTAATACTGTAGGATCCAGGAACTCCAATGACGCTAATAAAAATACCGCGTGATTTTAGTAAAATATTTTTGTTTTATTGTTTTAGCATGTTAGAGACACTAACAATGCATTTGATATATATATATATTTATTTATTTAAATAAATAAATAAATAAATAAAAATCACGCGGTATTTTTTTAGCGTCATTGGAGTTCCTGGATCCTACAGTATTAAGTGTAACGTTGATAAAAAAAAAACATGTGTCGGGGTGTCCACTAACCTGCAATCGATGAGTAGAGCGTGGTCCTTCTTGCCCATGGTCACGATGTACTGATCCATGATACCGCAAGGCATTCCAGGGAACTCGTGCTCTGCCTTCTGACACAGCTTGGCCTTTTCCACTAACCTGGGTAATACAATTAAGGAACTTTTGTTAATCGATAATAAAATGTATATGTCGCAGATGGATTGTAGAATCCGCTGTTTTACAAAATTTCTAGCTGCTTTACAGAAAAACACAGTACTGTTTTATAAAACAGAACGAAGAGGATACGTAAAACCGCTAAACGTAGTTCAGCTGTTTTTCATAACAGTACTGTTTTGTAAATCAGCTAGCAGTTTTGTAAAACAGCTTATTCTACAATTCATCTGCGACATATCATAAATAAATAAACATTTAAAAAATGTATAACGTGCCTTAACATGATAAAAATGCAAGAAGTGGAAACAAGTTTTTAATAAAAATTAATAAAATAGCCATCCCACAACTGTTCCACTGTAGGGCAAGGGCCTCTTCTCATACAGAGAAGGCACGAGGATTGATTAACACGCTAGCTGACTGCGGGTTGGCGATTTCAGACCATTAAGTCCAGGTTTACTAAGAAAGTACATATGACATTGTTAAAGCCACATTGGTACCTACATGCTAGGTATGAACTTTAAAGTTATAGTTTTTTGTGGAAAAACTGTTTTTTTAAATTTCTCTATATTTTTTAGGGTAATTGTATCTGTACGACATTGTATTATCTGCAAAGTTAGTTGTGTCGGTTCGGTCACAATGCAATGGCGTCACCAAAAAACGTATTAAAATGTGGAAAAAGAATTCGCGGTGGTGAGCAGAGGTCTAGACGTCTTAGTGTTCAGAGCGCCTGGAGATTAAAAACTTTGTCTATTTTTTGATATTTTCAAAAAATACTTTTTTGGAGTATTTTATTTTTTATAACTTAGTTTAAAAACTGGTTATTTAATCAGAGGTATTGTTCGACAATCTTCTTCTTCTTCTTATCATATGGTTGATGAACACCCTAGTGTCAGAGTTTAAAGCACCCCGTAGGTCGCTGAAATGCCTCTACACACCATCGAGAACATCTTCTCTGGCGTGCTGGTTTCCTTATGATGTTTTCTTTCACCGTGTTAAGCAAGTGATAATGAATTAATAATACGCACATGAATTTGAAAAGTCAGTGATGTGTGCCTTGGATTCGAACTTCCGACCTTTGACTTGTCAGTCCAACAGTCATACCACCAGGCTATCACTGCATTTGTTCGACAATAACTTGCTAATAACACTGGTAAGTTCACACACAGTCATTAGACAAATCTAATCACGCATCGTTGACAACCCCATTCATCATGGTTCATCAATCACGTGGTGAATGCCCCCTACATGCCACACAGCTCTCACACATCGTGAACAAGTAAATAAATGACTTAATTGTTTAAAGTTAATTAAGACCACGACAGTGTTTGCTCTGAATTCTCTGAAACGCATTTTGAATCGAATTACAGTGTCATTCTCAATTGTTTTCTCCATTGAATTATTGCTATGCTAATCTCGGTTGCAGAGTTAGGGGATTCTAAGGGCAATGGTCTTTAACCCTTTAGAGTCAAATACTAATATGTCGTGGTGGCCGAGTGGTTACGGGCCCGCCTCCTGAGCCACAGATTGTAGGTTTAAACCTGGCATGTACCAATGTGACTTTTGCAATTCTCGAGGGGCTCGTGGCTCAGTAACAGCCGCACAGATCAATTGATCAAAACCAAGCTGGACTTGCCGTGGTCGGTCTGTCGATAGAAAGAAAAAAGAAAGAAAGAAAACCGTTGTGACCATCGAAAGAAAGTGTCCATCGTTTCATACCGAGACCCCTCCATGCCTCGGATAGCACGTTAAGTCCCGGTTGTCAAATTAAGATCTATGACAGGATTAGCTATTAGTATAGATAAATTATTATACATTTCTTTTTAATTTGAGATGTGTTTGCTCTTGACTCTAGTCTAGGCCAGAAGTGGCAGAGACAAAGTCATCGATGGAGTGAGCTTACCCAGAAGAAGCCTGTTCACTTCGCCGCCGGCGCAAAAATGAATAAGTTTGAAGCCTCTTGTCTGTCTGTTCGTGACATATATGCTCCCAAACACATGCAGCATGTCGTTCTTTTTGTCGACACGTTTGTCGATTGTAAACGTCAAATTTGACTTAGGTTGTTGATAATACGTTAAAATTATATACATTAAAAAATATCGTGTCGACTAGTTTGGCTACAAAGATCCGTGCTCGGACGCCTTGCGTATTTAATTTTATCAACAACTTATGTCAATTTTGACGCTCAAACTCGACAAAAGGTACCGCGTTCGTATCACAGCAGCGAGTACGGTTCTTTTTGTCGACGCATTTATCGATTTTAAACGTAAATTTTGACACATGATCTTAATCAATTTATCTACTTAAATAAAAATAAATGGCTAAATATGTAGGTAAGTGCATACATATACGGCAATTTTTTTTTTCTAACTTTCCTTGAATTCCGAAAAAAGCTCTTAGGAAAAACGCAGGTTTCTGTATCACATTCAAATTTTTCCTAGCAATAGTCCAATAGCTTTTGACAGAACAACTTCTGGTCGGCTAGACAGTAAAATTTAATACCTTTAAAACTTTTATTGACAATGACCATGCTCGCACTGCTAGTAACTCTAACCTCCATAAAAAACGCTGATTATAGTAGATCTGAAAATGATTCCTATATAAATATCGCCAGGCGTCTCCTTAAGACGAATACAAAGAAGGTTGAAAATTTCAATGGGGAATAACAAGACAAGGTAGCTCAGTTGGTAGAGTGATGACCCGGAACGTCAAAGGGCGCGGGTTCGAACCCCGTTCTTGTCCATTATTTTTTCAATGTTTCTTTGAAAAATAGTCATTAATATAGGCATTACATGGCCTCAACATGTATTAAAAAATATAATTATATATGATTTATAAAGGATTGGGATGTTGTTCGGCGATTTACAACTGTAAAGTGGTAACGCTGAGTTTAGTAGATCAGAAAATGATTGCTAAATAAATATCGCCAGGCGTCTCCTTAAGACGAATACAAAGAAGGTTTCAAATTTCAATGGGGAATAACGAGACAAGGTAGCTCAGTTGGTAGAGTGATGACCCGGAACGTCAAAGATCGCGGGTTCAAACCCCGTTCTTGTCCATTATTTTTTCAATGTTTCTTTGCAAAATAGTAATTAACTTATGTCAAATTTGCCGTTTAATATCGACAAATGTGTCGATAAAACGAACCATGCTCGCACCGCTGTATCGATCCAAGTAAGAAAACTAATAAGTAATTAATACTTAAAAATAGTGCTTTTGCACTGATGCTTCTCCTCACGGCCATAGATATTTTTGTATCACTGCCTTCCTACGTTTTGTTTTTTTTATCACTTTGTCTGTGCTTTTGTATTTTTAACTTAATAATTTTGAAAGAAAGAAAGAAGATTTTAGCTGTTTTACGAATAATTATTTATAAAGTTCGCAGACTGGCTTTGTTTTAATTAGTTTTTTTTTATTTATTCACTTTTATTGTTGTTCTGACTAAGTGCTTTTAATAATATAATGACATGCGACGTTTCCAACACAGATTTTAAAAATGGACCAAAGTGTTTGCGAATAATAAAGAAAAACCTTTCCTTCTTACTTTAAAGTTATATTTTGCCGTAAGCAACATACGGTCGTGAGCAGGATTTGACCCTACGCCTTCCTTATCCAATTTATAAATTTAAAAACGCATGCGATTATACATTTGAAAGACTATCCTATCTAAGATAACGAATTTTTTTTTTTTACTTTCTTCTATCATGATGTTAAGAGCCATTCTAGTGCCCAGAAGAGTTGTCGTCGCAGCCAGTAAGCCTCTGAGTTGGTTTAGCATGTGCTATTTATTAAAAAACAGGACCGACGGTTAAACGCGCCCCCCGAAGCACGGAGAAGAAAAGCTTCCTAGCAGCCACCCATCTACAGACTGACCACGACAAACATTGCTTAACCTTAATTATCGTTGACCAGTAGCCTTACTCTTGAGTATAAATCCACTCGATTGACATTGGAAATATGTCAGTGGGGTTACTCTTGAAACTAATACCAATTCCAATCGAATTCCAATATTAAATTGACGCCTTAAAACAACACGTAATTTTAAAATAAATTTACCTACATTATAGTTGCCTCAATTTTAAAGCATGTTGCCTTCATAATATCCTGAATCTATAATTATTTATTAGACATTTTGGCATTTAAAAGTACGAACTGACATATTTCCAATGTCAATCGAGCGGAATTAATTTCAAGAGTAAGCCCACAGTTCGTACTTTTAAATGCAAATATGTTATAGTTATTATACTAAATGGAAAAAGAATACCAAGAATATCATGACACACTAATGTCAAAATTACTTAATTATGGAGTACGGGGTAACGCATATAACTGGATTAAAAGCTACTTGTAAAATAGAGTTCAGTGCGTAGAAATTACTAAATTTGATCAGAATGAACAAAAATGCTACAGATCCTCTTATGTGCAAAATGATTTCGGGGTACCACAAGGCAGCGTTCTCTCGCCTTTCTTATTCCTTCTTTACATAAACGATCTTCCCAACGCGATCAATCAAAAGTGTATTCTTTTTGCGGATGATACAACTATTATAGTCAAAAGTAACGATTTCAAAACATTAGAATTAGAAGTTAAAATAGCAATTAATAAGTCAATAAACTGGTTAGAACAAAACAACCTCAAAATCAACATTAACAAGACAAACATTATACAGTTTCAAACATACAAAGCTAACACGCCTAATCTAGAAATATCTTACAATAATCAGCTATTAGACAATGTTGAAGAGTGTGTATTTTTAGGTATCTCTGTGGATAAATATTGTACCTGGAAAACACATATACAAAAAATTGTAAATAAGATTGATCGATTCATCTTTGTTCCAAAAAGAGTTAGAGAAAAAATAAACGAAAAGGCTGCAATCATAACACCATGCCTATGTATCCTCCTTATTACTATACGGCATCATAGTCTGGGCCAATTCAGTGGACTCTAATAAACTGTCTGTAGCCCAAAAGAAATGCATCAGAGCAATGTTCAATTGTGACTACCTCGACAGTTGTAAACCCCTATTTAAAAAACACCAAATTTTGCCGTTACCATGTATATATTTATTAGAAATTTGTATCTTTGTTAAAAATAATTCCTCACTTTTCAAAAAATTTGGAGATAAAGAAGGTAGTCGAACCAGACATAAAAATCTTCTAGAAATACCACAAATTAACCTAGAATTATATAAACGAAACTCACACTGTATGGCCATAAAATTATATAACCATCTGCCAGAAAAAAAAAAATACCATGTCAAAAATTTCGCAATGAATTAAATAAGCTACTAAAAGCAAAAGTTTATTAAAACACTAATGAATATCTTCAAGACAAATTTATCAGCTCTTTAAATTGTTAACAACAAATCCATATTACATCTCTAGACATAATATATTATACTTTCCTAATAATATCATTCCAGAGCTTAAATTAACTTTATTGCCAACGGCATGATTTATATTGTACATATATATGTTAAATAAATATTTTGTGTAATCTAAACCAAAAATTACAATACATTGTTTAAAATTTAGATATAAGTTAAATATTTGCACGCCTCAATTGGCAGAATATGCAGAACGTAAATAATTCTACCTACATCTGTAATGACCATATTCTTGGAAATAAACGCTTCTATTCTATTCTTCTATTCTATTCTATTCTATACGGTCGCGAACAGGATTCGTACCTGCGCCTCCCGGATAAATACTCCAGGCGCTCTGACAACTAAGCCATCTCGACCTGTGCTCACCACCGCGAATTCTTCTTCCATATTTTAACATGTCTTATGAGACTGCCTCGTTGGTCTAGTGATCGCAAGCGCGGCTGCTGAGCGTGAGGTCCTGGGTTCGATTCCCAGGTCGGGCAAAGTGTTATTGAATTTTCCTGTTAGGAAATTCTCAGTAGCGGCCCGGAGTCAGGAAGTTGGTGGTGTGACACCCCCGTGCTTCGGAAAGCACCTAAAGCCGTCGGTACTGCGCCTGATCTCTCTCTGGTCGTGTCGGATTTCCGTCCCAACGGAATATGAGAGTAAAGGAAGAGGGAGTGCACCTGTGTTTGCGCATACACTTGTGCACTATAATATCTCCTGCGTATTTGGCTAATCTCCGTAGAGTTAGACCGCCGTGACCGAAATACGGTCGGAAGGAGTATAATGCTTTTCAAAGATTTATCTTGAATTGCAAATATGTTTTTAAAATAAATAAAGAAACAGGATATTAATAAATTAACTTTTAACAAAAAAAAGAACCGACTCCAAAAGTCTCATCATCAATTTTTTTTTTTTTTGAGGATTCTGAATAAAATCAATTTATAAGGACAATAATATACAATTATTATTAGTTTTGGGATCGGTGCCAGCCAAACTTTAAAAATAATTAGGAAGTTTCCTAAAATTTGCAAAGTATATTTAAAGGTACATTAACCGTCATTATTATTACGATAATGTAACAATACCTAATTGAACCAAATGAACACAACTGCCTAAAGCGACAGCTTAGTTAGGTAATACGGTACTTCATAAATGTACTTACACGTTTGTTATCCTTTGCCTAATAAATTGATTTTATTCAGAATCATCAAAATTAAAAAAAAATTGTTTGTAAATTGAAGTAAGTAAATAATGCAATTTATTTCTTACATTTTAGTGTATCTTGCGTTCCATAACTGATTTATCGGAAGTGACTATGGGTAGACCTACTCAACGCGCTGTCCATATGTGACAGGGCCATTTAATTAAACGAGCAAAGAAGGGAAGAAACGCCTTTATCAAAGTAGGAAATCTAGATCTAGTTAAGGCTATTTCAAAAGAGAGTCTGAAACTGCGTAAAACAAGATGAATTTTTTTTTTTTTTTTTTTAACTCTGACTAGCCAGTATTACTCACGGGACAATGTAAGGATTCTAACGATACCCCATACATCGAAATCAGTTCAGGCATTAAGAAGTTATGGTGGAATCAAACATATTTAGATACACACCTTTTTTGAGCAGTCGTGAAAAAAGAGACGTTTGAGAATACGGGCTTACACTAAAAAAAAATGACGGAGTTCCGGTGCTTATCTTCCGGTCTCATCATCATCATCTGATGATGAAGCCGGAAAATAGGCAGTTCATTAGAACTATTCTAGAGACTGTAACCACCACTGGAAAGTCACAAGAAAGCAAAATACACCATTTCGTTTACTTCGAGGACGTTATATTTTTCAGTTATTTTGATTTAAATACCAAACTACCAAACCAATTTTTATAAAATTTTAATGGGACCAATCTGAAAGTAAATCCTTTCAAATAAAAAAAAATATTCCATATCGGTTCATAAATGACGGAGTTCTGAGGTAACAAACAATAAAAAATAGTGATAACCTCCTCCTTTTTGGAAGTCGGTTAATAAGCCAACATGCTTTAAAATTGAGATAACTGTGATGTAGGTAAATTTGTTTTAACATTACACGTTGTTTTAAGGTAAGGCATTGATTTAATATTGGAATCAAAACTTGAAATTTTGAAGCAATTTAATTGGATTGAAATTGGTATTAATTTCAAGAGTAACCCCTCAGACGTCGCAACTGGCTTTTTCTTTAATACGTACTGTTATCATCTAACGCAACGGGCAGGCTTATGTAGCTATTTTAAATACATACACTTTCTAACCAGGCGTCCGAGCACGGATCTTTTCGACAAACTTGTCGACTCGATAAAAGTTTTGATGTATTGAATTGTATCGTTTTATCAACACTTTATGCCAAATTTGACGTTCAAAATCGACAAACGTATCGACAAAAAGAACCATGCTTGCACCGCCTGCGGTGCATAAAGTGTTGATAAAACGGTAAAATTCAATACATAAATCCTTCATCAAGTCGACAAGTTTGTTGAAAAGATATATGTATGTCTCCGACGCCAGTATAGACAAGACATACCTATATGGGACCTTATTATATTGCTTCAACACCTCCAACACAAAAAACCTATGTAGAGTATAAAAATTGTGTTGGCCCTAAAAGTTTAATATTTCGATCCACGCGTTCGTCGTCGCGTCGGGAGACCCCTTAGGTGGCTTACTTGTAAACATACTTTATCATTTTTGTTATATTCTATTTTAAATTTATTTCAGTACTTAGCGACACCGAGTATGTATTTCTCCAAGGTCCAATCAATCTCTACACAAATCCGTTGTGACTTGTGTGTTATTGAGTAACAAACGTGCGAACTTTCATATTTATAGTACCTATTATTAGAAGAACAGTCGCTCGTAACTGGCTCTTGATAATATATGATGTTCAGATTTGTATTTTAGTACTTATTTAACTTATAACAAGTTTGGGGGCTGAGTTGCCCGCGTCCGTAGGAGTGCACCCTTAAAATGGAATACCTACACGTGGCCCCTGGGTGGTGCAAAACAGGGAACACAACTCTGGTGGGAGGCTTCAGGCACGGCTGGTTACCACCCACCGAACGAAACCATACCTAGTCGTGTTTCGGGATGTAGTCCGGTGCAACCGTTGTGGGAGACGGGTCTGGGCAGTTACATCAACTCCTCAACTATCGTTCTCCCCCAATCTATCCACTCTACTTAAGAGTGAATCGATTTGGCAGCGCGGTTGGCGCAGTGGTCGAGAGACCGACTGCTGCGCTGCGTGTCGCAGGTTCGATTCCTGCACGGAGCAAATATTTATACGATCTATAGATAGTTGCTCCGGGTCTGGGTGTGTGTGTGCTTGTGAGATTATATGTCTGTAAACGCACCCACGATACAGGAAGAAATTCCTAGTGTGGGGCAAGGCTTTTTAAAAAGAAAAAAAAAGATTTATTTTGGATATACGTGCTCCATCCTCGGCCACACCAGCGACCATTAGGCGAGTTGGTGGACAAACGTATCCATTTCTGTTAAAAAAAAAAATGTATGTTACTTAAGCATAAGTTAATAGGACGATCTTCCTGATTTATTTTATTCTTTAAGTAAATAAAGTATGGATATTAACGTAAACTGTAATTAATACTTAATTTAAAGAATATATCTCTTTGCAACGCCTGAAAATGGCAGCTAAGTTTATAAGTATCTACTTTTTATGTTACCGTCATTATGTACACTTAGTTGGCAATATAAATATCTTTGAAACTTTGATATTATCACAACTCTACGCGCTGTATTGCTCAGCTAGAACGAAGCGTGCAGAACGCGTGCAGCAACACCAAGTTATGTTTATTTTTCCCTGAAGAGCTGGAGGAAATTGTAGATCGTAGATTACTGAAAGTTACCGCTTTACTAGACATTGAAATTACGTAAACATAT
The DNA here is from genome assembly GCA_935421205.1 of Xylocampa areola. Lineage (NCBI taxonomy): Eukaryota > Metazoa > Arthropoda > Insecta > Lepidoptera > Noctuidae > Xylocampa > Xylocampa areola. The sequence continues at coordinate 18,390,200 of OW285205.1, read as the reverse complement.
TGTGCTTTAGATCAAAAACAAATCGAGCCATACATAGATATGCCTTCGTACGTAATGATGAGTATAGAAGGCTGTTTTAAATTAAAGAGGAAGACGAAAAGAAAATGCTGTCGAAGGTGGTAGGTAGGGTAAGATAGGTGGCATACGTTCAGTGAGTCCTTCTGGCAGCTTTTTATCAAGATAATACGCTTCTAATCTTACACTAGACCCTGATAAGAAGCTATGGTACCTTATGGTAGGATGGAACCATTTACCCCTTCCAGCAGGGTGGGTTAGTCATGATGACCGCGCCAAAACCGGTCACACCACCTATTCAGTTACGTGTATGTGATTAAATGGAAAAAGAATACGGTCGCGAACAGGATTCGAACCTGCGCCTCCCGGATGAAGACTCCAAGCGCTCTGACCACTAAGCCATCTCGACCTCTCCAAGAGATCCTGTCCGCGACCGTATTCTTTTTCCATTTAATAATGTAACTTTAGAGTTCGCTAAGCATGCGTTAATGCTTTTCAAAGATTTATCTTGAATTACGTGTATGTGTTTTCTCTTACCCTATACTCCTGCCAGTAAGTCCTTCAAGCAGCGTGAAGGTGGCAACTTCTATGGCAGCGCTGCTGGATAAGCCGGCACCCATTGGCACATCAGTCACTATGACGGCGTCAAACCCGGTCACACCACCTGGATAGTTAGAAGATGAAAGATTTAGGTGCTTATGCACTGCGTCGGCGTCCGTGAAAATACAGACCGAGAAAATCCAGTGAGTTAATTTAAGTTTCTTAGGAAAAGATTATTCAGAGTATTCACAAACTGATATTTATAAACGCTATTGATATATTTTAGAACACATTAGCGCAATAGCACTACTATTAAGCTGTTGCGTCAGACATTTGCAGACACAATAGATTTTTATTGTTACAACGTACAGATCTGTACGTTACTGAGCCGAAAGGTTAATAGCGGGATTAGTCTTGGGCACAAAAATAGTGCAATAGCACTATTATTAATAGGGGGATAAATATTGGCCACAAGAATCTAGAACAACATAAAAGCATCCATCCTGAAAATCAAGGTTCCCTCTCAGGAGTTGCCAGCAAATTCAAATTCCTGCTGACTATTCTTGAGAAGTTGGGGTGGATCGAATAATCCATTCCCATCCGGGATACCTGCAAAATACTGGCCTAGAGCCGAAAGTTGGCGAAAACAGCCCGCTTTACCAATACCAAAGCAGCAATCCTGTCACACCGGCAAAATTTACTTGAGGACGGTCTTTGGTCGATAGAACTCCGACGCAGCGCCCATGATTAATTTATCACACATACAAAAATAACAACATAAGAGCTACTTACCAGGAAAGTTGGCTACCACGCCCTTCACATAGTTGGCCCAGGCTGGAGATCCCGGCTTTAGAGGCGCAGAGGCTGTCGGTGCGGGAAAGGTAGTCTTCACCTCCTCGCCGGACCCCAGGACGGAGACCAGGCGACACTCGCCCGTGTTATTTAGACCACCAACTATGAGAGTTACAAATGGTAATGCCTGGTGAAAGAAAAAAACATTTGATCATATTATTATTTCTTGCAAACTAAGTATACACATAGATAACCGGAAAAAAATAGGTTTCTCAGTAGCAGCCCGGAGTTAGGAAGTTGGTGGTGTGACACCACCGTGCTTCGGAGGGCATGTAAAGCCGTCGGTCCTGCACCTTATTTCTCTCTGGTGTCGGATTACCGTCCCGTCGGACTATGAGAGTAAAGGAAGAGAGAGTACACCTGTATTTGCGCATACACACCTGTGCACTATAATATCTCCTGCTTGCTTGGCTAATCTCCGTGGAGATAGGCCGCTGTGACCGAAAATTCGGCCGGGAGTGCTGTACACATGGCGACAGATAACTCATATTAGTCTATATCTTATAAACTACTCAATCGATTTTGATAAAATGTTCAGTTCTCTAAGTTGAAGATTATATAGACCACTTCAAAAATAATTGTTTCAATCCGTTATGTAGTGTCGTGGTATCCGAGTGGTTATGTGCTCGCCTCTCGAGGCACAGGTTGTAAGTTCAAATGTTTCCATACCAATGAGACTTTTTTCCGTGTCTTCCATGTCTACCATGATTCTTGGTAAATCTAAGACAACAGTGACATAAGATAAAGGTATGTTTTAGAAATATAAATAAAGGATTGTTTAAAACTAGGTTAGAACAGGTTTTAACATGGAATAAGTTAATATTCCCTCAAAAACAATGCCCAAATTTGTTGGAACCCACTTCAACTGGTACTCTGATTGGAGATTCATTTATACAACGAAATACCGTCAAAATATAATCGAGGGAGAGTTGTCTTGACTTTCCGCATATTTTAACAAATATGAAATTTTAAGCTGGTCACACCACTTCTTGTTTGAAACGAAGATTAAGTGTTAACGGATGTTAAAGACAGACGTGTTAACATTGACTTTCGTTGTATTTTCTTCAATGTATGATGCTCTAGTAGTAGTTACTATTCAATATTATTTAAATATATAAAGTTAAAACTGTGTTCCAAAGATTAGGAAAAAATAATAATTGTTACTTACATGAAAATGCTACAAGTACCCTTCTTAGCATCAGCAACCTTAGAACAAAACGTTAGAGGGAATGAGGGCGCTACGAGAGCTGAATAGCGCTATCTCGTTTTTGCAACCTATCTACGGTTGGTAGTCTTTTTGTCTATTTCGTTTCAATAAAATTATTCATTTTCATCGCTATTTTATTTACTTTACTATCGCAATGTGATACACAGCTGTGGCGATATTCCACTCAATGAATTTTTTTTAGTAGGGTTATTCTGTTATCGCAGTCGAACATGTGCGTAAGGTTATTGAAACGAAATAGATCGAAAAACGCTGTCCTAGTAAAATTTTCCTCCAAAATTAACGCTCCATATAAATCGATTGCCAAAACCTTTGATATCAATAATATTATTAAACTAAGATTAAACTTTGTTAGTGCGACCTACCATTGACTTTCAAAGAATATTTATTATCGAGGGTGTTTACTAAATAAAATCATTAATATTATCAATATCTATTATTATTATTGGATAATAATACTAATAAAATAAAATATTATAATCGATACAGGGTTGCCACCTATTTTGAAACGAATGAAGTAGTTTTCATTTCGGTAGGACAAAAATAAAATACATAGCATGAAAAATTGATTTTTTTTTCGCAACATTTATTTTACTTGAAAATATTTACCGCCTTTTTGCAATCTAAGGGCTTTTACATAAGAGCGGCACGTTGTAACGACAGGCTCAGTAGCATTCGACGACGTGTGTCGGTGACAGCTATGCGCCAGCCGTCAACGAACGTCGACGACGCTCGGGGGCTGTCGTCGATACTCGACTGAAGTCGTCGACAACGTACCGCTCGTATGTAAGAGCCCTCAATTAATTATTTTTTTGTGGCTTTGCATACCACGTTAGTCTCATAAGTTCTCAGTCAGGTTTCGTAAATAGGGTATTTTAGCATACCTACTTTATTTATCTAGTAGGTTATAAAATACAAGTGCATGAAAAAAAAGTACAATACTCTATTTTAAAGTATGGGGTGCCAACCCTAACACAGCGGCCATTCATCCGATTACGTAATAATCACATTATTACTCAAGACCGTAATTATTTTAGTAACTATTGTACCGTTTATCGGAAATACGAATGATTAATTAACTTCGACTTTGAAGACGAGGCCCTTGCCCTACAGTGGAACAGTTACTGGTTGATTTAGTTTACATGAAAGTCAACTCAAGTTGCCCTTAATGGGTTCGTAATAATTAGGCCGCATAGTGCCTATTGATGGGCTTACAACTAGGGCATGCAATTATCCGCTCATTTTAGTATTCGGATAATTCGGATACTTGGATAACGTTATCCGAATAAATCCGGATAATACGGATAATTTGGATAGGCGTGATAAAAATAAAAGTTAACAACAATATCATCAATCATTTATATTCTGTCAATCAGTCTAACGAGCCATGGCAAAAATAAAATATTCAAATTTAAGTAGGCAACAAAAAAAGTTGAATAAAACATAAAATTGCACACATATGTAATATCTCGTCACAATAAAAAAATAATTAAGTACTAACATTACAAAAAAATCTTAAAATCAAAACTATGAAATAATAAATGACTGTCGTCATAATCAGATCGAATCTATAATTTCTGTAACGTCTGCAACCACTTATTAAGTGTGTAAAAGTAATATTTTAAGGTGACCAAACAGAGTAAACTTATTTTTGACAAGTGCCTGGCCTATCTTATGCTTAGTTCTTAAATTAAAATAAAATACGTGTCGGCGTTGAGTAATGTGTGCTTTTAGAGATTCTGCTAGCTGTTGGCTTATTGTGCTGTTACTTTCAGTTAGTTTTGAAATCATAAATTTCAGAGCAGTCTCGGCAGTAAGCAAATTAGCATCGTCCCTGCAGATTGCTTCTACGGTTGCTTTGATAACATTTAACAAAATAGACAGCTCTTTTATAATATTTCTATTTGAGAGCTAGAAAACTTAGTGTCGTTTTTTAAGTCGATCAGTGTTTTTATTATTCCATCTTTCAATCGAAGAAACCTTGTTATCATGTCCGCGAGGCTACTCAAGCGAGTTTTGCAGTCCAAAATGACTTGCAAGTTCTTGTTGTCATTGTCTAAGTGATTGTTTAAAAGATCCGTTCAAGTGGGTGAATTTTTGAAATACTTTACAATTTGTCTGACTTTGTGTATTAAATCCTATATAATATATAATCATAAAGACAATTAGCGGAACGTATGTAGTTTTTTCTGGGAGCATAATAAACCCTTCTTCGTCGTCTTCGTTTTCATTATCCGAATCATCACTATTGTGGTCTACGGGATCTGTTATTTGGATCGTTGCAGATGGACCAGTCTCACTGCTATCCTTTTTGTACAGTACATCTAATACTGCGCATTGCATTCAATGCGCAGTATTAGATAGAGCCATGTGCTAGCCAAAACTGACTCTGTGCGGATGTTCTTTGTCCTAAAGCCCGCATGACACTCACACCGTCCGTAACAATGCAAACTATGTCATCTTCAATCGAAAGCCCGAATTGCATGAGATTTTCAAATAACAAACAATACATCTTAATATAATAACTTCTGAACTTTACACATCAGTTACTAATACAAAAAGTGTTAAAAGTATATACTTACTCCTTCAAATACGTACAAATAATAATCCAAAAATTATCCGTTTTATTCATATTATTCGGATAGTAATGCAATTGGTATCCGGATATTTTATTTGGCGGATATCCGGATAATTTGGATATCCGGATATCCGGATAGTATGCCCTACTTACAACTCGTTGTGAAATGTATTTACTGCACGCTATGCTAGCATAATTTTTTTTTTTTTTTCAAAAGAAACAGGCACTGCCTCCAATATCATGATGTAAATAATATATAGACATACGATCGCAGCAATCGCGGGTAATTTGCTGATAGTAATGGAGTTCCGTTTTCTATCTCCGAAGATCTTCATCAGATTCTTACAAAATGTTATACTAAAACCTAACCTGGAAAATAAGTATTTAAATAATGAAAAGCCCAGTATCAGTCCCAAACCGGATCAGTAGTTTTTCAGAAAATCGCGGACATACATACATACGGGTCAAATACAGAACCTCCTTTTTTGAAGTCATTTAAAGAGCAACATGCTTGTATCACCGAAGGTAGGCTGAGGTGTACCTTAACATTTTCCACCTAAAATTATCTCACAAATATTTTGTCACCTCAAGCAAATCTTTGAAAAGCGTTAACGTATGCTTAGCGAACTCTAAAGCTACAATATTAAATGGAAAAAAAGAATACGGTCGCGACCCCCCCAGGGGTTCCGCCTTGTCGTGGTGGGGGGGCTCTAGTAGCCGTGGCTTGGTCACCCACGGTGAAGCTAGAGGAACCCGGGGAGGGCCGCTCCTCTGGGCTTTGCCTACAAGCCCATGTTGGAGCGGCGTTGGTTGCGGGCTTTATGGGGGGTGCCGCAACTTAGGTGGGCTGCGGTGTCGCATGGGCAGCACCGCAGCTGAGAGATGGGGGCCGCGGCGGGAGATGAGTGCCGGTATGCCGATGTGCCACTCTCCCTACCTTCCGCGGCCTTGACGGGGCCGCCACCGTTAGATGGCGGACGCGGTGGGGCCGCAGGGGAAGAGGAGTGCCGGTATAGCGAGGCGCCGCTCTCCCTATCCTCTGCGGCCGTAGTGGTAGGCGGCGGGGCCACAGACCTGACCCGTCGCAGGGGACCTTGGGCGTCCGGACACGGGGTCGTCTGGCGCCCATTGCATATGGTCTCCATGGTGGTAGCAGCACGCCATCCGTTTGGTATGTCGTGAGAGAGAGTCCGACAACGGACTGCTGCGGGTGGGTTCGCGGTTGTGTGCGAGAGCGTTCCCGCGTCCCGCCCTCAAGCAGTTGAGAAGGTATACTGTGGAGTTTTAGTGGGTTCGAGTCCCACATAACCTGCGTCTCCGTGTCAGAGCGGTATGAGAGGGCATTCCTCCACACAAAAAAAAAACGGTCGCGAACAGGTTGTGAGCAGAGGTCGAGATGGCTTAGTGGTCAGAGCGCCTGGAGTATTTATCCGGGAAAAATATTTGTATACTTCATAGATGTCGGAGATGGCCACACTGTTTTATATTATTGGTGAGTGGGGTAGTGGAGGAATGAGACGCAGACGGACCTCTACACCCTGACTTGTCTATCTAGACCTCTGATATCATATTTTAAAACCTACATTGAACATTGTAGTATAAAGTGACTCACTACTAATCACTAACCCAAAGTAAACGTGCTCTCAGTGGCGGAGAGCCTTAATGTTGTTTTTTATTTCCTATTACCTTTAAAATCCTGCCAGACATAGAGACTTCCGATCCTATTCTTCAGCCATTTTCCGATATATAGCTTATTTATCAATATATTATTTCCCATTTTTCCACGTGTTTTTCATATGATACTAAGACTTTATGTTCAGAATTGTTGTTTTTCTTTTATCTTTTGGCCAAATATTCTTTAATCTGTATTTCAAGTGCCTATCGAATACGAGTATAAAACTTTCAACAACGAATTACCAACAAAGGAACTTTCATCCTTCAATACAAGGAAAAAACATATCATCCATTGTTTTTCTAACCTGACACTACACGTGTAAAACTACTTCACGACAGAGATTGGATCGTGTATAAAACAATTTCAACCGTCACAAGCTGTCATGAGATAGTAATTTAACTACAAAAACCTAGCCTTTTCCAACTTTGGGGTACAGCTTCGAGTCTAACGAGGTTGCAGCTAGTCCTAGTATTTTACATAGAGCGACTCCCTATTTAATTACACGACTGCCCAAAAATGGAGTGTTATGTTTTTAGGGTTCATGTATGTATGTAAGTGTGTATGTATGTTTGTGAGTATCTTTATTCCACCATAACTTCTAAACGACTGAACCGATTTAGATGTATGGGGTATCGTTAGAATCCTTGAAAAGTGAGAAATAAAAAAGTCACTCATGGCGGGCGTGATTTTTAATTAATTTCATTATCCTCTACAACAGTGGCGGATTTACACATTTGCCGCCAGGAGGCTCAAATTTTGCCGCTCCTACTAACCTCTGCAATTCGATACCGTCGTTCACAATCATATTAATCTGTTGGCTCGCTCATTAGCAGACACAATAGTTTTTTATTGTTATGAAGTACGTATTTGTAGGTGAGCCAAATGGTTAATAAAAAAAATAAACAATGAAATTGTTACTACATGTTTAGTGCACCATCGTCCTCATTACATCAACTTTTTCCCGTTATTATTGTAATTGTAACTTAGAGGATCGAATGTCAGTTCCGATATTATTTTTACAACTCACGATTTTGTGAAGATTACACAAGAAATAGTTTTTGAATATATTTTTGAGCTAAAAAGGCTCAATCACTTATAAGGTGGGGTAAGCCAAATTTGCGGCCCCCTAAAATCTGCCGCTCTAGACCCCAGCCTACTCAGCCTGCTGGTATTCCCACCACTGCTCTACAACCCAGTTAATAGCTGACACAATATCTTGTGGTAAAGAGTGGTTGTCACACTTTTCTTCTTCTGCTTATCGTGTGGTTGATGAACAACCTAGTGTCAGAGTTTAAACCACCCGTAGGTCTCTGACATGGCTTTACACACCATCGAGAACATCTCTCAGGTGTGCTGGTTTCCTCACGATGTTTTCCTTCACCGTTATAAGCAAGTGATAATTAGTTTATAATACGCACATGACTTCGAAAAGACAGTGATGCGTGCCTTGCATTCGAACTTGCAACCTCTGACTTGTCAGTCCAATGTTTATACCACTAGGCTATCACTGCTTTCAGACGTTTCTTGTCAAAATTGTATATTATTCCATATCATTTTGGATTCTCGGGTTCTAATTTGTGACGCATCGTTGTACACGGAGGTGGGCACACCATTATTTATATAACAATCATATAACATAACATAACATAGCATCACGCCTGTATTCCCCGAAGGGGTAGGCAGAGATGTACACAGTTGTACACCCACATTTCACCAATGCAGTTATTAAGTCCCATGTAATAGCAATAACACTTTGCCCGACCCGGGAATCGAACCCGAGGCAGTCGCGCTTAGGACCACGAGAACAACAAGGCATATCTTTAATAACAAAATCAGCATAATATAGTTACCCTGCCTAAGATGGCAGCGCGATGCGCTTTTTAACGCATGCGAATCTCTAGAGTATCTGTGCAGGCCAACTTTGTGCCGGCCTGCACAAATGACGAAGTCCATCGATAAATAGGACGGACTTTACCCTGTGGGGGTTACGGTGAATGTAATTTTGAGCTCGGGACCCCGGCAAAGGTGAAGGCCAAAAAAAGAAAGTATACCTCAGCTAGTCTCGCATACTATTGTAACTTTCTACTATGATAGGCCTGGTCAAGGTCAAAGTTTTATCTCGGACGTGCAGCCTACTATACCAGTGAGACCAACATCATATCCACGTGTAGTAGTATTATAACGTTAATATTGGGTAATTGCAAATAATACGACCGTTTGTACTCGACTGTTATTTATTGACAAATACGTGTTGCCACAGCAACCACAGATATACTCCATCCCTCCAACCTTATTCAGAAACTACACAATAAGCCAAAACAATAAGTATAAACTCTTAAAAATATTTTTTATAACACGTAGGCTTCCTAGGCCTCAAAGACCGCTCAACTGTCTCAAGGACTGAACCACCAGTTCCAGCATTCCTATCTGGATCAGGCTCACGTTCCGTTGGAACTGGCGGATCCTCTTCCTGAATTTCTCCACAAGCGTCCTCCCACTCCACATTGTCCGTATTGGAGTCATAATTTCTGTCATCATCAGCACGCAACTCTTTTTCTCCTGCGGCATCCTCAGATGCAAACGATGGAAAAACAATCGGCGGAGCCGTAGCTTGAGCCTGCATAGACTCCGGAATCGGATCCGAATCCGGTATCAGTGGCCGTGGATAAGATGAGGACAGCTGCGCACTCGGTGTGGGTATTGTTGAGTTACCAGTTCTAGTAGAACGACCATTATCAGTGTTTACACTATAAAACTTTCTCATCTGATCTACATGCCTAATACCAACAGTGTCGATGTCCTTAAAATAAATTTCGAACATTCTAGTGCCAATAATTCTGTTCACAATTCCTATACTCCAAATACTTTTCCTAGCAATAAACCACCTAGCCCACACTGTTTCACCTACTTGAAAAGATCTGCTACGATTTAGAAGCGTTGGATTGTGGAGACTATTGACAATCCTATTTTTCGGTAAAATTAAGTCCAATCTACACCTTAAATTACGACCTAGCATTAGCATAGCCGGTGTTACACCTGTTGCACAATGGATCGTGTTTCTATAATTAAATAAAAAACTCTGTAATTTTTCGAGAATTACCTTTTGACAATCACCTTCCGCTAGCATGCATCGTATTATCTTTTTACAAATCTTTACAGAATTTTCTGCTTGACCATTGCTAGCCGGGTGGTAAATAGGCGATGTTAAATGCTCAATTCCATTAATTTTACAAAAGGTATTAAACTCAGCTGAACTTATTTTAATGTCATTATCCGATACTATAACATACGGCATACCAAACATACAAAACAATTGTTTTAATTTCTCAATCAATGCACCGGTGGTTGTGCCCCGGTCCATATAAATACATTCCAGCCATTTGATGGAGTATATCTGTGGTTGCTGTGGCAACACGTATATGTCAATAAATAACAGTCGAGTACAAACGGTCGTATTATTTGCAATTACCCAATATTAACGTTATAATATTTGGCGACGAGGATGGGATCAGCTTACGAATTAAGCACAATGGCGTTTTTGGGCAACTTAAACATATTTGATCACAAAATCCATGAATGGGATATTTTTTTTGGAAAAATGTCTCAGTTCATCAAGCTAAACGGGATTGCAGAGGAGAATCAGAGAGCGGTTTTGCTAACTCATTTTTCTGATGAATCATACCGTTTGCTTCGGGATCTAGTGCATCCGAAGAAACTCGAGGACCTGAAGTACTCGGAATTAGTAAAAGTACTTAATAGACATTTCACGCCGAAAAGGTCGACTTTCGCCGATAGGGCGAAGTTCTATGAGGCAAGCAGATCCGACGGTGAAAGCATCGAGGATTGGGTGGCGCGGCTGCGAGGGCTAGCTGCGTACTGCGAATTTGGCATGGAGCTGGATACGCTTTTGCGTGACCGCTTCGTGTTAGGCTTCAGAACAGGACACGAGCGTGACAAGCTTTTCGAGTGCGACTTCAAGACTCTTTCGCTAACGCAGGCGGTCGAGGTGGCACAGAAGGCAGCGTGTGCACGACAGGCGTGCGCTATGGGCACGTGCAACGGCAGCGCTGAGGTTACAGTCGTAAGAGAAGAGTCATTTTCTTACGTGCGTGCTGGGGCGGCTGATAGACGCGTGGCCGCTGAGCACCAGGCCGGAACCAGCACGAGGTTTCGCAAAACTGACAACGTTGGCAACGAGCATATTCTGCGATGCGCAGTTTGTGGTTTGAAGAACCACAATGCTACTGTTTGTAGATTCAAGAACTTCAAATGTCTGATTTGCGGGCAGAGGGGTCATTTAAAAAAGTTATGTGGGCTCAGAAAGTCCGATTTACATAATATTAACACGGAGGAGACGAGTGCGTCTCTAGGTGATTGTAAAGACTGCAAACTTTTTAACTTAAGGTACGTAGACTATAACCCTATCAAAATCACAGTTAAAGTTAATGATGTAGATTTGTGTATGGAGTTAGATACAGGATCAGGATGCTCTGTAATTTCAAGAAAGTTGTATTTGTTTTATTTTTCAGATCAAAAGTTGCATAGCGGTGATCTTAAAATGTGTTTGTATAACGGCCATAACATTACGCCGATAGGATATTTTGTGACTAAAATAACGTATTTAAACGCATGCAAAAGCATTAAAATTTATGTGATTGAGAACGGTGGACCACCGCTGTTAGGCCGTGATTTCATGAAAATGTTTAGTTTTTATTTGGAAACAGCAAATAACAACATATCATTATTCAATGAAAATATTGAAGAGGTGAAACGGCTATTAAAACAGTATCCAGCCGTTTGGAAAGATGAATTAGGGTGTTTTAACAAATTCGAAATCGAATTGAAATTAAAGGACACTGCAACGCCAAAATTTTTTAAACCACGTACTGTACCTTTTGCTCTCAAGGATAAAGTTACTGAAGAATTGGATAGGCTAGTCAGCTTAGGTATTCTAATACCAGTTAGTTTCTCTGAATACGCCACGCCAATAGTTCCTGTTTTAAAAGAAAATGGGAAGTTAAAGATTGCGGGTGATTTTTCATGCACCTTAAATAAGGATTTAGAAATTGATAAATATCCTTTGCCTCGTATAGAAGAGGTATTTTCCAAGATTGGGGGAGGGGAACACTACTCAAAAATAGACTTGAGTAATGCCTACAATCAATTTAAATTGTCCAAAGCGTCTCAAAAGCTGACCACCATTAACACGCAGAAAGGCTTATTTTCCTATACGCGTTTAGTTTACGGTTTAGCATGTGCACCCGCTATTTTTCAAAGAGCTATGGAAATGTTGTTAGCTGATATAGAGGGAGTGAGCGTGTGGCTCGACGATATTTGTATAACCGGGCCTACGAAAATAATACACCTGTCTAGGTTACAGCAGGTTTTATGTAGACTGCAAGATGCAGGATTACGGCTACAAAAAGAGAAGTGTGTCTTTTTCGAAAAAAGTGTAACGTACTTAGGTTATGTTATAGATAAGAGCGGGTTAAGAACTAGTCCAACTAAGGTCGATGCGATCATAGGTGCACCTGCGCCCTCCGACATCCTAGGAGTTAAACGATTTCTGGGTGTGGTGAATTATTATAGAAATTTTATTCCGGGTGCATCGACGCTACTAAGTCCGTTACACGAACTTCTACGCTCGGGTGCAGAGTGGCTTTGGGGTGAACGTCAGCAGGCAGCTTTCGATAGTGTGAAACGCGCGCTCGCTAGCGAGCGTGTACTGGCGCATTTTGACCCGGACCTGCCGTTGGTGCTGACAGTAGACGCAAGCCCGTGTGGGCTGGGAGCGGTGTTAGCACATCGGGACGCAGATGGAGGTGAGCGTCCGATAGCATTTGCATCTCGGTCGTTAGCGGCAAGTGAGAAAAATTATAGCCAGATCCAAAAAGAAGCGACGGCTATTATTTTCGGTGTTAAGCATTTCCACCAATACTTGTACGGTCGTCAAGAACCTTTTATCTTGAAAACTGATCACAGGCCCTTGCTATCTATTTTCGGTAAGGGTAAAGGGGTGTCGGTGACAGCGGCCTTACGGCTTCAAAGATATGCGATAATTTTATCGGCATATAATTTCACCGTAAAGTATATAGATGGCAAAAATAATGAAATTGCAGATTATTTTTCCCGGGCACCGTTATCGGTCACAGCTAACCGCTGTCATGATGCGCTGGAGGAAGGAAGTTCTAGATATTTCTTTTTCTTAGAAGCGAGCGTAGAGCCTGTTCTATTTAGTGATATTAAACGTGCTATCGCTGACGATGATGTGTTACAGACGGTGGTCATATACATGAATATTGGTTGGCCGAAAAAGATTAAGTGTAAATCAATAGTACCGTATTTCCAGTGCAAGACGGATTTAGAATTAATAGAGGGTTGTTTGTTCCGCGGCCACAGAATAGTGATACCAACTGTCTATAGAGTCAGGATGTTGAGGGAACTGCATTCAGCTCATTTTGGTATAATTAAAACTAAGAGCGCAGCTCGCAGTAGAATGTGGTGGCCGGGTATCGACGGTGATATTGAGCGCTGGGTAGGTGCGTGTGCCGCTTGCGCTGCTGTGCGCAGCGCTCCACCTAGCGTGTCTCCTGCACCCTGGCCGCGTCCCGCCGGCGCCTGGCATCGAATTCACATAGACTATATGTCTATCGGACAGGCGGTATATTTAATAGTAGTAGATGCATTTTCCAAATGGCTGGAATGTATTTATATGGACCGGGGCACAACCACCGGTGCATTGATTGAGAAATTAAAACAATTGTTTTGTATGTTTGGTATGCCGTATGTTATAGTATCGGATAATGACATTAAAATAAGTTCAGCTGAGTTTAATACCTTTTGTAAAATTAATGGAATTGAGCATTTAACATCGCCTATTTACCACCCGGCTAGCAATGGTCAAGCAGAAAATTCTGTAAAGATTTGTAAAAAGATAATACGATGCATGCTAGCGGAAGGTGATTGTCAAAAGGTAATTCTCGAAAAATTACAGAGTTTTTTATTTAATTATAGAAACACGATCCATTGTGCAACAGGTGTAACACCGGCTATGCTAATGCTAGGTCGTAATTTAAGGTGTAGATTGGACTTAATTTTACCGAAAAATAGGATTGTCAATAGTCTCCACAATCCAACGCTTCTAAATCGTAGCAGATCTTTTCAAGTAGGTGAAACAGTGTGGGCTAGGTGGTTTATTGCTAGGAAAAGTATTTGGAGTATAGGAATTGTGAACAGAATTATTGGCACTAGAATGTTCGAAATTTATTTTAAGGACATCGACACTGTTGGTATTAGGCATGTAGATCAGATGAGAAAGTTTTATAGTGTAAACACTGATAATGGTCGTTCTACTAGAACTGGTAACTCAACAATACCCACACCGAGTGCGCAGCTGTCCTCATCTTATCCACGGCCACTGATACCGGATTCGGATCCGATTCCGGAGTCTATGCAGGCTCAAGCTACGGCTCCGCCGATTGTTTTTCCATCGTTTGCATCTGAGGATGCCGCAGGAGAAAAAGAGTTGCGTGCCGTTTCTGATGATGACAGAAATTATGACTCCAATACGGACAATGTGGAGTGGGAGGACGCTTGTGGAGAAATTCAGGAAGAGGATCCGCCAGTTCCAACGGAACGTGAGCCTGATCCAGATAGGAATGCTGGAACTAGTGGTTCAGTCCTTGAGACAGTTGGGCGGTCTTTGAGGCCTAGGAAGCCTACGTGTTATAAAAAATATTTTTAAGAGTTTATACTTATTGTTTTGGCTTATTGTGTAGTTTCTGAATAAGGTTGGAGGGATGGAGTATATCTGTGGTTGCTGTGGCAACACGTATTTGTCAATAAATAACAGTCGAGTACAAACGGTCGTATTATTTACAATTACCCAATATTAACGTTATAATATTTCCGTATACCGTTTGTACTCGACTGTTATTTATTGACAAATACGTGTTGCCACAGCAACCACAGATATACTCCAAGTAGGCTTCACAGACTACAGTGATAAACTATGACAAACATTCGATCACTATACAATACCCGACGCCCGCATACGCAACATTTGCATCCCTTCTTCTTCCGCCTAGCCTTTTCCATTTATGTTCGGGTTAGCATCCAGCATATTACCATTATTTTACATGGAGCGACTACCTATCCGACCTCTACAACCCAGTTACTTAGTAACACGATATCTCATGATAAGACTGGTCGTCTGGGTGATGGTCGCTAAGCGACAAAGCCATCAAATAAATAAATAAAAAAAAGACTGGCTGTCAGACTTTCAGTCATCTGGCTAACCGTAACGGCTGTCATAAATTATTATTAGACAACCAGGACCGACGACGGTTTAAAGTGATCTCCGAGACATTGAGGTCTCGGTATGAAATGATGCTCGTCCACCGACAGACCGATACAAAACCGACAGGTGCCCCATGGTTCGTTAGGAATCTTCAACTCCACCTCGACCCCAGAGTACCTACCATTAGGCATTGAAAGTTATTATCAAAAAAGTTATTCATGAAAAGGGCATCGAAGAAATTCTTCGACTCCGCCCCTAACCATCCGAATCTCTTAGTTGTCTCTTCCACCTTCTACAAGCCGTCTCAGATTTGTAAAATCCGCCGACCACGTCACGCTCTCGTCCGTCCCGATGGCGACGCCCTTAGTGCTGTGTTGCTTAGTTTGTAGTTCATAAAAATATGCTCTGGCTGGAGGCATCAAACTGCCTCGTCCTAGCTATTGTCCGGTTACGCAGATCAAACCCCTAAGGGTTAACTGCAAGCCCACGTCTAAAAAAAACCGACAGACCAATCGCAGCAAGCGCACGGTAACCTCGACCAATCGATCTGTGCAATATTGACTGAGCATTGTTTAAGTACCTAAAACACAACAAGTACGTGCATTTTTCGGGACTGCCCGACTAATTTGGAACTCGAAACATTTAACTCGCAACATCGCCGCAAGCTCAGCTCATGACTATGGTCCGTTCGAGTTCGAAACTAGTCGGCCAATCCCGAAAAATGCACGTGAGTAGTAATCGTTGAACAATAATTGATATGAAACTGTCGCACGATAGATATTATACAAAGATTATTGTTTGTATAACTGTATTTACTTTGAGTAGATTATAGATAAATGTCTTACCACAGGCAGAACGAATCCTTCACAGTAATCAATATGTTCTCCTATAAGGTTGACGCGGCCCGGCGCACACGCCGCGACTGCAGGATGGTGACCGAACACTGCCACAAATTTGTCGCGAGCCTGACGCAACAGAACGGCCTCGCCTTTCGCTACTACCTCGTTGGACATCTATGGAATAAATAGTAAAATATAAGTTACTAATAACCTGCCCCGGTTACACAAAACACGTAAATACAGATTTCCAACTTTTCCGGTAGGTTTTCCAAAAATTTAAGACATATGTCGAATCATTTATAAACTAATTTGTCTAATTTCATAAATCTGATACAAAAAATATGTGAAATTACTGTTCGCCACGCATACGTTAATGCGATTAAAAGATTTATCTAAAAGTAGGCGACGTTGTTTTCAGGTTGGTGCCTTTTTACTGAATATCTGAATATATGCATACAAGCGGAAAATAATTTGCATACAGAGCAAGGATGAAAGATAAGTAGGAACCGTAGATTACCTACTAATCAGCCCAAAAAAAATTAAAACACGTCGCAGCAATGATTTCAAAAGAAAGGATACGCCCATCTAAACATTTTACAGAAAACTTCTTCATACAAGTAAAAGTAGCGCCATCTGTCATAACTCATACGAACTACGTGACGCCGCATTTCATAGGTCGAAGACTAAACCTTGTACGTGCGTATATGTTTTTTTTTATTACATTTTATTATTGGTCAATATTTTTATACACACATCAATCACGAACTGAACTGAGTTTTTACCCGACTGCGCTAGAAGGAGGGTTATATGTTTTTCGGGTGTATGTATGTATATTTCTTTGGCATGCTCTGTAGCCTAAACGGGTTGATGGATGTTAGCTTTAGAAGTGTCGTTAGATTATATTAGTTTTTTAAACTATAATTTATTGCGATAATAATACATGTCACAAAAAAATACATGTAAAACAAATTAATATCAATCAGCTTTATTTGAAATTGTAAAAAATATTGTTATAATAATTAAGTATTAACATATTAGGTACTTACTAAAATTACTTACACTAAGTTCTTAAGACAAAAATAAAACAAATAAAAAATGACGTTCGTTCAACGTTACTTCGCGCGCGCTGCCGGCCACACAATGGCCGCCATTACGGACTTCGGTAATAAAATAATTATACCTTTAAAATGTGTTAATTTAATAATTTGATTGGAACAGAAGAAATCTAGGGTTATTTACCGATGATACGATATCACATGTTCCATTTTAATCTTTTTATCGTCATTTTTGCAGCCTTTTACCATGCAACTAGGCATATTTATGACAAACAAATACTCGTTCTCTCCTGCGCGCGGTCCACGGTCGACTGAGTTGCGTTGGCCCTAAACTCTCATTTTAGGGCCAACGAGTTGGTGCCATTTAGTTTCGCGGTCGGCCGGGTCCTTACGCTAGTAATATATATGTCAATGCGTCGCAGTCTGATTGGGAGTAAATTCTTCTTACTTTAATTAGTTTTGTGACGTCAGACAGCCTGCGTAGGTCCAAGCAATAACTTAAAACAATATCTCATTAATTAAATCAATACCAATTAATGTCATCGGTCCATTACGTAAGTCTGGGCTATCGTAAGGATTGAAATTTCGTCTAAACACCTACGTTATCATCAATCATTATTACGTCCCCAGAAACTGAAACGAGGGGGCGTGAGGGAATTTTGGAGGAGTACCAGTTAATCTTCCGGTCCCGGAATCGAATCCCTTATAGACTTAGGTATATGTTTATTTAATACGTTATATTAAAACATGTTGACTACTTTCAACTGTTTCTTCAGTCTAGTGGACCTTCTTTTTTTGTTTTGCGGGGAAACCTTCAAAAGGCGGCCGGTCTTTGGGGATAAGACAGGGAGTGTGGGATTTTTACCTTACTAAAACCACCCCAATGGTATTCGCCATCTCCACATGAAGGTTAACTGGGTCCTCTTAAGAGACCAGCTCCAGAACCCCCACTATTCAACGCCTTTTAGGGCACATCCCTGGGGAGACTGTAAAGGGGTCTCCCCTGATCCTGACTGTGCACGGCAGTGAAAGCGTAAATGCTGACCATGAGGTCTCGGTTTCGATTCCCGGGTGTGTCAAAGTGTTATTGAGTGTTTTCTGTTAGGAATCCAATTTAACTTTATAGTCAAGTTTGAAGTTTATGATCACAAGCGATAACTAACGGGGTTATCTTTAGTTTACAGTTATATCAATATTATTGTTTAAGTCAATGTTTATCCAAAGCTAATCTTTATGAGTATATTATTAGAAGAAAGATGGCGTATTATCTTCAAAAAACATTACCTACCCCGGCTGATTAATACCATCTAGTTATGGATTATACAAGCTTTTAATATTTGCTCGTGCACATAAAGCTAATGATAAAAATATGCATTATAATGTAAAACGAGTAACAAGGGATTTTTACAGGGATCAGAAGATGCCGGCGACGGACAGAGGTAGTTCGCCGTGCGACCAGCAACAGGCCCGAAACGGCAGCGCGCCGCGCTTGACGTTTGCTCCTCTATGAAGTGCATGTGCTAGCCAACTGTGACCAGCCTACACAAATGACAAAGGGGCCCGTCGATGCAGCCGGCAGACCAAACCTGCCGTGGTCATAGCGAATACAATTGCCATCCCGAAAGTTTTAGAAGGAAAGTATGGTTTTTAGTCGGTTGGAGTCCCGCACAGCGTCCATAATACATTTTCCAAACATAAGAAAATAAATCAGAAGATATTAATTTAAATATAGAATGCTGTTTGTTCAAGTATCGCACGAACGAAAGTCGTGGACACTTAGTGTGGCCAGGTCGACTATGCCAGATTTCGAGACAAGCGGTTAAAAATTTCGGAACACAGGTTTTAAAATCGGGCAGCAAAGAAGTGCGACGGATGTTCGAACATTATAACCAACTTAAAATGATTAAAGTGATACATTTTTGTGGAAAGATAAATCCGGTTGTGAGCAGGATGTAAAGATTTACATGTATTAAAATAATTATCTTAATAATTATAGTTTTTAAGTTATTGTATACGTGTAGATATAGTAGTTTGTAAATAATTCGGTTTAATTTTATTATTTAAGTTTTAGATTATGTAAATACAGCTAATATTTAAAAAAAATTTTAAAAAACTTCAATTAAATAATTACAGATTGGTTCAAAATCGGGACATTAGGCGTCCCGATCAAGGGTAAATCGGGACGCGTTCACAGACCCTTGAAAATCGGGACTAGTGGCAAAACTATGGACACTGCTATGTATTTGATAATGTTACGCAAATCGGGACACCTGGCAACACTATAGACACTGCTCTACGTATTTGATAATATTACGCAAATCGGGACACCTGGCAACACTATGGACACTGCTACGTATTTGATAATATTACGCAAATCGGGGCACCTGGCAACACTATGAACACTGCTATGTATTTGATAATATTACGCGAATCGGGAGACCTGCGTACCTGTTATATTGTTGCTTGCGAAACCCTAAAATTACAGTAACAATGACTAATGCAATACAGCGATCTGCACCGTGAGAATCGCCTTCTCAGCATTCCAATATCGTGTGATCGCACAGAATCAATGACGAACATTAATTTGGTGTAATTGTGAATCACTCTTGTTTCTCACATCGAACAATTGTCACGCATCTTAATTTTATCGATTTTAATGTAATAATTATATTAATTAAATTTCATAAGTAAATTAAATCGGTTTTATTTGCATCCTCGACTGCAGCCGTACGTAATTGGCGCAGTCGGTAGGATACTCGCGGTCGGTTTCGCGTAAAAAGGAAGATTTCCGTAATCGTAAAGCCGCCCGTGCGGCTATCCAGTCGCTCCAGAGTATCCTGAATCTACACGTCGTGCTGCATCGAGGTATCCAGACATTGATAGCGCAAAGTGACCGATATAATGTTCATGTAAGTACATTAGATTATTTCTAGTGACCGCTTACTCCTAGCCTGTACTAATATAACTTTCCAAAATTTTCTTTCCACGTAAATCCGGAAATACTAGGTTAGTTAGAAGTAATAGAGAATCGTTGATAGATTCATTAAGAAATTTTAATTTAGATACAGTATACGAAGACGACACAGAATCGTTTTCTGGGAAAATGTCTTTGAATTTAGATACGATTTATAAAGTATTGCGGTTAGTCAATGATTTCAAAAGAAAGGATACGCCCATCTAAACATTTTACAGAAAACTTCTTCATACAAGCAAAAGTAGCGCCATCTGTCATAACTCATACGAACTACGTGACGCCGCGTTTCATATGTTGAAGACTAAACCTTGTACGTGCGTACATGTTTTTTTTTATCACATTTTATTATTGGTCAATATTTTTATACACACATCAATCACGAACTGAACTGAGTTTTTACCCGACTGCGCTAGAAGGCGGGGTTATATGTTTTTCGGGTGTATGTATGTATATTTCTTTGGCATGCTCTGTAGCCTAAACGGGTTGATGGATGTTAGCTTTAGAAGTGTCGTTAGATTATATTAGTTTTTTATACTATAATTTATTGCGATAATAATACATGTCACAAAAAAACTTATGTAAAACAAATTAATATCAGTCAGCTTTATTTGAAATTGTAAACAATATTGTTATAATAATTAAGTATTAACATATTAGGTACTTACTAAAATTACTTACACCAAGTTCTTAAGACAAAAATAAAACAAATAAAAAATGACGTTCTTTCAACGTTACTTCGCGCGCGGCCGGCCACACAATGGCCGCCATTACGGACTTCGGTAGTAAAATAATTATACCTTTAAAATGTGATAATTTAATAATTTTATTGGAACAGAAGTAATCTAGGGTTATTTATCGATGATACGATATCCCATGTTCCTTTTAAATCTTTGTATCGTAATTTTTGCAGCCATTTACCACGCAACTAGACATATTTATGACAAACAAACACTCGTTCTCTCCTGCGAGCGGTCCATTGTCGACTGAGTTGCGTTGGCCCTAAACTGTAATTTTAGGGCCAACGCGTTGGTGCCATTTAGTTTCGCGGTCGGCCGGGTCCTTACGCTAGTAATATATATGTCAATGCGGTTAGTACCCGAATTTGACGGGAACCCGAATGTGCCGACTAGATTTATTCAATTATGTGATCAGTTAGTAAAAGAATATTATAATGTTCAAGGTGGTTCCGAATTAATTAACACAGCACTTATTAATGGTATATTAAATAAAATTGTAGGGTCTGCTGCTCGCTTAATCAATTCGAATGGTGTAGCATGTGATTGGAATGGCATTCGTAGGGCATTAGTAAATAATTTTGCCGACCATAGGGATGAGACCGCTCTTTATAGCGATTTATCTCTTTTAACCCAGGGCTCTAATACTCCGCAAGAGTTCTATGAGTGCTGCCAGAATTTATTTAGTACGATTATGACCTATGTTTCTTTACACGATATCTTGAAAACTACTATAGACGCTAAAAGAGATTTATATAAGAAGTTAACGCTTCAGGCGTTTGTGCGCGGATTAAAAGATCCTTTAGGATCACGCGTACGTTGTATGCGCCCTGAAAGTATAGAACAAGCACTAGAATTTGTTCATGAGGAAACTAATACCATGTACCTACAAAGCCGTAATGACCGTTTACCTGATAAAAGAAATTCTAATACTAATAACCAACCCGGTAATAATTTTAAAATGCCAGCGCAGCCGTTTATTATGCCTGAGCCTAGGCCTAACAATTATAGCATGCCAGGACATTCACGATTCCAATTGCCGGCACAACAACCGCCGCAGTGGAAACCGATTTATTTCCAACCTCGTCAGTTTGGTCCGACACGAACTCAGCAAATATTTAGGGCATCCCCACCGAACTACAACCGTCAGAATAATCCGATTCAAGTACATAACCAGAATCCTCCTAACCAGCCTAGTGGGACAATGCAACCACGCCCAATGAGTGGTGTTAGTCATTACGTTAGCAGACAATTACCACCGAGTAACGCTATTACAAGGCATGATTGGAGCAAATCAGGCAATCCTCCGCCAAATCAATATTTCAAAACCCGGGAAATGCATTTTAGTGACTGCTATAATGACCCTTCGTTTAATGAATACTTTATCGATTCTGATGGAACCCATTATGGTTACTATGAATACCCAGAAAATTCGTATTATGAATATCAACCGTCCCCTCAGGAGTACTTAGATTATCCTCAGCCGTGCCAAAGCGTAAAAGAAGACGCCAGTGAGACTAAAGAAAAGGATTTTCAGAAAACTCCGAAATCCGAAAAATTAAAATAGAAATAAATCTTCATACTCAACGGCACCTACCGTATATTCAAATAGCGTCACCTCCTCTTAAGCTTTTAATTGATACGGGAGCGAATCAATCATTTTTATCACCTAATGCTGTAGAAAAATTCTTTAGTGATTTTCCCTTAAACTATTCACCGTTTGAAGTGCACAGTGTCCATGCTAAAACTAGAAACGACTATTCAATTACTTTACCTACATTTAATGAATTTAATGATTCAAGAACAGTTTCATTTGATATCTATAAGTTCCATGATTACTTTGATGGACTTATTGGTACCGATTTGCTAGAAAAATGGGAAGCTATAATAGACTATAATAGTAAATTATTTACCACTAAGTATGCTTCAAACCCTATTAAAGTCTATGACTCGCTTAATACTAATTTATATGAGAATATTATCCCAGCAAATTCATCTAAATTACTAAAGATTCCGGTTAATGTCCGCGATGGAGATGCTTACATTCCTGAACAAACTATTTCAAACTGTCTAATACGCGAATGTTTTACTACGGTTAGACAGAATAGGGGTATACTAGAAGTAAAGAATCCAACTCGGAATGATATCATCTTTTCAATGGATCGCGCAATCCCTGCGGAAGTACATAACGTTGAGTACACGCGCACTAAACAGCAATCGCAACGCGTAAACGACGTATTATCGCGCCTTCGTACAGATCATTTAAATAAAGAGGAGCGCATAAATCTAGAATCTTTATGCTCGCAATATGCGGACGTTTTCTATATTGAAGGTGAACAATTAACATTCACTAATAAAATTAAACATTCAATTAAAACTACAGATGTAGTTCCGGTTTATACGAAGACTTATAGATATCCATACATTCATAGACAGGAAGTGCAAGAACAGATAAGGAAAATGTTAGAACAAGGAATCATTAGGCCTTCAAACTCTCCTTGGAGTTCCCCGATTTGGGTTGTAGCTAAAAAAGCTGATGCATCAGGGAAAACAAAGTGGCGAATTGTAGTAGATTTCCGAAAACTGAATGAGAAAACCATAGACGATAAATATCCTATTCCTAATATAGCTGATGTCCTAGATAAACTAGGTAACTGCCAATATTTTACTACCCTAGACCTAGCTAGTGGCTTCTACCAGGTTGAAATGGACCCCCAAGACATCCCAAAAACAGCATTTAATGTCGAACATGGGCATTTTGAGTTTCTTAGAATGCCTATGGGACTTAAAAATAGCCCATCAACATTTCAAAGAGTAATGGACAATGTGTTAAGAGAACTTCAGAATACTATTTGTCTAGTATACCTAGATGACATTATAGTTTTTAGTACATCACTCCAAGAGCACATAGTCAACCTAGAAAAAGTGTTTAAAAAATTACGCGAATCAAATTTTAAAATACAAATGGATAAGTCCGAATTCCTTAAATTAGAAACAGCTTACTTAGGACATATTATAGGCAAAGATGGAATAAAGCCTAACCCGGATAAAATCACAGCAATACAAAAGTATCCCTTACCTAAAACCCCCACAGAAATTAAAAGGTTCTTAGGACTCCTTGGTTATTACAGAAAATTCATCCCAGATTTTGCTAAAATAACCAAGCCGATGACTCAAAGCTTAAAGAAGGGCTCTAAAATTACTCTTGATAGAAATTATCTCGAATGCTTTGAAAAATGTAAGACCCTTTTGGTCAATGATCCAATTCTTCAATACCCAGATTTTTCAAGAGAGTTTATTCTAACTACGGACGCTTCGAATTTGGCAATTGGCGCCGTCCTTTCACAAGGTACTATTGGGTCCGATAAACCAATTGCCTATGCTTCACGAACACTTAATACTAGTGAAATAAACTATAGTACTATCGAGAAGGAACTTTTAGCCATTGTTTGGGCCACAAAATATTTCAGACCCTATTTATTTGGAAGGAAATTTAAAATAGTAACCGACCATCGCCCTTTGCAGTGGGTGATGAATATTAAAGAACCGAATTCACGTTTAACTCGATGGAGATTACGGCTTAGCGAATTTGAATTCACAGTTGTCTATAAGCAGGGCAAAAATAACACTAATGCGGATGCTTTATCACGAATAGAAATCCATAATGAAGAAACTAGCTCGATAATAGTCAACACCTCAGAAGGAACACTTACGCATTCAGATTCTAGAACTGAAAGTGCAGATTCAAGAACTTTAAGTGCTCATAGTGACTTAGAAAATCCCATATTAGAAATCCCTATTTCAGACGATCCCCTCAATAAATTTAATAAGCAAATTTATTTTAATATTGTAGGTGATATAAAAAGTAAGCCTCATGTTTCCAAGCCATTTGAAACACATACCAAGACTGTTATACAAATTTCAAAATCCAGTTTAGAACAAGATATTATTAATGCAATTAAAGAACATGTTAATCCAAAAGTAAAGACAGGTATTTTCATTAATCCTATATTAGAAATGTATTCTGTAATACCCATAATACAACGGTATTTTAAAAATTCTGCAATGAAATTAGTACTTACTAAAACGGAAGTAGAAAATGTCAGGGACTATTTTAAGCAACAGGAAATTATAAAAAAATATCACGAAGGTAAAACGAATCATAGAGGCATAAATGAGTGTTATTTAGCATTATCACGTAAGTGCTATTGGCCAAATATGAAAGAGCATATAGCTAAGTATATCAATGAATGTAAAATATGTGGGCAAGCAAAATACGATCGTAATCCAGTAAAACCAAGATTTCAAATTGTACCTCCACCTACAAAACCGTTTGAGGTTGTACATTTAGATTTACTTAGCGTTGAAATGAATAAATACCTTATTATAGTGGATGCATTTTCTAAGTATGGTCAAGCATACTTCTTGAGAGATGCTACAGCTATTAGTGTCGTGCAAGCCTTATTAAAGTTTTCCACTCATCACGGAGCACCTTTAACTATTGTAACAGATAATGGCCCGGAATTCAATAATCAAGTATTTTCAGATTTTACAAGATTGCACAAAATCCAACACCATAAAACCTGTCCTAATACACCTAATGAAAACGGTATGGTAGAACGACTAAATTCCACACTGTTAGAACATTTGCGTATATTAAAATTAGAACAGCGAAGCGAACCCGTCACTAATCTTATGGCCTATGCTATATTAGCATATAATAGTTCGATCCCCGCGATCCCTTAGATATGAATCTATCAGAACATCTTTTACAACAATATATTCAAGAACATCGTAAACGAATGTCAATAGTGTACGATATTCTCAACGAAGTTTCACTTCAGTACCGTACTGATATTACTGAAAATGCTAATAAGGCTCGCGAACCTGAAATAGATTACGAAACAGAACAACAAGTTTTCATTAGAAACCCTTTATGTCATAGACAAAAGTTAGCAGCTCGATATACCCATGATACAGTGGTAGCCGACTTGCCTATTCATATTTACACTAAAAAGAAAAAAGGCGCCGTGCCTAAATCGCGTCTTAAACGGGTGCCTAATAGTGCTCGTTTGTTACAGAACACTGAAAATAGTCCTGACCCTGGCCCTGGCCCGAGCGGACAAGATAACGCTAGACAGTCTTAATGATGGACCAGGTATTTTGCCCTTTAACCTGGGATCCACAAGGATTATCTCTCACTTCCATTCCTTTCTCCAAATTATAAATCTTGATAATATGCGTACTAATTTAGAAACTGTTAACGAACAATTGCGGAATCTTATGCCACAACTGAGTAACATGTCGTTATCGCTCTATAAACCCCACGTTAAATACCTAGGTACCAAGTTAGATGAAATATCGGAACAATTAGAAACACTAGAGGTAAAACGTATTAAAAGAGGACTTATAGATGGTCTTGGTTCAGTGATAAAAAGCATTTCAGGTAATTTAGATTATACTGACGCTTTAAAATATGATAATGCCATTGCAATCTTAAAACAGAACGAAA
Source organism: Xylocampa areola (assembly GCA_935421205.1). Lineage (NCBI taxonomy): Eukaryota > Metazoa > Arthropoda > Insecta > Lepidoptera > Noctuidae > Xylocampa > Xylocampa areola. The sequence continues at coordinate 18,363,902 of OW285205.1, read as the reverse complement.
ATAATTTGGCATCTGAAATTAATCACCAGATAAGTTTAAGCAAGCAGTGGGTTTCACGTAGCTTAAATGTTACAGATAGAATAGTAGAAAACCAAAATAAGATCGAGAAAATAATGAATTCTATTTTAGTTAGCAATGCTAGACAAGAAACAGTTACCGTTCAATATGCTCATTTGGCACAATTACTAATGATATTAGGAGACAATATAGACAGCTTATCTAAGGAATTTTACACATTACAAAATTTATTGGCATTTATTAGGGCTAAAAGTACTCATAATTCTATATTTAATTATGCTATGTTTAAGGATATAATAAATAGATTAGGTATGTTATATGATAAGAATCAGGTTTTAGATATCAATTTCAGGGAATATTTTGATATAATTAGACTTGGTTACTATTATAATGAGAATAAGATAGTGATAGTTGTGAAATTTCCGATAGTTTATCCTACTAACTTTATCCTATATAAATTATCCCTGGCTCCTAATCGTGACAATAAGGTCCTGATTCCCACTTCTCCTTTCATAGCGGTTCACAAAAAAGATCTATTGTATATAGAGACAGAATGTCCGAAGTACAGTCACGGTCACCTTTGCGAAGATAACTTAAGTCATCACCATGGCAAGCAGTCGGACTGTATTTAACACCTTATATTATACCAGAGAATAAATGAATCCTGTCAATTTACAACAGTCATCCTGTCTTCCGAAGCAATGGAGCAGTTAGATGACCAACATTACATCGTGAGTTTTCCCAGACCAACGAAAGTTCGCTTAACTTGTTCTGAAGATTACTACAGAATGCTACAAGGGAGTTATCTATCTATTATACCTAAAGGCTGCATGCTGAGAACTACGGCGTTTACTGCGAATAACCGTCATGATCAAGTCAAGGGAAAGATATTGAAAATTATGGACTTACCAATAATTAAAGAAAATGCGTACAATATATCAATGAAAACCGTAAAATTAGAAACTATAGACCTTGGAAGTTTACATTCAAGTAACTCTGAAATTGCTCTACAAGAACCAGTAACGCTACAGTCGTCGAACAATGAAGCTATATACCATACCACTATACCGGTATATATTCTACTATCTGGTGCATCTGCACTCATTATCATCGTTATTCTTCGTCGCCGCAGATTGAACAAACTACAGAGAGTCACTGATGAAGTTGTTATTAATGCTAAAGATAAGGAAGTCTGCAACACAGAACGCAATCCAGTCGCAGCCTCATCATCGTCACTATTTTCAACTAGCGCTTTCAAATAGTTGCCGATCTCGTGGAGGGAGATGTTATATTGTTGCTTGCGAAACCCTAAAATTACAGTAACAATGACTAATGCAATACAGCGATCTGCACCGTGAGAATCGCCTTCTCAGCATTCCAATATCGTGTGATCGCACAGAATCAATGACGAACATTAATTTGGTGTAATTGTGAATCACTCTTGTTTCTCACATCGAACAATTGTCACGCATCTTAATTTTATCGATTTTAATGTAATAATTATATTAATTAAATTTCATAAGTAAATTAAATCGGTTTTATTTGCATCCTCGACTGCAGCCGTACGTAATTTACCTATTTGCTATCTCAGTTGCCAAACGAATTGATGGACACTTTGTAGTACATTGCATCATAAGTTTTTACAATTGGTGCTCTGCATAGACAAGCTGTAACACACGACGCAATGTACTACAAAGTGTCCATCAATTCGTTTGGCAACCGAGATAGCGAATAGGTACGCTGGCAACACTATGGAAGTATGAATACACTGCTATGTATTTGAAAACATTTTTAGGGTTGATATGGTTTCATTTACACGTAAATATCACAATATTTCAGGGTCTAATTCGCTGTTAGTTCAGGACTGAAGGTTAATTGATAACCTACTGAAACGAGATCACGGTTACCTCCAAACGACCTCTGAGGAAAGAGGATTTATAAACATTTGATGGATCTATTGCATTCATGTAACGTCGCGTTATTTTCATTACCGATGGGTAAACATAATATAAAATAGCATATATCATTACGACTATAGTCCTTGAAGGTATAGACAGAGATGTACTACTGTATATTGAAATTTCAATTTACTTATTAAGCCTATTGCCTAATATCGAGTACTATTCCCATTTCCGGGCTGTGACTGTGTGTGAATTTTATAACAGATTCCTATTACATTTCCAGACATGGGAATCGAACCCTTGACCTCGCTTGCATCCAGAAGGCCAATTATGCAGTTCTATAGTTATAACATAACTTAGCATCACGCCTGTATTTCCCGAAGTGGTAAACAGAGGTGTACCACATTTCACCAATGCTGTTATTAAGTACCATGAGATAGGTGGTGAGCCTATTGCCATCTACCGGCCACAATTCCAAACTCTGGACTGCTCCTGAGGATTTGCTAACAGAAAAACTCAATAACACTTGCCCGCCCGAGAATCGAACCCGATACCTTATACTCAGTTGTCGCGCGTGGGACCACTAGACCAACGAGGCAGTATAAAAAATAGATTAGGTACGTAGATGCGCAAGCGCTGAATAGACAAATGAAAAATACATCACTTGTGTAATTACATTAACTACCTATGTGTCACATGTCATTTGACATTATTTGTAAATAAGTACAACTGCCTCGTTGGTCTAGTGGTCCCAAGCGCGACTGCTGAGCATGAGGCCTCGGGTTCGATGCCCGAGTCGGGCAAAATGTTATTGAGTCTTTCTATTAGAAAATTCTTCTTAGCAGCCCGGAGTTTGGAATTATGCCCGGTAAATGGCAATAGGCTCACCACCTATTACATGGGACTTAATAACAGCATTGGTTGAAATGTGAGTGTACAACTGTGTACACCTCTGCCTACCCCTTTGGGGAATACAGGCGTGATGCAATGATATGTTTTGAATGTTATGTAAATAGAACTCCGATAGGATTTCCTTTCAAAATAATCTCGTTTAAAATGTGAAAAGAATTTGTATTGAATTCATAATATACTTACTTAAATTACAATAACAACATTCCTTCCAAGCTTGGAGAAGAACTCTGATTTCTTAATTCATATCAAAAGTACAAAAATATTATCTTTTAATGTTAGAAGAATGGCAAATGTTAGCACAAACCGGCTAATCTTAAGTCGCAAAGAAAAATAATACTTTAAAGTTATACAATTTTGTGGAAAAGAATACGGTCGAGAGCAGGATTCGAACTTGCGCCTCCCGGATAAATACTCCAGGCTCTCTGACCACTAAGCCATCTCGACCTCTGCTCACTACTGCAAATTCTTCTTCCACATTTTAATACGTCTTTTGGTGACGTCATTGTTATGTATTTGGTCCCTATACAGGTAACCGAACCGACACGACTAACTTTGCAGTTAATACAATGTCGTGCAGATGCGATTACCTTAACAAATACAGTTTTTTTTTTTGAAAATCATTTACTTATGCATAGTGAACTCTAAAATTATAAATTTTTGTGGAAGAGAATTCGCGGCAGTGAGCAGAGATATTGTAAAGATAATAACTTTCTTGAGACACATTCATATTAATTATTGTTCAACGATTATTACACAAAACATTATAACTTTGGAATTCGCTATGCATGCGTTAATGCTTTCCGAAGATATTTATCTGTATTTGTTACGGTAATTGCATCTGTACGACATTGTATTAATTGCAAGTAAGTCGCGTCGATTCGGTCACCTGTAAAGGGACTGAATAGATAGCAATGACGTTACCAAAAAACGTATTAAAATTTGAAAGAAGAATTTGCGGTATTGAGCAGAGGTCGAGATGGCTTAGCGGTCAGAGCGCCAAGAGTATTTATCCGGGAGGCGCAGGTTCGAATCTTGCTCACGACCGTATTCGAATTCCACAAAAAATTATAACTTTAGAGTTCGCTATGCATGCGTTAATGTTTTTCGAAGATTTATCTGTAAATTACTTTCTGTTTTAGTATATCAGAACAAATAAATAAAATTGAAGTGTCTGTGGGTTTGTCATGTCAAAATAAGTATTTTTCTCAGCTCATACAGTTATTTGACGATGCCTAAGCCTAAAAATCAGTTCAAAATGTTTGTCTGTCTATCTGTCTGTTTGTTCCGGCTAAGCTTCCAAATGGCTGGACCGATTCTCAAAAAATTTTACCTACAGGTAGCTGACAATATAAGGAGTAAATTAGGCTAATTATAATATAATTAAACGTAGGTGAAACCGCGGGGCACAGCTAGTAGATGCTAAAAATAATTTTGTATAACTTAGTTTACTCAAAAATGTATATGATTTCAATATCTCAACCGTAGCTAATAATATTAAGTGTCTTAAATCTGCCTACCCCTTCTAATCGCTATAAGAAGTTAATTTCGCCTCTCGTAATCTGTGTTAATTATAAATACTCGTATGTTAGCAAACAGATTATAAAGGTTAACTAAACATTGATAAGAGTGACTGAACGAGTCGTTCAGAAGAGTGAATGTGACCGAGAGGTTCACAATGTCCACATTTGTATTACGTTGATTCAAAAACTTTTTTATTACAAACTTTGTTCGCTAATATTGTTTGTTTTAGAGCCCTATTATATAACGAAACACAATTTAAACTAAATGTTGAAGTAAATGAAATTTGGGCTTATTGTTATCGACCAATACAGCATATCGAGGTAATTTTGTATAAGTTTGACACAACACAATTAAAACTTTTAACAACAATCTTGCTTTCGGCGGCAAAATAATTAATTCTGACTCAACATTTGCTCATAAAACATACCCCTATATTTTCCTATAACGTGAACCTTCAAAAACTGTAAATTTCATTCAGAACTTACGTAAAAACCATACCATAAAAATACAAAACACTTAACTGAATCCAAATTTTCTGTCACCATAGTAACTAATATTATAAATAAAATACTGTCTTTTAAGTGTCACGTTATAAGACAGTTTTAATGTCTTTATCGTCTTATAACAATAAAAGTTACAGTAACGTTATCAACACTATAAACACGACATACCTTTTGTTTTCAATATTTTTGCAACACAAACGATCGACCATGCGCACTGTGCGCTACTCAATGGCGATATCAGTCGTTACTACTAAAAACATTAATAATTCTTAAGGCGAGTGCTCAATAGGGAACAATTGTAGCACAATTGACGCGTCATGTATGTGTCATTTGTATTTATCAACTGTGTGGGTATAGAAGCTGTTGATCTATAACCCTTGCTATGTGTGAAGAGGCTGAGGAAACACCACTTTACCTTTTGGGGGAATGTGGACCGCTAATACATAAGCGCTACGCTCATCTAGGGAAATATATTTTAAGCCCGCATAAAATACAAGAGCTCACTCCTAGGAAAATCCTGCAGTTCATCACAGCGGCAGGGTTTAGGGATGAGCTCTAATTTAAACGCAAGAGTGGCGATCGCAATAGACCTTTTATGGTCTAAGTGACACTAAAGCTACAAAAAAAAACCCTTGTTATATTGATGGAGGTATACAGCTTATAGCTTTACAGCTGATACTGAGCCCAAATCAATAAAAAGACATACATTTTTCATTGTTATTGATAAACAAAAGTATTCGACGTCAAAACTCACGTCAAAAAGGATGAAGGGAGCAAAAGGAGTTAATAGAAGAGCAAGGGCATTGCCTAGGATGTTTTTAAAAAAAACGTTGCCCCACACTAGGAATTTCTTCCTGTGTCGTGGGTGCGTTTACAGACATATAATCTCACAAGCACACTAACACCCAGACCCAAAGCAATTATCCGTAGATCGTACAAATATTTGCTCTGTGCAGAAATCGAACCTGCGACACGCAGCGCAGCAGTAGGTCTCTCGACCACTGCGCCAAAAAAAAAAAAAAAAAAATAAAAAAAAATTTCAAACATGAAAAGTCTGTGGCCTCGGTTTCCAACCAGTCCATGTGTCGCACCCCTAGGCTATCTTTGATAGAAGTAATCAAATAGCAGTGATAGCCTACACTTTGTCCGAATCCAGAATCAAACCCGCTGGAAGAACACGATGGCATTGCACTAATGAGGTATTCACGAGAATTTTCACTCTTCTATTTATGAACGGTTTCTAAGTATATTTTAAGTGCAATGTGTATATGTTTGTGGGTTTCTATATTCCACCATAACTTCTAAATGCCTGAACTGATTTCGATGCATGAGGCATCGGTAGAATCCATACATTGTCCTGGTTAACATAGGCTAGTAAGATTTTTTTAAATGGCAGGTGTGCTTTTAATTTTTTAATTTATTCTCATATCGATCGAGCTTCGTGTACCCCGACACGGACAGGTTAGATTAGTCGTCCCCTCCGTCGACCCAGCCACGGAAAGATAAATTAGAATAAAGTATCTTTTTTTTTACTTGAGTGGTGACTATCCATTTAATATACCTATACAATAAACAAATCTGTCCCACTGTATCGACAGTCATTATGTTATTTACTAGTATTAATTAATAATTATTACTTACGGGACATCTGTGATTTGATATAATTTTGAGCTCCCGATATTTCGACGCTGGCGCTGTTGCAAGCGCCATGATCGCGCGGTAACTGAAGAATGCGGGCGGATGGCCATTAAAATTCTTAGGTAAAGAAAAATCTATCTACCCTCTTTCTAAGCCGACTTTATGTTATAATATTTTGGAAAAGGATAATTAACATATTCGTTTCTCTTCTTACACGACTGCCCAAAATGTTATGTTTTAGGGCTCGTGTATGTGAGTTTCTTTATTCTAACATAACTTTTAAATGCCTGAACGGATTTAGTTGAATGGGGTATCTTTAGAATCCTTGCAATCCTTGAATTTTCCCGGGAAACATAGGCTAGAAGAAGATAAAAAAGTACCGACCGAATTGAGAACCTGTGGCACACAAAAAAGTACGAATAAAAAATCATTTATTAAAAAGCACTACTGCCGTGTGTGAACTAAAAAATGAATGAAAAACGAGGTAGGTAGGTGAAGATTTTTTAATTAATAACAAATATTTAATAAAATGTTTCACAGTACTGGACAGTACTGTGAAGCCACGGTCACAGCTAGTGTAACATAGTGTAATATATTCCTAATAATGATACTATGTTTTATTTATAACGTATTTTCTATAGCGGTATATGCTATTAGCCATAAAGTGAGCCGACTTATTGAAGCGAAACAATACATGCATAAATTACTGCAGTTTACACGCAATATTTATGTATTTGTCTTTATTCGTTCAAATTCTGTATAAATAAGGTTTTTTTTACGGGATCTTCTGCTCGTTTACTAAAGAGCAGACGGATTGCCTGATGGTATGCTATTACCGCTGCCCATGGACACCCGCAACGCCAAGTGCGTTGCCGGCCTTTTAAAAGGTTTGGGCCTACGGTACCCTCAATCACTCAGCGAAACACAACGCAAGCGTTATTTCACGCCGGATTTCTGTGAGACCGTGGTATCACTCCGGTCGAGCCGGCCCATTCATGCCGCAGCATGGCTCTCCAACGGTGAACGTGCTTTTATGAGTCCAGTAGAAAATTCTTTACGGAACTGCTGACAGACTCTTTTAGATACCCGCTTTACCATGACGCACTGTTATCATTCCGCTGGTGTGTACACGCCACTAGGTATACATTATCAACTGTTCTTATATATTGTTTATAACCCTTCATTGAGATAATGTTCCGATGATAACCGGCGACGTTGTAAACCATGCCGTTTAGTTGTAAAACTTGTGCCGTGACGAGTTCTGTTAGTAGATTATTGTTTTATCTATGATTAGCTGTGTCCCGCGGTTTCACAGCGTATAATTATATTATAATTAGCTACCTGCTAGTAAAATCTTATCAGAATCGGTCCAGCCCTTTCGAAGCTTAGCCGGAACAAACAGACAGACATACAAAAAAATTAAAAACTGAATTTTATGATTCTGCATAGGCTCATACAGTTATCTCAGAGAAATGTATGAGCTTAAAAAAACTATTATTTTGACATTACAAACAGACACTTCAATTTTATTTATTTGTTGTATATATTGATTGATGATGTGATTATGTGCTTTCGAATTAATAACAATCTTTTACCTGAAAATACTGTGCTGAGATCGGGATACATTCATTCAGGGAGCGCATACTCAATCGGGCAGTATTTTTCTTTTAATCAAAATCAAAATCAAAAATATCTTTATTCAAATTAGACCATTAGAAATGGTACTTTTTGAACGTCATACATAACAATAAAACAGTCCCCCAAAACGCCCACCCTTCACCGCTTCCTAGTGCTTCACTGGAGAGAAGAAGCGGCGCAACAAACTCCCCAGCTACACGTCTCTGTCTGTCAAGTTACAAATTAAACAACAAAAATATATTTATATATACATTTCAGCTGGCACATCATAATACAGAAAAAAATAATTAACTACTATTTACCTCATTGAATTTTACTAAGCAATATCTCAATTAAAATTTAGTTTAGGGCCTTCCGTTTAATCAAAAAACAATATTAGGTTAGGGCCGAGAATAGGGTTCAGTAAACAATCGCGGTAAATGATATTACAAACGGTTCTTTGTGGCGTCCATGACGGTTTTTCCACACACAAAAAAGGGCTTAGAAAATAACGCGTAGACAGAAACGTGGGGCACAGCTAGTGATTTAGATATTTGTAAATATTTTAGGTGACAATCACTAAATATTACAATATTCATGACCCACGCCAACTCGCACAAAAGATGCACTTCACTTTGGCGACATCAATTACGGTTTATTGAACAAAACCGTAATGCCAACGACCTCTGTAGAAGTGCACTGAAGTCTATATCAATTAATTTGCAACCTACGACAAATTTATACTATTTATAATGCAAACGGTAATGACCGAAGGTACCTAATCCTATGAGCCGCGCAGACTATACACTGATCTGTTGCACGATAGTTGGCCAATTTATTTTTACTAGTGTATTGGTCGCCTAGTCGACATTCAATCGTAATTCATATTTTATATATACAGGCTGTGGTTTTGAACAGTGGCCATATTGTAGGAACATATACAGCAACAAGTTATCTTTTGTGTAAAAATGATTAAAACAATAATACCCAAGAGGTCAACGTCCTATTCGTCTCGTAACAGCTAACGCTTCTCTGTAAAATTTTCGTATACGGCCTTTGTCGGCGCGGTGCCGTCATGACATGACACGAAGTATACGCAAAAAACAGTCGAACTGCGAAATTAATTCGACTTTCTAATGTATTCTTTTTTTAATTGTTTTGTAATCAGTTACACCTATAGATCCTTCATTTGGCCACAGCCTGTATATAATACCTAAAATACAAGCTGTAGATTTATGCACGTGTCGTATCATATTTAAAGAGCAAATGTTACATAACATAACATAGCATCACGCTTGTATTCCCTGAAGGAGTAGGCAATGTGGGTACCACAACAATTGTACACTCACATTTCATCGATGCTATCATTAAGTCCCATGTAATAGGTGGTGAGCCTATTGCCATCTACCGGGCACAATACCAAACTCCGGGCTGCTACTGAGAATTTTCTAATAGTAAAACTCAATAACACTTTGCCCGACCTGGGTATCGAAACCGAAACCCCATACTTAGCAGTCGCGCTTGAGACCATTACACCAACGAGGCAGTTACGTATGTTATTATAAAAAATATGCTTAATCATGTAAAATTACTTTAAAAATTCTACAATTATATAATAGCCAACATTTCACTTCGGAACATTATCAGGTTTGTTAGAATAAACCCTGAACGGCTCTAAGAGTAAGTGGTTGGTATTTTAGATGGCGATTTCCTATGCATATGTTTTTGGTAGTTGGCTCGGATTGGTTTGTATCGCGCGCACCCGGTGCTAATTCGTGTGTAAACAAAATGTATTGTTTTAATTTATTTAATTGAGTCCTGTTCGGTATCAGCGGTATAAATTAAATCAAATCATTTAATTCAAATAAACCATTTACAGACACTTTTGAATTGTCAGAAGTTAGTTGCCACGTTCCAAAGTGTAGGTTCCTATGGAGAAGAACGGGCAAGAAACTCCACGGTTACTCTTTTTCATCATATAAGTTTTTACAATAGTAGGTATTGTTTAAACGGTTTTTTTGCAAAATAGTATGTGAGAACAATGTAATATGACGCCAATACTAAAAGAGTTTAGTTTAACCATTCAACATTTTGCTATGACAGTTTAGAGATGACCAGTCCCAACTGACAGCGCCCGTTCACGAACATGACGCATGCGTTAGCATCACCCAACTCAACCATATTGTAGGGAATTGAATGACCCAACACACGCCAACATCAGCGGGACATTTTAGTGAGCATTACATACTCTACAATAAAAAATAATCGCATAAAATCATTGTATATAGTTACCTCCTTAAATATGTCAGGCACACAGATCAGCTACTTATATACTAACATAGATAAAGATAGTGGTTACAACTGTCAATTGTAATTTCTAACTTTTATTTACTGACAATTCTGTAAATTCCTCTTCAGGATATTATAGTAATGGTAGAGAAGTCAAAATGAAATGTCGTCTAAAATGACTCCAAGTATTTTTTTTTTCTGGTACAACCCAACTAATACTTAAACATAAAATTGAATAAAATCACAGAATTGCTAATTTATCTAGCTATCCTTTGCCAGAGCTAGACGAGATGAATTATGATTTTCAAAATGAAATGACGTCTAAAAGCTTAACTTAAATTTCAGTCAGTCCATTTGTGCACTTCAATTCAATAAACCACATACTAAACTTTCAGCCGACCATAAATCTGTAGTCTGGCTTATAAAGGGTTCATCTGATTTTTTTAATTCAACTACAGTTTGTCTGATAATTGAATTTGTTGAAGTGTCTCAGTCTGTCTAGATTGCGACAGACAATTTATTGTCTCTACCTATAATTCTTAAGCTAATAAAAGCCTTACCTTCTATAAAGAAGTTTTAGAAAATATAAGGTCTCCATCTTTAATAGAGGTCTGTTTATAAAGGTTAGCACCAGTTAACACAAATATTAGATACCTCCTTTGTTTGTAAAACTAATAAATCTTAATGGGTACTTCCTGCCTATCGTCTATTCTAAATGCATGAAGCTGTATTTGTTTAGGAAGACTTTAATTAAAAATATAATACATTAAACTTTCACTTTGCACTCGTTGGTGGCTATTGTACAATCTAACAGCTCCTGATAATACCCAGTGTGGGAGTGACACATGTAGTTGGTGGTATTTGCAATTTTTCTCCGCTTGCGTATGTGCATATATTTGCGGGCGGACGGACCGTGCACATATAATTGCATGACTACCCTCAATATTGTGGCAGTAGTATATATTGTATTTATTGGCATTCAATATTCAATTCAGAAAAACATAAAATATCATCACGCTTGAATACCCCTGAAAGGTAAAGTAGCGATTCTTTGTTTAATTAAAAATGAATCTACTTCTTGCCACCAACTCGCCTGATGGTAAGCGACGGTGTGGCCGAGGATGGAGCACGTAGACCCAAAATAAACCGATTCACTCTTTAGTAGAGTGGATAGATTTGAGGAGAACGATAGTCTAGGAGTTGAAGCACCTGCCCAGACCAGACTCCCAACGATGGCGTAAATTGCCCGAAACACTAAATAACTCAGAACTTAATATCGCACACTGGATAAGATAGCCGAGCAATTTAATTTTGCCGAGTAGTTTATAGAGGTAAATTAAATGTCTACTAGAAAATTCAGAAGACCTAAAGGGAGGGTAAAGGACGACTGAAGTTTCTAGTGAACTCACAAAGTCGTGCTGAAGTAATGAAAGTGGTCTAGTTGAGTGTTTTGGTTCCGTGTAAAGATCGTAAAGTTAACAGTGAAACAGTAAATAAATACAAATAATTAAATATTTATTACATGATATCAATACATTTAAGGGGCCATCCATTAATCATGTGATGTTTTTTTAGCATTTTTAACCCCCCCTCTCCCCACCTTAGTGATACGTGGTGAGGTTTAAGACTAACCCCCCATCCCCACCCACAATCACGTGTATTTTTTAGTACCTACAAAGAATCTTTTTTTTTTTGAATATTATCTATAAATAGGTACAGAAAATAAATACACGTGATATCTTACTACAAAGTGAGCCTCACGTGATTAATGGACGGCCCCTAATTTGACGCGGTTGGCGCAGCGGTCGAGAGAACGGCTGCTGCGCCGCGTGTAGCAGATTCGATTCCTGCACGAACCGAATATTTGTATGATCTACAGATAATTGTTCCGGGTCTGGGTGTATGTGCATGTGAGATTATGTGTTTGTAAACGCCCCCACGATATAGGTAGATATTACAAGTAAGGGCAACTTTAAAAAAAAACAATTCAAAATTAATTTAGGGTCAGTCACCTGTATAGGCACTGAATAGATAAGATGACGTCTCCAAAAGACTTATTAAAATGTGAGGAGAATTCGGAGTAGTGAGCAGTGGTAGAGATGGCTTAGTATTCAGAGCGCCTGGAGTATTTATCCGGGAGGCGCAGGTTCGAATCCTGCTCACGACCTTATTTTTCTTTCCACAAAAATTCTAAACTTTAAAGATCACTACGCATGCGTTTGGTAATACGTTTAAAGATTTATCTGTATTTAATATTTCATCTCAAAACGCTTGACAAAATGTATTCTACGAATTCTTTCGTATTCTCCAAGACTGCCGTTGGTCTCGTGATCTCAATTGCGACTGCTGAGCATACGGTCTTGGGTTCGATTCCGAGGTCGGTCAAATTGTTATTGGGCTTTTCTGTATCAAATTCTCAATGGCGGCCCGGAGTTTGGAATTGTGATGCCCGGTATATGGCAATAGGGGGCTGTCTTATTACATGGAACTTAATAGCATTGGTGATGTGGTTGGACACCTCTGCCAGTGTTTACCAATTCTTTAATTATCAGTTACCTGTTCAGGGACTGAATGGATAGCAATGACGTCACCAAAAGACATTAAAATGTGGAACAAAAATTCGGGGTAGTGAGCAGGGGTCGAGATGGCTTGATGGTCAGAGCGGGGAGGGACCTGGGGTTTTTATCCGGGAGGCGCAGGTTCGAATCCCGCTCAAAGTCGTATTTTTCTTTCTACAAAAATGTCTTACTTTAATTCTCTCTTTAATCAAAAGGAACTGTTGCCTAGAGTATTTTTTTTTTTATTATTTCCTTTGTTTCAGGCAACTTGGCCCATAGAATAAAATACATAAACATAAAATTTTACTATAAATAAACTAATACATAATATTACAAAACAAAACTTATAACTACTGCATACGAAATGACGGCGTCGTGTTGCGCTGACTAGCGTCACGTAGCCGGCCTTTTTTAATCACGCGGGATTTTTAATCACACAGTGATGACACAAGATGCTAGTGAGAACGGTCGGTAGGGCACACAGTCTGTCTGTTGTTTTTTGCATAATATACCTCTTTCAATCTTTGCTTTCTTTTTTGTTTTTAACTTTTGTTAAACTTACTAATAATATTTGACGGATATTATGCATTGTTTTATATAGCTTCTTTAGCTTCAACATTTTGTAAATGTGAGAACGCCGTAAACTTTTCAAATGCGCTATTTATTTAATAAGGCTTATGTAATTATCTTTTATATTAGTGACGGCATCCAAGATTACGTTGTTTTTACATCCCGCCCAAAATTGTATCTACAGAAATTGTAAAAGATAGGTATACAGTTTAAAAGAGTAACCATGGAGTTTCTTGCCGGTTCTTCTCCATAGGAAGCGACTTTTTGGAACCGTGCACGTAAATTCTGACTTTTCATAAGTGCCTTTGTATGGTTTATATGAAATAAAAACCTTTGACTTTGACTTTGTCTTAGTCTATGACGGATTTTCCTCACATGCAAAAGAGAGAGTACCTAAGCCCCGTAGATTGAGAAAAATTGTTTCTATTTCGTAAGTACAATATTCCTTGGCGTTATTTATTGCGATGCTTGAAAATTTTACAAAGGTATGGTAAGTTCTAAAACTGAAGGATAACTTAATCGGTGTGGGGCCATGGAAATAGCGGGCAAAGAAGCTTAATTAGTATTTTTCAAAGAAACATTGAAAAATAATAGACACGAACGGGGCTGTAACCCGCGATCCTTGACATTCCGTGTGACCCTTCCAACTGGGCTACCGTGTCGTTGCTTGATACTATTAAATTTATTTTATATTTATTTAGCAATCATTTACAGATTTACTAATATAGGTGTAGGTACATGGCCATAACATGTATACGTATGTTTATGAGTTTCTTTATTTATTTATTTATTTATTTAGGGTAACTTCACAGCTTACATGGAGATTTACATTTATAAATATCTTAACATTACGCCAATAATGAAGTACACAATAAAATACATATTAAGATTTGCAGTTATGTTGAGCATCGCTGCATAGTTGACATTAAATTATTTTTTATGTTATGTTCGAATGTGTGTGTTGTGTGTGTGTGTGTGCGCGTGTGTGCGTGTGTGTGTGTGTGTGTGTGTGTGTGTGTTTGTGTGTGTATAAATGGTAAGCAGTGACATAATATACGATGTGTTAATATGGAATTAAGAATTATCTTGGGACAAGATTTCAATAATGCCCTTTCTCCAAGCATTTCTTGAAGAATTAAAGGGGTCTAGTGATGCGAATTTTCTATTGAACAGGGCTGGAATGCGTATGAATGGTGTCATTTTCAGATAATTAGTAGACGCCGAAGGTACAACTAATAAAGGAGTGTTTCTGGTGCGTTTGAGTGGTACATTAAACTGTATTCTGCTCAGAAGGTTTGGACAGTCAAACTTATTGCTGAAAATGTCATACAGCAATAACAGATCATTGAGTATGCGTCTCTCCTCAAGAGTATTTATTTTGTAATATTTACAACAGTCAGTGTAATTTTGAAAAATATTTTTGGTCTTATAGTTTAGGTATTTGAAGAATTTACGTTGAATTATTTCAATTCTGTCGATATATTTTTTATAGAAAGGACGCCAAATTACACTTGCGAATTCCAGGATGCTTCGGACGTAACAGAAATAAAGTACTTTAAAACACTGGGGATCATTGAACTGTTGACTGTTTCGAATTATAAATCCCAAAGACTTGTAGGCTCTGCTGGTGACATGATCTATATGCGCCTCAAATGTGCACTTCTCGTCGAGAATCACTCCCAAATCTCTCACCTGTGATGTTCGGGGTATTGAATCATTACTAATTTGGTAATTATAAGTAATTATTTTGTGTTTCCTGGTGAATGTTATTGTTTGGCATTTTTTTGTATTGACGCTAATTTTATTTTTATAGTAGTAATCACTTAATCTGTCTAAATCAGATTGAAGCAATTGACAGTCGTTCAAATTGGTTATTTTCCTATATATTTTTTTATCATCGGCGTACATAAGCTGTTCCGAATGAAGGAAACATTGAGTGATGTCAAATAAATATACGTTATAGAGGAGAGGTGATAAAAGCGAGCCCTGAGGTACACCAGATGTAACATTTACAAAGTCAGATCTATGACTGCCGATAACAACCGCCTGACTCCGATTTCTCAGGTAAGAATCTATCCATTTGAGCAGATTACCCTTTATACCTACAGCTTTTAATTTACTGACTAAAATACCATAATCTACGCGATCGAAAGCTTTTTCGAAATCAGTGTAAATTACATCTACTTGTGCTCCATCATTCATACATGCAACCAAGTAGTCGGTTAACTGGAGAAGGTTTGAATTTACCGTACGAGATTTCACAAAACCGTGCTGGGATGTAGGTATACAGTGCTCTGTTGCGGTATAGATGTGACTGTAAACAATTTTTTCCAGCATTTTGCCGAAGTTATTTAATAGTGATATTCCTCTGTAATTGGTAATATCAATTTTAGTGCCCTTTTTATGGATAGGCACTATTCGAGCTGCTTTCCATTGTCTCGGGAATATACCTTCGTCTAATGATCTCTGGAAAATAATCCTTAGGGGTGTAAATAACCCTATTTCACATTTTTTTATTAATATTACTGGTATTTCGTCTAAACCAGCCCCTTTCTTAATGTCAAGCTTCTCGAATACTTTTTTTAGTGATTCACGATCAATGACGATCGAGTGAGTATTATTCAAATGAGGAGTGTCATCGTAACAAATTAAATTGTCTTTACCAGGTAAGTTAAAAACGCTATGAAAAAATCTGTTAAAGGCATTGCAAATATCCCCCCCGCTTGAATAAGTAACACATTGATAGACCATATTACAGGGATAACCCGACGATTTTCTTTTAATGTTTATAAAATTCCAAAAGTCCTTTGGAGATTTTATTATATTGTTCTCGCACCTAGTAATATATTTAGAAAAGTAATCTGCCTGTAGACTTTTGACCCTAGTCCTTAATAAAGCGAATTCGGCATAATCTGATAGATTTTTGAATTTTTTCCACTTTTTGTGAGCCAAATATTTTTCCTTAATGGCATTTATCAATGATGGAGGGTACCATTTAGGATAGCGGTATCGTCCTGATACTTTGACCGTGAAATAATTATACGCGGGTACTAAGAAAATAATTATCAAAATCTTAGAACGTTTTAATGTTAAACTGTGAGCTGACAACGACGCCGAGTGAATAGTTCGTCGGGCAGTGGTTCGCAACTTGCGGGTCTCTAAGAGTGCCGATTTTGTATGATATGTTTGTTTATGGACGTGAGTATGTGCTTTTGTGTTTGTTATGTATGTGAAGAGTAGATTACTATTTGTGTAAATGGTTGTGTGTGTAAAATTAGGCAAAACAAGAACATATACAATAAAATAATAAAGAAGAAGATACAAAATTAAGAGCATACGAGTTATTTCAATGTCAGGAATTTCTCTAAGTCTTCTTCCGAAGTGATGGCTGCCGATGGTGATTTTTCGTTGCAGCGCATGTAAACTGAGCAGTTTTTTACCCATACGAATTTTATGTCTTGATCCTTCGCGCGTTTTTTACAATTGTTTAGCAGAATTTTATTCGCGATGGTAAGATGTTCGTTGATAAAAACTTTTGATGAGTTTCCGTCAAAACCTAGATCAGTAGATGTTATGCCTTTGGTTTTATTTAATTTTCGGAAGTTGACTAAGATACTATCTTTAATGTTTCTGTTTCTCAGTTTAGCGATTATTCTCTTTGGTTTTCCCAATTGACTATGCAGTGGCTGAACTCTGGTTATGAATTCGATGTCGTCCAGAGATATGTTAGCGTTGATTGATGCCGCTATTTTATGTAATAATTCTGGTAAATTTTCGCCAGTTTTTTCCGGTATGCCGACTATTTCTATATTCAGGAAACGATTTTGCTGTTGACTGCGATTATATTCCCTTTCCAAAATATTTGATTTAATTTGCAAGTCTTTAATTAACTCATCTCGGTTCTTCACTGAGTTTTCCAAAGATGAAAGTCGCTCCTCACATTTGATTAATTTCTTCGCTATATCCTTATGCTCTTGTTTAAGAATATCGACTATTTGTAATTTTGATTCTATCAAATCCAGTCTAGAACTTAACTCTTCAATTATTTGTGTTTTGATGCTATTTGCCAGATTGTTTAGGTCCGAACGCAATTTTTCAACTTGTTCCGGCAGTGTTGTTAATGTCTGTAATATCGACTCGATGTTTTGAAGCGACGACTGATTAGTGGATGGGTCATCAGAAGCACTCTGCTTACCTTGTTTCTGAACTCTTGGCGAGTTTAATTTGGCACTAGCTTTGCAATCTGAGCAGAACCAAGTCGCCTGTTTAGCGGAACCAAATCTTCTCCAGCCAACTTCACGTAGCCGGGATTCTACCATAACATCTAAACGCCTGAACCGATTTCGATATATGGGGTATCGTTAGAGTCCTTACACTGTCCCGGGTAACATAGGTAACAAAACGTTTTTTTTTTTATATAGTGGCTCTGGTACCTACACAAAAAGAATTAAATAATAAAAAAACAGAAATAGCAGGCGTGGTTTTTATTTATTTTATTAATTTCTTGTTCTTATAATATTTAGAATTTATAAGTCGATTTTCCCGTCTAGCCCTTGGCTACTGTTGGCTGATGTAAATGGTTCCATGGCAAGCTGGTAGTTCGTGGTTCTTCTGATCATATCAAATGGTAACTGGCCAGCATGTAGGTATGTAATTCCCGAAGGTAAGATCAGCAAACCATTAGTCAGATCGCCAGGAGTAAGTAGGAGGGAGACGCAGGTTCGAATCCTGTTTACGACAGTATTTTTCTTACCACAACAATTTATAATTTTAGAGTTCTCTATGCATGCGTTAATGCTAGTGATGCATCCCTTACTCATGAGTTACCTCCTTTGAGATCCTCGTAAACGCAAATTGAAAGAGTTACTCGAATCCTCATTCAACATTTTAATATTTATTAATTTAATTTTTAATTATTAATTCATCATTTCAACATTAATCCACCCCAGTCGCGAATGTCCTCACTTTTCATTTTGACACGAGTCGCGAGTGAACTAAGTGAATTTCAACATTGAACCACCTCACTCGCGAATGTACTCAACATGCTCGTCGATCAACTTATTTTTAAATTTTAGACCACGGAATCGCGAGTTGTGAAGTGAATACCTACGCCGTTGAATGATTTCTCACCTCAAATGACACCTCATGAGGGCCTCGTGAGGGAAAATGAGGTACTCCCTCATTCTCACATAAAATTGATGAGTTACACATCACTAGCTTAATGCTTTTCGAAGTTTATTATCTGTTTTTGTTAAGGTAATCGCATCGCATTGTATTAACTACAAAGTTCGTGTCTGTTCAATCCATAGACTTAAAATATTTACTACCACAGTTCAGTCACCTGTATAGGGACTGAACAGATAAAAATGACGTCATGAATACGTATTAAAATGTGGATTTTTACATACCTACATGGGGGTAGGCAGAAACTACAGAACGCCACATGCTACGATTATATAGATACATAATTATGTCATTCGCTTCGTCCACGTTCTTACATCTGGTCATTAACCCGCGCCGGTTGTGAATACTACGCCCCTGATCTTTATGAAGGACACCACCAATAAGGCAGGCGTATATCCTTTTGAGCATCCCCTCACAGCATTTCCACTTACAACTGCATTGTTAAATTCTTGTTAATATACCTTTTGTTAATCGTCTGTCATTCATCCTCTCAATATAACTAAAACATCTAAGCACACTCTTTTAAATTTTTGTCCTCTTATTACCCTTTTACTTACGATTTTTTTCCCCCTTAGGAAACAGTTGCTGGAGTATGGCGTAAATATTAATTCATCTAGCTGGTTTATCGATCTTCTTAATGAAGTTGTCTAATTTCCCCCTAAAAGGACGTAAGGAAAGGTACCTAAAGACGAGTTTAATGAGTTTTTCAAAAAGCATCACCGTAATTTGTTTCTCTTGGACTTACATTAAAATATTGACCAAAATAATATCACCATCTATTGACATTTTCATGAATATGACATAGTAATTGTAATTGATAATATAAGGTCCTAATTTATTAGGTAATTTCCTTTGAAAGAGTTGATAAATAAGTCAAATATATTCATTTAAGCTAAGAATTAAATGGAAATAACAAATTATTTGTAATAACCATAGTACTACAAAGACGAAAACTGCTCCCAGAACGGCGAACGTCAAGAAAAAAAAAAACTGTCGTAAAAATTTGAATTATGGCTTAAATTAATCCTTATCACTTACACATTGACCCCTTAAAAGGAATTTACCTAATAAATTAGGACCTTATATAATATGTATGTTTTTATTTAAACTGCGATTATAGAATTAATATTTTAATATGTCAATTGATGTAAGAAATAATTAAAGTTAACAAAGCTCTAACTGTAGCTATAATGTAGGTACCTAAGTCGATCTGCATGCAGCTAGCTGTCGTGAACTATACATGTACTATTTACCATCTTTGTACCATGTTTCTGGTAAATAAATATTTTCTTATTCTTAGACAATAAGGAGGTAAGGGCACATGATGCAATGCTAATGATTAACTGAATAATGGCAACATCCATAGGTATCCCAGATTGATGATAATGTTTCCTTTGTCGTTTGCAAGTTATATTTAGAAAACTGAATACTGGATTTAGAAACTTATTGCTTGTCTAACCTTGAACTCATAAGCAAATGTCTTTTTAAACTATCTCTTCAAGATGGGTAGCGTCGTACATTATCCACCTCGGTAATCCACAATCTGAAGTGGGATGAAACGACCTCAAGTCACACTCGTGGAATCATTTTGGATTTGAGTAGACACGTGTAAACTTACTGAATATAAATCAAAATATTATTTTAAGGATATACAATGTTTATCTAAAAAGCAGCTGTTCCAGCGGTACCACGTTTTTCACAATAATATGAAAACTTTTTGAAACAAAACCTTCGCAAACAATTGCTTTTTGGCACGTAGGGAATTTGAATATGCAGCACAAATGTAAGTAGTTTATGTACTATTTTCCACGTAACTGTAAGTTTAACTTTTAGTGCCTAGCCTTTGCTTTGTAGTTGATTTGACGTTACGGTTCCCGGAACCCCAGTAAAGGTTTGTGTGGAACTGTGTTTTTTAGTCTGTTGGAGTCCAGCAAAGCGTCAAAAAAATTACGATGATGAATATTTATTTGTGGGCTCGACTATGGCGATACCTAGTAGAGGGGATATTATAAATGAAAGTAGTAGTACAAAAGGCAATTACGTTCTTTTTAATCCCTATTGAAGCATAAATAAATATAATAGGAAATTTTAACTTAGCTACAAAGGTCATTGAACAAGACACAGCCGGTACCACAAAATAAAAATATGTGACCTTTTCGGAACTAATCTTCACCTGAAATGCTCAAAATTGAATAGAACCTCACACACCCACCTACTTACCTACTTAAGTAAATAAGTACTCGTATCAAATTAAATTGGAAGAGCTCTTTTACGTTTATTTAGGACGAGTCACGCAAATATTTTTGTCTGGCAAGCTCTAGTGTATAAAGTAGTTTATTTTTTAATGAAAAATAGACCAACTTTTGGCCACCAACTCGCCTGATGGTAAGCGACGGTGTGGCCGAGCATGGAGCACGTAGATCCAGATGAAATCTATTCACACTAAGTAGAGTGGATATATTTGAGGAGAACGATAGTTGGGGAGTTGGTGCAACTGCCCAGACCCGTCTCCCACGACGGTTGCACCGGACTATACCCCGTAACACGACTAGGTCGCTTCACGGCATGGCTTCGTCTGGTGGGTGATAAGCCGCGGCCTAAGCCGTTGTGTTGCCTGTTTTGCATCACCCAGGGGCCACGTGTAGAGATTCCATTTTAAGGGTGCACTCCTAAGCAACTCAGCCCCCAAAAAATGTAAGGAGCGTACTTACTGTCAGCCTGTATTACACCACTTCTGGGTAAAGGCTCATGTATTTCCACATAACATAACTAGCCTAGGCCTATGAATGCCCCACTGCGGGTCAATGAAGGTACTACGTAGGTTCACTGCGGCTTAGCGACTTCAGACCAATTAAGTTCAGATTTCCTCACGATATTTTAAAGAAAGAAGAAAGAAAGATATTATTTATTTTAGTCTCAGTGCAGAACTTATCCTAAAACAGTAGTAGGTAAGTAACAAGTGTGTAACAGAAAATACAAATATTTATAAAAAGTACAGAACTTACATACTACTTAAGCTATCTGCACGAGACCAAAAAAGGTGCCTATCTCAGAATAAGCGGCCACATCGAAATGCAACCGCGCTGATTTTCAGATAGGTCCTGCAAAATAGTGAAGATAAATATTTTCCGACGCTTATTAAAATTTTACTGGTATTTTCTACATAATACCACTCGAACCTACAAGCTGCAGCTCAAGAAGTGGTCTGTAACCATGCGACCATTACTTCTACAAGAAATTATATATTCTTTTTCGATCCAGGTGCGTCTCACTGCTGTACAAAAACTTCCCTTTCATCCTTCCAAACTGCCCTATTTCTTGTTTTAGCAGCTTTATATTCCCCCGGAGACGACAACCTGCAGCACCTACACGTGTTCCATCCATAGGTGTTTGTGCAGGCCAACTGTGGCTGACCTGCCTGAATGACGGGATCTGTCGACTCTTTTGACGAATCATAATATGCTGCTTCCGACTTAATTACATAACAAAAATCTGTATTTACGGCTAGCTACGAGGTGTAGCCTAATATTAGATAGCTTAAATTATTCTTCATGACTATGGCTATCATACACAAAAATATTTATTCAAATATGACTGGAATTTCATAGATTAGCGCGCTTAAACAAACAAACTCTTCCGCTTTATAATATTAGTACTTACATACAGACATGAACGCTAAAAACATAACATTCCTTTTTTCTGGCTAGTCGTGTAAAAATTACCACCGCTACCAACCGAAAGGCGCAGGTTCGAATCCCGATCACCACCGTACTCTTTTTCCTCATAAAATTATACCACCGCGGTGTTAAGACGGTAGCAAAAATATTTTAATTCTATGGTTATGGTTATGATTATGACACACGGGTCTGTGTGATATGTATATTTCCTACATCTATAGCCTTCATTCCAACTAGAATATTCTTTGATTGAACGACAAAAGTTAGAATTAAAATCTAGCTTTAATGTTATACCATGCTAAAATCTAGAATCAGAAGTTTCTTTTCACGCTTTTTTACATATCCTTTAATCGTTGACCCGCTGCATTCATAAACGCATAACATTTCTACATAACATTTTCGCAATTCTGCGTCTTAAGTTCAGTTATTATGATAAACAGCTAAACGTCGTTCAACTGATTCATCTAACACGGCCCTTCTGTACCGCCGGAAACGGGCGTTTTCGAATCCGTGCGAAAGAGTAAATCCGTGAGAAAGTTGCTAATCAAAAACGATGAAATTGATAAAGCATGATATAAATAAATATTCCACAACTATCACACAACGCCGTCTAGTCTCAAGTTAAGCAGAGCTTGTGTTATGAGTACTAGACAACTGATAAACATACTTATATATTTCTAAATGCATACATATTATAGATAAATTACACCCAGACACAGAACAAATGATCGTGCTGATCACACAAACATTTTTCCTGGGTGGGAATCGAACCCACGACCTCCGGCCTAGCAGTCAGGGCTACTAACCACTAGACCAACAGGACAGTCAAAAAATGATATTGTATAGTAATTTAAAAAATACATCAGAGTAAAATATTTTATACAGTTTTTAAATTTTCTACCTATATAAGTTAAAGTTTCCTTTACGATACGGAAAAGTTTTCGAATGGTTCAGAATAAGCCTACAAAACTGTTTTGTAAAACAGCCAATACGCATTGTATTGGCTGTTTCATCTGTGGTTGAAGGAAATAATTTATGCATCTGCGACTTATGAAGTTTGTCTAATGGAACATGTAAGCGTCGTTTCATTCTACGCTGCTTTTTTAAGTAATAACGGGATGTACTTTTACTTTATCTTTTATCTTTGACTTGAATACTTTCATTTATGTAACATCTTCAACGAATAAAAAAAAAATTGTGTGTACCAAGTGTGTACCTACGAACCTATAATATTGTTTATAGATCAAAGTTAATATTTATAATGATATCTCCCTTTGTTTAATGATATGATGGAAAAATAAAAACCCAAAGAACTTAAATTTAAAATAAAAGTTATATATGAAATGATATGAAACTCGCTATGTTTAAAAATAAAAATAAGTGTATTTTATTAGGTTAATTCCATTACATACAGAAAAAAATACAAAACATCTGGTTGGGCTGTCAAGTCAATCTGTCAAGTGTCAATTGTCATAAAATCCAATTTGATAGATAGTTGTCAACGCTGTCATGTAAACATCGTCAGAAATTGTTCCTAAAGTTAGATTTTATCTAATTGGCTGACTTGCCTACTGATTAATTTCATAGAAATGGCTTTTCCTACCAAAGACGTGAACTTAAAAGAGGACAGGCCAACAAAACTATTACTTCAGAAACATACGGACTATTTAGCAAAATATGGAACAAACAAAAATGACTATGAATATTGTATGACTGAATATCTCCGAATGTCGGGGATATACTGGAGTTTAACGGCTATGGAGCTCATGGGAGCATCCGACAGGTACGTTAACCAAAGTTTTATACAGATACAGGCAATAGCTTCCCGGTAAATAATGTAATTAGAGGTTAGATTACGATCCCTCTAAATGTTGACGCCGTAATTTTTACTTGGTACCGAATTTTTATCGAACTGTACTTTAAGTATTTTAGCCGTTTACAGGTTTAACATCATTGCATTATCAGGATTTAATTATCCCAATGCAGGTTAAAGGACTTTTCTTACACAATACATCATAATCAATTTTTAAGTCTTTGTTGTCATACTGCAGGGCAAACAATATTGTTTGCCCTTTAACCTGTTAGTAGAAAAACGAAATTTGTTTAACATCAAATAACCCTTTCTTTTTTTATAACAGAATGCCAAAGGAGGAAATAATAACCTTCATAAGTACATGTCAGAACAAGGAAAATGGAGGCATCTCTGCAAGCTTCCCCCATGACCCCCACATATTGTACACCTTGAGTGCAGTGCAGGCTAGTACCTAGTTGAAGTATTACTTAAATGTTGCAATCTTAAAAAGGAATACGCATAAATAATCAACAGCACGGTTGGCGCAGTTGTTGAGAGACGACTGCTGCGCTGCGTGTTGCAGGTTCAATTCCTGCACGGAGCAAATATTTGTATGATCTACAGATAATTGCTCCGGGTCTGGGTGTGTGTGTGCTTGGGAAATTATGTCTGTAAACGCACCCACGATCCAGGAAGCAATTCCTAGTGAGGGGCAGCCCCTTATGCACCCCCACTCCCCTTGTGAAATAAATTCGTCGCTACAGTGTTGGTCAAGATTATTATTTAATTGAATAACAGAATACCATGACCATAGCCAGAGGAGTGTTGGGTTCAAACCACCTTCGAAATTCCTGAAATTATAATGTTTACACATGGTCCATGCATGAAAAAATTAATGAGAGTACCCCTCCCCACATATTCCTGGCTATGGCCCTACAGAATACCAACTTTTGGAGGCTTACACCTAAGTATATACATTCTTATTTCGGTTTTGTAGAAAATATACTGTTGGTATTGGTTAAAAAAGCTGGTTTCCGCAACTCCCCGCTCTTGCGATTTGCTCTGGCGATTATTTTGCGTCCGGGGTGGGAATGGATTATTCAAAATATACTGTTAGAATTTGCGAATATTATGTACAATCATTTCAATTGATCAATACCTATGCAGGTACTCACAATGTATGACAGACTGGATGCTATTGATGTAGAGGGAGTCATCAAATATATTGCATCACTACAGCAAGCAGATGGCAGCTTTATTGGTATGTATGCCCACTTAATTAAAAAATTAAGCAATTGTAGATGTGTGATTACCGTAAAGGAAATAGGTCAACCTGGGACCATATAGACATTCATAGAAGACAATTTAGTAATTGATGTGGGTAGCAGCATCTAACAGTTTGTGTTAAGAAGGATGTGGTTTAAATAACAAACATCGCCCAACAACTTCCACACAACATCCAACTTTTGCATCATTATATATATGTGGTATGTAAATACATATTTAGTACTATAATTCTACTAATATGTAAGTTAAATAAGTATGAAAGTTAGTATGTTGGGATGTTTACAATTGTGTATACAATCATGTAAAAACGGATGAACAGATTTAGAGGTATTATGATTGATTGGACCTTGGAGGTGGATATAGGCTACCTTTTGTTATGCAGATGTATTCAATACTGCCAGCCAGTAAGAAATGTTTATTAAAATCTACAGATTTCATATTATTCCGTGCCTCGGAGAGCACGTTAAGCCGTCGGTCCCGGTTGTCAAATTAAGATCTAAGACAGCCGTTACGGGTAGTCAGAGGCCTGAAAGTCTGACGACCAGTCATACCACGAGATATCGTGTTACCCAGTAATTGGGTTGTGGAGGTCAGATAGGCAGACGCTCCATGTAAAATACTGATATTAAGCTGCATCCGGTTTGACTGGAAGCCGACCCCAATGTAATTGGGAAAAGGCTAGGCAGATTGACAGATTTCATATTATTTTTAGAAGGCTACATAAAGAACACCTGCACTAATTGCAAGTAATTAATGGCAAATGATCAATCAATCCTCTTTTTCTAAATCAGGTGACAAATGGGGCGAAAAGGACACAAGGTTCTCATTCTGTGCAGTGATGTGCCTCTCTTTGCTGCACCGACTTGATGCAATAAACGTCGACAAGGCAGTCGAGTTTGTACTCAGTTGCATGAACTTTGATGGAGGCTTCGGATCTAAACCTGGCTCTGAGAGCCATGCTGGTAAGTTTATGACAATACCTTTCTTCTCCTTTGGTAAGAAATTGTTCTCAGCTTCTAAAAGATGGGAAGGACTGAAGGTTAAATTGAGTTTATCCAAGATAAATATTACTTAGTTGAAGTAAACTAGATGCTGAATAAATATCGCGATCGTAAGACATATGTGCAACGTTTTATGAACATGGGTGAATGCAAGAATTACAATACTGTAATAAAATTTCAATTGCTTTCATTTTGATAGTTAAACAATATTCATAGAAGCTTTTGAACCAAGGAGTTTGTAACTAACTTCCGCTAGCTAGTCATTCTAAAAGGGTTTTATTAAACCATGAACATTTAGGTAAAATATTTAATTCATCAGGTCTTATCTATTGCTGTGTGGGTACCCTGTCTATTTGCAAAAGGATGGAGGCGCTTAAAGCCGATGCCCTCGCGTGGTGGCTATGCGAGCGGCAATTACCCAGTGGTGGCCTAAACGGCCGCCCAGAGAAACTTCCAGACTTGTGCTACTCTTGGTAAGGAAATAAAAACAATTTAATCAAATTATGAATACTACTATCCTAATTACTACTTTTCAAGGAAACATTGAAAAAATAATAGGCAAGAACGGGGCTTGAACCCGCGGCTCTCGTGTCAGCACTCCACCACTGAGCTACCTTGTCGTGTTCAAAACTATTGAATTTTCAATTCTCCTTCTACTACTATCCTGTAAGATTTCTGTTTTTTGTATTTTTATTGAAATAAGTATTAACAAAATAGAAAATTTCAAGGTACTTAATCAGCTATCTTTTTGTCATGGAAGTTAGATGTTTTAATTAGAATAGATCATCAAGATTCAAAAATGTTTACTTATTATTCAAATTAGACTGCATTTCGACATTTAAGGCCTAATTTCTCAAAGTTTCTAAACCCTAATTAGTATTGCCAGTGCAGAATATTTCTAGCTATTAACAATTACCTATATATTTTTTCAGGTGGGTGATGTCATCACTTACAATGCTGAACAGAATCCGATGGGTAGACAGAGAAAAACTAGAACAATTCATTTTAGCTTGTCAAGATGCTGAAACGGGCGGGTTTAGTGATCGACCGGGTGATATTCCCGACCCCTTCCACACACTATTTGGGTTAGCAGGACTATCGTTGTTAGGAAACACTCAGATTAAACCTGTAAATCCAGTATATTGTATGCCACAAGAAATAATTGATAGGCTGAACCTGAAACCAGAAATTATGATGTGATTTATTTATTTAGATGCACAATCCTAAATTAATTAAATAAGTTGATGGAGCTATTTTTATTATGTCAAATGTAAGAGCAAGTACGAATTGCCAGCCAAATCGCTTCTGGCGTTTTTCTTAACATTGATTTGGTTGTCTTTTGAGATAAGTAAAATTTGACCTAAAAAGGCAAGTTTTTGGCAATTTGTTCTAATCGCTATCAGGCTTTATAATTTGTATTTTATATAAGAAGAAAATATTTGTACACTACACAAGAAATGTTGTTTTTATATTACAATATGTACAGCAACTAAGCTAATATAAGCAAATAATATAATGTGATATATTATAATAAGTAATTCGTTTCCTTAATTAAAGATAAATCTTTGAAAAGCATTAACTAACTCCAAAGCGAACTCCAAAGTTATAATATTAAATGGAAAAAGAATACGGTCACGACCAGGATTCGAATCTGCTACACCCGGATAATACTCCAGGCGCTCTGACCACTAAGCCATCTCGACCTCTTTGTTTCCTTAAGATTGGCCTCTTATTTTTCATTAAATGTTTAATTCGGAAATTACCTATTCCCGACACATATTTATGAAACTGACCTAATCCGAAAAATACATCGTCCTATTATTACTTACGTAATCTTAAAAGGACTCCTTTCCGAAATAGTTTTAATCTAGGGAACTAGCAAAAATACGAAATGACCCGTTATTTATTCACAAAAATAAATCATAAATAATATACAAAGCTATTCATAGTATATACGAAACCTGAAACTAGTTTGTTCAGAATCAGTAATAGAATCGATTAAAATAATGTTTACAGCATGTTATATTTCGAACAATAATCTTTAAAAAATCCTTTTAGTTGGACACAGTAGGTACGCGGGCCAGCTGATACAGTACCTACCGCCCGCTGATACAGTAACCCGCGCTGTCCTTGAACGGGCCCCGCGCCACCACCTCAGTCGCCCGGAAGCTAGAGATCGATACGTACATGTCGATTGCGCGCGCGATCCCATATCGCGTACGAACGTTTTATTTGTTTACGAAAAAGTAGGTAGGTAGGTACATAATATCTACAATTGACTATTATGGTAGTCCAAAGACTGCAACTGTGATGGTGAATGTTATCACTACACTACTTACAACGGCTCAGTGTGTTACGTTATAAATGCACGTAAGGAGGTGAGCATATTTAAGGGAGGACAAGGAGGCACGAAATCAAGCTTCTAACTTTGTAGTTTTCATTATCATTCTGATACTGTTTTTATATTGTTTCCATAAATGAAAATAAAAAAAGAACCCGTGTCTCAGGTTTCGTATAGACTAAGAATAATCCTATATATCAACACCCTCCAACTACAATTTCATCTAGGGTTGCCACCTCTTAAATCTGGTAAACCGGACCAATTTCTTCATAGAAAAGGTAGGTAACCTCAACTGACAGATCTTAATTTTTTTAAACGGAAGTAAGTCGTGCCGTCGGGCACATGTTTAACACATCGGCTTTTAGCCTAGGACGGCAAAAATGCTGGTCCCATAACGTGCAGACCAGCAATATTCATTGTATTTTTATCACGTTGCAGCGCGGTAACGGCTGTGACAGTATTTTAAAAGTTCGCACAATGCCAGTACGGTAACAGCCGTCTACTTTGAAACTTTTTTTATGTCAAGCACGGCTACCGCAGTGTATAATTTTTTTGCTTATACTATAGACTTTACTATCTAAGCAATAAGTCTGAGATCACGATGATTTATTGTCAAGAATAAATGGTTTACGTGCTCTCAAGTTGTGCCATACCCACACATAAACAGATTTCATCCACAACGCTAGTACGGCTACAGCCGGGTTGATTTCTACGAAACGCCATACTGTTGCGAAGTCAGTGTCACACTCGTAGAGTATAATGTTCTGTGGTGTCACACAAGCGACGGTCAGAGTTGGGTGTGTACACGTCGGTTTGCGCGGGAAAATTACGAGGAACCGAAGCTCACGGTAAGTGATAATATTGAGTTATTATGTTTTATCTAGTATTCAATTAATTATTTTACGTGAATTTTGCATGTTTTCAACATGAAATCTTGTATTTTCAGATGAGTCGGAAGAAAGATGATGATCGCATTACACGGTTGTAGCCGTCTACCGCCCTAGGTAAACTATTTGATTTTCCGTGATATCATCAGTACGGTTGTGACAGTATTATGATTTTGTATGACAAATTCTACTGTCTTTCCCTAATAAAGACCCGCGCCGGAACGTGTTATTTTATATTAGTAAGGTAAACAAATAAAACAGTAACATAAATTGCTTCATACTTTATTGCATCTAAATAATATAGAATAACAGTTTATTTAAAAAAAAAATAACAATTATTTATGTCTGTTTTAAACTTCTTTAGAAACTTTACCAATTCTTTCTTTTGCAGCACAGGCAAATAACGGGTATTTAAACAAATAACATCTGTATATGTATGTATATACATATCCTATTTAATAAACTGCAACAATTCATTATTGTGAACTGCACTGTCAAAGAAATGAAGATTATTGAGACGAATTATTTTATGATCAGCACAGTCTATAAATTCAAACAAATTATTTGACAAAGTTATTTTTATGAGCTTTTTGAGATACTGCTAATCTCATATAACTTTTTAATGTTATGAAAATATTATCTGTCACAAGTACAGACTCTGCGCTTCCAGTAAAATCAATAAACTTATTTTTTTCTAATTTTCATATGGTGTCTACCCAAAATTTATGATAAAGAGTTTGTTCCATCACAACAGCACGAAGAGGCTTTCCCTTAGATCGTTCTATGAAACACAAATAAAGCGGAGAGTATATTTGTATTAAGAGAAAATATTAGTATTATAGTAAACAAAAACAGCAATGTTGAAAACAAACTGTCAAACAAGGGTCAGCCCGGCCACCCAATCAGAAGCCAAGGCAAGGTATTATATTCTCTTTGGCCAAGGCGTTTGAAGCTACCTGTCACTTATGGTTTCATTCTATGAAGATTATCACCCGTGCCACGGACGAGAAGTGTGAAAATCTGGAGCTTTAAACACGGACAGACATATTAGCACTACTTTTTTAAAGTTTCTCTGAAACATAAATAATAGTTTTAATTACCTATTATAAATTTTATTTGTTACAATTTTAAACTAAATTTAGTAATAAAGTTTTAACAAACATTTAGTCTTGTATTTTAGACGTAATTTCGGCCGCCTATTTTCGGCAGATGTGTCAGCAACTTCAAACCCGGACTACAAATGAAACCCCGCCCGGACGCTCCCTGAATGCCCCCTAAACTAGGACAAATCCGGGGAAACCCAGATGGGTGGCAACCCCACAGACTACTAAGAGAACTAAGTTGGCAACCCTACGTTCACTACACAACTTATACAAAATAAATGATTCCTTTTTTTTGGTTTTATTAGGTACCAGTTCAGTAGTAAGTTTGTGGCTAAGTAACAACCGCACAGATCGATCGATCGAGGTTCAGCTGCGCTTGTCGCAGTCGGTCTGTTGATGGGTGACCAAGCAACATTAAACCATTGGTCCCAATTGTCAAATTAAGATCGATGACAGCCGTTACGTGTGGTCAAAGGCCTGAAAGACTGACGACCAGTCATAAGATACATATATTACTAATCTGTGGTCGTACCACGATATATCGTGTTACCCAGTTATAGGGTTGTGGAGGTCAGAGCAGTTGCACCTTGTAAAATTTTCTTGTGGCAGGCTTCGGCCGCGGCTGGTTACAACCCGCCGGACGAAGCCATGCCATGAAGCGACCTAGTCGTGTTTCGGGATGTATTCCGGTGCAACCGTTGTGGGAGACGGGTCTGGGCAGTTGCATTAACTCCCCAAACGTCGTTCTCCCCTTACCTCTGTACATAGTAGAGTGAATAATTTCTTTTGTATCTACTGACCCGGGTTTCATCAAGAAAAACGCAATTTTCCTACATGTCTTCGACCTCAAGTTCATATCTTTGACGCTATCTCGACCATTGTCTGCGTTGTCGTGTTCAGGAACTCATTGCTCGTAATCCAAACTGGTGTAAGGAATTCCGAATGGCTTGAGCGTTAATTTCACGACTTGCAACTATGATCTAATTTGAGTGGCGCTGACTATTGGATAACGAGCAGTCAACAGTCTGATATAGCCATTGATTAAGAAAATTAGGATGTAGAGTCTGGCTAACGAAAGTTGAGACTGGAAAAGCGGGGTAAATTTAAAAATAAGGTGACTGGGCAACCCTGTAAATAGTACGTTAATTCGTCTTGATACTTAATTATTTTTTTCTATTTGTATAGGTACGTATAAATTTAATAATTACTATAATTTAGCCGCCAGTTAACCAAGAACAGACGCAAAAGTTATAAAAATAGCAAGATGAACCTTTAGCTTTACCTGTTGATAAGCGACAGAGCCGTCAACGATGGTGCACGCTCATCCACCAATAAATTATTTATTCGATCCTTAAAGTTTAAAATAATAAACTTGCCGAGAAACACAAATGTCGGCAGAGAATCAAAATTATTCCTATTTCCGTAATCTGTATGGGCAAACTGCAAATATTTAGACCCCGTAAAGAATGAATGGTATCCACAACCATAATTCTTTTGTGTAAGTTCTAATATGATTCTCCATATTCCATTCATTGAATTGTGTAGGGAATAAAACATTAAACATGTACTAATTTAACATTCCATAGGAAATATTAATTTAACTACTTGGTAAAAGTAAGGTATAAAAATAATTTTTAACAAAAAAAAGAACCGACTCCAGAAATATTACTGTGTAAAATTGCACTAAAAAGTTATAAAATAATTGCATTATTTACTTACTACAATTTATATAAAAATATTTTTTTAATTTTAGAGGATTCTGAATAAATCAATTTATTAGGACAATAATATACAATTATTATTATTTTTGGAGTCGGTGCCAGACAAACTTTAAAAATATTTAGGAAGTTTCCTAAAGTTTGCAAAGTATATTTAAAGGTACATTAACCATCATTATTTTTACGACAATGTATTATACCTAATTGAACCTATTTACAAATGAACACAACAACTGCCTAAAGCGAACGTAATACGCTACTTCATGAATATACTTACACGTTTATTATCCTTTACTGGCACCGACTCCAAAAATAATAATATTTGTATATTATTGTCCTAATAAATTGATTTATTCAGAATCCTCTAAAATTAAAAAAATATTTTTATATAAATTGTAGTAAGTAAATAATGCAATTATTTTATAACTTTTTAGTGCAATTTTACACAGAAAGATTTTTGGAGTCGGTTCTTTTTTTTGTTAAAAATTATTTTATTTCTTACTTTTTAGTGAATCTTGCGTACCATAACTGATTTATCGGAAGTGAATATGGGTAGACCTACTCAACGCACTGTCCATATATATCTGTCGCAGATGGATTGTAGAATCCGCTGTTTTACAAAATCTCTAGCTGCTTTACAAAACAGTACTGTTTTATAAAACAGCTTAACAACGTTCAGCTGGATTGCCATTGCGATACGTTTAACAAAACTGCTACCCACCTTTAGACGTAATGCAGAATGACATATCTACAGTGGGACAGGTTTGTTTATTGTATAGGTATATGAAATGGATAGTCACCATTCAAGTAAAAAAGCGTACTCTGATTTACTTTACTGTATTCTGATTTGACTTTCCGTGGCTGGGTCGACGGAGCCCCGCTTAGCGGGGCTCCTATTTTTGTGTCCGTAAGGTTAGAAAAAACCTAAACACGAAAAGGATGACGGGGGCTGTTCGCTCGCTACGCTCGCTCACGGGCCCCCGTCATCCTCTTCGAGCCTAACCTGTCCGTCACGAAACTCCCGAGCTCGCTTCGCTCGCTCATGGATCAATTTAATTTTTTTTTTTTCATAATCCCGATATATTGTCGACTATTATAGTGGTTTAGTATTTACGTCATAAAAAATTTTCATAATTTTTTTGCTATTGACAAGTAAAATAAAGTTAGGTTATTATTGTTAGGACATACAGAGCCGACAAAATTTCGAACTAAAATCAACAATCTGACAGTTAGGCAGTTCATTAGAACTATTCTAGAGACCGTAAACACCACCGGAAAGTCACAAGAAAGCAAAATACACCATTTCGTTTACTTCGACGACGTATTATTTTTCAGTTATTTTGATTTAAATACCAAACTACTGAACCAATTTTCATAAAAATTAAACGGGACCAATCTGAAAGTAAATCCTTTCAAATAAAAAAATAATTTTCCAAATCGGTTCATAAATGACGGAGTTCTGAGACAACAAACATAAAAAAAAAAAAAAAAAAAAAAAAAAAAAAAAAAATACAACCGAATTGATAACCTCCTCCTTTTTGGAAGTCGGTTAAAAATGTCTAGATGACATGTGGATGATGATGTTAGTTTACAGATGCAGTGGAAAGGAAAAGACAATTTAGACAGGTATATATTTAATACTAATCAATATAATAATTCTTCATTCAGTATCACTATCCAAAAACTCAATTTCATATGATTCATCCGTGTCTGTTGAATCACCATCACCAATATTTATTATAAACCGGTCCAACTCATTTTCTGTAATTTGGTCTCTTTCTTTGTATTTATTTTCTAAATTAATCACATGATCAGTCATTTTCTTCCAGTCATTCGATAAAATGCTTTGAAATGACTCATTTATATTTTTTTCCATCTCAGCTGCGGGCAGTCTAATATTTTTACTGGCTACCTTACGTTTTGCAAGGCTCCATATTAATTCAATAGGGTTTAAGTCACAGTGATAAGGAGGCGTTCTCAATACTTCATGACCATATTGCTTCAGAAGTTCATCAGCTTCATTTATGGGTTCAGGTTTATGCTTCTGAACTATGCACAAAAGTTCAGACTTAGTTTGAATTTCTTCATAATCAATGCCATTCAGACTAAGCCATTCTCTGATCTTTTGTTTTAATGTCTGCATTGTTGGTGCTTTATTTATCTGTATGGTATCATAGCTGGCATTGTCCATAACAATAACACTTGGCTCATTTAAATTGGGGATGAGTTTATCCAATACCCATTTATTAAAGTTCTGTCCGTTCATGTCATGATGATAATCTGCCATTTTATATTTAGTGCTGAAGACAAGCAGAGCATTAGGCACAAAACCCTTTTCTGACCCTGTATGCACAATTATATATCTTTTGCCAGCGAGCTTCTAGTTTTGGTGCACATATGTTTCATCAATGTAAATAATAGGTTTACCGTCATTACGCTTTTCCGTTATTGCTCTCAAATATCGATGTCTCCATGCAGCAATATCATATCGTTCAATCAATAAAGACCACTCATTTTTATTTTTTTTGAATTCATATCCATTTGATAGAAGGATGTGACGGAGAGTTTCTTTACAACCAGAGAAAGCGATAATAGTCCTTAGCTCTTCTAGCAAGTTTTGTAGTGTTGGAACTTGCTTCTTCACAATATAAAATTCATTAATATTATTTCTTATTGCATCATCAATTTTTTAATAGTTTTAAGAATATATAGTGAGACTAACCTATAAAAGCGGAAATCAACTGCAAACATTCCAATTTCGTCTTAAATACTTCTTCACTCTCTTTTTGTTCTTCTCTATACTTATTTATCATAACAAAAAGTAAACTTCTTGGAGCACTCTTAATCGTTTTGTTCATTA
Organism: Xylocampa areola; assembly: GCA_935421205.1. Lineage (NCBI taxonomy): Eukaryota > Metazoa > Arthropoda > Insecta > Lepidoptera > Noctuidae > Xylocampa > Xylocampa areola. The sequence continues at coordinate 18,328,525 of OW285205.1, read as the reverse complement.
AATAAAACCAATTAATAACACACAAAATTGAATCCGCAATGACATTAACGATGAATGACATTAGTTTGACATCTTAATATTATTGCCATATAAAAATGTTTTAAAAAACCTCAGTCTCAACTTTCGTTAGCCAGACTCTATGTGTAACGCTTCTGTCGATAATAGCAACCGGAAAAAAAGTGAACTGTGAAATGTCACCAGAGTCAGTCAACGCAAACGTCAAAAAAAAAGTTGTAAACAAAAATATAACCTAGAAAGAACCTACAAAGTTCAAATTGATATTGTGTTAAATTAATTATCTTAAATTTTATCACAAATAACCGTTGGTTCGACATGCATGCAGTATATTGTTTACAGTTTTTCTTATTTAGCACTTGTGTACACATCTTCACTTTGTTTACTTATTATGTATACTACAGGGATTTACTATTCACGATATATATACAAGAAATTCAACCAGAATATGACTTTATTATTGGTAAGTATTCTTCTTAACAATGGGTAGGTAAATAAATTTAAACGTTGTCAGACAGCCAGGGTCTTTTAAGAGGTGGTTATGTTAAGGCGGGAAATACTAACTTATATATTGTGTAATATTTTTGTTAATTAATCACATTTGGTATCGTTTAACCAGAAACATGTACATTTTTATTATCTGTGTAATCCAGCTCAAAGTAGTTTTAATGTAATGTTCAAAACTTTAATTAGACATTTTTTAAATTATTTTTGCATATCATCACGCCTGTACTTCCCGACGGGGTAGGCAGAGGTGTACCTACTCAACGATACACCCACATTTCTCAAATGCTGTTATTAAGTCACATGAAAAGGGCAGTGAGCCAATTGCCATATGCCGGGTGTTACTAAAAATTTCCTAACAGAAAAACCCAATAAGACTTGACTAACCTGGGAATCGAACCCAGGACCTCATGTTTAGCAGTCACACTTGAGACCACTAGAGCATCAAGGCAGTTTTAATTAAGCAATTGTTTTTACGAAATCTACTTACTTAATTAACTATTGTTTTTATAGTGGGGTCCGGTACAGCAGGCTGTATCATCGCCCATAGACTAGCAACAGAAACAAACTACACCTTCATAGTGCTAGAAGCTGGGAGCAAGAGTCATGCGTTTCTTGAGGCACCGGTACTTGGTCCATTCCTCCATGGGTCTATATTGGACTGGCAGTATGAGACTGTGCCTCAGGAATATGCTTGTTTTGCTATGAGAAACAGAGTGAGTTACACTTTTTTTTTTGTTATATGGCGGACTCGAGACTCTTTTGGAGACCTGTTCTATTATTTATTACACAATTGCCAAGAAAGGAGTATTATGTTTTTAAGGTTCATGTATGTTTGTATGTTTGTTAGTTTCTTTACTCCACCATAACTTCTAAATGCCTGAATCAATATCAATGTATGGGGTATTGTTAGAATCCTTACAGTGTCCCGAGTAACATAGGCTAGATTTTCAAAATGGCAGGCGGGTTTTTAATTTTTTTAATTAATTCATTTTGTTTTACTTCAAATTTGTGTCTAACAGTTATTTATTTACATTATATCTAAACTGTTTTACATATTCTCAACATGTCATTTATTTTTAATTTATGTTTCTGTCTTATTTGTTTTTTAATAAATATTCACTAATTATTCCTTCTTACCAAAGCCTAAAGTAGTCTATTAGGAAACCTATGTTATTTATACTGTATGACTTATCCTAATATTGAGATTATTAATTAAGCAGATAACATATTTTTCCATTTTAGCTTTTTTTGTTTTAAAATGTTATACATGTTCTATATTTATGTACCAGTTATGTTTTGATAAAATTATTATGGCAATATTTTCACTTTAGCTGACTGTCTCTCCTCTCATTTCAGAAATGTAGACTAGCCCAAGGCAAGATCCTAGGAGGCTCATCCAAGCTGAACAACATGATACATATTCGAGGTAACCTATCTCACTATCACAAATGGTTTCATGGAAAATACACTGAAGCCTTTATTAAAAAACAATTTGAATTTATAGAAAATAATATTTTACATCTTAATGACATTCAATACCAAAGTGAATTAGCTGAGGCTGTATTAAAAGCAGCGAACGAATTAAAATTTGGTAACTTAGGCATAGACTTTAAATTAGGATTCACAAAAAATTTTGTCAGTCAGAAAAATGGAAAGCGGTGGTCAACATCTGACAATTTAAATGTATACCAACATGTCATAACTAATATCATGGTAGAAAAAGTTTTATTTAGTGGCAACAATGCACATGGGGTGAGCTGCACATTAACAGGTAGGAAAATTAACATTCATGCCAGAAAAGGAATCATAATATCTGCTGGGGCAATTAATACCCCAAAAATTTTACAGTTGTCAGGTATTGGGCCTCCAAATTTATTAACATCTTTGGGAATACCACTTGTAAAAAATCTACCAGTTGGTAGAAATCTTCAAGACCATATAGGTACTGGGTTAGACTTTATTTTATTTAATAAGTCTGTTTCAATAAGTGCTATGGATATGATAAATCCATTTAATGTATTGCAATATTTTATCCATGGTAAGGGGCCTTGGACAACAGCAGGCAGTGAAGTTATAGGGTTTGTATCTACTAAGAACCAAACGGACCCAGATTTGCAATTCATGGTGTTGCCAGTAGGTTTATCATCAGATAGAGGGAGCTTGTTGAAAAATAATATCAATTTAAATGATGAAGTATGGGACAAGTATTTTTCAAAAACCTTCGATAATTATGTGGCCACAATGTTTCCTGTAATACTACATCCTAAAAGTAAAGGATTTGTTTTTATTAATAGTACTGACCCTAATGTACCGCCTCTAATAGACCCTCAGTACTTGTCACACAAGGAAGACAGACAAACTTTAATAAATGGATTAAAACTTGTCATAAAATTTGTTAATACTAAGGCTATCAAAGATCTAGGTGGTTATATAAATCAAAGACATTTTCCTGGATGCGAACATTTCGAGATTTTCACAGATTCATACTTTGACTGCTACATAAAACATTTAACATTAACTAGCTACCATCCCATTGGTAGTTGTTCTATGGGGCTGCCAGACTCCAAAAATACGGTAGTAGATACTTCTTTTAAGGTTTTAGGGGTGAACCGACTGTATGTTGCAGATGCGTCGGTGTTGCCAACATTGCCTAGCGGGAATATAAATGCGGCTGTAGCAATGATGGCTAGCATATTCTTTGAAACAAATATTAGAGTTACAAGTAACATTCCATTATGTTATAAAAATGATTTATTTCTTGAATATTTGTTTAGCATTTGTTTTGACAGATAATGTTATGCTGGATTCAGGAAGACGTCTTGTTTATTAGTTTAAGTAAAGAATGTCCAAATTTGGGTTGAATTCTGGCGTCACAAAGTGCGCGGTTATTTTATTGATTTTTCCTAATCGCTAAAACTGAAATTAATCAGAAGTTCTTTAAAAGATTAAGGTATGCTTATACTTTCTTTAGTACTACACTATTAATTATACGTTAATGCCATTACATGTCTATATACAGGGTGTCCCGTTTTGAGTAGTCTAAGGGAAAACCCTGGTAAATGGACATTATCTAGCTATCAGTCTACAGTATTGGTTTGAGGAATTAGTTAATATCAATCAGTAAACCAAATGTTTTCTAAGACAGAAACATTCGGTATACAAGGTTATAATTAATTTATTTTATAATGGGGTCGATTCTGTCAATCAAATTTAAATAATTTTGTCGCGAAAGTCTGAATAACCCTAGGTGTTTTATTTCTAATTCGCTTTTCTGATTCAATTATAGGGATTAAATAAAATTCGAATATATTTTAACACTTTATTGAATGTTATAAGGACACTTCTAAACACGAAACCGCGTAAGTACATAATTTTGAGCGTCTATTTCAAAACAACCATATTCCATGTAAATAACAATTTGACACGACATCAAAATAAAATTAATATATTTGAGTACCTATCTCAAATAAAATTTGAAAATGTAAAGAGAAATGCTTTTTCGAATACCTTATAATTATTATAAACCAAACAAAAATAAGTATTCAGAGTATCATAAATTTCCTATGTTTGAAACATTTCGAAATTGACAAAAGAACTTATTAATGTTGAAATAATGAATTATTTATATCGTTCTATATATTATTCTCTTGGTTATTGAAAAAAATATCAACCACTTCTATATAATTAACGGAAATTAAGATAACAGTAAAATTATTATTCGTGTCAAATTGTTTCTATAGTTATAATAAATAAGTTTAACTACTATTAATAATTGTAAATTAGTATATTAATTGTATTAACTTAATATTACAATAGGAAACATATTAATATTGTGCCAAAGGAAATTATTTTAAAATATTGTACATTAATATAATAAGTAATACAAAATAAATTATAATTAAACATTTTTCAATTCGATTTTCTATTTTTCTTATTTCTAAGCACGTCAACACCAAATATAGAAATGACTAGTACATGTTGCAGGCACTTTAAATTATTAGTCGTTTCATAAAATTCCTGATTCCATGTATATGTAAGGATTTTATCACTATGCCAGTTTTTAACATTGAAGTTTTCATTTCTTTCAGTCAACCATCAAAAAAAAAAGATATGTCAATAGTATATTTCCGTTCAAAATATCCATAAACTGTTAATGTTGAAAAGGTTTATTATTTTTAAAATACCGCGCCTTCATTTAGCTCCCATTTTATTTTGCTTTCATTACTCATGTTACTTAAATGCAAAAACAGTATAACTTCGCAAACAGAGCGATGTTAAGGCAACAGTTTATTTCACAACAACTACTTTTACGCATTTATTTTATATAAGAACGACACTTGAACGACCAACCTTTTAAGGTTTCCAGAAAGGTAAATATTAGTGACATAATAATTCTATGTAGCATCCATATTTAAGACACTCACGGACGGAAGATTCATCTACATTTAAATCTAAACTTTACAAAAATTTTATCACCATTATTCTAATTTTGTGCAAGAAAAATAAGAGAGCTATCGTGTTATACGACATAAACACATTGTACACTATTTCACCACATAATAGAACAAGTAGTAGCAGGTATCTAATTTTACTGAATATTAAAATAACTGATAATCAGTTTCCTTCCTTCCTTATTTTCTTTTACCAAACTTGTCTTGTAAACTATCAACTTCTTCGAACATAATTTGATCAACGTATCAGTTATTTTAAATCAAGGCAATCGAGACAATTTTTTTTTTCTCTAGTCTAATATTTATCATATTTCTGAAAATCCTAAACATACAACTCACGAATATATAATTGATTGATTAAATATCAAAAATCCATCCATCTTTTAGTAAATAGACGAAATAGGAGAATAAACAAATGCTCTGTAAAAAAAAACTGACTATCGTTTGACAAGGCATTCACATATTTTTAAATTGCTATACAACACTAAGTATATATCTGTATATATTTCCTGAGCAAAATATCTCAAAAGCAGTTAACTGCTCACATAATACTGGACGGATTATCTGATAATGCTTCATTAAGTTATATATAATTAAAATTTATAAAATATTGCCACACTTCTTAGTAACTAAAAATAATTATTTATTATTATATATTTAATACTTTGTACATTGTAATACTGAGCGGTAAATGCGTCATTGTATAAATTTATTATATTTTACATAAGCTTATAGAGCGCTAGAATTAGCAACCACTTGATATGTTTCTAAGAACCAATTCATACTTCAGATTACGTGTTATAACTCCTTCAGTTTTTTATTTAAATCAATCTCACATTTTAGTCTTGTTTATATAAATAAAGACTCCATGCAATAACTTCTCATTAGATAGGTACAGTATAATATTTTTCTGAATGTTCTTAATGATTAGTTGCTAACTCTTAAAAATGCCCCCTAATTGATATACATACGTACATCTTAATATTTTTAATTTAATTAAAATATTTGCTACAATTAATTGTGCATAACTTCAAATACAATAATACTGTTTCGTTCGAATTCAATTTATGAAACCTAATTTATTAGGCAACCAACTGAGCTTTGATTGAGCAAAATCATTATTTTTGAGACAAATCGTTTTGAAGTATTTGATACTCCGACATGAGCTTTAAATATTGCTATTAAAATTTATTATTTTGTGCCATGAACTCTTCCTTCAAAAATAACTTTCTTAATACTAGGAAATTGCAAACATTAATACATTAAATTAAATGCCACTGGTATGAATGACAATGTATTAACCGATAGGCATATTTTAAGTACACTTTATAAAGTTACCAATTAGCGTCTATGGACGGTCTGAAATTTACTTAACGCTAACATAGGTAAAATATAGATATATATACTTATCACCGAAACAATCACGTTGTCGTAAACTGCGGTTATTAACCGGCTTCAAAAAAAGGAGGAGGTTTATCAATTCGACCGTTTTTTTTTTTAATGTATGTTCGCGTATTACTTCTCATAACGCTTATCCATCAAACTAAAGTCATTCATTATCCCCCTGCCCTTATCCCAATTTATTCGGGGTCGGCGTAGCATACTTGACATACAAAGAAGTGATAAGATAATAAACCTAAAAGAGGATTACTTATTCAAATGACTTATTCAAAAGGGTTTAAAATTAAGTGTCCCTTTTAACAAAACAAAAACCTAAAACTATATAATTGTAAAACAAATTCAACATTATAAAACTTGTTCTTACCTAATCTTTCGCATAAGCCTTTTATGACTAGACTAAATTGTGTTTCATTTGTGAATTAAATAAATACAAAATATATCTCACTTTACAGTAAATTAAACTGCTACCACATATTAATATATATTATATACTTTAATTTAATTTCAAACCTACGCATGAAAATCACTGAATTATGTAATTCATTATTTTAAAGGCCGCTTTAATGTTATTTATTTAATTATTTTCATATTTTACTAAGCACTTTACCTAATTTACCACGAAACCCGAAATATAAGATGAGAAACTCGCATAGGTAGCGATGTCGTAGTAATATAGGAAACTGGACAACTACAAAAAACACCAATCACTTCGAAAATCTTCAACAAATAATACATATCAATAAATTATTATCGTCTACTTCTAAAATCAAACTGTACACTCATTAACATTGAAAGGAATCCATCTAACAATAAATAGATAAAATCTTACTTGAAACAAGAATCCAGATAGTTATCCAACATATCCAGTTGCAGGTCGTCCCAATCCGTTGGATTCAAAAGTAAAGATGATAGGTCATCTTCGGGGATTAAAGGAGGCGGTATAGTTGGTTCCACAATCACATTAGCTCCTATATTTGTCTCCAAATCTATATCAGGAAGGCTCTGAATACTACCAAGATTAAAATCTGGCAGATGCAACGTCACAGCCTGATTTATTTCGCTCGAAATATCTTCAACTATATTTACTTGTGGTATGTTTGCAATTGCAGTTTTTTCTTCTGTGACTTTGTCTTTTGGCGATGATTTCTTCTTCTTGTGAGGTCTGTTTGAGATTCGTTTGGTACCTTCCAGATGTGCTAGGTCCAGTTTCCAGAAACCACCTTTTCCTGGCTCGTGTTTTGATCGAGCTACTTTGACGAACACTTTGTTAAGTGAGAGGTTGTGTCGTATGGAATTCTGAAATAAGGAAAAATATTTAATTAAAAACGTGTCGGTTTACACAGCATTAGAAAATAAACAGATAAAAATATTAACAGTAGATAAATATTATTTCCAATACAACCCCAAACTGTTTTGTAAAATTGTTGTTATCACCAATCACTAATAACAAAATATTCAATAAAACGTATCAATCACACCCGGCTCCCTATTCATAAATCCAATTAGACGTAATCTTATCTTATTGTTTGCGGATCACACGTTTATTAAATCATGAGGGTTCCCTACTGTAGTGATAACACTTACCTGCCAGGTGGGATCAGCATTCCTGTAGTACTTGAAGTTCTCTCTGATCCAAGAATATATCGCCGACAGCGTCATCTTGTCGTTGTTGTACCTCATCGCCATACATATCAACGTGCTGTAGGAGTACGGAGGTTTCTTCTCACTCTTGGTCCTATATTCGTGTTTGTTCTCCGTGAAGTCCTTCTGACACTTCGCTATCGTCTGGTTGAACTTCTGCAACCTTGTGTTCTGCGGTTGTGTCTTCACCTGAGGGCTTGGCGACATCGGAGGTATCGGAAACTGCGGCACTGACATTATATTTGTTATATTCTGCAGCCACGTCAAGTTTGTTAAGTCAGCCTCTGGTTCCTCATCTACAACCATCTTGTTTGGCTTGTGTTTGCTGCGTATCTTTTTAGAGTTTTCATCCTCATCTGCACTTACGATTGTTTCTTTTTGCGCCGTATCCGTTTCTACTTCTTCTTGAATAGCATAGCTTTCAGGTTGTTCATACACGTACTCTATCTCGACAGTGTGAGATGACTCCGGGACCGTATGGTCCACGGCGAAGTACGTGGTGCCACATTGCTCTATCGCATCTTCATAAAAATTGAGCGACGTCGCGTCCAGCATCTCCCCGGACGCCGGAGACAGGCCTGACGTTATATGCATCGTGGCCAACTACATCGCTTGCCCTGAAAATATTGCGACATTGAACCAATGAGTCATACAGTTGATGAATCAGCTAATATCGTAAACTTTGATTTCCTTGAATTGTGTAAGAATAATAAAACGTGGTAGATGAAAGTGTTTGGTCACTTGTGTTGGATTACCTGAGAAAATAGAAGTTGATGGACGGTGTTGTCCAAGATGTCCGAAGTGAATCGATCGGCGACGGCGCGGCCGGCGTGACGTCGCGGCGGTCAACGGTGCCCCCCCGCGCGCATGGTGTCGCGTCGGTGTCGAGTGCGTGTGTGCGCGCGGAGCGGCGGCGCGCGAGCTAGTGGGCAGGTGCGCGCCCCATTGTGCAGCGTCGAACGTTTCCGAACAGGTGTGTGCTGCGATCGATATTTTTCCACCGCAAGACTCCGCCGGCCCGCATAGCTGATAGCTCTGGACAATTAGTCACGGTTATCGGAAGCAGGACCGGACCGAGCTGCTAGTCAGCGCCAGCCTGTCCCCACTAGTGTCCAATTGAAACCAAACTCAAATAACCTTCGATGGCGAATGTAAATATTCATTAATTTTAATGACAAGCTATAATTATTCAAGCCTTTTGTTGCTTATAAAGCGCCTTGATATGCCAAGTGCGGGCCTGATCGATGAGTTCTGAGGCATATCGCCACAAGTCGGTGCGGGTACTTCCGTTATACGCCTTATATTTTCATTGTTAATGTAGTCTTTGATAATTATTACTACGAATAGTTTAGTCATTTTTATACGAGTCCTATTATATCTCCATACAGCTCAAGCTGTAAGGTGTTCTCATTTACAGGCACTTGATGCAAAATCGATTTTGAATCCAGGGTCTTGTGAACACCTCTCACAAAATACAGTCAAATGGTAAATATGCTTGATGATAGACTAATTGGTGATACCCAGCGTAATGGCTATAAACATGCAGATGATATAATCTGTACTTACATTTTCTCGATATTTCGTTAAAAGACTCCTGCGGCTGGAAATCCAGCATTACTCAATGTCGAATTCTACTGGAAAGTCTCAGTTTTCATTTCATACATTGACAAAGTATTAATCAAATATACTATCTATTCAATAACGATGATCATTGTCCCCAAAGAAAACTGCTGAAGTAACTATATCAATGTACCTTTCAATTATTTGTCAACCTACAACATATTTGGTCCGGCTAAACAGAAAATGAAAGCACGTGCTTGTAATAGCTCTCGCTACCCCTGTTTGCTTTGACCCGATGACTCACGAACTATAAGTATGAAAAGGCCAACTTTGTGAAGAAGTTATACGTTATAATGATTGTTCATTATAGAAGAGATTATTCAGTTAACCGATGACGGTACAATTGAATTCTATTTTATTTGTTCCGGTAGCGGTTCAACCACACCAAGTTTCGGCGTGCAACTTAAAAAAAAACTTAGAAAAGATCGCGTTAAGGTATCCCAAGACCTCGCTGCGCTTTAGAAAATAATAACATCCCGTAAGCACATCATAATATTATGTAAACGAAACAGAGTAAAAGCACAAAGGAGTCCTTAATACAAACTAATTAAATTACGTTGATACCCAAAACTGAACGTATCTGAAAGGTTAAGAGGTCGTTACACTTGCCCTTAATGAAATAACACTTCGTCAATCACATTAGCATAGAACGTGACTAGACGGCGATGTTATGTTGACCTAGGATTTTGATAATACTGGATCATTACTATTTTATTTAGACTTGCAGACAGCCCCGGATCTGGCGGGGAGCAAACCGGGTATCTGCCCCGGGCGGCAACTCCAAGGGGCGCCAAATTCATATGTTTGAAGAATAAATAACCAAAATGCCTAGCATCTAGCGCACTTGTTTCTATAAATTATTGTAAATATGATTGGGTAACGCATCCTAACGTTTCTAAATTTATAAGATTTTCTAAATAATAATTATCTCAAACCTTGGAGAAAGGGGGCGCCACTATCAAGTCTGCTTCGGTTCGGAAAAATCATAGATCCGGGGCTAATTGCAGACATACCTACTAAATCTATTATCAGAATAGGTAATACTAGATCGTTTATATTTTATGTTTACGGAGTTAAACTTACCTGAATGCAAACACATTCAACTACCTATACACATTCTAGCCATGAAACAAAATATGAAGATACTAAAGCAAATAATTAATTGACGGAAATAATGCCCTAATACTTATAAATTCTTATCGACACAAGACTATAAAGTCTTGTTATTTCTTAAGTATAGGTTCCTAGGCTCGGGAAAGTTCTCCTTCATCCAAAAGAAAGTTATGGCAAATAAAACAAAAAAGGGCCTAACCCACAGATCTGACAAAAATACGGATGTAACCTTGCCTTGTCATAAGCGAAGCATAGATTTACGCACACACACGCAGCGTACTGGTGCCGAGTGGATGAGATTTAAATATTTGTATGCGTATAGCTCGTGTATTGACAAGCGAAATTGGATGACTTTGGCATGCTCCTCACGTGTCGTACGCAACGCTCCGTCCGTATTTTTTAAGGTCCGTTGCCTAACCTAGATTCTAAATACTTATTCATAACATAGTTCAGTACATACTTGTAGAGGTGGCTCTTTCGCTAAACCTGTCAATCATAACAGAAATTTCCAAGCTTTTGCAGAAAGCAACCCTTCGTTCATAATTCGTTCCAGAATAACGTAGTTTTTTATATCGTGACGTCGCGTCGCGGTCGACGCTGATCAAATGAAAAATCAATTTAAATTTCAACTCAAAATAGAAGCGTATAGAGTTGTACTTTGTTTATCTTCACAAATTCCCCGTTGCAATTACATTTTTTAATAATAAGGGATGTATTCTGGAGTCGGGCTGGCGACTGGCACGGCTACGTTCCGGTACGCGGCTACACCTGACAATATGGCCGCTGGCGAGGGTAAAACGCGGGAAAACATTATTTTATAATAAAATTATATCTCGTCACGCCCTTGTCTCGGGTTCGGTAAATAATTAGCAACAGTGATAATAAATAATTAGGGTGAATAAAAATCTAAGTACAACCCTTCATGCGTCACGAGGGTGCTTAAACTAATCCACTACATACTCGTACATGTATTATATTACGCAGAGTGTGATCCAAATATTAATTTGACTCTAAAAGAGCATGGGTGACATCCATGAAAAAATTGCTACAAGAAAAAAAATTGTTCCTATAATAACAAACGTAACATAGTATCACACCTGTATTCCCCGAGGGGACAGTTAAACACACACATATTTTTCACCAATGCTGTTGCCATTACCGGTCACTATTCCAAACTTCAGGCTGTTACTGAGAATTTCCAAACAGAAAATCTCAACACTACAGAATCGGGAATGGAACCCAGAACCTCACGCTCAGCAGCCGCACTTGCGACCACTATACCGACGGGGCAGCTTCTTACATTACCTAGGTACTACATTCTCTCCAGTAACAGGAGTTGTGCAGGGAGTCCCGAAGCTGGTCTCTTAGAGGACCCGAAGCTCCCCTTCAAGTGCGGATGGTGACCACCGGAGCGATTTTAAGGAGACAAAAATCCCACATCCCCGGTTTTTTGTCCCCAAGGACCGAGCGCCTTTTGAAGTTTTTAACATGAAAAAAATAGTACTAAATTTATACAGATAAATCTTTGAAAAGCATTAAGGCATGCTTAGCGAGCCTTAAAGTTATAAAATTTTGTGGAAAAAGAATACGGTCGCGAGCAGGATTCGAACCTGCACCTCCCGGATAAATACTCCAGGCGCTCTGACCACTAAGCCATCTCGACTTCTACTCGCCACCGAGAATACTTCGTCTACATTTTTTTATAATACGTCTTTTGGCGACATTATTGCTATCTATTCAGTCCCTATAGGTACAGGTGACCGAATCGTCATGACTAACTTTGCAATAATTAGGTACTCGCTTCGTACAAGTCAATAATTTGGCAATCATAATTTTCTTGATTTACCAACAGATAATGCAAGAGATGCAGTTTTTTATCGTATAGTTGGAGCCAACCTAGTGGTAGAAGTTTTCAAGTCGCTTAGTCCTCCAACTTGGCTTAGCAACCCTATTAAAACACGTTTACTGTCCAGTGTACCAAATGCGGCACACGGCGATTGTTTTTCTATTTTATTGTGGCTGCTTCGCGGACAGCGAACAATAGCCGGGATGCGGCTGAACGCGACCTCCGCAAGATGGAGACCAATTTAAAATCAATATAATTATTCTGTAAACAGTTCTTTTGGAACTCTTTTGCAAGTTAATTTAAAATCTAGAAGGCATTTCCTATCTGATTATCTCTGAGAAGAAACACTGAGACAAACTCAGAGGTGACTGTCTCTTTTGTTCTCCAGACATCACTGTATATAGGTACACGGAATAATGAACGTGTCTCAGACATTAAAAAACTCATATTAGTTCCAGGTCTCGAAGCCACAACTTTGCCCTTGTTCTCAATAAGACAGTCCATTAGGGATTCCGAAAAGTTGTTAAGACCTACCAATATAATATATAATTAACATAATTGTCTCAAAGTGTATGTCACACTTAAGGAGTACTTTGTACTAATCAATGACGTCATATGTCCGAGCATGTGGACTGGACGTATGGTACACGCACGACACATGTCGGGCACCTGTCTTGTTACGGTAGGGGAGTCACTGTGTAGGTGTAACAGTAGTGAAACTCCGCGCGAAAGGGAATGATTCGTGCGGTGTTACACTTGTCCTATATAACTGTGCATGCCTGATGTTAAGTTATAGAAAAGTGTAAACTGCCTAAAATATTTAATTTTGTTAAAAAAATCAACACAACCGCGATGCATTGATGGCACTGACTTGTCTCGGCCCCTGAGCTAGGGAACAGTTGTAATTAGGAGTGAGGGAGAGACTATGCTGTTACCGGCTCACTCGCTTCAAATGATTCGCCAGATCGCACATGCAGCCTGCCGATTTTATCGTAAAATTGACTACTGCGCCTCCCAGATGAATAGGTACTCCAGGCGCTCTGACCAACTAAACCATAAACCAGGGGTAGTGAGCAGAAAACGAGATGGCGCCACACGCTGTCAATTAATTTCTCAATAGCAACATTGCAAGTCACAATATACTGTGAGGATTAGGACTTTCAGCTACTTTTGAGTCAGTTAACCTACTGTTGTAACTGTACTATAACCCAATCATACGGGTGATTAAGTACCTAGCCGTGTAATTTTACTGCTTTTTATTGGCACTTTGTTTTACCGTACCGTTAGCTACACGACCCTATTTTACTACCACCCTTTCCAATAATATTAGCTCACGTCAGATATTAGATAGACTTATTTATTCTTAGGGCAAGTACTTGTATTTTAAGTTCTATAGATTATTTATTTTCTATCGAGGTCTTTCGGTGTAAGTGACGCATTGTTAATTTTATACGACTGCCCGAAAAAGGGAGTGTTATGAGGTTCATGTAGATATGTATCCGTATCTATGTATGTACGTTTGTGAGCTTTTTAATCCACCATAACTTCTCAACGCCTGACCCGTTTCGATCTATGGGGTATCGTTGGAATCCTTACATTGTTCTATGTAACATAGGAGTAAGATTTAAAATAAAATAGTTTTATACTGGCTATGGTACACAAAAAGGTGTGACAACAAAACACACACGTGCTTTTTAATTTTTTGAATTCATTTCATTATGTTTTTAACTTTTTAGGCGGGTGGAATTATCTTACAGCCTCGGATCTAGGTATGGGGCAAACCGGGGTATCTGCCCCGGCCGGGAATTTGAGGGGGCCCCAATTACATGTTTGAATAAAAAATTTATGTTTCACAAAGCGCCTAGCATCCAGCGCACGTTTTTCTATCGATTATTGATTTGATTTTTAAAAGGTACCTAGTTTTTTTTTTGCTAAATGATAATCATCTGTAACGTTGGAGGAGAGAGGCCACCACTATTAATTTACTACCCCGGTTCCGAAAAATCGTATAATATATACGAATCTATACTTTAATTCTGCTTGGATAGAGCTCCGACGTGGTTAACGTACACAAACCTCTCCTGCTATAAATAACGATGTAACACATAATCTCTTTAAATCGTCAAACGCGTCTTTTATTGGTTATCCGAACCCAATAATATACTTATTCTATAATATTAAAGTTCTATATTTGTTAAAAATATATTTATGTTCATTGTTTCTTCTTTCTGCCCTGCTCCCAAGTTATTTGTGGTCGGCGCAATATATATATTTCTCTTCCACTGTCCTCTGCCAGTTGTCACGTTATAATCCTCCCATTTCAGTTTTCATTCATAACATCCATCCATCTTTTCTTTGTCTCCCTCTTTCCCTATATTGATAACTCCTTTAGTCACGTGTTCCTCATCACGTATCCGTACCAATGCATATCACTGTAAGGCATACCTACACGCAAAAGTTGTAACTTTTTGTAGGAAGAAGAAAAAGGTCGTAAGCAGGATAAACCTGCACCGTCCGGATAAATACTTAAGGCGCTCTCTTTATTGGGAGCCGCAAGTAGGAATCCTGCTCAATACTGTATTTTTCTTTCCATAAAAAGTTATAACTATATAAATATAAATAAAACGCTTAATGAATAATTATATAAATTTATTAAAATTTCTTAAAAACATTAGACATTTTGTTTAGTCTTACTTAATATTTTACCTGAGCAGTTTTAAGCAGTTCTGTAATAGATTTTTATCCACTATGAATTAATAATATAAGTTCCTCAATTTATAATTTTAAACAAAAATAAGCAAAATTACGTACTCTATGTTGGCGATAATACCTTATGCTAACAAAAGTGACGTCACAAGTTCAATTTTATTTATTCTGTGGACTGAAAGGATGATAGAAGAGGATAGAAATACATTGACATTTTTAGTGATGCCGACTTCGTAAAAGGAAATGTTTTCTGGCATTTTTATAGGGAAGCTATTTTAACTAAATTCACATTTTATGATACGAATGTATTTTATTTTTTAACAAAGATTACTACATAGATCTCTACAAGTATATCAAAATAGATCTTTACAGAAAAACGTAAAAGAGCATCCGTTTTATATTAATAGCCATCAGAACTTGTATACTAGAGCTGGCAACACTTGTCGGTTTGACATTTGTGACCTTCATTTGACATAACCAACTGACATGAAACTGACAACTGCTTGATTCGAGTTCGTTTAGAAACTTGTATTTCAATACTGTTAATGTAATGATGAGAGCTATTTTCGCTTTAGTACAAGTTCTTTTGTGCTTGTGTGTTACCTCACCCACCACTAAAACTGGCGAGCTAATTTGTTCGATTCAAACATATTTTATATATGATACATTCGATATTTAGTCAGTAGCCGTCTCCCGTCTGGTCCTCTAAAGCCTTAAATTGATTCTGTTACTACGTTTACAAAAATACTATCTTAATTGTGCGTACAATATACACTTCACATCCTTTTATAATAATTATTAATTATTGTAGTCTATAAAATTACAAATGATATTATTATACAATTACTAACTTTACACGCTTTTAATTTACTTACAATGTTTGTATTATAGTTTTTTTGGATCAAATCGTGCAATCTGAATTAAAACCACTTTCTCTTATCATACAGAGTTGAATTTTTGCATATTGGTTCAGGATGACAATGTATTTTTATGGTCCGTAACAATATTAAAGCTTAAACATAACCGTAGTTAAATAACAAACATGCATAAAGCTAGAAAAATAAAAGTTTACATAAATAATGAGGAAATCATAATATCGACGGTTGGACACTAATCGGTACATCCACACTATATTAAGGATCATTCGTACCACGCGACAAGTACACATAATCAGCGGGAACTATAATTTTAAATGATCGAGGAGCCAGTTGGCACCGTTGATTAAGTTGTCCATCTCGACGGGAATTGAAGATAGCGAGTGGTTGTCATCGTACATGTAGATCCTAGAAATATTAATTACGGTTATAATTTTTAGAGGAATTCGATACTGTGCGGAGTTTGAACCCGCACCCCCTTAATAGGTACAGCAAGATATTACAGTAACGTCTTATGATTATATATTTCAATCTACTTTTTCTAGATTGTCTAGTGTTCAATTATCGGGTTAGGTTAGGTTAGGTTAGGTTAGCAGTACGGAGTTTGGAATCAAAGTCGTTAATGGTGTGTTATAATGGCATCAACAAAACCACTTATTTAGTTGTAAAACAATAAGCTGAGAGTAGGTGTAACATATTTAACATATAGCAATATCCAAATCTTTAATAGCTTACCTAGTATACTCCAACTCCTGGAATTATGGCAGACGCTTGGTAGATACCTACACCTCCCATTAAACCTGGTAGTGTAACAGGCGCATGTCTCCGGTGCCTGTCACTCCTCCCCGTAAACCTGCTAGAAGTATCTCCCTACGTCGTGGGTACCCCGTTGGCAGTCACCCGCCAAGCATCCTCCAGGCCCCTGGTAGTGCGGTACCCGCTTGTCTCTGGTGCCTAAAACTCCTGATAAATCTGCTAGAAGTAACTCCCTACCTTGTGGGCACTCCATTGGCAGTCAGTCTCCTAGCGTACTTCAGCCTCTGGTAGTGCGGTACCCGTTTGTCTCCGGTGCTTAACACTCCTGCTAAACCTGCTAGAAGTATCTCCCTACCTCGTGGGCACTCCGTTGGCAGTCAGCCTCCTAGCATACTCCAGCCCCTGGTAGTGCGGCACGCGTGTCTCCGGTGCCTAACATTCTTGTTAAACCTGCTAGAAGTATCTCCCTACCTTGTGGGCACACCGTTGGCAGTCAGTCTCCTACCATACTCAAGCCCTTGGTAGTGCGGAACCCGTTTGTCTCCGGTGCCTAACACTCCTGCTAAACCTGCTGGAAGTATCTCCATACCTCGTGGGCACTCCGTTGGCAGTCAGCCTCCTAGCATACTCCAGCCCTTGATAGTGCGGCACACGTTTGTCTCCGGTGCCCAGCATGAGGGCGGTGGGCGCCTGCACTTTGTGCACGTGAGTGATGGGTGACATCCGCCTCATGGTGATCAGCTGTTCCTCAGACACCGGCCCTTCTTCCGTGAATGTGTAACCAGCTTCCACTGCACACCTGAGCAGAATAATATAGAATTTTGACATATTTTATCACAATTTTTGGATCTCCGGCATGACTGTACAGATAATTGGGGCCAATGCATTTCAAATGCAAATTAAAATATTCGGAACCATTTCTAGTATTGCGGTATGAATATATTTTGTTGAAGAAACAAGAGTGTTGATTTGCAAAGCTCTTACGACGATGAAAGCACACTTAGACTCATTTTGAAAATCACAGAAATTGAGGAGACAAAGTCTTTCAAGTTATATACAACATAAAAAAATATGCCGTAAGCAAGTTGATAGGAAACAGCCCCCTAAAATTATCCCCCTCCACACAAAAAACACATACACATAAAGATTTGTAACAGCACTATATCAACCCAAAGATATTGTTATACGCGGTAATGGAACGGTATATTAGAAAGGATACTACAGAGTCAATAGTAACAGTAAATAAATTAATTCACACAAATCACTTTATGCTTACTTAATAATCCACCATATATCGAGACATCATAAACGCAACTCACCCATCAGAATTATCTGCATAATGGCCTTTAGTTGCCAAATCTATCAAAGGGTTCCTCATAACCATAGCCCTGAACCTATCAGGGTACATTCCAGCCAGATGGGCTACCACCAGTTCCCCTTAACTGCCTCCATAGAGGAAGATATTCTTTTCAACAATTCTTGTATCTCTTTCTAATAGGGTGGTTAGAGTGAGACAGCAGTCTTTTACGTCGTAATTGCCGACGTGAGATATGAGAGAGCGAGCGCTGACGTCTCCTTGGCCGATGGAGCCGCGGTAATTGATTCTTGTTGATGCGAATCCTAGTAAAGGAGTTTAAATAAAATATTGAGGACTTGTATAAACTTGTTCATGGGTAAAGCAAATAAATAAGTGAATATATAAGTCAAATAATAATAATACATATTTCATGACTTCGTGACTGTCGGGAAAATAATATGATATGCATGTTGTCTAAAATAAGTTCAGAAAGAGTGGTGTGTAAAGACATGTCAGAGGCCTACGGGTGGTTTAAACTCTGAAACTAGGTTGTTTATCAACCATATGATCAGTAGAGTTCAGAATATCCAAAAAAATATATACATAAAGGGATGCGAAAGCGAATTGGTAATATAATTTCTTTAGTCAGAATAATTTACTCTAAATTAATTTGTGGTTCCATTTACACTACCCGTAAAAGAATTAAAATAACATTACCCAGTGAAACAAGTTTTTTCTTTCTCTCTTCTGTCTTTCTTTCTATAATGATCAGAAAGTAGGCAGAAACAAAATAAATTGTAATTATATAGCGTGGCAGGGCAGACCTCGGTTTTAATTATTTAAATCACATGCAGTTACCACTTATATTATAATTTCTAACTAATAAAGCGTTCGATATATTTCATTGATACTTGTGCCAAATATCAAATGCAATATTTTGTTACTCTTATATCTATTATAGTTTTTAGTAAGTCTGTTTAAAATTGTGCATATCATGCAAATTTATTCCCTTACTGGGAGAAAACTCCGGTAAGCAAATATGCTTCTAGCACACAATAGGTAATATAGAGGTTGATTCCTGTATGTCTTCAATTTCTCCATTGCTCTATATGATGTATACCTTTACATGCAAACACAAGCGAACCAAACAACCAATACACTTGCAAACACTACAACCAACGATCACAAAATTATAGACTCACCAATCAGCGATATCCGTCGAATTAAACATGCTAGCGACATCTGTGACCGGATTTCGGGTAACTACTACAGCATACGTCATCGGGTATTGTCCACTCAGATGCGTCACTAGGAACCCTCCGTGGGATCCGCCGCATAGGCAAATCTTTTTCGGGTCAATAGGGAATCTTTTGATTGCCTCGTCTGTGGCAAGTTTGCAGTCTTTAACGTCCGCATCCCCGGCGCGTTTTAGTAAGTATAGAAGCGAGTCCTGCCCCGCGCCCGTTGAACCGCGATAGTTGACTTGTATGGACGCGAATCCTGGAATAGGTTCCGTTTCTGACTACTTGTTTCTGTTTTTGTATTGTAAGGTGATGTTTATACATAACATTATATTGGGCACAATTAGTTCGGGTATTTATAGAAACGAAGAAAAGAAATAAAGAAAGCTGTTGTTCGGTTTTTGCACTCTGATCTTCGCATCCCCGTCGCGTTTTAGTAGGTATAGAATGGGGTCTCTGCGCTTGTTGAACCATAACAGTTAACTTGTATATTATTAAGGATAAGAATCTGTGATTGCTTTCGTTTCCGACTCCTTGTTTCCAATGTTTTAGTATTATAAGGTGTAATTTATATAAAAAAATGCGTCTATAAGGAGTCGTTCGATTGCTTAGTCTGTGGCAATTTTGTAGTCTTTGACGACCGCATCCCTGGCGCGTTTTAGTTAGTATTGAAGCCCCGTCCTGCGCTTGTTGAACCGGGAAATTGACTTATATGGAATTCCCATCCATATTCTTGGAATAGGTGGCGTTTTATATACTGGATACATATTATAATAAAATAACTTTTAACCAGATTAATTGCGAAAACGTAAGATATTACTACGTGCTTCTTATTTTTTTATGTTATAGTGACATACAATTATACAGGCACTGTTTTTTTACTCTACCGTTCGCATTCTCTGCGCGTTTTCATTGGGATCAAAAAGAGGTCTGCTCTGCGCCCGTTGAATCGCGATAGTTAACTTTTATAGACACGAATTCTTATATAGTATTTGTTTCTAGTCTATTTGCTTAAATATTTAAAAGAGCGTCTTGGTATTCGAGATTTGACTCACATGCGTGAAGACATTTCATTTTCATTAATATAAAAATATGAATATGTAAGTTTGTTTATAAACAACTTTTTCGTGCCACCAGCGCTATACTTTTATTACTCTGCAAGCAGTGACAATCTAGTGGTGTGACCGTTGGACTGACAAGTCAAAGGTCACAAGTTCAAATCCAAGGCACGCACCAATGTCTTTCTGAAGTAATGTGCGTATATAAACTATTTAGCACTTGCTTATAACGGTGAAGGAAAACATTGTTAGGAAACCAGCACACCAGAGAGACGTTCTCGATGGTGTGTAAAGCTATTTCAGAGACCTACGGGTGTTTTAAACTCTGACACTAGGTTGTTCATCAACCACACGATAAGAAGAAGACTTTGTACCAATTCTTCACACAATATTTATCTTCTATAAAGAAATGGGCACAAAAAAACATCGACTTTGGGATGAAGTCCAAGGCATTTAAATGGTTGAAGGTTCGTTATAACTTCATTATTAAAACTTACCGAGCATATTAAACAGTGCAGCCTCCAGCGAGTAAGCATTGATGAAGTTAGAGTGTGGGCCTCCGTGTGGCCACACTATCAGAGGCAACTTCTTGTTCTCAATATTAGGCGCCATGTATAACGCAGTGAATGATTCTGAAAAACAATAATGACTTGCTGGTAAAGTAGTCCTTATTACACGGTTTTTAGGTTCATAATTCAGCTTACCGACGCTAAATAAGTTTATGATTTTATTCCTCGCAAATGTTATTTAAAATGCCGTAGGAAATCCACGAGCATTGGTCATTACACTCTCGGTTCCATTTCAATTTAGCCTCGAGTGGAATGACTAACTTAGCCAACTTAAACAAGAACCTAATTTATTGGTTAACAGCAGTGATAGCCTGGTATGACCGTTGGACTGACAAGTCAAAGATCACAAGTTCGAATCCAAGGCACGTACCACTGACTTTTCAAGTCATGTGCGTATTAAATATCAATTAAATTATCACTGCTTATACCGGTGAAGCAAAACATCATGAGGAAACCAGCACACCTGAGAGATGTTATCGATGGTGTGTAAAGCTATGTCAGTGACCTACGGGCGGTCTAAACTCTGAGACTTGGTTGTTCATCAACCACACGATAAGAAGAAGATTGGGTAACTTCCTTTTAAGGGGTCACTGTGCAAGTGATAAGGACAATTATAATTTAATGCCGCCATTTTAAATTCTATTACTTAATTAATACTTCAGTGTTGTAGCTTAGCTCGGTTAGTGGAGTGTGATGGTAGGATAACATCAGAACCTGGCTCATGGATAACATTTGGTATGACATAGCTAGATAGCCAAAACTTTAGCAAAATGCCCAGATATAGGTATATATAATTTGGAATAAGGGCAGCGAGATGATGATGATGATGATGACTTCAGTATTCTAGTTGTAAAGATATATGTAATGCACTCACTGACGCCATCCTGCGTCCCTTCATGCTCGAGATCCAAGTACTGCACAGTGGAGTTGGTGACTGAACCTGGCGCTTCACAGTTGCAGCTTACCCGCACCCACTTGATGTCCGCCTCGCTACCGGCTGCCGGCAGACGGGCCACGTAAAGCTAGAACAGCAATATGTAT
This sequence comes from Xylocampa areola, assembly GCA_935421205.1. Taxonomy (NCBI): domain Eukaryota; kingdom Metazoa; phylum Arthropoda; class Insecta; order Lepidoptera; family Noctuidae; genus Xylocampa; species Xylocampa areola. Next base: position 18,306,388 of record OW285205.1, on the reverse strand, counting down.
TTACTAGCTGCTGCCCGCGACTCCGCCTGCGTGGAGTTCAGAATTGGGTCCAGCCGGGATAAAAAGTATCCTATGTGTTAATCCAGGTTATAAACTATCTGTATGCCAAACTTCATCAAAATCAGTTCAGTAGTTTTTGCATGAAAGAGTAAAATAAATCCATACATACAAACTTTCGCGTTAATAATATTAGTAGAATTTAATCAAGTATCAACGCCAATCCAACTGCCTCGTTGGTCTTGTCCAAGCGCGACTGCTGAGCATGAGGTTTCGGGTTCGATTCCCGAGTCGGGCAGTGTTATTGAGTTTTGTTAGAAGATTTTAGGAGTGTCCGGTAGATGGCAATAGGCTCACCACCTATTACAAGAGACTTAATAACAGTATTGGTGAAATGTGGGTGTACAACTGTGTATACCTCTGCCTACCCCTTCGGGGTATATAGGCGTGATGCTATGTTATGTTGTATGCAAGCTTTATGTCAACTTATAGATACCACCTGTCTCCATCAACTTGCATCAACGCCCCTAGCAATAAAAAAATACACAGTAGAAACGGGTAGGCAGAGCTGTACACTTAAACATTTCACCAGTGCTGATATTAAGTCCCATGTCAGGTGAACCTATTTCCATCTATCTCAAAGAAACCTACCTCTAGAAAAATTCAATAACTGCCCGACCAGCGTTCGTTATATCCTCGATGCCTCCGACTGCATGTTCCATCCTTTTGGGGCAGTCGGGTTACTCAATACTCAATAACTTTATTGCATCCCATAATGTATACAAAGGCTGGTGGGTAAAAATTAAAGAGAAACAATTATGGACCCTGTCGGGCACAGCAAGTTAGTTTTTAGAGGAGAGGATGAAGAGCGCTTTTTAAAACATAATATATTGAAATAAAGGAAGAAAATCTGATATTTTGATATTTAAGTAGGTATTATTATTGTGTAGATTTATTTTCATTTTATTTATTAATATTTATTTATTTATTTATTATTAATAGTTATATTCTAGATAATGTATAAATTTTTATTATTTATTTTATATATTTATTTATATATTAGCTGTAATTTTAATTAACTAAATAGTAAGTAGTTAAATTGCATATGCATAGTAAGTAAGGTAAATAAATTTATAAAATATATTTACCCTTAGAGGACCAGACGGATGTAACTATTTACCCTTAGAGGACCAGACGGGAGACGCCTTTTGACTAAATATCGAATAAATTAGCTCGCCACTTTTGGCGGGGGGTGAGGTAACACACAAGTACAAAAGAACTTGTACTAAAGCGAAAATAACTCTCGAAATTACATTAACAGTTCAAGATAAATCTTTGAAAAGCATTAACGCATGCTTAGCGAACTCTAAAGTTATTATATTAAATGGAATCTTTTTCAATTTAATTTAATAACTTTAGAGTTCGCTAAGCATGCGTTAATGCTTTTCAAAGATTTATCTTGAATTATTAAGGTAATTGCATTCTTTACGGCATTGTATTAACTGCAAAGTTAGTCGTGTCGGTTCGGTCACTTGTATAAGGACTGAATTGATTGCAATAACGTCGCCATAAAACGTGTTTAAATATGGAAGAAGAATTCACGGTGGTGAGCAGAGGTCGATAGATGGCTTAGTGGTCAGAGCGCCTGGAGTATTCATCCGGGAGGCGCAGGTTCGAATCCTGTTCGCGACCGTATTCTTTTTCCATTTAATATAAAAACTTTACATTAACAGTATTAAAATACATAAAAAAGCTAAACACAAACAAAAAATCGAGTTACACAAGATTATAATCGTGTACTATCATTGTAACCATACTGGTAAAAGGTACCTTTATAAGATTGGGAATCATATGCCAGTGGTGAGAGGGGTACGCCCGCTAAAACTACTCCAGTACTAATTCCTTCAAGTATTTACCTGTCCCGGGGTGGTCATGTTGGAACAAGACGCCAGCACGAGGTCACCGCGCACGTCTAACACGCTCGTGGAACCCGGCATGCTGACGTTGGAGATGTCCGTTATACTGCCGGTTTCTGCGTATATATGAACAGTCGTGTTATGGATATATAACCGATTAATTAGAATAATAGAGTCGAATCTTTATTTGCCAGAGAAGAGGTATAGTTATATAAAGGTTGGAAAATTTATTAGTCAGAAACAGGGGCTTCGGAAACTTCTTTCAATGATTCGTTTATTGAATATTTGAGCATAATCGTGTATAAAATAATAGGCATGATGACAGTATTAAAGAATCAAAGAATAAAGTTTGAGAGAAAAATATATATACACATGATTCTAAATAAATTAAAAGCAAAAAAACCTTTTTTAAAAAAAAGCTTTTATTTAAATGCTCTAAAAAGAAGAAAATAAAATGTTCTTTTAAAATTTTAACTATCAACTTATAACCTCATTATACACAATTTATATGATCATCAAGGCTTGTCGATTTAAAAAAAAAATTACTTAGCAGATTAAGTTACTCAATTAAATAGGTACTAGTTTATTTACACAAGTAAATCGCGCGACAAGCTTTTATGATCATATAAATTATAATCAAAACTTTAACAAGTCCATTTTTTTTATATTTCTAAGAGATTAGTACATACCTAATTCAAGATAAATCTTTGAAAAGCATTAAAGCATGCTTAGCGAACTCTAAAGTTATTATATTAAATGGAAAAAGAATACGGTCGCGAACAGGATTCGAACCTGCGCCTCCCGGATGAATACTCCAGGCGCTCTGACCACTAAGCCATCTCGACCGTCGAGACCGTACTGTTCGCGACCGTATTCTTTCTCCATTTAATATAATAACTTAATAACTTTAGTACATACCTATATCAACAACGTAAGCCCTAATCTCGGTCTTCTGCGCTGTTGAGAACACGATCCTCTTGCCGTCCGAACTAAAGCACTTGTTGGGTAGCGCTTGACAGTAGATACCGTAGAAACTGTCCCCGGAAGTAGTTGGTATCTCAGTTGCAACTATATCCACTATTGTGTTAATTACATTCTGAAACACAACAATGATTACAGATAAAGCTTTGAAACGCCTTAACGTATACTTAGCGAACTCTAAAGTTTTAAATTGTTGTGGAAAGGGGGCCATTCAAGTATTACTTATGCACTAAAGGGGGGTGGGGGGTCTTTGCTTTGCTTATTTTTGATGAATATGGGGGATGAGGGGTCCGAAAGGTGTACAGTAAATATTTTTTATACCATTTCGATTTTTTTTCAAGACTTTTTCGATTTTGGTTTGATAACATGGAAATTGGCCACCCTACTTGTCTATGCTTGAAAACACTTATTTTCAATGATTCCCGAAAATAATGGATGCGTTTACTTGCGTAGAACCGAGACATCAGAACACATAAAAATTTATGCACCAATGTTTACGTAAGCATGGGACGGTGGTAAGAGCTTTGCTTACTTTTGCTGACGAGGGGGAGGTGAGGGTTAATAATTGTAAAAAATCTGCTTACGTAATACTTGAATGGCCTCAAGAACAATACAGTCGTGAGCGGGATTTGAACTTGCACCTCCCGGATAAATACTCTGCAGTGTTGAGGATGCTCCTTGATTGGCAAAATCAATGCCGAATGGGTTCAACATCAGTTAATTTGTTACTCTTTCATCTCTCATTTATACTAGCTGTTAGGCCTGTTAGTTCAATACAGCATACTAGTAAATTTGGTTTTGGACGATGCGCTAAACGGGCACAATTTTCTCTCCATGTCTGACAAAAAAAATAGAAACAAGGATATTCATACATACATACATAAACTCATGCCTTTCTCCAATGGGGGTAGGTAGAAACTACAGAACGCCACCTGCTAGGATCCTTACATATGCCTTTTGCTTCATCCACGTTCATACATCTGGTCATACATGCGCGGCGGTTGCGAGTGCTACGCACCTTACCTTTTTGGAGGATATCACTAATAAGGTCAGTGTTTATCCTTCTAGGGCGTCCCCTTCCGGCATTATTACTTATACTTGCCTCTTAGATGCCTTTTCTAACCTTCTTTCATTCATCCTCTCAATATGACCAAACTATCTAAGCGTACACTTTTAAATTTTCGTCACTACGTCTTATTTTATACCGCAACGTTGTCGTATCACATCATTCCTCAATTTATCATTCATAGTCACACCACACATACTTCGCAAGGAACGCATTTCTGCAGCATTTATTTCATTTCATGACTATATACAAGGATATTAATTTTTTTTTCTTTTCTTTTTAATGACGTTTCCATACACAAAGATTTTTTTCCCGTATCGTGGGTGCGTTTACAGACATATAATATCACATGCACACAATTCCAGACCCGGAACAATGATCAGTCGATCATACAAATATTTGCTGCGTGCAGGAATCGAACCTGCGACACGCGACGCAGCAGCCGGTCTCTCGACCACAGCGCCAACCTAGCCGTGAATTACTCTTTCCGCCGTCTGTTACTTACCGAATCCTTCTTCATGACCACGAGCTGGTGACAAGCATGGTGTGGTCCATCCGCCTGGCGCTGCAACCACACCAGATCCCCAGTGGGACTGAACCTTGGCGAACGGACTGCTAAGCCTGGAGCACTTAACTTCCCTAAAGGTACAATAATTATATTAAACCATCAGCCTGGGCGGGACTGTGAACTTCAGACATGCACAATATTGTTAGATTATTTATTTAGAATTCGCATTAATTTTTAGCATACAAATTCTCAATTAGCATTTAGCAAATTAAATATAGTTGCTTCGTACGTTAGCGCGTCGCGGCAGCATGCGCTCTCCTTTGCATCCATGGGAATACTAACTTGCTAATACAAAATTGCTAATTTTGCCACATGATCTCGTTCTTGAGGAGCGACCGAGTGAAATGAATGCGATATTATACAAGCGTATTAATTCACATATTAACATGCGTTTATTTAACAAAGTCATTGCCATTACTAATGCACAGTTATAAACGACAAGTGTATCTACAAACTGTGTAATAATACTGTGAACCCGAGGGCGTAAAAACATTTCACTCACTGAATCCCCCATCCACTGCATATTCGAAGATATAACTTGGCCGGTTGGTGCAGAAGATGAGGCCAAGCCTCCTAGGCAATGTGGTCCACACCACGCCCACCATATTTTTGCTAACGGGAGAGTAACGAACCTAAAAACAAGAACTTAGTAAATTACATAAGTTGCATGTACCTACCCTAATTTATTAGGTTTTATTTTTTATTCAATAATGGATCTACGTTTGGCTATTAACTCGCCTGATGGTAAGCGACGGTGTGGCCGAGGATGGAGCACGTAAATCCATAAGAAATCTATTCACTTTTAGTAGAGCTAAGAGATAGATTTGCAGAGAACTATAGTTGGGGAGTTGATGAAACTGCCCAGACCCGTCTCCCACAACGGTGACACCGGACTACATCCCGAAACACGACTAGGTCGCTTTACGGCATGACTTCTTCTGGTGGGTGGTGACGGGCCGCGGCTGAAACCACCCACCAGGATTGTGTTGCCTGTTATACAACACCCAGGGGCCATGTGTAGGTGACTTACTTTTAAAGGGTCAATGTGTAAGTAAATGTATTTGTTATGAATATTTCTGGAAAGAAAATACGGTCACACGCCTCCCGGATAAACACTCCAGGCGCTCTACTACTCCGAATTCTTCTTCCAGATTTTAATACGTCTTTTGGTGACGTCACCGCTATCTATTCAGTCCCTATTCAAGTGACTGAACCGACACGAGTTACTTTGCAGTTAATACAATATAGTACAGATGCGATGACTTTAAAAAAAAACAGATAAATCTTTCATACACATTAACACCGCAATGATTGTCACTTTGTAGTACATTGTGGCGTATATCCCTTAATATTTTTGCTCATAATGGACAAGCTGTAACATACGACGCAATGTACATCAAAGTAATAACTTAGGAAAAGTCCACATTTTTGTATTTCTATGATATAGAGCAAACGACGCTGCGTATCAGAGATCTGAGATGGGTTTATCAACATGGTCCTAAGACTTTGAAGCGATGTTCCTACCTGTCCAGGAAAGAGGGTTTCCTGCGGCCAGTTCAGCACAGTGAACTTCTCAGAAGACAGCTGGAACGTCACTATGACGGAAAGACGCTTGCCCACTAACTGCTCGCCCCAGTCCTGTCTGTATAGGAACTCTTCACCCTGAAAAAAAAAAAGTTCCGTACCGTCAGCGACAAAAGTTGGTGAATGCATCGAAATTTTATAAATGGCTTAGTACTGAAACTATTTATCTAACTATCTGGAGTACAAAACAGAAAATGCAAGAAGTCATTTCATCATAACACAATATCGTGGTAAATAATAAAACAAAATTAAAGTCCAATGGTGGTACGGAACCTTGTGTTCGCAACAGACACGCACCTGTCTGGTTTTTTCTTTTATTTATTTGAGTTCGTTTTTTATAATTACTAGCTGGTGCCAGCGACGTTGTCTGCACGATGACAGTTAGCTTATGGACATAAGCTAACATTTGTCGCGCATAGGTCCTAACTATATGTATACCAAATTTCATCAAAATTTATTCAACGGTTTAGGCGTGAAAACATAACAAGCAGACAAACAAACTTTCGCATTTATATTATTAGTTGAAAGTTCAAACTCCTTCCTTACCCGCCTGGGCGCTGTTTCTCCACTTCCATCATTATTGGGCTTGTCTTCTGCTTTCCTTTTGATATAAGGCTCAAATTTTGCCTGTTTCATCTCGGCGATATACACCAACGACGACTCATCGGGTGCCCAGTCCAAACTACCGAATTCAGCTGCAAAAATTATTGTAATAATGTTTTAAATCCTGCAGGAAATGACAAAACTATGAATGATGACGTAGTTATCAAAAAAGTACGGGTCAGGGGCAACCTAAATCGACGAACAGGCATGAAGGGGTTAATGAAAGATGAAGCGAAAGAGAATGAGATTCGTCTTCTTCTTCATCAATTTAAAAGCTTAACTCTTGTCAGTGGATCGACCACCATTGCTCTCTGTGAGTCTCGTAGCAAGTGGAAACCGATAGTCTCTGCCTACCCCAATGGAAAACGGGTGTGATTATTTGTATGTAGCACTTACAGTCCGCGTAAACGTCGCCGTGGATGTCCAAAGCGGTGAGATCGATGCAATGCGCCAGGCTGTTCTTGCTCCATACCTCCAGGAACTGCTGCTTTTTGACATCCTTACCGTTCTTCTCCTCGCGGATCAAGGCTTTGAACGTTTCGCGTGGAGAAATCGCTGATAGTATTCTGAAAATATCACTCTTATATTGTATCAATTTTAGCAAGTCATCGACCCAACGTTTTCTTCATACGCCATGTGCCCATTGTCCATAGCCTTGGCTTCGTTCATGACCACTAGACTGGTATTTCGCCATCTTTATCATCAGAGAACAGTGATAGCCTAGTGGTATGACCGCTGGACTGACGAGTCAAGTTCGAATCCAAGGCACGCACGCACCACTGACTTGTCGAAGTCATGTGTGTATTATAAATTAATTTTATCACTTGCTTTAAACGGAGACGGAAAACATCGTGAGGAAACCAGCACACCTGACAAATGTTCTCGATGGTGTGTTAAGCCATGTCAGGGACCTACCGGTGGTTTAAAGTCTGACACTAGGTTGTTCATCAACCACACGATAAGAAGATCAACAGAGAAATATATGGTGTCCTGTTCTAATTCAGATCGATCGCAAAGCTTATGCAAAATAAATTTAACGCCAGTCTTACTTTAAAGGATAACTTACTCATTACTAATATCATTTCCAAAGTCACTTTCGGCGAGGACGTTCAGGTTGTCGTCAAGGGTGTAAGTGGAAGCATATTTGGTGTTTTTGCCTTTGTCCAGGTTGCGCACCGACCACTTAGCTGTGATCCTATTGGTTGCATTGTTCAGTTTCCCACCAGATACTGACGGAATCTTTGCCAATGTCTTGTAGGCATTCACTATATTTTCTATCTGTAAATTCATCAGTATTAAATTAGTTATTGGAGCAATTTTTTTATGTAAAATAAGGAGTTGGTTATTTTAAAAATTGCAATATTTAGGGTATAGAAGAATAAATGCTGTAGAAATGCGGTCCTTGCGAAGTATGTGTGGTGTAACTGTGAATGACAAATTGAGGAATGATGTGATACGACAACGTTGCGGTATAAAAGAAGACGTAGTGACGAAAATTTAAAAGAGTATGCTTAGATGGTTTGGTCACATTGAGAGATTGAATGAAAGACGGTTAACAAAAGGTATCTACAAGCCAGGTATAAGTGGGAGTGGAGGAAGGGGACCCCAAAAGATAAAAAACATGTTACCTAAACATACAACCTTTTTGCTTAAGCATAAGTTTAACAGTTATAACTTAATAATGACGTTTTTTTTCATTCATATGCACGGTCTTATGTAAATCTGTCGTTGTGGTTAACTTCAATTTTGAAGATTTACATAACGCTGTGCATATGTTATGGAACAGCGTCAGAAACAATCAATATTCAGTGATATCAATAAATATTTACTGTTACTACTCGACCGACAGCTCGTGGCTCCGAGTCCGAATCCGAAACTAGTCGAATAATCCCGAAAAACGGTCGGAGAAAGTTATTATAACAAAAAAAAGCATTGAGCAAGTATGTCCTTTTCTGTTAAAGCAGAGGACTTTGCCTTATGATAATTACAAAATAAAATTATAACTTCAAATTATTATTTTGTTCTACGAGTCTAGACTATTCATGAGCTAATACAAAGCCTAAGTTGATTGTTGGCATTAAAAATTCAAGCTATTACATAAATTTGTAACACCAAATCTGAAAACAATTAATTACATAAATAATTTAAACTGACCTGTGAAGACATTTTCAACATAACCGACCACGACGCACAATGAACGTGACACTATCTGTAAAGTAATCACATTAAATATTTATTAACTGAAACATGCATAAACACACAAGTAAGGCCGTCTCACACTATCCAATGCGATATTGCGACACGAGTTTGTGATACGAATTCAAAATTTGCCCTTATTTAAAGTGTGAAATACCCAACATGGACGTTATGTCGAACTACTACCGACAAAAAATACACGTTCCTTCACTAACTGCATTCACCGCAACCCCAGCAGGTTATAATCCTTCGAAAGCATCGACGGATCCCCAGGCCGACCATACTTGGTCTGCACGAATACCCACTAGAGATGTGTGCTTCCATAAAGGCTTTCGTGCTAGGTTTCTGCTGTTCGGGCGACGAACTACCCAAGTCCATCGCCTGCAGACTACGGCTCACAGTGTGGAAGAGCACTAAAGAAGTATATTAACTAAAAACGAGCGTTTTTCAATGTTTATGATACTTAGTTTAAATGTGTAATGTGTAAAATAGAGGTAAGTACCTACTGTGGGTAATAAATTAGATAACAAATTACAATAAAATTAACATGAAGTTCATCGGACAATCGGACATACCATATAGCCGCGCCGCTCAGTCCGGGCGGACCCGCAAGCATAATGATAAGCACCCGACAACAAAACAAAACCTATGTGATTTTGAATATGTATGAGAGAACATACGCACATTTCGCTTCATTAAAGTAATAAATTTTCAATGATATGACCAATTTTATATGCGGTTTTTTTTAGTTCTTATAGATACGATTACAAATACAGATAAATCTTCCAAACATATATTATCGCATGTATATCGAACTGTAAAGTTATAAATTTTAATATTCTGAGCAGAATTTGAACCTGGGTCTTCCGCATGAATACTAAGCGCTCTCTCATTTTATCCAGAACGCGCAGGTTCAAATACAATTCAGGACCATATTCATTTTTCCACCAAAATTAATGTGTTTGAAAGATTTAAATTTATTTTTATTATATAGTTGAGAAAAGCGTTACTTAATAAATGTACTACCTATCTGGCGCAGACATGAAAAGTTTACAATAGATAAGATAATAGAATGAACATGAAATACAATAAAACAAAATTATATGATTGTCAAGGCTTTAAAGGGAAAATAAAGTCTTTGGCAATCAGTGTGTACAGCTTACAACATTAGAATCAATGTCATAAGGTTTAAAATAAAATACTTGGTGCATAAAATACCTATGGCATTAAGACTGGCCCAAATCTCCTCTTTTGTGTAACTTTTTTTTTTATAAAAATGGTTTACGTTTGGCCACCAACTCGCCTGATGGTAGGCGAAGCTGTGGCCGAGCACATATATCCAGAATAAATCTATTCCCTAAGGGCCGGTTTCTTGATCCGTAGTTAACTCAACCAATAGTTAAAAATGGTTACTAATGGTTAAATTTCGGCAAAATGTGTTTTTTGATCAATTGTTAGCTTAACCGATGGTCGAATAAACAACTATTAGTTAAAAAAATTAACCACCCGAAATTGGAGAGTTAACAATATGGCGGATAGTTAACTGAACCCTAACATCTGTTTTGTACAAGTTTTTGTGTTGTCAATGCCACGTTTGCTCAAATATTCTTTGCAATAAAGTAATTATCACAAAAAAATCCTTTTAAGAAATAAGAGCGGTCCCTTCCATTAAAAAAACAATGCGTTAGATGCCTATTTGTGTAAGCAGTAAATAATATATTTAATATATTATAAACATATTGTAAATATAAAACTAGATAACTCCTGTATGATTTCGGTGACTTTTATAAGTTATGATAAATAACTTATGTTATAACTGAAAGTAAACATACGAAAGCATCGTATCACTTTGATACTTGCTTAATTGTTGACTGTTCCCTGACATTTTTCACGAACAATATAATAACACGGAGTGAATTATGTAATATGAAATAAAGTCGGCTAATTAATCTCGTCTCATGTTAATTTTCTATCGATATGATTTTTTACTGACAAAAATGACGTTTTGTTTTGGTTTCGATCACTCATTATGGCCAGTGTTGTAACATAAAAAAATATTACCCACAAAACCACAGCACTTTTTCCGGGAACTATCTGATCATTACACTGGCAATATAATAACCAATGGTTAAGTTTAACTATTGTTAAAATAGATATTGAAAAACGTAATAGCCCTGTAACCATTGGTTAACCGGTTGACTATGGTTAATCTAACAAATTGTTATACTGTGTTTGACTACGGATCAAGAAACCGGCCCTGAGGGCCGGTTTTTCGATCCGTAGTTAACTCAACCAATAGTTAAAAATGGTTAAATTTCGGCAAAATGTGTTTTTTGATCAATTTTTAGCTTAACCGATGGTCAAATAAAAAACTATTAGTTAAAAAAATTAACCACCCGAATTTGGAGAGTTAACAATATGGCGGATAGTTAACTGAACCCTAACATCTGTTTTGTACAAGTTTTTGTGTTGTCAATGCCACGTTTGCTCAAATATTCTTTGCAATAAATGATAAATGATGATAAATGATATTTATTTCTGTAAATACATCTGTTATAGACACTTTTACAAGTCATAAAAAAATTTAAGCTAGATGGCGTCGGCATTTCCTATCTGACTAGCTCTGAGAAGAAATGCCGAAACAAACTCAGAGGTCAACGTCTCTTTTAAAGTCCAGACATCATTTTATTCAACATATGAGTGTAATTCTGTAGGGATAGGTCTGGGATGGCCTTTTGAAGAAAGAGCCATAGCTGTTTTGAGCTGACCTGTCCTAACCAACGGCACGTATGCATCAGTCATCGTGTAGCTCAACCACAATTTAGGGAGCTTAACGACCCGTCGCAAGACGATACCAGATCGGCAGGACATTTGCGTAGGCCACAGAGAGATCTCAAAAGCCGCCAGACAAATAAAATAATTATAACTTCAATCCAATCCTACACAATACTCACATTCACATTTTTATGGTATTGATAGACATGTCATATAACAATTAATTTCATTAGTATGTCAAATATTAATTAAATACATTAATAATCAATTAAAATGTCAATAGTAAATATTGAATAATTCTAACATAGAGTTAGCAATAGTACAATGTCAATTGTCAAAATTTTTGTAAAGAAGGTATATAATATAAGCAAGCATAATTTTATGTTAGAGCGAGCAGCACATTCCCAAGCATTTTTGTCTTCTAAGTAGTCTTTAACTTTATAATAACCCTTAATAATAAAGTAATTATCACAAAAAAATCCTTTAAAGAAATAAGAGCTGCGGTCCCTTGAATTAAAAAAACAATGCGTTGCATGCCTATTTGTGTAAGCAGTAAATAATATATATAATATATTGTAAATATATTGTAAATATATTGTAAATATATTGTAAATATATTGTAAATATATTGTAAATATATTGTAAATATATTGTAAATATATTGTAAATATAACACTAGATAACTCCTGTATTTCGGTGACTTTTATAAGTTATGATAAATAACTTATGTTATAACTGAAAGTAAACATACGAAAAAATCGTATCAATTTGATACTTGCTTAATTGTTGACTGTTCCCTGACATTTTTCATGGTAAAAATTCACGAACAATATAATAACACGGAGTGAATTATGTAATACGAAATAAAGTCGGCTAATTAATCTCGTCTCGTGTTATTTTTCTATCGATTTGATTTTTTACTGACAAAAATGAGGTTTTGTTTTGGTTTCGATCACTCATTATGGCCAGTGTTGTAACATAGAAAAATATTACCCACAAAACCACAGCAATTTTTCGGGAACGATATGTGCATTACACTGGCAATATAATAGCCAATGGTTAAGTTTAACTATTGTTAAAATAGATATTGAAAAACGTAATAGCCCTGTAACCATTGGTTTACCGGTTGACTATGGTTAATCTAACAAATTGTTATACTGTGTTTGACTACGGATCAAGAAACCGGCCCTAAAATAAGTACAGCAGGTAGTAGCATCATAGCTTTTTTATTAACATAAGATGGCATCACGCTTGTATTTCCCGTGGGGGTAGGCAGTGGTGTACTTACACAGTCCCATGTGGTAGGCTGTTGCCATTTACCAGGCAAAATTCCAAACTCTGCACTGCTACTACAGAAAAACCCAATTACACTTTGGCTGACCTTGGGAATCCCAGGACCTCGTGGTAAGGGGTAGCGATGGCAATAACGGCTAGATCTTAATAATGCATTATCGTGTTATGTTATGGAATGATAACTGTTATCGTTATCCTGTTATACAGCCGCTCGGCAATGAAGTTTATATGAGTAGGTTCTAACAAAGAATCATGGTGAGATTTGTACAAAAACATTTTTTTTTTTTTTTTAATTTGGAATAGTTGTAATTTCTATCGTTGGTCCCCAAAGAATAATTTCAAAACTATCAGCATTCAAAATATTTTTAAAACCTATAAAATATAATATTACTAAAAAAATTATACTATTGAGTAAATTTCTGAACGTGTCATAGTAATCAGCTGTCAATGTTGTCGCGTCCAGAAGTGTACCTAATGAATTAAAGAACTTTTATTTTATTTATTTGATTGGTTTTGTTGCTTAGCGACCATATCCCCAGTTATGAATCTTAAAATAAATAAAATTATTATTTTGGGGTTTAAAAAATATTTTAAATTCCCAAAGCTGTTCTTTTATACCAAAGATCAAATAAAACGGCATTTCAACTTCTCTAAAATTTTGTGTGTATCGTACTCGCCATGATTATTTTTGCTATTCCACTGAATATACTATATGTGTATAATATACGCGCACAGTACACAACAATACTACAAAACCTAAAAGTTGTAAAACCTAACGCGGAGCAATCAGTAACACGATTGCATAATGAAATTGACACTGGCAACAAACCTGTTACTGGAATAATTTGTCATTTTATTTTCGTATTCAAAATACGGTTTGTCAAAAATTTACTTTAATACAATTACGTTAGGCACAAAATCAAAATCGTAACTCTATCGACGGACAAGCACGGCAATTATCGAGACCCTTCAAGTTAAAGTATACTTTACTTTAAGTCTTTTACAGTAACATAATTGTAAACATTATCCGAATAATACCATTATTGATGTCTACTCGCTGTTGTTTTAGAATTGTCATTGTCAATTATTGTCAGTTATCATTATCATTATCGTTTCGTAAGATTATCAGACAACAGTGTTACTGCAATAATTTGTCATTTCATTTTCGTTATTCAAAGTACTGTTTGTCAAAAATCGACTTTAATACAACGTTAAGCACAAAATTGTACACTAAACATTGACGGATAATAACAGTATACTTTATGCCTTTTGCGGTAAGATAATAATTGTAAACATTATCCGAATAATACCATTATTGATGTCTACTCGCTGTTGTTTTAGAATTGTCAATTATTGTTAGTTGTCTTTATCATTATCGTTTCGTAAGATTATCAGACAACAGTGTTATTGCAATAACAGGACAGATTCGTATTCAATAGTGTTTTACAGATTACGGAAGAATAATGCATTACGTAATGTATTATTGCAATAACGACCGTTACTAGTAAGGGGCCATTCAAGTATTACGTAAGCACTACAGAGGGGCAGGGGTTCTTTGCTTTGCTTATTTTGGATGACATGGGGGACGGGGGGATCTGGATGATGATTACGTCAGCAGTATATTTGTTTTTACTTTTTCGAATTTTCTACAAAATCTCATCGATTTCGGTTTGAACACATGGCAATTGGCAACCCTACTTGTCTATGCTTGAAAACGAAACACATTTTCAATGATTCCCGAAAATAATGGTACATTTACTCGGTTAGCACCGACACAACACAATACATAAAAAAATTCACGTACCAATGTTTGCGTAAGCATGGGAGGGGGGGGAAGAACTTTGCTTACTTTTGCTGACGAGGGGGAGGTGGGGGTTAGCAAAAAATCTGCTAACGTAATACTTGCAGTCGTTCTTCAGACCACTAGACCGAGAAGACAGATTTGTTTTCAATGATTACTAATTTTAATTCCAAACTCAGGACTGCTACTGAGAATTTACTAACAGAAACACTCAAGAACACTTTCACCAACCCAGGAATCCAACCCGAGACCTCATGCTCAGTAGTCGCACTGGGGGCCACTAGCTAGACCTATGAGTCAGTTTATAATTATGTTGTGTCATGGTAATTATGTGTAAAGCAAATACATGCATGATACTGAGAGCTGTAGGCCCAACCAAATGCAATAGGCAGACATATGTAAAGTCCCATCACAACATAAACTGTGGGTGCATTTATAGACTCTATACAATTGTCTGTAAATATTTGTTCCATTCTGAATAATGAAACCTGTGATATGCAGCACAAACGCCATTGTCTTGACCACTGCACCTTTTTGCCGAAAAAAGTTCAAATAAAACAAAGTGAACAACCACCATATGCGCATTGCCGCTTCTAGTTGCATAGTCACTGTTGCATGGGCCTATACAAACATGTGGTATGTTTATTTAGGCCCATGCCACAGTGACTATTCAATAGAATTTGATGTAATTAGGTAGTTGTTATTTGTTGTGTAGTTTATGCATCTTTGTAACTTACAATAACATGAATCAAAAGTATATACTATATTTTTGTGTGGTTAGTGACTGATAAACTTTTTCAGACACAAACGGCGGGATACCCCACCAGTAGATCGAATGACAGACAGCCCGAAGATACCAGGCAACAGATGGATGCACATGATAATACTACGACCAAAAACGTCTGACCTAGACAACTAAGTAGATGATAATTAACAATTACCGCCTACCAACCAGTTATAAAATAGTGACGACCCAGATAGCCGATTGGAACCGCTCCTTGATATTTATGAAAATACGGAAAAGGTTCTAATAGCATTCCTGAATAAAATGACTTACCTATAAATATATAGCTTTATTAAATTTACGGAGACGTTCTTTATCAACAAACAAAGGAATAAAGGGTATAATTAATCAACACAAAACAAACAGCTGACTTGCAAGTTGCGACCGGCAACCAGTTTTGTTTGACATTTTATTTAGTGTTGCCGTAGTCTAAACTAAAAGTCTCTAGTCTGTTTCAAAACTCGCTAAAAACGCAAAAAACTATGGCAAAAAAATCCGCTAATTGGCGCTAACTACTATTGTATGTACTTAAAAATATGTAGCTCAAACTGAAATCTCGTTTTTCGTAGTTATTTGTTCTTTACCAACTAGATAGCGATACTTATAGAGACCAAAATAGAAGTGGCAATGAGAACTTTAAAAAAATCAGTGGAAAAAATTTGAAATTGCATACATAACGCAAATTTATTACGTCAATATGTCTACTTTCAACAAAAAGACGCTCGCTCTCCTAGTGTCTTTTTTATTCGTCTCAAAGTCGTTAGAAGTCGCTAAAAATATTATTCTCGCTAAGTCGACAATTTGCAAATGCGATAGTAGCCTTTATTTAAAAAAGTGGCTAGGTTCAATTTCCTATGCAAATATTTGTACTTCGAAGAATTGAAGTTTTTTTTATGAGTGCGGTTGTGCTCTTTTTTAAATCAGAGCAAGGATTAATTTCTCATGAAAGTATTTTAGTAGAGACGCGACTAATCTCTTGTGACGTCTATAGTGACGTATTTTTTCTTCCACGGCTTGAAATACACACATCAACACGGTCTAGGGATATTTCAAACTCAATTAAATAACTCGAAAAGTACTGGCCGCATTGGAATCTTTTATACACCGATTTGTTTGTAATTTATCTCAGACTAATTCCAAATTCAAATTTTTGAAAATTCTTTTGTTTCGGTGGCATAAAAATGTCTTGATGTGTAGGAGAGGGAATTTTCATTTGTGCGAAATTTAGAAAACAATACGAATTACATTTAGTTACAGTTTTTTTTAATTTTTAAACGAAAGATAAAGTTAAAATTGAGGTATGAAAATGTATGGTATGAAATAAAATTGAGCCATGCAACGCCAACATTTGACGAGGGCGGAGATGTTACGAGCTGTGGGAATGCTGGAAGCTGGGTCTGTTCAGCGTAATGTTGCTGAGGCCATAGGGACCCACCAAAATGTAATTTCAAGATTGTGGACACGCTATCGTGCCACAGGTGAAGTAGCGGAGAGGCACCGGGGGCCAAGTCGCATCACTACCCCCAGACAAGACCGATTTTTGCAAATTACTGCGCGAGCTCAACCAAATGCAACGGCGACTCAATTGGTCCAAAGGCTGCGAGTGGAACACCAAGTGCTTGTGAGTGACCAAACTGTAAGAAGGCGACTGCATGAAAGCAATCTACGCTCTCGTAGACCACTCCGGGTCCCACCTTTACGGAGAGGCAATCGTGGACGACGATTAGAATGGGTTCGGAACCACGTGGACTGGGGCCGTGAACAATGGTCCAATGTGCTGTTCACGGATGAATCCAGGTTCGGCTTCCATCCAGATTCACGAAGGACGCGTGTTTGGCGAGTTCCTGGGCGATGGAGCCGTCTTCAGAACCCTCAGGAAGTTCACCCATACCAAGGAGGAACAATTATGGTTTGGGCAGGAATTCGTCTTGGAGGACGGACGGATCTCGTTTGGGTGCGGGGCAATATGACGGCAGAACGATACGTCCAACAGGTTCTGGGGCCCGTAATCTTGCCCCACAGAACACAAATGGGGCAAGATTTCCTGCTCATGCACGACAATGCCCGGGCACACACGGCGAGAACGGTAGCAGCTTGGTTACATACACACAATGTTAGGGCCTTAGACTGGCCTGCTCAATCGCCAGATCTAAATCCCATTGAGCATGCGTGGGATATGCTGCAAAGAAGAGCTGTGAAGGAAGTTCCTGAAAATCTGGCTACAGAAGATCAACTTTTTGCGCACCTCAGAAGGACATGGGACAATATTCCGCAGCAAGACATTGACAACCTTGTTCTGAGCATGCCGAATCGTTGCCGATGTGTTATGAACATCATGGGCGCTTTCTCAGACTACTAACTTCAAGTTTATAAACACAAATTAAATGATTTTTCTATTTTTTTCAGTTTTTACTCATAAATTAAAAGTTAATTCATATACGGTTTCCGTCTATGCTTCATTTTTTTTCCATAAAATCCTGAAATTTTAATCGAAGTACCTTAACCATTACTAGAAAATGGTAGAATATTAAATAACGTATCTTTTAAATATATACATGTCATATAAATAATTAACATATTGATAGTAATTCGCTTTTATAAAAATATCCCTAGACCGTGTTGATGTGTTTATGTTGAGTGAATCCTTACGTGTGAAATGAGTCTCGTAAAATACCTAGTCTTCGGACCTGTTCTAATAAAAATCAAAAAGTTACAGATGAATCGTATCTGTAACTGTTTGAGTTTGAGTTAGATCATGGTCCTGTAGGCATATTCTGAACCATTCGAATTATTTTTCTTATCAGAACGGAGTCAGAACTTAGGTAGAAAATTTAAAAACTGTGTAAAAATATTATTCTAATGTACTTTTTTAAATTACTCTTGTACAAATATATATCATGCTTTATAAATTGTATCGTTTTATAATAGCGCTTAGAGCAACAACAACTTCAACAACTTTCCGTAAGGATTCGAAAACGCCAGTTTCCGTATAAAATTATAATTAGTCCATATCCTGTGGGGTTACTCTTGAAACTAATACCAATTCCAATCGAATTCCAATATTAAATTGACGTCTTAAAAAAACGAGTAATTTTAAAATAAATTTACCTACATTATAGTTGCCTCAATTTTAAAGCATGTTGTCTTCATAATATCCTGAATTTATAATTATTTATTAGACATTTTGGCATTTAAAAGTACGAACTGACATATTTCCAATGTCAATCGAGCGGAATTATTTTCAAGAGTAAGCCCACTGGTCAGATCAATGCTTCAAGTCTTTATCTAAGCTAATATTTTTCTGCTAATATAGCTAATAGCACTTTAAAAATCTGCTTCAACTCACTTAGTTCATCTTATTGATAAGGTACAGACGTCCACTTAAAAACTTGCACATGGTGTTCACTGATCTGGAAAAAGCGTATGATAGGGTACCTCGTGATGTGTTGTGGTGGGCTTTGAACGAGAAATGTGTGCCTGCGAAGTAAGTGGATTTAATTCGGCAATGTGCAGTCAGTCCAGTACATACGTCCGGTCAGCTGCTGGCAACGCCGACAAGTTCTGTGTGGCCGTAGGCCTGCATCAAGGGTCTGCTTTAAGTCCTTATCTCTTCCTGATGTTAATGGACACTCTGATGTCAGACATACAGGAAGAGGCACCCTGGTCCATGCTATTTGCCGAAGACATTGTTTTTGTCGGTGAAGATAGGCTTGTGATCGAGAGCAGATTGTAGAAATGCCAACAAAATCTGCAGAGTGATGGCTTAAAAATCAGCAGAACCAGAAACAGAGTACATGTTTTGTGATTTTGGCGGTCTCTCCAGTTTTGGTGCCATAGCGCTGGTTGGTGCGCTGCTACCAATCTTCTCCGACTTTCGGTATCTAGGTTCTATCGTACAATGCGATGGCAAAATAGACCGGAGCGTCGAGCACAGAATTAACATAAGGTGGATGAAATGGCGGCAGGTCACGGGAACTATTTGTGAACCCCGAATTCCCCTTAAACTTAAGGGGAAAATCTATAAAACAATTATTAGGCCTGCTGTCTTGTATGGTTCAGAATGTTGGCCCTCGAAGGGAATTAATGAAAGACAACTACATGCAGCTGAGATGAGAATGTTATGAGGGATGTGTGGTGTGACGAGGATGGATAAGAATATAAATATTTTATAAAATACATCAGAATAATATATTTATACAGTTTTTAAATTTTCGACTACTACTAAGCTAAAGTTTCCGTTCCGATATGGAAAAGTTTTCGAATGGTGCAGAATAATCCTACAGGATTCGAACCTGCGACTCCCGGATAAATACTCCAGGCGCTCTGACCGCTATGATCTCTACTATCTATTCGATCTACCTTGATTCTATTGTAAAATTTATAATCTCCTTGATCTCCATCCCAACTAATTGGAAGTGATGTATGAGGGTGATGAGAAACATTTAACATTGCATCACGCTTGTAACCCAGAAGGGTTAGACAGAGGAGTACAGCTGTACAGGTACACCCACACTTCACCGATGCAGTTAGTAATCCTATGAAACGGATAGTGAGCCTATTGCCAGACGAGGATGAGGGTGGTAAACTGGTAACATGTACTTTCGTACAATAAAAGAACTTAGTAAAACCCACGATATCATGTAATTTATTGTAAAGTGGCTGTACATTATTAGTTAAATATTTCAATGATTAACCCTTAAATGTAGCATTATTCTGAGCATTGATTCTGAGGGTACACATCATTACTTGACGATGAACGACAAATTAAAGAAGACATCGAACTTTACGTCTTGACACAGAATTTTATTTATTATCTTAGCACGTCTGTCTTGACCATATTGTGACACCACTGACATTTGTCAATTAATTTGACATTGACAGATGATATAAATCAAAGGACGCGAGAATATTTCAAATATTATAATTTCCAATAAAAACTTATTTTTCAATCTAATTCAATATAGTATTTAAATATGCCTATACATCTTTTCGAAAACTTCTTGCGAAACTTTTATATTGATACTATGTTGTGCAATAACCTTCGAGCATTAAGAGATCATATTTCTGCTAAGTTGGCTGTTTAACGATACCTCCTGTGTCCAATTACCAGCAAACATGAAACTAGTAAGTATATAGCATTCAGTAATTTTATTTCCTTACCTTTTGTTCGCTCGCAGACAGGACTAAGTTAGTCATAATTTGGTAAGCATGCCAAGATTGTTTATTGTCACATTTCCCTGTCTCTGTGGTCTATCTTTTACCATATTAAGCTTAATTAAGCTATGGTCAAAGTACAAAATACTTTGTGTTTTAATAATAAGATACCATTTAAAATTACTATATTAAATGGAAAAAGAAGAATATGGTCGCGAGCAGGATTCGAACCTGCGCATCCCGGATAAATACTCCAGGCGCTCTGACCACTAAGCCATCTCAACCTATGCTCACCACCGCGAATTCTTCATCAATATTTAACACGTCTTTTGGCGACGTGACATACCATTTACTTGTGAACTCAACTAGAAACCTAAGATGACCCACTAACCAAAACTTGACATCTTGCCTTCTAAAGTTATAGACCAGTTTATTTGATATATTATATCCTGTATTGTATGGAATTATGGGTTTATCTGTAGTTTACTGGGATAATACAATTTGAAAAGATATTTTTAGGCAGTCTTTCAAAATACATGAATGTAGAAAAGCGTCCACAGATGCAGTCATAGCCATTATTAAAAAATATATATCTTTCAGGCACCAGAATTGTTGGTGAAGGTGGTAAAGCTGAGTGTACACAAATGTGAGAAGTGCCCAAAAGTCTTCCCAAAGCTAGCTGACTTGATGAAACACATGTCACATCATGATGAATGGTTCTTATCACATGTAAGTTATTATTATAGTATTTAGTCATTTGTGAATGATTGCTTTTAGATGATGATGATCTAATAGCTGCAAAACAAGCAACACTATAGCTCAGTTTGTATAGTGGTGTCGTGATCTGGTAAAGGTCACAGGTTCTAATCCTGTTTGTTTTTTATTTTACCTTATTAAAATAATTATTATTTAAATAAAAATGCCTTTTTATACAGTAATATTAATTCATAACAGGTTTTCTGTCAGCAAAATAGACATAATAGTTTAATAATTTTATGTAATGTATCACATGTGATTCTCTAGACAGAGAAAGGGTTAAAATTATGTATTATTAAATACAGATACAAGCTATAGCAGAATTTAAACCTGTTCTTACTGAATAAATACTTCAGGTACTCTGCCGTTTAAGCCATTTGACCTCTGGTCACTACTACAAATTCTTCTATATATTTTGGTGAGGGCATCGCTATACATATATTCAGTCCCTATACAGGTGACCTATGTATTATTAGTTGCATCAGTATCTGTATTAGGATGTCTTATGATATACTTAAATATTATAATAAATTTTAATTCTTAAAATATGATAATACATATTTTATAATTATTATATGTAGTATGTAAATTATAATTATGTGTTTAACATAATTAAGCAAAGCAATTTTTATACTTTAATAATTCTCTGTCACTGGAACTGAAATGTCCTTTGTTTTTTATTGTATATTTATAGCTTTCAATAATAAATTTCGTGGGGGCTGAATTGGCCGCCTCCATAGGACCCTTAACCTTTCGGCTCAGTAACGTACAGATCTGTACGTTGTAACATTAAAAATCTATTGTGTCTGCTAATGACTGACGCAACAGCTTAAAATGGAATTCCCCACTCTACTTAAGAGTGAATTGATTTTTTCTGGATATACCCTCCATCCTCGGCCACACCGTTGCTTACCATCAGGCGAGTTGGAGGCCAAAAGTAGATCCATATATTATGTTAAAAAAAACATATAATTTTTTTCTACCTTTCTTATTTTTATATGGCCCAATATACAAAATAAGAAAGGAAAAATTCATAAATTACATAGATATTATATCATACAAAGAGCTTAAATAAAGCATTTTTTTTTTTCATATTTTCAGGTTGTTAGTGCCTATGTAGCAGTAGAGAGAGCAAAAATATTTAAATGTGACAGTTGTAACAAAAGATTCAGCACTAAAAAAGACTTTATGTTCCATAAGGTGGAGCACATACAGAAAAATGTGTAAGTACTACATCTATATTATGAAAAAAAAAACAGGCCTTTCAGTAGACACAATGCACATACTTCACATAATGGATTTTGGTTTGCTTTGTATGAAAGCTAAAACTAAAACTGCCTGTTATTCTACTGGTCCCAAGTGCGACTCCTGAACATGAGATTTCAATCCCCGGGTCAGGCAGTGTTATTGAGTTTTTCAGCTTAGAAATTCACAGTAGCAACCCGAAGTTTGGAATTGTGCCCGGTAGATGGCAATAGGCTCACCACCTATTACATGGGACATAATAACAAAATTGGTGAAACGTGGGTGTACAACTATGTACACCTTAGCCTACCCTTTCGGGAAATACAGACGTGATGCTATGTTATTTGTTATGTGTATGAAAGCTTTGTGTCATCTTATAGATACCACCATTCATATTTTAAGTTTAAGACTCAGGAGGCAATGCATGGTGCATGGTGACTGATTAACATCCCTGTATCATGTGATGATGTGACACAGATTATTTAAAAACGAAAAAGATTTTAAACTACATTTTATTTTATAAAAAAATGGAACCGCACTTTTTATGGTATTTTATCCATATTGATTGTATAAATATAGTTGTTTATCTATATGTTATTGCACATCAATAATAAGAATATAATAGAATAGAAATTATTAATTCTAATTGTTTAAACTTACAGGAGAGATGAGAGGAAAATAAAAAAGCTACAGCTAAAAGATGATATTGTTAAACGTTACAAATGTCCAGACTGTGATTTTAAATTTGTCGCTAAAACAACTTTGGTTGAACATTCCACTCTTCACTTGCCATTCCCCCATATTTGTGAGTGCGGCATTGGATACTACAAACTGCACGACTTAAAATGCCACATCAAATTAGTCCATGGAACTGAAATGAAGCCAAAAATAAATTCCATAACCCCAAAGAATGAAAAAATAATACCTGAAATGAAAACTAATTCAAGCAAGGGACCAACAATAAAAGCGGTTTTAGTGAACAAGAAAAAGGCCGCAAAAAGGAAACAGAAAGAAAATCGGACAGACAAAGACACTAATAGCAATGAAGTAAAACCAAGAATCTTTTGGAATATACCAAATCCAAAAATAGAAATTAAAAAAACTTCTGACAATAGGTTTGAGTGTCCTCAATGTAAAAAATTATTTAATGCAAAAGCTTATGTTTACACACATTATCGTACGCATACGGGCGAACGGCCATTCCCTTGTAAAATATGTGGAAAGGCATTCACCCAGGCCATCACACTAAAAAAACATATAGAGAGGCACACAGCTCAGAGTGTCTATGTGTGCCAATATTGCACAAAATCTTTTACAACGCCCGAAAATAGGAACCGTCACGAAATTATACACAGTGACATCAAGCCGTATGAGTGTACGTTCTGTGACAAGGCATTCCACGATCCATCTGCTCTCATACGTCACAAACGAATTCATACTGGTGATAAGCGGTATCGCTGCCCCTACTGCCCTAAAGCATTCAGTGACATCAGCGGCCTTATCGGACATAAATTACGTCATGAGAAAGACAGACGGATTGAATGTGATATTTGTCGAAAAAAGTTTTATAACAAACATGAGCTTAGAATGCATTTACCATCACACAGTGGTGAGAAAAAGTATGGGTGTGACATATGCAAGAATTTTTACTCTAATAAATATAATTTGTCACAGCATATACAAAGGCATTATGCTAAGAAAAAGTTTGAATGTAAGTATTGTCTTAGGAAGTTTACTGTGAAGGATTATCTTAAAAGACACATTTTGGTAGTTCACAAAAAAATTAAAATAGATCTAACTTATGAATGTAATGATTGCTCCAAACAGTATTCAAAGAAAATAATTCTGTTGAACCATATACTGAGCACCCATTCGGGTATACATTGTAAGAAGTGTTCACGGTATTTTTCAAATAAAACACAATTAGAAGAGCACAGACTAAAACAGGTCGCACAGTGTGAAATTTGCGATGAGAAATTCTTTTGTGTGAATATGGAAGAAAGACATTTAAAAAAGAAACATTGTGGTAAAAAGAAAATTATTTAGTTGTTATATTTTATCCTTGCCGGTTTACTCAATTTACAATACTGTGTTTGTTGAGAGTTGAGATGACGGTTATTTTTTATTCGTTTTTCCTTTATTAGCATCAATATATAAAAATCCTTATTACGATTTGTAAAATGGATTATAATAATTATTAAAATTATAATTCATTAATTAATAAACAAATAAAAATATTATTGTGCTGTCGATTTGTGATTTTTAAATGGTAATAATATCAGGAAAAATTTATCTGTTTAGGGGCCGTCAATTAATCACGTGAGGCTCGAAAGGGGAGGAGGGGATGTGTCAAAAATCACGATTTATAACAAGGAGGGCAGGGGGGTGTAGTAAGATATCACTTGTATTTATTTTCTGTGTTTAAAGATAATATTATAAAAAATTTAAGATTATCTATAGGTACTAAAAAATACACGTGATTTTGGATGGGGGTGGGGGGGAGGGTAGTCTTAAACCTCACCACGTATCACCAAGGGGGACGGGGGCGTTAAAAAATGCTAAAAAAACATCACGTGAGTAATGGATCGCCCCTTATAGTATTATAAGAAAAAAATGATTGTTTCTAAAACGATTTTTAATGCTGTTGTCAATTTTTAGTTCCCAATTGTCACTGTTTATTTTTAAGTTTGCACTATGAATAAGTCATGGACCTAAAAAAATACAATGCCGAAAATGTGCTGAATATGGCTATACCAGCCATTTGCAGGCTTCATCTATGATAGACGACGTTACGTCCTTTTTTGAGTCCGTGGCTTAAAAGTTAAGTTTGTTACGACACTAATGTTTAGTATTATGAAAAAGATAAATGAAATCCTTATATTTTTTCGACGAAGTATTTTCGTATCTCAAACTCCAACTCGGTTCTGATTTTTCAATTTAAGAAATGGCGCCGTAACGTGAACGGGCAAGTATGAGGATTTCAAATGTTAGATTTATACGCCAGTTACCTATGATTAAGTAAAACCTAGTTTATAAGATTGACTGATGATTTTAAGATTAAACTAAAAATATAGTCTTGTTATCAAATAAAAACAAATTTCTAATGAATTAGTTATTTACCTATATATTTGTTATTTATTTTCATGATACCCCAACGCGGGATTACATCTAGGTACTACTTCATTCATACCCAGGGATGTGCTTTAATAAGCATTGCATAGCAGGGGTACTGGAGCTGGTCTGTTCACAGGACCCAGTGCCCCCCTTCCATATGCTGATGGTGAGTACCGGGGTGCTTTTAGTGAGGTAAGAATCCCACACTTTACCGGTCTTATCCCCAAAGACCGGGCGCCTTTTTGAAGGTTTCCCCCCGAAAACAAAAAAAGGTACTTTGTTCATGACTATTGACTACGTGTAGATGTAACAAATTTTGATTTGCCTTTCGACATAATACTCAAAAACGGTCACCAGCCTAAAAAGACGGCGAGATAGCCTGCTGACCTTTGAACCAACGGATTTGAAAAAAATACGCATGGAACCTTGCCTTGTCAAAAGTGAAGCATACGAGTAGATTACGCGCACACACATAGATTACAAGCAGCGTACTGGCGCCGAGTGGATGAGTTTTAAGTATTTGTATGTGTTTGGCTCGTGGATGACAAGTGAAAATTGATGACTAGGCATGCTTCTCGCATGTCGTACGCAACGCTCCGTCCGTTATTTTATAAGGTCCGTTTTTTGAACCATTCTGAAGTTGCAGGTTTGAAAATAATGTATTGCTTGCTTATTTAACCTGCACATCTGAAAGATGGTCCACCCAACTTATTTTAAAGAACGAAAATGACAAATGCAATTTAACTAAATATCAATGAGATAAAATAGGTCCCTAACTGACGTCTAAGGGTGGATGAAACTTGAAATGATAACATAGCATCACTCCTGCATTATCCCAAGGGGTAGACAGAGGTACACAGTTGTACACGCACATTTCACCAATACTGTTATTAAGTTTGAGTATGAATTTAGATGGCTATAAGAGTAGAGGAAGACCGAGGAAGCGATGGATGGATTGTGTTAAAGATGATATGGCTAGAAAAGGAGTGACTGACGATATGATAGCTAATAAAGATGTATGGAATAAGAATACCTACATGCTGCGCCGACCCCAAATAAATTGGGATGAGGGCAGGGGGATGATGATGATGACTGTTATTAAGTCCCATGTAATAAGTGGTGAGCCTATTGCCATCTACCGGGCACAACTCTGGGCTGTACACTGTCCGACCCGGACATACGGAACGGACGGAATCGAATCCGAGACCTCATACTCAGCAGTCGCGCTGGGGACCACTAGACCATTAAGGCCAACTTGAAATTATATTTATAAATAATTATCCAACTAATATTATAAACGCGAAGGTTTGTATGTATGGATGTTTGTTACTCTTTCACGCAATAACTACTGTACGGATTTGCATGAAATTTGGCACACAGATAGTTTATAACCGGGATTAACACAAAGGGTACTTTTTATCCTGGCTGGACCTAATTCTGAAGACGCGACAGAAGCTAGTAATTTAATGATTATGATAAATTCATTTTACGCGCGCTATCAGTTCCTATTTACTGTTTGTGTAAACATTATTTATTTATCTCGTGTTTTCCTGTAAGATAAGCAGACAAGCAAGCGATAGCTCTAATCATGCACAAACAAATATGGAATATATTATACCTATTGCAGAATAATCAATTTCCTACAATATTTTAACAATGAAATAAATAATGTAAGTAGGTAAATTGGTACCCCATTCTTTACATAAAACGAATGAATGAACCACCTTAGAACTTTATTTTCCTTTGTTGTTTGATTTGTATGAGGTTTTACGGTTTTAGAAAGCCAAGCGGCCGAGACGAGTTTCAAAAATTCTGTTTTTTTCGTAAGCACATAACAGGGGGTATTTTAGGACAGTTATTTTAATGAAAGGTTCGAACCCCTAAATATTTTCGGCTAGAACATTAGCCTTAGTTATTCCTTATATAGCCGCCAGTAAAATCTTATCAGAATTGGTCCAGCCGTTACGAAGATTAGCCGGAACAAACAGACAATAATTTTAAATACTTTTTTTTTAGGCCTTGGTGTCGTGCAAATAGTTGTATGAGCAACTTTTATTTTGACATTATATTTATTTGTATGTATATTGATTAAACGAAAACGTAAATAGCTAGGTACTGTTGTCGACGATGTTGCAGTTGCGCACTCTTATGGGTAAAGCTATATTTTAAAATTAATTACTAATAAAATATAACTAAACAAATCAAAAATAATCAGTAGTTCGTTACGTCTATTATGTTCCCGAAATGTAACAATTACCTATACTTATATACTTATTCTAATAACTTGCTTCCTAATCAGTAAAATCAATAAGTTCAAGTTAGTGTGAGGGACGGGGCTCGGGTCGCCGCGCCGCGCCGCACCGGCCGCGCCGCTCGATACGCGCGGCGCGCGCGGGCCGTGCGTCACCTCACCTCACCTCAGATCCCAGCCACCCCACATTACTATCAGTCTCTCATTGTGTACCAATAAAGCTAAAAAGCAGTACGTTAATTTTTTTATAAAATTAGAATAGTGACGTGTATCTAAGTATTTGTTAACAAAACCCGGCTTCCGTTGACGTGGACCATTGTACTTACAACGAAATTGTTAAGTCATAATATACGAAGTAATATAGTGCATTTTGTAGTAAAATTGTTAATAAATCTAGTTAAATTACGACCGCATCCATAATACATTATTCCAATTAAGTAATAACGTACCTACAATTGATAACAATTTAAATAGTTTTACGACCATACTACTAACTCTAGTACAAGGATTAACTAAAAACCAATCAAATAATACTCCCCCGCGTTCAATCACGACAATTACTGCATGTTTGAAAAGTTAAATTAAGCTGCAGTTAGTAACAAAACAAAAGGCTATAAGATGAACGAGATAGATTTGATCAAAGAGGTCGAAAAGCGGCCGATTTTGTATGATAAGTCTGTGAGCGGATTCAACAAGACAAAGCTCAGAGATGATGCGTGGAAGGAGGTGCAGGAATCACTTCATGTTTCTGGTGAGTAAATTGCATCGATTTTAATTATTTTTTAATGTAGTTACTCCGTACAATATCACAGTTTGGACTAGATGTACAATAAGCCGGCTTTTCGTTTTGAACCTTATTTCTCATCAATCAGCTTTGCTTGTGAACTTTTTTTAACATATAGGTACTTAGGTAGGTTTAAAAACTTTTAATACCATTGAAGTTTAGTAACGTGAATTCTCTTTAAGAAGTATTATTTACTTACTAACACAGAAACCTGTGTTAACTCGGAGTTATAGTTAAATTAGATATTACTTACCGTGATATTACATATCTACTTATCTATAACTACAAGTTAAGACAGGTATTCATAAACATGATGATGAGATGGATTAACATGGGCAGGGCACACAACATGGAAACAAAGAGAATATAAACGTTAGGGATTCTTTGTCTAGGGAACTAATTGTTGGTTTTTAGCATTCGATTAAAGTGTTGCCTGAGAAAGACGTGTTATTGACTTGTCTGTTAGAAAATTCTCAGTCGTAGCCCAGAGTTTAGAACTGATCGGGTGGGCTCACCTCAGCCGCCCTCCCCGCAAATATATTCGTGGCTACGGCCGTGATCTAGCCACATCGACTATGATTAGACTCAACGATCGTTTACCTCATCGACTGTCTGGCGGTTTTGAGTAATTTTATGTGACCTACGCAAGTATCCTCCTGATCTGGTATCGTCTTGTGACAGGTCGTTGAGCTCCCTTAGTTATGGTTGAGCTACACGATGACTGATGCATACTTGCCGTCAGACAGGATAGGTCACCTCAAAGCTGCTATGGCTCTTTCCTCAAAAGGCCATTCCAGACGATCCCTGCATCGTTACACTCCCATAGATACATACTATTACGTCTGGACTTTAAAAGAGACGTTGACCTCTGAGTTTCGGCGTTTCTTCTCAGAGACCGTCAGATAGGAAACGCAGGCGCCATCTAGTTTATAAAAATGACTTGTAAAAGTGGCTCAAAAGACCTATTTACATAAATAAAATCATTTATCTTTTACCGACCAACTAGAATTCGCAAACAGATTATGAGGGTCTGTTGGGCAATCTACGTGATAGTGTATGAGATACTATAAAAAGTTTTTTTTTTTATTTCCTAGAGTCGGAATGCAAGAAGCGTTGGAGATCGCTCCGCGATTCGTTTATCAAGCTGCAGAGAACCCATGGGGGACGCACCAGGTGGCCCTACCACCAGGCCATGAGGTTTCTCCTGCCACACATAGAACCTAAGGAAAACGGGTAATTATCTCTGTGCATATCATTCGTTTCTGCTCAATTGACGGCGCATTGCTCGCACGGATTAAATATTTCTATGACCTACAGATCATTGTTCTGGGTCTAGATGTGTGAGGTTTGTGTTTGTCAACGCACCCTTGAGCGCGATCTATCAAATACCTAAATGTATGAATTTTGATAACATATGTTTTTGTACATGTGTGGAATTACAGTAGGTATGGGTAATACTTTGGGTAACACCCGAGCGTTACTCAACTGAACTGATGTTGATATCATCCGGTGACTCAGAGGACGTGATATAATATAGCTTTTTACTATATCGTGTCTGCTTCGAGGACAATTAGAGGACCTGTAAAATTAGAAGTACCTATTTAAGTAATTTTATAAGCATTATTTTATCTTCAACGAGCTCTGTTGAATCTTATTAGGAAGTAATCGTACCTATCTAAAAGACATCCGATTCACATTAGTAAAAAAAACAAGCAAGTGATCCTATAAGGGGTCCGTTTATCCTTTTAAGGCACGGTACGGTACCCCACATATCACCATAACTAAAATTAAATATTTTCACATCTACCTACAGAACTAAGAAGGAAGCCGAAGATTCCGATGGTGAAGAAGAAATACGTCAGCGCGCGATACAATGCTTGCCTGACCTATCCTACAGCCAGGACACGAAGTACGAAGATGATGACGACGAGGATTCCCAGCCATCGCCTAAGAAGGCTCGTCAAAACTCCGCTGATGAAGAAGTCACCTCCTGTCAATGCATCCGAACGGATCCGGATGAACTATTCCTAGTCAGTTGCGCCGCAACCCTAAAGCGGTTGAATCCCAAACAAAACGCATTTGCCAGACTCAAAATCCAACAAGTTTTGCTAGAAGCAGAATTTGGATCTCAGATGGAACTACCCTACGTCACTCCGGCTAGCGATTGCGACTTCGACGCGGTTGAATAAGGCTGATATCCATTACGAGAGGTTTATTAGATACCAAAATATCACATAGATTTTATTAAAACAAATATACACGAAATTAGGAAGATTTACAACCTAAGTTTTAATCTCCAAATAATAGATTAGGTAATTACATTTTTTGTAACATCATCATATAAATTATTCCAGGAATTGGTGATCAAATTAAAGAGCCTAGATTAAATGGTACAGCTCTATTGCAAATACAGACTAAATATGCAAAATATAGATAAGATAAACAATGTAAAACAGATTTTTTTGCACGAGTAATACTTTCAAATATAGTTTGGGTGCATAATTTCAAAATAAAATACGTACAGTTTAAAATTGCTGGGTGATTTATTATATAAACAATTAGCTACTTACTACGATTAGCCATTATATAATAATAAAGATTAGTTAGATATACTTACACCGCAATAGGGAGAAGACTGTCTCCGTAAGACGCACAGAGCGATCACAGATTACTATTAAACTAGGTTAGCTAGTGCGATTTGACACTCAATTTTATGACATGCCTCTTTTAATAGGTACTTACAAAACCTGATAGCTTAAACTAAACTAAATGCAAAGGATCTTCCCTGATCTCAAATTTATAGATCTAATTCCGGTAATATGATTTTTGTTAAAGTCGGCAAAATGTTATCCGATAAATCGCATTTTTTT
Source organism: Xylocampa areola (assembly GCA_935421205.1). Taxonomy (NCBI): domain Eukaryota; kingdom Metazoa; phylum Arthropoda; class Insecta; order Lepidoptera; family Noctuidae; genus Xylocampa; species Xylocampa areola. The sequence goes on along the minus strand of OW285205.1, from coordinate 18,274,650 downwards.
TATCTAAAAACATAAATTAAAGTATATCTACAGGTTGAAAACAAATAAAGTGGAAAATTAATGGTGGATTCTAACAATAAAATAACAAATTTCCCTTAGGAATTACACAGCATAGCTTAGGAATTACATTTCAAATAATTTGTGACTTCTAATAGCAAACTATATAATTTTTGTATACTTAGAGGGGCTTTCCTATGACGTGCCCATGCCTTACTTCTAGTAAAATCTGGGATAGAGCCAGAACTAAAGCAGTTGTATGGAATTCAGCACTTGAATCTTACAGGCCTTTGGATTATCAGGTAAGGCCAACATTTAGATTTTTATACCAAGAGACAACATTTACAATTTTCCACAAACGCAGGTAAAATTGTAATCGACTAATCGATATTGTCTGCCCACCCCAATAGAAAAAAAGGCGTGAATGTTTGTATGTATGTAGATAATGTAGATATACCTAATATTATGAATTTATTTGGTAGGTACAGTCAGCAACATAACTTAAGTAGATTATCATTTCGCCGTATTGAAATTAAGTTATTAATACAACACTAATGTATTAAAAATGTATTATTATTTAGCCATTACATTTATTTCTACTGTACTTTTATATATTTTTTTAGAAATTTTCGTACTTATAATAGGTTCAACGCGTTTGTAAATGTTTTTTATGGAAAGAAAAATACGGTCGTGAACAGGATTCGAACTTGCGTCTCCCGTATAAATGGCGATGTATAGGGACGGCACCAAAATACGGATTAAAATATGGAAGAGTCAGTAGAGGTCGTTCCTTACTTAGGTAATCAGAACGCCTGAAGTATTTATCCAGATGGCGCAGATTTGAATCCTGTTCACGACTGTATTTTTCTTTCCATAAAAAAATACTTTCAACCGTGTTGGACATGCTTTAAGTATGAAAAAAATAATTGTAATTATAAAAAAAAACTTGTTCGCTACTCATGCGCATGAAACATTGTATGATCTACAGATAATTGTTCCAGGTCTGGATGTGTGTGCATGTGAGATTATATCTGTAGCGTTTACAGGTACTGTGGCGGTACCCACGATACAGGAAGAAATTCTTAGGATTGAGCAAGGTGTTAAAAAAAAAATAAGGTTATATAATAGCCAAATTTTCACTTTGAAACATTAGCGCATTTTTCAAAATAAACCTGGAACGGCTCTATGAATAAGTTGGTGGGATTTATAAGGCGTACGGAGGCGCTTTTTTGTGGTTTTGAACGAATTTTTTTTTCGCGCGCAGCCTTGGCGCGAATTTGTTTGTTTACAAAAAGTATTATTATTAAAAATGTATATATTTTTTATTCCGTATTCATTTTTTTGGTTCGTGTTCAGGATCAGCGGTATAATCACTTCCATAATTCAACAGCTTGTATAAAATTAATTTGGCATTTCGCGCCTTTAGTGATTGCATTTAATACTTAGGTTAATTAAATCATTCATAGTAATTTAATGATTACCTACATAATATTATTTGTACAATAAATCTTTTAAAGCAATTCGAGTTTTATTTGTGCGGGAACTTTACTCTATTGATTTGTAAACTTCACCACTAAATAAAGAACATATATATTTGATAAATGATAGATTAAAAAACAAAAAACACGCTTTTTTAGCCGAACTAAAAAGTAGAAAATAAATTCATATAATTACAAAAATAAATTAAGTGATTAACAAAAAAAAAACATTTTATCGTTTCGTCGTAAATTGCTGTAAATATTTTGTTTACAGATATTGGTAAAGTCATTATTAAATATCTTAAGAAAAACCCCACGCATTTTAAAATTATTTTCAACTTTTTAGTTCGGCTAATTACAAGAGCGTGTTTTTTTTTTTGTTTTTTAAACTGTCGTTTATTTTTGCTTTTTAGTCCTGAAATCGTTAATCCTAAAGATCCTCAGCAGGATAATGGGACTTATTTATTAAATTATTGTATTGGCATCGGCCCTTGATAAGTGTGTGAAGTTTCAATTCAATCCGACGTTTTAAAAAAGTGGGTGAAACTCACTTTCAAAGATTGGGTTACTTATATATGTCGCCTCGTTGGTCTAGTGGTCCCAAGCGCGACTGCTGAACAGGAGGTCTCGGGTTCGATTCCCGGGTCGGGCAAAGAGTGATTGAGATTTTCTGTTAGAAAATTCTCAGTAGCAGCCCGGAGTTTGGAATTGTGCCCGGTAGATGGCAATAGGCTCACCACCTATTACATGGGACTTAATAACAGCATTGGTGAAATGTGGGTGTACAACTATGTACATCTCTGCCTACCCCTTCGGGGAATACAGGCGTGATGCTATGTTATGTTATGTTTATATATGTCGCAGATGGATTGTAGAATCCGCTGTTTTACATAAGTGCTAGCTGATTTACAAAACAGTACTGTTTTATAAAACAGCTGAACGACGCGACGTTCAGCTGGATTGCCATTGCGATACGTTTAACAAAACAGCTACCCACCTTTAGGCGTAATGCAGAATGACATATCTACTGTGGGACAGGTTTGTTGATTGTTTATTGAGCCGCGCCTCCTGGACAAGTAGTCCAGCCGCTCTGCCAATTGCGGTATCCCAACCACTGCTCACAGTACCGAATTCCTCTACCACATTTTAATACGTCTAATGGTGACGTCATCGCTATCTTTTCAGTCCCTAAACATGATACTTCATTTCTCTTTCATTCAAGTTCCTAACACAATCCATCAGCTAATGATGTACATCCTATACCACATTGCAAATATGTTCTATCTATTCTGTAGTTACGTGAAGATTAAGTACAGTCACAAGCGGTAATAAAAACTCGCCGATAATATGCCTAGCGTGTAATACTAAGATAATTTGGTATGTAATGCATATAGAAGAACCGTTCCTTCTACATATAGATACACATTTATACTTCTATATTAATCAGATAACTTATTATAAGGATATTAAATGGAAAAAGAATACGGTCGCGAACAGGATTCGAACCTGCGCCTCTCGGATGAATATTCCAGGCGCTCTGGCCACTAAGCTATCTCGACCTCTTAGCCTAGTGGCCAGAGCGCCTGGAATATTCATCCGGGAGGCGCAGGTTCGAATCCTGTTCGCGACCGTATTCTTTTTCCATTTAATATTGTAACTTTAGAGTTTCGCTAAGCATGCGTTAATGCTTTTCAAAGATTTATCTTGAATTATTATAAGGAATTTAAAAAGTGCAAATGTAGGGACACGTGTTTGTGCTCGTGACTGTACCTACTTGCTGTTTAGTAGGTAATCGCCAAAGCGTACACCTGCCTACCGTGGAAAAAAACTGAATATACTAAAATCTGCATACAATAAGTAATTCTAATACTTACCTATCTGCTTACGAAAACTGTGCAATACGCGAAGGTGAATATGTGGTGTTTTTTTATCTGTGTGGGAATTCCATACATAACATTGTGCCGGCTTCCTACCGAATAAACCCACACATCCTTCGATTCGTCCTGGATTCACCGCGACCCCAGCAGGCTATGATCCGTCCAAATCATCGACAGATCCCGCCATCAGTACAGGCCGGCCTCAATTGGTATGCACGGATACCCATGTCGCATCGGCCTGCATAACGTGATGAATTGATGATACCATAAATGCAGGTGTGATTTTTGTATATCCCCGAACCCCGGAGAAGATGAGTAGAAACATTATCGGGTTTAATTCCTATTTTTCAAGGAAACATTGACAAATAATAGACAAAAACGGGGCTTGAACCTACAGAGATGACACGGAATGTCAAGGGTCATATCTATTGTACGGCGCTTTACAGCTGCAAAGGTGGTAACGCTGAGTTTAGTAGATCTGTTAAATAAATATCGCCAGGCGTCTCCTTAAGACGAATACAAGGATACTTGAAATTCAATAGATTCGGACAACGATAAGGTAGCTCAGTTGGTAGAGTATTAACACGGAATGTCAAGGGTCGCGGGGTCAAGCCCCGTTCCTGTCTATTATTTTTTAATATATCCTTGAAAAATAGTAGTTAAACCCGATAATGTCCCTGCACGGAGCAAATATTTATATGATCTACAGATAATTGTTTCTGGTCTTAATGTGTGTGCATGTGAGATTATGTGACTGTGTAGGGGAAACGCACGTTACATGAAGAAATTCCTAGTGTGGAACAAGGATTTATATAAAAAAAAACTGCTTCAATTAAACCTATTCAATTGGTGTTTAATTACATTTTTAGCTTAGTAATGTTTTTCAAACATTTGATTGTTTAGTTATAGGTAATTCGGAGTTTTGCAATTAAAATAATACCAATTCAGCATTCAATTGATTAACGTTCAAAACAATTAAATTTATTTATTGCAGCATAATCAACCAGTAAAACTACAAAATTAATTAAGTCCGATGCACACCGGGAGTTTAATCACGAAAAATACTTTCGCGAGCAGAGATCGAAACAGCGCCTCTTATAGCGACATACCACGTGTTGTCACGTGATCGTATATTTTTTTCTACAGTAAATGTATATAATATTAAGTATGTTAAATTAATAAATATAAATATGTATGATTACTACTTACATTATTTAGCATTTGCATCGGTTCAGGAATTCGTATCGTTTAGAAATGTAAGTTTCGTTTAGATAGGTAATACATCTACGATAGCGGAGAAATATTATTTAGAACTGTACTATATGGAAAATTAAATAAATAAGCTGTAAGATTCACTATAATTTGGTGCTTTCGAAGTTTTCCTCTCACCATGTGTTGTGCACTCGAAGACCTATGACTAGTGTTGCCAGATCTGTTTTTCTAAATGTCGGGACTTAAGTGGAAAAAAAGTGAGACTGGAATGAAAAATCGAGACTAAGACAAAATGCAAATGAATAAACTTACAAATCTTTAAAGATAAATCTTTGAAAAGCATCGACGCATGCTTAGCGAACTCTAAAGTTACTATATTAAATGGAAAAATATTGTTTTACAAATCTTTATTTCTAAATAAATTCTAATCATAATACGATGATATCAACAAACACTTTATCTTATTATTTTTTCGCTCGCTTGCCTTGTGAGATTTTGTTCAGAGGTTGGCACGATGAAAAAGCGAGATTTTGGGCGTCCCGCTCAGGGTGTTGGCAGGAGGCGTCCCGAGAGGTTTGAAAAGGACGTCCCGCCAACAGTGGGCCATCTGGCAACACTACCTATGAATATTTTTAGAAGCTATCTAATTTGTCAGGTGATTGATTACCTACACAGAGGATAGCAATGAAAAAAAAAATTGTATAAAGCTCACACAATACTTAATAAGAATTAATTTAAAAAAAAACCTTTGACCGGTGTGTAAACAGCCTTAAGTTCTGTAATTAATATTTAAATATCTACCTACGTATCGTATCATATAACTTTCATCGAAATATGAGTAGGATATTATTTTTATTAGGTAATTTCATCAAAATAACAATGTAACTACTTACCTAAAATATGCATAAAATTGGTTAATTCTTTATATAAGGTCCTAGTTTATTAGGTAATTTCCTTTGAAAGGGTTAATATGTAAGTCAAATACATTCACTTAGGCTAAGAATTAAATGTTTTTTTTGTTTTTTTTTTATTAACATACTACTAACGAGACGAAAACTGCTCCTTGAACGGCGAAAATTAAGAAAAAAATAAAATTGTTGTAAAAAATTGAATTATGACTTAACTTAATCGTTATCAGTTACACATTGACCCCTTAAAAGAAAATTAGTTACCTAATAAAATTGCTGTTTGTCTACTTACGTGATTTACGCAACTCCCCAGTCGTAGGCGCAGTATTTTTTTTATTTATTTTTTAAACGTTGCCCCACACTAGGAATTTCTTCCTGTGTCGTGGGTGCGTTTACAGACATATAATCTCACAAGCACACTAACACCCAGACCCGGAGCAATTATCCATAGATCGTACAAATCTTTGCTCCGTGCAGGAATCGAACCTGCGACACGCAGCGCAGCAGTCGGTCTCTCGACCACTGCGCCAACCGCGCTGTCAAGTATTTCAGTGGCTGAGAGATTAACTTCAGCATCGCGGGTTAAATTTCTACATAGAACAAAAATATTGCATGCGAGATCTGTACAAATAGCTAATCCGGGTCAACGAATTAAAATATAAAGCACCTTGTATTATTTAAAATGTAAAAACTTTAATATGTAGGCACTCTTTGTCTGGGGCACGGATGCACGAACGCACGCCCTTTTTTCGTGTAAGGGGCTCTACTCACTATGGGCTGCTGGTAGGGTTGCCAACTCTGGGAACAACCGATCCGGGAGGATTTTACTAAATCGGGGGGGGGGGGGGGGGCGCTTGTAGGGTTTCTCATCTCAAACCTCATCGTAAAGTGTGTCAAGATCTAATTCAATTTTTAAAATGTCATGTAGTTTAATAATGCCTGCCCATGTGATCGGTTCTTTTAGAGATAACATTTTCATCGCTTGATATTCCGGATCTTCAAAGTTATACCACTTTTGTAAGTAGTTTAAACAACACGTAAAAAACTTATTGACTTCTGTTTTAAATTTCGTCTTTTGAGGTTCATCAAAATGTTTCAATAAATCCATGGCGAATTAACCGTAAAATTCATCAGTGTGTCTGTTTTGTAGCTTGGTTTTTAAATCAATCATTATGTCACGAACTTTCAGTACTTGTTACTCCTTGTTCCAGTAATTAAATGGAGTTTTAAAAAATTTGCATGATATTTTGCATAAATTAAAGAACACATAATACTGCGTTTGTTTCATTCAGAAACAAACGCAGTATTATGTGTTCTTTAATTTCACTTGCACAGAAATTAATCCAGATAAACGAAGAACAATTCTCTTTACCTTGTGCTTTGAAATAGGCTATTAAAGCTGGCCACAGCGATAGAATTCTATCTATAGCAGGGAGTAACGATAACCAACGAGTTGGCACATGTCTTAATATTTCTCTGAACTCAATTTCAGCTTCTGAGCAACTTATCATCAGTTCATTTCTCCTTTTAGCAAAATCTGCAAATTCACTGTAAACTTTCAAAATGATCAATTCAATATAACAGATAGGGCTTTCAAAGAATTTTTAACGGAATTGTGTAGAATATGACACTTACAATTCGCTTTAAATATTTTTGGGTTTAAAGATTTAAGCTTTTGGTGAACAGAAACATTTATTCCATAATTTACAGCAGCGTTTTCGGCAGAATATTCTGACTTGCTTGAGATTGAGATTTGACTTGCTTCTCGACCGTTTTTAGTTAAATTTAGCTATTTGATCTTTTATGGCTTCGCTGTTTTCTTGGTAATATTCATAAAAGTCTAATAGTCCAGTTTGAACGCCAGTCTCAAATGAAAAATACTTTACCAATAATGGATACATTTTTAAATTCCCTTTGTTTGACGAATCACTCGCTACTGAAAAATATTTACTTGTTTTCAAATTATTAATTAGGCTTTCTTGACTTGCCGGCCCTAAAACATTTTCAGCAAAACTGCTTGCTTTCGTTCTGCCTCATGATATTTTTTTAGCAAGCGCGGAATCAGAAAACATTGCAGCATTTAATTTGTGTCCACAATCTTGGCTGTTGTAACTATGATGGTGTTTGATACCAATCCATGGAAAGTTGAAGTAACTTCAATAGCAGTAATTAAGTCTTCTTCTTTACTGTTTTTAGATTTAGATGAAAAAAATTACGCGATTTTTCGACTACCTTCTGCATTCTTGATAAACGTTTGATGCCTCGGAGATGCTGCATGATTTTTTACTGCTCCAAAACCGTCAAACTTGACCGAAAATAAATGTTACTAACGTCGAGTCGATGAGACAAACGGGTTTAAACCGGCAAACCAGCAGAGTGCGACTGACGACGCGGGTCTGCAGAGAGCGGCGGCTAGCCGGCGCAGCGCGATTTATTTTATTTATGAAAAATAATTTTATATTAGAAAAAACCGGAGAAATTACTGCGGGCCGGGAGCTCGGGAGGTTGAACATTATTCCCGGAGTCTCCCGGGCATTCCGGGAGGGTTGGGAACCCTAGCTGCTGGAGACAAGTCCGAAATTCAGCCATGTAATAGGGGTGTATCTTCGCAGTTTAAGCCATCGGTGGCGATTTGTCTGGGGGCGCGTATGTTAGATTGAACGATCACACCTGTATTCCGCGACGGGGTAAACAAAGGTGTGCCTACACAACAATAGTTGTTCCTACACCTGCATTTCAACATTTCTGTTTTTAAGTCCCATGTGGTCACTGGTGAGCCGGACACAATTTCAAACTCTGGACTGGTACTGAGAATTTCCTAATTGAAAAACCGAAAAACCTAATAAGACTGCCCAGCCCGGGTCTTAAGCCCCAACCCCAGGACCTTATGCTCGGGAGTCGCACTTACGACCACTAGACCAATGACGCTTGGTTATCTGTAAAAAATAGGCCGCCTAAAAGAGGATAGGCACACAAAGATTATTTGTCACATTAACAAAACACTGCCATCACCAAAAAGCGTGGTGATTAGTTAATATGTAAATTTCCGTATTAATTGTGACGGTTTCTTCAAAAGTCACATCAAACAGTTTGTGCTATGATTAAAATATCCACATTTTTTGGTGTCATGTTGTAGGTACCTATCTATTTACATATGACCTGTTTAGCAGTAACTACCTACCTATGTAGGTATAACATTTTCCTGTCTACCTACAGAAATAAACGATTCAATTAATTTATTTTCACGTACAGGAGGTATAGGTTATTCTTCTCCATAGGAATCTACACTTTGGAACGTGGCAACTAACTTCTGACAATTCAAAAGTGCCTGTAAATGGTTTATTTGAAATAAATGATTTTCATTTGATTTGATTTGATTATTGTCTTATCTAGTGTATGTCGCGACAGACATTTTATCTAAGTACCTATTATTGTTAGAATTAGGAGTATTAAATGTTTATTTGCATGAAACATGGTTACAGGTGTTACAATATCAGAGGTACTTACCTACCTACCTTACGTCATGTATTGCCTAATATGAGCATGCAACAGAAATTTGTTCGTGAATTTTCATTAAATATTCTATAGTATTCATAATAGGCTTATTGTTATTACGCTATTTGTACATTTAATGGTGATTTTCAAACACTTACCTACTCGTATTAACATTCACTGTGAAGCACTAAGAAGCGGTAAAGGGTAGGCGTTTTAGTAGACTCTCTTAATTTAATGTATGACGTTCAAAAAGTACTATTCCAAATATGTAGTAAAATTTTTGTAAACGATATTTTGATTTGATTTGACAATATTTAGGTACCTATCAACTATTGTTCACCAGTTACTACTCAGTTGCATCTTTCGGGATTGCCCGACTAGTTTTGAATTTGAACGGAGCTCTTTTTCACAAGCTGAGCCCGCGGCGATGTCACGAGTCAAACTGATTCAGAAAGGCTTGGTTCGAGTTCGAAAATAGTCGGGCAATTCCGAAAAATGCACCTAAGTAGCAATCGATAAACAATAATTGATATAAATATGTATCACGAAAGTAACGAATTACCTAAACAAAAAAGTATCTACCACTTTTCAATAAAAAGCACATTTCCCTACTTACATTTAATTTAGTTGTTGTGATGCATACTAATCGTTCTAATAAACCTACCACCTAGTCATAAGAAAATGTTATTTTAAACGTTATCTTTCAAAGCAAATAGCAACTTACTTTAATTAATTAATAATGAACACTCGCTGGTGTACCTTAGACCGTGTGCCTTTGTTACTAATAAGGTAAAAACAATAAGAAAAATGTCTGCAGAAATGATGTACCAATATGATATTCAAAATAAAACTAACATTTATAACAGAAAACATAATTTATTTAACTTTATTTCAATTATGTACATATTTGTTTACATTTAAACGTCAATAAATATAAATAGACGGATTAATAATAGATAAATACGCGGAAAATTTACGTTTTAAGTCAGTTAGCTTCCTTATTAAACCTGGTTACAATTGTTGAGACAAACATACATTATATACAGAAATATCTGACGTCACTTAACAATACAATACCTACACTTAATAAATACTTAAAACTAAATATAAATTCGATATTCTAAGCTCAATTTAGCCTTCGGCAAGTCTTTTATTGCATCTGATATGATTTTTAGCTTAACACTCGCATCTTTATCTGATGAACAAACAAAATATAAACAGTTAAGATCTTACATTGGTATCACGCAAAATAAAAGGTCGTATAAATAGTGGGATGTTGTGAAAATGCTTGTGGACAATCAAGTTGTGTTAACAAAATCGTAAAGAAAAGAAAGTGGGAGTCCACTCTTCAACCCGAGTAAAATAGGTTTCGCGTTTCACAAACAAGTTTCATTTAAACTGCATAACATCATTGTCAGGTAGCTTGGCTATAATTTCATTAGGATTTTTTTTTAAAGAAAATGCTTAAGTAGGTAGTGCCAAATGTATACATTAAAATTTCTAAGTAACAAGCAACTAGAGCCTTGTAATGTAATTATTATTCAGTGATAAATACGCGATCGTAGCAAAAATTTTGCAATAGAATGACACAAACTAGATTAAGAGTTTCAATGAACTATGACTACACCATCCGAACAATAGGCAGCCCATTTTTGCCAGTTTCATCAAGCATCAACTCCTTCCCATATCTCTGGAGGAGCTCCAATACGATTCCATTAGTCCATCCGAATCCAGACTGAACCGAGTATTCTCCGCCGCCGCCGTGCGCTCCAGGCTGTACGCAGCTATATTTCTCAAACATCTTCTGCCATTTACTATATCCTATATAATTCGCTCGAATCCAAATCGTCACCTGTTCCCTGGCCAACTTTTGAGCTTCCTCGTAACCACTGCTTTCCAAACCACCTATCATAATACTCTGAAGAGGCGGCCAGGAGTTAGGGAAGTCCCACTGCTCGCCTGTATGCCACAACGAAGTCGGGATACCTCCTGGGAAGTTCAGCGCACTTGTTGACATCAAGTATCTCACTAAGTGTGAAGCATACACTGGTGCGCTCATCGGATCCACGGCTCCTGCCCAGAGCGGCGCCGCACAGCTTGCGTAATAGTGTCTTTTTCGCATCTTCGCCATAATATCATAGTCATACCAAGCACCATCTTCTGGATCCCATAGAACATTTTCGATAGCAATCCTCCAGTACTTCGCTAAACTCCACCACTTTTGCGCACTCCGCCTATCTTTGAGTTGATTTCGAAGATCACCCACGCGTTGTAGGGCTCCAGCAAAAAAGGAATTCAGATCAACTGGAAGTATACGCGACGTATGAACATCGGTCAAATTGTCAGTAGTCAGATTTTTTGCGTTCACAAACCACCTCGACGAAAAATCCCAGCCACTTTCTGCCGCGCTCCTCATTTCCTTATAGAACGCTTCCCTTTTGTCAGCAGATAGGACTCTGCTACTGAAATAATCCTCGTAATATGATTCAGGACGAGGTCCCAAGTCTTCTTCATCTGACATATAGCGTAAAAGTATATACTGCTGACCATTTACGTCAACGGTTACTTTCTTCTTCTCCAACCAGAAACATAATTCCCTTTCCACAGTTTCTATGTTCTCTTTAAGCCAAGTAATGTCTCCAGTCGCTGTGACATAATCGTATACCATCATCGTTAAAAGAGGGGGTTGACTCCTTCCTAAATAATAAATTCTGCTACCATTTGGAATATAGCCCAACTTATCAACCAGATGCAAGAAATTCTCAATCATTCCTCTTGCAGTTTGCTTCATGTTACTAATCAGGAGACCACGTATAATCCAGTATGAGTCCCAGTAATACAATTCCTTGAACCGACCACCAGGCACAATAAATCCTTTAGGCACATAAATAAAACTATATTGATCAGAATTCAGATCTACATCGGATGACACTTTACGACCGAGTCCTGGCCAGATGCTGATGATATCTTTCGCGAATTGTTTCAGTTTAGGATCAGCGATTTGCTCAAGAACTGGTGGGTTCGGGTCGAAGTCAGGCGGGTTCCAGTTGATAAGCTCGTCCCCATCAATAAAATTGTTATCAACAAATGATCTAATTTGCTCTCGAGAAGGATTATCATTTGTTTCTCTCATAAGAGTTTTGAAGTTGGCCATAGTTTCATTTTCAGAGTGAACTATTCTTAGATCGACAAAATCCTTCGAATCAGGAAATATTCTGGCGAGCTGGACGGTGTGGAGAAGATCGCCGCCACAATAGATGGACGAATTGCAGACGGAGACAATGTTGAGGGCCTGCGCACACGCACCAAGCAGCCCGAGTACCGGATACAGCGGCACATACCGCGGCAAACTGATCTTGAACATGGCTATTCACTATCACAATTTCCGCTTGACATTAACTGGAGCGTGATGGGAAACGCGCGACAACCGCAATGTTTGAGCGCACAGCGTACAACGTCGCGAACAGACGCGGGGCGAGTGGCCGCAAATCCCAGTCGCAACACTCACTAAATACATTTCGTGTATCATGACGATCAGCTGTGGCGAGTACGCTGCGATGACTGCACCTTAGGTCGTCAACCCATCTCAACTGGTACTGCGCCGAACACTTTTACTATCTCGGTTGATATTATCGGTACATAAGCACGCTCAAAATTTCAAGATCTCGTTCCCAAAATAAACACGCGCGTCTCCTTCATCCAAAGTCAGATCGCGAACTGTCACATTGACACAGATTGTTGACTGTTGTTGTCTATGTTCGCACGCTATCCAATCGTATCTGTGGGTGATACGCATGCGTATAGAATTACTTACTGACGTCACCATAGAAATATAATTATTATCTTAGGACGTCACATACACAGTGTACTCTACTCGGCCTAGGACCGGTCTTATCAGTGAACATACAGCCAAAATAATACCGTTTTTCGATGATAAATACGTAGCAGTGTATTTAAAAAATATTCAGGTCAGCTACATAAACATTAAGCCTTAATTTAAGAAAGTTGAAATAATTAAATCAACATAATCATCTTTATGTAGGTAACTACAGTGATTTCTTGAACAAGAGATAACAAGAAACAACAATATTGTACAAGGTCAATCACTAGACTAGACTTCCTCAATGTAAGCTCACGCACGTATAACTATGTACGTCATATCAATTAAAATCTATTGTGTCTGCTAATTAGTGAGTCAAAGGGTTAAATATCGGTCAGATAATATAAGTAACTAATGTTTTTTAGCACTGATTCATATTATATACCTATATGTATAGAACTATAATTTGAAACTGTTTGATTAATTAATTCACTAATGCAGTGTTCGCACTTAGTGGTTTCTTTCGAAAAATAATGAAATAGTGTTGATTTATTCACCGATATTTTTTATAATAAGTATTCTATATTTTGTTATTATGTATACTCATAGAAAATACCTGGAAAATAGAAGAATCGACGATGAAATGGAGGATATCGTTCGATTGATTACGAACCTTTTTTATTTAGGTTAGCAACATGTTTTGTTCGTCGCGCGAATCTGAACCACAGGAATTTTAATTTATACAGTAAACCCAAACATTGTGGTACCGCTTGGAGTTACTATAGAGTTCACACAGTATGAAGTCAGCTTGTTGAAAAAATATCGTATTCATTTTAGTGGGAGTTCAGTTGCCTGTTACTTGCTTTTCCAATAAATCGCGGTGGACTAGCTACAAAACATTATGCACTACAGATTATACAATTTTTTCCAGTCCAAGATATAAGTAGATAGCATAGGGAGATTAGGTACATATTTACGAGTCAGTGGGCGAACGAGATCCCCAGATAATCATCTCTTACTTAACACGTACTACAGTGCGTGTCAAGACATTGTATCACGCAATCAATCAATATATCAAATCACTGATTTCGTGAAACAAACTTGTTTAAGTATTTATTACCGCTTCTAACCTTACATAATTAAGACCTATTGCCCTGCGTGAAGGTCATATCAATATTTAGCATATTTATGTAAAAAATATCATTGATACTGCTAACAACCGTATGAACGACAAACCAAACGAGGTCATTCATTGATAAAATTTCCCAAATGTGGCAGCAAATCATAAGTAGTCATGAGGGACTGGACAGAAGTAAAAACATAAAACTATGAAAATCATAGATGTAGTTTATAAAAATAGATGAAAATTATCACTTGTTATTTTTTTATGTGACACGAATCAATTTTAAGATTTTCCCGTACCAAAAATCGCTCACTGCGCTTGAAAGAAGTTTTCACTTCAAAAATTATTAATTACTAAATAGATATTTAATACTTAAAAAGTTATTGGTCGGAAGAAGTCGATATTATTACTTTTTACCCTTTTATAAGATTATGATATCTAGGACACATCTCTCCCAGTAATGCTAAACCAATACGAAAAGAATTAAAGGTCAATTTGCTAACCGCTAAGCCCACTGCTTACCTCTTCATATGGACAGTTAAGTTACGTAAATATTTTAGTTCAACCGTCAATGGTTGTGAAAATGTAAACTTAATACCTCAGCATAATAATAACTAATCCCGAAAATACATACACAAATAACGCCAAGTATTTTAGTACGCGCAATACCCGTATGAGTGCAATATTAGTTTCGGAATGTTTACTAGATGGCGCTGTGTGCCACTATGGTAAAAGGTTCTGAACTTCTATCGGCGTATGGCTATAACAATAATTGCTGTAGAAAAAACGGTATATAGTATGTACTTAGTCTGTTCAAAGGACTGGTACTTTTCCCTAGGTACTTAAATATTCTAAATATAAAAAAAAAAGTTGAACAACTCCTTGCAAACAGCCTCTAAGGTACCCGTATTTGAAAGTAGTGGTTACTATTATGTTTCCTAGACCAAACTGTGCTCATCAATCTCTTCTCACTCCTATTACGGTGAGGATTTCCTACAGTTTATTGTAGTTCTGGCATAGCTCCTAGTGAATATTTCCAGGCTGATATAATGTACTCATAATTATAATAATGACTGAGAGATCGATTAGAACTAAAATATAAATAGCTCATGGTCATTAACGCTGAGAAAAAAATAGGGTCAGTGCAAAAATCATAGAGACTATAATTATTTTTTTCCATTAGCATTTTATCCTCTTTTACCTGACTGTCCTCGAAGGAGGCTTGTAATGGTGACAGGTTAGTTTTTATTTTCACAATTGACCAGTGACCAATGCTATTCATAGTTTATAAATTATACTGCCTTCCTAATTAGACTGCCTCGTTGGTCTAATGGTCCCAAGCGAGACTGCTGAACATGTGGGTTCGGGTCCGATTCCCGGGTCGAAATGTTTTTGGTTCTGTAAGGACATTCTCAATAGCAGCCCGGGGTTTGGAATTGTGCCCTGTAGCCCGGCTCACCACCTATTACGTGGGACTTAATAACACCATTGGTGAGATGTGGGTGTACAACTGTGTACACATCTGCCTACCCATTCGAGGAATACAGGCATGATGCTATGTTATGTTTAAATTATACTGTGCCATCATTTTGTGACGTTTCAATTTATGTTTTACTCGATGTCTTTTTAGTAGGAATCCAATAGTAAACTTAACAAAAGCCAACGTTTGGAAAAATGGGTTCGATGGAGACTACTATATTAAGTACTAGGCACACCTGTACTTTCAGGTACACCGTTTTTTTTTTAATTTTTGGTGTAGATATTCCCTCATAGACGCTGTGCCGGACTAAAAACCACACGATCCTCCACTAATCTATACCGGAGTCCCAGGATCATAACTACATCCACCATGACCCCGGCAGGTTATAGTCCGTCAAAGTATCAACTGATCCCGAAATTTGTGCAGGCCGGACAACAGTTGGCCTGCAAAGACACTTCACCGTGGCGCTCGTGTAGAAGCATGGTGACCCGTCTCAGGCCTGTCGTTGGTCGGGTGGCAAACTACCCAAGTTCGACACCCGCAGGCCTCGGCTCACTGTGGCCGGAGATCGTTGAATGCCCCAGAGACCAGATGCTACCTGGTAGGTACATATACCCTATTTAACATAGGAATAAATCTTAAATCTAAGTAACTATCTACTGATTGAAAAGAGGGAGTTATGTACTTACATAAGGCACAATACTTAAAGGTTGTAGAAATCATGTTGTGAAGTTATTTCTACTATAATTTATTATCTTCAAAGGGTTTTCCCCGAACACTTTATTTCTTACCTCTATAGATAATACAACAGTCAAACAATGCTATCTTATTAATATATTACCTATGTAATAACTACTTTTCAGAGCGAGCGTTATAACTTGTCAAGTTCTTGCTAGATTTTCCTCAACTTTTCCTGAACTATCTGAAGAAAGCATAGTAAGTAAAGGTGTAATTCGACGCGATGAGCTCGTTGTACAAGCGGCACGATGTCAACGATGCTCGGCGGCGGTCGTCGACGCTCGGCGGCAGTCGTCGACGCTCGGCGGCAGTCGTCGACGCTCGGCGGCAGTCATCGAAGCTCGGTGGCAGTCGTCGACGCTCGGCGCCAGTCGTTGACGATCAGTGGCAGTCGTCCAGGGGCTCGGCGGCAGGTGTCGACGCTCATCTGTAAAAGTTCTAAGTGGCCGCATGAATCAATCGACCAACCGATATGGGGCTCTGAAATAATAAAGGTTAAGTTGCGTTTACTGGTGCGCCCGGGTGCCACGAACCAAGGGGTGAACACGTGATGACAACTCACTCACTCAGCTTAGCCACTAGCCATGGTCTTATGGCTTAGAACAATAATAGTAGGATAGTGTGATCCGGATAGTTTGGGAGGCCTTTCCAAACTATCCGGATCACACTATCCTTAATTAAAAAGATAAACTATTTAAGTAATCAACTTTCTAAATTAGTCGCATAGGAATATTTGTTGTTTTACTTTTGGGATGCTCAATAAAAAACTGCCCCAATTGCGAACTCATGTTACGAGATAGCATGATATCAATAAATGGATTATGGAATTAAGGAGGTCGGATTAGTGAGGCAGATACTGATATTAAGTTACATACGGTTACAGTGAAAGCCTTCGACGTTATTAATAGAAGTCTAGACAAGCTATATATTTTCAGTTACATCGAGACTAAAGTTCGGAAGAAAATTATGTATATATTGATAAGTTTGTATGAAATAGGTCCTATTCCTATCGACCAAAAGCGTCGTTTACAATATAAAATACAGAAGATTATTTACCCCTGTAATGCAAAAATGCAAGTCACTAGAGGAAAATAAATGACAACGTGATATGATGGAGAATCTCATCACATCTGTTTACTTCAAGTATGTACATGTGCAGTTATTATGTAGACAATCTCACCATTATGACAAGTTGTGTTAACTTTTTACTGAAAACATTGTCTTATGTATGGGTCAGTATATACCGTATTGTATTCCACGTATTGCCAGAGGGAGTAGGCAGAGGTGTACACCCATATTTCACAAATGCTTTTATTAAGTAATACGTGATGAGCCTATTGCCATCTACCACCATCTATCATCTATTTAATGTCCTAACTGAAAACTCAATAGCACTTTGCCTAACCCAGGAATCGAACGCAGAAGCTCATGTTCGGTACCTAGTCGCCTTGGGGTAATGAATAGGCTGTTTAAAGGAGGATAAGCACACACAAAAAATACTGGCCTGTAAGTTGTAAATATTCCAATTTACCTTTCATGCAAATCTACATCAACGAGGCAGTAATATTTCGTTATAAATAAATTTAACAATAAATAAACTTTAACCCCCATCTCAAAAAGAAACAGGTTAACCCACGTGAGGGTTCACCTTGTTTTTTTTAATGTGAAAAATCCATCATGGACGCTGTGGACTCCTACCGACGAAAATCACACGTTAGTAGTTGCATTAACCTCAACTCACCGGGAACGTGGTTTCATTCACCTCAACCCCGACGTGGTTCACCTCAACTAACACAACTCTCGCATACTCCTAGACCAAAAACAACCTCAACTTAGATAAAAGAAAATATGGATTGGGGGGAAAGATTGAGCATAGCGAGAATTTCTTGTTTGCAATGTGGACGTAGCCAGGACTTTTATGTCATGTTGATTGTTTTAGGGGCTGAGTTGACCGCGTCCATAGGAGAGCATCCTTAAAAAGGAATCTCTACACGTGGCCGCTGGGTGGTGCAAAACAGGCAACACAACTCTGGTGGGAGACTTCCGCCGCGGCTGGCTACCACCCACCGGACGAAGCCATGCCGTGAAGCGACCTAGTCGTGTTTTGGGATGAAGTCCGGTGCACCCGTTGTGGGAGACGGGTCTTTTTAGTTCATCTCCCCAACTATCGTTCTCCCCAAATCTATCCACTCTTCTTAAGAGTGTTAGATATATTCTGGATATACGTGCTCCATTCTCGGCCAATTCGTGGCTTACCATCAGGTGAGTTGGTGGCCAATTATAGATATAAATTTGATAAAAAAAAAATGTATGCCAAGTGTAGTTTCTCGGTGGCGAACACTGCACGGTTTAACAGCTCCCGATGATGCCCCGTGGATAGGCGAAACACGTGTAGAGTAGTTGGTGGTAGTCGGAATTTTCACCGCTTGCGTATGTGCATATATTTGCGGGCGGGCGGTGTGGTAATGCATGACTACCCTCAATATTGTGGAAGTAGTTAGATATTGTATTTATTTGCATCCATTGTAATGGACTTCCGCAAAGTAACGACTAAATCTATTCAAAAAAAAAAAAAAACGAAGTGTTTGATTGTGGTGAAGATTTAGGTGTGGTTGTTGAAGGTAGGTATTACAAATATTATCAGGCGGCGATTGAAATGTAATTTTAAATTTTAATAGCTCGATCCTACAATGATATGAGAAAAAAAGCACGCAAAAAATAAAGCCGTTATATATGTAGGCTATTATCTAATCATGCGCCCGTCATCGATGCCAAAAAAACATTTTCAAAAACAATCTCCTGTTTATTTTTTTCTTACATTAAGAACTAGGTTTTTTGCGACCTTTTTTGTGTTCGATAAAAGATCTGGTGATATAGATTGTTATACCTACTCATACTAGGCAATTAATTTCAAAACTAGTTCACATTTCGTATCTTTTCCTATGATCACATTTTTGGGTAGTTTTTTCGTCATAACTATTACGAGTTACCTAACAAAATTAGATGTGGTATACAGAATTGTATCGAATGAATTGTCTGTATTTTTTATGTAGATAACTACAAAAGTATTTCACAGAATTAAACCTTTATTTTACCAACAGAATATATAACGTAATTCGGGGAATTTTACTTAGTTATTTTTGACAGCTTTCCTATCAGCGAGCATTTTATTGGTCTTTGTTTCCTATAGTACATTTATATTAATACTTACCAAAAATTCAGTTCTGAATCTCTTTATTTTTATTTATTTAGGTCTGCCCACAGCTCGTGCATACAATATTCTCTAAAAATAAATATACATGTGGCAACTAGGTTTATCAGCAATTTTACATTTTTTATTATCAAACCATAACATAGAATCACGCCTGTATTCCCCAAAGGGGAGTATACAGTAGCACGCCCACATTTCACCAATGATGTTATTAAGTCCCACGTGGCTATAGTGGTGAGCCTATTGGGATCCACCGGGCACAATTCCCAACTTCAGGTTGCCACTGAGAATGTCTTAATAGAAAAACCCAACTACACCTTGCTCAACCTGGCAATCGAACCCAAGACCTCATGCCCAGCCGTCGCAGCTAGGGACCACTAGACGACGCAGCTATTTATAGGGAAAATAAAACTAAAACATATACAGACACAGCCTTTAATGTAACACAAAATTGGTAATATATTAACGGATAAAAACACATAGTTTACAAGTTTAATTGACTTATCTACAATAAATTGATTGGTTAAAAAAAATATGATTGATGTGGCATCTATCATATGTGGTAGGCAATAATGGTAATTTAATTTATAGATTACATAACATAGATCGTGTGTAACAGGCCTTAGAACAGTCAGCAGATTAAAGTCATCGACATAGGCCAGAGATAGTAAACATTTTTTTTTATTAGGTTAAATTAATCATTACGGAGGATCAATCTCCTAGCCTTTTCCCAATTACATTGGGTTCGGCTTCCAGTCAAACCGAATGCAGCCTGATACCAGTATTTTACATGGATTGAACTTATTTAGTACAAGATTTAGATCCTGCCCGAATAGATTTTTGGATTAAAATGTATTACACATAGTTATATTCTTTTTTTTGAATATTATAAAACAATATTTATAGTTTTCTACTCCATTAAAATGTTAAGATGAAGTTACGTCGTATACAGTATGATCGAGTGAATGTTATGGACATGAAACATAGATTTTATTATGCTACTTAAATATATATTGCTACTTAAGTATATTGATTTATTCACCTAATTCGATTTCTAAACGATTTTCTTCGTATAATTATGTAAGTAAAATGTCATAAAACATTCTGAGTCTTAGGCATATGCTAAAGAAGACCTTTAAAAAAATTCGTACCTAATTAATCTATACTTATAATAAAATCGTAACTCGAAAACCTGAATATTTCAAATTCGCTTTTTGTTTTTTTTTTTCGTAATGTGTTATATATTAATATAACACATTATATATACGATACTACTGCCAAATCTGTTGTTTTTAAAATAAAATATAAAATTGTAGGTTAATAATATTGTATAAGAAAACGTAGTTCTCCGTCTCTCGCTCTACTTATCTTTAGTCATTACTCTTGCTACATACCGCGTACTGAAACTTCATATTTTTTTTATAAATACCTACAGGCATATCCCGTTTTTTTGTTAATAAGACTGTCTATTGGTACTTAGCATGTATTTACGGAAGTTATTCTTATAAACGCAATGGGTCAGACACAAACAAAAATAATTCGGACCTAAAATAATAAAATTATTAAGCATTTCAATTATTTTATCATAAAGATTAATAAATAAATAGCTAAGAACAAAAAAATACAACAAGTATAGGATTACAATAATTAACATCTACATAGCTTTCAACTTAAACTTGTACTATAAAACAAAAACAAACAATGCGTTCGCATCGACGAAGGAGGCTTATACCCAGCAAAAGTGGAGGTACTTTCTCCTAGTGCGCGACTAATTTGTATGTGTTAAAAACGGGCTCTGACAGGCTATGATGTACTGAAATATATGTACTATTACTTGTTTAAAATATATTAATTAATTAAAAATAGGTATTAATAAGTTTCAACAAAAAATATGTTTTTTTTTGCGATGTGATGTTATTATATTCCATTTCCATCAGTTTAATTTATGAAAACGTTATATTAGATTAAGATTTCATAATTCAAAATTCTTCAAAAGTTCAAACGTTATCTTTATTATTTCAGAATACAGAATAATATAGAATCGTTCAGAGGTTTCAAACCCCTGAAAGTGTTCCCACTCGCAGCCAAAGGGATTTTAAATCGAAAATTCTTATTATTTTATAATGTATCTATGTTTTACATGTTTAAGGAGCTAGACTTATAAAATTAAATAACTTTCTTTATATGTTTAATAAAGGTAATAAATTAATAAAATTGGTATGTAACTTATGCGTACAGTAAGTTATTTAAAATCGAATAACTACTTTGAACATCTCGTTTGGAAAAAACAACACAATTATGCTAATAAATGTCTACTTTTTAAACTGTAGTTATTCAATTTTCAAAGTTGGTAACGTTAATAACCATGTTTCCCACAATAAAACCATGGCTGAAGTTACTTTTTGTACTGAGGCCAAGTTATTACAATGTACTCACTGTAGCACGTGTCAAACTACAACAGCAATATAGAAAACGGAACATAGCTAAGCTGAAACACGTGCTATGTAATATTTAACTATTTAAAATTTGATTTAAGAATACTAAGACCAATTAGCATTCTTAAATCAAATTCTAAAAGTATTCTTATATCAGAATCTGCTGTTAATGAACTCATTTATGAATAATAAGTTACCTTTTTTTTTATTTTTTTTATAATAGGTACTAACTATAAACAGGTTTTTTTTTTCTTAATTTGTTGTTGTGGCCGGTTTCCAAATTTGATGTAGTCAAGTGTCCCTAATCCAGTGGAGGACTAAAATAATCTAAGGTTAGATTCTGGGTTTATGATTACATAATATGTCTATTGGTCACGCATACATGACGACACTTTCAATGATTGCACGGCATGGCACAAGCCCCAAATAATCTAATCAATAATCTATAAATCACATGTGCATTTGTAATAGGGTTTAAGTACAAGGACTTAAAACTTTTATAAAGTTATTTGTACAAAGTTAACTTTCCTGCGCCGAGTCTGCGACATTATATGTCTATGGCACCATTTAAATATTTCGTTATCACTTAATTTTATTTATTTTAATGTAAGTAAGTTCACAACCTTCAAATATTTTGTATCATATTATGTACCATTACTTTAAAAACTGATAGGAAAATTAGGAATTCATTTATAATACCCACGTCTAGTCATGCGCTATTCGTAGAATCTGGAGCAGCAGTCGTGTTCGAGTCGTTAGCAGTTAAAACACCGCCATATTTATTGAAGAACTCAAGAACGACGCCGTTACTCCAGCCGAAGCCGAACTGTACGTTGTATTCACCACCTCCGCCAAACTTACCGGGTCTCTCCGCGTCATACTTCTCAAACATCTGCTTGTACTCCTGGAAGCCCCAGTGGCAGGACCTGACAAATGTTTGCGCGACCTCGAACGCTAGATCCTTTGACTCCACCGTACCAATTTTTTCTAAGGCGTTCACGATGATGCTCACTTCTGGTGGCCACACGTTAGGGAAGTCCCACTGCTCTCCGCTTCTAATAAGTGATGTGGGTATACCTCCGGGGAAATCAAGACCCCCTGATTGTTTGAGATAGCTTACGATCTTGGGCCCATTGGCTTGCACGAGATCTGGATTCACGGCCCCTTGCCACATCGGTGCAATGTTAGACGAGTAAAAGTATTTACGGTTTACGTTGTCCCTAAAATCATAGTCGTACCAAATTCCATCTGCTTCATGCCATAGAACTGCCTGAATGTTGGTTCTCCATTGTTCGGCTATCTCTGCGTAACGAGCAGCTTTACGCGTATTCATTAATATTGCGTGGAAGTTCGCCACGTTTTGAAGAGCGCCGGCGAAGATAGCGTTTAGATCGACAGGGATTAGGTACCTTGTGTGGAGGTCAGATAATGTACCGTTGTTGCTGCCGTCGCGAACCATGAACCATCTCGTCGAAAAATCCCAGCCGCTCTCAGCTGCACTTTTAGTATCAACATAGAAATTAGTACGATTTTCGTCACTCAAGCCATTGGCGTTGTCGAAATCTTCAGCATACGATTCTGGCCGTGGTCCTTCACTAGGAGCATAATATCTAAGAAGAGTATAATTACTACCATCCTTTACAAAAGAGACGGCACGCTTGTCCAGCCAGAAGTCCATTTCATTTTCTAAATGTGCAATGTTATTCCTGAGAAACTCGATGTCATTGGTATATTGATAGTAAGTAGCCACCATCGCCGTCAACATAGGTGGTTGACTGCGTTCCTGATAGTACCATCTGCTCCCGTTAGGGATGTGGCCAAATTTAATTAACAGTTCGATAAGATTTTCTATCATTCCTTTGGCAGTTTCTTGCATTCCACAGATGAGCAGGCCTTCGATGATCCAGAAAGTATCCCAGTAATAAATTTCTTTGAACCGTCCCCCGGGTATGATGAATCCATTATTAACAGGAATTAAACTGAATCGTCCAGGGTTTTCAAAGACTTCCGCTTTGACTTTCCTAGCGAGAATCGGCCAAATATCGTTGATGCCTTTCCCGAACTCTCTTAAAGCTTTGTCCTTAATAGTGTAGAGAAATTTAGGGTCGCTACTAAAGTCTGAAGGTTGCCAGTCTTCCAGTTCCCCTTCATCAGAGAAATATAGATCAACGAACTCTTTTATTTGTTCTTTAGTGGGATTTTCGTTGGTGTCGTTGAGTAATTTTGCAAAGTCGGTTATTGTTTTATTCTCGTCGTAGTTCATCTCCAGATCGACAAAGGTCTTTGAGTCATTGAAGATATTGGATGTTTGAACGTGGTGGAGTAGGTCACTGTTGCAGTAGACTGGTCTTATACAACTTGGCGGCAGGTCCTCGGCGTTGGCTAGACAGGCCGTCGCCAAAACGATCAGGAATTCCCACATCTGAAACAAAGAACAATTACGGAGTTAGTCATGTCCTTTATTTATTATATGCTAATGGGATATGCGAAAATTCAAACGAAGGAAGCTGCTGAAAACCTACCTTTTACAATGTTATTCCGAATGCGATAATGACGTAGCTACTAATATTATGTACCTTGGGAATGATAGATCTAGAACTAGAGCTCTTCAGGAAGCTTTTAATAATATATGGCATGTCACATCTATTAAAATAATTAAATAATGTGTTTTCTTTACAACGTGTTAATAGAGATCAGATTAGTATCACAACCTATCAAAGTCGTCTTCAAACCGTGACGGCTCAAATCATCTCGACCATTAATTCGGTAAATGACTTAGCAAGTCATCACTATAATAGTACCGTTTAAGTTTTTACACAGTTCGTAATAATTGCTTTATATTTTATTAATTCTTGTAACTTCTTATTTATTTGCATAGTGTAGCTAAAACATCAATATCGCCCGTTTTTGTTCCATTCTACTATAAAATGTCCAGACGCCCCAACACAAGCATATTTTGATTAAAAAATCAAATACATTAATTTTTCTCTCTCTTTTAGTAGTAGTGTAGTCAATATAATTTAGCTTTTATTTTTGTAAATATTTTGAATTATTAAGTACATGAAAGGAAAAAACTTCGAAATGTAAAGAACAATTATAAAAATATGGTTATAAACCTGCCCTTCCCGCAACCCCAGGCGTCTGCCAACAGAGCTATTCTCAATCTTTTTTTAAAGTGTGGAAAATCCGTCTACAACCTTTTGCCGAACTCATATTGACTAAAATCCACACGGTCCTACTCTTTCCTTTACCGAGGTCCTGGGATCGCAGCTGCGTTCACCACGAACCCGGCAGATCCGACCCTGATACATGGATATGAGTAGAGGTCGGGAGAGCTCAGTTGGCAGAGCGCCTGTAGTAAAAATTCTTTGGTTCCTCCAAGTTAATGGTAATATTTCGTTGGTGTGTAAAAGTACACTGCCTCGTTGGTCTAGTGGTCCCAAGCGCGACTGTTGAGCAGGTCTTGGGTTCGATCCCATGGTCAAAGCAAGTGTTATTGGGTTTTTCTGTTTTGGAAAATTCTCAGTAGCAGCCCGGAGTTTGGAATTGTGCCTGGTTGGCCATAGGCTCTCCACATATTACATGGGACTTAATAACAGCTTTGGTGAAATGTGGGTGTACAATTGTGTACACCTCTGCCTACCCTTTCGGGGAACATACGCGTGATGCTATGTTATGTGTGTAAAAGTAAAGTGATCGAACTCTATCTCGGTGCAGAAATGCTTTCTTTTTTTTCGCAATTTCCCTCGTTCTGAATTTACAGACAGTTTATCTCACACGCACACAACCAGACCCAGAAAGTAGCACACAGACAGTTGCGCAAATTCACTTTCGAGATAGGACATTTGCGCTAAAATGAATTTGCGCGAATTGCCATTTGCCTTTCCAACAAATGTATAAGATCCGACACGGAACAGTAATCTGTAGATCGTACAAATATTTGATCCGGGATTGAACCTGCCACATGTGATGCAGTAGTCGTTCACTATACCATTACGCACCGTCTCATCAAAAGTAACATAAACTATGTACTTTTTAAAAAACGGAGACAACTTCTATAAAATCCGGAATTTTAATTTATGTAATCAAATAAAACACCTTTTCAATTCCATTTCTGTTTGGCATTTATTTAATTGATTGCGTAAATATTACGCCATCTTTATAGTAAAAACAATATTAATATATGCAAATATATTTGACCATGAACCAGTGTCAGTCAGCCATTTTGGTTTCGGGGTCACGTTAGTATTTATTAGCGCTATTGCAAATATATTGTTTCCTTGGTATACCCTTGGCATTCCAAAATTGCACATGGCACCAACATCGGAATAAATAAAAGGATTGAAAAACAAATAATTATAGTGTTATCTTCCTAGGACGATGAGATCTCGGGTTCATTCCCGGGTCGGACAAAGTATTATAGTGTTTTTCTGTTAGGAAATTCTCAGTAGCAGCCCGGATGGCAATAGGCTGTCCACCTATTAGGTACATGGGACTTAATAACAGCATCGGTGAGATCTGGACGTAGTTACAACTGGGTATACCTCTGCCTACCACTTCGGGGAATACAGGCGTGATGCTATATTGTTTTTTATATAACACGCTGGCAAATTACCAACCACGGTTCGAAATACAGACTTTTCGTTTAGAAACTGGTTTACAAACGAGTTTTTATCGATTATTTTAATACCTATGAATAGTACACAATACATAAATTACCCATTTGAACATTTTAAATACACAATTTGGTTCATATTCTTTCTTCAAATTTTGTTTTTGGATTTTTCTGATATGAAATTGTAAAAGCAGCCCGGAGTTTGGATTTGTGCGCGGTGGATGACAATAGACTCACCACCTATTAATGAGACTTAATGACGGTATCGGTGTAATGTGGGTGTACACCTCTGCCTACCCCTTGGGGAATACAGGTGTGATGCTATGAGTTGTTATGTTAGGTACTTCCACTATGATAATCGATGATTTGCTGACAAAATATCATCAGCGTGACAAAGTACAATTAGGTACTGTTACTGTTAGCCTGTAGGCTGTACCTAGCATCACATTATCCCAGTGCTGAGCATCATGAGCTGAGAACATCAGTGGTATGTCAAAGTACAAAGGCTCAGGACCTTTCCTCAGCAGTGGGATAATAGGATGCTAACAGTTACAGTAATTCTTATTTGACTTTGAAAGTGTCTCTTAAAAATGGCTGCCGTCGACGCTCATTTAGGATGTCGACGACTGCAGTTGAACGTCAACGACACCCGCTAGGCGTCCGTCGTCGACACGCAACAACGGGTGTCGTCGACACGCAACAACGGGTGCCGTCGACAAAATGGCGCTCGTCCGAAAACGCCGTCATACCCCGCGATTTCGCTTGCTTTATTTCTTTTTGCTCCTAAGGGTCGTAACCTAATATTAAATAGCCTGCACTATATATATACATACCTTATAAAAAAATATCTGGACGTTCCAGCGATAAGCGCGTTTAAACAAAAACAAAACTTTTTAAGTTTATTATATTTGTATAGTAATGAGAAAGCCATGATGGAAAGAGATGGACTAACCAGCTCGTCCCATCATCACGTCATGTCGCAACGGTGTGCCAAAATCATAGCTCCACTGAGATGTTACATTGGCCCAGAGCGACAACGACAAGCGTCAACCCACCGACAACAGGGCTGTCCCAATCCCGCTACAGTTTTGCGGCTTTTACAGCAGTGCTAACGTGATTCATTTTTGGGAGCGCACTGTGGCGTTCACAGCGTACTTTATTTTATCACCATCACAATTCTTAGTAGAGAAATAATGGCACAAAAGTTTATTGGCACGTTATTTAAACAATAGTTAATAAACATCTAAATGGGTACTATTGTCGCTATTTATCAAAGCTGACGTTCTTTATAACTTTAGAAGTATTTCAGCTGATTAACGGGGATATCCCCTTCATATCTAGTTAACTATTACGTTCACCTATATAGATACTTAATGATTATCTCTATTGATAATTTTATCGTCGTTGAAGATGCAGAGAAAAGGGCATAACATAAACTCACGCCTTTCTCCCATAGGGGTAGGCAGAAACTACTAGAACGCCACATGCTACGATCCTTACACACAATATAAAACCTTAAGATTACAAAGATACAGTTTTAGCAGTGATTTTAGTTTTATAGTTACATAGCGGATCGCAACTAGTATCCTAGCTAGATTACAAAGTAAAACAACAAAAGAAAATCTTTTTCTATGCAAACATTATGTGTGTATGAAGTATTTAAGTAAATATGTATGGCTTTTGCCTCGTCCACGTTCATACATCTAGTCATACATGCACGGCGGTTGCGAGTCTTACTACTACGTATCTTACCTTTTTGGAGGATATCACTAAGTAACTAGTTCAAGTAGGTATATAGGTACTTCATTAATCGCAACCTGGGCCTTTTCCACAGCTTCCATAATTTTCTCCTATGGCCATGATTGCAGTATCGTCAGCAAATGTAGCCATGGAATTTGTTTCCTGATTGGGTATATCACAAGTGTATAAAAGGACTGGACCTAAGACACGCCCTTGTGGTACTCCAGTTTTTATTTCCATGAGTTTGGAATAAGCGTCATGTTTTACCCGGAACATTCTGTTAATTGTCGGAGTAAGGAACCAGGGCTGACGATATTATTTTTACCAGAAAATAAAAAATAGGACTAAAAGTGTTTTAGTACATAAAAAAAATTGCATTCATGCATCCGACATTTTTCTTTGAGTAAAAAGAGAAAAAAAATGTTTGCAACAATGGATCCGTTATTTTACTTTTAATGTAAACCTGCTGTATTTTCAGATTAAGTTAGTAATATAAACATACGTAAAAACAATAATTGTAATAGTAACGTTTAATCAACTGTGACTTAACAGACGTAACTTTACGTTCAGACATGGATACTTTTTGTGAACGCTCCGCCAAACAGTTTCAAATCGATTTTATTTCATGTACGAGAAAAAGACGTGAGTTTATTTATACTTTATGTATTTAATTCAATCTTGTAATTTTAGTTTTAGGACCAATCAAAGTAGAAACAAATATAAAAGAAAACAAGCGTGGTGCTATATTAGTAACAAAATACAATAGACGCATACATCAAACTAGTTTATTATCTAACTATCTTACAGATCCGTCCGTTTAGAGTAAACCGTGTTCATTTACAAGGCCGGGAGAATTGGCGAGATCTTTAGGTAGGTACTCGGGTACAAACCTAGTTTTACTACGCAATATTCATAGGCTATGCGGCGCCAAGGTTGGCATAATGTTGGGCCAACGTCAAGGCAACGATTATTTTAAAATTTGGTCCAAAAGTTTTCTAGTAAAGTAATAATCTAAATTCTACAGTCGCGATCAGTAACTACTTAAAAATATTTTTGAAACCAACCTCGAAACCAATACGACTAATTACGTATTTAAGCTATGACATAACAGAACATAGCATCACGCCTGTATTCCCCGAAGCGGTAGGCAGATGTGTAAACAATTGTACACCCACATTTCACCAATGCTGTTATTAAGTTCCATGTAATAGGTGGTGAACCTATTGCCATCAACCGGGCACAATTCCAAACTCCGGGCTGCTACTGAGAATTTCCTAACAGCAAAACTCAATAACACTTTGCCCGACCCGGGAATCGAACCCGAGACCTCCTGCTCAGCAGTCGCGCTTTAGACCACTAGACCAACAAGGCAGTTTTATTAACGAGTATATTATACTATATGATCTTAATTAGTAAAAGTACAATATTATTAAAGACGATTGCAAATTTCTGCATCCCGAATCAGATATTGTATTCATAGTTAATTTAATTTACGATTCAGTTCACTACCGGTCATCGAATACACAATATATATTCCACAATATAATATTCCACAACTATCACACAACGCCGTCTAGTCTCAAGCTAAGCAGAGCTTGTGTTATGAGTACTAGACAACTGATAGACATAACATAACATAACATAACATAGCATCACGCCTGTATTCCCCGAAGGGGTAGGCAGAGGTGTACACAATTGTGTACACCCACATTTCACCAATGCTGTTATTAAGTCCCATGTAATAGGTGGTGAGCCTATTGCCATCAACCGGGCACATTTCCAAACTCCGGGCTGCTACTGAGAATTTCCTAACAGAAAAACTCAATAACACTTTGCCCGACCCGGGAATCTAATTTCTAAATGCATACATATTATAGATAAATTACACCCAGACACAGAACAAATGATCGTGCTCATCACACAAACATTTGTCCTGGGTGGGAATCGAACCCACGACCTCCGGCATAGCAGTCAGGGCTACTAACCACTAGACCAACAGGACAGTCGAACAATGATAGGTAGAACAATGTTCTAACTATTATCGTCTTCCGTGTTTCCTAAGAATCCATATTCCATATTCAAGGCAAGTGCCCGACGATGAAGCGAGTAGATCCAGAAGAAATCTATTCACCCTAAGTTGAGTAGATAAATTTGGGGAAAACGACAGTTGGGGAGTTGACGCAACTGCCCATACCCGTCTCCCACAACGGTTGCACCGGACTACATCCCGAAACACGACTAGGTCGCTTCACGGCGTGGCCTTATCCGGTGGGTGGTAACCAGTCGTGACCGAAGCGTGTAGCGATTCCATTTTAAGGGTGCACTCCTACGGACGCGGGCAACTCAGCCCCGCCCAACTTACGGGCGGCTTGAACAAATCCCACGAAGGAAGAAGAAGGAGACTACTAGGACTAGTCCTCTAAACACAAAGGCTTAATTCAATAAAACAAACGACAACAGTCTAGTTACAGAACATTCGACATTTACAAAACATAGAAAGTTATGTGCTTCAAGTTCGTAAACAAAAGGCAAAGGCATCATTTAGTGCGGTGACAAATAACTGGTGTTTACAAAGTTGACTTGTAGTAATTAATGTAAGTGTCGCTTTTCATAAACTGTCACGAATACTATTAAGACAATATTATAACTTATTGTTTGTACTAAAACATCGATAGATCATGTCCCTTCTCAGAATACTAGGATTTAGGTATAGATAGTTAGATGACTTCATATTTTTAATCATTAAAATAATGTAGTGTCGTCCTTGATGTTAGAATAAAAATCTAGGACTTTCTTTTTCAGTCTTATGGTAATCCCACATATAAGTACCGTTATTTAATTTTTTCACGATGACCTGCGATCTCGAATTATTGCGAAGTGTTCGAAACATCAGGCAAAAATTATATTAAACTAGCTGGTGCCCGCGACTTCGGCTACGTGATAAAAGATAGCTTTAGATTACCAAATTTCTTTACGATCCGTTCAGCCGTTTACGGTTTAAGACATTTATTCCTCAAAAAGAATACAATTCACTTAATATGAGAAATACAGGTTATTCTTAAATATAGAAATGTAAGTACTCAAGTAGATTAGTAGATAGAAGATGCACAATACTTTTAAAATGTCGTGGGCATTAAGAAAAAAAAAGGACATATTTGTTGTATTAATGCACTAATTACGTATGGTTTCTTGAAGGCAAGTCGATAGGGATTACACATTGTTCATTATAGCACACTTTTATTTATGATTTGTTAATTTGGGTTTATTTATTTAACTAATTGAGTATATATTTATTTATTTATACATATATATATAGTTTTTTTTTTTTTTTTCATCTAACAAACTAAACATTGGGAAGATTTTCATCCTAATGTTATCGCATCAAGCATCAGTATCGCCATCCATCTCGGTTACTACACGTCTGACAGTTGTCCGAACGACGTGTTACCGATTAGTGATAACTTTCCGACTACGATTTTGTGCCTGATCTATGACTAGTATATGGTTGAATGTATTTGTAAATAATACTCGATAAATTGAGATAGAATGGATTATAATTAAGTACCGACCTACATCGATATTTAAATTTTTTTATCTAGTGATCTATTGATTTTTAATCTAGTTTCCTTTCTTTTAGACGAGTGTTTCATTGTAGATTATTTCAGACTTGAAGAATAATGTGGTAATGAAGTCCTTTGCGTGTTTTATTCCGAACTTGATCTTCATGGAATTATTGAAATCAATAGTTAACTATCCGGGTATTGTATCAAACGTTTAATCACACTTATGCAATCAGGAAACTATTGATTAATACTTACTAAAAACAATAAAAAGGAAAATCCTTAATATTCCGGAAGATAGCTAGGTAAGATACAAACACGAACTTACAATGGTTGTGCCATACATACTTAGTAGAGTGTAAGCTGGGATCTGTTATTTAAAAATATCAGTCACACTCTATATCTACTTAATAACTGCAAGAGCGAGAGAGAAAGAGATCTTGATAAATATCTGAACGAATTAAGCGGATGTATCATTCCATTGCATTAGGATATAAATACTTGGGTATGTGCCTTAGAGGACCAGACGGGAGACGGCCTCTGATTAAATATCGAACAAATTTGCTCGCCACTTTTGGCGGGGGGTGAGGTAACACACAAGCACAAACGAACTTGCACTAAAGCAACAATAGCTCTCGTCATTACATTAACAGTATTAAAACATAAAAAACTTAACACAGACATTAAATTCACAGTCACACACGATTAAAATCGTGTACTTTTATTGTAAGGTATAAAGATTTGATTGGTAATCATATGCCAGTGGTGAGAGGAGTACGCCCGCTAAAACTACTCCAGTACTAATTCCTTTATAGTATATGCCCTCGTAAATTTGGAAACACGTATTAAATAGAATACATATACTTAAATAGAATCAGAAAACCGCGACATACAAATTGCGACATGGCCTACATTAAAGAATTGCTAGTCTCGTGAGATACTTTTACTTCTATTAATTAAATAATCAGGTATGATAGTAGCATTATTATGCATTAACAATTGCGCAATAGTGAATCAGGTCCAACCGGTTACAAACGACGCCGATGAGGATTCCATTGCTGAGCGAGACAAACGAAAGTAACATTGTAACCAGCCTTACGCTAATGGCAGGCTTACACACTCGCACGGTAAAATATATTCTATCGGTTTACAGTCTAACGGGTGGACACCCGCACTTTTAAAGGTACTGAAGACGAAATTTAGGGACCCAAGGAAACAGCTTATGCAATGTCCCCTTCTACTACTGGGTGGCTTCATTCATCATTGCACTAGGGTTTTCAAGTCTTCTTCTATATTTTAATACGCCTTATGGTGACGTTATCGTCGTCGTGTCGGTTCAGACACATAGAAAGACTCAAGATGGCTTAGTTGTTAGAGCGCCTGGAATATTTATCCGGGAGCAGGTTCGAATCCTGCTCACGACCGTATTCTTTTTCCATATAATATAATAACTTTAGAGTTCGCTAAGCTTGCGATAATGCTTTTCAAAGATTTATCTTTATTTGTTCAGGTAATTGCATCTTTACCACATTGTATTAACTACAAAGTTAGTCGTGTCGGTTCGGTCACCTGTATAGGGACTGAATACAGATAGCAATGACGTCGCCAAAAAAAATACGTTTAAATATGGATGAAGAATTCGCGGTGGACAGCAGAGGTCGAGATGGCTTAGTGTTCAGAGCGCCTGGAGTATTAATCCGGGAGGCGCATGTTCGAATCCTGCTCAAAACCGTATTATTTTTCTATTTAATATAATTTTAAGGTTTGAATTTTAAAAATAACTATTCATTTTCATATTTTTTTTAACAAAATTTAGTTATATAGTTTTAAATACCAATTAGCATTCTTGCATTTTAAACGTCATTGCAGCTTAAAACCCGGACTACAAATGAAACCCCGCCCGGACGCTCCCCGGACGATCTCTAAACAAGGACAAATCTAGGGAAACCCGGACACATGGCAACCCTACACCAATGATAAAACGCTTATGTTATCCCCTGTAGAAAAAAATATTGTTGCGTAGATAAATAATGTAACTATAACTTAAGGAAATTAACTTAACGTAAGAAATAACTTCATGCTATAACGAGGTGTTAAAAATGTTATAACGAGAAACATGCGTAACGAATACAGTTACGTATTGAAAATTTGTAGTTAGTAAGTACATAGGTACATGATTACAAAATTACTATTATCAGCGTAAATAATTGGACCGCATGTTCGTTGTGTTTTGTTTTAATAATTGTCACACCGCGTTCGTCACGTCGGCTATTGAAAAAACGTTTTAATATTAAACGATTAACATCTAAAAATTAAAAATGCTCGGCATTATCACAGATATGTTTTAATTTTAATATCGCAGGTATGTTTTTTTTTTATCAGATATTCTTACGGTGGGCCGCCAACTAGTCTTATGGTTAGCGACGCCGAGGATGGAGCACGTAGATCCAGAAGAAATCTATGCCCAGACCCGTCTCCCACAACGGTTGCACCGGACTACATTCCAAAACACGACTTGGTCGCTTCGGCGTATAGCTTCGACCGGTGGGTGGTAACAAACCGAGGCCGAAGCCTCCCACCAGAACTTTTGATATAACATAACATAGCATCACGCCTGTATTTCCCAAGGGGTAGGCAGAGGTGTACATACCAATAGTTGTATACCCACATTTCACTAATGCTGTTATTAAGTCCCAGGTGAGCCTATTGCCATTAACTGGGCACAATTCACAATTAATAATTTCACAATTAATAATTTTCTAACAGAAAAAACCAATAACATTTTGCTCGACCCAGGAATCGAACCCAGGACGTCATGCTCGGCAGTCGCCCTTGCGATCACTAGACCAATGTAGTAGAAGCAGTAAGGCCAATAATAAAATACTTTTTAACGAATCATGAAACGGAGAAAGCGACAGACGAATTCCCTTCAACAGTAAGATAGATTTCCACTAAGATTTCCGTTTTAAATATATATAAAGATCATGGAAGTGATTTTAAAATGATTTCATAGATCTGCTACTCATCAATAAGGTAATGTTGCCAGATTTGCCAGATGTCCAGGTTTTTTTTTAAAAAACCTTGCCCCACACTAGGAATTTCTTCCTGTGTCGTGGGTGCGTTTACAGACATATACGCACCAGCACATACACACCCAGACCTGGAGCAATTATCTATAGATCGTACAAATATTTGCTCCGTGCAGGAAGTGAACCATCAACACGCAGCGCAGCAGTCGGTCTCTCGACCACTGCACCAACCGCGCTGTCATATGCGGGGTTGCGCGGGATGTCACATCTTTCAGGGGTCCAGGGATACGTCCGGATTGGTGTGGCCGATCTCTCGCTTCCAGCTGTTGTCAGAGCGCATGGGGAGCCGTCGCCACCTTTTACGAGGAGGTCATGCTTGCGAAGGAGGTGGTGGAAAGGTAGAGAGGGGGAGAGAGAGGCAAACTTCTCACACCCCTGGCGCGCCAGCCACCGTGAGGGGTGCGGGTGCGGGTCACGGACTTGGGCAGGTCGCCGCCCGACCAGTGACAAGCCCGGGACGGCTACGCCGCCCTTCGGTACGCGCGCCCCTGTAGAGTACCTACACATGTTGGGGACCATCGATACTTTCGACGATATCATGATGGGTTTTCCACACTTAAAAAAGAAATACGTCCGGATTCATGCTTGATTGGGATGCTGAATGTCCCGATTTTCGTGCAATAAATAAACTTAGCACGTACTATTCCAGTACTTCCAGTAACTATTATTTAAAAAAAAAACGAATGCGTAGCGATAGCTATGTTTATAATTTTATATAAAAATACTACCGATGCGGTGATAGTGATAGCTTGTGTGGTTAGAGGTACCTATCCAGGGAGTATAGGTTCACATTCTGCACGTTGTCGTATTTTACTATACAATATTACAAAATATAACTTTGCTATTTTTTTAGTCACTGAACCGATTACAAATCCAGAATTCCGATTATTTTAACCTTCTGCATCATATAGGAAGATAAGGGTAACATGCCAAAGTTAGGGTAAAAATAATTCTAGAAAAGTAAAAACACAAATGTAAGCTGGCTCTTCATCGACAGTTTGCCGCATATGGTATGAACATTTATCAATCGAGTACAGATTCTCAATAAACCGGTTAACTAAGTCGAAATTTAAACAAGTCCAATAAAAACTTGAACCTATTCCGAACCTAGTCGATTCTACGAATTACTTATAAGGTTTAGTCACATTTTTTGTCTAAGTAATGCCGGAAAAATATCGAATGCTCTATAATTGACTAAAAAGCCATTTATTTGAGCCTGCTGGCTAAATGCAATGACTTATTTTAACATACCAATATTTATTCGCAATCCACTTTATCTTGACATATCGTGGCGGCGCTTCTTGCGAAGGCAAAATGAAATTGAGTACATTTCAATTTAGTTCCTTATTTCACCACCAGTCCAATATTACTGGACACTTACTAATTAATTCATGTTAAACAGTATTGCAATTATAATATTACCAATACCCTATCAATGTTACCTATTAGCTTGTGAAAGGATTATTTTGGTGGAAACGTATGATATGACCTACTTGCATCAGACCGAGGGTCGTTTCGGAAGGTCATTCGTGCAGACATAATCTTACTTGCTTTTTTTTTTCATTCGGATATCTTTTAGTAGTAAGAATTGTTACTCTCAACAGGAGCAAGCTAATGAATATTATGCCTAAATATACGGAACAGAACAGATAAAATATAACTTAGATAAAATCGGATAACTCTAGTCGAATCCTCTATTGAGGAAAACAACTCCTTTATGTGCATGTATTTTGTACCAAAACTCTAAATTAAGTAAATCAATAACTACCTACTACTAGATACCACAAACACCTTATAGCAAGCACATAAAAAAACATTTGAGTAACTCCTTTCAACATAACTCGTACCTACTTAAAACTGTTTAAGTTGTCAAAACGTTACTATTCAAATGATGTACTTCTTGTAAATCAAACGGTTAGCAATTAGAAACAAGCTCATGAATCAGATATACGGGCCTTAATTAAAAAGTAGTGAATGCCCAAGGGCCTCATCACAGCACCAGCTAACCTTTTTTTAATCGCTCTCATTCAATATTTCCCTATCGACGCGCGACGCCCTTGCCCTTGCTTGTTTATCAGTGGTCGATGGTCTCGTGACGTCACGGCCGGTTGATGCGAAACGTGCATGACATAATTACGAGACTGGTTTGTGGTGTGAGGTGGTACAGAGATCTTGTTTAGCCTGTGTACCTATTATTATTTTATGCAATCACAATTATATGCATTTTTTTGTCATAGGTTCCGTAGCTCTATGTAAATATTTCTTTAGTTGATAAACGGACAGTATGAGTTTCATGACCGGGAGTACCTAATAAATAAAATATAAATTGTAGAAGTAGGTAAAATTTTATCTAAATATTTACATACTAATTAAAATTCTTATGAAGGTGATAAACTGATTGACATTACTAATAATTTCTAACGACAATAAATTTGCCAAGTTATAAAATTTATTTAATCGTTTTCATAGCTATTTGAGAAAGTGCGATTGTACTTGGCGCCCATTTAGATGTTACCTCTTTTGTCGGCAACACCGTCAACCCTTGGCGTCGTTGGTTAGCTTAGAGGACCAATACTAATTCCTGCAAGTTTTTTAATACCGATCTTGGTCCCTTTTTTTCACATTAATATTTTTGATGGGATTATTTATTACATGATCGATCATGGGCGAAGCTAAAATTTATGTAAAAACGTTGGCAATGTAAAAAATTGGAGGTCAAACTATTCTTCTACATAATTCCACGCAGAAAAACTGGTTTAGGAATAACCATTATTGATTATAATAAATCATGCTAGAGTTGAGAATATTATTATAACTATAAAGAAACGGCCCACTTTCAAAATGACTCACTAAATGCGAATAACGATTAAATTAATTAAAACGCTACTGTGGGCCTCTTATTTATTTCTTATTCTAAACAAATGACAGAAGTCTTATCATATCTTATCTAACGTCATCCCCCTGCCCTTATCCCAATTTATTTGGGGTCGGCGCAGCAAGTTTTCTTCTTCTACTTTCTAATTGATTTTGAAATTGCATGCTGCTAAAGTTTTGGCTAATGTTTTATGACGGGCCGCCTGCCTGACGGCAACCCTCATTGGGAATGCTGTTGTTCGTGGTAACCGCCACCGATACGGTCCATGAAATGTTATCCATGCGCCAGTTAATTAGTAGAATTTGATTAGCTTATTTCGGTTATTTAGATTATCTGTCTATGATGAATTAGATTATTAGGTTTATAATTAACTCTCTCTCCGAAATATGTTCCTGGTTATGACCGTGTGGGTATCACCGGTGGGATAGCATGATGTATCATAGTTTCCTGTCATTAATCGATTAATTAATACAATTGTTCTTATATACGTCAATAGTAATGGAACATGCCCTAAATGTCAAACATAAAACGATGACTGCTGATGATTCGTTCATCAACTTATTTGAAGTGCTAACTGCCTATTGTCTTACCTAATTGCTTATTGAATTGTTATATAGAAGAAAAAATCTATAGAGACAATGTAAATAAGTATACGAACCAGCTCTGAAAGTATTTAATTTTATTTTCAAAATTATCTCTCTTGCTGTGAACAACGCAATTTAGTCAGTATTTCGTAGTCTGCTAAAATAACGAAAAAATGTAACAATCATAATTTATTCCGACTCTGCCGACGCCAACAGGCAACACGCGTAATTATTTACCCGAATATTATACTCCAAAAATATTTAATAAACATTATTATTTTAAACTTTTTAGTTTCATCGTAAGTTAAACGTACTTTTTTGCAAAGTTACAATATTAAATCGCGGTGGTGAGCAGAGGTCGAGATGGCTTAGTGGTCAGAGCGCCTGGAGTATTTATCCGGGAGGCGCAGGTTCGAATCCTGTTCGCGACTGTATTCTTTTTCCATTTAATATTGTAACTTTAGAGTTCACTAAGCATGCGTTAATGCTTTTCAAAGATTTATCTTGAAGTACTTTCTTGTAGTTTGTGTCAAAATAGTTATAGTGTGTATTATATTCGAAATCGTCTATTTACTAGCTTTACTACCTCGTTGGTCTTTTGGTTCCAAGCACGACTGCTAAACATGGGGTCTCGGGTTCGATTCCCGGGTCGGGCAGTGTTATTGAGTTTTTCTATTAGGATTTCTCAGTAACATCCCGGAGTTTGGAATTATGCCCGCTAGATGGCAATAGAGGACTTAATAACAACATTGGTGAAATGTGGGTGTACAATAATGTACACCTCGGCTTACCCCTTCGGGGAATACAGGCTATGTTATGTTATGTTACTAGCTTGCATTTGTTAAAAAAAGCGCTCTCTTTTACTCACACCTCGTTTATTAAAATCCATCAAGTCGTTTAGGCTGTAGTGCAAAAGAAATAGACATATAGACATACACTCGAAAAACATAACCGTCCTTCTGGGTCAGTCGGGTAAAAAGAAAAAAAACTGTCTAATTCTCTGTCAGGATTAAAACTTTTTTATTTATATTTTTCTCTGTTTCCTATGATTTATTAAATAAATGTATGTACTGTTCTTGATATTATTCTATATTACAATTTAGATTTGACTTTAAGTTTTGTTGGCTGTGGAAGTATAAAACTACAAGCATATTTAACTGACAGCGCGGTTGGCGCAGTGGTCGAGAAACAGGTTCGATTCCTGCACGGAGCAAATATTTGTACGATCTACGGATAATTTCTCCGGGTCTGGGTGTTTGTGTGCTTGTGAGATTAGACGTCTGTAAACTCACCCACGACAAAGGCATAAAATCCGAGTGACGGGCAAGGCTTAAAAAAAAAGTATGTTTAATGATTATGTAAAGACTATTTTACATGTAAATAATTATTGTCAGAAAGACAAACATCTAAGGCATAGGTTGTTAGGCACATTGTATAAAATTCAGTGTTTTTGTGTACTTTGAAGACGTTAAGCCGTCGGTCCCGGTTGTCAAATTAAGAAGTTTGACAGCCGCTATGGGTAGTCAGAGGCCTGAATGTCTGACAACCAGTCTTACCACGAGATATCGTGTTACCGGAACAGGGTTTTGGAGGTCAGATAGGCAGTCGCTCTATGTAAAACACTGGTGTTAAGCTGCATCCGGTTTGACTGGAAGCCGATCCCAATGTAATTGGGCAAAGACTATAGGCTATTCTGTGACAGACAAACCAGCAAAGTCCGACTGACCCGGGGTAGAGCCATAAGTGCTCCTATTTCTCGAGGATTTCTCACTTCTGAGACCTCAATACAAAGTTAAGCACGGGTGGATTTAAACCTGCATTATTGAAAAGGAGTGTCATGTGTATGGCACCTCTTATTTATAATCATATACCAAAAAATATTATAGAGCAACCTATT
The DNA here is from genome assembly GCA_935421205.1 of Xylocampa areola. Lineage (NCBI taxonomy): Eukaryota > Metazoa > Arthropoda > Insecta > Lepidoptera > Noctuidae > Xylocampa > Xylocampa areola. The sequence goes on along the minus strand of OW285205.1, from coordinate 18,234,516 downwards.
ATAAGAATTAAAAAAATGTCTTAAAAATCTATTAGTTCATAAATGTTAATCTCGGTAACGGATTTTTTGGGTGACAAGTTAATTTGGTTTAAAATGAGTTAAGTTAATTTTAATTATTTGTTTACTTTAAGTTAACAAAATTTTGCATGCCATAAGGCAGAATGTATAGGGCTTCACAAAACCTGTAACACCTCAAAATGCCTAAACCCCAAAACCTGTACTCTAAGCAAATAAATATCTATTCTATTCTGATAATGAATACTTAAAAACATATTGTTTTCTTTGCTTTTCATAACTTTATCTGCCCAGCATAAACCTAAGTGGAGCCAACGATCAACACAAGTGTTAGACACAAACAAAACAACAGATAATATGTTATCAGAGACAGCTCGGAAAATTTAAGTACTGACTATTTTTCACGGGCATTAACATTATATATGTTTTTATAATATTCTACATTCATAAAAAAACTGCCTCGTTGGTAGTGGTCGCAGCGTGAGGCCCTGGGTTCGATTTCCGGGTCGGGCAGTGTTATTAAGATTTTCTATGAGAAATATCAGTGGAATTGTACCCGGTTGATGGCATTAGGCTCACCACCTATACCCATATATATGGGATATATATGGCACTTAATAACAGCATTAGGCATTAGCATTTAGGGTGTACAACTACCCACATTTCACTTCTGCCTACCAGGTTCATGTTCCATGGTTACTTCCATGTTCGGAATTGTCTGCATGTGAGATTTGTGTCCGTGAACGCACACACGCTAAAGGAGAATCCCTAAAGTGGAGCAATGTATATAAAAAAAACCTAGGCTGAGGTGTTACCTGCTGCTGATGCTGCATTGTGAATAGATTAACGCGAATGCAGTTGCCATTGTATTTGCTATCAAAACAATTAAAACATTTTCGCCTCCGATTATGCGTTACACATCATAGATCACTATGTAGAACCAAAATCAATGACTCAGTTTCTTATGTCAGGCGGAAGTCCAATTTTCCGGGCACGTAGCACAACCACAGTTGGTCATTGTCAACCAATGAGTACCGAATCAAAGAGGAAAACATTTTTTCCTTAATGTATCACTGAAGCAAAATGACTTGTCATTACTTTGGTATGAGAAAAAAGTAAATCGCAATAATCTCATCACAATAATAGATGGTATGAGTTCGTGAGATTGGTGTGCCACTCATCCAAACTTTGTACAACAACACCGACGAAGAATAAAAATTAGAAGAGAGCTAGGCAGATATTACTATGTTCAGAGTTAGAAATAATTGTATGATCTACTTACAGATAATTGTTCCGGGTCTTAGTGCAAAATGACGGGTCATCACGTCGGTTTGAAAAAAAAATGAAAAACGGAATATCTCATCTCAACAATGGATGGTGTGAGTTTGTGCGATTGGTTTACCACTCATCCAACCTTTGAACAACAACAAGGAGGAGGAATATAAGTTAGAAATGAGCTACACTCATAGCTATATCGCTATGTTCAGAGTTAGAAATAATCGTATGATCTACATCTACAGATAATTTCTCCGGGTCTAGGGGTTTATGTGAGATTTGTAGATTGAAAAATCCTCGTGTACGCAATGTATATATATATATATATAATTTTAAAACCACACTGGCCAATTAAATACTATATTAAACAGAGGAAAGATTTGTTTGTTTGTTCGTAATCGAAAATCTTTGACACGACTGAACTTTTAATAATTTGCGTCATTAGAAAATTACTTTATCCAGAAGTAACATAGGCTTTATATTATTTCAGTAATAATAAGACTTCAGCCTGAAATTACATGCGGGCGGAGCCGCGCTCAGAGCTAGTAATTAATACATATGCGTACACTATACAACTGATCTTACACGTATCCGTCATCGACCATACAGCTATCAATCTATCTGGTAATGTCAATGTTAACCTAATATACCTATTGAAATTGTTAATTACATTTAATTAAAATAAAAAAACATCAAGGTCGTCGATCGACTCCTTTAATATGTGTGGAAATGTGCCGGAGATATGTGGAAGTCGGAGGCGGCGAATTTTAGAAAATCCATCCACATGATAAATCTTCTAAATAATTGAAGAAATGCGAGAAGAAACATGCACCCCGGCAAATAAATAAATATCCTACCTACATAATTGTGAAAATTGCTTCTAAATCCGTCTAAGAGAACTCATATTATTAGCGAATAGGTAAGCAGTAAGACTGAAACTACAGAAAGATGTTGTGCATCATCACAACTACACTTTCTACCTCACTGGGACGCGTGGGTACGTGCGCAATCTGGTCAGTTTCCATGCCTATGATCATGGGTTCCCTGCATCCACAATTTATCTCTTAAAGGTGCTGGAGCCCCCGAGCACACACGTAGTCGACGGCCCTGATCGACGTTGTGTTGTGTCACACTCCTAGGGTACCGAGTAAACCTTTGCCGGGGTTCCCATTTTTATCGATGGCAATTATGAAATTCAGTTAAATAAATGTTGTGTTCTCTATCACTATATCACAAGATATGGTTTGTTAGGGCTGTATATTTTATATACACTACTACTGATTAGATAAATCAGCCGGTTCGTATTATGACAGAACCGCCACTTAAAAATCAAGTGTCTTGATTTGATAGCAACTACAGTGACACATTCAGTTATAATAACTACTGAACGGATTTGGATAAAATTTGGCACACATAATTTATAACCTGAATTAACACACAGGATACTTTTTATACCGGCTGGATCCAATTAAGTCCACGCAGACAAAGTCGCGGGCAGAAGCTAGTAATTAATACGAATAACAGGAAAATCACGCTCAAGAGAATTTGAACCAAGAAATTTTAATTGTGTAATCAACTATTGTATATTAAATAAATAAGTTTCCTGGTTCAGTGTTTCTGTTAATAAAAATTTTAAAAATATAAATCTTCGTAATGTATTCAATTTTTTTTCCAGTATTGTAATTTATACGAAGATATGATTTATTAAAAAAAAACTTAATTGCGATACCTATGCAAATTAGCAGATATAAGTTTTTTGTCCTCGTGGCATTGAAACATTTTTGGCCGAAGCCGAATTAGTGATTGACCGTGTTCTTCGTAAGCCCAATTGCACGCCAAATATAAGCACGATCCAATGTTATTTGATCTTATCGAGTACGAAACTGTTCTAAAAAAAGATACGCGAAAACCTGTTAGGTTGTTACGCAGAATAACTAATATTTTTTATATATAAATACCTATGTGATATTGAAGTTAAAAAATTCGCTACTGGATTTTTGTCAAACAGGGCAAGTATGCACACCAATTTTATAGTATAGTTATTTTTTTATACTATGCTATAAAAAATAATTTCTACTATAGCTTAGGCTATGTATAGGCTTAGCTAACGTAGGTTAAATATTACCGAATTTCGAGTTATTCGTTTTCAATGCTTAGTTGCTACATACTACAGCTGAACTAAACGTCAATATTGTGAAATTACTTAAGATAAAAGATATATGATAAAAATGATAAATTTATCATCAAGGTCGGACGGATCTATTTCGTATTGCAGTTAATGATCTAAGATGTAGGCAAACTAGTTTTATTTCAATCGCTGTTAAACCAATGTTTGATGAACAAATATATACTATTCGCTAATATGAATAGTAGGTATATAAAATATCCTTTTTCGTTTTCGTGTTTGGAAAATTCGTCATGGACGCTGTACCGGTCTTCAGTCTCTGACCAACTCACACGGTCCTCTGCTAATCTTTACCGGGATCGCAGTTGTATTCAACGTCATCGAAGGATGACCTACTTTTTTTAGTAAGTTGATTATACCTTAGGGATACATATTAAATAAGTCAAATATATTCAATTAAATAGAAACAAATTATTTGTAAATATACCTAATTATTAGCTAGACCGCTATCGCTGCATTGCACGATACTTTCTTTGCAATTTTTTTATTTATTTATACCTAGCCCCACTTTTTTTTTAATTTCTCCTGTTTGGGGCCTGTACAGACATCAATCTCTCTAATACGTAACACTTGGAACAATAGTTATCTGTTGATCATACAATTATTTGTTCAATTTATAAATCCCAATAGGTAGCCGTAGTTTTATAGAATTGAGATATAAATATCACGGAATATTTTTTCGCAGTACTACCCTAGAACATAGGCGGCTTACACATTGTTAAAATAATAGAATTTTAATATATAATTCACTCTAAAAATAAATTAGGACTCATGGTAGGAGGCATATTAATTATGTAGAACGTCAGCATACATACATTACGTACCTGGTTATTGGACTAAAATTATCACATAGTTTTAGTCTAGTAATCAGGTATGTAATCAACAATTCCACTCAAGATTCTAAATAAAAATAAAAGTTATTCATTTTTACAAGTAAATAATCTTTGTATATTTTATGGATAAAATTAAAATGCCATTGTCTTGACAGTTTCATTATAAAAATATGCAATTATAAAAATGACTGTTTTATAACAGTAAAATAATGTAAGCGAAGGTAGCTGTTTGAGGTATTACAACCATTAGTGATGTGGTGTTGTTAGATGACCGAATATTAATGATTATTTACGCCATCATGAATTGTCATATTATTCCGGGCAGGTACAAAATAAGTCATTCAATTGAGTCCCACGGTCTTAGTACATAGACGTTACAATAAACGTCATTGCTTTTCGTAAGTACATACGACACACGTCATTTATTTTATAGTTTCCCAATAAAATTTCCTTTACCGTTTAAAGTGACTTGTGTTATTGAATAATATCATAGATAATACTTAAAATATTAATGGTAAGATAACACAACTCGTGGCAGCCCATGTTTTGAAACAAACAAAAAGGAGAGGCCAGGTTATTTTATAACAAAGACCTTAATTATATTCACTTGTAAAAACCAATTAGTCGTGCTTTTTGTTATTATATTCAAAACCTTAAACTTACCTTTAATGTACAATACCTCCATATCAGGAAGTAACATTATATTCTACTAATTTTTAAACTGTCGCGTTGCATTATATTAGGTATATACAAACAGGAATTAACGCGCAATAAATACGATTTTTTCGACCAGGTTTTAAATTAGTCGATTATCTCTGTTTACCTCAATAGGAGTAAGGCATGATTCTGATATACGAGTATGTATGTAGGAACACAGTTTGACATTTCGATTAGCTTTCCCAGCCTGAGGGTACTCATTTGCCTATTCATGCGGTCTTCCAAACGCAAAAACGTCACTTTATTCCATATCATTAGGAATTATCTCGTTACATTATAACAATAACAACGTGGAATCTAGTGATAAAAATATCAAAACCACACTGTGAGTTTAGTGTGTCGCGGCCTTTATCTTAATAATTAAAACATGGAGGTAGATGAAGAAGAATCTACCGCACCAATGATGGAATAAACTCGCTGCATCGAGCACCTTATGACCACGATCAGTGCAACCTTATCGAGCTATGCATAAGTGGTTGAATTTTCGCTATTTTTTATATCTTATCAAAGATGCATAGGTACTAATGCATTCCTTGTGCCATTATTATATTTAGGTACCTAATGACTGATAAAATTTACAACAAGTTTATCAAGTCATATCATTTCAAACATTAAATTGGCATACGTCATAGTATAATAGTCCTGCGTAAAAACGTATTATCTTTGAGGTATCCGTCGCGGATTGAACAATTTTAACGCTGATGTTTATAAACGAAATCACGTTCTTATTTTAATTATTTTAAAGAAGACTAAAATATTTTTACGAATTTTCATTTAAAATACAAAATACCGTATATTCAGCTTTCAATTTGCCGAATATACGAACGTGGCACACGTGTACAACACTAGTCACATCAACGCTGGATATCATTATATCTGAGTTTAATTACAGTGCGAAAAGCTGCAACCACAAATTACTTCTAATTAGCGTATATTTATAGATAACTGATGTTGGTAGTATATTCGATATTGTAACGGGATAATTTTCTACTTCCTATTAATATTGAATAAACTGAATTTCTTGCGTTTGGAAGACCGCATGGGTAGGTACATGAGTACCCTCAGCCTGGGAAGGCTAATGGTAATGTCAGACTGTGTTCCTTTATACATACTAGATTATCAGAATGATGACCGACTTCTAAAAAAAAAGGAAAAAGAACATCCATGAGTAGTGCTTCGGCGTTTGTGTGTGTGTGCGTGAGTGTGCGCTTGTGTGTACACGTGCGTGTGTGTGTACACGTGCGCGTTTGTGTGTGTGCACGTTGGCGTATGAGCGTTTGCGTGTGTGTTGTCCAAAATTAATTAATTCAAAATATTTTCTCAATATCATCGTAATACAGAATTTTCAGCCAAGTCAAACAGAGACTATCGATTTCCACTTATTACTGTTCATTCTCATGTCTCTACGCTTCATTTATGTTAATTAACCTCTTAGTGCATGCTTTTAGGTTCAGATTGCTCTTGACATGATCCTTTTTCGAGAACAATGTTCCTTCCTCCTTACGGGGAGTCATGGAATTAGCTATGCATATTGAATGACATAATAGCAAAATCCCCATTCACGAATAAACAGATAGGTATTTCATTCGGATTGAATTTGGTTTTCAATAATTATTTACCTTTCCTCGTAGTCCGACGATTGTTCTCTTTCCTTTCATTGTTTTATTCAATGACGTCGTTAATAGATTTTATTTTTATGACCTTCATAATCAGAATATTTTGTCAGAATTACCCAATTCTAGGGAAGGGTTCTCTGAATTAGTACTGATTATAGTCACAATCCTGTGGGAGGGTTTTATTGTAGATATACATATAGAGTTTTATAAAGTGAACCATTTTTAGACATCAAGTTTATTCAAGATATGTCTTTGAAAAAGCATTAACGCATGCTTAGCGAACTCTAAAGTTACAATATTAAATGGAAAAAGAATACGGTCGCGAACAGGATTCGAACCTGCGCCTCCCGGATAGATACTTCAGGCGCTCTGACCACTAAGCCATCTCGACCTCTGCTCACCACCGCGAATTCTTCTTCCATATTTTAACACGTCTTATGGCGACGTCATTGCAATCAATTCAGTACTTACAAGTGACCGAACCGACACGACTAACTTTGCAGTTAATACAATGTCGTAAAGAATGCAATTACCTTAATAATTCAAGATATGTCTTTGAAAAAGCATTAACGCATGCTTAGCGAACTCTAAAGTTACAATATTAAATGGAAAAAGAATACGGTCGCGAACAGGATTCGAACCTGCGCCTCCCGGATAGATACTTCAGGCGCTCTGACCACTAAGCCATCTCGACCTCTGCTCACCACCGCGAATTCTTCTTCCATATTTTAACACGTCTTATGGCGACGTCATTGCAATCAATTCAGTACTTACAAGTGACCGAACCGACACGACTAACTTTGCAGTTAATACAATGTCGTAAAGAATGCAATTACCTTAATAATTCAAGATATGTCTTTGAAAAAGCATTAACGCATGCTTAGCGAACTCTAAAGTTACAATATTAAATGGAAAAAGAATACGGTCGCGAACAGGATTCGACCCTGCGCCTCCCGGATAGATACTCCAGGCGCTCTGACCACTAAGCCATCTCGACCTCTGCTCACCACCGCGAATTCTTCTTCCATATTTTAACACGTCTTATGGCGACGTCGATTGTCTTTTTCCATTTAATATTGTAACTTTAGAGTTCGCTAAGCATGCGTTAATGCTTTTTCAAAGACATATCTTGAATTATTAAGGTAATTGCATTCTTTACGACATTGTATTAACTGCAAAGTTAGTCGTGTCGGTTCGGTCACTTGTAAGTACTGAATTGATTGCAATGACGTCGCCATAAGACGTGTTAAAATATGGAAGAAGAATTCGCGGTGGTGAGCAGAGGTCGAGATGGCTTAGTGGTCAGAGCGCCTGGAGTATCTATCCGGGAGGCGCAGGTTCGAATCCTGTTCGCGACCGTATTCTTTTTCCATTTAATATTGTAACTTTAGAGTTCGCTAAGCATGCGTTAATGCTTTTTCAAAGACATATCTTGAATTATTAAGGTAATTGCATTCTTTACGACATTGTATTAACTGCAAAGTTAGTCGTGTCGGTTCGGTCACTTGTAAGTACTGAATTGATTGCAATGACGTCGCCATAAGACGTGTTAAAATATGGAATATATATGTGAAAGAATACGGTCGCGAACAGGATTCGAACCTGCGCCTCCCGGATAGATACTCCAGGCGCTCTGACCACTAAGCCATCTCGACCTCTGCTCACCACCGTGAATTCTTCTTCCATATTTTAACACGTCTTATGGCGACGTCATTGCAATCAATTCAGTACTTACAAGTGACCGAACCGACACGACTAACTTTGCAGTTAATACAATGTCGTAAAGAATGCAATTACCTTAATAATTCAAGATATGTCTTTGAAAAAGCATTAACGCATGCTTAGCGAACTCTAAAGTTACAATATTAAATGGAAAAAGACAATCGACGTCGCCATAAGACGTGTTAAAATATGGAAGAAGAATTCGCGGTGGTGAGCAGAGGTCGAGATGGCTTAGTGGTCAGAGCGCCTGGAGTATCTATCCGGGAGGCGCAGGTTCGAATCCTGTTCGCGACCGTATTCTTTTTCCATTTAATATTGTAATCTAAGTTTATTTTTAATTTGCTTCGAGTAAAGATTAGGGAAAATAAAAGGAAAGGATGCAAAAACACTTACATAAAGTTGCTTGAATTACGTAATAGGAATAATATATTCTATAACATCTTCATGGGATCGTGACCATTAACTAGCAGCCCAATATTAAGAAATTATATGTGCCTATTCCAGTGGCGTGCACTGCATATAGGCAAATAGGCAGTGCCTACCTCAGAAAATTACCTAAATACAACCTATATCACAGTTTACTAAACTGTGACATAGGTTGTATGATCACTGACCTATGCCTAGTCACAGTCATGTGGATAAACCTAGTATAATCTTAAAAAAAAAAACAATCTAACCTGTAACTTAAATGTGTGGTTTTTATTTGTCAATGTAAGTTGGTTAATAATTACATAGAATAATAATAATACCTTCATAATTTATTAGGAGAACAGACAATTAACCGTAGATACCATCTTAATTTAGATTTTTTACCAACTTCGTGGAATATGTTTAAAATATCTACAAATCTATAAAAAAATCACTACATTCCCCTTGACCATCGAGTTCAGTAGCTACTGAATAAATCGTACACACACAGACATACGCGGTGGGGGACCATGTTTAAGATTGTTTAGATTAATAGATTTCTTTGTAAAATCTAAGTAGGTACTGATGATTTTGAATTACTATAATTCAAATATTATGTTAAGTTGGAGAGTTTAAGACTAGCATTTTCTGCTATTGATATAAAACTAAATATTTAACAAGCGATAGGTTAAACCAATTAACAAGTTATACTCGTAGTTAGGACTACGTCTATTATGTTACGCGGAACCGGAAATAAATCTCGTTTTTATTCAATATACCCTAAACTTTATGGCCTGGTTTAATTTGTGGTATTTTATTTATTTTGATTCTACTAGATTTCCCGGTAATTATTTTTAATAATGATTTTTCATGCTTAGTAATATTTAACTTTTTAGCTAAACTCTCACGACCAGTGGGGTTACTCACAAACTAATACCAATTCCAATATAAAATTTTGCCTCAATTTTAAATCCTATTTTTTTCATATTTTCCCGAATGTATAATATTATTTTAGACATTCTGTCATATAAAAGTACGAACTGACATATTTCCAATGTCAATCGAGCGGAACTATTTTCAAGAGTAAGCCCACAGTACACATAATAACAATAAAACAAGTAAGTATTTGATTTGCTATCGTTACTACAAAGTTCCACGTTCGACTAAGTGTGTCGTAAGGAAAAACAATTTTTTTTTTAGATTTATATATATATGATATAATTAGATTAATCCGGTTAATAAAATAAGTGTTTTTGCGGTGCTCTCTCTTTTTTCCCGACTTTTATAAAAGACAGCTTTAAAAAAAAAGATCAATTAATTTTTGTATGTGTTTTATCAACCTGCTGGCCTTATCTCGGTTTATGCTTAGGTACCTGTTCTTCAGTAATGTATTTGTCTATCAGCCCTCGTCTCGGTAATAACCACATTAAACTTTCTCATCATATCATCCTTGGTCTTCCTCTATTCCTACACATCATAGACAAAGCTTTCTTTGTCATCTAAGTAATTACCATTTACTTAGTCTTTGGTAGGAAAACATGGCGGGGAATACTTCGGGAAAATACTGGCGTCAGTTCCAATATAGCAAATTAAACTAAATTTAGAATATTTCTAACTTTTACTAACAGTTACTATATGAGCGAGATGCCCAATGAAGAGATGTCAAATTCATTATATCATTGGCACAATTATTCTATTTGCTGGGGAATTTGTTGCGCCGCGCCGCCTCTTCTTCCCAGCTAAACACTAGGAAGCGGCGAAGGGTGGGCTTAATGTTTGACGTTTAAAAAGCGCAAATTTTATTCCTAAAGAAATTTAGATTTAGATTTGATTTTATTCTAACATAAAAAAATTATAGCCCAGATAATCCTGCCTCGTTAGTCTAGTGGTCCCAAGCGTGATTGCTGAACATGTGGTCTTGGGTTCGATTCCCAGGTCGGGCAAAGTGTTATTGGGTTTTTCTATTAGGAAATTCTCAGAGCAGCCCGGAGCTTGGAATTGTGCCCGGTAGATGGCAATAGGGGCACCACCTATTACATGGGGCTTAATAACAGCATTGGTGAAATGTGGGTGTACAATCGTGTACACCTCTACCTACCCCTTCGGGGAATACAGTCGTGATGCTATGATGCTATGTAAGATATTCCTGAGTGGTTTAGAAAAAAAAACTAAATTTATTACGGTATAAGCTTAAACGTTCTTTCAAACGCATACGTAGCGAACTCTAAAGTTATAAGTTTTCCATCCTGCTCACAACCTGAGGCTTTTCTTTTCACGAAAATTTATAACATCAATATCAGTTTTCGGCTCAAATATGATATATATAAAGAAAAGTAAAAAGCATAATACAATACTATAATTATATATGTAATATGTTACGCAATAAAATATTATTTATTATTAGGATTGGTTTCAAGAGAAGTGTGTTGATTTCGACACTGTCAACGTTAAAGTTTGTTTAATTTTAACATAAATAATATTTTTATTTTCTTTACACTATATGGTTTTTTAATCATATAATTGTTGCCATGCCGCGAATTTATTAATTACTAATATTTAGAAAAATATTATTTTATTTTTATTTTTAGATTCATGGGATTAAAGGGATTATGTATTATAATAAAATATGTAACAATATCGGCTTACCTTACAAAAGGACACCATTCACTTTACAGGCTGCAAATCACAACTCGTTTCAACTTATAAATCGAATAAATCGATTTATACACGAATTAATTGAAACTGCACTACAACAGTTATTTCTATTCCACTGGTACAATTAAATTAACATAACATTCGTTATCGATTTGACATTTCGTTCGATTAATCGATTACATGTGCTCGAGTCGCGGACGCAGACACGACTGTGCGAGTGACAGTTACTGCCTTGAAGATCACTCGTGAATAGATGCAAGGTGCGCAAGAGCAAGCTTATATACTATACCATTCTTGATAAGAATATAATAAATACAATGGCTTTAGTTATTTCAAAATTAGAACAGGATTATTTATTATTATTTCCTGCCATTAATCCATTTAGTTTTTTTTTTTGACGCTATCTTTTTCTTATGTTATATTTGTTTTTCTAATGAATATTTTTTGTTATTCATTTATTTATTTAAATATAGCTTAGAGTTAAAAAAAAAATGATAAAAAAATACGCTGATAAATAATCAAAATATATAAATAATCTGATAATAATGGAGTTATTGACCTCATGAAGGATATTAGAGTGTCTGTAACTCAAACAAAATTAAAATAAGCCCAGCCTGGCTGGTTGACATGAGCTTGGTGTATTTTGCAACTCTTCAAATATAGTATATAAGGTCCTAATTTATTAGGTAATTTCCTTTTAAGGGGTCAAGTGATAAGGATTCATTTAAGCCATATATCAATTTTTTTATAAAAAAATTTTTTTCTTAATATTCGCTGTTCAAGGAGCATTTTTCATCCTGCTAGTACTATGTTAATTACAAATAATTTGTTATATCCATTTAATTCTTAGCTTAAGTGAATGTATTTAACTTATATATTACCCCTTAGGAAAGGACAGGAAATTACCTAATAAATTAGGACCTTATATAATAGTCCGGAAAATTACCGACATAAAAACTAAAAACATAAAATTTTTAAGATAACACCAATTCATGATGTCGTTTACCATCATCAATCCAAATTAAAAATATTTATTTTCACTTTTTCCATTCTCTAAGTTAATTTCTGTTTCGAAAGAAACTGTGTGCTAAGTAACAGAAAACCTGAAAATCTTACAAGTTCTGAATATGAAAGATTTACAAAGGTTCTAAATAATTCTTAATTTGTATCTATATATTTGGAAAAACATAGCATCACGCATGTATTCCCCTATGAAGGGGTAGGCAAAGGTGTACACAGTTCTACACCCACATTTCACCAATGCTGTTGTTAAGTCCCATGTAATAGGTGGTGAGCCTATTGCCATCTCCGGCACAATTCCAAACTCCGGGCTGCTACTGATAATGTTCTAACAGAAAAACTCAATAACACTTTGCCCGACCCGGGAATCTAACCCAGGACCTCAAGCTCAGCGCATTTGGGACCACTAGACCAACGAGCCAGTTAACGTAGTTATCTGGGATCTGGAGTCTTCAAAGTCTGTTTTGAAAAACTGTGTGTTAATAAAAGAAATACTGGGAAATTTTTCATGTTCAGGGACATATTTGATTTTAGAATGATTTTGGGTTTATTTTAGAATTATAACCAATAATACACGCGATTAATCCGGTTAAAAGTTGTTATATTATAATATTCAGAACCCCCTTGGTTCTAAATAATTCTAAATGTGTATCTATATATTTAGAATTGGCTCTATCTAAGTTCGTAATAACACTGTTGGTGCCTGAGATCAAACGTGTTCATAACCTTTCTAACCTTTTTCCAGCCACTTTGAGGTCAGCTTAGATCTGTAAAAAGACTGTTTCAAAAAACAATACTTAAAATAAATTTTTAGTCTGAAGTAAGTTTTTTTCAAAACTACGAAAATAAAGATATGGTATCGTTAAATCGTTGATTCAGAACAGTTAAATACAGATCATTGGGCTTACTCTTGAAAATAATTCCGCTCGATTGACATTGGAAATATGTCAGTTCATACTTTTATATGCCAAAATGACTAAAAAATTATTATAGATTCGGGATAATATGAAGACAACATGCTTTAAAATTGAGTCAACTGTTAAGTAGATAAATTTATTTTAAAATTACGCGTTGTTTTAATGCGTCTATTTAATATTGGAATTGGATTGGAATTGGTATTCGTTTTAAGAGTAACAGGTCACATAATCCGATACCATTATGACAAGCATAGCTACCGGATGCTGAATAGGAATACATATTTTACATGGAGCGACAGCCTATCTGATCTCCACCACCCAGTTACTGGGTAACACGATACCTCATGGCATGGCCGTAGTCAGGAATATTGTTTACACTCATTAATTTATATGGCGGGCTGTTCTTTTTTTCACGTATGGGGGAGAGGGAGTTTCAACCCCGAAAACCCCTTAAACCTCTACGGCCATAACTGTTGATAAGACTGCATAACACACTACCCGTTACCGCTATCATAGATCTTCATTTGGTAACCGGGATTGACGGGCCCATGTGCTCTCTGATGCACGGAAAGATTTGGTTACCCATTCACGGGCCGACCGCGGCAACCTGAGCTCAAGCCTTCAGTGTTCTTTTTGTAGCCAACATCACCTATTTAATATTACCTACTTTCGTCATAACTTTCAATTTTGCGAACTAACGGAACTATATTGGCACCGCAAAGCTGTCGTCGTGAGGAAAGGATTAGGGGCATACATACTTATAGCCTTGTGGACTCCATAAAGATCTAGTTGTAATTATTAACGCTTTATATTTTTTGCGGAGCGTATGTAAATACTGTCGCGAGCGAGTTTGAACCCGCACTCCTTGGCTAGCGTTGCCAGGCGTCCGGATAAAGCCGGACACAGTAAGGCTTTTTGGTTGCGTGTCCGGCCAAATTAGACGGTGTAGGGCCGGTCCGGCTTATGTTACGCTTTTTAAATTTGTAATTTTTTTACATTATGAAAAATTTATGTTGAATGATTAAAAAAAAACAGTTTTACTTCTAAAAATAGTTGTGCTATACCAACGAAGACTAAAAAAATTCAGGGACACGGGCCTTTTTACCCAAATGTCCGGCTTAATTGGCTGGTCTGTCCAGCTATTCGATTTTAAGACCTGGCAACCGTATCCCTGGCTATGTGAATTGGTTTTTTTTTTATGTGAATTTGCGCATGTATGGACAAGGTAATTTATTATTTTTTATTACTTTTATCGGCCATGATCTTCCCACTGCAGTGCAAAGGGCTCCCTACCATCCTTCCATTCCTCTCGATTTAAGACTTTCTGCGGCCAATCCTGCCAGTAGGAGTCAAGCTCGTCTCGCCATCTCTTTCTGGGCCTGTCGTTACGTCGTTTAACGTTATGTGGGTTCCACTCAGTGGTGTGTTTTGCCCGCAGCACGTCCGACATACGGCTGATGTGACCAGCCCAGTTCCACTTTAGGCTTGCGGCTTTAAGTCCAACGCCAGCGATCTAAGTTCAATCTCAACTCAAATTATTTTGAAAAAGAAATACTTTGGTGTAGTTGATCCTGTGCTGGGGCGAGTCTAAACATGATTAAACAAACATGCACAGGTTACGTTAACGTCATAGGTACTTATTTATTGGTGTATCAGATTTACGTATTTTCAATATTTCATAACGGTTAATACCATAACGGTAGATCCGTGGTGATATTTAAATGAAGAATTAAATACTGCCAAGTGCGAGTCGGACTCGCGCAGTTTTGTTTCCGAATAAGATATACTTTTTATGTGATATAACTTTATATTAACGGTTTTCGGAAAATTTAGGAAATTTATTTTTATTTTTACTGTACGACCGAGTTTCGAAATTGTTTTTTAATGCATATCTGCTTACTTTGATTTAGGACCTTGTATGCATCTTACAAGAACCTGCAGAGGTTATTTTTAAACGCGCGTGTTTGTGCCCTTACGAAGTCAAAACAATAAAATGTAACAATGAATATTAACATAATTTAATGCTTTATTTTCTAAACTGTAGTAAACATTCGGTTTTTAATTAAATCGTGTCTTTAGAATTATACAATATACTTAATCTAGACTTTTTCATTTATAATTGTAGGATGTGTCTTTTGACATACACACACATGCTCTAACCCCATATAAATATTTATTTTAAACGTGCCCTTACTATACGGATTTCTAATGTAACGATCGGGTGAGTTTACAAACACAAATGTCACATGCACAATAGGCATGATGACAGTATTAAAGAATCAAAGAATAAATGGTTTTAAGGTAAATATAGGCACAAATGATTCAAAAATATTACCAAATTTTATTAAAAACATTAAGATTAATAAGATTATAAGATTTTCAATAAAAAAAAGTATAAAATGCTGCAATCGGCCATGTTATCCGAAACGTCAATCACAGCGAATGACATCACGACTCAGTCAAATGTCAATCATCGCCGTGCATTATGGCTTCATCTTATGTCAAATATGCTGAGGCATGACGTTAAAACGGTGCCATGGCACCCAGCAGAAATCAAATTAGATAGATTAAAATGCAATAATATGCGTTGCAACTTAGTTTATTGCTGAATTAATGTGTTTTTAGGATACTATAGACGTGCACCGACATTATAAAAGGAGATTTCAAAAACTGTCATCATGCCTATTGCACACACACCCATACCCGGAAAAATTATCTATAGATAGTACAATTATTTGCTCGTATGAGAATCGAACCACACGGCATGTGGCGTAACAGCCGATATCTCGATGACTGCGCCAAACGAGACGCCAAATAAAAATAAAATTGGCCTATATTTCGATGACCTGGTTACCTTAGACACGATACTTAACATTTGCTAATAACCACATTAACACTATTTTAAAATGATGACATGGTTTCTTTACAACTATTACATGGTCAGATCGTAACCTGACATAGGACTCGACTCCCCATCCGGCACTCTCGCGTTTCGCAGCTTTCTATTGTTTTTGTTTTTTACCATCCATTATATTAATTTAAAATTCATCCGTTCATAACTTACACCTTTGGTTCTAAGCATTCAAAACATCCAAAACTAGCTCTTGTAGCTTAGAGACCGTCTGTTGTGTAGGCGCAGCAGGGACGAGCGAATAACCTAGGCTGGCCGGAGATTTGCGAGCTTCTCCATCATTGTGTCCAGTTCCTCGCAGTACACATCCGCAGTGATGCTGGTGCAATTTGTTGATTGATGATGTTGGTAAGTAGCTGTGATGAAATATTATACCGGCACTAGACCACCAAACAGTGACCATGGCTCTTTTAGGGGTAAGTTTTCGTTTGGTGCATTGCTTAGGTGTTGAACTAGAGTCTAACCAACATGACGAACACGTACGATTATAAAAAGAGGAAATCTTTCATCGCAAGGGACAATGCGGTTCAAAGTCCCTTCGTTTCTGTGTCTGTTAGGCAACGCAAGGCATACCTCAAAGCGTTCGTCGCGCTGGCGATCGTTCCGTTCGTGCGGCACACACCGATCAAGTGTTTTACCTTAATTTGACACAAATGGACCAATATTGTTTTGATGCTAACGCTAAAAGCTGCTGCTAACTCAGTCGTAGATTGAGTATCGTCAGCTTCCACTATCGCCTTTAATTCGTCGTTGTTGACTTTAGTTTTCGGGCGACCATGGGTTCATTTCTAGATCTAAATTTCCATGTCGGAAGCGTTCAAACCAATAACTAGTCCTGCGTTTGTTTGTACTGTTCACTCCGTACACGTCATTTATGTTGCGAGCAGTTTGTGCGGCACTGCTGCTGCGACGGAACTCGTAATTCCATAATTATTTGTATTTTTATCATGTCCATATTGATGTAAAAGATACAAATGTAGTGAAAACAAAACACTAACCAATAAACAAAGGACTGAATTTGTTAATAGAATTCCCTATTTTTTTAATGAATTATTGAATTAAAAATATTAAATGAATTACAATAAAACAACTTTTAACCGGATTAATCGCGTGTATTATTGGTTTTTTGTTTTTCCTGACGTTTCGAACACTTTGCAGCGTTCGTGGTCGCAGGAGGAAACGTCAGGAAAAACAAAAAACCAATAATACACGCGATTAATCCGGTTAAAAGTTGTTTTATTGTAATGTGTAGTGATCGCGCAAACCTAAGATATTACTATTAAATGAATTATTAATTTGAATTCAGAATTTATTGTCAGCCATACTTAAATTACGTTTCAAATGGCCAGTATTGTAAAACGGTAACTTCATAGGTAGAGACCATATTACACCAGATTGCATATTGTTGTTGTTTTCATGATTTTAAATTGATTATTTATATTTTATAATTAAACATAAATCTTTGAAAAGCATTAACGCATGCTTAGCTAACCCTAAAGTTGTAATATTAATTGGAAAAAGAATACGGTCGTGAGCAAGATTCGAACCTGCGTCTCCCGGATAAGTTAGTCGGTCACCTGTATAGGGACTGAATAGATCGACTTCTAGCGGTCCGCTAGATGCCGGTGTGTATACCACTGCACCAACCATGACGTCAAGATAAATCGAGCACTAAATAATTTCCTACGTTGTCTATATTAACGTATGACCTTCATTGAGTGAACCATTATTCTCACATCCCCATTAGCCTTTATCACATACTAACTCTACCTCTCGGTTTGACCCGCCTAGCCGTTTAATTTTAAAGAAATCTATTTTTTCCTTTTTGCTCGCCTCCTAAGGGTCGTAGCATGATGTTAAATAGCCAATAACTTTCCATTAGAATCAGGCTATCAATTGCAAAACGAATTATTCAAATCTGGCTAATAGTTTCAGAGATTAGTGCGTTCAAACAAAAAACAAAGTCTTCAGCTTTATTAGATGTATTAGTTTAGTTAAACAGGTAAGTACATTAATAATTATGCAATTTGACAAAATTGGGTTTTACCACTAACTTATTTTATCTTATTTTCCTCTAATTTAGAACATTGTCCTGGACATTCAATGAGGAGGAAAAGACTATTCTACTAATGGTTTTACTGATATTTAAAAATCCCAACTACTTTGGGGTCGGCTTGCAGTCCAGTCGGGTGCAGCTTAAATCACGGTTTTACATAAAATGACTGCCGATCTTACCTACGGATTACCTACGACCCAGTTACTGGGTAACCTATCTTTGGTAAGACTGGTTATACTTGTGATCAAACATGACAATCGTTACTGCTCGTCAGTTTATCTTCATTTTACAATCATAACCGAACGTTTAACATGTTCTCAAGGTGTCGATATGAAATAATGGTCACCTAACTAATGTACTGAGACCTGCGTTCCTTTTGGCTAACTCGGTTACCATCGAATTGATAGTCGCCGAGTTAGCCAATAGTTACGCAGAGACCAACAGCTCGAAAATAATTAATTGGAAAAAAAAATTAGAATTTAATTCCGTTCTAAGATTTTCTAATATTTTTATCTCTGAAAGGTTTGCAGGTGTAAAACTCATGTACCTAAGGGTTAAGCTCGCCTTTGTATCAATTTGAAGATACTATATTTTGCTATCGATGTTTTGTATTTAGGTACATTATGAAAAAGTTATATATCCAAAGTAAACTGATTATTTTGTCCTTTTTAAACGTCTACGTTTGAAACAGCACCCCAGAAACAACTACCCGTCACTGCTTCCTGGTGTTTTTGCTGAGGAGAATTAGCGGCGCAACAAACTCCCCAGCAACCTATAAACACGGACATAACTTTACGTCAATAGTATTAACTATTTAGGCACTTAGTTGAAAACAATGTGCGGTTTTTAGTTTTTACCATCTTTTGTGTTAGTCATCCACATTGTACAGAATGTTATTTTAAGTTTAATCTCCTTCGAGTCTTAAAATAAATTACTAATTTCTTTCTTTATTACATAATATAGCCAATAGCTCTATATACCTATATCGATAGAGGAGGGGCTCGTGGCCAAGTAACAGCCGCACAGATCGATCGATCGTTTCATACCGAGACCCCTCCGTGCCTCGGAGAGCACGTTAAGCCGTCGGTCCCGGTTGTCAAATTAAGATCTATGACAGCCGTTACGGGTAGTCAGAGGCCTGAAAGTCTGACAACCAGTCATACCACGAGATATCGTGTTACCCAGTAACTGGGTTGTGGAAGTCAGATAGGCAGTCGCTCCGTGTAAAATGCTGGTATTAAGCTACATCCGGTTTGACTGAAAGCCGACCCCAATGTAATTGGGAAAAGTCTACGCAGTATCTATAACAAACTATAGCCAATAGCTATGCAATTACGTGTTTAAATTAGGAAATTCTATCAATAATGTCGTAAATATATATACAAAACGCTGATCTAACAGATGGTTTCCTGCCCAGAATCCCAAAGAAATACCGAATTTTCCAGTCAAATTTTCAACATTTAAAACGGTCTGACTATTTAACCCGCAAACCTAAACCAATCCAGATCAACAATTTCACCACGTCAGAAAGTTTTCCTGTATGAGATGAGGCTACAGTGAGACAGTCACGAGAAGGTAACATCATTTCATATTTACCTATTTACTCGTACATCAAGAATAGGTACATAAAGTCTTGGGGGCTTGCGCTGTGCGTCAGGACTCAGGAAAAACAAATAAATAAACATACTTTGACGTAGTAACCGCAGAGCACCTACGACCTGGATGGTTTGAAGGATTATGACACACCTATTTTTCTTTCCAGTTGACCTTGAATTCAAGTTAAACTTCCCCGAAGGAGAGGCAGAAGAAAATAAAATTGATTTATCAAACAACCTCTCTGGACATTGACAGTTCTCCCATGTAGCTCCAAAGGCAACACACACCACTGCTTTTAAAAAAAACCATAAAACTGATCTAGAACATCCTGTGCTAACTAAATGGCATAAATACCGGGCACTTACGGACACAATTCAAGATTGCTACTGAGAATTTCTTATCGGAAAACTCAATATCACTTTTCAACCTGGAAATCGAACTCAAGACCTCACGCTCAGCAACTACAAACCTTGGATTATGGATTGGTATTTGAAGAACCGGATCGATATCCAGATAAGACATCTATACATATAAGGTCCTAATTTATTAGGTAATTTCCTTTGAAAGGGGTAATATAGGTATAAGGCATGATAGGTATAAGAATTTAATGGATATAACAAATTTTTTGTAATTAACATAGTACTAGCAAGACAAAAACTGCTCCTTGAATGGCGAATATTAAGAAAAAAATAAAATCGTTGTAAAAATTTGAATCATGGCTTAAAATGAAATTAACTAATAAATTAGGACCTTATATATTGGTGTAGCTAGGAAGACTGGCAGCCAAAGGCTCATAAAAAGATCTTCAGTTTTGACTACCCTAACCTCTCCCAGGATCGCAATTTTATTATCTGCAACCACGAACGTTTCAATAATCTACATTTTTTTATTTATAGTAATCACCCGCGCGCGTTCTATAACGTGCGTAGGTTTTGTACGTACATCTCAGTTAACGAATTGATGGTCATTTTGTAGTACCTACATTGCGTCTAGATGAGCAAAAATATTAAAAACATACGGCGCAATATACTACAATTATATAATACACTAGATGACCCGGTGTACTGCGTATCACCCCGAACGTCAAATGTTCGACAGGAAAGTAGGTAGAACAGTCCATATGGGTAAATGAAATTGTTGTTTTTACTATATTCCTCGCAATTTTTCTAAATTTTCTCACCGTTTAAACCTTCCCTGGACTACGACAAACATTTCAACTCCAAAATCAGCTAAATCGGCCCAGCCGGTCTCGAGTTTTAGCGAGACAAACGAACAGCAATTGATTTTTATATATATAGATAGATTAGTAACCTATATAGAAAATAGGTAGGCAGAAATTGCAACTAACTATGATCGCCACATTGCATTTGTAAGTCGGAGTTCTCAAAAGAACACCTCACTATATCTATGTAAGTGGAATTTACCAAAACTACCATTAAAACTACGTCATGGAAGAAACTCATCAACAACAACTTGAACACAAATGCATTGTTGACAAAGGGGACATAACATTGATACCTATCAAATAAATGATTAGATGATTATTAATTGATTGTTAAATGAAGTGAATGCACTTTAAACGTAGTGTTTACTTATTTGGTGTGCCCAAGGTGTGCCTCAATAGTGAGTCCCGTAGATCAGATAAATCAAAACTAACAACAATAATATCAAAACGGCAATAAACCCAACAGCAAAGGGAGCATGTTACGAACATACCTACTTAAAAAAGGTCAGGTCAAGCGCATGTATGAAAGAATCTTATACCTAGTAAGTGAACCTCGATACCTAGTCATTGTAGTCGTGCTATCGAAACACTGTTAGCCCACTTACTAAGCCCACACCGTCTTTCTGTTCGTTTGCCATAAAATTGTTTTTTTTTTTTACCGCATTCGGTAGTCTGTTCAATATTAAAACTCTATCATGACATCCATACATAATTCGAATTCTAGATGGCGGAAAGGAGACACAACAGAAGAGCCTAAGAGATGAAATGTAGCGAGTTTAAATCCTTTTTTTTAAACCTATATCCAATAGTATCCTATATACAAAACCTACAAAAAAGTCTGGTAATCAAAATAAACAAGAATATTAGTTGACGTACTGTGCGACACAAACCATATAGCGTCGCATCGTACAAATCTTAGTGAAAACGTCAATTAGTTAATATAATTTTCCGTCATAAGTATTAATTAACGATGCGTTAGATATGAATTATTCCATTAAACTGGTTTTCTTAATGCTGACTACAATCGGAAAGAAAGGAAAGTGTATTGTATATAGATATGCCTTTTGAAACTATTTACATTATCTATCACTCAGATATGTAAGACAACAATATCGTGTAACCATAATGGGCTGATGGTTGCCCCCATAACACAGGTTTTTCTTAGCACTTAGATGGTAGGCCATTAAGGCCCTCTTATACTGACGCACTAGCCATTCGCGCATTCCCAGCCTGCGCGTAACAAACATCGCAAACATGCAATGACAGTGACTTCGTTTGACACCGGCTGTCGCCACAGAGTCATATTACAGTTTGCAGAAGGACCACTATTATTGAGGATTACAACTATTTTCGTAGTAGATGGCGAGTAAGTAACTTGTTGGTGTGGAATGTGTATATTGTATTAATTGAATGACAATAACTTTATAAAGTTGTAAATGTACATAATTATATTTACTATAATAAAGCAAAGAGTAACACCTAGAAAAAAACAAAATAACCTTAACAAATACAGATAGGTACATTTTTGAAAAGCATTAACGCATGCTTAGCGAACCTTACAGTTACATATTTTGTGGAAAAAGAATACGGTCGCGAGCAGGATTCTAATCTGCGCCTCCCGTATAAATACTCTAGGCGGTCTGACCACTAAGCCATCTCGACCTCTGCTCACCACCGCGAATTCTTCGTCCACATCTTAATACGTCTTTTGTCGTAATTGCATCTTTACGACATTGTATTAACTGCAAAGTTAGTCGTGTCGGTTCGGTCACCTGTATAGGGACTGAATAGATAGCAATGACGTCGCCAAAAGGTGTATTAAAATGTTGACGAGTAGAAATTGTTTTTTTTATAAGTGCATTTAAAGTGTTAAAATTTTTGGACCTACTCGTATAATTTATAAATTTGAACTTCATAAGAAAACCTTCGATATATATAGGTAAATACATAATTAAGTAAGAGCTTTGGTACTTCATTATCACATATTTGGCGATATGTACAACAGAGACGGTAAAGGAGTCGACACTCGAAACACGAGTCTTAATTACAGATAAAAAATAAGTTTGTATAACAACTTTCGTGAGGCATATTCCTATTAATTATTGTTCCCCGGTTACTACTCACGTGTATTCTTCGGGTTTGCTCGACTAGTTTCGAGCTCGAACGGAGCCCTTAGTCATGAGCTGAGTCCGCGGCAATGTCGCCAGTCAGACTAGTCGGGCAAACCCGAAGAATACACATGAGTAGTAACCGGTGAACAATAATTAAAAAAGAATTTATTTGAAAATGCAGAATTCATCTTTAAAATTACCTACCTTCCAACCTGTGTGCCTCTGCCTAAACCTTTGAGATGAACATCATCTATGTAGAAATAATTCTTCGCAGTAAATAATAAATATAAAGTAGGTCGCTTATGTTCCCAAAATACAAGCTGTTGCTATATATAACCAGACACAAGAATGAACAAGCACAACAATCGAACAAAAAAGAAAAAAAAAGAAGCATAAATGTTGAGGTACGGAAATATTTATTTAATCAAATTAGTGCAGATTCCTCTCAACGTTATTATTAACTGTTTTATATATATATATATATGTATGTATGTATGTATGCGTGTGTGTGTGTATAATGTGTTTTTATATGTATATAGATACATATATTACCTATGTATTTAACTTTCTCCTAAGTGTATGTTTTATTTATATTTTAATAATCTACTTCCCTTAGTATTCATGACTTCTGGTGCATCTATCATGTTTTGTCTCCGCATCACCTCAAGGTTGTCTGGCAGAAAATGCCTATGGCATTAAGACCGCCTCTGTACTATTTTGTGCATAAAGAATAAAAAAAATAAAAGAAAAAAAAATAACAATATCCGATGAAGATATTGAGGAAGAGAGAACATTATGCTATATTTATTATGCACCACATAACTTCCTACTCCTACTATCCTACTTAATATTATAAATGCGAAAGTTTGTGAGGCCTGAAAGAGTACAAATACTAATGAACGGATTTGGATAAAATTTGGCACACAGATAGTTTATAACTTGGATTAACACAAATGATACTTTATATCGTTAGGGTTGAGTTGCCCGTGTCCGTAGGAGTGCATCCTTAAAATAGAATCCCTACACGTGGCCCCTGGGTAGTGCTAAACAAGAAACGCAAGTCTGGTGGGAGGCTTCGGCCGCGGCTGGTTACCACCCAGCGGACGAAGCCATGCCGTGAAGTAACCTAGTCGTCCTTCGGGACAACAGTTTGCAACACTTGTGGGAGACGGGTCTGGTAGTTGCATCAACTCCCCAACTATCTTTCTCCCCAAATCTATCTTCTCTACTTAGAGTGACTAGATTTCTTCTGGATCTCTTCGATTTTCTTCTGCTCCATCCTCGGCCACACTGTCGCTTTACCATCAGGCAAGCCCCATGGTGGCCAAACGTAGATGCATTATTGATAAAATATTATTGATAAAAGAAGCGGTCTTGACCCATTTCTGAGTCCACGCAGACGAAGTCGTGGGCCGAAGCTAGTTAAAACATGAACGAAGAAATATTCAATTTTGAATACGTTCACAATCGCCGCCGTGCACCGCATGTGGGTTACTGCACAGGGAAAGGGCTACAAAGTCGCGCGCGAAGCTAACTCAAAAGTTTTATGGAAAGGCGTCATCATCAAAATACCGCCGTGAACAGGATTTGAAGTTTCAAACTGCACCCCCAGATGAAAGAAAAGGGCACTTGGACAATTCAATAATTATAAGTCATAAGTTCATAACTTTAGAAACTCAATTCTTTTCACAACCCGAGATCCCCCTAGACCCATCTGCTTTCCTCAGTCTTACCTGTGGTCTTAGGTACGCACCATGGACCAGCTTATGAGCTCATAACTCTCACACATACATTAACACAACATGACGCAATACTTGCAACGAATTCGTATGCAAAACCGACAATAGTGATGTACGGAATTAAAACATTACCGGAGTAGGCGTGAGACCTCGCACGCAAACACCTGTACCAGGAAAATAGGACGATGATGTTCTATGGTCTGTATTGATTCACTGGATGGATACACAAAGGAGTAAGACACCTGAATTTTAAAAATAGGCGCCCGAGCACGCGTCTTTGTCAACAAACTTGTCGACTCGATAAAGGTTATTTTATTTTATCGTTTTATCGACAACTTAGGACAAAATTGACAAAAGTGTCGACAAAACGCATCATGCTTATACCGCTGTTGATTGTAGCTCGGCTAATGGATCCATCATACTTCATACATGACTATCATACCGTGAACTAAACTACCTAGTTTCGGTTCTCTCTCTCTCTCTGTCTGGATAGCGTACAAGTGAGGGGAAAGTTGCGATTCAAAGAAACCAGGTAGGTATCCCCCTCATTATGTTCTGAGGACAGACGCAAGCTTAACTACTCGTAAAAAGTTTGATGCTTCGGGAAGCTGAAAATTCGTAGTACCACTTTTTTGCGAGTAAAACATGGGGGTTTCTGGGGGCTGTCTTTTGTAAATGTATGAAATAAAGTCTTACATATTTTGTTTATTTTTTGATTCAGACTTTACTGTATATTACGTACTTACTAGTGGTACGACCGTTGGACTGACAAGTCAAAGGTCGCAAGTTCGAATCCAAGGCACGCACCACTGTCTTTTCGAAGTCATGTGCGTATTATAAACTAATTATCACTCGCTTAAAACGGTGAAGGAAAACATCGTGAGGAAACCAGCACACCTGAGAGATTTTCTCGATGGTGTATAAAGCCCTGTCAGAGACCTACGGGTGGCTTAAACTCTGACACTAGGTTGTTCATCAACCACTCGATAAGAAGATTACGTACTTTCCATGTGGTTGTACACATCACAATAACGCACATGCATCGCACGTTCGCCAATATGTTCGCAGCCTAATACTGACGCACTTTGTAATCAGTGGGCTTGTCCCGACTGGCATAGTTGTTTGTCAGTGGACTGTTACGTATGTTTCGTCTAGACTCGAGTCGTTTGCGCAGGTAAGTGTTGAACATGAAGAATGGACTAAGCAGGGAAGTGGAGCGAAGACGTTACCAAAACAAAACATTGAGTACAGGTTTCGGATTCTTAAATTCAAAAGTAGTTTAGCCTTCAATGTCACATATACTCTCTTAGTTAATTTTGAACATACATTAAAGGAATACATCGTAACGAATACCTGGACAAACCTGGTCGGAAATCGTCAACCCGCAATGAACCGGCGTGGTCATATCAATCAATACTCGTGCCTTCGCTGTACCTATGTGTATCAGAAGAGGGCCATTGAGACAATTATAGGCTAGTATGATTATGATTAACCCTAGTAGTAAATAAATTACCCTTAGCTCATTTAATCTTGAGAGAAAAATTCAATTATAAGTATAAAATAAGTATGTTTAAGTTCCGCGTTCTTTAATTTTCCATATTTCATTTTTCATTTCTATCTATAGAAATGAAAAATGAAATATATGAATGTCAATCTATTGACGCCTCATTTTACCATTGTAAAGTAGCTAAACAAAGTTTCAAACTTGACAGATGACGCATATTCCTATACCTAGTGCAATGGTCACAACAACAATAAACAATGAGATAGTGCGCCTTAAATTACCTAAGTACCTACGTCATAAACAATTTCCCTAACTCAGTGACACATGCTGGCTGACCAACCTAAACAAAAAAATTACAAAAAAGGAACTGTTTGACTATGAACTCTGGGATAATTTCATGTAAGCATTAAAATAATTAAGAAAAGTCTGAGACATATTCTTGGAACCTTTTAATAACATTGTTGGTGACAAAACGTCACGCTATCCCTTAGGTTAGGTCTTAGGTTTTTTACTGTTAATAATTAAAAATAAACGGTGCAACTTAATTTCAAGTGTGTGCCCAGAGGTTGAAGGGTATTGGCACGAGCTGAGGGGCTCAACCGCACTTTTTGTTGCTATCGAAGACAATAGGCCGCGGACCACATAATCTTGCATTATTTCTCCTTCCAGTCGTCTACAAACGTAATTATATCGACTTGGTTCCAAGTGCCATGCCATCCATCCATCGTGTTTTTGACATTGGTATTAGCTATGATCTGTGGTATTGGTAAAGCGGGCTGTTTCCCGCGACTCTCGGCGAGTGTTTTGTTTCCAGCGTGTGATTATTATTTGATCCACCCACGGAATAGTTAAACTTCTTTAACTATTCCGTGGATCCACCCCAACTTCTCAAGAAAGGCCAGCAGAACAGTGATCTCGCTGGCGACGTCTCGTAGGGGGCTGTCCGAAGTACTCGTGATGCAAGTAGGCACTTGAAATCATTACCGTTTAAGGCATCACCATTGTTTTCTTTTCTGCGACGTAATAATGTTGAGACACTCCTTTTCTCTGGTCAAAACCACCAATATGAACAATGGAAATTATTGAAATCCAAGTCAAAATCTCATGTACCTAATTTGTTTTGTTTCTTTTACTAACTTCGTAGATTACCATTACAACTACCTACCAATAATTATCATGTTTACTACTGCTAAGGCACTCCCAATCCGCCTTCGTAAGAACACTGCTAAACGAGGCTAACTAGGAACGTCTTTATAATATATAACTACAGACTCTGTCGGTGATGTCAGCCTTCATTCATTTTACGAAGAGTTAATTAAAGAAAACTTCACTCACACACTTCGCTCTCTTTGACATGTGTGTTGGAAACATTGCAAAACACTAATTGAATTAACAAAATATTTATCTACACTTATAACAAGGTGTTAACTCTTAACTGCTGCAATAAAATCTTATCCGATTAACAAAGTGACTACAATAAAACTAGATCCATCACGTTAATCACGATTCTGATGTTTTCTGACAAACTAACTGCTTTGTGATCAGGATAATAAAGATAAGAAATGCATGAAGATGCTGGAATAAAGATAACACTTACAAATTATAATCCATTAAGTACATTAGTTCTGGCTTTCTCTCCTTCGTAAGTACGCAAGCTAGATGCTCCACGAATAATTTCATTGAAATTGAGCATAAAAGTTCTGATCAAATTCGAAGGACTGTAAATACTATAATATGCCACGGTTTAGTAGATGTTGCAATATCAAGACCCGCTCTTATCCATAACATCCAATGAAACCTAAAAAAAACGAAATTCAACGTCATAATACTACACCTGTAGGGCTACTCGAAACTTGAAACTAATACCAATTCCAATCCAATTCCAATATTAAATAGACGCCTTAAAAACAACGCGTAATGTTAAAATAAATTTACCTACATAACACTTGCCTCAATTTTAAAACATATTGTCTTCATATTATCCCGAATCTATAATTATTTTTTAGACATTTTGGCATTTAAAAGTACGAACTGACATATTGCCAATGTTGATCCAGCGGAATTATTTTCAAGAGTAGACTTACACTGGTATGATCTTCTGTCATTACGATTCCAATATATGATCTATCCGGGAGGCGCAGGTTCGAATCCTGTTCGCGACCGTATTCTTTTTCCATTTAATATTGTAACGTTGTAAACGTTTGTAAAAAGGCGTACAGGAATTTGGGATTTGTGCTGCGTCAGGCAAATGACTTCACGAACATCAGTGCATTAAGGGCTTAATACGAGGCTCTTGTGAGGAGTCATCTCGAATATAATGCGGCCGTATGGAGCCCGAGTGAATTAAAGTACAAAACCATGTTAGAACGAATACAGAATAAATACATTTGCTTCATGTATTTAAAACTTCATGGGATATACCCGGGATACCCGTTACTGTATCCAACCTTGTTCTGTCTTGATATAGTTGCATGTAAGGTATAGTTATGGAATAAATATTATAAGTTACTTTGTCGCATTAGATTTTATTATCTGTAATGGCAAAGCAAACTTGTGTGTGATAAATAAATAAATAAATAATATTATTATAAATCTTGCGTAACGAGCTATCTTTCAGAAACCTTAGGATCAAGTACCTATCAAAATAGATAATGCGTTGCAAAAAAACGTTTGTAGAAAAACGGGGAGAGGACGTGGATCAGAAAAGGCTCCAAGCGAGCAACGACGGCAGCAAAAGAGCTAAATTCATGATCATATTTCGATTTCGCTTTGTACGATAGATATTTTATGGGCGGGTTGTAGGGTATTGCATCCTAAAATGTAACCAGTCTGTTATCCTCTAATGCTGAATAAGTCTTTACCTACTTAGGCAGATAAGGAGTTTTTTATGTTAGCAACAAACGGACAAATGGACACGGAAGTCAAAACATTCGTGTACCTATGATATCGCTTCATTGATAGTCCTAGAGGCTTGTTTGAACATCACTTGAGGATAAAGTTAAGCCGGTAGTGACTCCAATCATTAGTCATTATTTTTAATGATAACAGGTCCTTGAATACGCGTCAAATACGTACCAACCTCGGAGATAAGTCACAGGAAAACATAACTCCCTTCAATGTTCCACAATTACAATTATCATGTCCTATATTTTTATTAAGGAACTTCATTAAAAACTCCGCTATCAGTCTGTCTCTTGTACTTTGATACTTTTATTGAAAATTCAAATTCCAATGTTAAATTAATGTCTCAAAACAATGTTTAGTAAAATACATGTACCTACATCTTAATTATCTAATTTTAAAGCATATCCCTGTGGGGTTACTCTTGAAACTAACACCAATTCCAATTCAATTCCAATATTAAATATGCGCCTTAAAACAACGCGTAATTTTCTAAATAAATTTACCTACATTACAGTTGTCTCAATTTTAAAGCATGTTGTCTTCATATTATCCCGAATCTATAATATTTTTTTAGACATTTTGGCACTTAAAAGTACAAACTTAAATTTTTCCAATGTCAATCAAGGGGAATTATTTTCAAGAGTAAGCTCACAGACATGTTTCCAATCACGGGTCTGAAAAAAATACGGATGTAACCGTCTTGTCATAAGCGAAGCATAGATTACGCACACACACACGCAGCGTACGTGCGCCGAATGGATGAGTTTTAAGTATTTGGATGGGTTTAGCTCGTGTATCACAAGCGAAATTGGATGATTAGGCATGCTTCTCACATGTCGTACGCAATGCTCCGTTCGTATTTTTTTAAGGTCCGTTTTTCAATATAATGTTAATCTAATGATTTCTTTTCAAAAGTGAGCCTAAAGAGCGCATTCAGATTTATTTTATAGGTACAGAGGGGTAGCCTACCTGAGTCCGAAGCATAACATCTAATTACAAGCGATAATTTAGAACTATTTATTAAAAGTAGGCACCACCTATTATTTACAAATAACATGTTAATAAAAATGTAATTATTAATAACATGTTATACCGGATAACATGTAATAACAGCATGTTATACCGAAACTGGTATCAGTACACGGCGATGCTCTCGGAGTTGTTCAGGAATAAGATTACATCGGGCCAACATTGCAGTTGGGTAAAACCAACTTTGAGAAAGAGGCCTATAAAACTTAGAAGAATACAAGTGGGCATTTGGGAAATTACGTCGAGTCGCTTAGTCGCCCATTCCACAGAGCCTCCGTGTCAATCAGTGTGTCCTACCACTGCGGTGCGAGCATGATTCTTTTTGTAGACGTGTTTGTCGATTTTAAACGTCAATTTTGACATAAAACGACAAAATTCAATACATAAAAACTTTTATCGAGTCGACAAGTTTGTCGAAAAGATCCTTGCTCGGACGCCTGTAATGACATACGGAACCGAAACACTCACGGTAGGGCTATTTTACAAGCTAAAAGTTACTCAGCGAGCTATGAAGAGGTCTATGCTCGGAGTTTCTCTGAAAGATCGAATACGGAACAAAGTTATCGGACAGAGAACCAAATTCATCGACATAACCCACAGGATTACCATATTACCCGCAGAACCGACAACCGCTTGTTAAACGTGTTCTTGAGTGGAGACCACAGCTACGACCAATCATCAAACATAGTGTATAACACCCTCAGGCAAAATCAAATCCAAATACAATTTATTCAAATAAGAATATTTGAAATAGTACTTTCTGAACGTCATAATTAAGAATGTCCGCAAAAATGCTTCACCGCTTCACTATAAAGAAGAATCAATGCAATTAACTCTCCAGCTAGATGTATATGTCGGACAAGTTAGAAATCGTTTGTAGGTATACAAGGTGGAGGTGCAGTGTCATTCTGCACAAGGTGGCAGAATAGGGAAAGCCGAAGACCAAGCTCAGTGGCGTGCACTTGGAGAGACCTAAGTCTTCCATCTATAGTCTGATGATGATGATGGTGATGACACATATCAGGGAATACAGGCGTGAGGTTTTTTTTTTAATTGTTTATTGGAAATTTGACGTATCTATAAATTGCATTAAGCATTAATAACTGCCTCGTTGGTCAAGTGGTCGCGAGTGCGACTACTGAGCATGAGATCCTGGGTACGCCAATTCCCAGGTCGGGCAGTGTTATTAGGTTTTTTTGTTAGGAAATTCACAGTAGCTGCCCGAAGTTTTGATTGGTGTCCAATAGGATCACCATCTATCTATTGAATAGATTCAGGCGTTACTTTGCGGAAGTCCAATACAATGGATGCAAATAAATACAATATACTAGCTACTTCCACAAAATTGAGGGTAGTCATGCATTACCTGTGCACCGCCCGCCCATTGTACACGTGTGCATACTTCTGCCTACCCCATCTAGGATTACAGGTGTGATGGTATGTTATTAAGTATTAATGAGCTAAAGTAACTTTTAAGGAAAAGTTAGAAAATTGTGCAGGGCGATGTTTTCAAAAACCTTAGCATTGTCGTCGTAAGCACTTATAATATATCCGTATAATATAAACGATAATATATTGCACGACAATGAAGTTAAAAATACGTTTGTAATTATAGGCTTATATCTTAAAACATGCGGGCAAGGTTTTGTATGTAATTAAGACGCGCCTCCATTGTCATATAGATCTGGGACATGTCACACAAGTACCTGTAAGGACTGGAAATAACAATATGTGCTAAGTAAAAATCAATTGATCAGATTAGGTATATTTTATGTTTATTATACATAGAAGCGTGATGCTATGTTATGTTAATATACATATATATTCGTACTATTCTTAAAACTAAAGATAATAGATATTGACATGGTATCAACTTTATGTACAAACAGTAGATACAAAAAACGTCAACGTCAGAATGGCGCGTAATAAAGGAACCAAATAGTAACAATTAGATACTAAATACTTGGGATAACATTTTCATGTTCCAGGTGGTGAGGCCAAAGCAAAGCACTGGCAAAGGCCGCAAGTTCGAACTAAAGGCATGCCCCGCTGACTTTTCGAAGTCATACAGGAAAAAGTCGTGAGGAAACCAGTACCTGAGAGGTTGTCTCAAAACAAAGAAAATGTAACATCTATTTTAAAAGTGCTTGTAAATTAGTTTGGATCAGCAGGCCAGCTATCTCTGTTGACTTCGAATTGGCTTTATGTAAGGTAGGTATTAACATTGTGTCGTAGGTTTTATTAATATTTTCTCTTTGTAAACAGGCTAAAACATACAAAATATGTGTCGTGGTGACCGAATAGTTACGGGCCCGCCTCTTGAGCCACGGGTTGTAGGTTCAAATCTGACATGTACCAATGTGACTTTATCAATGTCATATGTACCTTCTTAGTTATTCACAGACATACAGAGAAGGAAAACACCGTGAGGAAACCTGGACTTGATGGTCTGAAATCGCCAACCCGCATTGAGCTAGCGTGGTGATCAAGGCTCGTGCCTTCTCTGATTGAGAAGAGGCCCTTACCCTGCATTGGGACTGTTATGGGCTGGTTATATATAACAAACAACGCAATATACTACATAGTGACCATAAATTTCGAATTTAAACGAGGTATGCCAAACAATACGCCTGCTGGCCGCTTCACTATATGCTTTTTTACCGACAGTCCTTTTCTATAGCTGGTTCATGATAGCAGTCCAGTCTTTGCAGTCATGACTATTACAATCAGAAACGGTTAAGTATCGGAAATCGTTTTATAAGCAGGGGGCTGGTTATCATAGCCGAGTTTCCGGAGGTCCTTAGACACCATAGACAATGAAACTGTCGCGGTCCCATAAGATTCTGTCCTTAACACTGAAAACAAGAAAAATAAATTTAACAAAAACATAACACTCCTTTTTTGAGCAGTCGTATAAATAAAAGAAACATTGAATTATGCAATGCTTGGTAGTTAAATAAATAGGTAAATATACATTTACCTATTATATAAGGTCCTAATTTATTAGGTAATTTCCTTTTAAGGAGTTAATGTGTAAGTGGTAAGGATTCATTTAAGCCATAATTTTTTTTTTTATTATTTTCGTAATGTTCGCCGTTCAAGGAGCAGTTTTCGTCTTGCTAGTACTATGTTAATTACAAATAATTTGTTATATCCATTTAATTCTTAGCTTAAGTGAATGTATTTGACTTATATATTACCCGTTTCAATAAATTAGGACCTTATATAATAATTGAACCGTAGGTAAGATATAATATTAAATTTTAAAAGAATACGGTCGTGAGCAGGATACGAACCTGCGCCTCCCGCATAAATACTCCAGGCGCTCTGACCACTAAGCCATCTCGACCTCTGCTCACCACCGCGAATTCTTCAGCCACATTTTAACACGTTTTTGGCAACGTCATTGCTATCTATTCAGTCCATATACAGGTGACCGGGCTACTCGTAAGCATGCGTTAATGCTTTTCAAAGATTTATCTTTAATCCGTAGGTAAGAGTAAAAGTTTTGGGAAAGATTGCCCATCATTGGGTGTTTTGAATAACTATAAGTCAGCCGTGTAATAACTATCACAGCTGGTCAATTAAATCAAATCAAATCAAAATGTTTATTGCAATCCATAATGCACTTACAGGTGGTAAATAAACAAATAATAGAAACAATCATGGACCCTGTCGGGCACAGCAAATTTTAATTAATTAGGGAGAGGATGAGCACTTTATTAATTTTCCTTGTTTTTGTTTTTTTTTATATTCATTCAGTTACATAATCTGTTAATATTATATGTGCAAGTCTATCTAATCGTGTATTATTTATTTAATCATATTTAATATTGCTTATTTGTTTATTCGCTTAAAAAACTTTATACTCTCTGCTATCCACGCTACTTGCATTTAATTGGAAGAGGAAGACCTAAATACTTTATAGAATAAAAAACATAACATGCCTTTTGGGGCCGTCAGATAAAAAATATCTTATTGCTTCATTGGTTTAGTGGTCGCAAGCGCGGCTGCTGAGCGAGAGCTCCTGAATTCGATTCCAAAGTTGGGCAAAAACTGTTATTGGGTTTTTCTGTAGCATTCTCAGCAGCAGCCCGGAGTTAAGATTTATGCCCTGCTTGAGCATGAGGTCCTGGGTTCCGTTCTCAGGTCGGGCATAGTGTTATTGGGTTTTTTGAATATTTTCAGTAGCAGCCCGGAGTTTGGAATTGTGCCCGGTTGATGGTATAACAGTATGTACTCTTCGCTACCTAACTCTTCGGGATTATAGGCGTGAAACTATATTAAATATAAAAAACAATCTTACAATAATTATCCTTGCCACTTGCTAACATTTTTGGATCTGCCAACTCGGGGTATCTGCCAGTTATCCAAGCCAACCACTCGCCAAGCAGGGTGGCAGCTTGGGGTCTTACGAGAGGCGCTGACGTCATACTGCGGCCGGAGGTGGGGGGCATAAGGATCAATGAATAGCCTCTTAGGACATCACCACTTATTGGGTTCTGAGCTCTCACTGTTAATATAAGTTGTGGCCCTGTAAAAGAACGTGTTTTATATATATATATATATTATTATTAAATATAGCATTTGCCTGCGACTTCTTCCGCCTGACCTGTAGCAACTGTACATATTTTGCGTGCTAAATAAAATCCGCCGGACCAATGTAAGTCCTGCGGAGAGAAGACCGCGAACGCGGACTTTTGAAACCATCAAGATTCGGAAGACTGCCTATTGAGACCGTGTTATGAGACACAAAATATGTGCCCTGTGCAATTATAAGTGTCTAGCTGTGCCCGCGACTTCGTCCGCGTGGATGTGGGAAACTAACACTACGCCTGTGGAACCCTAATTCGGAGTAACTTAGGCTAATTATAATATAATAGCTGTGCCCCGCGGAATTCACCCGCGTTAATTTGAGAAAAAAAACTTATAAAATATATTCCACCAGCACCCTTCCCCGTCATGACCGCGCCTAGCACATCATTAATGCCCCATTAGTCTAGTGGTCCCAAGCGGGACTGCTGAGCATGAGGTCTAGGGTTCAATTCCCGGGTCGGGCAAAGTGTTATTGAATTTTTCTGTTAGAAAACTCTCAGTAGCAGCCCGGAGTTTTAGAGTGTGCTTAGCAGATGGGAATAGGCTCACCACCTATTAATTACATGAGACTTAATAACAGCAGTGGTGAAATGTGGGTGTACGACTGTGTACACCTCTGCCTACCCCTTCGGGGAATACCAGCGTGATGCTATGTTATTTTATAAATGCGCGCGTGGTACTTGATTATTATTTTGTTGCCGAGTTATTTTAAAACTACGATATCTCCGAACATATTCATAAAATCAAATGATGTCAAGGGCAATTCTGTGCAAAATTAAATACTTGTGATGAATAACGTATTTATTTGGATAAGGATTAATATCATGCTTATAAAAAACACCGTCGCAAGTAATACATTACTTTTAGAACCAATGTGATAACCATAGAAAAGTTTATAGAGAGTCAACCTTAAAACATAAACATATGCTGTGGTGGACGACTTTTTTTTTTAGAACTTTTAAAGGGCAACAATTGTGACATACATAATTTTTGCGTAACGTTAACCGTTTACGCAGCGTTCGCAACGGAAGCTCTCAAAAGGAATACTTTTTTCCCGTTTTTTGCAAAAAAATTCATTGATGCTCCGCTCCTATTAGTCGTAGCGTGATGTTATATATTAAATATGCCTTCCTCGATAAATGGACTATCCAACACAAAAAGATTTTTCAATTCGAACCAGTAGTTCCTGAGATTAGCGCGTTCAAGCAAACAAACAAACAAACACTTCAGCTTTATAATATTAGTATAGATGGGAAAAGTTTCTGGTAAAAGAAAAGTCGGTCGTAGGAAGATGTCATGGATAACATCAAGAGCTGGACTGGAAAAGGTAGTGTCAACTTGATTCACCTTGCAAGCAAGCGAGAAATTCGCTGATGTGGTGTGTGACTTTCACTAGTTGGAGAGGCACGGGAAAAAAACAAGACAAACCCGTGACCGGATAAAACACACGATACATATATAATTTATAGCTTATAGCGTCCAGAGATAGTGTAGCTTACTATTTGTTAAAGAATTTTCAGAATCGGATCATTAGTTCCGAATATTACTCCCTAAATAACAATCTCATCTCACAAACTAACAAAGACCTCTTTTTATTAAAATATTAGGTTAGTATAGATTTTATTCGAAACCCTTTTAACCCAGAATCACCGACTGCTGGGTATGGGCTTCTATTCTAATTATTTATTCTTATCTTCCTGTTCTTCTGCTGATCTCGTTGTTGGTCTTGTGGACGCAAGTGCGGATGCTAAGTGTGAGGTCCTGAGTTCGATTATCGGGTCAGGTGTTAATATGTTTATCTGTGAGGTTTCTCAGTAGCAGACCGAAGTATATGTCCAGTAGAACGCAAAAGGCTCACCACCCACACACGGTATAGGCACACTTCTAACTAACCATTCAGGTAATATAGGTGTGGCGTGAAGATCTTAGAACACATGTTACGGTGTTACCTAGTGTGCACTGTAAATAACTAAATACAGAAAACCAAATACTTACAACCAGATACATTAGTACTACTGAATACCATTTCTAGAGGTAAGTTTAATACTACTCGTTCCGGATCGACCCCAGAGCGTGCCATTTGGCTCGTGCCCGATGTAAGACCCGAAACGGGTTCCCAATCGGGACCCCAAACCGTTTCGTACTGTACATACAGTTGATTATCAAATACGCCGCCAGGGAATGTCACATATTCAATCTGCCCAGTAAATGATACTAGAAACTTCGTTATTTCACTATCTTTCATTGAATTTATAAATGTATGTGCAGGAAATATGCACGTTAAACTGTATAGATTACGATCACTACAATGAAAACAAAACAATCGTTGCTATAGCAACGCTGTGCTGAAATGTTGCCAATGAAAAAAACAAAATGTGCCTATTCTAGTGAGCTATGAAATCGTGTGAATTGCGTTCAATTGATAAACTTTATATTTAAAACAGAATGAAATAATAACGGATCTATCCCTATGAATACCTCTTTAAATTATTTTTAAAGAATATGCAATATTTTTACAATTAAAACGAAATTCTTTTTTTTACCTGCACGCGGTTTTTTTTTGCTTACCATAGACAGAAGATAACATGCTTCCGTTCTACTGTTTTACCGACTTCTTTTTGAAGTTTTGCCACAAGATGGCGTTGTGTATGCTTTCAAAAACCTAATCGGCCACCATTGTGAAGGCGATTCCATTGAATACTTTGAGGATTTTTACGTTTTCTGTGATAATTATTGGCAGAATATAAAGTTTTATTCGGTAAGATACAGTGTCCAGTATTTCGGCAACCGAATCCAAACTATAATATGTGCTAGAAGTGCTTAATTTCAAAACCTAAATGCGTTCAAAATGTCACGCGAAGTGAGCATCAAATTCGTGAACACCATACCATGCACTAAATAATCTTAGTTTTCTTTGGAATAAGTGTTTAGTAACGGTGGAAGTGAGCTGTTTCGCGCCCGGAATACATGTGGCACGCTATGGATAATTGAAAATTTAACGTGCGCTGATGAAAACGTTTCAGAAGTATCTGTACACGTCGTAAGGGAGCGCAGTTACGCGGGCGAAGGCTTCAAACTTGCCGGCATCATTATGGTGGACTGAAAGAGTGTTTGTTGACGGATTGGTGTTGAATACGTGTAGTAAACAGTGCCGCGAGGGAGCCGCGCACGATGTCGGGCGGCTCGCAGCACAACCCTAATGGTCGACAGTCGCAGCTGGGCTCGGGATGGAGCCCCCTGCAGGTGGTGCTTATTATTCACATATTGTTGTTCACTAACTAACCTATATGAATTTCGTAACATCCTGTCGGAAGTGTTTCATTTGCATGCTGTTTAAACACGAATCTTACATTTTAATGATAACGTAAGCAAGTAAAACTTACGAAAACACAATTATTATTTAAATGATAATATCCTTTGTGTATGTATGTTTGCCCCTGAGTCTGTGACAGTGTGTTAATCACATACCAATCAGCTGTTCTCATTGACACACTTGGTTGAATGACACATATAATGGCATTTTTGCTATCAAATTAAATATACCACAGATATCAATCTGTTATTGGCTTAGTTCACTAGAATATTAACTTGCTCAAGTTCTGCAGTATATTCATTCTGAAAGTTTTATTCACTCTACTTTTAAATAAAGGTTTTAATTCTTCTTAGAAGGATATGGCCTGTGTGACATTAAATTTATCTGTGATTTCTCAACAAATAAAATTAACCACCACAGCACACCTACATTGAAAAAACATGTAAATAAAAACTATATTTAATGAAAAACTCAGCTTCTCCTTGGGAGTTGATGAAATCATAATAAATTAACATAAAACTTGATTTAGTATGCAAAACATTATCACAAAAACAGTGAAACTGAAAATGTGATTCCATTTCTATTTGAAAACTTATTCATTCTAGTTGTGCCTTAACCTCTTGTATACTGGAAAATGGATCCACATGAAAGACAATGGCATTTTAATTATGTTTGGAAATGCAGCATACAAGAGTTTAAACAATTTAAGTATTGTAAATTAGTTGCAGGCAATAAAAATCAGTCATAAAATTAATATTGGACACTAATTTAATTAAGCAACTCTAGACACTAATTACAATTTAATTGATCAATTAATACTGATAAATCTTCAAAAAGCATTAATGCATACATAGTGACCAATTTATGTTTTACTTTACAGACTATACTGTACAAATTTATGCTAATAGGACAGCTGAACAGAAAAAAAAACTTATTTACTCTTTCTTCTACAAAAACATTACATACTTCATTTTTTATACATGTAATAGTGATCAGTGTTGATGAGAAGAGCTAATTATGCCTGTTAATATAAAAAAATATAAAAGAAAAAGACTAACATTCAATCTTTTTGTAGACGAAGATTAGTCCATACACCTATCACAATCTACTTACTGCTCACAAACACACATATTCAGAATAAACATAAATAAATAAATACAATGTTTCAAAGTACCTCATCATTATAACTGAATTCTTTCGGAACTAAATCGGAGTCCAAAATCAGTACATTTCCTACTGTCACACTGACAGCGAAGATGTCTCATGCTGTCTCTTTCACTTCAAGGT
This sequence comes from Xylocampa areola, assembly GCA_935421205.1. NCBI lineage: Eukaryota > Metazoa > Arthropoda > Insecta > Lepidoptera > Noctuidae > Xylocampa > Xylocampa areola. The sequence goes on along the minus strand of OW285205.1, from coordinate 18,194,882 downwards.
GAAGCGACAATGACAGATTACAATTTCAGAGCTACATAAAATTGAGTAGCATTTCAGTATTTGGCCATGAAAGTTTGATCAACAGTCAAACAAAGATTCATTCAATACTTTTTACAAAACTAGAAAGTATTCAGAAACTGAGTAAATAATTTCAAGTTCACTGTAGCTATAAGTAAATAATATAAAATGTTTATGTATTCATACTGTTTAAAGTTTTACATAAGACTTTTCAGAATGTATTTGGATTTTATTTGTAGTTGTTTATATCATATTATTGTTACATATAATGATGTGCCAATTCAGTTATATATAATTAAATTTATGATATATTACTTAAATAAGCAGTTCTATAAAAACTTTAACCATATTAATGGATGACACTGATTTAATTTTAAGTTCATTGTCGATACTCAATATGTCAATTACTGTAATGCATAGCATATTATAATCTGGTATTGTAATTGATAAAAGCCATTTTAGTTTCAGTTATTTTAAGTGGTTTCACGCCTGCTGCCATATTTAGCACTACTTATACATATTAATGAATAACTAAATTAAAAATCAGCATATGTACTTTGCTTCAATTGAACAAAACACACTGTAATGATCCATGATTGTCTTGTCTAATTCAATTCGAAATTAGCTCATTCATTCTATTAATATTTTTTCTTCTCAATTCAGCACTGCATCTAATTTTAGGTTGAATCAATTTTGTCTTTGGTTCATGACTTCACATTATCTTTTTTTTTTCATTGCTGCGATTCCTACAAATACAGAATTTCAGAGATGCTTTTTATAAAATTATTAGCATTTTCAATATTCGCCTATTGTCTTCTGGTAGGGAGACTACGCAGATATGTGCAGTTTAGTCCAGAAATATAGGTTAAAACTAAGTCCAACATACGCATCCTTAGTCAATGTCGCGACCCCTATGTGACCCCTGAGGTCGGTCGTCGAAATGATCCGAATAGGGTTAAGTGGCAACAGATATCCGGACACGCTAATTCGCGAAAGTCTGAAATTATTGTACCTACTTGGATAACATACGACCTTAACATGACGTAGGTAGGATGGAAGGACATAACTCGGTTGGCTGAACAATGTTCTTCTAGACCTATGTTCAATGCTATGAACTCCTAACTCAACTGCGTCATCGCTCTTTTCCGGACACTTTTCACATTATTCATTTTTTCGGGTCATGGAAAGAAAGTATCTTACCCTTCAGAAATCCAGTCATGTATATAGATAGATGGCAAAGGTCAGGAAGAGCAAGGTATGGTTTTCGCGTACTCGTGTTATGGTGACGCAGCGTATCGCGACGGCGATAAAGTCCTATCAGGGTCATCGCACTCATAAACCTACTTGACGATATCACTGCCGTCATCACGAAAACCCGTGGGTATTAGATAGGTGCTATGTCTAGCTTTTCTGTCTTATTTGCTATAATTATCTTTTATAATTAATCAACCTTTCGAAGATATCTTTTATCATTGATGAGGATTAGACCCATTTCCCTCGTGAGTCTCGTAATTCATACATTTACGTGTTTAATGAAGTGTATCGTGAATTAGTAGTGCTAGTGCTTAAAGGGCACTAGGAAAATATTCTGGAAGCATGCATGTGGTTGTGGATAGATTTTTCGACTGAAACTTGCAGTTTTCTGTTTTTGTCATCAATCAATGGGGACTATTTGAATTCGTGTTCCTACAATTTGTTAGTCATCAAAGCCTCGTCAGAAAGTTGAAAAGTTTCTGCTGTAGAAGTGGACATGGTCTACTGATGGATGAATGGTCCTTGCTTATTACGAGGTGTCACTGATCACAAGCAAGTTGTAGAACAACAGTATGATGGGGTTATATCCATATGGATAGAATGTAGACTTAACAATACAGGAGACAATCCACTACTTAATAATGAGGTTCTGTTTTAAATTCAACATGTCTTAATAAGTCATTACCTTTTATTTAGCAGCCTCAGTCGTAAATGAAAACGCCCCGCCAATCAGTTACAGGTGGCGAATCTATTGGCGCGTGCGCCGCAAGCCCACATGGCGTCGGACCGCGGAGTGACGTGGCACACCCCGACGCCGCCGCCTCACCTTTACCACGTCCCGGCGCCTTCGCCCCCGGACCCGCTTCAGGTACACACTTCGTTCCAGAACCTACAGGTTTTTAAACAATGGTTTGGACAGCACCTGATCGATGGTTTTGCGAAACCGAAGGGATGTTGTATAGAATGCGTAGCATGGTTTTGAATGCGCATTTTTCAGATATTCAGTCCTATTCCTATTGCGATAAGGTAAATAGCTCTTCGTTACAAAAAACACTGAGCTCAGTCAGCTATAAAGCTGGATTTTACCAATATCAGTAATGTTACCCGATTATTACAGGTGATCAATAGAAAAGCAGTTAAAAATCAAATTTATTTTGCAGATATAGATTACTGACGTTGGTAAAAGCTAGCCTGCGTATAAGATGCCAGTTACGTGCCGAAAGAAAAAAAAATACGTGTCATGAAGTTTTTTTTTTTAAAGAAAACATAATAAGCGTCATCAATCCTTGCTTTCAGTCCTTGCTCGAATATATTTGAAGCACTGGATATTACTTAAAAAAAAATATCCATATATACATACTTAATGAAAATACATCCATATAATAATACTAGCGGTCCGTCCCGGCTTCGCACACGACTATAATTTGAGATTTAAACTATCCTATCTCTCAAGTTGGATCGAACTGCACATGGTGTGCGAATTTTATTATAATCGGTTAAGTGGTTTAGGAGTCCATTGAGGACAAACATTGTGACACGAGATTTATATATATTAAGATATATCTCGCTTGTATGTATTTTATATAGTGTACATAATATACATGACGCTTGTATACCCTAAAGGCAAAGGTGTTGTAAATCTACATTTCAACGATGCTATTATTAAGTTGCATGGCGGGCATGATGGGCGCGAGGACCTGGGTGCGACTTGGGTCGGCTAAGTGATTCTTTATTTCGGTTTTCCTATTAAGAAATTCTCAGTAACAGCCTGGAGTTTAGTATTAGTAGCATTGTATACGGTAAATAGCAATTAGGTTCACACTTCATAATGGCATTGATGAAAGGTGGGTGTACGACAGGACTAACATCTGTTACTTCCCAGCCACCGGTGCGCCTTGGCCTGGTCTAACGTTATTTCTACTATTCTGTTATTCGTTTTGTCTTTCCAACCTATCACCTCTACACACCTAAGATCTTTTTCGACGCCATCCAAATGTCTAATCTTTGGTGTGCCTCGGTTCCATTGACCTGCTGGTATGCTGTCAATTAAACGTTTAGTTGCTCTAACAAGCCCCATACTTCTTGGTTTTTCGAAGAAATTTAATATAATGAAACAAACACAAATCTCCTGTCAAACTGCCGGTGTTCTCGTGAATACATTATCTTTATTTCAAATGGAATTGTCGCCTTAATATACACTTAAATAATAAATAATTCAGCGCTTTGGACGACAAATACCCGACACATGTTAACACCTTCATTATGTACTCACAAACATAAACTTAAATAATACATAAATACATTTTGTAAGCAGTTTTAAACACCGCATCAGTAATAATTTGTATAAGTATATGGAGGAACGAGGTGTAGTGTTCCTCCATGGAAAAGGGAGGATCCTCCAACCAGGCGGGTGATATTGCCTGGCGGGCCACGGCCCGACCGTTAATGTCGGGAGGTTGTATATATGTCGCAGATAGATGGTAGAATCCGCTGTTTTACAAAACTGCTAGCTGTATTACAAAACAGATCCGTTTTATAAAACAGCTAAACAACGTTCAGCTGGATTGCCATTGCGATACGTTTAACAAAACCGCTACCCACGTTTACCACGTTTACGCAGATTTCTTTATTGTACAGGTATTAAATGGATACTAACCACTCAAGTATAAGAAAAGATACTATATTCTTATTTGTCTTTCTGTGACTCGGTCGACGGAGCCCCGAGCGGGGCTCAGAGAAAACCCAACCACGAAAAGGAGTCATCCTCTTCGAACCTAACCTGTCCGTGTAGGTGTACACGAAACTCCCGAGCTAGCTTCGCTCGCTCATGGGTAAATTTAATAATTTTTTTCATAATTCCGATTTATTGTCGATTAGTATAGTGGTTTAGTACTTACGTAATTCTAAATGTACATCATTTTTTTTTCCTCCCGACTGAAAAGTAAAATAAAGTTAAATTATTGTTGATAAGACACAGAGCCATATGCGACAAAATTTCGGACTAAAATCTAGTCTGACAGTTAATTTTACGCTGTTTTACATATTCTCTGATCGTTAACCCGCTGCATTGAGAAACGCAAAACGTTCATACGTGTTATACTTCAGTAATTATGCAAAACGGTTAAACGTCGTTCAACTGTTTTTCATAACAGTACTGTTTTGTAAATCAGCTAGTAGTTTTGTAAAACAGCTGATTCTACAATCCATCTATATACGGACTCGCCGTCAAACTTTGATTGTGCGATGCAGTGCGTTCTGCGCGTAGTATCCATGTAGCGAGATAGTTGTCGCTACAAGTATGTAATTGACTTAACAATGTCGGTTTTAACCATTGCCATTGGCCGCCTACGATATATTGTTTTATTTCTTCTAATAAGGAGTTAACAAAGCATTTAAGGGCGTCTCCACACTTGAATAATTTATTATGACACGCACGTTGTCCCAATTATAATATTTGCTGTTCTTAGTGGCGCTGCTTCCAAAGGGCGTTTGAAAATAACTCTCAAGTTCAGTACATTAAAAATTAGTTCCTTATTTCGCCACCTGCGCATATAAGTGGTCGCATTATTTGCGAGTTTAGTTGTATAATAGATATCACGGGTCCTAAAAATACAAATACTGTCTTTGCAGCTGTTTGGTAACTGTTGGCACTTGTGTAAACACCCAAATCGAACATTTTCAAAGTATTGACTTTAATATGTTATTATTTGCTATGTCATAGCTAAAGATTTTCCGCGGCTCCGGTCACTAGCAGACTTGTTCAATAAGTTAATTTTCTTTTTAAAAGCTCATATTTAACTTCACGTGTTTGTGGATGTGTTTGGATCAGATCTTGTGACCACATGACATCACATCACGCCTAGATTACCCGAAGGGATAGACAGGGGTGTACACAGTTGTACAGTCACGAGCAAAAACATGTAAACACAAACTTTATTAACTCACCGATATATCTAGCGTGTATTACTGAGATGATTAGTTATGTAACACAGATAGAAGAACCATTTCTTCTACATATATACATACATCAATACTGCTATATTATTCAGATAACTATTTATATGGAGTTTAAAAAGTGCAAATGTATACATGTTTGTGCCCGTGACTGTACACCTCTGTCTTGTAGAGCAGTGGTATGACCGTTGTTAGACTGACACAGTCAAAGATCGCAACTTCGAATACAAGACACGCACCACTGTCTTTTTGAAGTCACGTTTGTATTATAAACTAATTATCACTTGCTTGAAACGGTGGAGCAATACATCGTGAGGAGACCAGCACACCTGAGAGATGTTCTCGATGGTGTGTAAAGCCATGTCAGAGGCCCACGGGTGGTTTAAACTCTGACACTAGGTTGTTCACCAACCACACGATAAGAAAAAGAAGACGGTTGTACATCCACATTTCACCAATCTTGCTACTAAGTTTTATACCTGTTACTCATTTAATTGAGCTGAAATGTTGCATATGTATGTAAATTGGATGACTTGGCAACATTTTGGTGTCGTTGAGTTGCTCTGATGTGGCAAACGCTGGTCTTTTAAAAAGTTTATTGATCACCACTCCTAGATAGTGTCAACTATGCCAAATTTCGGGACATGTGGTCAAAAATATCGGGATTTACGTTTTAACCTCGGGACAGCAAAAAAGCGCGCTGCACGTTCGAACTTCTTAATCAACTTAAAATATTTTCTTCATAATTAATCCCTAATTAGCAGCTTCAAAATCGGAATATTGGACGTCCCGATTAAGGGCAAATCGAGGCGCTACATACTGCTAGACTACCCATTGACCGACCTCCACGAGCCATAATGACGTTTATATTAATTCCTAAGGCTCAGTTACACCAACATAACTTTTATCCTAACTGACACACACTACTGTGTATTTTTTACGGAATTTACGTAGAAAAGCTGCCAAAATAATAAAGTTACACGTCGGTTCTCGTTAAAGTCAAGTGAAATTGAGCCTTAATGATTTTTATTTAAACTATGAAGCTCATTAATACAAGCGTGATGCTGTTATGTTTTTTTATGAAGACAATCTCCATAACATAGCAGCACGCCTGTATTCCCCCCGTACAAAAGTGTACACTCATATTTCACCTAAAGTGGTGAGCCTATTGCCATCTACCGGACATTTAAAAATTCCGGGCTTCCACCGAGAATTACCTAAAAGAACCAAATAAGTAATCCTGCCTGACCCTAGAATCCATTCCAGGACCTCCCGCTCAGAAAATGCGCTTTCAATCACTGGACCTGGAGAGGATTTTGAGGCTTTGATTACTTTCTACAGATTTTGCACTATTTTATCAATGATTGGGTTCCGGGGTTTTTCGGACCGAAACATTTGCGGCGAGTATTTTCCCTTGAGCACTACACGTTCGTAGTTTAGGAAAAATATCTGCTAATACTAAAATTCCACAGTAATCACACATACATACCTACTAAAAAATCAAGGAAAGCTGTGTCATTTTTGTAGATTTTTGTCTCTTTTGAATATAATCTGAGTTAGCAACAGACAAGGTTTGTAAACACAGATATACTTACCTATAATACACAATGTTATAGATATTGATTTTTTAAGATTACATTAGTATTATTTGATGTTTTGTGCAAATTAGAACATTATACACCAAATTAGTTGTCAAATTAGCTTCTCTTGTTTTTACACCAAACAAAGAAGGCAACCAAAGAACGTACTAACTCCTCTTTTTTTAACTGGGGAACGGAATTACTAATGTGGGGCAAAAAGAATTTCTTCTGTATGGATTGGTTAACATATATAATATATATCTCCCATACACGCACACAGACACGGAACGATTATTATCTGTTGATCATACAAATATTTGTTCCGTGGCGGGATCAAACCCGCGAAGCGCGGCGCATGAAGTAATCTCGGCTACGGCACACGTGCCGCCTATTTCCATATACACTTTCATTATTTCTTTAAAACACACATATTATGAAAATAAACAGAAATGTGTTAAAAATGGGGGCGGAGATTCACACGTCCGTAGGAGTGCAGCTCTAAAATGGAATCTCTACACGTGGCCCCTGGATGGTGCAAAACAGGCAGCATAACTCTGGTGGGAGGCTTCGGCCGCGGCTAGTCGCCATCCACTGGACGAAGCCATGCCGTGAAGCGACCTAGTCGTGTTTCGGGATGTAGTCCGGTGCAACCGTTGTGGGAGATGGATCGGGGCAGTTGCATCTACTCCCCAACTATCGTTCTCCTCAAATATATCTACTCTACTTAGCGTGAATAAATTTCTTCTGTGTTCTGTTCTCCATCCTCGGCCACACCGTCGCTAACCATCAGACGAGTTGGGTTCGCTTCTATTGCAATGCAAGATTAAATTCTGGCTGATGAGTAATTACGTGCTATATTTAAAAATAAAATCGGAGTCCCCCGCTTGAAATGGGTTCCATAGGGAATTGCGAGTTTAAAGTTAAAGATGGCGGCCATGACCAATACAAAAAATATATATATTTCTAAAGTTATAATTTTTTGTGGGAAGGAAAATATGGTCGTGACTTCGTGAGCTGGATTCGAACGTGCGCCTCCAGGATAAATACTCCATGTGCTCTGACCACTAAGCCATCTCGACCCACAAAATTGTCTTTCCACAAAAATTGATAACTTTAAGATTCGCATGCGACGCATGCGTTTGAAAGACTTATTAATTTATTACTAGTTTAAGAAAATTAAGTTAGATAAACATATGATTCACAGTTACGGAAATAAAGATTATATTATTATGTTTATTATATCCGTAACACAGCGATTACACACGTTTGGACATTGACTGGGACTTTGACATGAATACATTTATGTATGCCTCATGCGGGCATGTTTCTCGCACGTTCATTTCATTCGCCACTCAAAGTGACTAACATTTTAACTTTCATGCCTTTTTTAGTAATATCGTATCTTTAAAGGTCCCCAAGTAAAATCTTTATTTATACTCATAAGGTTATTTGTAGTCTATATCTGCCTAGCCTTTTCCCAATTACATTGGGGTCGGCTTCCAGTCAAACCGGATGCAGCTTAATACCAGTATTTTACATGGAGCGACTGCCGATCTGACCTCCACAACCCAGTTACTGGGTAACACGATATCACGTGGTATGACTGGTCGTCAGACTTTCAGGCCTCTGACTACCCGTAACGGCTATCATAGATCTTAATTTGACAACCGGGACCTACGGCTTAACGTGCTGTCTGAGACACGGAGGGGTCTCAGTATGAAATGATGGTCACCCATCCACAGACCGACCGCGGCAAGCGCAGCTTAACCTCGATCAATCGATCTGTGTGGTTGTTACTTAGCCATGAGCCCCTAAGGTTATTTGTAGTACAATATGCAAATGGTACATTTGAACATAATAAATTAATAGTTGGGCGAGCTACTGTTCTCTTCGCTAGTATGCTTCCCCAATTAAAAAGTATTCAATACAATAATAGTTTTAAATGTACACATTGTTTTGCGCTACAAAATATCAATCTTATTAACTTGTATAGTCGACCATACAATTGCTTTACCACCCTAATGCTGAATTTCATTTGCACATCATAATATGATAAGGTCTATTTTCGCTTACAAGATCGAAGTGTCAGTCAGATACTGTCAACCTTATTGACATTTTAATTTACTGGAAGTTGTTGTCAAATATGGTAAAGCAATTTTGTGGTCGTACTATACATAAACTAAAAATTTAATAGATTGCCCAGATCTCACACTTATGTTCCTTTCTGTCAAACTTCGTCAAAAAGTCACCTAGGGTTTTTCTCCACAACCAACTAGGCAAGCAATATAATGCTTTAGTCAAAAAAAAAACAACAGTATTGATATTGTTTCAGATAAATACAAATACTCTACTTTTCGTCGTAACATCCTATCATCATTCACTAGCTCATTAATTATTGAGCCTCGTCCTTATTATTGAGCCTCGTCCTTATGTTTCTTTTTTTTATCTCGAACGTTTTTGTTTTTAACTCTTGTTTCTATTGTAAAAATTTTATGTTACGTTAAATCCTAAAATTATGAAACAAAAATCCGACCACAAAGATGCATACTTTGTGGTCGGATTCCTGTGGCAACCTATAACTAAGTCTACACTTAGCATACAATTTTAAACATCAAAAATATCATTGTAACTAGCATAAGATTTGTGGGTAATGATAATGATTTGATTTAATGATTTATTTTCTCACCACAATATAGAAAGAACATTGACAAAGGTATCAGCAAGAATATATAACAACTTCAATATAACATATACTGTGGGAGACTGGCGCCTAAACTAGACGTAAGGCCTGTATTTCAGGTCACCAGGTCGGGGTAGTCCTAATTAAATAAAAAAATTACTCATCATTACAAACCATTGTAATTTAATATTCATATTATTTAATGAGGTTAAATTAAAAATGGTATTTGTATTACTTGCCACCTGCAATGTTACACATGGCAATATTTTTAAGATAGCCATATTTCACATGCACTTGATACATTCCAACGCCGATAAAAAAGCAATTAGACTATCGATACTTTGCCCATAACGATGCAATTAAAAAAAAAACTGTTCATGAAAACTTGTAATAAGAATACGACTTGATGATTTTAGTTTCAATTAGTAACAAAAAAAAAAGTATAAAATTATGTTCCTTCTGTGGTGAATGTGGCTGTGAGCCCGGAGTCTAGGTATAACTTAGACGAGGACTATGTACTTTGAGTGTATTGCACACAGGAAAAATAAAATAAGTGACAGAACTGTTAAGGCATAAGCTCGGTGACGGAGACTGAGTTAATTAATAGGTTTGAACCTCATTAAGCATCGTTTTATCAGACCATTGTTTTATGTCCTAAATCGATGAGGCATATCAAATTATTTAAAATTATATAATTGAATTCCACTCAAGGTTGTTTATAAATCACCCTTTCCAAAAATTACAGTTTTATAATAACAGTAGAAGATTCGTCAACTGATAACAACATTAGTATAGGTAGCTTGCTAGCTAGATGCTGGCGCTATATCTCGATATACAGTCGAACCCGGATAAGTGGGATTACTAGGGACACCTGACTTGTTCCCACAAATAGATGCAACTCTTTAGCCAATTCAAAGAAGACAGCATCACACTTTAGAGGTATCATGCAGTCCTATTCTTCTATAGAGGTTTTTGTATTATTAGAGTTGTCTCAGTTGGAGTTCACTATACAAATTAAGCATAATAAATTTAAGAATAACAAAAAATATATATATACAGAAACTGATTCACAAAATCACTCATCCATTGCATTTAATTCCTCACACCGCTTATCAAATAATACTCATGTTCATACTACTAACTTCTGTATATTAATCTGCCTTACCGATGACTATCGTAGGGTCTGTTGCAATTGCAGGCGTTGAAGTCGGCCGGCGGTAACTCAGTGTTCAGACACACGGCGACCCCGCCAGAACTGTACAGACACACGCCCACACCGCCAGATAAACATCTAATGAGGTATGTGCTACTTTATTTTTTATTTAATTATCCCTGACAGTTCACTGACTCCATATGGAGTCATAGGCGATTCTTTAACTATTGTGTCTGCTTCGCGGAAAATGTTAAACTATATGTCAAACAGGATACAATATTGGAAATAAATTGTTATTGGTTACCACATGATATTATGGTTCGATCGATATGCAAGAGATTATGAAAAGGTTTACAAGAAATTGAATTACATATCACACGATAAACATTAGGTATCAATTAAGAGTATTGCTTAATATTATAGATCATAGCTTGCACATAACTATAAATTAACGATTAACAACTATAAACTAGATCTTAAGTGTGGTTAAGACTTCTAGAATTTGTGCTTTACTGGGGATGTGTTTCCAATTATGATCACTGTTTGTTTTTCATGCCGTTTATGGAGTATGCCTTCAAATCTAAGGCGATATACTCATAAGGGATTAAAACCAAAACCCCAAAATAAGCAGTAATATTTTTCTTTATATATGTTGTCAGGATTCCAGGAGGTTAGAAGAAGCTCTTAACCCTTGGTTTCATGTTAGTCGCTGTATTTGGCCCTGAATAAAAAATCCGAAATAAATCCAGTGAAAGGATTAAATAGGGGATTAATTATGTGGTTTTTAAACCATCCAACCTACATGTTTAATAATTAGGTGGAGTTTCCATTTTGGTAGCAATTGGTGGGAATCTAAATACAGTATTCATATTCCCCCTCATAAATCAAGATATAAAGTAAAAATTACCGTTTCATATAATCTTGATTCTTAGCATTCCTAGATGTCGTATATATCTTTCAGACACACTCCGTCTCCGGGCGACATAAAGGCGAGTGCGGCGTTACCTCCTGTAGACTTATATCAGCATTTGGCGCCGTCGCGAGGTAACTATGGTGTGATAATATTCTTCTAATACCGTAGTTAGCCATAGCTGGAGTAGCCGTTGCGATAATATTGGTCAAGCTTGCTTTTAGCTCACTTAGTTGGGGAGACTTATCCCCAACAGTAGATATTGAGAAAATAAATATTGAGTTATCATAACGAAACTCAAAACTCAATTTTCCACAAAATTTTGTGAATATAATAATTATTAATATGCCTAAATAACGTATACTTTCTAAAAAAAATTATCTAAATGTTTACTTGCTGAATTTAATTCATTTTGTCTCAGATTAAAAAACAGTAGTATGTTTTGGTCAAACAATGCGTTTTTTAATTATTATATATTTGTTTTTTAGCAGACAAGCTTCGCGCAGATGAGCTGATGGCGTACACTCGCGTCGGTGTGGACCTGTCCCTGGGCGGCGGGCGCGCGGCCAACGGGGCGGCGACGTCCCCGGCCCCGCCCCCCGGCCCGCCCGCGCTCTCGGTGCGGGACGCGCCCACCATCAACAGCCTCATAGCGCGTGCGCAGCCGCGACACCCGCACACGCGAGTGGACGCGCTGCTGGAGCGCCTGGTGCCCTCGCCCGTGTCGCCGCACTCCGTCATCGTGCACTCCAGGGCAGCACCCACGCCCTCGCCCCCTTCTTCTAACGAGGTAACTGAACCAAAGTCTTGTTAACGAGTTCTTGATGATATTTTCAATCATTACACTCTAACACCTCATTGTTATTGTTCCACAGGACTCTGCAGACTCGTGTGGTGCCCCACCCGGCTCCAAGAGGAAACGCAAACCAGAGCGTACGGTACGCGTCGCCGCTGCGCCTCCACCTCCTGCGCCGGTGCCTCCCGCCCCCGCCGCGCCAGCCCCCGCTGTACCGGCCGTAGCCCCACGCGTATCGCCACCCCCCAGCCCCCCACCTGCGCCTGCGCCTCCACCGCGGGAAAACGGTGAAGCGTCGCATGTGAAGACGGACGCCCCCGACGAGCGGCCCGCCTCGCCACGGCCCGAGCAGCCTCACGCGCGGAGAAAAACGCGCTCCGGCTCCGCCGAGACCATCGCTGACATCGCCGCCATGATCGCCGACACCGACCGCGCGCCCCCCGCCGCGCCGCCCGCGCCCCCCTCGCCTCTCTCGCCCGCCGCCACCGTCACCGTGGACAAGCTGCACAGCGTGTTGGCCAGCCCCGACGCGCCGGCGCCCACCTCCCCGCGCGCGTCTCCGCCGGCGCCCAGCCCACCGCCGGCTCCGGCCGCCGCCCCGCGCCGGCGCAGCGCGCGCTCCTCCAACGCCGAAGCGCCCAACGTACCCGTGGAGTCGCCCTCCGAAGCTAAGCCGGCCGAGCCCGAGGCGGCCGACGCGCGCACGGCCGAACCCGCCGCCGCCAGCTTCGTGGAGGTGGAGAACCAGCTCGAGAAGATGTTCGCGGGGTTAGAAGAAGAGGCGCCAGCGAGTCCCGCGCCGGCGCCGGGCGGCGCTGCGCCCGCGTCCGCGGACGAGGCGGCCGCGCCCGCCGCCGCGCGCAAGCGTCGCCGCTCTGCGCCGGCGCGCTCGGACCGGCGCCAGGCGCGGCCGGCGGACGACAGCGCGCGCAAGAAGGCGCAGCGTAAGAAAACAGATGCGCGACGTCCGCGCAAGGGTCCTAAAGACTCGACACGGGATGCATATGACTCCGGCAGCAATGCCAGCTCCAGTAAATCACGGGGACCTTACATACAGGTAAATTGTAGAGTATTTTGTATCAACTTTTTCTTCCTTGCTCATTCCCGCTTTATGCAGGGACAGTTCTCCTAATTTTGTGGTGTCAGGACAATATGTCCAGGGTTGTCGGGTCGGGAAATTCCTCCTCTGACAAGAGTTTCGTCATACTAGTCCACCACGTGGCAGGGGGTCGGCCTCTCTCTACCTCTTCTGTTTTTGGGTAACTGCAGTGCCTTTATTAGTATTTTGTATCAACGACTTTATATAATTTGAAGAGAACGCTTCTTCACATTCGGATTTCGTTAATCGTGACTGCAGTCCGTTTTTGCACAGCGTTCTGGAATAAAATCGAAACATTTTTCGTTCGCCCCTTCTTAACTATTATACTTGCTAAAACTTAAACTATTGTACTTGCACTGATACTACGCGTGTTCTTGTGATACTCTATTTATTCAGATAATTACATCTTATTTATATTATAATAACTAAGTGTCAGCAGACACATATATATAAAATAAATAAAATATAAACACACAACTATAATATAATGTGGGGCGGCCGTACGCAAGCATAAATAATAAAGTGCTAACATACTTATTACTTTTTAAACTTTGGTAGCAATATTTTAAAAAATCAAGCTATTCTACCACGCTTCACAGATTCGAGGACCCCGCGACTCGCCCCTATCAGTAAGCGTGATGAACACTTCGACCGGCGAGGAGGAGGACGCCGTGTCCCGACGGAAAGGCGGCGAGGAGTTCCGCAACGGCGTGCGCGGCGTGCGCGGCGTGCGCGGCCTGCACGCCAGCACGCTGGGCCTGCGCTACGACGCCACCACGCCCGACGCCACCTGGCTGTGCGCCTTCTGCCAGCGCGGCCCGCACGCCGCCGCGCAGGGCGATCTGTTCGGGCCCTACGCGCTCGACACCGACTGCGATGAGTACAGGTAACACGACACATTTTGACGTAAATACGTCTTTACATTTGCTACTATAGTGAGAGGTAATTAGGGGATACAGTTTGGTGATGCAGCTACACATAGACGAGTCCTATGTATGCAGTGGGACATTATCTATAACTGTTTATATTATGTGAACCACTTGAGATGTTAAAACGCGTTCTCGGTGTATTGTGCAGATCGCTGGACGAGGCGACGCGGCGGCGCTACTGCTCGGGGCCGGGCGGCGCCGCCGACGAGGTGTGGTTCCACGAGGGCTGCGGCGTGTGGGCGCCGGGCCTGGTGGCGGCCGGCGCGCGCCTGTGGGGCCTGGCGCCGGCCGTGTGGGGCGCCCGCGCCGCGCGCTGCGGGGCGTGCGCCGGCGCCGGCGCGGCGCTGGCGTGCCGGGCGCGCGGCTGCCGGGCCCGCGCACACCTGCCGTGCGCGCGCGCCGCGCCCGCCTGGACCCTGCGCGAGCACGACTTCCACGCGCTGTGCCCGCGCCACGCCTAGCGCGACCTCTGTAGATAGATTCCCGTTGACATTAGTAGGAGTAATTTATTGTGCCGCCGTGACGATGTACAGAATGTTAGCCACGCGGCGCCGGCGTAGTGTCCGCGCGACTCTCGGTAATCTGAAGTCTAGACTTATATGTAAATATAGTGTTAATGTAAATAGCAGTTTTATGCATCGGAACACCATTTTGTAAGACGTTATGTACTATACGACATCATGTGGCATTGTAATCGAATGACAGTATTTCGTAGTATACAGAGCGCGATCGTTATATTGTACGTAGTCGCGCGGCCCGCACCAGACTGACCATTTGCCGCCACTTGCAATAATAATGAAGCGCACAGTGAGCTTGACGCGACGCTCTAAGTATGTTCTCAGATCAATCTCCAGTAAATGTGTCATTCCGGTAAGCCTTACCAACACGAGTTAATGGTGAGTAAGGTATACAAATATATTTATTCGATATTAAATTGAAAATCTCACTTCGTTTTATGTGTTTATCCAAAATTATCTTACCTAGTAATATATTTTATATGTTTTGTTTATTGTGTATATTATGTGCTCATCATAAACTAATGTTGTACACAACAATTCCCAATTGTTTACATGATCATGTAACAATGCAGTGATATTTTAAAGTAATAAATGGACCTTGGATGTAATAATTATATTTTTTATGTAAAAAAATATATAAATAATAAACAACTGTTTAGTTGCCATTTATAGTATCAAAAACTAGTCTAAATAAATAGTGTCTTGTGATTTAAATAAAATAATAAAAAGTATATAAAAAATCGTTTGGGGTCTATGAAAATTTACATTTTTAGCTTGGTAATGGAATAATATGTATGTTTGTGGATACTGCATTGTTATCGGTGGATAAATAAATAAATACACGAATGTGTGTAGCGCTCTTATACTTAATTAATGGTTATTTATACCGAAAACTTTACGCTTACATAATTTAAACGTGATACTTCAAATGTTTTGTGCTTATAAAGTATTTCAACAAGTTAGGGCTTGAAGGTGTAAAGCCAGACTTGATTTCGATTTAATTTAATGTTCATATCAATATGCCAGCTGTATGTAGCAGCAATATAAGTGGAAATTAGTTATGAAATTAAATATTTTAATTTCTTAGTTCAATTAATTTTGAAAGACCCAGGTTCACGTATAAAAATGTTTGAAGTGTCAACGTAAGAATACCATAAGGAGCTGTCTTCGTTTGCCAGACAGTGAGCACGCGAGCTTCGTGCGAAGTTGGTAACGTACTTTAATTCCAGTGAATAGAAAAAATAGACTTTATTTAGAAAATGTTAAGGTACAAATTTATAGTAGGGAGAATCAGGCCAGTCTAGTGTTTTTAAAAATTTATTCGGACAATTGACGCATGAACTCGAACGAACAAGAAACAGTATCTAAAGCCTTGAAATGTAAATGGTGTAAGATTTTTTTTTATCACTTATGGCAAATGATTACTTTATTAAGTATGTAATTGTTACAAATTATATTTATCATGACATTATAAGCAAATTGAAATACAACATGTTTAAAATGAGAGTTTTGAGTATTATTTGTGCAATCGGTTACTTTGATCCATTTTCGTTTATATTTTCCACATTTTGAAAATATAAACGAAAATGGATCTAAATAATGAAAAACCCGTACAAATCGGATTAGTAGTTTTTGAGAAAATCGCGGACATACGGGTCGAATACAGAATCATTTTGGACGTAGGTTAAAAAAATCAACCCTACAAACTAATCTAGTTTAAGTGTCCGC
The DNA here is from genome assembly GCA_935421205.1 of Xylocampa areola. Classification (NCBI taxonomy): domain Eukaryota; kingdom Metazoa; phylum Arthropoda; class Insecta; order Lepidoptera; family Noctuidae; genus Xylocampa; species Xylocampa areola. Next base: position 18,178,263 of record OW285205.1, on the reverse strand, counting down.
ATTCAGTGCAAGGACATAAAGTCGCACCATCATTTAATATCCGGGGAGGTGGAGGTCAAACGCAGTTTGCATGAAACAGGCGTAAGAAACAATACATAAAAAAAACATAAGCAATTCATGTTATATTATGTATTTATAAATTTATACAACCCGGAAATGAAAAATAAGTATTCCCTCAAATTCTTTATTTACATAACATAACATAGCATCACGCCTGTATTCCCCGAAGGGGTAGGCAGAGGTCTACACAATTGTATACCCACAATACATTCTTTATTTAATTACAACAATATCGTAACTACAATGCAATTTCACTAATATGCATTTTACAATCGTAAAACGAGCAGGTGGCTACTAAAGAGTCGTCAAACTTCCAATCTGCTCCGTAAGCTATGCTTTCATGCTCTAAATACTCGCTAAGGATCTCCATTTTGTCTTCGACGCGCAATATGCGGAACCCGCCGTACATACAGGCAGCTAAAATAGTGTTCGGTTTGTAAGGGTGCCATTTTAGGCGCCATACACCACCTTTGACGTCGATCTCTTCGACACAAGATTTCAAGCTTCGTGTGTCCCAAAGACGTACTTTTTCATCGTAACTGGAATCGAAACATTTAATCGATTATAAATTCTATGATTTCTACCTTATATCACGGAATAAATAATAGTATTATAGGTACTTGTATATTGCTTTGCACCTAGTACTAAGAAAAATTTGCGTAAAATATCAGTATCACGCCCTTGGGCATGTTGTTATTAAGGCCCGTGAAATATGTGATGAGCTCAAGGCCTACCGGCACTGTAATTCCAACCTCCGGCCTGCTACTGATAATGCCCTTACAGAAAACCCGAGAATCGAACCCTTATCCTCGCGCTCAGCAGCACCGATTGCGGCGTCACTACACCAATGTGGGCGGGAGGAATTAGTTACATATTTATTCAGTAATAATATTGTCAGTAACATAATTAAAAACTTCACCGTTATAAACTTCAACTTTCTTTCAGTGATAGTCTAATCTAATCTCGGTTTGACGATTTGTGGTCTCCAAATAAGAATCAAAATCAGGATAATATAGGGGAGAATTTAATTATTTAGTCGTTTAATTTAATCCACCTTTGAAAGTAGTATGTGTCTTTACCTTCCAGTCAGCAACTGATGTTCCACGTCAACATGGCTTCTGATCGAAGTAACACCTGCGTCGTGTCTTTTGTTAACAGTTGTGGCAACATCTGGGATTCTGACGTCATAACTCTTGAATATACAGTCATCGCCGCCTGCAATATGCGTTAGTTCTTGACCATGATTATTCTACATTTTATACTAAAATGAAAATGTTAAATGGGCAACCCTTGTTGTTACACTTGGACAGTCTGATTGGCGCAATCCTTATTATTATCAAGATGAAATTAATTAAAAAGAATGCCTGTCATTTTTTTTTATCTTATAAACCTATGTTACCCGGGACAATATAAGGATTCTAATGATGCCCCGTACTTGGAAATCGGTCAAAGCGTTTAGAAGTTATGCGGGAATAAAGAAACTCACAAACAAACATGAACCCCAAAAACATAACTATCCTTTTTTTTTTGAGCAGCCGTGTAATTTTTCTAATACAGAGAAGGCAGAAGAGTTGATCACTAAGCTAGTAGGTAATCTAAGACATCATATGATATTGAAAAATTCATAATGGTACATGCCGATTTGAACCCAAAACCTGTGGTTCAAAAGGCGGGTCCGTAACCACTCGGCCCCCACGACATCTTATTAATTCAATGCATTTAACTAAAGCCACCAGATTCTATTGTCTACAAAACTGCCTCCGTCCGGCGTCAAAGTATAGATTATACAAACCTGAATAAAAGACATCTGTATTCCAATAATTGAACGCAGCTATCCACGCCTCGAAGCTATGGCTTTCCCATCTTCCGATAGATTGCAACTCATTTTCGGTTATTTTCAAAACATGAATACAGCCAGCAGAATCGCTGACCACCAAGCAAGGTTCTTCTCTATGGGTTTTATTTGTTGACCAATCAACGGAGAGAGCCAAAATATCTTGACCAATCGCGTGTTCTAACCATAATTTCAATTCTAACGCTTCATTCTCATCAGTTAATCGATATAATTGCAGGGTACCCACGGAGGTGACCACGGCAAGCGTCGGATAGTCCTGTATTTTATGATAACACCATTTCTGGTCTAGTATTCCTGACGTATTTATTGAATGAATAGGAATCAATTCCGTTGTAGTCCTGTCGATGATGAATAAGTATATTCTTCCAAGTCTCTTCTGTTTGGCTGCGTTTTCATCTGAAAAAGTCATGGCGTTCAGTTGATAAATATTCCTACGACATAATATAACTATAAAAGTTGGTGCCTAATGGAGACCGCATCTATAAGCAATACTATTTCTAAAAGTGAGCTACCTCATATCAACATCCAGTACCTATTGTAGAGACAGTTCACTCGCGAAAGCATTAAGTTTTCAATGACTTCTGAGCCACCCATTGCTGAATAAGACTCATAATAAAACTCTTTTAATAAAATATACTTTTACACAAAACCTGAACAATTTGATCTTACAGGAAAGATTACGTAGCTTTACCTCCTTCAGCTGTCTTATCGAGTTGATAAGTCCCGCAGACGAGTACATCTCGGTGGGGTTCAATAGGACACCACTCCACTGAATCGGCGCTATACCCCGTGTCCCAACGCCACTTGGTCTGCCAATCCGCGGTCATTGTGAACTGAAGAAGAAAATGTGATTCAAATGTGTGAGCAAGTCTGGATTGATTTGTTATAGTCTTGAGATACTACTAAGCAAATGTAACGTTTAACCACACATAGCATCACACCTATGCTCCTCTGAGGGATAGGCAGAGGTGTAAACAGTTGTAAACCCACATATCACCAATATGTACTATGATTAAGTCCCATTTAATAGGTGGTTAGCTATTTCCATGTTACAAATAGCGATATATTGGCAATATATCGTAATTATATCGATATTTCCTAACAGAAAAACCCAATAACACTATGCCCGATCCGGGAATCGCATCGTTTTACGATCAGCTTACGAGATAGAGACCAGATTTTCCTTATTATTTTGGATCCTGGATGCAAATAACTGGCTTCACTTCTAGTAAATAAGACTATATAATATTCAAATATTACATAGTCTCTTCTCCAGGAAATATAAAGTCATGTGAAGTCAGTAATTAAATTAAATCAAGTCCATCGGATTAGTATCGTTTTTAGTTACAAAGCTTATGCTGCTATATGCAGCTGTGTAACAACAGCATTTGAAAAAATTGCAGGATCATAACGAAAATAGTTCGAAAAGAGAAAAAAAAGTATAATTACTATTTTAAACCCATTTATTGTAATAAAAATATGCCCATACATGAATTACTAACGCTATAAAGACGACCAAAGTATCTCCATTACATTCACAACTTTACATGTAGGTAATAATTTGCTAAAATTTGTACTGTGTTGTGGTTCGCCACTTACATATTACATTGGGACATATTACAAAGGAATAATATACAATACAGGACTGTCCCGAAATCACGACTTATTTAATGGCGTGTGACTTGTAACTGCATATATTTAATAGTACATTATTTTATACTTGTATACCCAGTAATGGTGAGTAAACTGGCAATCTGTCAATTTGTACTCTGTACAGTCAAGTAGACAAATGTTTGATAGACACCGTTTTGGGAAACTTTAGCTAATGATCAAGGAACAGAATCAAATCAATCTTGTCCACTTCCAGTTTCGGTCTTGCCTACCACTGATAATAATCATTAGCATAGTAAACATCAGTAATTAAAAAGACAGTCACACGCCATGTAACTCGACAATAACTTTCCATTTGAATGCTTCATAATTACAATAATTCTAGTCAATATGGTATGCTTTGCAAGTATAACAATATTCTTAAATCATCTCATCTAATTATTTCTATCACTGTTCATTTCGTATAATTCTGAATTATATAAAATCCTAATATATTTATTACTAAAACAATAATATTTAATCATGTGATCAAAACTGATTTGCTTTAGTAAGTAAAAGCGCTCCAAGGAATGCAGGTTCAAACCTTGCTTATCGTCCATACGTCGTCCACAACACAAATAATTAATCGTCAGTATTAGATTTGTTAATCCAATTTAAAAAAAAAAAATAAGTAATTTGTTTTAGTAAAATAATACATTAGGATTCTATACTTTATAAAAATGTATTTAAAACAATTTCACACCATAGTACAGTCGAATACATAGATATGTAAATATACTCTCGAATAAAAACTATTCATCATATTTGTCTATCATTGATTTTATTGGTGATATAAGAAAATAGAACTTTCAGTTTAGAGAACTTCTAGATCTGCTTATGTTATCTAAAAGAGTATACAGTAAATTACAAATCGTATACGCTATCATTTTGTATTGTCGTTATAGTTATAATTCCATCTCATTAGTTAAAAAAATGTGTTAGCCATTTTATAATTATGTTTTCTTTGGAAAGCACTTTCAATTCAAATAATTGCCAAAGCTCCCGTACAAATGCAAAACAGCTGTCTCAAAATATACGAATAGTAGCAATCCCTTGAATTAAAAGTGCTCTTATAAAGTGCAAAACATATTCACAAGTATCCTGTATAACATGAACATAAATATTTTTAAGATACAGCGATTCAGAGACAATTCCATACCGTAAATAAAATGTAATTTAAAAGTTAAAAACGTCAAACGACTTAACTGATCATTATGTAAGTACAGTCGGCGTCATAAACTATGTTGTTACAATTGTCACAAATGGCATTTCATAGTTTTAGTGACTCTTATGACGACGACTGCTCTTTTAACAGCCAATCCTAAGCAAGTGAATAAACAGCTACATTAAAATATTGATAAGAAATTTTAAAAATGATAAATATTTAAAATATATAAATAAAAAAATATAAATCGAAATGGACTTCAAGGGGTTACATTTACAATAACATTTATTTACGTAAGTACATTAATTATTAATGGTAACTTATTTTATAAGAGTTTAAAACCTACTTCGTAAAATCTTCTTACACCTATTAGTTACGCTAAGAAGTATACTTGACGGCAGTTGGACCAAGACTCCTAATATTTGAACAGTGTCGGTAAAAACGAGCAAGAGAATTTTGAATTAAGAGTTATTATAATCCTAAAATCGGTGGTAATTATTTGAGTATATTATTATGAAAATTCGAAGAAATTCCTAAACGAAACTCGCTCACAGAAAGTGTGAGACCACCAATGATTTTTATTTGAAATGTTTCGTCAAATCCGCCTTCCCAACAGATAGATCAATGTCAATGCAACAAATGAACTTATTTTTTAAGTGAAATTAATTGCGCTTGAGCTGCAGCGTTTAGGCTGCTTGGTTCCGATTGACAATAGACTTATTGGGAAATCATAGTACTTAAATACATCATTCAAAGAATTCGGGAAACTGGTACAATAAGTGCTCGTCTTTACCATAATATTGAACTATTGTCATTGAATGGTAGGCACTAGAACTAAATTATATACAACTTAATAACTATCAAACGATAATGATCATAAATCAATGAGCACGTTCCTTACAAGCTATGACGTAATCTATCATGAGGTCACAAATAGGCACAGTGGGCAGATAAAAGCAGTACATTACATATAATACAAGAACAAATAGAATAGGACAGCTACTGTTATAGCACGGCCTGTGGGTGGGGAAGGGGCCGACCCGGGCAAGCGCACCAGATCCAAAGGGGCAATAAGAACGTCAAAGCTTTATAGTAATAATTAAATATATATATATATAATAATAGATCGCTGAAGCATGTCTCGCCTTGATGACTAAAACTGGCGTTGTAAATTACACCTGCTGAAAGAAGTGGAACAACGTTTATATAACGAGAAGCTTATCACTCTTATATCCAGTACCTACATGCCAGTGGCAAGCTGAGTGTAAATTGATAGTAACACCTAGCTGGATCGCAATAAAGCTCACAATACAATGACATTTGGCCCCCCTTGTGTATAGATGCATAGACATTCACCTTGGAATAACATGCACCAGAATTAGTTTTGTATAAAGATAATCTACTGCTTTATTTGCCCATAGTGTTAAAGGCTTGATTTTGAGTTTTAACAAATATGACTATAAACAACCAAGCCACTTGTTATATAATATCAACATAATACCGTCAGAAACCAAAGAGTAAGTTTATTCATAGATTAGTTATATATTTAAAATATTTTAGTTCCACTTGATTGTGCTATATTTGTAAACATATTGTTATGGCGCTACTGAGCTGTTTCTATGGCATTATTTTAACTTGCAAGAAATCAACATTCACATAGTTAAAAAATATATATGACTTTACCTATGACTTTTGGAGTCCAACTATAGAAAAATGGATGAATAATTCAAATTATTAGCAAAATTGTATTGTTTTATACCAGCTCAGTAGCGTCACCTATCTGTTATGTTGATAATTAGAACAACACTAAATAATTTTCAAACTATGACATAGAATCATTATGTGATCAAGTTATGCCACAGAGTAAATATACGACAATGACATTAAACATTAAAAATATTAATATTTTGTTTGTGTATGAGGTAGATGTTCACAATAAATGTTGCGATCACAGCCTGTTTTCATTCAGGACATACTGACTGTTCATAAACCGTTTTGACTCAATAGTGTGGTGATTTAATGGTTAGGAGAAGTAATTGACAATACATAAAAAACATTAGCTTTTTGAGATATCTACAATTTTGTTGGATATATGTTTCATAACATTGTAACTTCACTATTCGAGTGGCGTCGTTCTAAGTTTTCAAACAAATTCAATTACTTTTACTATCCATTATACTCATCAATATTGTATTCTCAACTGCCAAACTTACGTTTACCACTTATCACTATCAAATCAAATGTTTTTCAATAAATATGGTCAGCCACAACATAACTGGGAGTGTCAAACCTGCATAAAGAAGCCATTTAGGTGAATTGTCTTGAGATTTTTACTGCTTACGCAAAATTACTCATGCAAAAGCCTGTACAGGCTATGCTTCATGCCTGTTTGACAAGAATGCAGTTATATGTGCACACTGCCTTAAAGGATTGGTATCTTTGGAATCAGAGGTGGCCGTAGTTCCTTGCCATAAAAAACCCATTGTTAGCCAGCAGCCTTTTCCTAATAATATTTTGTATGTCAGCAATATTGAATGTTTGGTTGTCATAATACTGGTTTTAATTAGTCACATTTTTATATAAAAATGTATTTCCCGAAATAAAGTGATGCCCAAGGCAATTGAGGAATAAACTAGAATTAAAAATGCTCCATATCACTAAAGTGCCTACACAATGAGCTTATATAGAGTGGAAATTAATATTGATGATAGCAGATTTTACCCAAAGGGAACATACCTATATGTTTAAAAATAAATATGTGTAACTGCTTCACAGATTGCTATTCACAAGTTGTCAAAAAGCCTCTAGCTTGGGCCAGGATTCAGGAAATGTACTTTCCCTTTGCTTAAATTTTCATCATGTATATAATGACCCTATATATGTATGTCTCGGATCCTAAAGCCACCTCAGTAAAAAAAAAACCTGCTATCTTGCAACTTATTGCATCCATATTGTATGGGGATCATAACTTTTAACTAAATTCTCTTAAATTTATGTCTAAGTACCCTGAATTATATTTAATTCTAATAAATAAGATGTTTTAATATCCTGCTGAATTCAATACTTTTGTGTTTTTGTTTTCATTTAGACTCAGCATAGAGCAGAAAACACAAACTGCTCTACATATTAAGTTTCTGAATAACTAATACAAGAATTGCTTATTGGAAAAGCCATAGTGAGGCATAGCTATATTGCTTAATACATAATCATTAAAAATATGTCTTTGCATTATTGCAACTGGATCAACTAGCTCTTCAAAAGTCTCAAACTCAGCAGTTTGTCTAATGTTGCAGTAAAACATTAAGTTAAACCTTTTACAATTTAAACCAACTCTACAAAACCATTACTTATTAACATTTCTTAAACAATCAAATTGCCATTCTTGTGAGTACAATCAATATAAAGAATTGGATTACAGCTTATAAGTAAGGAAAAAATGTTATGTTTACTTTTAAATAGCTTTGTAGCCAATGTTTTGGAGTTTATTCAAAAATATGTTAACATTAATTACTTGAAGAACAGAATGTTCAACAAAAAACAATACAGAATTTGTTTTTCTTTTGTAAATTCAGCATTAAATAAGAGGTGATAACTGAAAGACTCCATAAACATTAGCTGCTGAGCCAAATATGAGAATGAATACAAATACAAGTATGCATAAGTAATTCCATAATCTATAGTATTACTTCATGACAGCTCAAAATGGGCATTGTTACACTGATTTGATGTGACTTCTGGCTAAATTCTGGCCTTCATTTATAATTTATTGTTGCATTGTCTTTTGATAGAACATGTATGTGCTACACTTTTATAGAATAAGAATAGTGATCATCAAAATATTGTAAAACATTTTATTTAGCATTTACCTTGCAATTGTTTTATCAATAATTTAAATACTATGCAATTTATTTTTATCTTACAATTATATAATTTGCTGTTCAGGTACCAAGTTCTATCATAAAATAATCAACAATAACAGACATGCAGTTTTACAATCCTTTTCCTAATTCTTTACCATGACTCAAGGTACACTAAAATTGACTGTGACAACTTCTCCAGCAGAAAACTATTGCCTTGCAGACCTCTCAGTTTCAATGAGACATTCTCTCACAAGGATCCTAGCATGAATGATCCCACGTTTGAGACGTTCTGCAGAGCTGCGACTGCCTGAGTAGCTTGGTCTTACTTCCTTACCCATCTCCTCAATAACAGCTAGCAACTGAGCATACTTAGACATTCCATTGTCTTTGTCCTTCCCAACAGACGAAGGGGATATTGCGGGAACAGTGGATATGGTTGCTTGACTATTGTTCCCATGGCTCAGATCTTTATGAATGTTCTTCCCGCTCATAGGTATAGCCGTCACAGTAACATCACTTAATTTCGACTCTACGGCCTGAATATCCATAGCTTCCATCGCTTGCTGAAAGAGTTTGTGCCATATTAGCAAAACAAAGGAAATTAAAATGATACATCAACAAAATGAGACTTACCGATCTTAAATCTAATAGATATACATTTTCACGAGCAAAAACACGTACAAACACAGGCCGAGGGTGATAAGTGATAAATACTACAATAAATTATGTGTTATGTAGGACATACCTAATCCGATCACCTTTGGGCTCCGAGAAAACCGACGTTACTCTCGTCTAAATAGGAAACTTATACCGTTTGTAGATAGATATGTTGGAATGTATTAAAATTTCCGTAAATGCAAATGACTTTCGTAAATAAAACCCGTATTTTATGATTTTATTGTAAATAACAAACAAGTCCACAAATTACCACATTGACAATGATTTCTTTTTTTTTTTTCAATGTATTGGTATTCGTTTGTCATAGACATTGTACACATTCAGCCATCAACCCACTAAAATAGTATTCTAGGAGGGTGCGTTACAATAATTTGGTTAATGTTCTTGTAAATAATTAATAGATTCAATGTTAACTACTTGTGTGTCTAAATATTATATTTATAAAGCTAATAAGTAATTTAATATATTCTACATCAAAATACTGTTTTATTTCAACTCGAAAACCTCTATAATTCTGGTTTCACTCCATTTAACATGATTGAGGAAGGCCCTGCTTAGAGTTCTGAACAGAGGATCCTGAACTTGGTAAGAGCTATCGTCTAGGTCTTTAACAACTAAAACGATTACTACTAACTAGATTTTACCAGCAGTATTGTTGAGTAGATTGACAGAGTCAATGGCTATCGTTAGCATCACTAAGTAGTCTGTGGGCTATAGCTTCTGTAATGTTTATGCTCTGTTAAGTTCTGCTACTTATGGAATCTGAATCGGGAGACGTCCCGCCCCGCGCAGAGGCGTAAACACTGAAAAGCAAACCTTGGAAAATCGACACTTCCCTTAAATAAATAAATAAAAATAAAAATAAAATCATTTAATTCAAGTATCACTGACTCATAATAGAAACAATACATTTACACAGTCACATTACATACACAATATTTAAAAACAATTTCATTTACTTACTTAATTCAATAATTACATTATAATAAGACTACACTAAAAATAAAATAAAAATAACTCAATTAACATTCATAATTCATATAAAACCAGGTCTGTTAGTCGCATCAGCCTGCCACATGTCGCTTACAACAGTGGGATATGATGGAGCAATCAAGCCTTCCCGCGAGCGCGGCCAGCATGTTGTTAGCGCTCCCCCGCACTCGCCGCACCAGCGACGTGGCTCTCTTGCGCATAGTGGCGTGGAAGCAATCCACGCGCGCTTCTGCAAACATAGTCGATGCGCTGCAAAAGCGGGGGAGCGCCAACATCATCCTGAACGCGTCATTGAACTGGACACGAAGGGCGCTGTAAGACTTTTGCGTATAGTCAGTCCACAAGCTGCACGTGTACAGTGTAGTGCAGTAGGCTCTAAAAAGAGTTATTTTAACATCTTTAGAGCAACGTGCAAACCTGCGGATAACCATGTTCGCTCTGACCGACAGCGCCCGCCGCTCCCGCTCAACGTCCGCGTCATCTTTCAAGGTAGGAGTCAATAAATGTCCTAAGTACTTAAAAATGTCGACCCTTTCCAAGGGTACGCCATTCAGCTTTATGGGTGGCATATCTCGCACTTTCCTGGGCCCACCTTGAAAAACCATGCATTGACTCTTCTTGACATTATAACGCAGCCCGTGATCAGCTGCGTATTCCTCACATATACTCATCAGCCTCCTGAGTCCACAGACCGAGGCGCTCAGCAGCACCATATCGTCCGCGTAGCTGATGTTATTAAAACAGACGCCATCTATGTGACAACCGATATGCTGCTCGCTGAGCGCCTCGATCAGTCCATTCACATACAGGTTAAAAATGGAGGGAGAGCTCAACCCCCCCTGCCTCACCCCACATTCCAACCTATAGGGGTCCGACAAAGTGCCTGCCCACTTCACGTTGTTCACCTGGTTCCCGTACCAATACTTAAAGATGTTAATAAGTTCATACGGTATCTGGGATGATCTCATCTTGTTCCACAAGATATCATAAGAGACCAGGTCAAAGGCTTTGGAAAGATCGAGGAAGCAAGCGCCCACAGATGTTGATCTCTCGGTGTAGTATCTAACAGCACTCTTAAGACACAATATTGCAGCTTCTGTAGACAGTCCCGGCCGAAACCCGAACTGATTGTCATGTAGCTTTATGTATTTGTTTAATTGTGTATTAAGAATGCTGTCAAACACTTTTGCAACTATTGTAGCTAGAGAAATAGGTCTATAGTTAGATATATCCGACAAATCCCCTGCTTTGTTTTTAACTACAGGCACTACGATAGTCCTCAACATGTCAGCCGGCAGGTATGAGTGTGAAATACAAAAGCTGTAGAACATAGCCAACACCCTGCACATATGAGGCCCAGCATGCTGTACATGTTCCACACCCAAGCCGTCATGACCAGGTGATTTCCCATGGGAAATCGATTTTACTGCCAATGAAACATCCCTGGCTGATATTCTGGTATTAACATATTCCCCACTCACCCCACCCCGCCCCAGTGAAGAGGACAATCCCAACGGTGATCTTACAATAAAGTTGTTTTTAAATTTGTCAGCTATACCCTTCAAATCACTCGTCCCATCAACACTCACGGGGAGACCAGGGCGTATCCTCAAACGGTTAGTACTTTTCCAGAACCCCTTAAAATCCTTCGTGCTATGTTTAGCTGCCAGAACATCCATTTGTAGCTGGTTTTGATGGTTCCGACACCATTTTAAACGCGACTTAAATATTTTTCTGGCCTCACACATTTTAGCAAACATAACACCAGTAGTCGGACTACCACACAACCGCCATTCCCGAAAACTCGACCTGGCCGCCCCGTGACTGTCGCTCACAATTTTACTCCATCCAACAATGGTTCTAGGTGGACGTTTACTCTGCTTACGCTTGCCCCCCCGGTCCCCCACCGCAGCCTGTGATACCGCAAGCACGATGTCGGAGTACATTTTGTCAATAACTGAGCTGTGAGTCAGGTCATTACAGTACTGATCACTACACCTTCGAAATTCATTCGGAAAATCAATAAGTCTAAGACGTTTATGACATTCAGTTCGATATTGTGTGATGTCGTCTGCGGTTTTTTCTCCCCACATGACCCGATTGTCAGTAACATATGACGTAATTCTAAGAGGAGTCAAACGTTCTAGTTTACATTCACATATCACGGGAAAATGGTCCGACCACAGCACGTCATAATTAACGTACACATTGCACACAGAGACAACAGCTGATTGCGACATAACACAATGATCAAGCCAGCGCTTAGACCCACAGGCTTGATCTATGTAGGTAAATGTTTCCGAGGTCAATCCTAACATATTAACATCACAAATTACCCAATTAAAATCATCACATAAAATATTCAACTCATTAAAAAATAATTCTCCAGGATGAGCATTGAAATCCCCTAAAATAAAAATAGGTTCGTTTACATAGTCATTACTAATAGCACTTACCGTTCCTATGCAATCAGTAAACATCGGCAGGTTGTCTGATTTGTTTGTCGGCATATAGACACACACTACTATCAATGGACTATCGGCCGCATTAACACGAATAGCACACACACGCGGATTATCGCAGTCTATCACTTTAACACTAGGAAACACACTTGTATTCCACAGCAGCGCTGTCCCACCGTGAGGCCTGCCGCGCAGTAGGCCCGCCGTCGTGTCAACAGCTGATGTGCCACTGGAACCAAATCTGCTATCTATGCAACTCAGATACGCCAACTCTTCTGAAAGCAGCCAAGTTTCCTGTAGTGCTATCAGTACACACTCGTCACATAAACGTTGAACATCGCTGAGCGCACTCTTTACGTTCTTACAATTATAGCTGGCAAACCTATAAGTCGTACTATCCATTATCTGAGGACACTGGGCCGAATGCAGCGGACTCTCCGTCCGCCTTTCGATATTTATAGTGAACGAAGCGCCTAAAGATAATACCCTCAGGCCATGTAGTTTCGTCTAAAACATATCCACTTTAGACTCCGACACAAAGAATTTGAAAGCTTTGTGATCCAACACTTTTTTCGTGTTGATCTTTTCAAGGAATACCCTCTCCTGTGTTTGTAATTTTATATGATCTACGATATCGGATTCCAACGTATCAAGATGCACATTTGTTATGAAAATAGGTATTTTCTTATTGGCAGCTTTAAAGGAAGATATTGGTGGCTCAGCTTTTCCTCTTTCGCCCAAATACCTGTACTTATGTTTTCTTTTCTTATTTACAGTTTGCCAAGGAGTATCTTCCTTTTCACAATTTGTTTTTGCGATCTCGGGTAGTTGACGCATAACCTGACCAACGATATTCTCATTAGGTTTCTGTTCAACTCGTTTTGTGTGTTTGGATATAATTGGGCTAGCAATCTTAGATAACGGCCTGTCTCGCCCCTCCAAACCTCCATCACAGCTGACCGCCTGCGCCACCGACTTTGCCGCCGAGACGGGTACGCTAGGTGACTCATCTTTCTGCATGACTCGCGGTAACGGCGTACACACAATACCTACTTGACAATTATTATCAGGGGACGGCATCGATGTGGGGGAGTTTTTCTGCTTACTAGTATGCGACTGTTGCACGTCATGCTCGTCCGAGGTGTAGTTGTGGCTCAAAGTCATCCCTATAGGCCCACTCTCCTGATTCCAAGCACCCCGTCTCATATTCACATACCCAGACGGATAACTTGGTGGAGGTAGTGATGCGTGCTTTAAATCACGTATATCTGCTCTTAGATCCTCAAGCTGTTTGACAGTAGCATAAGTATTGACGATATTTTCAATTTCTGAGTTTAACTTCAGTATATCTTTAAGTAGTTTAGTGCAATCAAGATGATCGAACAATATTGGGGGTAGTTTTTCAAGCACCTTTGCCACAAAAACTGGAATCACATCCGGATCTGTACTTTTGAACACACTAACGATGTCGTCTAGGTCTCTTTCTTCCTTCCCTTTCCTTTTTCTTGTGATTTTACGTTGATCCGTTGGCAGCGATTCGAATAACAACGACTTTGATTTGCTGATTTCACTGCTAGTGAATGCAGACACACATATTCTCTTTAGCGTTTCTTCATCAATTACAGAAATTTTGTTTTGCACATACGCTAATAATTCGTCAATGACGATATTGCAAACGTTACATTTTAACACTTGAGACATTATTACGCAGTGCGTCAACGCACTTCGCGCGTTGCACGAGCAAAACAACCGACCTTGACTTCGGCGCGCGAGTGACTTAAAGCGGACGGGAGCATTTAATGGTCATAATATGCCATATGTGTGTTAGGGAAACTATTCTGCTTCCCCCATAACGGTTCAAGATTATAGCATAGCGGGTGCAATCTACTAGAGTTGACGACGCCTCTTTCCTCATGGTGTGCTGAGATGGCCGTGTGGCTTTATTAGGTAGGAGTGGAAACTACCTCTCAACCTAGGAAAGCATCAATGAAGATCCATACGCCATAATAAAAATGAATATTATAGCTTGCGTAATGTTATAAAATAATGTAACCACGTCTTTTTTGTTTGCTGGAATAACTATAGCTGTGTGACTCCCGGAACACATGACGTCATCACAATACATACATCCATGAGATTTCCAATCGGAAAAGACACTTCGTATGAATGCTACGATAAAACTCTATCTCAGCCTAACTACGTGTACTGGTATACTGTACACTAAAAATAAGATTAATTAATTTATAATCACCGTAGAACAATGAAAACATGGCTGTTCCCAAGGGACACCCCCCTTTGGGTGTTCTAAAATACAGTTATATATTTCTAGCTAGAAAAGCATAACTGCGAACAGGGTTTGAAGTAGTTTGACCCCGAACCCTTGGATTGGTGGTACAAGTGCGACACAAGGGGGGGGGGGGGGTTTAATTAATAATGATGGAGTTATTTTAAACAAAATTATTTATACATAATCGAAAGTAAAGCAACGAATATTCTTAAAATATCCAAAGTTTTCCCCGGTACACTTTCTCATTGATCTGGGAATTCTGGGAAGTGGAATTTGTGAGTGGAATTTGGAACTCTACTTGCAGTCTATGAGTCTACGTTTCGTTTGACGTAATATTTGTTAGTCAGACAGTCGATCATTACGTAAATTGTATCAGACAGATTGAATCTTGAGTTTATCTGTGATCAGACAGAATTGAATTGTCAACTTGGTTTCGGCTACGGCTAGAATAGGTTTTCTTTTCTATCTTACTCTTGGCGTTAAAATTTTGTCCACGAAAACCAATTTACAAGTTACCAAAACAAAATATAAAACCGCCATCAAAATCTACAATCGGAATGAATGATAACAGCGCTTCGCGTCGTCAATCATGTGTCGTTTTGAATTGATTAAATAAATGTAAATAATAAAACAATAAGTGGTCGGTGTTAAGTGATTTCTCCGCCCACTACGATCATTATGCGATTAGAGAGACGGGAATTGAGTGCCGAGTCCATGTTGCGGGGTCTCTGAGGATGTCTGGGGAAGGCGAGCGGGCGTCTCGCCCGAACTCGCTGGTGCTGGAAGCACCGCCCCCGGAGCGGGAGCCGCTGCATTTCGATGTGCAGCTGGTCGGTGCGCCGCCTGAAGTGGAGCAGCTCGTCAATAGCATCAAGCAAGTCGCTGAAGACTTTCTGTATCACTGGAAAACTTTCCCTATTGGTGAGAACATTTCTTGTTGTTTGATAGGATTTGTTTTGTTGTGTAGTAGCGTCGAATATGTACAATTCGGTTTGGGTACTTTATGACAGTTAGTTAAGAAGTAAATTCGTATGTGATGAATATCTTTTATTTATAATTAGCAATAATTTAAAAAGGCAATAGACATCATATCTAAGAGGCTTATTAATTATTAGTTAATTATTGAAACTGGGAAAAACTATGTTGATCTTTAAAAAAAAAAAACCTTTTATCTTGGAAACAAACTATGCCACAAAGCATTAGTTTTGAATGCTCACTTAATAAGTTTTGATTACTAATAGATATTTACTAATTAAATAAAAATAACTAAAGGAACTCTGTAGATAAGTGAGAATTAAATATATTAAGTGCTTTGTTGTATTAATTAGGTTCCCAGGATCTGTTGTATGAAGGTTGGGTTTGTTAGGTATTTGCTTTATTCAAACTATTTGTAAATATTTCACAATGGTAAAATTGTCATACTATTAAACCAGAGAAAATCAGTGCTGTGCACCAGCGCAGCATATACTGAGCTGGACCCCCTGGTACACATGTTTGTTTTTATTGTATGTTGTATAATTTATGTAAAGGGTGTGTAACAAAATAAATGGTTTAAATGGTTTAGAGAGTGTAATAGGATTTATAATTTCATGAAATTAAAGTATGTTTAAAGAGAGAAATGAAGGAGTGGGACAGTGAGTGCTGTGATGGAAGAGATTTGAGTGAGTTCTAGTGCCTATGGTATGATTGATTGCATGTGTAATCATGGTATGAATGATCCCATTAGGCTGGTATACTCACTGTCTTGGACAACTTGCACTTTATATCTTATAAAAGTGGCCTAAGTTACTGCTTATAACATCAGTTAACTGCCATTGCAAGTCCTGTCAAAACAAAAAGACAGACAAAAAAAAAACGGTTGAATTGAGAAACCTCCTCCTTTTTTGGAAGTTGGTTAAAAATAGATTTTTGTTTTATGTATATACTGTCATATGCATTTAGTAAAAAGCTGTGATTTTGACATTACAAATGGACACTTCAATTATATTTATATGTATAGATAAAATTTATTAGAATCTGACTTATTAAAATATTATGACAACAAAATATATAATTGGGGATTAAAAATGCTTTTACTCTAAAAATTCAAATATATATAAGTACTTGTTCTATCTTGAGTTATTGTTATCAATATTCAGACTACTGTATCATATTTACTATAATATATATATATATACTTAATTACATACTTAAACCTAGCTATTGTTTTACAGTATGGAAACTAAAGTAACACACAGCCTTAACAACTTTTTTTTTAATAGTAGCTCTTAGAATGTCTATTGTTGTGATGGTATTCTCATCCATATAATTAAAATAGTTTGTTGCAAGATAATGAGTATTTTCTCTTGACAACAAAAATGTTAATCACTACATTGGAATCTTCATTACTGTACCAGTTTCTTTTCTTTAAACAATATACACAATTATGTTTGAATTATGATGAGTAGTTATAATAACATGTTTAGCGTCCATCTAAGAGCATTGTATTTGCCATTACTTTGGGATCAATATCAATACATTGAATTTTATGCAATGTGTAATGTTTTTAGACATATAAAAATAAGTACACTAATAGCTAATTAGGATTATGGTAAGGAATGCATAAATTTATAAAATTAAAATCTTATAAATTAAAAGATAAAAAAAGTTGTGAAAAGAAAAATATGGTCATATGCACGAATCGAACCTAAGCTTCTGGGTAAATAACATTCCAGGTGCTATGACCACTAAGCCATCTCAACCTCTACAGGTCTTCATAGACAATCATTCTTTTCTGTACACAAAAATGTTTAAATTTAGATATTGCTATTTATACATTTTGTTTTTAAATAACAATACACAAAATCTTTATAATCTGCATCGGTATTGAATAAAGAACAGAAACAGGCTCCTGAACGGATCTTTGTTGATGAACTTGTCAATATAAGTTTAAATGTTTTGAACTTTATTGTTTTATCAGCAACTTATTTCAAATACAGATATACCTTTGAAAAGCATTAATGTATGGTTCGTAAGTGACCGTATAGGGACTGAACAGATACCAATGACGTCAAAAGACGTATTAAAATGTGGAATAAGAATTTGCAGTGGTGAGCAGAGGTCGAGAAGGCTTAGCAGTCAGAACGCTTGGAGTATTTATCCGGGAGGCGCAGGTTTGAATTCTGCTCGCGATTGTATTCTTTTTCCACAAGATATAAACTTATTTCAAATGTTATGGTCAATTGACAAATGTGTCAAAAAAATGAACCATGCAAAGCAGGCCAATTAACTTCATAAGGTCATTAAATGCCCCATGATCAGTTATGTTAATTAACTACATACCTAATCTATCTCAATTTTTAGACAAACAACCTGCACTGGGTATGAAGTAATGTTTTTTTTATTACGGCTTTTTATTATTTTGATACAGGTGAAATTACTAACACAACATGTTATTTTTTTTTATTAAGAATAAAAATTTATTTCAACGTATTAAGAAAAGTAGAAATAAGTTTTTTACTGTCCATTCAAATTCTAAGGCTGTGTTAGCTTTGACCTTACCTCAGATCGCAGAACGCATCCAGTGTGACAAAGCCTTAAAACAACCAATGACCCTTGAGTTTGTCACGGCATGTTTTCTGAGACATCTCTCTTTCATCTCATGGGGAGTAGGGGACTAATGAAAGTGTTTTTAAAATCTCATTTATCACAGTGCTCCCGCCTTCACGGTTCACGGGTCCTGGGAACCGGCCGTCGGACATCATAGTAGCGCCACCATGCGACGAGCTGGATGCAGCAGCCCTAGACGCTGGGGTGGAACCCCACCCACTGTCGCCCAAACAATTACACGCAATCCGGGAGAAGGGGTAAGTCAAAGTCACTGCTACAGTATGCTGGTCTAGCTTAGTGCTTCATTTATTATAGCTCACTATACGGATTAGGAGATAGCATTAACTAACTAAATATATGGCCTCAACTAGTTCTTCAAAAAAGCAAAATGAATAGTTCTTATAAGCTGATGTCAGGTACAGATCAGTTACGATTTTATAGCCTTGTTTCCCTAAAAATTACTCAATTGACAGAACTATGAACTGAAGCAGAGGTAATACATTTGAGCCGAGACTCGGGTTTGTCGTCGGTAGTCCTAATCAAAGATAGCGTCTATTACACATAGCGTCTATTACTCAGATAGCGTTGTTAGCGCACCCATAAATGTTTAACCAAATATTGGCTTTTGTTCGTTATTTTATAATAAAATAAATACTAATACCGGCTACTGGAAATAAAAAACTTTGTCGCAGTACTTGTACATTTATTTATTACACTATTCATAGTTTCGGCTATAGCTAGGTTAACATTCCAACGCAGCTTGTGTTACACTTAAAAAAGACTACGTAACTCGCTCATAAGTCGCCGACATAATCGACTAAATGGAATGTAGATTTGTAGAGTATTAGGATTTGTTAGAAACATTTCGCTTACTCATTCAATCGTAGAATTCGTAGAACCAAAACCTTTTTTTAATGAATTTTAAGCTATTTTGTTTAAAAATATCTATCTACACATACATTTTTGTTTTTGTATACTTAGATGAGATAGGTGTACAAACACATCTCAATATTCCCGTCAGTCCACCAAAGATTTACGTTTGAGTATGAGTGATTGATTCACGGATGCATTATGTAGTCACACAACTCGAGTTATAAAGTGCTGTTGAACTGTAGCATATTAATTTTGTTTTAGCTACGTCCTGCAAGTAAAAGTTCATTACATTACAATCTTGCATAATCTTGCTTATATTTTAAGAAGAACTGACAAGAAACTTCTTGGTTCTTTTCAAATCAGTGTTCCATAAATTGTATTCTCGGTATAAATTATGACTATCATGCTGTCCTTACATAATACTACAGAAGATAGAGATAATTATAAGTTAACATCCTCACACCTGGTCAAGTTAATGGAATAAAAGTGGTAATGAAAGAAAAAAATAAAATATATTTATTAAATCACAAAAAACACACAGAAGATATAGCATTATTAATAACACAGTTATTAAATAAATAAAGCTAAAGAAAATTAAATGCAACTGTTCATTAGTCCGTGTTTTAGTACCATTGGAGTAACATTATTTCTAGTTAAATCAATCCCAATTAAATAGCTACTATTTACAAACATGACTAGAGCTGCCAGATTCAGAATTAAAACTGTTTCCAGATTTCCATTTACTATCAAGAGAAACGTTGAGTCTATTTAAGGACTGCTCAAAATAGTACTCCTAAATTCCGTAATTAAAAAAGCGCCGAGGCCAGCTCTGACGGAAGTTTAACCGCTCTTTGGGGCTATTAAGATGCGACGTGCAGGGGTTCCCTATATGCCCTTTATTCATCAAGTTCAATTAATGTTTCCACTCAAACGTATGAGCTCGGTATACACTGTCGGCCCGAAGTGTACAATTGTATCCCACGACACTGTAATGAAATTGGTAGACTTTTTGCTTTTGTTTCACTCGACGTTCAACCAAATGTTACTTAAGTGTTTCGAAGGATATAAATAAAAAGTCCTCTATTTTTAGACACTGCAATAGTTTTAAATAACGCACATATTGGTATCCAGATGTGACTCAGATCATACGATACAAAATATTGTATAGTCGTTTGTCAGGCCACCTCTTGTGTCCAATGGGCCACATGCTATTTTATGTGTTAAATAGACCTAATACGTAGGACGTTTTCAGTTACTTCTCGAGTTTCTAAGATAATCCTTTCTTTATCTCACACAAAACAGCGAACTACCTACGTATATTAAAGTCACGCATGGTAAATCATACGCGTCAGTCATCGTGTTGGTATTCTCAACATTGTACAGATTTATTTTCTTACAAAATGATGTGTTATATAAGAATAAGATCTAACTTAACGTAATTATTTATTCCTGTGTCTCATTGGTAAATGAATGGTATTGATATCCATTGTCTTGTCGAAATATTAGTCTTGTGTTGAGGGAAAATAACGGTGACGTGTGACCAAACATAATTAGATTTTATGAGTAGCACCCACAGTACTGTGAAGTTATGAACTAGACACAGAACACCTCTACATTGTCAGACACGGCCGCCTATTGAATTAATACAGTTAATTATACTCGTGTAATACTATCCGTAGTGGACTGGTTCCCGCTCCACGGTGTCACGTTGCGAGTGTGACTTATCATAAACATGTAGCTGTACGACTTTGTGGAGAAAATTTTGTGATTTCAAATTCAAGCTGCAGGGAGCTATTGAGAATTTCCTAACATTTTGCCCAACCTAGGAACTCACGTGACTGTCGCTCAGTAGCTTTAATTACGTTTACGAGACCAATGATTAGCCATTCTCAACCATTTGTTAGGTTTTGTAAAAATCCTGGTTTGATATACAAACAACTAGACGATTTACATCAATTACAAGGTATTGAATGTGTCCTACCTGTTGACTCGGCGATACCAGACAATAGAAATATTATTGTTATCGCGTCAAGAATACTAGAGTAAACGGCTTGGTATTAATACAGCTAACATTTTAACCTTACGTTATCGTTTTTAATACGTGAATATTGATATTATTTTCACTTTGACGACCTAATTAGTTTATATCTAGTAGGTATAATAGGACAGGAAAAAGACGGGACCAGCAAATCATAATACACTGTTACTTTACTCTTTTATATTTTTATGTTATTAATTAGTCGCCCCACATTATGAATTTCGTTTTTACATTAACACCCGGACTCGGAATCAAACTCCAGAGACAGGTAATCGCCGTCAAAAAGACAAACACGGTTACATAGAAGCTTTTAGTATCAAGTATGATCATTCCTTAGACAAAGCATACCTTACATGACATACAGTTTTAGTCTCACTACACTAGAGCACAGGTGTCATATTCGCCCCCCATTGAATCTGTGTAATGGTCAATATAGATGATTTTTTTCTCATAAAGCTTGCACAAGGACAAAGTTTTTAAGCCGAGGAAGTTAAGCGCTAAGCAATTGGAATCGATACGTGAATGGGGGTATGTCGCCCTGTATAATATATATGTACCTATGTTATTATATTTACGTGCCTTTTATGCGACGTTGGCTCCAATGTAGTGTTTTAGTTGAAAGTTTACCAGTGGAAAATCTTTAGTGTTCGTATTGTATTGGAAAATGTAAATTGCACACTATGGTTTTATACCACTCACCGGTATTAAAACCGACTCAGGTTCAGATAAAGTTGGACGGATAAAGTTACTGTAAAAACATCCACGTCGATAAAGATACATCTTAATTTGGCAATAACTGTTATATATTTTTATGTACAAATGATTAATTCCATAATAAAAAATGTACGATAAAACCTATTGTGAGCACGGTTCTATATTTCAGTAAAATAATAAATATTTCTACTTTATTCTAAAAAGCATTGGAGCTATTGTCGTGTCCCCCAATACATAGCATGTCCATTAGAAATGCATTGTGTATCTGTGCAGTACTATCATATTATTTAGTACCCTACGCATTCCATCATACTTTAGTCCTCATTCAGTCATGAATCATTCCTAGGAAGTATATAGGAACTATACCCCTATAAGTCAGTACTCCATAAATTTAAGATATGGTTGAATAGCACTGAGAATTTCGCACAGTGTTAAGTATCTATGAATAGTATTATGAGGTAAGCAAACTTGAAATATTCTGGTTATCCCCTTAAACAGTTTCAAAGTAAATAATAGGTATTGTTTGCCTATTTTCATGTGATAATTCGTAATTTTTTCATAAACTTACTTTTACCTTAACTCAGGGCTTCCCAAACTTATTTTTACTGTGACGCCCTTGGGAGTTACCTATTTTATTTAGCCTCCCCCCTGCTTCTGGCCAAATAGTGCCTACCAGTGTGTAGTTCTAGCCTAGTAACAAGTTATCAATAATAAACTAAATCACGTTTACAATTTTTATAGTCGGCGTCTACTTGGTAAAGTCAACAGACAGGCAATCTACATTAGATTGCCTGTCTTTTGACTTACTTACCTTACTTTACCTACTTACCGAGTGTATAGCCATACCATATATGGATCGCCTCACGACGCCCCCGGGAAAATGCCACGACGCCTCAGGGCGTCGCGACGCACAGTTTGGGAAGCCTTGCCTTAACTGTTTTGCATTTCTATAGTCTATTTTGAATACGAAGTATCACATACATGAAAAATAGACTCAGAATCTACAAGTAAACTCTATTACCTAATGTATTGTTCAGTAGAGCCATTTGAAACAGAACATCTTTTGTATAGTTGACGCAATGCCACTATGCCTACTATGAAAAATCAATTCGTTGACGTTACTAGGTGATGTTTCTAAACGGTTCTATTGTATTCATAAATTATTATTCTGTATTATCATAAGAATATGGTTTGTCCAACGCTGTAAAATTGTTGACTGGTGGAAGATTTGCGTAATTCGCTCGTTAAATCGGTCTAGCTTATTTGATACTTATATCTTTTTTTTAAAGCATTACAGACTTATTCAGTTGAAGTGTCCTTTAAAGCACAGTTTTTAAGCCGCAAATATTTGTTAAAATTCAATATAAACTTTATTTTTTTTATTACAACAATGCATTGCCAAATTGTCACCCCCACAAAGGCCATTTCCCTTCCACTACCAAATAAGCTTTACTATCTTTCTGTATTCGATATTAGCAAATTTTTTGCAAGACCATATCAATCCCATATGTTTATCTCTCTTTGGCCAAGAACTTTTCACTGAGTTATAATGCTACCTTTCGACAGTCATCAGTTTGACAGATCCTAATATTATTAAACCAGTAATGTGCACTGTTCCTCAAAGAACAAATGTGTCTATGCAGCGAGTTCGAAGTTCCTTCTCGTCACTTCCCTGGCCAAACGCACGTGTGGCGTGTAGCGGGCTGGTTGCAGCGCGGTCGTGCGCGTGCGCGGGAGGAGTTGTACTGCCATATCGCGCGCGCACTCGCTCTAATAGTTGTTGTGGCCCGCGACAGACTGCTACGTGATGAGCCGTTGTCTGTCATCGCTGGAGCTAAGTCCTTGCTACAAGGTCTGCATAGGTAAGGAAATTAAATCTACATATCGATGGGTGAAAGGCTATTTGATTCAAGTGTAATTACTGTGCTATAAAAAAATATATTTTAAAACAACAGCCTTTAGACACATTTTCATATTTCACTAAAATGTCGCTTGAACCAAATAGCCTTTCACCCATCGATATGTAGAATGTATCTTTGTTTCAAATCTTATCGCTCATCTCAAGGCACTGCAGTCACCAGTCAAACCCTTAACTGCAGAGCAAGTGCCTGATTTGAACAAAAATTTAACTATTTTGGATGAACACCAGTTTTTAATCATTTTCGAGCTACAGGCGTGGACTATTGTAAGACCTAAAATGAATTAATTAATAACCCATAAGTGAGTAGTTCCTAAGTAACAATCTGATAAGTATTCTTGAATTATTGAAATGCAATGGTGACATATGCAAGCTCATGAATTTGAAACGGAAATTCTGCTTAATGAGATAGGTTTATTAATATGTGTCCTAAGTCAAGAAAAAATATTTAGAGTTATCTACTGAATGTTCTCGTTGCTTACAGACTGCTGGACTTAGCTTTTGGCATGCCCTCTTTGGAAGCTCGCGACCTGGAGAAGAAAATAAGAGAAGAGAGGTCTCGTTACTTAGTAGCTGAACTAATATGCAAGGTATGATAACACTTTATAAGAATAAATTTACTTTGATCAATCAGTTCAGATGAATTTCAGCTGATGTCTTTTAGTTTCTGTCGACCATATCTTCCGCTCAGCCACGTACGAAGTTATACTTCATAACAATAAAAAGCTATTGTGTCTGCTAATTAGCGAGCCAATGGCTTAAATTATTATACACTAGCTTCTGTCCGCGACTTCGTCTGCGTGAATCAGAATTGGGTCCAGGTGGGATAAAAAGTATGCTATGTGTTAATCCAAGTTATAAACTATTTGAGTGCCAAATTTGATCTAAATCCGTTCAGTAGTTTGTGTGAAAGAGTAACAAACATCCATCCTCACAAACTTTCACATTTATAATATTTTTAGGAAGTAGAATTGTCTAACACTTCCATACGGTACTTCCGAGCGCTTTCCTATTTCCTTATGTATGAACATGAAGTATTTTAAGGACTGTTGAAGCATTCGGGCTGCCTTATTGGGTCTGGCTTCTATTCCTGGTTCAGGTAAACAGTCTTAGGGATTTCTGGTTAAGAAATTCTTAGAAGCAGCCCGGATTTTGACGGATGGCATAAAGCACATGCAAAATAGGGCTTAACTGTATCTGCCTACAATTCTGCCTAATCCTTCAAGAAACACAGGCGTGATGCTATGTTGTTCTCTTTATCGTGTAGCCAGAACACCAGGAGGACATAGCAGCATTAGCAGCATGGGTAACTCGTGCGATGCGGCGCGCCGCCGCCGAGAAGACGGATGCTCGGGAACCTCCCCGGCCTGCACCGCCCGTGCCCTGCCTCTACAGCACCCCGCAGCGCACACAGGTATATCAATTATGTTAGCCTGACATTTTATAGGGTTTCCTTTAGCTTGGACACCCGAAAGACAACAAAAGGCCGACGTGCGTAAAGCCCAAGCAGGGGTTTATTTAATAAGTTGTAAGTCCCTATCATTTTATGGGGTTTCCGTTAGTCCAGCACATAATCACACCCAGCTACACTTTGTACTTGATATTTTCTATTTCCTCCACACTATTTCTTTACTCTTATTGTGTGTAAACTATTAAATAAATAAATGCCATATCGTCAGAAGATGGACGCACGTGTCCCTCCGCCTGTACTAGTTTTGAAGGTGTTTCTACTTCAAATCAAATCAAAATGTTTATAGCAATCCATAATGTACTTACAGGTGGTAAATAAACAAATAAGAAAAACAATCATGGACCCTGTCGGGCACAGCAAATTTAAATGGACTATTACCATTTTTGGAGTCATTAGTAGTGTGTCCAAAAATTCGTTAAGTAATACCACGAAAGCACACACAAGCTGTCATCTAATATATAAAATTCTCGTGTCACAGTTTTCGTTGCCATACTCCTCCGAAACGGCTTGACCGATTTTGATGAAATTTTTTGTACTTATCCGGTATCTATGAGAATCGGCCAACATCTATTTTTCATCCCCCTAAATGTTAGGGGTAGTCCACCCCATTTTTTTTATTTATATGGCAAAACAACGTTTGCCGGGTCAGCTAGTATTTATCTATTTTCATAAAACATTCTAAGTTACTATGGAGGGCTGGGACTGTTTATATAACATATTGTTCCATGGTTTAGGTGGATCTTCGCCTGTACCGTCGCGAGCTGGTACGCCGCGCAGCCTCCACGTTACAGTCTCTCCTAGACCGGGAGGCGCGCGGCTGGTTCCTGCACTTCCGAGAACGAAGAGCCGCACACCTCGCCAGCCAGAAGATGCCCATGAAGGACATCGAGGAGGTAAATACAGGGTGAATTTAGTTAGTTGGCCATGTGTGACTTGACCGAGAATTCGATCCTTCTTAGCAACACTATTGGATTTTGTAATAATTAATACAGTGTATGTTTTATTTTTCCAAAATCAAAGGGTTCGATGCTTGGCTAGGTATTTGAGTTTTTATCAAAATCGGGCCCGAGATTCCTTTGACTATTTTCAACAATTCCTTATAGTTTCGTAATTAACCATCTCCTCCTACTTAAATTAAGTGCCATTCAATTTCGGTGTCCTATTTCAATGCCAAACAGAGAAAAAGTACTTCAAATGTTAAGAAAGATTAGTCCCTTTTATGTCCTTTTAATTTCCCTACCAAGTTCCTACCTCGATCTTAACCCTAAGGTTACTATTATCCTAGTAATAATCTGGTCTCCAGGAGGTGCGCGAAGCCGCGATGCGGGAGTATGTATCACGCGTGTGCCAAGCGGTGCTGAGCAGCGAGCCGCTAGCAGCGCTGGGGCCTGACGTGCCCACCTTACTGGCTGCACAGCTGCGCGCCTCTGCCATCGTCAGCAGGTATGTGTCAGTACTGTGCAGTGTACAGTGCTGAGCAGCTGAATCCGATGTATCCAGTCCCTTACTGTTCTCCCACCAGCGACGCCCTAAGCCGAGACTCTTAGCGATAAGGCAACCACAAGAAAGCCCAGTTAAGCAGTGGACCACCTCCTAGATTGAACTGTAAGAAGCCCTACACAAAGAAAAATGTTGGGCAGACAAATTAGTTTTGAATGCTTCGACAATACTTCTTAGAAAAAAAAAATAAGTCGCTTGTTTTTTTCATTGTAGTAATGTCTTCGATTCGTCAAAAAAAATTGCAATATCTATTTTTGGCCCACAGAGCTGAAGAAGGTGTCCGTCGAAAACTTGAAGCCAGTTTAGCGACCGCTGAAGCACGAATATGCGCCACACACCCCATTCTATCACGAGCTGACGCGTGGCGCAAGGAGAAGTTAGCGGCTGCAGCGCTACGGCTCAAAAACGAACTGCGTTGGACACCCATGGAGGATGCCGCGGCAGCGATGCAAGCGCACAAGTTGCATCAGCACCGATACTTCCTGCTTAGAGACCTTGCCTTTTTAAGGGATCGAGAGCCATTGCTCATGAAAGTAAGATTTTTATAGAACTCTTAAATACAACTTTACGGGAAGGAAAAATCTGGAGGAAACTTGGATTTCATTTTCGAAGGAAACAATGTGGTAATACATGCTATGCTTGAATCGTATGATTTAAAGTAGGATTTCTGTGCCGCGTGTCGTGGGTTCAATTCCCGCGCATAACAAAAATAAAACTTAAAAGAAACATTGCGATAACTATAATATCATGACTGATTTTGAAATCTTTTATAATGTAGGTACACGTCTACTATTTCCAAAAACACATTATTTCAAAATAAGTTTTAACCCAGATTATTGCATTTTAATCTATCTAGTTTGAATTAAGCGCGAAAACGCTCATGGGTGTCATGGCGCCGCTTATGATGAGTTGTGACGTCACGCTTCAATAACATTTGACAAAACTTTATGCAAAACAACGGCAGTGATTGACATTCATTGAGGCGTGACGTCATTCGCTGTAATTGGCGTTTCAGTCAACATGGCCGATTGCAGTATTTTGTACTTGTATTTTATTGAAAATCTTATTAATCTTAATGTTTTTAATAAAACTAGGTTATTTTTTAGAATCCTGTGTACATATATTTTTCTCTAAAACCATTTATTCTTTGATTCTTTAATACTGCCATCATGCTTATTGTACACCCACATTTCACCGATGCCATTGTTTAACTCTCATGTAAAGGTCTAAGCCTACCGCCAACAACCGGGCCCAACTCCAAACATTGGGCCGCTACTGAGAGTTTTCTAACAGAAAACCCCAATAACACTGCCCAACCTGAGAATCGAATGCAGAACCTCACATTCAGCATCCGCACTTAGGCTAGATCACAAATTCAAGCATATTGAAAAAAAAAACGCACTTGTACTAGATCACAAATTCAAGCATATTGAAAAAAAAAATATAAGATATCTTCTAAAGTACCGTATACTTGTCACAGGAGCTTCGCAGCGCAGTATCTCCGACCCGTTCGTTCACATGGGCGGCTCGTATATGGCGGCCGCAACACTGGGTCGTAGTACGGCACTTCAGAGGGCGGAGGGAGAGAGTGCCCACTGTACTGTCAGCCCGCGCCACCAACATCGTCACTCCGAGATCAGACCCGTCGCAGCCAGTGTTTCTGGTACATAGGGAAACTTCGAGAACAACTACTACGAGGTGGCCCGCCTGGAGACTGCTGAATCTTGCCCACAGGTAATAAATAATAACAAGTCATATTGCGCCATAAAAGCCGGATAAGTGCGAGTCGGACTCGCCCACCGAGGGTTCCGTACAAATTTGTACGTACATATTATAAATAGTTCAGCAATCGACTCTCGCAGTTTTTTTCAGAGCTTTTCTCGAAATTTTGTTTCCAAAATCTATAAAGGCTATATTTTTTATGTTTTAATTACAAATATATAGTTTTCAGAATTTTCCCTGTACTTGTAGTATAAGACGGTATTACTTGCCAAATTTCATATTTCATTGACCTAGAACTAGGTAATTTATATTTTAATTCCCTTGAGAGTGTCGAAATATACGTTTCTTGCGGCATAAACGGCCGTGTCTTTTTTTTACAACTTAGAAGTTTTATTTTTTCACAGCTTCAAGGTATTGTAGACCTGATTATATTGTTAATTATTTATAATTAAATTCAACTCGATACCTTCACGCGTTCCCGTGTTAAAGGGTCTGTCAGACAGACAGACGGACAACAAAGTGATCCTATAAGGGTTCCGTTTTCTCCTTTTGAGGTACGGAACCCTAAAAAATAATCATTAAAATCGGACAACTCAGTAAAAAGTTATGCGTGGTAAGAAATAAAAAACAAAAATAATATACGCGTTGACTTGACAACCTCATCCCTTTTTCGCCGTTTGAAAAAACTTAACTATAACGCATCCTAAATTATACTTGTCCGTCTGTCACTTAAATGTCAATGGAACCAGATGACAACAGTCATTAGATACATTTCAACTAAAAGACGTTTTAAGCACAATTACGAATAGAGGATGAGTCACTTGCTATAAATGTATGTGTGTGTGATAATTGCAAAGAGAGAGATGACTATAACTAGTACTACCAGATGGCACGCCGCCCGGAGACTGCTGAATAGCTAATATAAGTGGTTTGTCACCAACATCGTTACTCCAAGGTCAGACACTTACAGCTAGCTACATAGGAAAACGACGAGGCCAATTTCGCCTAGTTTAGGCGGGAGCCTGGAGATTCCTGAACCTATCCCATTGTCACTTTCGTTATATATTTGTGTGTGCTCCACCAATAGTGTTTAGAGGTAAATGGCCAGCCTGGATACCGCTCAGCCTTTATTTGTCGCACTTTGTTAACGACAGTCGTCGAAGCTCTGTCGGCTACATTCGACATGCCAGCGTTGACGATACGAGGCAGCCGCCGCTTATTTATAACTTTAACACACAGGAATCAGTAGCAATACAATATAGCAATATGTCAGGCTATTGCCGTTAACCGGGTGCCATTTCAATCTCCGAGCTGTCATAAACACCCCGCAACACTGCCCGGGATCGAACATAAAACCTCAAGCTAAGCAGCCGCGCTTCCGATCACTAGACTTACGAACCATTCTAGACTTTACGTAGACAGTACCGTTGTCGTTATTGTTATTTTAGTGCTGCCCGAAGCTTAGAATTATGACTGATTAATGGAGTATGTAATGCTCACTAAAATGCCCAGCTGATAGTGGCGTGTGTGTTGGGTCGTTCGATTCCCTTTAATATGGTTGAGTTGGGTGGTACTAACACATGCTTCTTGTTCGTGAACGGACGCCGTCAGTAGGGACTGGTCATCTCTAAACTGTCATGGCAACATTTTGAATCGTTAAACTAACCTCTTTTAGTATTGGCATCATCTTAGATTGTTCTCACATATGATTTTGCAACAAAAACTTTTTGATGATAAAGAGTAACCGTGGAGTTTCTTGCCCGTTCTTCTCCATAGTAATCTACACTTTGGAACGTGGCAACTACCTTCTGACAATTCAAAAGTGCCTGTAAATGGTTTATTTGAAATTAAGGATTTGACTTTGACTTTGGTCTTAGACTCAACACCTTTTACATGTGACTTAAGAACAGTTTCGGTCAAGTGTGGGTGTAACAACAGTACAGCCTAAACCTTCAGGGATAAAGGCTTGATGTTATGTACTGTTCAGGACGTGGTGTTGGTGCTGGAACATAATGTTCGTGCTGGGAGTGCTGGTGCCGTGGTGCTCGCCGCTGTCACTGCGGACGTTGCTGTGTATCAAACCATATGTGCCTGACTACGAGCTGTCGCAGGTATGCACACATTTATTATTTACAAAATAAACCAGTCATATAATGTTCTACATTTTTGTGGAAAGAAAAATACGGCCATGAGCAGGATGCGAATCTGTGCCTCACGGATAAATACTCCAGGTGTTCTGTCCACTTGGCCATCTCGACCTCTGCTCACTTGTCTGAACTCTTCTTCCACATTTTAATACGTCTTTTGGTGACGACGTAGCTATTCAGTCCCTATACAGGTGTCGGCGCAGGTTCGAACCTTTCACGGCCGTATTTTTTTTTTCACAAACCTTTCTACGTTTAGAGTTCGTTAGGCATGTGATTGGAAGATTTGGTTTAACATAATTCTGTTTTTGAAGTGTCCATAGCCGTAAACGATCGTTGAAATTAAGCAACGCCTGGTGCAGTCAGTTTGTAGATCGGATTATTTTTATCTGAACGTATCCGTGCATTTCGTGCGTTCATTCATAAATTCGTAATGTAACCATTTATTATATTGATATTGTATGTATCAGGTTAACGGGACCCTGTTCCCGAAGCGCAGCAGTGAAACACAGACGATGTGGTCGCGGCTGCTGACGCTGTGGAGACACGTGTCCAAGGAACGGACGCGCTTTGAGACAGAACCTGATACAGGTGATCACTAAATGTTTTTAATGATCTAAACACCTACTGCAGTTCATCAGCAGGACTTTTTACACCACATTTTTTAATAGAATATAATGGTTGTCTAGTATTCTTTTTTTTTATAAAAAATGGTCTTACCTTTGCCCACCAACTCGGCTTATGGTAAGCGACAGTGTGGCTGAGGATGCAGCACGTAGATCAGATGAAATATATTCACTCTAGGTAGAGTGGATAGATTTGGAGAGAACGATAGTTAGGGTTGGAACGATAATTGGTTGATGCAACTGCCCAGACGCGTCGCCCACAACGGTTGCACCAGACTACACACCCGAAACACGACTAGGTCGCTTTACGGCATGGCTTCGTCCGGTGGGTGGTAACCAGCCGCGGCCGAAGCCTCCCACCAGAGTTGTGTTGCTTATGCAGCACCACCCAAGGGCCACGTTTAGGGATTCCATTTAAGGGTACACTCCTACGGCCTCGGGAAACTCAGCCCCGTAATAAGTTTTCAGTATTACAGCAATTAGTAAACTTATACTTACCTAGGTCAATTTACACAGGTCTACTAGGCAAAGGCCTAAGTCGCCAGGCCAACCGGGTGTGGAACTACGGCTTGATAGGTGGCGTGGGGTCCGCTGCGCTACTGCTGGGGTTGCCCGTGCTGGCGCTGGCCAGCTCCGCCGCTAGCGCGCTGCTGGCGCTGGCGGCGCCGCTGTGGCTGCCCCCGCTAGCACTCGCCCTGCACGCTGCTAATGCGCTCGTCTATGACGTCGACTGTCCTGACCCGGATAAACTAAACAGGTGAAAACACCTAGGTACTTGTCTCTTAGCGTGGAACAACGAAGTTATGTTTCTTCAATTGAAAGGTAAGATTACTTAACTGAGCTGAAATGTGTTTCCCCAAGGGATAGGCAGAGGTATACACAAAAGTCCACCAATGCTGATATTAAGTCTCATGTAATAGGTGGTGAGCCTATTGCCCCGGATTCCAAACCCCGGGCTGCTACTCGAAATTTACTAAAAGAAAAACCCAATAACACTGCCCGACCCGGGAATCGAACCCTACCTCATGCCCAGCAGTCGCACTTGGGACCACTAGACCAATGAGGCAGTTGCCAATTCCAGCGAGCCAATGGTTAATTAATATGGTTAACTAATACTTTGCTTGAACGCAAGATATTCAGGGTATCTTAAATGTCGCTGGATCTCAGCGAAGATTGATAAGTACTTACATACCAAGTAATGTTAATTTAGCAACACTTAGGACATTTATTGTGCTTTATAGTTTTACACTATGTCGACCGGACCCAATGTAAACACCTAGTCGTCTGAAAATTCAATTTGCAGGCGAAATTTCTGTGTGTAATAACTTTCTTGGGCATATTCATATTATTGTTCACTGGTTACTTACTACTCCTGTGCAATTTTCGCTATTAAAATCAAAATCAAAAATCATTTATTTTCAAATAAACCATTTACAGGAACTTTTGAATTGTCAGAAGTTAGTTGCCACGTTCCAAAGTGTAGGTTCCTATGGAGAAAAACGGGCAAGAAACTCCACGGTTACTTTTTTTCATCATATAGGTTTTTACAATAGTATTGGTTACACTGTTTTTGTTGCAATAGTATGTGAGAACAATGTAAGAGTTACAAAAATACTACCAATACTAAAAGAGTTTAGTTTAACAATTCAACATTTTGCTATGACAGTTTAGAGATGACCAGTCCCAACCAACAGCGCCCGTTCCCGAACATGACACATGCGTCAGCATCACCCAACTCAACCATATTGTAGGGAATCGAATGACCCAACAACAATGAACAATATTGACTAATTTCTGTGTGCCCACGGCGTCATCGCGGATCAAACAGTTTGTCTCGCAACATCGCCGCGGGCTCAGTGCATGTCTAAGGGTTCCGCTCGAGTTCGTAGCTGGTCGAGCAATACCGAAAAATGCACGTCAGTAGTAACCGCTTACCGCGATATACCTGGGCATGCATCTAGATAGAAGGCTGACCTGGCAAAAACATATCTGGAGTAAGAGAAAAGCCCTAGGCTCAAAACTTAGATCCATGTATTCGCTGATTGGTAAAAAGTCTCAGTTAACCAACGAAAGCAAAATGGCTGTCTACAAAACTATATTGAAGCCGATTTGGACATACGGAATAGAGCTCTGGGGAACAGCAAGTAACAGTAATATAGACATTCTAGAACAGCGTTCCGAATCTTATTAACCGATTCCCCAAAGAATAGTGAGAGTGGTCAATGGACAATTCCTCACTGCTGCAAAGAAACATAACACAGACAGTCAGAGAAAGAAGCATCTAAATGTCTATGACAGATTGCTGAGCCGTGCAGGATTTAATAATAATAAAAATAAAAAGTAGTAACTGGCGAACAATAATTAATATGCATTGACCATTGTACAGGTGGTTCGTGTTACTGGAAGTGCTGGTGTTGCGCATCGGCGTGCTGGGCATCATCCAGCCCATCGCGGCGCTGCTGTGCGCGCTCGTGCTGTGCCCGCTCGGTGCCTTGCTGCTACTTGTCGGTAATATTACAATTTAAATGTGCTACCATAATCCCATCAAACATTACTCAGAAAAATCTTGCTGTGACTCACGACACATCTTAATTTTTTGGTCTGATACAGAAACAAGCCCTGTCTTTACAAAACCACGATTAACATTCGTTCGCAATTCATGCAATTATATTAGGGTCCGAGCGGGATTGTGAGGGGGCCGACCCCACTCGTAAAGTCAAAGTCAAAGGTTTTTATTTCATATAAACCATACAAAGGCACTTATGAAAAGTCAGAATTTACGTGCACGGTTCCAAAAAGTCGCTTCCTATGGAGACGAACCGGCATGAAACTCCACGGCTACTCTTTTAAACTGTATATCTTTTACAATTTCTGTAGATAAAATTTTGGGCGGGATGTAATTACATAAGCCTTATATGAATAGCTCATTTGACAAATTTACGGCGTTCTCACATTTACAAAATGTTGAAGCTAAAGAAGCTATATAAAACAATGCATACTATCCGTCAAATATTATTAGTAAGTTTAACAAAAGTTAAAAACAAAAAAAGAAAGCAAAGATTGAAAGAGGTATATTAAGCAATAAACAAAGTAAAAATATCATTAGAACTGTGATAGAAATTACACGTACATTGTCAGTGAGTAGCCAAGGAAGCCACATGTGCAGAAGGTGTTATAGCCAAACATCCCTATCAGCAACGTAGTCTTTGGTCTTATAATAGGCTTTTTGAATAAGTACGCGTTTAATGTGGGTTTTAAACTTTGTCTCTGTTAGATCAGTTATCGTAGCCTAACCTATCCGCCGAAACACCGATTTAAGTCAGGTTTGCCATTGATGGCTGCACAGCTAGGGGACTCTGTGCGCTTGGAAGACGGTGGCACAGTGGTGACGTGCCCCCTTGCACAGCGTGGCCCAGGGATGCTACTTTTACAGTTTTCCGAGGGATCTACCCTAATAGGTGTTGCACAACGGGGGTTCTGAGCTGGTCTCTTAAGATGACCCCTCCCCCCTATGTGCTGACGGTGACAACTGGGTTGGTTATAGTGAGGTAAGAATTCCACACTCTCCGATCTTCGCCGCATCATCATCCTCGCCTTTTCCCAATTACACTGCCGTTGGCTTCCATTCAAACCGGATGCAGCTTAATAACAGTGTTTTACATGGAACGACTGCCTATTTGACCTCCAAAACCCAGTTACTGGGTAATACGATATCTCATGGTAAGACTGGTTATGAGACTTTCAGGCCTCTGGCCACCCGTAATGATTGTGATCTTAGTTTGACAACCGGGACCGACGGCCTAACGTGCTCTCCGAGGTACCCTCTCCGATCTTCGTCTACGTCCGTCTTATTCCGAAAGCTGGACGTCTTTTTGGAGGTTTCCCCTTGGAAATCCTATAAATTGAAATGTGTGTGGTAGTTGTGCGAGTGTAGATAGAGTGTGTACTGTGGTGCCGCAGGCGGCGCGGCGTGGTGGGCGCTGCGCGGCGCGTGGGAGGAGGCGGCGTGGCGCGGCGTGCTGGCGCGCGGCGCACAGGTGCCCGCGCACGACTCCGCCTTCTGCCGCCGCGTGCGCGGGCCCGGCCTGCAGGCGCGCACCTACTACCAGATCACGTCAGTACACGCACATACACTGTTCCGCCTTCTGCAGGAACTGGTATGCAGGGCTGGACCTATATTTTTTTAATGTGTGGATAACCCTGTGCCTATGCATTCGACCAAATTTATCGACAAATCCTTTACGGTTCAGGCGGCTCGTTTGTGGAATTTGTTGCCTGTAACTATAAGACGGGCTCAATCCTTGCCAATATTTAAAAGGTTAGTCAAGGAACATTACTTGTCGCAATCAAGTACTATCACTCCTTAGGTCAATGCATTTCTTCTATTATATTATTTATTTATCAATATATATTATATATTTTTAGAAGTAATATATAAGTATTTATAGTATATAATCGTGTGTATTAAGTATTTGTACACCACATACTGCCTCGTTTCCAGATTATGTCGCATCTATCCATCCAAAGATTGCCTGGAAGAAATCGCCGAGTGCGATAAGGCCGCCCATTGTACTTCTTTTAAATTATCATGTCCTATATTGTTGTTTTCCTAGGTATACAATAAAGAGTTAAATAAATAAATAACCCATCATGAACCGTATAGTTTTAAGTCAAGAACTACACGGTCCTCTTGTAACCTTTACCAGGATTCCGGAATCGCAGCTGCATTCACCGCTACTTGCAGGGACGAATCTACTAATACAGTAGAACAGCCTATGGCCCTCTGCCGGGCACAACTTAAACTCCTGGCTACTGCCAATTATTTTGAACAGAAAGTCAATTTCAAACATTCTTAGCGCCCTAGGTTTACTGAGACATTTTTTTCTGTTGTGCTATTGAAAATGTTCTATCACAAAAACCCAAAAATACTTTCCATGTCCCAAGAAACCCAGGCCCTCAAACTTAGCAGAAAGCCGCTCGTAAAATACTTTCCATGTCCCAAGAAACCCAGGCCCTCAAACTTAGCAGAAAGCCGCTCGTAAAATACTTTCCATGTCCCAAGAAACCCAGGCCCTCAAACTTAGCAGAAAGCCGCTCGTAAAATACTTTCCATGTCCCAAGAAACCCAGGCCCTCAAACTTAGCAAAAAGCCGCTTGTAAAAACTCCACTAGACCATTGAGGCAGTCTTGAATAACATAGCGAAAACTATAGATGATTATGAAATCCGGCATTACACAAGCAACTTCTCCTCAATACACTAATTAATTTCCGCCGGCTTGATCCGGTTTGGATGGTTGGATTTGATGACCATTACATGTGATCTGTGATAGCATGACTATATTTATTAAATTCAAACTAACATTATATTATAAAATATACCAAACTATTTTTGATTTCGTTCTACTACATCAAAACTGGCAAAACCGTACGACGTGCTTTTTTTTCTTTAACATACTAAGGACGGGGTGCAGAAGCGCGGAACTGCCAGTTAATAAAAAAAAAAAAAAGCAATAACTTGGTAACCCGTCCTGTCTCCCTCAGGAGCGGTCAGGCCTTGGCTGCAGTATGTGCACGCGCAGAGCATGACGCGCTGGGCAGCTGGGTGGGTGAGCTGGAGCACGCCATAGAGCGCCCGCTTAGGGACTACGAGCACTTCGTCCACGCGTGCTTCGGACCCTTCTCCGTGCAGATTGCCAAGGTTAGGATGTTATGTGCGTACTAACTAGTATAATGATGGATGTCCTCCAAAAAGGTCAGGTGTGTAGTACTCACAATCGGCGTGTATAATTATATAAATAATACATTTTATGTATGCAGTATAATGTTGAATCACTTTTATTTTGTCTTTGTTGCCTGTTCGTGTTTGTCTTCTTTTTTTTTTCTTCAATTATACTATACACAAACCATTTGAGTCTCAGAGAGCATAAATATAGATTTACTGCGACACATACATATCGCGCCAAATAAAAATACACACGATAACCTGTTTCCGCGGACGTTTCTAGGCCGCCCTGAACACGGGCTTACCATTTCGCGTATGTTAGTCCCCGTATCATGTCATTTGATTGATTCCTTCCAAAATATTCTAACTACGCAGCAATCCGAACGAACCTCACGGTACTGTGCAACTGTAAAAATGATAATGCATTGTGAAGGAAACCTTTGTTTCGTGAACAGACGGGCGCGTACAAGCAGCTAGATAAGGAATGCAGTTCCCTCACTGCGTCTCTGCGGGAGAAGGCGAGCGCGCGCCGGAGAGAGCTAGCGTTAGGGCTCAGCGATGCGGCACGGGCACGCGTGCGGATGACGTCACACGACCTCAGGGTAAGTCACACTATACAGAAGGAAGAACGTAGTTATCTGGTCGCGTCTCTGTTAGAGAAGGCAAGATTTTTTGTTTGTGCAGGAACTCAGTGTGATAGTCTAGTTGCCTAGTCAAAACTGTGGGACTGACCAGTCAAAGGTCGCAAATTTGAATCCAAGGCATACACCACTGATTTTTATAATTCACTAGCTGGTGCTCCCGACTCTCTTTGCGACAAAGGTTGTCTATGTTCTCCAATGTCAATCTATCTCTATACCACATTTCATCACATCCAGTCAGCCGTTTTAGCGTGATTGACACATACAAACTTTGTCCTTTATAATGTTAGCAGGATTAGCAGTTCCTTCTTCTTCTTGGTTAAGAGATTTTGGAGGGATGTTCTCGATGGTGTGTACAGTCAGATCCAAGCCTACGGCTTAAACATTAATGCTAGATTGTTTCATCAACCATACGATAAGAAGAAGAATTGTATAGCGTGTGAAGTCGACCCAAAATAGTTTTCACTTCTGAAGATTTAAAAACGCCACTTTGGCTGAATCATAATAGGATACTAATATGATTCATTTCACAAATCGTAAAATGGTCACTTCATGGACAAAATCATGATATGATTTGCGTGCAATTCATAAACAGTAATTCATATAAACGATCTTCCTTATCTTATAAAAGATAGCCAAGAGATAGTGTTGTTTGCAGATGACACATCACTTTTATTTAAGCTTAGACGACAAAAACCTGTTACTGACGATGTAAATAGCACTCTCTCTAGAGTTGTGCACTGGTTTAGTGTTAACAACTTACTTTTAAATGAGAAAAAGACTAAATGCATTAGATTTCTTACACCTAATGTTAAGAAGGTGCAAACCAGTGTTATAATTAATGGAGAAGAGTTGGTCACTGTCGATACCGCTGTGTTTTTGGGTATTACTTTAGACTCAAAACTGCAGTGGGGCCCACATATAGATAAGTTGTCGAATAGACTTAGCTCTGCGGCTTATGCGGTCTACAGGATACGCCAGTTAACAGATGTAGAGCGTGATGTCGTATGGTATTTTGCTTTGGGGAAATGCCGCCGACATTCAAACTATTTTTGTGCTGCAGAAGAGGGCTGTTCGAGCAATTTATAACCTTAGTTTTAGATATTCCCTGAGGGATAAATTTAAGGAAATTAATATAATGACTGTCGCATCTCAGTATATATATGAGAATTTAATTTATATAAAAAAGAATATCGGTCTCTTTTCTAAGAACAGCGACATTCGTGCTATTAACACCAGAAATAAAAATAAACTTGTATTACCAATGACAAGGCTTCAAAAAATTAGTAATTCATTTCGATGTCAACGTATACGCTTTTACAACAAAATACCAAGCAATATTCAAGAATTGAGTCTTAATAAATTTAAATCTTACATTAAACAAAGCCTTTGCAAAAAGGGTTATTATAAAGTTAAAGACTACTTAGAAGACAAAAATGCTTGGGAATGTGCTGCTCGCTCTAACATAAAATGATGCTTGTTTATATTGTATACCTTCTTTACACAAATTTTGACACTTGACATTGTACTGTTGCTAACTTTATGTTAGAATTATTCAGAATTAATCAATATTTACCATTTACCATTTGACATTTTAATTGATTATTTATTATTACATTTGACATTCTAATGAAATTAATTGTTATATGAAATGTCTATCAATACTATAAAAATGTGAATGTGAGTATTGTGTAGGGTTTGTTTGAAGTTATAATTAATTTATTTGTCTGGCGGTTTTTGAGATCTCTCTGTGACCTACGCAAATGTCCTACCGATCTGGTATCGTCTTGTGACGGGTCGTTAAGCTCCCTCAATTATGGTTGAGCTACACGATGACTGATGCATACGTGCCGTCGGTTAGGACAGGTCAGCTCAAAACAGCTATGGCTCTTTCTTCAAAAGGCCATCCCAGACCTATCCCTACAAAATACACTCATATATTGAATAAAATGATGTCTGGACTCTGAGTTTGTTTCGGCATTTCTTCTCAGAGCTAGTCAGATAGGAAATGCCGTCGCCATCTAGCTTAAAAAATGTATGACTTGTAAAAGTGTCTATAACAGATCTATTTACAGAAATAAATATCATTTATCATCATCATCATTTATCATAAATATCATTTATCTATTTGTCCGTTTTCTATGGATATTCGTAAAATGGCTCACAAAATAGGAATTGGTGATGTGTCAAATAGCAGAATCTTAAGAAGTAACTTAATTAAAATAATGATACATTTTTAGGAGAAATGATCGAAGTGGCCATTTTAGACCCATTCAGAAATATTTATATTGTGTAGCATAAATTCAAGTTCGAAATAAGGATCTCGATCCATACTTAAGATTATCCAAGTCAGTCACCACAGACATTGTTTTCTGAGGTAAATAAGGTATGTGGTGAGTAAGTAGTGCCGATCTTGTGCAGCGCGCAGTGCAGGCGTGCGCGCAGGAGCTGGCGCGCGCGGGCGGGCCGGCGGCGCGCGCCGACGACTGGTGGGCGGCGCGCGGCCTCGACGTGGCCGACTGGCACGCGCTCGCCGCCAACACGCTCGTCGAGGTACGGAACCCCTATAGCCACTTGACATTTTCCCCCCTTCCCGTCCCAAGGCCATTATGGAAATTTTGCAAATAAAATGCACTAGTATAACAAATATAAAGCTTTAATTATTAATAATAAACATTAGAAATCATGCTATAGTAAAGTCAATAAAAAAATATAGAAAAATATTCATAAATTTTTGCCGTCAGTATGTACCTCTGCTAGCGGTCGGTATAGTGTGTAATCAGTTTCTTTTTTAATACTTCGAATAAATACTCCAGTTACTCTGTATCCGAGTGGTGCAGGTTCAAATCCTGCTCACGGCCGTATTTTTCTTTACACAAAAAATATAACTTTAAAGTTCGCTACGCATAAGTAAATTCGTTTGGAAGATTTGTCTGTATTGTAGTTACAGTTGGTCAACACAAAAAAGTCATCCTAAAGTAGTCATAAAACTCGCAAGCTACTGAATGAGTGCGAACGCTTACTTGCTGTGGGCCAATCATTCGCTTTCTTGACCACTAATGAATGGGAGACGTACCCTAAGCTCTCTAAAATTATGTCAACAATATAATAATAAGTATTCAAAAAGCTGCTATACTGAATACTTGCAGGATTGTCAGAAATTTTCTACAAAACGAGAACGAAACTACAATTACTCCCTCACACACACGACCAACAAACACTATAAGAACGCAACCTCAAGAGCAGACACAAACATTACAAAATTCAAACATAGACTCATTTCATCACTCTTCCTAGGTTAGCACTTGGCTTTGGCCTGTACTATCCTATAATATCCGGCAAAGAGCCGAGCAATAAAAAATGTATAAATAAAAATAATAATAATAATATAATAACAAGAACATTATGTGATATTTAACAGGTATTCGACGCTGAAGTGCTAGTGGCGTTAGAAGCAGATGAGGCACGACTGCCACTAGAGCGAGGAGATGCCGAGCGAGGGTGGGCGGCGCGGTGCGGCAGAGATACTGCGCCGCCCGACGTACTGGCCGAGCGGGACGACTGGGGGGCCGCCACGCGTAACTATACACACTTATATACATTACACACGCTGCTGTAGTACTGAGATATGATGCCGAGCGGGTGTGGGCGGCAGAGATACTGCGCCGCCCGACGTACTGGCCGAGCGGGACGACTGGGGGGCCGCCACGCGTAACTATACACACTTATATACATTACACACGCTGCTGTAGTACTGAGATATGATGCCGAGCGGGTGTGGGCGGCAGAGATACTGCGCCGCCCGACGTACTGGCCGAGCGGGATGACTGGGGGGCCGCCACGCGTAACTATACACACTTATATACATTACACACGCTGCTGTAGTACTGAGATATGATGCCGAGCGGGTGTGGGCGGCAGAGATACTGCGCCGCCCGACGTACTGGCCGAGCGGGACGACTGGGGGGCCGCCACGCGTAACTATACACACTTATATACATTACACACGCTGCTGTAGTACTGAGATATGATGCCGAGCGGGTGTGGGCGGCAGAGATACTGCGCCGCCCGACGTACTGGCCGAGCGGGACGACTGGGGGGTCGCCACGCGTAACTATACACACTTATATACATTACACACGTTGCTGTAGTACTGAGATATGATGCCGAGCGGGTTTGGGCGGCAGAGATACTGCGCCGCCCGACGTACTGGCCGAGCGGGACGACTGGGGGGTCGCCACGCGTAACTATACACACTTATATACATTACACACGCTGCTGTAGTACTGAGATATGATGCCGAGCGGGTGTGGGCGGCAGAGATACTGCGCCGCCCGACGTACTGGCCGAGCGGGACGACTGGGGGGTCGCCACGCGTAACTATACACACTTATATACATTACACACGTTGCTGTAGTACTGAGATATGATGCCGAGCGGGTGTGGGTGGCAGAGATACTGCGCCGCCCGACGTACTGGCCGAGCGGGACGACTGGGGGGCCGCC
This sequence comes from Xylocampa areola, assembly GCA_935421205.1. Lineage (NCBI taxonomy): Eukaryota > Metazoa > Arthropoda > Insecta > Lepidoptera > Noctuidae > Xylocampa > Xylocampa areola. The sequence goes on along the minus strand of OW285205.1, from coordinate 18,135,790 downwards.
ACGCGTAACTATACACACTTATATACATTACACACGCTGCTGTAGTACTGAGACATGATGCCGAGCGTGTGTGGTGATGCTGCTAAGTGAATGTTCTAGTATTAGTAATATGTGGCTTATGAATGTGTAATTTCCCAGCGTCAGGCGTGTGGTGCGAGTGGGGCGGCAGTGCGTTGCCGCGTGTAGCGGCTCCATCGCTAGAAGCGAGCGCGTTCAGTCCGCGCGCGCCGCTGCACCCGCCCGTGCCGCACCCCGCCGCTGTCGCGCTCGTGCTGCACAACCGGTACGTACTCTCTCTCTCTCTCCCTCTCTCTATCTCTCCTCTCTCTTTCAGTTTCAGATAGTTTCTAGTCAGTTCTCTTTCTCTCGGCGTTCAGCCCACATGCAATGGTTATTTTAGGGACTTAATTACGAAAAAGTGTTTATTGTGTGTTTTAATTTTGAAATCGAAGACGAAATAGGCTTTTTAAAAAATATCCATGTGTTTTAATTATTTAAGGGTTGTGAATTACGAAAACGCAAATTATAGATATTCTGTTATATCTAAGTACATAAATTAAAAAAATCCAAGATGTCCTATAACTGTTTTTAATTATGGACTGTCACATAAAATCTTAAAGTAATGGTGATTCATAGAGATAGAGCAGTTAAGACTAAAAGTCTTTGAAATCAATGTTTCTACTCCTAGAACTCCTTAAAATAATTTCCTTATCTCTAATAGTTTTAGCTTTGTCTAATATTGACCCATATCAATAAAAGTCGAAGCATTTATTTCAATTAGACCATTTACAGGCACTTTTGAATTGTCAGAAGCTTTGCCACATTCCAAAGTGTAGCTTCCTATGGAGAAGAACGGGCAAGGAACTCAATAGTTACTCTTTTTCATCGAACAGTTATAATATTGTTAGTGACATTGTATTGCCTGTATAGAATTATTTAGTAGAATAAATGTGAAATGACTCACGTGATTGGCAACCATACTTGATAAGGTGTTGTAACTTGCAGGGAGTCTGATAACCCGGTGCCGTTAGACTCAGAGCTGTGCGCAGAGATCCTCAGGAGTCTGGAGGACGCGCCCGACTGTGATGACAAGCGAGGTAAACTGGAAGATGGAATTAATTTATAACATAGCATCACGCCTGTATTCCAGAAGAGGAAGGCACAGGTGTACACAGTTGTACACCCACATTTCACCAATTCTGTTATTAAATATCATTTCATAGGTGGTGAGCTAGGTACAATTCCAAACTTCGGCTGCTTCTGACAATTTTCTAAAAGAAAACCCCAATAACACTGCCCGAACTGGGACTCGAACCCATGACCTTATGCTCAGCAGTCGCGTTTCTCACAAACAAACAGTTATGTACCTAATGCGCACAGTCGCCACATACATACATACATATACATAATCGCCAGGTACCTATTTGAGAACGATAAATCTGCCTATCCCTTTCTCAGCTGTTGGGGTCGACTTCCTATCTGACCTCCACAACCCAGTTACTATGCAATTTCCTACTAATATTTGTATAATAACTTTCGTGAAACACATTCATACTAATAATTGTTCAACGGTTATTACTCACAAGCATTCTTCAGAATTGCACGTCTAGTTTCGAACTCGAATGAGCCTTTAGTAGCTGAGCTCGTGGGAAGACCCCCGGTGACATCGCTGCAGGCTCAGCAGGCCTGCGCTAGAAGAAATCGTATTTGTGACTATCTCGGTTACCAACTTTGTAGTACATTGCGTCGTATGTTACAGCTAAACAATAAAAATATACGACGCAATGTAGTACAAAGTGACTATCAATTCGACGGTAACCGAAATAGCCAATAGGTACGCAGAGAACACAATATTTGGTACAAATAATGTTTGCTGGATTGCAGACGAGGTGGAGCGGTACCGCGGCGGCGGCAGCTCGGGCGGCTCGAGCTCGGCCAGCTCGGGCTCGCCCGACGAGGAGGACGCGGCCGGGGCCCTCCCCGCCCTCCCTGCCCTCCCCGCCCTCCCCGCGCCCGCCACCCTCCCCGCTACAATACCCGACGACTCACTCTGCAGGTACACACCTTTTTTTACTCATTATTTCTAGATGAACTGTAAATTGTAATAAGTGCACATCCACATAAGTGTAGTGGTAGCAGCAAATGCAAAAAGGCAAAACCTTTGCAGTATCCATCCGAGAGGCGCTCGGTCCAAATCATACTCACGATCGCTGATTAAATTTATATCTTAGCTAACTGTCATTCTTATGGTTGTCTGGAGGAGATCACTGAATAAGACCGCCGATTGTACTTATGTTTTTTCGTGACTATATGTGTTATGTATATATAGCTATCTGTATTTTGGTGTACAATAAAATGGAATTATTACTATATACGAACGGAGATTGCAGTAACAAGCAGATTGCTTGTGACGCGATCAGTGCTACCTGGCCCCTATTTGATCAAGTTGACAGGTGCGATAATTTTCAAAAAAATCCACGTCGATAATTATAACACTTGTTGTAATTTCATAAAAATGTGATAAAAAGGTATTTGCTAACTTCTAGAATTATCACCTGTCAGCTTGGAGGGGCTCGTGGCTAAGTAGCAGCCGCATAGATCGATCGATCGAGGTTAAGCTGCGCTTGCCGTGGTCGGTCTGTGGATGAGTGAATATCATTTCATACCGCGACCCCTCCGTGCCTCGGAGAGCACGTTAAGCCAGAGTAGACAGAGGCCTGAAAGTCCGACAACCAGTCATACCACGACATATCGTGTTAACCAGTAACTGGGTTGTGGAGGTTAGATAGGCAGTCGCTCCATGTAAAATACTGGTATTAAGCTGCATCCGGTTTGACTGGAAGCCGACCCCAATGTAATTAGGAAAAGGCTAGGCAGATATACCTGTCAGCTTGGTGAAATAGGGGCTTGGTCGAAACATCAAGCGATTCAAAGGTATTCATTGCGCGTTAATTCCTGTTAGTGTATAGTAATATCATGTAACCTGATAGTTTAAAAGTTAAAGTGGAGTTATATAAACGTGTACGTGGTGTCAGGGTGTCTGGCGGGGCGGGTGGGGCGGGCGGGGCGGCGTGCCGCTGGACGCTGACGGGGCGCGGCGTGCGCCTGCGCGCGGACCTGGCCAGCCCCGAGGACGTCACGCTCGATACTGAACGAGCGCACGGCACCTCCGTCTGAACCTACCTTTATTTGTAACACCCACTGCATGCACCATTTTTTTGCCCTTTTCAGCCTATTGCCAACTACGAAATATTGATATTTATTAAAGATAAATCTTTGAAAAGCATTAACGCATGCTGAGCGAACTCTAAAGATATAATATTAAATGGAAAAAGAATACGGTCGCAAAAGGATTCGAATCTCCGCCTCCCGGATAAATACAGGCGCTCTGACCACTAAGCCATCTCCACCTCTGCTCACTACCGTGAATTCTTCGTCCACATTAACACGTCTTTTGGTGACGTCATTGCTATCTATTCAGTCCCTATACCGTATTCTTTTTCCATTTAATATTATAAATTTAGAGTTGATATTTATGTTAATAAACTTGTCGTATTATAACTGTGCATGTGTGAAGTTGTACGCAAGTGGTTACAAAGTAGTCAATGTACTGGCGAGTACAGTAACAGAATGCTGTCTCAGACAATAGTCCCGTTGATATCTTTCTCGCTCGCTCAGGGGCTGAGGAAAATGTTTGCTAACATATTTAAATGACTAATTAGCTAGTTAACACTTTTCTATATGACTGTACATGCACGGCTGTTTGAAAAGTCTTACTTTAGACGTACACAGTTATATTACAACAAGTGTACTCCCGAAACTAGCTCAAGTTCCAAACTCAACCAAGAAACTTGGTTAATCACGAGCAAGATAGGGGGCGAATTCCACAAACCGAATCTTCCCGGGCATAGGAATATTACTAAGGAAAGTTATATTATCAAAATACGATTTTCTATATGTAAATTGTCATACTGATCTTCAGTTTATATGTTTTGATTTTCTCAACAGACTGTATGTTTTAAGATAGCGACGCACACTCGTGTGAATTGATCTACACCGTTGCCTAATCGGTCGTATCTTTCGAGAAACTGATTTCTTTAGCATAAAACTATAAGCACCAAATCCTAAACTGCACAGGACAAGACACTTTCTCTATTCACAAACACACATTCTAACGCATAACACCATTAAGGTGTTACACAGAAATACGATATCATATGATTTCGGTCATACATTTGATATTGTTATTTATAGTTTTATGCCTTTGTATAGAGTGATATATACAATTTCATAGTGTAAAATCACAAAAACGGAGTTAAACTGTTATGCTTCTTAGGTAATGATTTATGATGTGGGGACTTCGACTTCCGACTGTTTAATTTTGAACTTTTTAAATAATAATACAAATTAGTACAGTTGTATTATAATATTTGTGCACGTCTGAAATTGTACGCAAATAATCTGCGCGGTACTCAATTTACGAGAGCGCAGTAACAGCATGCTATGCCACTCACTCTTTTACGAGTTAAGACAGATGCGAGCGAGACAGATATATTAACGGAATCAACAATACATATGTCTCGCTCGCTCAAACTGATGTCATATTGATGCTTCTAACAAATTTAAGTATTGTAGCAGGAAAACACTTTTCTATACAACTGTACCAGCGCGGCCGTTTGAAATAACTAACTTCAGACATGCACAGTTATATGACGTCAACTGTGCCTACATGTTCTGCAGACAACCAGTATATTAATTCCATTCTTATATTAGAATTAAATATGCAAAGAATACTTGAACATCCATCGCAAAAAATTGCTGACAATTCTCTCTCAATAACTCGCAATTTAACTCATAGAGGCCAAACCATACTATTAACACGCGACGAGAAGCCACGTGCTAACGAACGTCTAAAGAATATTTAAATCATATCCTGTGTTGATCATCGCCATAGAAAATAATAGTTGATTACATAGGATAGAAAATCTTTGAGTTGATTTGACTCAACACGCGTGGTGTCGCGTCGCGGGGTAATTGTATGGTTATACAGCAGACTATGAAATTGTAAATCTGTTTCTTAACAAATACTCGATACGTATTAGTCACAAACTACGTATTTATTACTTTAACCAACATATTTTGCTAAGTTAAAATATAAAAATATGGAGGACGTAAATATTTTTTAAGATTGTAAAATCAACAACTTTGCTTCCATGACATTTTATTCTTTGTAACTCAACTGAAACGCGTTTTTTTAATTTTCGCGTTAATTATTAAACTACTTTAAAGATCTAAATTAATATATGAACAAAACAACTCCCAAGTTGTAACTGTATATAGAAAACAAAATAAATAACGTTTTAAGAACACTAAAAGCAATGCTTAATATCGTTGACGCGAACTACAAGCTTTCGATACAACGATGCGAGTATGGTTCTTTTAGTCGACACGTTTGTCGATTTTAAACGACAAATTTGACATAAAGTGTTGATAAAACGATACATATAAAAACTTTTAACATGTCAACAAGTTTTGTCGAAAATATCCGTCGAGATGCTCGGTTTGGGCTTAAAAATAATAAATATCTATAGCGTAGATATATGAACAGCATAAAATAATCATCAGCTCTGTCATCTGCGCTTTGTATGTATGCTCTCTTATCTGATAAGCAATCACACTATTCTTTGAACGCATCTTTGATACGCAAGAACAGTCATAAAGCTATGGTACATTGTCATATTAAGGGTTGCAATGGTAAATATAGGTGAATTTAAATCCAGTACACAAATTTTAAAGGAGAATTCTACTTTTCTACCAACATAAAATCCCTTAAAAACATAGATGGTCTTGGAGAAAGTTGTTCACCAATATCGTGACTTTAAATTTAAACCGACTTCTATTTCGGAATTGTACACAAATTAATTATCAGATACTCATTGCGACCCATGAATATTGAACCTTAAGTATTCTGACAAACTGTTCTACTAATAGTGCCTAGACTAAATGTTAGAAGTAACCTAACTAGTATATTATTATTGTAAATAAAATATGCATATACAATTTATATTACCTATAAAATACGACGTGAACGTTGAGTGGAACAGAAAACCGATTTACGAGATGTTATAAACATCAGAACTAAAATGTTGCTGAAAAACACGAATCATCAATAGAAAAAAATGCGTGGTATTCTAAACCAAGTACCCTATAGTACTTTTAAAGAGATTATTTAATTAATTTATTTGTATTAATTTTCTGGCAGGTATAATTAAATAGGTAGTTAGTCGTAGACGTAGGTCGAACAAGGAATGATCATGGATTTTCATCAGTTTTTTCATCATTGAATGCGCGCTATTGCGGACATATTACTAAATAAACCCGCAAGAATTGCAATAAAATGTCAATTAAATGTATGTTACCAAGATAGCAGGCGACCTGTACGCAATTGTATGAAAGCGCACAAAGTAAATAATCGTTGAGTAAATTATGTAATTAGCTATAATTTAATATTACTTTGTAGCACGATTGATTCTTATCCTTCTTCCAATTTTAAAATAATTTAAATTAGTATGTCTGTATGGAGTGCAATAATTTATGCCAATATATTACAAAATCTTATAAATGTTATCCATACTAATAGTTCAGGGCAACGAATTGTTACCACACCACCTTGGTAGGTTTAGTTTCATTATCTTGCACAAACATTTCATGAACAATTTCATATCGATGTGTGAAAGGGTTTTTGGCTCAAACGACATTTAGTATGGAAATGTCTCTAAAGACTGTTGTTTTAAAGTTTATTTTTTAAAGCACAGTAATTACACTAGAACCAAATAGCCTTTCACGCATCGATATTTTAATTTTGTGTTAGTCATGCCTCTCGTGCAAGTTGATAGTTAATATAAAATACTACAGATGTCATATATTGACAGACAATTCCTTGTTGGAACGGTGACGACCTTTTCAGGGAAATTTAACTAAAACCTATCATCTATACTATACGCTACAAAAGCGTATTATTTCCGCATTTACGCTGTTCTCAAACAAATAATTGAAAGAGAAAGCACACCTTGAATTGTAAAGATATACATAGTATTTAGCGGTTTGCATTTCGTTAGGACCATGACTGTAAGCTTTATTAATTAGGTTAGATCTTATTGTAAAGAGCACGTCTTGTCTCTTGTGCCTGTTTGCGTTAAAAAAAATCCATAAACAATGGAATAAACGCAGTCGCACTGGCGTAAACTGTTCAAAACTTATAAAAGTCACAAAACTGTAATAACAATTATTAATACAAATGGACAGTATTTAATTGAAACTGGCCTTTTAACAAGATAAGACCCGTTTGAAAGAAAGTCTCGGTTTATCAAATCTCGAGTACCTAACCTACTTAGGTTTTTACTATAGCATCCATTAGATATTGCTGAAACACGACGCGGACTGGAAATATAATTACTAAATGAATGACGTCTTTGAACTGGCAACACACACCTTATATATATTAAAGATTACATACATATAAATATAGTTTTGAAAATATACTATGAATTGGGAAAATATATACAATAAAAACTACTTACAATTCTCTTGTTAGGACATGATTTTTTGTCAAAAATACGTGGGATTACAGATTTACGGATGTCCCTACACCAAAAATATGAATAATATTTCGGGTAATTCATTAAAACGACTAATCTGTACATAGTACATGCTAGCATACTAACGTCTTAAATACCTTTAGAAAGTATAGATGAAAATTTATTATGTGTATTTGACTACACAGGCTTTAAATGTACCTCTTTCTCTACTTTTACCAAAGAACTTTTAATCTGGTGTTGTCAGTCGAACTAGTAATATCGCTTTGATGCCTCTGCTAAATAACATTAATGAATTATTGTAATATACACTTAATATAAGTAGGATGACGCTCTCTCTTTCTTAGAATCTAAATCTATTACATTATAAAATAAGACAACAAATTATATTATATTTATATATATATGTCTATATATAATATATAAATCAGGCCTATTATACAACCTGTTGAAAATATAGATTTAATTTGCTAATAAATATATTGTAGGATAATTTTAGGGTTGCCCACGTTATACGGGCAGTGTAGCGGCGTTTGCTCATGTTCTAAGTTTTAATATGTAACTAGTCTTTAAGATAACTACGTCACATTTTTGTTATAGCTATTGCACAACATTAATATGCCTCACAAAGTATGTATGATCATATTAAGTTACCCACCCTCTAATTATATTTTTACAGTATTTATTATACAAGCAACTTATTTTGTTTACTTGTAATTACTACTTTCTAACAAAGCATCTCTTTAGGCAGCTCTAAAATACAGTTTGCTATGTAAACTTTATTATCATGTGTGAATATAAATATCAGGAATTATGTTAAAACACCTCATTTGGAGTTTATTTACAGTTTGGCAGCAAATTGATTTTAACTTTCACATCACTATCCGTCCTACGAAATTAATCTGAAAATTGGTTTTATTCATGGTTAGCACTTTGTATTTTAACATTATTAGCTAACATTCATGTTTCTTACTCTCATTTATTATGTATAAATGAGAGTAAGAAACATGAAACCATTTTGTCATTAAATAACATTTTGTGTAGGGTATCTACATAGGCAAATTTTTTTTTTCTAATTACCTGTTGTTTAGGTATTTACCTCATCGAGAAAAAAATGCCCATTCTGTAATTATCACTATTGTATATTGTGTAAACTGTAAACAGAAGTAAGTATCTAAACATAGGCTATCTTGAAATATTGCCTGATGCATTTCTAAGCTTTACTTTTTAATCATTTAATTGTAAGTTCATATAGATACTTTAATATATATCGAAGGCACTGACAAAGCAAGCGACGAATAAATAAACTGTAAATTAAGTAGTATTTAAGTGCGATGTTTGTTAAAATGATTTATTGAGGTAGCCATCCTTAGGCTCGCATCGTGCGCATTGGACGAATTTTTGAATTGTATATTGCACATGTGCACCCACTGATACGCAGCGGATGGCGCGGAACATCCGCCTGTTATTGCCGACGCAATTTCTCAGAGGGGCAATTAAATATAACTCTCCCTGACTCGACTCAGATTGAAAGCTCAATGTAACATTACATTTTTGTAATCTGATTATTCTTTTTATTTTACGTCTGTCACGTCGTTATGTCTGCCAACAAAACAAGCATTCAACATAAGTTCTTCTTCAATCAAGTTGTCCGCTAAATCTGAATGCTCAAATTTATTGAAATCAGATTGTAATATGTGTTGTCAGCTAAACGATTTGCTGAGGATAGGTACAGTGGACGCACTATCCGAAACTAATACATTTGATACAATCTGTCAGATGCGAACGACGCAAGCTTGAGGACGACCACTCTTAGCTTGTATTGATACGCATTGTTGGCTCCGAGGTGATTCCTTTATGTCGCGAGCCGAATAAAAATATCTGCCGTGAGCACAATATTGTATAAACTTTCAGATAAGAATGCTAGACAAGATTATAATAAGTACTATTCTGAATTGTTAAATCGACTGTCATGATTCATCGAACAATGGGTTAGTTCGATATTTTTACAGTTAAAGATGTTAGTGAAAAAATAACTCAAGTTTAGGATTGATCAAATTCATCTTTAGCCGCTTAAAATGACCTTAGCCGATTCCCGTGTTTTTATAATTCTCTGCTTATATATTTACTTCTGTCTAGAAGATGGCGGGTACACATAAGTTTATCCGGCTAATGTTATTCTCACATCAGCCGGCTAATCTTGAGTTTACCATCGATACTAACATTAGCCGTATCCGTAATATATAATATACCTAATATAAGGTCCTAATTTATTAGGTAATTTACTTTGAAAGGGGTAATATATAAGTCAAATACATTCACTTATGCTAAGAATTAATTGGATATAACAAACTATTTGTAATTAATAGATACATAGTATTATTAATAGATAAATAGTACCAGCAAGAGGAAAACTGCTCCTCGGATGGCGTATTTTTTTTGTAAAAAATTTAATTATGGCTTAAATGAATCCTTATCACTTACACATTGACCCCTTAATAAGAAATAACCTAATAAATTAGGACCTTATATATCTATGCTCACAGTCTTATTCGGCCCGCAACAGATCGAATAGAACTTATTAATAATGTATCATCATATACACCTAACTAATACAGTTAATAACCATTACCGATGCAAGTATACAAGACTATTTTTAATTACCAGAAATAATTAAGAGTAATTTCGCTAATATGTATAATGTTGTTCACAAAACTTTTTAAATTAAATTAGTTCTATGAAAATTCAAAATGTTCGACACCAATCAATAATAAATGTACCCGTAGGTAGATTTATTATTGAGTGGAAATCATTGATAGACCATATAATACTTTAGCACTCTGGTAAATATAATGAAAATCTAGTACTACTCATTCCTCTAGTACCTATTTTTTATTTTTTTATTTAATAAAAACGTCGCCTCATTGAAGCAGTCTCTGCTGTATCGAGGATGCGTTTACAGACAATAATGTCACGTGCACATATAAACCCGGTAAAATTATCTGTAGATAATACAAATATTTTCCCCGTGCGGGAATCAAATTCGCACCACGCGACGCAGCAGCCGGTCTCTCGACCACTGTGCCAACCGGGTCATCAAACTATTACCTATATTATCTACCGCCAATAATATTTTACGAAGAAAACAGAAAAGATTATCTTGTGCAAAATATTATTGTATTCCCAGTGTTATAGCCGTTACCCTTAATATTTTTTTCTGATAATTATAAACTAGTCGTGTTATAATAAGGTTGGCGCACATATCAGTTTAAAATCATTTGTCTGCTTCGCAAATCAACTCAATTTAAATAATGCAATATTAAAAGTTACTCAATTTGAATTTATATTCTGCTGTCAATAAGTAGTGGATCATACTTTGATATTTCATTGATTAAATCATAATGAAGGTGTTAGAAAGTATTTACCGAAAGAATAAAATTAAAAGCAGTGTACAGAAACGAAAACTGCAAAAAATAAAACATATTCTTGCCAGAGTACATGTAGGTATGCTTTCTTCAATTTTCTGTTTAAATTGCTGTGTGCGCCTACCAAATATTGTTTTTGTTAATAAGTCCTTTAAAGTTTAAAACAATGCAATATTGTAACTTATTTATTAAAGACCCGGAATTTAAATATCTCGTTTTATTGCTGCTTCTACAGCCGCTACAACCCTTTCACAGATTGTTGTCAACAAGGATGCACAATGAGGCCGAGTTGTTAGTCTAAAACTAACTCGATGATCTAAATAACGAGTCATTAGCTAAGTGACATTTACTAAATACAAATTGGTTGGTGATTACTGCGTAGGTTTCGTATTCAAATTTTACCCATTCTATAATTTCTGAATGCGATACCAGATTTTTTCGGTGCACAATGAAAGGTTCAGTCGCAGAATGTCCAGCAGGAAAGTGGCTCCTAGTATGAGTGCAACGTATAATTATTGCGTAATCTGCTGTAAATGTGCGCGACATAAAGAATTTAATCTTGTGTATTAATTCTGGAAATAATTTTAACTACATTTTAAATTAAGTAACATTTTGCTATTACTTGTTTTCTCGTATCGATACTACACACCACAGTTACGTACAACACTAGCAGTGCTTCTTATAGGTCGAAAGTACGAGCGAGAGGTCCGACTTGACCCGTACGTACGCGTGTACATAGTAAATGCTTGTTAATTATGCTCAATAAATGTCTTTTTAGCTACGTGTGCGGCATTGTATAGTACACATAACATAACATAGCATCACGCCTGTATTCCCCGAAGGGGTAGGCAGAGGTGTACACAATTGTACACCCACATTTCACCAATGCTGTTATTAAGTCCCATGTAATAGGTGGTGAGCCTATTGCCATTAACCGGGCACAGTTCCAAACTCCGGGCTGCTACTGTGAATTTCGTAACAGAAAAACTCAATAACACTTTGCCCGACCCGGGGATCGAACCCGAGACCTCCTGTTCAGCAGTCGCGCTTGGGACCACTAGACCAACGAGGCAGTCTAGTACACACAGACCCAAAATTAAATACGGACGTAACAATCATGGTTGATGCCTGCAAGCGGCCATGAGCGAGTGTGCGTGGTTTGACGCGCTGTTCGGTAGATATGTAGGTAGCTACCGCAAGATCGTAACCAGGTATTTATTTCGGGGGGCAGGGTTCCAAGTATATTAGAAATAAAAGTCTCATGCTATTGAATGGAATTAAAAATTTATTAAACCTACCTATCTAGTAATATTCATAATCTTCACATCTCTGTTACACATTAATTTGTATCACATGGATTTGAAAATTATTTTGTTAAAAAATATCTACTATAATAATAGAAGCCATAATGCATATTTTTGTAATAAATAAAAAAAAACAATTTGATCTCCAGTGTGTGTGAACGCTTGTCTCAATTGGTTAATTACTACAACATTATATTTCTAATTTAACAATAAAAATTTGAAAGAATTTGTTGGACCTACCTACCTAAAAATTAAATAAAATTAAAAATATGTATAATAATATATATTAAGTAAAATAGTCGAATGCTGTTATTATGCACATGCAAAAATCCTTCAAAGCCTTTTAAACTACATTGGTCCTTAAACAAACTAAAACAAAATGCAAACTGTATATATTGTTTATAAATGTTGAATAAAATAATTGCTTAAAACAAACATAAAACAATAGGCACATAAACAATAACCACACCTCGCCTAGTATCAGGTCTGATCAAGTCAGTGCCGCGTAGTACCGAGCCATACAATCGTACTTTGGTTACATACTCATTTTGATATAAAATCGATATTCCGTATGAATATAACATACACTTCCCTTCGATGATTTTCGAAAACGCATGAGTCAATCGACTAACTAAAACACCGGTACAGATAGGATCCACACGATATCTATAGCAACTACAAAATTTCATTAACAAAATTACACTCTCCATGTGATAAAGATTTCTATATAAAAATAAATATCGACTCTAATACACATCTAAATCTCAAATGATTAGCAAGCTAGACTATACTATGGCCACACAGAACATTTTGTCTCATGCCACTACCTCAATATACTTAGACACGACCAATCAAACACGATATTTGTGACGATCTCTCCCACTCCCTAAACTTTAGAACGCGTACACTCTGAAATATTTAGACAAGTAACTCCATAAAAAGCATTCACATTTCACAACGAAGTTTTATCAAACACACCATAGAAAATTTATATTGCAGATGAGACTTTAGCCCTCTCATAGAAATATCTAATTCCGAAGCAAAGCAAATCGCCCTCACTATTTATATTTATCACAATATAATAGATAATTCTCTCAAAATAACGCCTATGAACGCCCATAATCATGTTTATAAATACGATTGATACACGTGTATAAATAAACAAGATTATAGTGTAACGTTGGTATATTAATTTTTGTACCTGTTACGTTGCGGCCAATGTGCGTAACTGGTTAAATCGTATTAATCTAGTGTATCGGTAGTGACGTTATTGCCCTAAGTGGTGTCTTTATTCTACTATTAACTTCTGCGGACTGTCGGATAGATTTGAAAATAGTAGAAAAACGGTAACCAGTGTCTCGCTAAACAAGAGATTAACATACGATAACCGTTTATGCATAATAGCCATAACAGCTAATTATGTTCTTTATAATGACTTCTCACAATAAAGAACAATATAAAAAATATTCAGATCGAAGATAAATTGGAATTTAAATATAAAATGATCTAGGCAAACACGATACAAATCTTTCTCCTTTCAATTCTTTCGTGAGATCTTATTTCGTTATTTAATCACAAAACCAAGCCAGTATACAAAATGTGCCGTGTCGACATAATTGTACAAGGACTGCGAGGCACAGCGGAGGCGCTTCATAAGGCAATCATTCATTTACGTGCTAATATCTAACTGAACCTGAACCCCATATAAATATAATAGTATTAAAACCAGACACACAGCTCTATGTGACTGACTGAATCAAAGTTACATGTAACAAGCTTATTGTTGTCTACCTAAGTGCAAAGATTATATTCTGCAAACTATTTATGATACTAGCATAGGTTATACGATTACAAATCCATTACATCTCTGATTGGTTTAATATTCAATCAAAGCCACTGATTTAAAAATAACAATTTCAAGTCAGCCGCATGTTTCTGCGTGTCTATACAGATAGAAGACGTAATAATTATAATATCTTTGACAAACGTATCCGCTGTGCTTCGCACCAATCAACATTGTATATATCTGAATATTATAAAAGGCGGCTGTGGTCATATTGCTTTTGTTTTATTACGATACAAGACGCTTCTACACACTTAAAACAATGTCCATTACAATTTGAAAACACTACTTAAATCTAAGTTATATATCTAAGTTAAATTTGTTATTACTATTACAATATTATATCAATACAAAAAAAAACTTAAAAGTTTTACAGTATAAATAAATATATTTAACTTTTTGACCGTCACGCTACGCACGAAGTTTCATCCGGATTCTACATTAGAAAAACTTCGTATCTTATTATTGTCTGGTTACATGTTTAAATGTTTTTTTTTATTGAATACAAACTAATTTGATTCCATAGTTTGTGAAATATTATTATAGATAAAAATTAGTATTAAAGACAAAATAATTTCAGTATGCTGTTGTACTAACAAACTAATGTGGTACAGGGGCGATATTTTATTTAAAGTGACTAAGAGGTCCCACAGTAAGTTTTGTTAGAAGCGAACGAGTAAACTGCCGAAAAAACTAACTTTAGGACAACTTTTAACACATTCACGATAACCGGGTCCTTATTCGTCGACACTCAAACCGCGTCCGTATCCATGACGGTCAAATGGTTAAACTAATAAAATATAAATAAAAAATGTATTTATAAAACGTGTTCTTATAGGAAACTTGTTTTAATTACAGTAGAATGGTTTTAATTATAACTATTTGTTGTATTCGGCCTAAAGGCAAATCATCTGGAGATAAATCAGTTCCGATTTTGTTTCGATTCAAATAACAGTGATATTTCTGTATGCGTGCTCAATAGAATTTAAGAAAGATCGCTCAATATGACGCCACCGTACCGCTACCGAATAGCTTCAAAATACGAGCACTGAAAAATGAACACAAGTTGTGCTTCCAATCACCTTAGAGATTTTAGTAAACATTTTCGATGAGCCATTTGAAGTTTTCCCGTGCAGTACTTAACTTAAATCTCTAAAATGTAAGAGCGATCTCTAAATCCCTCCAAATGCTAGTCGCGTTGTAATTATAGTACACAAACGCATAAAATTTAGGACGCTCACTCAGCAGTTTTTCTATGCAATTGTGATCTTAGACATTGGTTGCATAATTCATATCGCTCCACACATATGCAACAGGCAAAATGCCGCTCATCTAACCTTTTTACTCAACTCGCCAAAAGGATTATTTAAAATATTAGAGAAAACGATTAAACTAGGTAGCCTCGCATTTCAAGTCCACCTAGCCTATTTCGTCCCCAACAGACAGAAATACAAGCATAGGTATTTATTCAATAAATAAACAAATCTACTTGAAAATAATTATTTATTTCCCGTCATCGAATAACTTTATCGGAAAACTGGGAAGAAATAGAAATTACCATTACATTTGCAACGCTACTGAATGCTGGACCGCAGAACCGCTCAAATCTAAATATGAAAAGAGATGGAATCTATGTGTGTCCTTTCAAATTTCGTTATGACTGGACACACAGGGTCCATGACAGAAAATTAGAACATTTGCGAAGAGAATAAATTAATAACCAATTTAAACAGAGTTTATTTAATGGCGGGAAATAATGTACTTGATTTTCTTCAATAAATACCTGTTATTTATTAAATATGCACCTACTAATAAATGTACCGCCTGGTATTAAATTAATAATTAAATGCGTTTAATGTGCTCCAAAGTTGAAGTTCAAAAACGAGATAGTTCTATAAAAAAAATATAAAAAGTCCTGTAATAGTTTTAGTTAGTCCCCTTTATAGGAGAGCTGTTAGGGATAATTTAATATAAATATAATATCTAGTGATTATTTGGGAATGTTAACATAAAATGCGCTACGTTTGTATATAATTCTACATTTACACACGATCTCAAGAGACGACAGTTGCCATCATTATATTAATCCATAATCTTAACCAATCCTTCTGCCCAATGCCCATAGACGTAATTTATAGCCAAACTCCATTGTTACTGGATAAGCAAATATTCAGTCGCCTTCTTACTTACTAACAATACTTTTAATCCAGTACTGCCCATTTCTTGTAATTAATTAAAGAGAGTTGCTTAATAATCAACCTTTTAGACATTCAAGTCGACGTCATTTTACGCGTCGTCGCTGGAGATCGCAAGTACAACAAAAATCAAGTTAATAACTATATAAGATTACTTTCATCGCAAAAAGCGGAAAACAAACGCTTGATAGAAATCGATTATGAATAAAATCACTTATTCATGAGATTTCGATGAAAATCTCGAGAATCAAGCACATCATGACGTGTGACTATAAAAATATATACGGCTTCTTTAAATATGGGGCATGTAGACAAATATGTAAAGCAGTAAGAGTTGTTAGACTACACTCGGCGACGTACGAGGCGCACGCGCACCTTCTGAACAACTATAGTCACAATTACAATAGTTTAATAGAAAAATTTGGTCCTTAAATGGCTAGATAATAGTGAAAATCTCTTTTTATGCAATAAACACGAGGAAGCCGCGACAAGCTACACTCTCGTCAATATAATAGCCGTATTACACTTTCAGTTCACCATTATAATTATTATTCTAATCTGAATATGTAAAATGATTTGTAGATATCTGTATAAAACTAAATACTACATTTAAATATTCTCCAATACTTATAATCACTAATATATTCATGGCCGTGCTTCCATCAATATCAATATTTTATTATATAACTTACTTATAAATTGAGTCACAATGAGAATATCCAAATCGATACAAAAATTTTCTTAACATCTACGATCATTGGTGAAAGCATAACCACAAAGATTAATTTTCAAGATAAAACCTCATAAATACCTATAATATATATTTGCATGTTTGTTTATCAGTAAAAGCAACAGTCCACTAACACGAGAGGCTAATCAAACAGAAGTGTTAACATCAAAAGCATTATACTCATAACGTTATGTTTTAGTATATATGTCAGTTATAAATATCATTCAATCTGATAATAAATATATACCAACTAAGGTAGTATATTTGTATACTATAATATCTGCAATTTGGTGAGCAGGTGAACATGATAAGTCAACAATGAAGATATTTAACTTTAGCCATCATTATTTGATAAAGTTATTAATATATGAATAAGGATTTAGTTTCACGGATTGCCCCGATATGCATTTACCCCATCGGTGTTTAAAAAGAACCTCCTAGGCCTCACGATAATAAGTTTTACAGGTACAGCAAGACGCAACCATCGATACTCGCGTCGCTCGGCTACTCGCAATTAGTACAATGTTGATAGAAACGGATATCAGGTATAGAGGAGCGCTACTGGTGGTGCTGCACGGGCATCTGGCAGTACGGACACTCGCTAGCCGTGCCCGCGCACGCGTCGCACAGCACGTAGTGGTTGCACGGCGCCAGCGTCACGCTGCGCGGCTGCTCCTCGCACACCATGCACTTGGTGGCCGTCTCCAGGTACAGCACCTTCTCGATGTCCTCCAGCTCCACGCGCGCCTGCGCCTGCAGCGCCTTCAGGGCCGTCAGCGGCAGGCCGCGCAGGTCCCGGCGCGGGGCCAGCGCCGCGCGCGCCACGTCCAGCTCGCGCCGCAGGGACAGCGCGTGCGCGCGCGCCTCGTCCCGCTGCCGCTCCGCCAGCGCCGCCGCGCGCGCCGCCTCGTCCGCCTCGCGCTTCCACGCCTCGCACGCCGAGCGCGCCTGCGCGATGCGCTCGTCCCAGCGCGCCACGGCCGCGCGCGACGCCACCACCTCCTCGCGCAGCCGCGACAGCTCCGCCGGCGCCGACGGCGACGCCGACGCGAACTCGAACGCGCCGCCGCCGCCGCCGCCGAAGCTGCCGGCCTTCATCGCGTGCGAGTTGAACAGCCGCTCGGCGTCGTTGGCGTAACGCAAGAACGGCGGCAGGGGCGAGCCGGCGGGCGGCGGGCTGAAGCCGCGCAGGGCCGAGCGCGCCTGCGGGATGTTGACGGGCGCGGAGCCGGCCAGCAGCCCCTCGCCGTCCGACAGGTCGCGATCCAGCGCCGCCACCAGGTTGAGCGGGTCGTCCAGGTGAAGGTCGTCGAGCGCGTTGCCCACCACGTCGTGAAGCACGCCGGCGTCGAAGGGCGCGCGCGCCGGCCAGGCGGGCGCCGGTGCCGGCTTATGGTCGTCGTGGCGTAGCGCGCGGCCGGCCGAGCCGCCGGACGACGTGGACGCGCACTCGGACCCGTCGCCGCTGCCGTTGCTGACGGGCAGCGCGGCGTGCGCGGCGGCGGGCGAGGTGGCGCGCTCCTTCTTGTCGGGCGGCAGCGCGGACGAGAGCAGGTCGGCCAGGCTGGTGCCGCAGTCCAGCGCGCCCAGCTCGCGCGCGCCCAGCTCCTCGGCTGCACAGACAGGGGCGGTGAGGGCGCCGCACGGCCGCGCGGGTGCACGGACGCGCGGCGCCGGCACAATACTCACGTTCGACGTGCGCGAAGGCACAGAAGAGTCCGCGCGGGCAGTAGCCGGCCTGCTGCACGTCGTTGCACTTGGTGGACTTGTAGATCTCCGGGTGGAACTGCTGCTCGGTGCGCGTGTGACAGTACCCGCAGGCGTCGCCCGCCTCACAGTTGCTGGGCTCGCCCCACTCCTCGCCGTGCTTTACGTTTGGACACGGCGTACTTCGATACTTGTATTTCCTCGGTGATCTACGTTTATCCTATGGGATGATTTAAATTTGGATATTGATTGATGATTTAAATTTGTAACTCACAACAGACTTCCTAAAACAGAATTATTTATGTCCATATCTGACAAGCCTGACCGAGCCAATCTTTTTGTACAAAAATAAATAATGCATGCTGGGCTCTGCACATAGTACCTGCAGGACTTTTTATTTATTTATTTAAGCTTCGTTTTGTTATTGAACAACTATTGACATATGATTATTCAAATGGTTGTCATCACAACCTCCTCTTTGCAAGTTACAATACTTACTTTACTATTGTGATACTGTGGACAAGCATATCCTTGTCTGCATAACCTAGGTGGTCGCTTGCACGGCTCCGTCTTATATGACGATAACACATAATTTGTATCTGAAATACAACAATGTATTACATTACACAGAACATTTTACATACATAGGGATAGGGAAAAATATTAAATGGAAAAAGAATACGGTCGCGAACAGGATTCGAACCTGCGCCTCCCGGATAGATACTCCAGGCGCTCTGACCAACTAAGCCATCTCGACCTCACAAGAGACAAAGGACAAGAGGAAAAGAGGAGAAGAGACAAGAGGTCGAGATGGCTTAGTCGGTCAGAGCGCCTGGAGTATCTATCCGGGAGGCGCAGGTTCGAATCCTGTTCGCGACCGTATTCTTTTTCCATTTAATATTGTAACTTTAGAGTTCGCTAAGCATGCGTTAATGCTTTTTCAAAGACATATCTTGGATAGGGAAAATTTTGGAGATACAATCTCTTTTTCTTAATAAAACATATAATAATATATACTAACATTATAAAGTGAACGAGTTCTTTTGTTTGTTTGTTTAAACAAGCTAATCTTTGGAGGTACCAGTATGAAGTGATTTTTTTTTTGTATATCATAGTCAGCTTTATGAGAAATATCTAACATTCGGCTATACCCTTCAGGTAGTTTTAAATATAGATTTTTAGGGTTCCATACTTCAAAAGGTTAAAAAGGTACCCTTATAAGTACACTTTCTTGTCCGTCTGTCTGTCCGTGTGTCACCTCCGATTTTCTCAGGAACGGGTGAACCTAGCAAGTTGAAATTTATACCAGATACTGAGGTCTATATAGGTATAAGGTCCTGAGTCAACACGGTAAAAAGAATGATCAAATTCAGATTTACGCGAAAACTTGTAAGTACCAAAATTTAACTTTTTTTCAACTTTTTTTTATTTTTCGGTATTTTTCCTTTATTTGTGCTGTAAGAGCTTGCTTTCAACCAAAATTGACAATTCTAGGTCAACCGGAAGTACCCTACACATCTAAAAAAAAGTCCGGGATATCATAAGCCAAGTAAGGCGTAAGTTGTTTAAACTGTTTCATTATGTCGGAGTGGGGTAGTATAATATGTATATTTTGTATAATATGATGCTTAATTCATATAAATTACACTAAAGCAATCTAGATGGCGTTGTTCAGTTCGGTGAATCGGCTGAATCGCGATATGGATTCGTTCACAATAATTTACTTGAGTCATTGATAGTTTAATAAAGGAGTTTGGATCAACAGCAGTTTGTAGTTTAATTTCGTGTGCAGTGCTGACATAAGTCATACGCCACAAAAACGTATTTTATGCCAAAAAAATATTATGAAAATTAAAAAGTGATTTATGAGCATTCTTATTTATTTATTTCATCATTAAGACAATTTATGAACATAAACTTTGCGCTTTATAGCATGTTATATTGATGTATAGTTTAGGAGATAATGTAAAAGGAAAATAATAGAACACGCGCGAACGAGTCGTGTGAGGATTCGGAGTTTTTGTGTAAAAATTTTACAAATCTCGGAACTTTAGCGGTTAATAAAGTTTATAAATATGTCAGTTAAAAATTACATGAAACGAAATGTGTAAGTTCGTTTAGTTGTAATTCATAGTGTCTGGTCAATTCAATTTAAAAATACAAGTTTAAACATTGATCTCTGTAGCATATAGTTTTCTGTTAAGGGTTATTCTAAATAAGTCTAATTGATTTTTTGAAAGTTTAATTGTTAGATTTATAGATCACTTACAGAAATGCGTAGTTTGTTTATTTAAGAAGAAGTTTGAAGTAAAATTTTGTTTATCCAACTTTTAGAAAATTTAAAACATAAATACATTGCCAAAAGATAAATAAAAATCTTATTATGATATGATTTAATGAGTTTTTGTTACCACTTTTCAATTAGCAATACAATCGCGAGACTAACTCGAGATCCCGGGATTAACTACAAATAAACCCGAAATCCCGGGATTAGAAAAAAGGGCCGGGAACGAATCCTATATGTGTGAAGCGACAAGAACCGAACATTGCCGAATAGGGATGAACTGTGAATTATTTTCTATTTGTTGGTTAGTACTAAAATATAATTATATGCGGGTGACACCGTGGGGCACAGCTAGTAATATATAAAGTATCTTGCTGTATCTGTACCACCTTCCTCTCTGTGCACGGTTTTGTCTGTATTTTATGTATGATTTTCTCTCCATAAGGTTTAAATACTAAAAGATAAGTTGTACGAAAAAAAAATGCAGCCAAGTGCAAGCCAGACTTGTGCCCTGAGGGTTCTGCATCAAATACACCTTTTATAGGATATAACTATAAGTCAACTTTAGCCTTTACATGTGCTGTAAAACCTTGTTTTTACAGCACATGTAAATGTTAGCCAAATTTAATAGGTTCTATGTCAATGGGAAGTACCTAATTGGTTTTGATTTATTGGTGAGGAGTGTGTTGGACAGCATAAGTGGCTCAATTTTTATTGTGTTGGCTTAGAAGCTTGATTTTTATACAGCTAAAAGGGACCATAGATCTAAGTGGTTGACATTAATTTCAACTTAATACTCCGCTCGTTCCTGAGAAAAAGGGTCTTGACAGGTGGAAAGACAGACAACAAAGTACGAAACCCAAAAAATCTAATAATAATAAAAAATTGGCGATTTGTGTTAAAATTAAAACCTTAGCTATTAACTACGAGTTTTAAATCAGTTCAACGTACCTTGCCACTTAGGATCTTCATTCTGCAAATTTCTTTCTCTATCTAAGGCGTTAGGTGCGGCGGCGTCACCGTCGGCTACGTCAGGGTTATCTAGTGCCTGCAGCTCGCGCATGTCGAGCACGGGCGGCCGCAGGTCGGGCGCACCGTGCGCGAACGCGCAATGCGCGCCGTTCTTCGTGCACAGTCCGCGCGCGTCCGTATCGTGCACGCACATACATGTCTTGTAGTACCGCAAGTGATAACGCCGCTCGGTGTCCCCGGCCGTTCGGTGCAAGTATGGACATCTGTTGATAAGAAAATTAAGATACAGATATAAGGTGACGGTGAATGACGGCGCGGTTGGCGCAGTGTTCGAGAGACTAGCTGCTACGCCGCATGGCGCGTGTACCATTACTGCATGGACCAAATGATGTTTGATCAACAGATAATTGTTCATGGGTCAGCTTCCACGTTCTAACTTTTCACCGTGGGAGAGCCACGCTTCGGCACGAATGGGCCGGCTCGACCGGATTGATACCACGGCCTCACAGAAAACCGGCGTGAAACAACGCTT
This sequence comes from Xylocampa areola, assembly GCA_935421205.1. Lineage (NCBI taxonomy): Eukaryota > Metazoa > Arthropoda > Insecta > Lepidoptera > Noctuidae > Xylocampa > Xylocampa areola. Next base: position 18,113,203 of record OW285205.1, on the reverse strand, counting down.
GCGTTGTGTTTCGCCGAGTGAGTGAGGGTACCGGAGGCCCAAACCCTTTAAAAGGCCGGCAACGCACTCGCGACTCCTCTGGGGTTTCGGGTGTCCATGGGCGACGGTAATCGCTTACCATCAGGCGAGCCGTCTGCTCGGTTGCCAATTATTCCATAAAAAAAAAAAAAAAAAAACTAGATGCAGCCTATTGCCAGTATTTTACATGGAGCGCCTGCCTATCCGACCTCCACAACCCAGTAGGGTAATGCTATATGTCATGGTAAGTCACACCACTAGGCTGTCACTGCTTTTTATGAATGTCCATACATTATTCGTTTTCTAATAAATACATGGTGTTAGCACAAATATGTTATGAAAATTACAAGTCTTTGGCATTCACAAAGTTAAAAATAAGATTATAAATGAAATATTCTGCATGATTACTCTTGAATTGATTGACATTAGAATTATGTTAGGTACATCATTCTTTTGTAAAATTTAATATCAAGTGGCTCAATAAAGAAGTCAGTAAAAAAAATACAATAGTATTTTTTAACCCTATGGCTCACTCACATACAAATATGTACTTCATAACAATAAAAATATATTGTGTTTGCTAATGAGCGAGCCAACTGCTTAAGGATGTTATCAAATTAAGATGAATATTCATCTGCTCTTTACGAGCAGTCGCAGTTCTTTATGTAAACTTTAGATTCATGTTGTGTCCTATTTTAGCTTTGATTCATAGAATTGAATTGAATTTCAGTTGAAATTAACCTCTATAAGAGGCTATCAAGAGTAGCCCCATGTGAACTCCTTTGAATGCCAAATGGGCTTACTTTAGATAATGTGCCCTGTGTGTGTATATTCATCATATTTTGAACAAATAAATAATAATTTTATAAATTTTATTGAAGCAACCCTGTAGGAATTTGAAGGGGACATAAACGGATAATATTATGTGAAGGGGGCCAATTTTAATATGCACTTAGTATTAGTTATGTATAATATATAAATTTGTCAAATTTTTATTTCAAGTCTCTCACTGGAACTCTGACTAATATGCATTAATTTATATTGTGATTTTGTATACTTAGAATTGTTATAATCTATACAAATATTGAATACAGGAAAATAATTTAATAAGTCATTATTATCACTTTTAATGCTTTTAACAATTATATCCCTAATTATTATGATGAGTCAAAAAACAAAACAAATGTGAACAATGGTGCACCCTCATCAATATTGGATGACCAAAACACAGAGTCATGAAATGAAACCAATCACAAACTACAAATGTACATTTTTAATGTGGTCAGGTTACACTTCAGATAGCAGTAAACAAAATGTTGAAAACCAATAAGTTTCAAATTAATGTCGATTCTCAATAGTAAATAGGGACCCGACAGCTTTGTTTTTTTACGGTTTGTTTAAACAATTTAATAAGAGTAAACATCATAAAATGTAAGTGAAAACAAAGCAACGACACTCACTCATCTCCATCCTCACAAATGCCCGATGTCTCGTTATATTTTGTACAGTAGTTATCAGCGCTATAGTTAAAAGTCCCATCTCTTTTTCTGACTGGTCTTCGTCTTCTTTGGTTATTAAAATGCCAATGAAAACAAGTAAAAGGCCTATGTTGTGTACATTTATGTTGCAAGAAAGAGGGACATTGCTCTACTCGAAACTCCTTTAGATATCTGGAACATAAAATCGTAGACTCAGAGCTAATACACCATATTGAACTTCTTATGAGACACTATCACTTCACATATAAAACCAATAAAAAACAAGTAATTACTTATAATGGTTTGGTTTTTCTGTTTGAGCCGCTAACAAAGGTTTAGATTCCGACGGCATTTTGGAAAACTATTATTGCGCCTCTCGCGTCGCGCAGGGCACGCTCACCGACGACCAATTAAAATTCAATATACGATCACGTGATACATAATATTTTAGAAAGGGAAAAGAGGTAATTAGAGTTCTTTTATTAACAAAATATAACTAAAATCACATAACAATATAATTTTAAACAGCCTTGAACTTAAAACAGGCGTTAAATCAGGTTTTGTATCTACTCAATTTTGGAACCAAAAAAAAATAAACGCAATCAATTGACAGCACTGTCAAGTCGTATGTTTTCTATTTGGCTCGCTCTGTTTACCGACGGCATAGTGTGGGAGAACGAGATAAAAAATAGGACAAACACTATTCTCTACATGTAATAACAACAACAATGGACGAAACCAGACGAAACCGAAACAAAAAGTATGAATACAAAATGAAAAAAAAAACATTTATTGTCAGGTTGGATTAGTTAAAAAGAAACTAGTTCGGGCACAGAGTACATTATTAATACTGAGTACAATCAACGAGTACCTAGTCTCTGTCTAGTCTGTAATTCTGTTTAAGCTTTAAAGCTTACACTTTCTGCTTTCATGCGAATTTTGTTTGATAGGTTGATCAACGTTGGAGTTTAGAATTGAATCGCAATATGAGTACTAAGAAAGGTTACTCAGTTACTTTAGTGCAATCAATATAATTATATAATTTTACCATCACAAACCTTAAACAAAAAATACTACTTTTGATTGTCTTAAATGACCAAATATTCAATCGCTACTCATTAAGTAGCCCTCAACAGAAACTCTCGGACTCTAACGTAGAGCCTTACGACCTACAAATACTTGATTATGTTGAAAGTCCTAAGCATCAACGAGGATACCTACAAGATTGCTTCTTTGACCACATAAATAAAATCTTTTGTCGGATGGAAATAGTGACGTGCACGCGCACCTCAAAAGTGGTCTAAGACGGAACCACAGACAGAACCCACAGAACCTGACGCCATGGATAGGATGGTTTGTCTTCGTATACTGCGACCGCGAGACGTGCTGAGACGTTCATCGCACCGACAGGGCCGTTTCAGGGGCTCTTGGGCACACGAGAATTTATCTTTTGGAAAGTAAAGAAATTGAATAATACATTATTTTTTATTACAAGCTTTTATATGACTTGCAATATATGTAACTATGTTTATTCGCGTGGAATCTTGGAAGCTAAATTAGAACTAATTCCCGATGTGCGATTGGGCTCAAATTTGGTGTACAAATGTATCTTCGAAGACAATAAAATAATATGGTGTCTTGGAGCTGTTCTGATGATGGAGCTGGAAGACGGCCAAGACAAACTCATCGAGTTTGGGCGCATTTGTTTTGTCTTGGTGAGTACTTTTTACAAGCTTTTATTACAAGCTTTTATTTAACTTGCAATGTTTGTTTGTATGTATGTTTGTTCGGGTCAAATCTTGCAACTGAATTTTAAAGCATTTATCCTCAACCAATTGAGCTGAAATTTCCCATACACTTTTAGTTTATATGACAATGCATGGCCAGCTGACGTCATTCTAAATTCAATATAGCGGACTCCCAAAGATGGCGGTCTAGTTATTTTTAAGCACTTCCGTGATATGAGTATCAAATGAAAGGGTTTTTATTTTTCATGCACTCCCAATATATTGGTATCAAACACTATCAACTACGTTTTCTGGGTAGAAATATTCGTTAGGGCCAAAGTGATGTTGCGTTACCATGTAGATGTGTCCAAAAATCTTATGAATGGCGCTATTGGACATATTGCAGAAATCATATGGCCCTGCTTCTGGAGAGCACAAATATATGATACTGACATACCATCCGTCCGTAAAGACTTCGATAAAGATGGTGTTCACCTTAGTCAACCCAAATCTGTACAATTTCCGGCAAAATATTGACGGTACTGCTGAGCGAAGGATGTTGTCCATTATAATATGCTGGGCTGGCACAGTACACAAAATGCAGGGTAGTACTGTTGACCACGCCGTTGCTATTTAAGCTCAAAGCTCTTCGCTGCTGGTCAAGCGTACGTGGCCTTAAGTAGAGTCACTAGAAGGTATCCTTATTAAGAACTAGACTGTACTAAATTAACGGGAAAACGAACAGTCAACAATTATGCTGTTGGCGACAAAACGTCACGCTATCCTAAGGGATTAGATTAGGGGTAGGCAGAGTGCCGGGGCAAGACTGTGAATGATAGCGCGGCCCTATCTTGCCCCACCTCGGTGAAGGACTGCTCACGAGAGGGTTTTAGTGGGTGAGAGCCCCACATACCCCCTTCCGTCACCCCCTTGCTCAAAAAAAGGGGGAAAGCTGAGTATTTTAAGTTTTTATATTTTATAAGCATAGGTAATTATAGTTAGGTATAATGGTAATGGACACCTATGTTCTTTAGTTATTAATACGCTTAGAAACTAATGTTATGGTATGTTCTATTTTTAGCGTCTGTGTTTAGTTTAAGTTTATTACTGTTTATGATAAAAAATAATGGTGCGACTCGATGTCAAGTGTGTGCCCAGAGGTTGAAGGGATATAGGAACGAGCCGAGGGGCTCAACTACACTTTTTGTTGCTATCGAAGGCAGTAGGTCGCGGACCCTATTCACCACTGGACGCATGCCGGCTACTTTACGCCCTTTAACATAAAATCTTGCATTATTTCTCCTTCCTGTCGTCTACATATGCTTTAAATGAAATGAAGGCGGCAAACTTTATGAAAAGTCAAAAAATCTAATCAAAATGCAAGATTGATGCAATGTACTACAAAGTGTCCATCAATTCGGTTGGCAACCGAGATACCGAATAGGTACGCAGAGCATTCATTTGAGAAAAATTGGATATGTACAGCAAGGCATTTTGCTTGCGATAAAAAGTATGATTTCAATGGTGATTTTTTCTTGTAATTTGTCAGTGACGACGACGTACTTGCAGCGGTTAGTACTTTCTTGTGCTTCTCCGATGTCAAATTCTGTATATCATATCTGCCGGCGTGAGCAAAAGAAAATGTTCCATTACATTAAATTTGTTACTTCCGAAGGTATTAAACACTCTTGAAAGAAGGGGAACTCTTTTTGCAAGTCCTCTGTAAATTTACAACTTCTCTTCTTCGCGATCGGCAGCATTGGTAAAACCGGTAAAACAGAAATAGAACGAACTGATTTAAAGGAAAACAAAATCTCACACACAGCTAATCAATTACGTGATCGAGTGTGCACTAACTTGAAATTAGAACAATCCAACCACTCAGGTCAACTATTGGCGCCCTTTGACCTTAACTATTAGGCCTATCAATTTTCTCTCCCTTGCACTTGTCACACAATACGAAAGAAAGCATCACACTCACACTCACGCATACCATCCACATATGTGTGTCGCAGATGGATCGTAGAATAAGCTGTTTTACAAAACTGCTAGCTGATTTACAAAACAGTACTGTTATGAAAAACAGCTGAACGACGTTTAGCAGTTTTACATAATTACTGAACTATAACACGCAAAATTATATGAACCTTTTGCGTTTACCAATGCAGCGGGTCAACGATCAGACATTATGTAAAACAGTGTAAAATGAACTATCAGATTGTTGATTTTAGTTCGAAATTTTGTCGCATATGGCTCTGTATATCTTAACAATAATTTATAACCTAACTTTATTTTACTTGTCAATAGCAAAAAAAGATGAAATTTTTAATGACGTATATACTAAACCACTATAATAGTCGACAATATATCGGGATTATGAAACGAAATTGATCCATGAGCGAGCGAAGCGAGCTCGGGAGTTTCACGTATCCTGACACAAACAGGTTAGGTTCCGTCATCCTCTTCATCCTTCTTCGTGTTTAGGTATTTTTTAACCTTACAGACACAAAAATAGGATCCGTCGACTCAGCCACGGAAAGTCAAATCAGAATACAGTATCGTTTTTTACGTGAATGGTGACTATCCATTTAATATACCCATACAATAAACAAACCTGTCCCACTATAGTATGTCATTCTGCATTACGTCTAAAGGTGGGTAGCTGTTTTATTAAACGTATCGCAATGGCAATCCAGCTGAACGTTGTTCAGCTGATTTATAAAACAGTACTGTTTTGTAAAGCAGCTAGAGATTTTGTAAAGCATCGGATTCTACAATCCATCTGCGACATGTATACAACGTCATATGAAAAAGTCGTTAAATCTGAACATTACAATATATTATAAAATAATATACCGGGATTAGTGGTGCGTCTTGGGAGAGAGCTATGTCTAACAGCGGACTGCTATAGGTGGATGATGATAAAATAATAACAGCCATCGGTATGTTTTAATATATTTTTATCATATGAATAACAATTTATATTCTGCAAAATGCAATGCAAAATTATTTCTTTCGCTTTCCACCATACAGACATACATTAAACGTGTTTGACAATTTGACCACACCCTTTCGTGTAAAGTGAAAGCGAAGATAGTCAGCTAACAAATTAGTTAAATCATATAATTGGCACACTGTATTTGAATTTCATATACAAAACAAAAAACGTAACTTTTTGAGTGTTTAGCGTTAGTACATACATTTTTTGGAAATATAGTCATGTATATGGTAACACTTCATGACCAGACAACCAATGAAATCATTTCGTTCCAAAAGTTGTGATTGATTCAACCAATAGTAGATCCTACATTACTGACCAATCAGATACTCTAGAATTCTTTGTGTTCAACCAATCAGCTACTGGAAACATTGGCGTCAGTTTCACCCGCCATTCCCTTTGACGCCATCTTGAGCATATGATCATTGTTGTCGATCTCTTAGTTCAATTTTATTAGAGAATTTTATCATAATTCTTGAAAATAACTTTAAAAGGTGTGTAAATCAGTAGGTGTTTAACTGTTGATTAAGTACATATTGAATGTGTTTGATTCGCATCACGATACAAAATGATATTGGGGTTTGAAGAATCGCTGTTAGAAGTCATTGTTACCTTTTATGAATATTTTTGTTAATTTTAGTGAAAAATGGCCCGTACCAAGCAGACAGCTCGTAAATCTACCGGAGGTAAAGCTCCTCGCAAACAGTTGGCTACTAAGGCGGCGCGTAAATCAGCGCCTAGCACCGGAGGCGTCAAGAAACCTCATCGTTACCGCCCAGGCACAGTAGCGCTTCGTGAAATTCGTCGTTACCAGAAATCTACTGAATTGCTTATCCGCAAGCTGCCCTTCCAGCGTCTGGTGAGAGAAATCGCTCAGGACTTCAAAACCGATTTGCGTTTCCAATCTGCTGCTATTGGCGCTCTGCAGGTGAGCATTGAATTGAACTATCCAATGTACTTCATTTATCACTAGTTAATTCATCACATATATTATCATACACTTCAATGTAATTTCAGGAAGCGAGTGAGGCATATCTGGTTGGCCTGTTTGAAGACACAAATTTGTGTGCTATCCATGCCAAACGTGTAACTATTATGCCTAAGGATATCCAGCTTGCTCGACGAATCCGTGGCGAGCGTGCTTAAATATAACTTTAGTATACTTTAATCATAAATTATTTGTAATTCAATAGATCTAAATTCCATTTTTTTTTATTATGTCTCATGTTTATTTTAATTTAACATCATATTCATTATGATAAGGATGCAGCAGAACTGAGTTTTTATTAAATACATTCTTATAATGTAAGGTAAGACTAAGCATATGTATGAAATATGTGTCTATGAGTTTGTATAATGAACCTGACATCTGCCGTATTCCATGCATGCGCATAGTCTTGTATTAGTAACTTGTGGTAATTTTACATCTTAAGTAGTTTAATAGGTAATGTGAACCATGTGCAGTGTGACAATTCTGTGTTTGGCATAAGTTGCATCATAAGATGTTTAATTAATGAGAAAATTGGTGTTTAATAAATATGATTAGGGTCTAAAATGTGTTTTGTTTTGTATTTTTACTCCCATCATACATTACCCATCTATATATAAGAATTTAGGCATGGATGACTTAGATATTTCTAGTTCTTGTATAGTTTTCTAAACCAAATATGCAACTAAATTAATATTCATGTTCATTATTAAATAATCTATATAACCTAACCAACTATATATGTGAACTAGAGCTGTTGCCATACATGTTGTCCGGTGCTAGGCATGATATATCTACCTAGAATATGTAAAAATAAATTCACCATAAACAGTGTTGTATAGGTACATAGTTTTTATTGAAATCAAAGTCAAAATTCCAAGTCGGGCCTAGTACCCACTTGCTAGAAAACTACAGTATAGGTAGATGAGCACACATCTACCTACACTGTATTTTGAACTGCAGTACAGGGTCTGAAACTGCTATTGGTCTCCAAGGTTATAGAGATAAGCCTACCACATATTTAATTAACTTCTGAAAAAACATGCTTTAGTCTTTATGAGATGTCATCACAATACCAATGTATACTAAATTGTTGATACAATGCACAATGATGGCATTCCTAAAAACGCAGCTGTTTCTGCAAACGTTAGATTTAAATTGGCTGGCTTTGTCTTTGCAAACATACGAGTACCTACACAAGAGTAAGAGTGATTTGTGGTCCGATGAAACTGCGTTCATCTCATTCATGGTTGTCCCCCTAGCAGCGCATAACCGAAAACTTTTCAAAATGTTAAGTTTTTCTAAATTGGCTACTCAAACAGATCATGCTTGATGCTGCTGATCCTGATCTATCTACTGAGCCATCTTTACCAGGACCGGCGCCGGCGCAGCTTAGAGCGCTCGCTATAGATAGCCTGATGCCATATTAATCCTTACGAACAAAATATAAAGCACTAGCTTCTGCCCGCGACTTCATCTGCGTGGACTTTAGAATTAGTTCCAGCCGGGATAAAAAGTACCTATGTGTTAATGCAGGTTATAAACTATATGTACCTATGCCAAATTTCATCCAAATCCGTAAAGTAGTTACTGCGTGAAAGACAACAAACATCCATACATAACTTTCACGTTGATAATATTAGTGGGATGTTATTTGGACGCATAGTTTAGGTAATAATGTAAAATTAAAATATTTCAAAACCCGCGCGATTGAGCCATGTGAGATTTGGCCAGAAGAGACAAACTGAATTATTTTCTATTTATTTATTTCCCAACAATATCCTTACAGACTACATCCAATTCGATATTGGGGTTTCTTAATTTCTAAATTACCGAATTTATTTGTTAGTACTAAGAAGACAATTATAGTATAAATACTCAGATGGAACCGCAGGGTACACCTAGTATATTATATAGGTAATATAGTTGAATTATGGACATACATACATAGGTACTAACAATGCAATGATATTATTAACCAAAAAAAAAACATTGCATACAAATAGGTTGAATCAGTTATCATTATCAGGATTCAGGACCTTATTTTTGAAGTAAGTTTCTTTAAAGACATGGCTGCTGAAGATCTACTCTCTGAAGTGAATGATTGAATTAACTCTGACACATACACTGTGGATAAATTCCCTACAACAAACTAGTTTCATACCTGTTTTGTAATAAATGAGGTATCATTAATTTAAGTGAGCAATATGTTAAATTGTAAGGTATTGATGGATTGTCAAGGCTCTACATTACTTTTATAATACTAACATTTTGTCCTAAGTTATGGTGAAGAGTGAAGACCATCACAGACTACAACAGAAAGGCCAGAACCCCCTCCCAAAATAAATTTCCCTGTCTGTTCTTTACCACTACAATTAGAAACTAGGTACAAGTACTCACAGTTAAGCTGTTGCCTCGCTCATTAGCAGACACAATAGATTTTTATTGTTACAATGTATAATTCTGTAAGTGGCCGAGCAGAAAGGTTAAGTATAATAATTAATAACTATTTTATAAAGGGAAATGCTATTTTTATGCCATGAGTTTTGTATGTGTTGTTTTATGTCTTCCGTGTGCCAGAATTAAATTTTTTCTTTGTTTATATTTTAGAATGTCTTGGTTTTCTGTTTTTGTCTGTTTTGTGGTTAAACATAATATATGGCCATAACAGTGAAGAAACAATCAGAAATATATTACTTAGGAAATCAATCTATTTAGATAATGTTTACACAACTATTTCACTTAAATATCTATGCAACTAATTGGTTCTCTTGTTCTTCTAGTTCTTTGAGTCTCTTTTCTATATCTTCAACACTTTTTCCATGTTCTTTATTAAATCTGTAGGACTGTACAAGTTGTTCTTTCTCCAGACCTTTTATTCTATCATATAATGTCTTATTGAATTCCAGGTCTATATCATTCTCTTCCCGTAAAACACAAAAGTATATTAAGAAGACTGCAATACTTCCAACTACTGAAAATGGCTGGTACCATGGCACATCTTCATTTACTCTTCTAACTACAGGCCTTACGGTTTTTCGTGCAGCTGGGCTAGTTGAAAATTTTATTGGTTCATTTTCAGCAGCTTCAACTTTACTACTGAATGATCTACTTGTCCTGCAGTCACGGGCAAAGCTTCTGAAATAAAAGTATAGTTAATTATGACGAAAGAACTCTTCCTTGCAGTTAATTATAGAATTGCACCATAATTAACTGCTTACCTGAAGTAATTACGGAGATGCCTATTCATTTTGACGTATTATAGTTTATTTCATTTCCACAAAATGATACGAACTTTAGAAGCGAAAAACCCTAGTGTAATTTTGGTTGTAATCGTAATTTATTCAGACAAAAAAAAATACTTAATTGACGTGAAACTGACAGTAACATCTAGCTACAAGGCCTGCCTACGCCTAGGCATGTCGATGTTTAATCGATTAATCTAAAATTGTTTTTTTTATGTCAGGGAATCGATTATGTTTTCGATCTGAGATAGCGGATTGATTCACTAGATCGATCCTCAAACCCCGAGAATCAGACCGATTCAGATTGTTGAAATTAAGCCACTCTTTGGATCGAAATATCGAACAGATACAGTGTATTCGATACTAAAATAACTCATTATATAGCCAAAAAATATTAGACAAATAACAAAAAATTCTGCAGTATCGGAACGTCCATCTTATATGAACATCTTTTAACTGAGGCGAGCAATATAGCAATCGATGAAAGGGGCCGGTTGGATCGGATGTCAAAACATTGTCTATCTCTTTGTCCGATTTTGATGGGGTTTTCACTGTAGCTTAGCTTAGTGGTCCAGAAAACAAAATAAATGTATTTCATAATCACGCTAACACGAATATGGACTGATAATGAATATACAAAGTTACGTTGCCCTCCAACGTAACTTTGTATATTTTAATACAGTTGAAGAATCGACCAATTTAGAGATGGAACTTTCACTTTCACGCTTTTGATTCATTGGAAATTGAAAAGTCAGTCAATCTATAATATATAGGATAGATTCTCGAGGATAAAGAAGGTACTGATTATGATACTATGTTTTTTTTAAATAAAACTGACTCAATCAAGGTTCGATTTTCTATACACCGATTAAATCAAAAATCAATTCAAATGGATTCAACATGGGCATTACGAGTTTGTCATGCTCGCTAAAATGCCCTGCTAATGGTAGCGTCGTACATCGGGTCGTCTAGTTCCCTCCAAAATGGTTGAGCTAAGCGAGGCTGATCTGCGCGTCATGCTCGTGAACGGGTGCTCTCTGTCGGGACTGGTCGGGTCCTAACCGCCTTGGCAATCATTTTAAAAGGCTATATAAGTTTACTTTCCTTTCTTATTCTGCTCATTACCTTATTTATTGTTAAACCAAATTATTTTAAAAAGAGTGTCTATGGAGTTTCTTGCCGGCCCTTCTCCATAAGATCAACGCCTTGGAACCGTGCACCTAGTTTTGAGTTTTCATAAGTGCCTGTAATATGGTTTATTTGAAATAAAAATATTTGAATTTGAATGGAACAATGGATTCGAATCGATTCAGAAATCGATTTTATTTAGGAAGAAATGACATGCCTAACCTTAGAGTAGGGTAGTCTTGAGTCTTAACACTTGACGTGTCTGTCAGACTGTCATGTAGATGTCGCAGGTGGATTGTAGAATCTGCTGTTTCAGAAAACTGCTAGGTAACAGTTTTACAAAACAATCGAGATTTAGTATAGTAGTTTAGTATTTAATCTGAGGAGTGGAGGGACGCGTCACGGTGAGGAGAGGGGATAATGTCTATAAAAGTGGTGCGAATTAATTAGAATAACTTATTATATTTTCCAAAAATCAGTAAATCAGACTGTAAAAGTAATAAACACTTATTGTTTTATCTAGATTGTGTCTATTGACCCCTTCACATAGTGTTTTGTCGAAGTAATGTTCTGTCGGAGCAGCGTTCTGTCGCAGTTGCGTTCTGTCGAAGTACGTGTTATCGAACTAAAGTCGTGTCGATCCTCCGTTCCGTCGTACTAATGTGATTCGAAGTTCAGAATAACAGACGTAAATTTAACAGAAAGGAAGAAATTATCGAAATCTAAACAACAAACCTGTAGTTGTCATAAACGTCAAAATTTGTTTAGTAACTCATGTGGCTGACCTTGAAAAAACCGGCACGTAATGAGATATGCACATAGAATATCTCTATCCTTATCTCTAGTAATATCCCATTCTTCTTCTGAACGTGTGGTTGATGAACAACCTAGTGTCAGAGTTTATAACACCCGTAAGTCTTTGACATGGCTTTACACACCATCAAGAACTCTCAAGTGTGCTGGTTTCCTCACGATGTTTTACTTCATCGTTCTAAGCAAGTGATAATTAATTTATAATACCCACATGACTTCGAAAAGACAGTGGTGCGTGCCTTGGATTCGAACTTGCGACCTTTGACTTGTCAGTCCAACGGTCGAACCACTGGGCTATCACTGCTATAGATATATAAATGTTTAAGAGTTATTTAACTATAGCAGTGATAGCCTAGTGGTTCGACCGTTGGACTCCCTTTCTCTTGGGAATGTGTAGTTGCTATCCAGCAGTCTATAGCTTGCTCTGTCTACGATGAGTCCGGTCCGAACATCTTTGCCGACAAAAGCCTGAAACTTGAATGAAGGTTTAAATCTTCGGTTTAAATTAATGAATATTATCGTTTTATCAACAACTTATGTCAACTCATCAGACGTTTTAAAATCGACAAATGCAAAGAGAACAACATAGATAATTAAATAGTATTTATTTATGAAAGAGATTAAATGCGTTAAATTCATAGAATTAGAATGCTTATGCCACCTCAGTTACAAATGTGTCGACAAAAATAATCATTACAGGTAAATCTTCGAAAAGTATTAACGCATACTTAAAAAATAACCATGCATGCATCTCATGCTTGATTTTAGGAATGTTTAATTTTAGCATAATTAATCTTAATCCACTTTCACCCTGAAGAATGTACCTATGACAATTATTGTATAGCCCGAGACAGTTTTTGTAATCACCCGAGCTCTTTTCCGGTAGGCTATTCTGATCCATTCAAAAACTTTTCCGTATCGGAATGGAAACTTTTCGTAGGGACGATTTCCGATCCGACGGAATCCAGAACGTTACTCACAGTTCCTACACAGGAGAGCATTTCTGTGTCGGATTCTAAAAGTGTGTTTATGAAGAATGTTAAGCAATAGTAGAAAATAGATTACGGTGGTAGAAAACTGTTTAAAAATTCTTATGTATTTTTAAAAATACCAGTACAAATATATATCAAGCTTTATCAATTTCATCGTTTTTTAAATAATATAACGTTTTAGTGTTATGACCTTTCCATGTTTCATAAAAGTTTGTTATTTTACATGAAATGTCAAAACGTTTTTATTTTATTTAATAAAGACTCAATATATAAAAGAAAACAATTTAATACTTTGCAATATTAAAGGCTTTTGACCTTTTTGCCTACAATAATTATTGTTAATTAACAGTGGCGTAGCTCAAAGTGGCGATGCATTAAATCCCTGTATCAAAATTTATATTCGGGCCTTTTTATAACATTGTACGATTTTTTGCTTACATGGTACAGAGTTTGGGGCCCTTTGCCTCGTTGGTCTAGTGGTCCCAAGCACGACTGCTGAGCATGAGGTCTCGTGTTCGATTCCCGGGTCGGACAAAGTGTTATTTAGTTTTTCTGTTAGGAAATTCTCAGTAGTAGCCAGGAGTTTAGAATTGAGCCCGGTAGATGGCAATAGGCTCACCACCTATAACATGGGGTTTAATAACAGCATTGGTGAAGTGTGGGTGTACGACTGTGTATACCACTGCCTACACCTTCGGGCAATACATGCGTGATGCTATGTTATGGTATGTTTTGGGGCCCTTGTTGCTCGGGGGCCCCGTATCATTGATACGGCTGATACAGCGGTACGCCCCTGTTAATTAATCTAAGTCAGATAGTACATTTTGATATAAAAAATAGGAATCAGAGTATGAAAGTATGATTTCCAATATCCGCCGCTTTTGGCTCGAACAATGATTAAATCCTTGAATCTAATGTTGTTTTTATCATAAAATCATTATAATTGACGTCTACCTAAGATTATGTAAATTAAAAATACGTAGAGTTTAGAGGCAGCATCCATATATGTATATTCACTTTAAGCACGAAATAATGGTTTACAGTCCATAAATAATTTACATTTACACTTTTCAATCCGTAACAACAAAGTTTATATGGTTTTATTGAAATTAAAGCGTCTACGGAAATTCATCCGACAGCAGTTCCATGCATCATCATGTGTATCTATATTCCATTTCGAATCGAACTGTCACAATTTTTCGATGTCGGATCTGTGAATAGCTTAGAGGTTCTAATCGGTAACATTCCGCACGGATTCGAAAACGCCAGTTTCCAACGGTTCAGAATCAGGACCCGAAAAAAAACCGATGAAATTCTTAAAGCTTAATATGATATATATTTGTAAAGAAGATAAAAAATAAAATACATCTGAATAATTTTTAACACGCTTTTATTAGCTTCACCTGTAATCTAAGTAAAAGTTTCCGTTCCATTAAGGAAGTTTTCGAATGGTTCAGAATAAGCCTACTGTTCGAAAACTTCCCGCACGGATTCGATAACGCCAGTTTCCGACGGTTCAGAATCAGGGCCCGGGTTATCCACTCTAAGTAAAGTGGATAGATTTGGGGGAACGATAGTTAGGAAGTTGATGCAACTGCCCAGACCAGTCTCCCACAACGGTTACACCGGACTACATCCCGAAACACGACTATGTCGCTTCACTGCATGGCTTCGTCCGGTGGATGGTTACCAGCCGAAGCCACCACGTGCAGGGAAATCCATTTTAAGGGAGCACTCCTGCAGACGCGGGCAACCGAACCACATTCATCAGCCCATTAGCCTATAGCCCAGCACTAACGTTATGAACACTGATTAGTTGATATGATCGTTATGTAGGTAATTTTATTGGTTAGTGCATTATTTATTTATTTATTGCAATATAAAATGTAAGTTTACAGTATTACCAAAGCACTTACATTTATAGAGATATATATACTTAAAATTAACATAAACATACAATCAATTAATACAACGTAAAACAACATAAAATTCAAATTCTATACAAAACATTTGTGAGCAATATAATAAATTATATAACATTACTTAGAAATAAGAAATAAATACATCTGTTTGCATATTTGGTGTGGCTTATCATGAAAGATATCGAGATTAGCGCAGACTAATCTCTAGTTAAGTCTACTGTCTAGTCTAGAGTACTCCAGGAGCTAAACTGTTTTTTTTTTAATGGTATAATATTCCTAGTAATCATCTATTATTCGGACAAGGTCTCTCGGTAAAGTAGGTACTAGAACTACTACTAAGGTACTGTTGCTTACCATCAATTTGCTGTAAAATATCTATACGACATTAGCAGCTATTTCCATTGAATATTGTAGGGCATTCTTTATTCTGAAATAGTTAAATACGAAAATTTATTGATTAATCTTAAAGACCACCCAAATCCGCATTTATTACAGGCCCGTGTCGATATCCGGACGACCTTTTTACATAGTCGTAGCAAGGCTGGGCCAGAAGGATTCTAGAACCATCCTGGAATTCTTCTGGCACACCCTAGAACATCTACAGATTTAGTATTTAAATTAGTCGGTGCCATAGAGCATGTCGGTACTATGTTACGCCATTTCAATCAACTGGCCTAGTTTATTTAAATAGGATTTAAATAAATATAAGATTTTAGACAATGAAATACAGAAGTACGTTGATATATGTGAATAAATACGGTTTCATTTCAATAAATTACTTTATATCCACCACGTGCAGACGAACCGTAAAATGGTACTTAGGTATATTCTTATATTAATTCTAGTTGTGCCCGCGGTTTTACCAGCGTATAATAATATTGTAATTACCTACTTAATACTAACCAACAAATACAAAATAAGTTCGACTCTTCTCGTGCGTCATCATCACACGGCTTATTCGCGCAACTACTACTATAATAAATCATAGTCCCAAGCCGAGTCTTAATTAATTAAATTTTCCATTATCTCCTAAACTATGCGTCCAAATTACAATATCTTGACTTCTATACCTACAAGTGTAACTTAGTTTGGAAGTCAAGAGTTCCAATTTGTGTAACACTATACTATGCAATAAACGTTTTTTATATTATTTTTTATAAATAACATGCTATAAAGCAAGAGATTATCTTCATAAAATTATCTTGATTTGTAAGGATGAATATGCCATAAGTAACTAAAAATGATGCTCATAAATCTCTTTTTAACCGACTTCCAAAAAGGAGGAGGTTATCAATTCGGTT
Organism: Xylocampa areola; assembly: GCA_935421205.1. Lineage (NCBI taxonomy): Eukaryota > Metazoa > Arthropoda > Insecta > Lepidoptera > Noctuidae > Xylocampa > Xylocampa areola. The sequence continues at coordinate 18,096,593 of OW285205.1, read as the reverse complement.
GTATTTTTTTTTTTTTTTTTTTTTTTTTTTTAATGTTTGTTACCTCAGAACTCCGTCATTTATGAACCGATTTGGAAAATTATTTTTTTATTTGAAAGGATTTACTTTCAGATTGGTCCCATTTAAATTTTATGAAAATTGGTTTAGTAGTTTGGTATTTAAATCAAAATAACTGAAAAATAATACGTCGTCGAAGTAAACGAAATGGTGTATTTTGCTTTCTTGTGACTTTCCGGTGGTGTTTACGGTCTCTAGAATAGTTCTAATGAACTGCCTAACTGTCAGATTGTTGATTTTAGTTCGAAATTTTGTCGGCTCTGTATGTCCTAACAATAATAACCTAACTTTATTTTACTTGTCAATAGCAAAAAAATTATAAAATTTTTTTATGACGTAAATACTAAACCACTTTAATAGTCGACAATATATCGGGATTATGAAAGAAAATAAATTAAATTGACCCATGAGCGAGCGAAGCGAGCTCGGAGTTTCGTGTATCCCGACACGGACAGGTTAGGTTCGAAGAGGATGACGGGGGCCCGTGAGCGAACGTAGCGAGCGAACAGCCCCCGTCATCCTCTTCGTGTTTAGGTTTTTTCTAACCTTACGGACACAAAAATAGGAGCCCCGCTAAGCGGGGCTCCGTCGACCCAGCCACGGAAAGTCAAATCAGAATACAGTAAATTAAATCAGAGTACGCTTTTTTACTTGAATGGTGACTATCCATTTAATATACCTATACAATAAACAAACCTGTCCCACAGTAGATATGTCATTCTGCATTACGTCTAAAGGTGGGTAGCAGTTTTGTTAAACGTATCGCAATGGCAATCCAGCTGAACGTTGTTAAGCTGTTTTATAAAACAGTACTGTTTTGTGTTTTGAGTAGGTCTACCCATATTCACTTCCGATAAATCAGTTATGGTACGCAAGATTCACTAAAAAGTAAGAAATAAAATAATTTTTAACAAAAAAAAGAACCGACTCCAAAAATCTTTCTGTGTAAAATTGCACTAAAAAGTTATAAAATAATTGCATTATTTACTTACTACAATTTATATAAAAATATTTTTTTAATTTTAGGGGATTCTGAATAAAGTCAATTTATTAGGACAATAATATACAATTATTATTATTTTTGGAGTCGGTGCCAGTAAAGGATAATAAACGTACATTCATGAAGTAGCGTATTACGTTCGCTTTAGGCAGTTGTTGTGTTCATTTGTAAATAGGTTCAATTAGGTATAATACATTATCGTAAAAATAATGATGGTTAATGTACCTTTAAATATACTTTGCAAATTTTAGGAAACTTCCTCAATATTTTTAAAGTTTGTCTGGCACCGACTCCAAAAATAATAATAATTGTATATTATTGTCCTAATAAATTGACTTTATTCAGAATCCCCTAAAATTAAAAAAATATTTTTATATAAATTGTAGTAAGTAAATAATGCAATTATTTTATAACTTTTTAGTGCAATTTTACACAGAAAGATTTATGGAGTCGGTTCTTTTTTTTGTTAAAAATTATTCATTTTCAATATTTTTTTGGCACATAATACCTTATTGTGGCTTAAGTATAAGAGATAGGCATATGGCATCCCGGACCCTTTTAGATCAAATATTGTTTGTAGAACATTGTATTTACGTATCACTTACCATTATGCCACACGCGGATAACGGATAACGTTAGGGAGCGCTTTTTAACCGACTTCCAAAAAGGAGGAGGTTATCAATACGTTGTATTTTTTTTTTTTTTTTTTTTTTTTTATGTTTGTTACCTCAGAACTCCGTCATTTATGAACCGATTTAGAAAATTATTTTTTTATTTGAAAGGTTCTACTTTCAGATTGGTCCCATTTAAATTTTATGAAAATTGGTTTAGTAGTTTGGTATTTAAATCAAAATAACTGAAAAATAATACGTCGTCGAAGTAAACGAAATGGTGTATTTTGCTTTCTTGTGACTTTCCGGTGGTGTTTACGGTCTCTAGAATAGTTCTAATGAACTGCCTATTTTCCAGCTTCATCATCAGATGATGATGATGATGATGATGATGAAACCGGAAGGTAAGCACCAGAAAAATTTTTTTTTTTGCTATTTAGTGCTTTTTAGTGTAAGACCGCATTCTCAAACATCTCTTTTTACACGAGTGCTCAAAAAACGGAGTGAATATAAGTATGTATGTATGTAAGTATGTTTGTGAGTTTCTTTACCTATTCCACCATTACTTCTAAATATCTGAACTGATTTCGATATATGGGGTATCGTTAGAATCCTTACACTGTCCCGTCAGTAACATACGCTAGTCAGTTTTTTTTTTTTAATTAATTTCTTCTTGTTTTACGCTGTTTATTACTCTCTTTTGAAATAGCCTCAGATCTAGATTTCCTACTTTGATATGGATATGTCGCAGATGGACTGTAGAATAAGCTGTTTTACAAAACAGTACTGTTATGAAAAACAGCTGAACGACGTTTAGCGGTTTTACATAATTACTGAACTATAACACGCAGAATTGAATGAACGTTTTGCGTTTATCAATGCAGCGGGTCAACGATCAGAGATTATGTAAAACAGTGTGAAATGAACTGTCAGGTTGTTGATTTTAGTTCGAAATTTTGTCACATATGGCTCTGTATGTCCTAACAATAATAACCTAACTTTATTTTACTTCTCAATAGCAAAAAAAATATGAAAATTTTTAATGACGTAAATACTAAACCACTATAATAGTCGACAATATATCGGGATTATGAAAGAAAATAAATTAAATTGATCCATGAGCGAGCGAAGCGAGCTCGGGAGTTTCGTGTACCCCGACACGGACAGGTTAGGTCCGAAGAGGTCGTGTTTAGGTTTTTTCTAACCTTACGGACACAAAATAGGAGCCCCGCTAAGCGGGGCTCCGTCGACCCAGCCACGGAAAGTCAAATCAGAATACAGTATCGCTTTTTTACTTGAATGGTTACTATCCATTTAATATACCTATACAATAAACAAACCTGTCCCACTGTAGATATGTCATTCTGCATTACGTCTAAAGGTGGGTAGCAGTTTTGTTAAACGTATCGCAATGGCAATCCAGCTGAACGTTGTTCAGCTGTTTTATAAAATAGTACTGTTGTGTAAAGCAGCTAGAGATTTTGTAAATATTATATTATATTATATTCACTTCCGATAAATCACTTATGGTACGCAAGATTCACTAAAAAGTAAGAAATAAAATAATTTTTAACAAAAAAAAGAACCGACTCCAAAAATCTTTTTGTTAGGTAAAATTGCACTAAAAAGTAATAAAATAATTGCATTATTTACTTACTACAATTTATATAAAAATATTTTTTTAATTTTAGAGGATTCTGAATAAAATAAATTTATTAGGACAATAATATACAATTATTATTATTTTTGGAGTCGGTGCCAGTAAAGGATAATAAACGTGTAAGTACATTCATGAAGTAGCGTATTACGTTCGCTTTAGGCAGTTGTTGTGTTCACTTGCAAATAGGTTCAATTAGGTATAATACATTATCGTAAAAATAATGATGGTTAATGTACCTTTAAATATACTTTGTAAATTTTAGGAAACTTCCTAAATATTTTTAAAGTTTGTCTGGCACCGACTCCAAAAATAATAATAATTGTATATTATTGTCCTAATACATTTATTTTATTCAGAATCCACTAAAATTAAAAAAATATTTTTATATAAATTGTAGTAAGTAAATAATGCAATTATTTTATTACTTTTTAGTGCAATTTTACCTAACAGAAAGATTTTTGGAGTCGGTTCTTTTTTTTGTTAAAAATTATTTTATTCTTCCGACTTACTTAACAAATATCAATATTTAAGGCTAGTTGAGATATGTAGTCCAATTTTAGATATCCTATACTACCTCATATACTATACTGCCTATAATACCTCATGAAACTGGCTATGACATACAACAATATTTTTTCATACCCGACATGGAATTCTCGAGATTACGTTTAAACAAACAAACAAACAAAAAAACTCTAGTATGCATAATTCTATCCTAAGTAATATTATAAATGCGAAAGTAAGTTCGAAAATTCTGTGCGGCGAACCTTCACGCCGCCATGGACTGCTAAGATAGCGAGCACACGGTTAGCTTATAAATTCGAATAATAATGTATATCACTCACCGAATAAATTCCTCTCCAATTTCTGGCGCAGATAACAAATAATCTCGTTCAACGAGTGCTTTATTCCGTCTCTCTATAGCATTTTTTAATTTACTATCGTTAACTTGGAGTTGTTCACTATTTTGTGTTGTTATGTGTTTCATACAATGAACTGTTTCATTGCATGTAGGTTTAATAAGTAATGCCCAAACGTCACATTTATCGGTAGTTCTTTGAATAATCTCGAGCAACTTCGACCGTTTACTCCACACAGAAGATACACCATTATTCTGTTGTCTCGATGAAGTTAATAAGCACAATAAGATTAGTAATATTATTAACTAACGAATAAATATTAGATAGTACACACATCAATTCTACTACATCTAGTATAATTAAACGAACAGTGGCGGCGTAGCATGGGTTGGCACCCGGGGCAGTTTTCTATTAAGCATCCACAAAGTAAAACATCAAATATTGCTACGCGTCTAATTTAGAAAATTCATGACTTAAATGGTACATCTTTCTAAGCGGAGCCCAGGTATTGGGAGGAGTTCCAACTATTGTTATTAGCTATAGGACCATGGCAAGTGGCTACTAATCTGAGCGAGTGAGTTGTCACCCCTTGGTGTTTGGCACCCGGGGCGGACCGCCCCCACCGCCCCAGGCCCTCGGGCTTAATAAAATACGGGGCTTAAAGCAAAATGTGGCGTTTCTAAAAACGTAACAGTTGACGTGCCGCATCCGCTTATGTCTCAACATATATAGACATTTTTTTTTTTTTTAAATAGTGCCTGGTCTAATGGTCGCAAGCGCTGCTGCAGAGCGTAAGGTCTTGAGTTCGATTCCCGGGTCGGGAAAAGTGTTCTTAGATGATTCTAATAGGAATAGGTTCTTCGCAGTAGCACGAAGTTTAGAACTGTGCCTGGTTGATAGCAATAGGCTCACAATCTATTACATTAAATGGGACTCCATAACAGCATTGGTGTAAGGTGAGTGTATAACTGTGTTACACACTTACACCTCTGCCTACCTCCTTCACAGATGGAAGCGTGATACTATGTATGTACTTGATATTCAAACTTACAGATATAGCACGCAGGTCTTCCAATTCTTTGGTACAGCTATCCACTTGGTCGACGAGAGCGTTGTGTCGCGTTTGTTCCAAAAGTAACTGGTACTGCAGTTTATCATTGGCAAGTGTAAGGGATTCATATTCTCTTGACAGTTTTCCCAAATGTGACAATGAATCACGTATTGCTCGATTGAGTGATAAGATGGCATTGTTTACTGTTAAAATAAAAACTTATTGATCACGATTAAAATCGCAAATTGTAAGTTGTAACTATGGACCTAAAAATATATGATAAAATAAATGTTAAATGATTTTATTTCTGTAAATAGAAATTGAAGACACTTTTGATTAATATTAATAATGATTAAAACATTTTTATAAGTCCCTGTTTGTAACGAAAACAGAATGTGTGCCAAATCCACTAGGGGGACTGGGGGAATGTATATAAGTACCAAATAGTTTATAAAAAGGTGTTTATCCACTCAAAACCTATATAAATTATAATAAAACTACAGGTAATAAAAAAATACTTACATTCACGTTTTTCTCGCAGTTTTGTCTCATTATCTTGTTCTTGGAGTCTAATTTTTTCAATTTTTTGTGCCACGGTGTTGTCCATGTTTGTTTATTTTAAATGCCTGTAAATACTTAGTTTACATTTACAAGCGAAAGCTTTCCATGGAACATTTCAATTTGCGCGCGAGACAGGAATTATTTTATCCAGAGATGCCAACTCTCTTAAAAAAAAAACGAAAACCATAGCCGTCGATTTATTTTGTTTGCTTCCTTTTGAAATATTCATGGATGAAGTCTTAGTTCGAAATATTCCTATAAATTACCAAAACAATCCTTTTTTAAGATTTAAACCTTTATGAATTAATAATAAAATAAGTAATCAGACCAGACAATTTTTATTATGGTTCATATATTATGTATGTATGTATGTTTGTGATTTTTTTTACACCACTTTAATAACTTCTAAACGCCTGAGCGGAATTATATGTAAGGGGTCACGGACCATAAAAAAATACGGACGGAGCGTTGCGTACGACATGTGAGAAGCATGCCTAGCCATCCAATTTCGCTTGTCATACACGAGCTAAACGCATACAAATACTTAAACTTCGTCCACTCGGACTCGGCGCCAATACGCTGTGTGTAATCTATGTGTATGCGTAATCTATGCTTCGTTTTTGACAAGGCTAGCTTCCATCCTCATCCGTATTTTTTTCAAATCCGTAGCAATCATTAAAGAAATTTTTTTCGAGTCTAGGTCGTACACACAGAGTACTCTTTTTATTTAAAGGGTCATACACTCACGCACGTCACCTTAAAACGAGGATAAGCTCTATTGTGAGATTGATTATTAAGGTCCGATTCATAAAGCAACCTCTTATGTAAGTAGGTACCTAGGTAGAGTGACGATCTTGATATTACTTGAAATGCTGATGAAATTTTCAAGTTCTAAACTGGCGGTATTTTGAAAACTTCTAAGAGAGAGTTTTAGGAATACGTTATACCTGTCATTTTACTGTTAGTCTCTGACCGTTGCCCAGGAAATATTGTAAACAACACATGACAAATATTGTATGACACAATTAAAACACAACAGTAGAGAGTTTTTTATACACCACAGTTTGATATTATGGAGATTCCTGATGCTAACGGCTTTGTAAACGTTACTTGGCCTAGCAAAAATATTCCACATGGGGGTATTTTCCATACTCATGTGGCGGAATCAACGGAAAACCAACAACGCTTACTGAAAGGTAGGTCCGTAGGTGAAATATTGACTTCGGTTAAGTTGGACGTGTGCGTACTTTTAAGAAATGAATATAGTTGAATGTTTGGTAATTCTTTACATATTCCGCCGGAATATCTTCATTCAGCTTCTCAAGCTGTACAATACTTTCCACCACTGAGATCTGTCTCAATTTCAAACCCAGGTTTTAGCTTAATTGGTAGTTTCATTTAGGCGATATATTATTGTCAAAAACATCAATAATGTATATCCTATCATCTTAGTTACTTGAATATTTTTAGTTCTCCTGGATGAATCGAAGCTTACTATTGCTCAGCGACAAAAAACTGCTCTGAAGCTTCGTGAAAATGATGAACGGATATCGGAGAGTGAGCGTGAAGTTCGTATGCCGCTTGTCCGTCCTCGAACATCCCGGCGACGTTCGCTGTCCACCATCAGGGAGTCTGGAGTCTATGACGCGGATAAGTCAGTTTTTAAGTTACAGGCTTTATTCGACAGTTGGACAATCGTTTATTTTTGTAGAAACGACGATGAATAGGTAGATAACATTCACATACGATTATTGATTACAGATATCGCCCCTTGAAACGAGGGGAAGATAGGGAGAAAATGAAGGAGAAGCTCGCCAACACTATGGCATATGGGGATGACGATGAACAAAAACCACCGGCTCCTCCAATTATCAAAAAACCAGTACCGAAGTTGCCTACCTCTAAAGAAAAATGGAATGATTGTAAGATACTATAGTACCTACCTATCCTAGTATTATTTTAGCTTGTTTTTGTCCCATTGCTGGGCAGACTGAGAGCTGTTTAGTGCATCTGAGAGACAATCCTTCATGTAGCCGCTTAGAGGACCAGGCGGGAGACGGCTTCAGACTAAATATCAAACAAATTAGCTCGCCGCTTTTGGCGGGGGGTGAGGTAACACACAGGCACAAAAGAACTTGCACTAAAGCAATTGTAGGGGTACGCCCGTTAAAACTACTCCAGTACTAATTCCTTTAAGTGTAGGCGTCAAGCTCATCCCTCAATCGTCGCCCAAGTTCTTCGCGATGTCCTTGGACGTTTTCCGGGATGGATTCCAGTGGTGGTGAATTTTGCTTATAAACCGTTTCCCGGCGCCGTATTTTTTTTTGTAGGTAGAAAATACGATTGTAGGCAAGGTTTGAACCTGCATCCCGTGGATACTCCCAAGTGCTGTGCGATAATAATGTTAAGAATTATTTGATTGGTAAATAAGGATTATTTTAGTAAGATTCACAATTTCACATTACATTAATATTACGCATGTTTTTCAGTGGTAACTCAAATACGAGAGCGCACGGAATGGCTTGCTGAAATGGAATATTTGGGACAAGCCGAGCCACACAGAGACATCATAAAAGATCAAATAGCTGAGAGAATGCGTGCCTTAGATGCATTGGGCATTGACAGCGAGTGTTCAACACCCAAGTCAACGATTTCTGGATTCAGTACCAGAACACAGGAACCTGCTCCTATAGCTCGCAGACGTGGCTCATCAGGTATTATTGTATTACAGCTATTACCGCTTACAGACGTGGTGACGTCATTATACACTAAATTCAATTAAAAACGGAGCTATCGTTAATAAGTACTTAAAGATTTTTTTATTGATGGCATTCCTTTTATAACTTACCAGTCGAATTCCTCAATTCCTCAATTACGAATATAAAAAAAAAAGATATTTTAAATTTTAAAGCTAGATAAACTGTGTAGGTTTTTCGAATTTCTGATCGCTGCGCGCTGGCGAACGCTTGAAGCTGGTACTACAGCCGTCAGTATTTTTGTAGAAATTATGATACCACGTAATCTGTACTAAACCTTAGAAAATAAGATTCGAAAGAAATGTTTTATTAATTTCTCTGATATAGGCACATGAAACTTCATTTTATACTTGTAATTATAGGATTTCCTTGCATTAATATGAACCAGTATTTATATTATGCTACCTGTTGTACGTATGCCTTCAGAAAATAATATAATACGTGATTCGTAGATATTATTTTCGTATTTTTTTAGTTTCAGTACCATCGATAAGATCAGACAAAAGTCATAAAAGTGAGAAGAAGGGAAGTGCCCGAAGTTCAGCTAGAGCTGGGAAGAAAGAGGAAAACGTAGCAGCGTACGCACAGTTGTCGCCGTTGCAGTACTCACCTAGACGCAGAGTTTAACACGCCGGGAATGTCTCTAGACAATGTATAATTATTTATCACTCATTGGAAGCAAAACGTACTGGGCGCGTTTCCATTGAAGCACAGACGTTTATGAATAGACCAATCGCATTGTTCGGAATCCATATCATACAGCTCTGCTCCACTTTAAATTGTGGAAATAGTGATAGATGAGAAAAGTTGTATCAAATTATTTGACAAGCCGAGTAGCTTGGTTTGCTTTATAATTGCATCATGGTGGCTGTTTATCAAGGACGAGCGTGTGATATAGGAGCACAGCTTGGTAAAGTGGAGCGGAGCGTTGCGGGGGGACCGGCCGGGGCTTCTTGTGCGCCACTGCCAATGGCAGTTTCTTTGCACTGCTCCAAACTTCAGTGGACACATACACCACAGTCAACAGACTGTCTGCTCTGCTCCACTGATCTCTGCTTTAGTGGAAATGCACCCTTATCATGTTTATGATTGACCTACATAGTTTCTGATTAATTTTAACATCTTGCATTTGTGATTATAATCCTAGCTATAACACCATAAGCTAATTTAGACAAATTGAGAATGACAATTTATATTCTTAAATATGTTTATATAAAAAGCTTACAAAGTCAATAAAGCAATAGAAATTTCTCAGATTTCTTATGACTTTCATTTTTAACAAAGTTCAAAACTATACAAAAATATGTATAATAAATAGTTCACACTTCCACTTTTACAAAGAAGCACCATGTGCAGTTAAGAGGGAAGTGTTATGGTTCCATTTGAATTGAGCTGGATTCTATAATCTAGCAGTTAATAGGTTTTGAAAGAAAAGTAGTTTGTAAGTTTTTAGTTTATTGCATTTCGCTTACCTCTATACATTGTAGGTGGTTGACAGTACCTAATCTATTAGGCTTGTACGACACAAAAGCTGCAATGCTTTTTAAATATTATTACGTAAGTAAACCTGCACGCAAAACACCTTGTTAATCACTGTCACTATCAATTATTATTGCCTTAGTCCTTTTTGTCTTCTTGGATTCATTATTAACACTGAACTTCCTTTTTTCTGTTTTATTTCCTTCAATGGTTTTCACTGTATCTGTTATTGGTTTGTAATCACTTGGAGGATGTGCTTGTAGTTCAAAAGCTGAATACTTTCTAACAGGCATGTTTAATATAAAGCTATCATCATTTACAGCATCCATATTTGGGCCAATTTTAATATAACTAATAGTAGAATATGCTGTAAAGTGAAAATCTTCTATTAAATAATTGCCTACTAATAAATATGCTATAACATCTTCACCTAACACTCGGGAGAGGCTTGGCTCTTTTCCCTTGTGTCTCAAGTTTACGGGACCTTTCAGAAACCATGCATCAAGCAATTTTTGTGCAGTTAGTTTTACATCTTGTTTGTCAGCATTTTCAATAATACCAGCTAATGTCTTACAGTGTGATTTTAGATTGATTTCTTTTGCATTTGGATTGGAATTAGAGCACACATCACACATTTTGTTACAATCAGCATCACCCCAGCTTTCATCAAAATGCTCAGCTATAATAAGCCTTCTACATAATGTACCATTTAGACAGTATTTCACCATACCATACAAATGTTCTAGACTACCAACAGAAGAGAACACCATAGTACTGACTTTGAAAATATCTTGCATTCTATATAGAGTAACACACTCTGCTCTGAGGCCATCACGACCTGCCCTACCACTTTCCTGATAGTAGTTTTCCATAGATTTACTTATTGTGTGGTGTATGACAAACCTGACATCAGGTTTATCAATCCCCATACCAAATGCTACTGTGGCCACTATAGCTTGGTATCGTTTCTCATGCCATTTCACATGGACTTGTGATCTAGTACTTGCTTCTAAGTTTGCATGATAGCAACCAACTTTTAATCCTCTTTTACGTAGCCCTTCAGCAATGTCTTCAGAGTCCTTAATGCTATTTGTGTATATTATTCCACTTTCATCCTTGTACCTGCCTTTTAACAATTTCTCGAGTATTGTAATACATTCATCCTGTGACGTTGGTTTCTCTAAAATTTTGTAGAATAAGTTTGGTCTATTGAAAGTAGACTTGATAACCAAACAACCAGGGATATTAAGAATTTTCTGTACATCAGTTAATACATTAGCTGTAGCAGTGGCAGTTAGCCCTAATATGGGCACATTTTGGAACATGTTAGACAAAATACCTAAGAATTTATAGTCAGGTCTAAAGTCATGCCCCCATTGAGAACAGCAATGAACTTCATCTATAGCTATCCTTTGCAATCTACCATCTGCATAACATTTCTGTAAATTTGACATAAATCTTTTACTTTTAGCTAACCTTTCTGGGGTAACATAGAGTAATTTGACCTGAGTCTTGTGATCCTTCAGTATATTTAACGCTTCCGAAGTTTCTTCCTTGGGACTAGAGCTTGTAATCAATTTTGCTGGTATGTTTTTTCTAGTCAGTGATCTTACTTGGTCTTCCATTAAGGATATGAGGGGGGATACAACTACAGTTAGTCCAGGTTTCACTAATGCTGGCAACTGGTAACATAAGCTTTTTCCGGCACCGGTCGGCATTACTACTATGGCATGTTGACCAGACAGAGTGGAATTAATTGCACCCAGTTGTTTAGGTCTAAACGATTCAATTTGAAATACATTTTTCAAGGTGCTGATAACGTGTTCAGACCACTCATAAGTGGTGCCCGCCCAATCTACATTAGATAAAGTATCTGTTTTCAGTTTGTTTATAGAGTTCTTCAATGAAACTTTCTTTTCGTGCAACACGCGTTGGCGGTTTTTCCATTTTGCTAACTCGGCGTCTACTTTAGATATTTCCTTATCTAAGCTTTTTAATTCTTGTTCGAGGTCTTCTATAGTTTTCATATTCTTTTATGAAAAGATTCAATAAAATTTATGGAGCAAAAATTCAAATCCAATACCTACAAGACTTGTTGTCAGTTGTCAATCTCACTTGTCAAAGTCAACTTTGACAGTATCAATCAGCGTTGCAAGCCCTGTATCGCATAACCGGTAGCTTAGTAGACGGTAAGAACGAGTACTATTATGTATTGAACAGTTGAACTAGAGGTCACTGGTTTGACTCCCGTTAATGGAAAAACCAATTTAAGAAAGCTTCAAGGTTTTCTTAGCTTTTCCAATACAAAAGTTATTATTAAAGTAATAAAGTTAGCCTACCTAGCATCAAGTGATCTTATTGAATTGAAGACTTCCTTCCTCATTAAAATCTACTAAGAATGCGACTGGTGGAAGTGTGTACATATACAGGCTAGAACGTAATATACGTATTATGATTATTTATCTTTTCTCTGTCCAATGCCTCTACATGTAGTGCACGGTGATTATTTGCCTTTTGTGTCTGTGTTAAGAACTGTGAACGTATTAATTAATGTAATAATCTAAGTAAACTTCCTGATTTATTTACCTAGGCGTAAACAAATAATTAATGACTGTGAGACTATGATAGTGATTAATAGTGAGGAGTTGAGGACCGTTTGTGTCTTAAGTAAGCAATGTGGGTTAAAATCCTTATTGTAGTTACTATGTAAGTAATAATATTGTTTTTATGATTATGTACTGTTTTCATTATATTCATACATATTTTAGTCATACGTTTTTAGCAAATATACTCATTCCATGCGTGGAAAAGGCTGATGGGCTAAAATATTATGTAATTTATACATTATTTATTTAACTTTGTGTAAGTACTCGTAAATGTATATTTTGTATTTGTTAGCTTGTGTAACACTAATGCTGAAGTTGCGGTCCTGATACTCGCGAGAGGTGGTTCAAAGGGCATTCGTCTCAAAAACTTACAAAAAGTGGGTGCTACGAGTTTATTAAGCCGCTCTATACACACTGCAAAAGCTGCTGGATTTAACGATATAACTGTATCTACTGATAATCCAATAATAGCACTGGAAAGTATTAAAGGTTTGTATGTGTTGTGATATTGAGTAAATCTAATTGAAGCCACTCTTGCGCTTACGGCCTTAATTAGTGCAGAAGATTTCAAGAGGCAAAAAGTTAGAAATAAATCAAAGGTCAACTTTAAACGAGCGTTTAGCAACTGATACATAAGTTCTACTTTGGAGAAACTTATGCTTAATGTTGAGGGGATATCAGAATTCGGAGCCAATGGCAGATATGACGAGTTTAGTAGATCTGAAAAATGATTGATAGATAAATATCGCCAGGAGTGTCCTTATGACGAATACAAAGAAGATTGAAAAATTCAATGGATATTAACGAGATTAGGTAGCTCAGTTGGTAAAGTGATGACCCGGAACGTCAATGGTCGCGGGTTTAAACCCCGCTCCTGTCCTATTTTTTCAATGTTTCTTTGAAAAATAGTAATTAATATAGGCATTACATGGCCTCAACATGTAATAAAAAATATAATTATATACAATGGCAGATAATTATGTTTTATTCTTATGTACTTACTTACTTCATGCGCGGGTCTCGGTCTTTACACATTGAGTTTTGATCACAGCACATAGCATAATTACCCCATAACTGTCCCACTTTAGGTGAAGAGCCTCTTCTGATACACAGAAGTAACGGGCATTGATCACTACGCTAGCGCACTGTGGTTTGGCGATTTCAGGCCACCAAGTCCAGGTGTCCTTGTGATATTTTCTTTCACCGTATGTCTGTGATGTCTTAAATAAACTAAGAAAATACATATGACATTGAAAAATTCAGATTTGAACCCACAACCCGCGTCTAAAGAGCCCGTAACCACTCAGCCACCACGATATTCGATCACAGATTAGGTGGTAATTTATGATTTTTTTAGATAATGTTACCGTATTTCATCGGAGCTACGTGACTGCTACTGACTGGGCACCTTCAATATGGGGTGTGGCTGAATTTTTATCTTCAAGACCTAACATCTCAATATTAATATTAATGCAAGCTACTTCACCTTTTACAAGACCGACACAGCTACGAAAAGCTTTTAAAAAAATCACCCATCCTGTTACATTCGATTGTATATTTTCAGTGACAAGGTAAGGCATGAACATCATTAAATAACAAATTAAAAGTAGGTAAGTATTCTTTACTTTGCATTTGGCTATTTTATTTAGTCCTCCCACCTTACCATGCAATAAGAAATTATACTTTGTTATTTATATTAAGAGACATTTTGTATGTTATAAATAAATAATACATTTTAGGAGTTACAAACTTCGTTGGCGACACTTCAAAGGAAAATTTTACCCTGCCAATTTCAAAGTTGCTAGTCGATTTCGTAGGCAAGATTGGGAAGGTGAATTCTTGGAAACAGGAGCGTTTTATATAACAAGAAGATGGCTTTTGGATACGGGCAAGTTTCAAAATACCAAGTAAGTGAAACGAAATTCAGAAACATTAAAAATTAATATAGTCAATGGGTTGGTATCAGTTAGTATCATGCTTGGTATCGTAGAATTAAAATGGAAATAAAGGTCCATGGTCAGTATACTACAGGCCATTAATATGCCGGGGACAGACAGAGTAGGTGGTCTATTTTATAAACTGGTACGGGGCAAATATTTTCTACGTCTATTGTTTACTAGCTGATGCCCGCGGCTCCGCCCACGTGGATATCGGTTATCACGATCAAAAGTAATCATGAAATTTTGGTCCCGTTCCCGCTTTATGATTACCCAATTTTTAAAGTATTAAAATGGATAGAGTATGTCATCCTTAAGAGATAGACATATGCCATCGCGGACTTTTCTGTAGATCTATATAAGATACAATTCCACCATACATCATTTTGTTATATCTCAAAGGCATCGTTTTCATCAGCATTAGGCTGAGTGGCGACCATTTTCGCACAGTTGCGATGCACAAAAAAAAAATGTTATATGTAGTTATGTACATAAATAAAAGTTATATCAACCATATGTTTTAGTTTTCTGTACAATGTCGCACTGTGTGGGAATAAATATATCTTTCTTTCTTTCTTTCTTTCTTTTCGTTGAAAGCTCCCAGATGGCTTATTTTTTTCCGACACCTCCAACAAATATCATTATATTTTAGCCAATGTATACAAAACCTTGACAAATTATATATTAAAACCTTCCTTTTGAATTACTCTATCTATTAAAAAAAACTGTATCAAAATCCGTTGCGTAGTTTTAAAGATCTAAGCATATATAGGGACAGATAGAAAGCGGGAAGCGACTTTGTTTTATACTATGTAGTGATGAAAGAACTATAATTATGCTACTCTACACTACTCTTATGCTAGAAACATAATTCCTCTTCGCTCGTTGCGAGTTCATACTTTGCGTTCATATTAAGAGAAAAACATTTGTGCGCCGGAAACGGCAGAATATTATGGACTTTTACAATTAATTATAAGATCTATGTACAACAATATTCCTGACAAATAAATAATATTCTAGTCGTGCATTGCGAACAGTGCTTCAGTGGGGGCGTTTCTTATGCAATTATGTTGATTTCTTATGCATTTATTTGTACTGAACTAATTCTAAATTAGATCTGATTGTAAATAAAGATAAATCTTTGAAAAGCATTAACGCATGCTTAGCGAACTCTAAAGTTATAATATTAAATGGAAAAAGAATACGTTCGTGAGCAGGATTCGAACCTGCACCTCCCAGATAAATACTCCAGGCGCTCTGTCCACTAAGCCATTTCGACCACTGCTCACTACCGCGAATTCTTCATCCATATTTTAACACTTCTTTTGGCGACGTCATTGCTATCTATTCAATCCCTATACAGGTGACCGGTGATTCTAATTTGGTTGCACCTTATCAACATA
Source organism: Xylocampa areola (assembly GCA_935421205.1). Lineage (NCBI taxonomy): Eukaryota > Metazoa > Arthropoda > Insecta > Lepidoptera > Noctuidae > Xylocampa > Xylocampa areola. The sequence continues at coordinate 18,080,612 of OW285205.1, read as the reverse complement.
TATCCCTAACCCTTAAAGGCGTGCATGAATATTGCCGTAGATTCAAATTCAGATACGGCAATCAAGATGCTACCGTAGGCCGTAGATTGTTAGTAATATTAGCCAAATTTTAAATTACCGTAGTACACGGCAATTGCCGTAGGAATGGCAAGACTGTTGAGATGTCAATATGTCATGTCATCTAACTTGACAATAATAACTTGACTCTTGACATGACATTGACAACACTTGAGATACGTACGTGTATACGTTTGAAGAAAAAATATTTTACTATTATTTATTTGCGGTGATTACATATTTTAAAATATATGAAAAATGATTATTTCAGCTGTACCGTATTGGAAGTTAATGACATAGAGAGTTTAGAAGTGGACACACCGGAAGATCTTCATCTAGCGAATACATTACTTAGCGCTAACTTAGTTTGAAAGTGTATTCGCAAACAAAAGACAAGGTATTTCTTGAATTATACACGTATTAAAATAAGTATAGTAGTTAAACAGGTTTGGGATTACAAAAAATCTAACCCGGTACGAGATTATATTATTAATTGCGCCGGCCAAATAGGCATAAATGCCACCGATTTAACTAATATAGGTATAATAGATATCTTCTGATAATAGCCATGACTTTTATTGCAAATAAAGCCCACCCCGCGATTCAATAAAAAAAATTAGAATCATATAGCTGCATAATTAATAATTAAATAAATTGTTTATTTGTGCACAATGTATTTATTTTAGATGGATGGCTGTATTGTCTTGCAACATAAATATATAGAATCACGCCTGCTTCCTATTTGTGTGAACACAGAGTATTGATTCCTACTTTACTAACCTCTTCCCTGCATGTGTCTTGGATGAATGGATGCATGACTGTAATACAATAATATTTTATTCTAGATTGTATAATGTCAAGTATCACAGAGATAGTAACATTTGAAGACTTGGAGGCAACAGATGTCATAAGTGTGGAACTAGTGCCTGAACGTAAAGGACTTATAATAAAGCATTGCGAATACTATGTCAGCTCACGTAGGCATGGCACTACGGTATCAAGGAGATACAATGATTTCCTTCAGCTGTATGATGTGTTATATGTAAAATACCCCTATCGGTAAGATTTTTTAATACTTTGTTATATTTTTTTTTCTATCTGTCAAGCTGGGCAATAGTATAAACCCTTCACCAATATAAAATATTATTGATTTAAAAACAACTTAACATATGCCGACTGATTGACGGGCGTCCATGTTCGATTTCTGCAAGGAGCAAATATTTGTATGATCTGCAGATAATTGTTCCTGGTCTGGGCGTGTGTGCATGTGAGATTATATGTCTGTAAATGCACCCACATTACACAAAGAAATTCTTAGTCCGGGGTAACATAAAAAAAAAACAAATACTGCTGTCTGCTGCTGTAAAATTTTTCAAGAGCTTATCATGATGCTCCTGAACTTACTGAAAACAACATTATTAAATCTGACCAATAAAATTCTACTTTCAGTGCGATATGCCGTTTACCCCCAAAACGGGTGGTAGTTGGTGGTGGTAGCTCCCGGTTCCTCTTACGTCGACGCGCAGCGCTTCAACGCTGGTTGACCCTTGTCGCACGCCACCCAGTTCTGGCCCATGATGCAGACCTCAGAATATTCCTGTGTGAGAGCACAGTACGCCTTGAGAAACCAAAGCATGATGAATTTATTCTTGCTGGCACACAGGAAGATAGTCCGGTAAGTTATTGTAGTTTTATATACATCTGCAATGGCTTTAAACATATAAAATGCTTGGGATTAAACCTGTTAAAGTATTAATTTATATAATTAATTTTTCAAGCATACGTAACTTATGATCACATGGTGAGTAGGCACAGAATTATGATGAATTATTATATTCTAATAAAATGTAAGTTGTTATCAGTATCAGCAATGTTGGATAAGCAAATAGTGACCGGAACTACCTAATCATATTTATTAGCAAACATTCAGCTTTAAATGTGTCTTTAATCATTGAACTACTGAAATTATTAATGATTAGCATTTTTTTTCCTGTTTGCAATTCCAGGTCCTTTGTGTCTAAAATTGTTGGTTCCAAAAAAAGTACTATTTCTTTTAATGTACACCTTCATGGTACTGAAAGAGTTATCAAAACTCAAAGCCAGATTGCATTGCCAGTCAGGTAGATTTTCGCCAATTGATAACATTAATTTCATCTAATGTTAAACATTTTTATGGAATTTAAATTGGAATTCTTCTACCATATTTTAATACCACGTCTTATGGTGATGCACTATCTATTTAGTCCCTATACAATAGGTCCTAGAAGAAGACAATCTGAAATTCAGATCGTCTTTAGCATAAATTGAGCCTAATACACACTACACCTACTTCAGAAAGAAACACGTGCGATGGCGTATACTAACTATGTGTCACTCATGTGAACCTTAGCTTTTAAGGGACAACGTATATGGATGTTAAAATGTTTGTAGACCGATGTGACCACTGAGGAAATGCAAGCCGCATTCGTGAATGAGCAGGAACAACTGCGGCTGGCACACCTCGGCCTCGGCAGGTTGACACAAATATTTGAAAAAGGTAACTGATTAATATTGTTAGCAGTCCAGTAAGTAGTTAATAATGAAACATGAATTAGAAAGAGTCGCATAATTTTCTTTGGTTTTAAATCCGAAAACGTCATATTAACAATATAACGACCATTATCGACATACGAACAAAGATAAAAAAGATGTTAAATTTTAAGTGTTTTCACCCTCCTGCCTCAAAAGGAGGATGATTATAAAGTTATAATGCTGGAAGTGGGGGTGCACCTACTACCAGGCGCCGGGCGCTCTCGCTTTTGAGGCCGCTCGCTACTCTAACACATTCTAAAATTGATATAAAAAAAAAAAAAAGTGTTCAATTGATGATTAATAAGAACCAAGATCAGGTTCAAAACCGAAGATTGAACAGCATATTTCTCGTTTTATGGTATGACATGCGATGGTCTGTTTTAGTGCAAGACAGATGCGGGGCGGAGCGTAGTGACATGCGGGAGTTGGGCGCGGCGCTGAGCGCGCTGGTGGCGCCCGCCGCGCACGACGCGCCGCGCCGCGCCTCCTCGTCGCGCGCGCTCGCTGCCGCTGCTCAGTAAGTTCAAGGTCCCTTGTAGTTGTGGTACTCGCTTCCTTGGATTATTTCCCATTAGTTAGTAGGCCGAAACCGCGGAGCAGCAACAAATGGAGTGTCCACGTAATCGCTTACCCAGCGAGTATATCCCACAGAAGATCTTACGCGAAAATGATCTGGTTAATAGCAGTTTTGATGGAAATTGGTTACATAATGTTATTTGCTATCTTGTCCGTGGAATCATAGTTTTCAAGAAATTTTTACGAAATTTCGTCGCCAGGTTAGCATGTATGGTCGGCCCGGTGGACGAGGACGACTCTGAAGGGGAGGAGGGGTCAGCAGGTTTAGTGCGTCTGGCAGGGGACGCATGCGGTGCGTACCGAGAGCTGTGCGCGCGCCTGTCGCGCGGGCTGCACGCCGAGCGCGCTGCCGCCGCCGCCGCTGCTCCGCACGCGCCACAAGCTAGGCTGCTCAGAGACCGGCACCGGTACGCTCTCCGTGCTGCACTGCAGGTCTGTATCTTCTATATGTATTCAATTATCATACCTAAATAGTTTTTTAGCCCTGAAGATATAAGAGACACTGTACACTCCTTTTTTTAATTCATTTGCGTTTGACCGCCACCTCACCTGATCTTAGGCGACGGTGCGGTCGACTTACCCAACAGAAACCTGTTCACTCGAACTTTTATATCTATTGAGAAACACAGACAAGCCAGCAACGAATTCAATTTCTTAGCGGTGCGCATAATAATACTATTAGCAAAACGCTTGATACGTAAGGGGAGAATGTCTACCATATAAGAGTAGCTCATTTGCGTGTGTTTGTCATTTGTTGTCACAATTTGCATTTTTAACATTATAAATTATTGATTAAATGAAGAAGGCTGGAAATAGCAGTCGGTAACGTAATACCGTGGGTTGTTTGATGCAGGAGGGTTGCGTGGCTCGAGCATACGTGGTGCAGGCACTGCAGGCGCTGCCAGCACTGGCGAGTACTCGCGCCGCCGCGCATGCGCAGCACGCCGCGCTGTGGCAGGATCTACATCGCGCCCTAACACAGACACACAACTGAATACGCACACAAACTAAAACTAGCTTTTACCAACTTCAGATAACGTTATCCGTGAAATAAAATGTATTTCTTACAAGTTTCCTGTACATTACATTCAGAAATTTAAATTTTACTCTTGGGTATATCCGACTTTGGTAATATTCACCCAAGCCCAGTCCAGCAAATAGAAGTGTGTTAAAAATTAAACTAATTTCAGAGCTTCTTCTTGTAGTTTTAGTTGAGTTTACCACTCGAGTGATTAAGGTAAATGTCTTAGCAATTTTTACTGTAACATTCTCAACACTTAAGAAAGTTCTCAAATGAGAGTGATTTAATAATGTTCTATGATGTCATATGTTGATATGTTGTACACAACTATCTAATGTCCATTTTAATGTTCACACTAACCTTTAGAAATTATAATATAATTAATTATTTACAACATAAATACAGGTGCGTTTTATGGGTGGTGTGATTAGTTTATAAGCATGCGTGGTGATAAGGGGGTAAAAGCAGAAAATATTATACTGAAAAAGTGTCTCCATAATCTCCATTCGGTTGTATATCCAATTCGCTCAAAATACGTAAAAGACGAGAACGCAACTGTTATCTCTCGCTCTGTCTATGCCTAGCCTTTTCCCAACTACATTGGAGTCAGTTTCCAGTCTAACCAGATACAGCATAATATCAGTATTTTACATGGAACAACTGCCTATCTGACCTCCACAACCCAGTTACTGCGTAACACGATATCTCGAGAAGTTATAACGTACATTTTAAATATTGGAAATAATATTATAGTTCCATATCGAATATTATAACTGTTGATAGTTTATGTAATTAATGATATAAAAATATTAAGTTATTACTTCATAAGTGTTTTTATGTCAAATTAGACTTCTAAAACATTCCTTAATTTTAATATGTGGCGGAGAATTGTGAGAAAATTATTATAAGCGATCAGGGTACCTACCTTATTGTCATTTAACTCAACCAATTTTATTTTAAGTCCAATTTGAGCTCGAATAGTGCGATCTTTGCCACTGTGATATTTTCCGTTTTGACGAAAAAGAATAAGATTTTGAATAATTACTTAAAATCTATAAAAAAAACCTTCGAATTTAATAAACCCAACGGTATATGTGTTGCTCAATCCCATACGTTTCTTGCCCCGCATTTTTATATCAAATGTCTTTTTTATTTCATAATAACCGTTGGCACTCCATTTGTTGATTATTCCGTATTATGTTTTTGTTAAATCGTAAATGCATAAATGTACTCATATAACAATCTCATGTTGGCCTGGGCCCAATGATTTGTATTAGGCCACAAAGTGGTAAAAAAATCTAGTTATATCCAAGATTATAGGTCTATGGGCTTGTTAGATATTACAATTTAAACATGTTAAAGAATACATTTAGCTCGAATAGTATTTTATCAAGTAATGTTTCCATTTTATAAATGTTCAGGGTACCTATTGGCTATCTCGGTTACCGACGAATTGATGGTCACTTTGTAGTACATTGCGTCGTACGTTACAGCTTGTATATGATGAGCAACAATATTAAAAACATACGACGCAATCTACTACAAAGTGACCATCATTTCGTTGGTAACCGAGATAGCCAATAGGTACGCTGATTGTAAGGAACCTTTTATATTTAGATATATAGGGACTAGGGAGCTAGGTACTATAAGTAGATAAGTAGAGGTATTTTAGACAAATTTTCTAGTAATGCTTAGATAATAGACATTTATATCACAGACTCGTCGTATTTTTTTTTTGCGAAACAGTTATAGGTTTAACGTATAAATAATTCTTTGAAAATAAAATAATGTAGTTAATAGGCTTATTATAAATATGCAAATATATTTTGTTATTGATATGTTATTGTTATTATTTTATGATTATACAATATTTTAACAAAAATGCGTTTTATTTAAAATATTTAGTTAACCATTATTATTTTTACAGCGGTGATAAAAAATATGGTTGGAATTACCTTTTTTGTAATTTTTTTGCCTGTGGAAAATCTTCATGGACGCTGTACCAGACTCCTACTGACTAAAAACCACATGGTCCTACCTTTAGGCTGCTTGTCCACCGGAGCGGAGCGAGGCTGTGGAGCGGAGCGAGGGAGTAATGCGGAGCGAGGCTGTGGAGCGGAGCGAGGGAGTAATCCGGAGCGGAGTTGCGGACTGTATCTGTCCATAGATGCGGAGCTAAGTAGCGGAGCGGAGTGAGAAAGTAATGCAGAGCGGAGTTGCGGACTGTGTTTTTTCATACGCGGAGCTTGGCCGTGAGCACGCGACGAGTCATTTGATCTACCGGCTGGCTTAAAATTACGCCATCTATGGTGCACATATAAGAACTTAATTATTTATGACGTCATTCGAACATTTTGTAGTTACCTGGTAAAATGTTCTAAGATTGTACACCCTGCCCCGCCCGCGCTCGTTTCTCTTTGCTTCCCCACTCCACTATCCCGCTCCTGTTCCTAGCTCTGCGTCCTCGCTCCGCGTCTTAGCTCCGCTTCCCAGTTTTGTATGAATTTTTAAACTAATTCACAACTCCCTGTCCACTGAAGAGGAGCGGAGATTTTATGCAATTCTAATGGTGGATTTTTATCTCGGTCACCGTTCCGCCACCTCACCCCACTCCAGTGGACAGGCAGCCTTACCGAGGTCCCGGGTCCGCTATAGCAATCGCCACGGCAAGTTATGGTCTGTTGAAAGGTGTCCTAGTTACCCTGCACAGACACTTCAGTATGTCGCACGTGTGTGGCCGTCTAGGGCTGGACTGCTGGTCAGGCGGTGAACCACATATGTCCGCCACCCGCAGTCTACGACTCATGGTGGACGGATATCGTTAAGTGCCCTCCGGCGCCTGGCTCGCCTTCTGCGGCAGGGGTGAGGGGGCTTTGCCTCTCTCCCTTTCCACCGCCTTCTTCGCGAGCATGACACCCTCGCAAATGGTGGCAACGGCACCCCAATAGACGCTCTCGCTTCCCACCTTGTATCTAATCACGGCTGGAAGTGAGAGATCGCCTGCTCCAACTGCCCCGATGTGATCATGGTACTGGTCGGCCCAGGCTGGGCACACCTCCAGCGTGTGCTGCGCCGTGTCCTCTGGGCAGGCACAGCAGTGGAGGCACCTCGATGTTAACTCACGCCCTATGCGACATAGATCCCGAAGCACCCGTGATCCGAGCACATCTGCTCTCTAGCCACTCTGTCATTACGGGCTTTACCGCCGCAATTCAGGCGCGTCCTGCCCTCGGTCGCGCTAGTCTCTCCCTCCACTCTGCCACCAGGATTCGTTAGAGCTCAGACTGCTTAGCCAATTCCCGTGATAACTGTCATAGATCCCGATCTAGCGCCTCGCCTACCCCTGGATACCGCGTCCTCTGCCAGAGACCCCACGCGCATAATGGCGTCCACCGTGGAGCGCCCGCGGAAACTAAACAGGTTTTCCGCCAGATCAGGCCCCATAACCGACGCCTAGAGCAAGATCCTCCTCAGGTTAAAGTGGACAAGTAACGGTGCCAATCAAAATTAATAAATTAATAACAATAAAAAATATAATTAAATACCGACATAAAAAAAACTAAATTAATTACATACGTAAGTTTATAAAGGTAAATATTATCATTTTCACGATAAATGCAATAGGACATGCATGTGAGCATATTATCCTAGTATTTTATTTAAAATACAAAAAAATCATGACACATTGATAAAGAATAAAAGTAGTTTTCTTAAGGGTGTTAAGTGACATATCTCCTGCGCCCATTTCTGTACCAGTTTCGAATCAGCGGTGTCATCGATGTCGCGCCCAGAAAAGGGTCAGCTACGGACTATATGGTTAAATTACGTTTACCACCGACTCGGAAACCTGTGAATGTACCATGTAGGTATGTTCCCCTTGTGAATGGGATAGCCTGAAGTAATGTAATCTACAGATTAAACAATTGAACAAGTTAACATAGCTATAAAATCTTATGTTCAATAGAGGAAATGGTATGTGGGCAGTAATGACAACATTCAATTGGAAAGAATAGAAATACCTTTGTTGCTGCAGGGTCATTCTTCGAGTTGGATCCTTTGCGTCATTATTCTCCCTTTTAATATTTTTATGAAAATAACTTCAGAATGTTATAATTTTCATTAATATAAGTTCGTGGATATACAATCAACTTGTATTAATGAAAATTTTATTATTTCGAAGTTAGTGTCACAAAAATATTAAAAGCGAGGATAATGACGCAAAGGATCCAACTCGAAGAATGACCCTGCAACTCTAATGCAAATGCATCACAATATATGCTTACCTCTACCTACTAATAGATACCTACACTTATTTGTATGTTAAAGGGTGTCAACATTTACATAATAGGGCACCTTACCAAACCTACGCGCGTCTGTCTGTCGCAGCATAGCATAGCATCATACCTGTATTCCCCGAAGAGGTAGGCAGAGGTGGTCATTGTACACCCACACTTCACCAATGCTGTTATTAAGTCCCATGTATTAACTCCGGGCTGCTACTGAGTATTTCCTAACAGAAGAACTCAATAAAACTTTGCCCGACCCGGGAATAGAACCCGGGACGAGGTAGTCTGTCGCAGAGCTGTATCTTAACCCGTTCACTGTCTAATGACTCACATGTGATACATGTCGATTGTTTACCTACTGTGCCTGCTTCGTGAACAGGCAACCTATTAATCTGTATCGTAATGATAGCCACCGAGCCTGGAGCCATGAATCTATTTCGGGGGGATCTACTTGTTTTTGCGTAAGCACCAAATTTAAACATTATATTAAAATAATTGCACTTCTTGTCTGGGATTTGGGGGGTGGGGATTGAACGCCCATACCTTCCTACCTGGCTCAGGCCATGGTTGCGAAAAATGCATTTTTGTTTCTTCCTATTCAATCTTTTTTTTTATGGTTTCGTCGCTTAGCGACCATATCAATCTTTAAAACGGTAATAATTACTATAGTTAAGATTTTATTGCAGGATATACCAACTCTATTGTTTAAACAACAAAATATATAAACAACCAAAACGAAAACCTGCGTTCTTTGGCTTGCCAGTCCAACCTTCATACCACTAGGTTATTACTGCCCCAAACTCAATATATAACATAACATAACAATTTTGATCGTTTTGATGGTGCGGAACCCCGGTGGAAGTGTTCGAGGGCGACTCGCTCTTGAGTCTATGTTCCCTTGGTGCTGTAAAAATCAAGCTCTAAGTCAACGTAATAAGAAAATAAGGTTATTTATAAGATATGATGAATACGGCCGTATATTAGGACACGCATCCATAAATCAAAATCTATTGGGTACTTCCCGTAAACGTAGAATCATGAGATTCGGAAAGAAGCAAGGTCTCGAAGCAAAGCAAGCATCAATTAAGGAGAACACCGTTAATTTATAATTCGAATAAAAAAAAAACTGACACCTCAGAGCGCGATTCCGACTCGCACTTGGCCGTATTTTGTTACGATGACCATACACCACAACCCTAATTCTGTTTCATTGGACCGGCTCAGTCATTATATGCTGTTATCATAAATCATTTTTACCAAAGATGATCTAAAGCCAAAAATAACGTAATTGTTTACAATATATCCGTTACTAGAACAAGCGGTTGTGTAATCCCATCATTATTTAATTAATAGTTTACAAACATATTCTATTGTGAGTTTCATCTTTGAGTCATCACGGTCAGATAGTTTTATCACTGTAGGCTTTAGTATTTGTTGAGCCTCGTAGCCAGATGGAAGTGTTCGTACTAGCAATGTGGCTCTACGTCGCCGCCGCCGAGCTGGCGCAGGACTTAGCACACATAGAGGACTTCATACAACAGAAGAGATATCTACTAAAGAAGAAGTACCGGCCGATGTACCACATATCCGCACCGGTGGGCTGGCTCAATGATCCAAACGGTTTTATATTCTTCAAGCGACAATATCACATATTCTACCAGTACCATCCATACAACGGCGCGTGGGGCCCGATTCACTGGGGCCACGTTATCAGCGATAACCTCGTGGACTGGGCGTTCTACCCACCAGCGCTGGTGCCCAAGGACCACTACGATAAACACGGCTGCCTCTCCGGTTCTGCAGTCATTCACAACAGCTATTTAACGTTGTTCTACACGGGACATGTTTTATCAAACAACAAGACCTTCCAAACCCAAAACGTTGCTATTAGCGCAGATGGCATCATCTTCCAGAAATATTTGTACAACCCGATCATAAGGGACGGCCCTTTTGGGAATGCAGACTTCAGAAATCCTAAGGTGTGGAGATTCAGAAACGCGTGGTATATGCTGGTTGGGACCTCGAGGTTCCAAGAAGCATATTTAATGTTATACACATCACCCGACTTATTTAACTGGAAACTGAATGGAACAATAGCAAAATCTTTCGGAGACATGGGATATATGTGGGAAAGCCCGGACTTTTTTGAAATAGATGGATTTAACGTCCTGATTTTGTCAGTTCAAGGAATTCAAGGCGACGGCCATAGATTCAGGAATCTATACCAGACGGGATACGTCATTGGGAATTTCAACTATTTAAATGGACAGTTTGAAGATTTAGAAATTTCAACGGCGACTTTCAATGAACTGGACTACGGGCATGACTTTTACGCTGCAAAAACTATGCAATCCCTTGATGGAAGGAGACTGTTGATCGCTTGGTTGGGTATGTGGGAGAGCGAATTCGAGGAGTCCAACGACGGCTGGGCCAGTATGTTGACTTTAGTGAGGGAACTGAAGCTCACATACCAGGGTAGGCTTCTGATGGTGCCAGTGAGAGAAATAGTCGAGTTGCGCGCGGAAGTGCTGGAGGACGCATGGTACAGCCCCGGAGAGGCGTTCTACGCAGGCTCTAGGGCATTTGAGATGCTCGTGAACTCGAGCACAGTGATGTACGATGCTGCAATTATATTGGAGTGGAGTGGAGAGCGGCAGTACACGATTGCATTCTCATCAGAGCGCGGATACGTCAGCGTGGACCGTGGCGGGGTAGACGGAGTCAGACGGGCGGACTGGTTGCCAGTCACACACATTCACTGGCGCATTTTCGTGGATTACAGTTCGATAGAAGTGTTCTGTGGTCTGGGTGAGGTTGTATTCTCTAGTCGCATATATCCAAGGAAGTCGATGCGCATAAGGATCGCCGGTGACACACAGCTGCATGTGACGCAATATCGATTGAGGCGGAGCGTCGGCTATGACAACAAACTCCGTAAGCAGTTGAAAAATCACGTCATTAACAGATATCATTAGAGCAGGTATCTTAAAGACACATGAGGCTATTGTAGCTTGAAGTGAAGGTGCAGATCGACCTCTTATAAGGGACTTACACAGCCGTTACATCATTTATAGCTAAACTGGAACAGTTAGTAGTTGAGAGTAGTCGAAAGTGACTGCAGATTTTTTGGCCGAGACTCTTAAGTGTACGTACTTAGTGGAGGCAACAACTGCCCACAAAATTTGGACTAATATGCCTCAGAATGTATGATGTAAAAACCGTTTTTAGATATGTCTTAGAGTGAATGTGCCATTTGTATTATCTTAAAATGTAAACAAAGATATAGATATAGGCCTTATTAGTTATTTGTGAGTATTTAGCATTATAAATAGTATTATAGCAGTTTCATAAATGCGTATGACATGCTATGGTAATGTTAATAAAAGGTAGGTGTTTGTATTTCAAAACCAGGACAACTAGGTACACTTAATTATGAATATGTGTGTGCTATGCTACTTTTAGGTTGCTAATGTTGTAATCTTAATATTTAGAAGGATTCTATTGGGAAATACCTACCTACACCAATTGCTTTTAGCGAAGTGAATGTGAGTGCAAGTTTGCGCCTAGCGAATTTCAACCCAACCTTTATATAAGTTACTGATAGATATTTATAAGTTTATATTGTTACAAAGAATGTTTTGATCTAAATTTTTGGTACTATACCTAATATTATGAAGATAAAGAAATATGTGTTTCATTGTTCCCGTGAGGTCTTTTTTTTACCCATAATAAAAAGACACATTTCGCCGATCCCTTTAATTAAGTCCCATGTGGCCATGTCCACAATACCAAACGCAATACCAGTTTTCCCGACTTTAGGAATCGAAGTAATCGTACCCAAGACCTCATGCTCAGTAGCCGCACTTACATCCACTAGACATGACTGAACCAATGAGGCAATTTTCTTATATATAAGGTTCAACATATATAGTTACAATATTAAATGGAAAAAGGATTCAACATATATGTCTCGAAATGTGTATGGGAGTCCATCCTCAGTCTGAGAAACGCGCAAAGCTATTGGATTGGAGTTTTACCCAATGATTTGTGCCTACTACCACCTCACGGTAAGCAGTGTAAGCACAACCTACAGTATTCCTTGCATTACCTACCTATATAGGTATCCAGCATGTACACGCTCTAATTTATTCGTAGAACTGAAATCATTCTATAAGAGCTAGTGGAGCTTCCTGCTGGAGTTACGGATGCTCTTGTGACTAGCGTTGATCTCCACTGCTATAGGCTCACTGCGGGTTTGCTATTTCAGGTTTCAGATTTCATCATGATGGTTTGTATCTCCGTAGGTATGTCTAACTAAAACCTACACAAAGTCACAGTGGTAGCCAAGTTCGAACCTACAATCAGTTGTTCAAAAACAGGTTTCTTAACCTCTGAACAATAAGCACCAATATTAGGTATACTTATCAATGTGTTTTCACGAAAGCAAAAGCGTGTAATATGTAATAACCACATCAAGAAATCATAAGTGCTATTGGTCACCAACTGTCCAACAACAATAATATCCTTTTCATACAAGAATATTACGAATTTCTCCGGGGAGGCTACGGAGAAATGAAAAGGTTATTTACCGCCCACGGTTACTCTCGCTTTCGGTCCCTGTTATGGACATAAAAGGACGTCCACCTCATTTTATCGATTCCGGTCAATCGATAATTTTTGCTAAGTTATCGATTGGAACATATATTTTATTAGAATTGCGCAGTTATGTAGGTATTACACTTGTATTCATGTAAAATTTACGTGTTTCATATATTATCCTTGACTAATAACGAGTAAAGATTAAAACTGTAGGCTGGGTCAACATAGCTGATTTTTGAAGTTACATATTATTTGAAAAGTGACTATATATTTTAAAAGTATCTTGGAGCTCATATTCATAGTAAACCTCAGAAAGATTTTCTGTTTTCACTAACTTCATTTAAGCAGGTACCAAATAATAATTGAATCTGTAATTGGCAAGGTAATTGGTAAATATTCAAAGCGAACAAGGACAACGAATAGTCATATCTAAATCGATTATGTTATTAATTTTACGCTATAGCGCATCACTACATCTGAGTAAAACACAATTTCCTTTGATTGAATAGCCACTGACGTCACGAGGGATCTGGTGACGTCATTAGTTAGTCGGTCAAAGATGTGAATAGTGAAATATACAGATGGTTGGCATGGCAATCTCTGGTCTTATTTCATACGTATGTTTATTTTCATATCAAAAGTCGTGGTGGCCGCGTAGTTATGGGCCCGCCTCCTGAGCCAGAGGTTGTGGGTTCAAACCTGGCATGTACCAATGTGACTCTTTCAATGTTATATGTACTTTCTTAGTTCATCTAAGACATCACAGACATACGGTGAAGGAGAACGTCGTGAGGAAACCTGGACTTGGTAGTCTGAAATCACCAACCAGCAGCGAGATAGCGTGGTGACTAAGCTCGTGCCTTCTCTATGTGAGAGGAGACCCTTGCCCTGCAGTGGGACAGTTATGGGCTGTTTTTTATGTTAATTTTAATATTAAATTGTAAACTATAAACTTTTATGTCTAGTATAAGGGTCATACAATTTAGCTGGAGTGTCCTGACATAGAGTGAAGGATCCCTAGCGCCTTGGAGCTCTGCATCACTGCAGCTGATACACTAGGTACACTACTTTGCAGATTAGTTAAGTTACTATACGAAATTATTTAGAGAGGATCAGGGGAAGATCTAACCATTAAAGTCTTATAAATGTCTAATTTGATGATCTGAAGTCCATAATACTAGTAAAAAATGAAAATGTTTATTCTGTACCTAAATATTATGTCTTTTCAAACTTTACATGTATCTTATATCTATATTATCTAGAAGGCAACGGGATTTCCTGTATGACTACCTCTGAAAAGAAATGTCGAAACAAACTCAGAGATTAAAATCTCTTTTAATGACCAGACATCAGTCTACAAGCGTTTATGTGAGCCCACACCACACGGTTAGCCATGTAGGTAGGATATCCACAATGGCCTTTTGAAGAAATAATCATAGTTCTTTCCAGTACTATGATACTATAGGTAGCTCAACGACCCGTCGCAAGACGATACCAGATCTATAGAACTTTTGCGGAGGGCCGTAGGCCATGTTAAACACAAAAAGCCGCCAGACGGTTACAAATCTAGAAAAATATTGATGAGAGACATTTAACTATGTCTTAATTTTGTATTATCTAATCAGTGCTAAGTAGTAGTAATAATTTTGTATCTTAATCTTCCTTTCTATATTTTTGTAAGAAATATACTGTGTACAGTCTACATAGTAGTACCTACTCTTTGTTACTTAGGGATGCCTAGTTTTTTTTTCCCATTAAATGAGCAGTTTTATACATTTTAAGTTGTTTTTTTTTCTTATAATGATTTGCTGTCGGCTGATAAAATATGACATGTAACTCCGATATATTTACTTGAGTAGATACATAGTACCAACACAATATCGTTTTAACCCGGTAGGGTTCTTAATATAATATTAATAAACTTGTAAAATCACTAGGTACTCTCGCCAGTGCTTAATTGGATGCATCTATTTATTATAATTTTCAAGAAATAAAATCAGCCCTTTTGAAAATAAATGGGAAAATCTTATAAAGTAGGTAACCCTGATGTGAACTGTCAAAATCAGTTGGCCGACGGGAGGTGAAAGGTTGTCGAAACAAGTTTCGTAAAACAGAGTTTTATCAGTGATACTGTGTGAAGAGGCTTCATGCTCCTAACAGTAAGACAGTGAATTAGTTCATAAGTTAGAAAAGTAACAGAAAACTGCCTGTGTGTTAGTAGACGGGATAAAACATGGCTAAATCAATGCTATATTTCGCAGTCGCGGTACTTTGTTTTGCATTTGTAAACACTAAGACGAAAGGATTAAAATTTTACCAGGAAAAGGTCAGTAATAATAATATAGGATAAGTTGAAACATATTTCAAACATCTCATGACTGTTTTTCACGTGTCAGTAAGTTTGGTATAACTTTTTAGTACCGAAGTTTAACCGTAAAATAACAAGTTATATTTGTGTCAAAAAGTCCTAAACCACCACATCTTCGTATCTCATATGTACGGTATTAACATTTGTTAGCAATTACTGTATGTATAAATAGAAACAGGATTTTATTTCACATTGCAAACAATTTCTGTCCTTATTCATGAAATATGTTGAGAAATGAATTTTTATTTATAGATTATTAAATCCCAGGTAAGACACAATTTTTATTATTGAATGGTGTTGCATATAATTCAAGGTAATGCATAGTGTTTAATGCATTTAGTAATAGATAAACATACTTTAATCAAATCCATATGGCAAAACATTATTGTCAATTACTAAGTTTTTTTACATTTCTAACATTTATATTATACTAATTAATTACTAGATTGTGACATGAAGGTATTTTTTAGTTCGAGGAATCTTCCAAAAATATATCAAAAAAAATTTCTTCAAAAATTTTAGAAGTATCTTTATATTAGGAACTTTATATATTCTAAAAATGTCTATAAATGTAATATTGTTTGTTTACTAAAAGAGAGTAGTATGTGACATAGTTCTTTCTTAGTTTATTTGAGAATCTCTAACAAACTTTGTGGAAGACCTGTTGAAAAATATCATTAGAAAACTTGGAAACTCTGCATTCAAATAAAAAAAGGTGTGCTCTTTTGAAGATTAGCTATCATTAACATACACTTTTAGATACTTTCCCTCCACTTTTGTGTCTTTTTTGAAAGGTTTATATCAGGTATGAAAGTGTAAGTTAAATAAACTGGAGTGCTGTTTGCTTTTTAGAGTACATACTTGTGTTTTGAGTGTCATTTGATTAGGCACAACAATCATAAACCCTTTGGCTTGGACATGTACAAATACATACTTCATAACAATAAAAATCTATTGTGTCTGCTAATTAGCAAGCCAACAGATTAAGAACAGGTAATTATAAATTTATTGAAGAGGAAACATGGTTGTGAACAGGTTCCTACCCTAAATACCCACTACCTCGAATTCTAATATGTATTTTGGTAAAGGAACGCAACGACGTCACTAAAAGCTGTATTAAAATTTATAAGAATAATTAAGCGTAGTGAGCAGAAGTCGAAATGGCTTAGTGGTCAAAGCGCCTGGAGTATTTATCCGGGGCGCGAAAGTTCGAATCTTGCTTACGACGAACTTTGGAGCTTGCACTACATGCGTAATATGTTTAACAGAATTTACCTGTAACTGATATCAATACAAATAAATAAAATTGAAGTTTCTGTTTGTAATGTCAAAATAATAGTTTTTCTTAAGCTCAATACATTTATTTACACGATAGCCATGCCTGAATATCAGTTTTAAACATTTTTGTCTGTCTGTTTGTTCTGGCTAATCTTCAAAATGTACTCAATCCTTTAATGTTGGTACTCTAAAATATCTCCTCTCGTTCCCTATACATTAAAAGCACTAATTTATTTGTAGCTAGCTGCCAATATTAAGCTTATTGTTATACACTTACCCTAACCCAATAAATAACCATACCTCTTTTACAGAACATCCACGAAGCTCAAGAGTTGTCTGATAAAAATGTGAAAGACATAGCGGCAATGACTGACATGACTCATTTTAGATCAGTTCTAGACGAAATTCTGATCCCTAGGGTTGTAGGGACTCCCAATCATGAAAAGGTCAGCAACTACATCTCCCAACAGATGAGGGACCTGGGTTGGGACGTCACAGAGAATGTGTTCTCTGATAACACACCTGTGTTTGGGCCGCTGAACTTTAAGAACATCATAGCTAAACTGAATCCCGATGCGGACAGGTATCTGGTCCTAGCATGTCACTACGACAGCAAGTATATGAGGGAACACAATTTCGTTGGTGAGTTTTTTTTTTTTTTTTTTTTTGTATCTGGATATATAGGATCCTCTGGCATTGAGAAGAATAGAGCAGGCTCTTATTAGCCTTGTAATACTCAGAAAATTAACTCCACAGGGATATTAGGGCTTTATCCCTAACTTGAAAATATCTGACTGCGTCCATAAAGGACCCGACGCCTCGTTAAGTTTTGGACAAAATTATTGATCAGTGCGCACGTAGATACTGCCTCTTTTAATTCAGCTCATTTGGTAGTGACAAAAAGTAATAAGTACCATATACTCAATGATTTTACGCGAGTGGTTGGCAACAGCAATGCGGGCTGGAGAAGGTCCCTCGTCTAAGTATTCCCTCAGCTACGAGTATATTCAAAAACCTTTCTCCGAAGACGACGTAGTATCATAGTATGCCTCATTGTAAATGCGTTTCGCGGAATTTTAGATACAAGCAAACATTGGGTCACGTGAAGATGGACAATACCGTTATATTTATTGTTTTAAAAATGCATTGCATATACTACAACCAGTTACCTCTTTGACGTGGAAGCAGGCGCATTTTCGTCCACTAGACCTTGTTACCCTTAACTACGTCGCGTCACTTGGTCGGGCGGGGGTCACAAGGGAAATATAGTAAATGACTCCTAACATTTGCTAACAGCTGGTGCTCAAGAATTTAAACAAGTATTGTTTCCATATTAAAAATGCAATACCAATGAGGTTTTGGGTTCAGGCAAAGTAGATTACATGGGAATTACCGCACTGGTGTCAATAATACATCTTTGCTTAGACTAGATGATTTTTCGAAATGTTTTTTGTTTAAAGTTACAATATTAAATGGAAAAAGAATACGGTCGCGAACAGGATTCGAACCTGCGCCTCCCGGATGTATACTCCAGGCGCTCTGACCACTAAGCCATCTCGACCTCTGCTCACCACCGCGAATTCTTTATCCATATTTTTAACACGTCGTTTTGGCGACGTCATTGCTATCTATCAGTACCTATACAGGTGACCGAACCGACACGACTAACTTTGCAGTTAATACAATGTCGTAAAGAATGTATTCTTTTTCCATTTAATATTGTAACTTTAGAGTTCGCTAAGCATGCGTTAATGCTTTTCCAAGAGTAATATCTTACTATACTATACTATACTTTCTGTGTTATCTTGGAAGGAAGACATTTCTCACTATGTTTATGACTTGTATATGAAACTGTAAACTCACCTAGGTGCCACGGATTCAGCAGTGCCATGTGCGATGATGATTAACCTGGCTAAAGTGATGTCGGCTCAGCTACAGCCCCTTAAGAGCAACCGGTTGAGCATCATGTTCATATTCTTCGACGGCGAGGAGGCTTTCAGACATTGGGGGCCAACCGACTCCATATATGGGGCCAGGCATTTGGCGAAGAAATGGCAAGGAATGGAGTATAAGGATGGCGCCAACCAGCTCCAGAGAATGGTATGTCTATATTTGTAGTCCTTTTCTAGGAACTTGGGAACTTCTGCGGGGTTACTCTAGGAAGGTCCGAGACGGCGTGGCGTTCCTATTTGAGTACTTTGTGCTGGCTTACTATGGTTAGCTTGCAAAATGTGCTGGGGTCTGTCAAAATACTCAACAGCAACCCGGAGTTTGGAATGGTTTCCGGTTGATCGAAGTGAGGCCTGCGATCAACCGAACACCATTCCAAACTCCAACGGCAGGGGATTTAATAACGGCATCGGTGAAATGTGGGTGTAAGCCTCTGCCTAACCTATCGGGGAAAATAGGACTGATGCTATTTTATGTCATCATTATAATTCAGGAAAGCCGATCCACTGGGTTTTCCTCCAAGTTATCATACCTACTTACTGATATCGAGATATTTACGCGCTGCAATACGGGGGTTGGTCTAAAATGACTAAATAATTATATTGTGTAAATCAATGTACAACCGCCATCATTATTTCTTGTAAATCGAATTTTTCTTCAACAGTATCATAAATTTTATGGAATTTAATAAAATAAAATATGTAGACTGCGTTGTTTTGAAATGCAAGCGCCTTTTATCAATAATTGTGTCATTTACACTCACAGTTCATGACCTATCAACTATAATGTTTTAAAAACAATATATACCTATAAAAATACTGATAGCCTCATCATTAATTTTAGGCCTACCGCTTATGAATGACACAGCGATTATTCGGGCCAGTTGTATAAGCTACATGTTAAATTTGTCTGAATTACTTAGGGCCATTTCTATCAAAAAACTACTTTCTAAGTGTTTACAACAAAACGTTCATGATAAACGAATGATTAATTAAACGTTTGTTTAGTCGGGGAACTTGGGCATTAGTCACCCATGGAGGCTGACAGCAATCAATACAGTCTGCCATCATTAATTCTTGGCATGACTATTGACCTCACTTAAAGATAAGTTTTTTTATATTCTCCCTCATTAGATACCCTTGAAAAATCCTTACAAAGGCAATTTTCATCCCGGAATATTAAAAATTCTATAAATTTACTGCGGTATTAGCGAACGTGTAGGTGTGCTAATAGCAGCCTGCCTGCCTTGAGGCTTCGATTGAAAAGCGTGATGGTAGCATTAATTATTATAAGTCTACGTTAGGACTATGCCACTATGGGGTTCACGGTTACTATGTACACTGTACAGTCAACAACATAAATATATGATAACATTATACAAAGTACCGAAGTTAGTTCAATAAGGAAAAAAAATAATTAAAGCATTATGGCAAATTACCAGCTCGCTTTTGAATTTCACTAAGAATATAACACGTGACTAATATTTCGACATCGTTATCAATTTCATTAAATTGTCCGATAACCTTGTTTATTGATAAAAATATTATTCACAATTAACAAATTAATTAATTTTATCAAAGTGTCATCTGTCTTTACTCCCATTTACATAAAGGACTTTATTTCTATGTCCCATAATAATGACCTATAGTAAAGATATATTAATTTGTATTTGTGCTACTGACAACTTTGCTTCCGAGTCACGTGAGGTCGTACGAGTAAATAGGTCGGAGTTAAAAATACCCTCTCAGGTTGTCATGTGACGCGCGTACTTCCCTCCCTAATGAACGAGGGAAAGTAAACGCTTACCTAAATACAGACTACAGATAATGAAGTGTTTAAGTCGTGTCTTTTTTGCAAAGCATTTCCTAATCCAATTAGGTGGGATAGAAAGAAATAATTAAGAAATACTGGGTACAGTAACAGTTCAAATCAATAATGTAAAATCAAAATTCTGGTACATCAAGTCAATAAAATCAATCATCAATCAGTTTCATAAAATAGAGAGATGTAAAATTAAATATTGAAATTCTAAAGTCTAAAATTGTATAGTGTCGAGAATGCCAGTGTCGAACGGGTCACCAACTCAGGATGCGCTGGACGTGGAACATCATGGTTTTCAGTTAACACTGGTAGTAAACACACGGATGGAGGCAATAAATATATAATAGGTCCTTTAGGGCAATATAAGTAGTTGAAGATATTTATAACATTCGGAAGTTTTGAATCAAAAATTTTCGTTTACTTTTTCAGTTTGAATGTGATAAAGAAAAATGTGGTGCTTTCATGCAATTTTTCAAATGTTTCTGTTCAAAAGAACCTTCTTCGGAGTAGGTACAAGAATAATTTGAAAAAAAAAAGAATTAGCCGACTTAGTCCAATCGTTCTGGAGTTTTGCGCTTAGGAACACATATAGCCATTCATTTTTATTTTTAAGATTATTTTGTCTGCAGGATGTATTGGTACTGCTCGACCTGTTAGGGGCTCCAGACCCAGTGTTCTTCAGCTACTTCCAGAGCACGGAGAAGTGGTACGTGCGTATGGCGGTCGCTGAGCAGAGACTGGCGGAACTGGACCAGTTCGAAGCCTACTCTAGGGGGAAGGTCGAACAGACGTACTTCAGGCTGAGGAGTTCCGGAGCTGTTATTGAAGATGACCATGTCCCATTCTTGAGGAGAAGTAAGTTAATAATACAATAATTCCTAAATAAAACCTGTAGGAAATTTTAATATCTATGTAACTCAAAACTTCAGACACTCCCAATTGATCGTCGCAGAATATTCGCAACTTTTGGTTTCGTATTCATTCTAGCAGATACAAAGCATCACAGCTTTATGCTCTTTCTCTATTGTCGACGTCGTGGAACTTATTTTGGGACTGTCCATTTTGGATATGTCAGTCCCATCATGCTTTTACGTGTTATTTTTACATTTAGTTTCACATAAAAAATGACAAGTTATGCAATCTTATACATTAGACCAGGGATTTGAAAAAAATACGGATGGAACCTTGCCTTGTGAAGCATAGATTCCGCACACACACACGCAGCGTACTGGCGCCGAGTGGATGAGTTTTATGTATTTGTATGCGTTTAGGTCGTGTATACAAGCGAAATTGGATGACTAGCTATGCTTCTCACATGTCGTACGCAACACTCCGTCCGTATTTTAAGGTCCGTGCCATAGTCATTTATGTAGTTTTTTTCATGATAGATGTTGGTTTGGTGGCTATTCTTCTACGTAATTCTAGCGCCCAGCTACACAAGCATATTGATCTTCCCTTAGTAAATGTACATTCACGCCATTGTATTGATACGAACACTCTCCTCGCTGGGAATCTCCCGCGTTCGGGTCTGTCGGAAAAACCCGAGTTGACCCGTATGTAGATAATTGAATTACAAAGGAATAAAAATTCGGTTTAGTTTTCCTGTTCGATAAATTTTAAATTGTATTTGATAACGTGTTTACTTAGGTCCCTGTATCGTGGAGGGTGGGTAGTCTTTTATTTGTAAAGAACGATTTTGTTTCACAAAACCCAGGCAATAATATTATAAAGAAGTGACATGCACGTCAGTTATGTGGTAGGTACATGGACTAATGCTTCATGAGTAGGTATTTACCCATGCGTGTCTGAATTTGAAGTATCTCCGACGTTATCATATCGACTAGAGACGTAGGTAATTCAATCAAAAATTTTGTACATTCATGATAGGAAGGTAAATACGAGTAAGTATAATGCAGTTTCGACGATATGTCTGTTGATAAGCGTCCAATGCGATACCGTGTAATACCTACATAAATCTGATTTGAATTTGGTATTTCCCAGAAAAATACGTAGAAGTAACCAGTATCAATTGTTGAAATTCAACAAAACACTGGTTTCGTCTATAATGTTGTAGCAATTTATTGGGGATTTCGAGGGATTATCAGATTTTATATTTATGACGCTCAGAATACATAACAATATACTGAGTTATGACGTAGGAACTCTGCGACCACAGCCTGTCTATGAGACGGTATAGTTTTATCTAAAACGCCACTTTTTTCTAGTTAATCTTATTTCATGCGCCTTCCAACAGATTTTTAGGGCTGTGTTAATAATGATTTTGGTACAAACTATCACTGTATTACTGTTAGGGATTTGATTTCAACACCTATCCCCTGGGATTGTATACAGACACCTCATCTGCTGGGAGGATGGTAGTTATGTGGCGTACATAATTAATCCTACTAATATCATAAATGCTAATGTCTGTGAGTATGGATGGATGTTTGTTACTCTTTTACGCAACAACTACTGGATTCGTTTTTTTTTTCTGAATTAACGCGTAGTCTACGTTTTATCCCGTACTTTTATCACGTAGATGAAGTCGATGTAGTATTTTATATTGCAGAAGAAAAGATGTCCAACTTTTATGCAATGATACAAAATAATGATAAATTGTGTGTTAAAGATACAATTTCCGAAGGTTTGTTGTTAAAAATAGTTACTCATTATTATGCACAGACATACTACTATAGTCAATATAGTTTCTATGATTAGCTCAGACTTGTGTATTTGTTCAAGGTCGAAGCCGTATTATCTGTTATAGCTGTTTTTCGGATACAGATTAGATTTAGTAGCGATTTTAGACAAAAAGTGCCCCACCTTTTGTCTAAAATCTTCGTATATTAAACTATCTGTAGCGATGTGGGTCGTTTAGGCTTTGAATTACAAAATTTCTCTAAACTTACTGACAGAATTGGGACCACTAGATCAACGAGGCAGTATCTAATTTAGATACTGCCTCGTCGCTCAAGTTGTCCTAAGCGCGACTGCTGAGCATGAGATCCTGGGTTCGATTCCAAAGTGTTATTGGGTTGTTCTGTTAGGAAATTCGTAGTTGCAGCCCGGAGTTCGGAATGGTGCCCGGTCGATGGCAATAAGCTCACTACATGGGACTAATACTAGCACTGGAGAAATGCAGGTGTATAACTGCGTACACCTCTGCCTATCCCTTCGGGGAATAAAGTCGTTATGCTATTCATTATTAGATTGTTTGATTGGCATTGAATAGTAGCACTGAACAGTAAAAGGAAAGGCTGCGATCACATAAATAGCATTGACAAGGCCGATTGTACAAAATAATATTCACCTATACTCGCGACAATCTAAGCTAAAGACTCCGATTTGACGTTTCTTTTTTGAGTGTATTTGTTCAATATAAAGTTAAACTTGAGGTTTACGAATGATACTCGTTGTTACAGTGTATGGGTAACATAGTTACTTCGGATTATGAATTAGATTTTTCAATTTCTTACGTAGACGTTGATACAAAGGGAAAATGAGAAACGTCAACTCGGATTTATTCTTAGATTGTTGCGAGTTTACCTATTCTGCCGTGCTATAATGAGAGTAAGTCTGATTTGATTTAAACAGATAGTAAGTAAGGGGGGGGGGGTCAAATCTCATTAATTTATTTAGGGTGGTGTTACGTAGTTGAATCCCACTCCCGGCGCCCAAGATCACTGCTTATATGGTCTACAAACTGTAGATAAATACACTTGAGTGTGTGTACATGTTTTTTTTTTATCTGAAATGTCGTCCCACAACGGTTGCACCGGACTCTAGTGGGTGGTAACCAGCCGCGGCAGAAGCCGCCCACCAGAGTGTTGGGATTCCATTCTAAGGGTGCACTCCTACGGACGCGGGCAACTCAGCCCCCAAAAGTCAAATATGTGTGTGTGAGTTCTGTATTTTATTAAAATGTTATTTCTACCCTTGTTTCAGATGTGGACGTATTACACATAATCCCGTCGCCCTTCCCCGCTGTATGGCACACGCCAGCCGATGACAGGTCGGCTCTAGACTTCAAAACTATAGAGAATTTGAACAAGATTTTCCGTGTGTTCGTAGCCGAGTACCTCCATATCAAGCCTTAGCAACAACACAGGCAAGCTAGTTACTTATATTGTAAATGCGAGGATATGTACCTAAAATGAAATTGTTAGTTTTATGATATAAAGTATACGACTATACGGCAATGTACAGTTTACCTAAGTGTATCAATTTCAAATGTATACTTAGTGACGATATTGATGACCTATACTCATATATAGGTTTAAAGCTTTACTCTCAGAGGAAATTACGGGTTTTCCCTGAGGCTTTACTTAATAAAAGCCAACATTTATAAAATCTTTCGCTTGAGATACTCTTTTATGTTATAGGTATGTGAATAACTCAAAAATTAAAAACTTCATTTGAATTTCGTAGGTATTTCCTACGCTACCCATACCACTTTTTTTTTTTAAATCGGCTAGTTTATATTTAATATTACTTGAGAGTTAGACAGCTAAACTGTTCTTCTTATTTATTATAACCTTGAAGGAATTAGTACTGGAGCAGTTTTAGCGGGCGTACCCCTCTCGCCACTGGCATAATTATGATTCCCAATCATATAAAGGTACCTTTTACCAGTATGGTTACAATGATAGCCAAAACTGGCGAGAAAATTTGTTCGATTTTTAGTCAGAAGGCGTCTCCTGTCTGGTCCTCTAAGATTATAACTGTCACAAAATTTATGGAATACCCGGGCGAAAAATCACGAAAATGTTGTTTGAAAACGCAAAATACACAATGTGCAGCGATTTCGTAGCTTCTTCCCCGTGAATTTGGAGCCGGTATTAAATTATAGTGATTTAAATAGTAACTTTTTAAAATAACTTAAGGCGCAATTTTGATATCAACGAATTTTATTCGTTACGACTGAAACGTAAATGAGAAAGTCTGTAAGCTACGTCATTCCCCGTCGAAACTAGTTTGTTTGTCTTACATCGCTCGATACTTAGACTCAATTGCACCAACCTAAGTTTAACAGTACCCAACATGTTACTGTCATATTTTGACAGAGATTTTTACTGTCAAAATAATAAGTTCGGTTGTGCACCAACATAAATATAACCGTGACCGTCGCGTTACTTTATCATGTTGACAGCTTTTCTATCGCGTTACTTTATTATTTTAACATTTTGTTAAAATGAAAGAGTAATAATAATTACGGTTAAAGTTAAGTTGGTGCAACTGGAGCTCCAGTATCACGTTGTTTTGACAGCTTTTTCTATTTAAATGATGTCAAAATGTCACAGTATAATGTCGTTACTGTGTTATTTTGACAACTTTTCTATGAAAGTCAAAACGACAGTTACGTGTTGGTTACGGTGAAAGTTAATTTGCAATAATAGCCTAATTAAGCTTTTACTGTTGAAAACTCCGATGTTAGCTAATTTTCCCGTGGTTAGTTAGGCTATTAGCATTCAGAGCTGTCAATAACGATGTCACAATATTCCGACATTGTAACTAGTACGTGCGATGATTAACTGCCGCATATGATGCCATTATTAGAAATATAATGGACTGTTTTGTAACATAATATTTTTATATTGTATGACTTTTTATGTAGGACATTGTTCAAATTGACATCAATCAAAAAAATCAAAATACGCTTGTGGATCAGTACTGTTTGATATACAGATTTAATGCACAGAGTTTTTTTTGTCCTGCGGCATATACGCGATAATAATGTTATTTTATAAATAGTTTATTTTTTATAATGACATTCGTGTTATTAATAAAGTCGTAAAAAGTAAATGATTGCTAAATAAATATCGCCAGACGTCTCCTTAAGACGAATGCAAGGGGACTTGAAATTTAAGATACACGAACAACAACACTGTAGGTCAGTGGTAGAGTGATGACACGGAATGTTAAGGGTTCAAGCTCCGTTCGTGTCTATCATTTTTCAATGTATCCTTGAAAAATAGTAAGTAGCCAAAACTTAAAAATCAGGCTAACTCTGAGCTCAGAGCTCATAATAACACCAAAAAGGGAACTGTTTTACAAGGATTCATAAAAATCAACCGCTTACTAGGCGGCAATGTCGTTAGCGGGCGATTGTTTACAATCTCACACGCACATCATTCCAGAATTGCTCAAATGGTATACAAAGAAGACAAGAATAACCCAAGTGTAAATCAAAAGTACTAATATAAAAAAAGCATTCAAAATATTCAAAATGATATAAGCATTTGTTAAAAATCAACTTTATATAAATCTAATACGGATGATGATGGCGATGATGATGATTTACGTATCAAAATTTTAGATTATTTTGAAAATGTTGACTGTACATACTTTTGACGCTGACTGTACCTACTCTGAGCCAGTAACTGCGACTCAAAATTAACCATATGTCTAAATAAATATAATTAACAACAAAATAACATAAAATAAAAATTTAAATTATTAATTTGCGAAATAAAACGTCACGTTATAATAAATAATACTCGTTTAAGTGAAATTAACCCGCTTAGGAAGTGTTAGGCTCAAATACAACAGTTTTTTTTTTTCATTACTATGCGAAACATTTATAGATAATTGAAAAGTCACAATGCAAGTGTACCTAATTATGCGGTCGCCGGTCGGTGAAATAGTTACGAACTCACAAACGGAGAAGAAACGCTTTTGAGGATACAACATAATTGTTATATTCAATCAAATAACGGTCCAATTGTAGATCCGATAATTAATGAGATTATTGCTTCATAGATATCATAAGAAATTCGTACTTTTGGACTTTAAACATACCTATACAAAATATTATAAACGCAGTAACGCATGCGAAGTTAACAAATTAAACACATCTTTAGGCGTGTTAGGGGAAAATGTTATGGGTTCGCGTCACTGACATGCTAATGTTAACAGTGTGAAGTTTACACTTGTGTCTGCAGTCCCTATGACTGTCATTTTTTTTATCTATTCACTGAAATTATAAGTTAAAGGGTATGTTTTGAAAATAGCTTTTTATGACGAATGAAAATAAGTTCAAGGATATACGTTGGTCTATACTCGTGCTATATGATATAGAGGTAACTATATTGATACTAAACACAAATCAATAAAAAAAACAATTCCAAAAAAAATACATTTGTATTAATAATATTCTTTTGTAAACAAACAGATACAGACATCACGAACCTTAAAAAAATACGGACGGAGCGTTGCGTACGACATGTGAGAAGCATGCCTACTCATCCAATTTCGCTTGTCATACACGAGCTAAACGCATACAAATAATTGAAACTCATCCACTAGGCGCCAGTACGCTGCGTGTGTGTGTGTGCGTAATCTATGCTTCGCTTATGACAAAGCAAGGTTACATCCGTATTTTTTTCAGATCCGTGCGCCCCTTGTTGCTTTCGACAAAACCCAAGCCGTGAGAAACCATAAAAAAAATAGGCTTAGGAATTCGCTTTCGTATGACAATGCTAACTACTTATTCTTATAGCCGTTCGGGGTTTATTCTGACTATTAAATTTTTCGAAGTGAAAATTTGGCTATTAAATAGGTAACTGTAGAATTATTAAAGTCATTTTAGATGATTTTTTGGCATAGATAAACAGCTTGTTTATGGACAAGGCGAGGATTCTAACATACAATGTATCTATGAAGCCTGCCTACTATATTAAAATAGTATCTATATCTATATATCGGAATCTGATAATCGTTATTGAAACTTCATTATTATACGGTCTACTTGCCAAGTTTAATGTTTTATAAAGGTACGTAATTTTTCTGTTCCGGGTTTTAATTAAAGTTCCAGTTTTGATTTTGTGATTGAAACTTGTTACACAAGAGATTTTGTTGAATTTCTGAAACAGAAAACTGCTTCTGTTAGGGCTGGCGCATACAATCGATTAAACTGCTCTGTCAAAAGGCGTGTTTTTTTTTTTAAGTACTTTAAAAAAAGGAAATTATTGATTCTTTAATTATTTTCGATTTTAGAACTCGATTTTTGAACCCGATATTATTAAATATCACGACTAAATTCCAAATATAAATTTATATAATAAATATTTTAATGCAGGGAATCAATTTTTTTGTATCTATTTGCAAAACAACATAATGGTTTTTGTCCGCATTAAGTATATGTATATCGTATTGTTTATAAATAAGCAATCAATTTAAGTATTTTATTTTACTTGCATTTAGTATGTACCTCGATTTACATGATTATTCGCTTTGAATTATTATGTAGGGTGGAACCACGGGTAGATATTGTTTTATCTTCATACCTTTCTGTAGCTCAAATATATCGTTCGCTAGAGCAAGACTAATTGATTCTAATATATGTATTTTTATCACGCAATAGTGGCTGTGTACCGAAGGTTAATGTTATTATTGTTTTGAATAAAATTACAGAGAAATGTAATTACGGCAAAGACCGATGCCGCAGAATACAGGCGCGCACAATCAATTTATCTCGTTCTATTGAACTATATATTTGATGAGAAAATGTACTACCCTAATGTAAAAAAAATAACAAATTCTAACCAACATTAAAAACATTCCATCACCCAGGTTTCTCGATGTAAATAATATTTTTTATCTTAAATAAGAGGATAATTAGTTAGTAACCTACATAATCATTAGTTTTTAATGCATCGGGTATTAAAAACTAACGTATGTACTTACCTAAATTACTTAATAATTGGGAACACAATTAGGTATGCCATGTTTTCGAAAAAATAATTATGGCGGTTTTAACTAGATAGCTTAAAAGTTATATTTTATTTAAATTAGTTTCTGCTGTCTAACAAAGCTGATAAATAATAAATAAAATAAATAATTATTATTTCCGTCTTTTCAGTGCATGTTTATTAATAATTGATTTTATTTATATTATATACTGTTTGGGTTTCAATGTAAGTTAAATATATATTTTGTAGTTTGTGTCTATATAAAAATCGGCTATTTACTAGCTTTCATTTGATACCCCCCTCGTTATTTATATGTAGACGCCATTTAAAAATATTGTTAAGGCCTATGACACAATTTGCGACAAATAGACAACTTTTAGGCTACAGGGTGTCAGAGAAATGGTACATACATACACTCGAAAAACATAACCCTGCTTCGGGGGCAGTCGGGTAAAAAAACCCCTAATTTGTTCAACAAATAACTATTACCTTTCAGTATAAATGTAAACATTAATTTTCTGGTGATTAGTGTTATGTTATCTAACTGTAATAAAGATTGGGTATAATGGCTTGTCATCAAATAGGCATTTGTTAAGGCCAAAAAATAAAATTACTCGGGCAGTGGGAACTTTGTACAGATCCTCTATGCAGTACCTACGAGCTATATACACTACTAGCCTTTGCCCGCGACTTCGACCGCGTAGAAGTCGAAAATGGTTTAACATATAAATTATATATGATCAAACGAACTTCTCTGAAGCGAAGTTCGATCAATATTATATGAATCGCTTCATTCGAAGATATATGATTTAATTATATAGGTATTTACAACGTAGTCCCTCTATTTACTTGGTAACTTCGCACAAATTTTAGAGTTTTAAACGACTAACTGTCGTAAAACGCACTTCCGTTCCCCCACTCCACCCGACGTGCGCGGTGCGCCACTTGTCATTGCTCATTTTTTAAAGATTCACAAAACTTTCTCCATTTGGGCAGTGTTAGGGAGGGAGGGTTATTATATCTTCGAATGAAGCGATTCATATAATATTGATCGAACTTCGCTTCAGAGAAGTTCGTTTGATCATATATTATATTCTCATCGCTTCATTCTTCAGATATATGATTTAATTATATAGGTATTTACAACGTAGATGTTAAGAGCAGAAAGTTTTGAAATAAAATCATATGAATAAAGCAAATATTGTTTTATTCTTTATTTTTAATCTTCCTTAATATAACAAAAAGTGAAAAATAACAAAAAGTATTCTAGTTTGTAAGCTCACAGCCACACATTAAATTTTATCACAAAATAATCAGCATACATTTCTTTTAATTACATTTAATGTAAATAGATCACTTTACTGGGACCTTGACGATAAGCAAACGGATCGGGCGAATTCACCTACCTCCGTAATCGTTCTGTTATAGAAACGGGCAAAAGAGTTAGAAGAGCTAGTCCAACCGGCAGTCTTTCGTATAGTTTCTATGTTGACGCCGGCAGAGCGCGCGGCCGATGTGGACGCGTGGCGTGTGCTATGCGCCGTGAACACGCCGGTGTTCACGCCGCTCTCTGACAGTACCTGCTTCACCCATCTACTGATGGACTGTGTGGTGGCGGGCGTGTGTGGCCGTTTGTATGTCAATAGCAGATGTCCCGTCTCTGCAGACCTAATATTTCTAGTTAAAGAGATATAGTCTGAGAGTACTCTAGCTGGACAAATAGAAACATTTTCCCGAAAGAACGGTAAAAATAAGACGGGCTGGTCTCTACCGGCCGCAGAAGTTTTTATGATATCTGTTATATTAATCCTTATACAGGTTTCTGAAAAAGTAATGTTTTCTAATTTAATTAGGGAAAGAGTTTGCATTCTATGGGCAGTACAAATTGCTAATAAGATAACAAGTTTTTTGGTTATCTTCTCCAGCGATAGTTCGTTATTGGGAAACCACGTCGAGACTAGATCTAAAACTAACTGTGGGTTCCATGTACTTGAGTATTTAGGCCTAGTGGGCCGCAATTTGTATGCGCCTTTTAGAAGACGTTTTACGCAGTCATCTGAACCGATATGATTTCCTACTAAGGATGATATAGCAGAACGGTGTGAATTTAGGCTACCATACGCACAACCATTATTAAACTGGTTTGTTAAAAAAGTAAGTATGGAACTTAACGGTGGTTTAAAGACATCAATGCTATTATCCATACAAAATTCCCACCACAGTTTTAATGAAGAATTATATTGTTTAATGGTACTGTCAGAGAACGAGGCTAACATCAGCGTTGACGTCTGGTCACAGGCACCACGTTGGATGAAGGACTGTAGCAGAGCTTCGCGACAGCCAGGATAAGGTTTTTGTGTAAGGGATGATGATCCCTGAAATGAGATTGAAGGAGGTGTTTATTAGGATTAAAGTAAATAATATCCGAAACAATAAGATTCTGTAAGAGTGGGAACCACGGCTGTGATGGCCAATATGGATAAACCAGGATGCCGTTTGCTTTGTCGTCGATAATTTTTCTAAGACATTTTAAAATAATGGAAAAAGGTGGAAATGCGTAGAAAAAATAAGAATTCCAGTTAAGTGTAAATGCATCTACAGATGCCGCATCTGGGTCTTGTTTCCATGAAATGTATGTACTACATTTTGCGTTATCCCTCGAGGCAAAAAGGTCTATTTGAGGCTGGCCGAAATGACGTACAATATGCTGGAAGGCATGATCAGAGAGTGTCCATTCGGTATCCGGGTTAATTATTCTGGAGGCAGCGTCAGCGCGATTGTCTTTGGTATTGATATATGATGCAAATATCCAAAGACCGCGTTTCTCGCACCATTGCCAGATGGTCCGTGCTAAATCATTCAAGTGAGGGAACTGAATGCCACCCATTCGATTTATATAGCTAATCGCAGTCGTATTATCGATACGAAGTAAAATTGCACAGTTGGTGACATCATTCGTGAATGACTTAATGCCTAAAAATGCGGCCATCAGCTCTAAATAATTTATGTGTTGAGCTTTTTCTATGTCCTTCCACTTGCATAAATTTTCTTGTTTTTATAAACAGCTCCCCAGCCTGATCTGGAGGCATCGGTATAAATCTCGTAGTCGAATTGTGGTTGCCGCATAATATTGTATGTAGTCGCAATATTTTGTGACCACCAATTCAGGTCCTTTAATATTATGTTAGGAAGGTTCATATTCTCCCCATAATTACCATTCTTGAGCAGAGCTAGGTACTTCTGACGCTCTAAAATCTTGGTGTACATCCAGCCGTATTTGACTGCTGGGCAAGCGGCAACCAAGACTCCGATAAGTTGAGCAAATTCGCGAATAGAACAGGACGATAGTTTCGTAAACTTTGTAACCAACTTGGCAATTTTATTTCGCTTATCAGAGGGAAGGCGTAATCTTAAAGTTCTTGTATCAAAATAAAAACCTAAGAACTTACAAGTTTGTTGCGGTGACAAGTTACTCTTTTCATAGTTAATGACGAATCCTAAACAATTTAGTAATCTTAAATTTTCATTAACATTATTTACGCATTGTGCATACGTGTCACCAATGCATAAAATGTCATCTAAATAAAAAACTGACTTGTGACCGCGACTTCTTAAAAAAGCTATCACTTCCCTCATGACCTTAGTAAACACTCGAGGGGCCACGGATAAACCGAATGGAAGCGCGGAAAACTGATAATTTATAACCTTGGCTGAGTTTCCAGGTTGAAACTGAAAGCCTAAATATTTACGGTCAGAAGGTCTGATAGGTATAAGAAAATAAGCATCCTTTAGGTCGATGGTAGCTAAATAACCATCCCGTGGTATTAATTTACATGCGGTGCGATAATCCTCCATCTTAAAGTGGTCAGTAAGGATAAATTTATTCAAAGATTTTAAATTTAATATGAAACGTTTTCCGCCGTTACTTTTAGGAGTCAGAAAAATTTTAGAAATAAATTTGTTTTCTGAGGCCTTGCACTCTGAAACAGCCCCCAATGCCTTTAAATTATTAATGGCTTCTTGCATATCAAGATCTTCACGATGTGAAAATTTGTTTTTAGGAATGTCTCGCTGTTCTACAAGGGTTTTAAAAGGGATAGTGTAACCATTCTTAATCCAATCGAGTATGACATTATTGTTCGTGATATTTAACCAACAATCAAAAAAGTGGGCAAGTCTACCCGCGTGTACCTGTGCTATTGTTGACCTTGAGCCGGAGCACGAGGTTTGTCCTGTGCCGCCGTTCGTGGCGGGTGCGATGTGGTCGAGTACGGGCGACGAGTAGCCGGCGCTTGCGGCCTCCTGTAACCTGCCCGCCCCCCCCTGTTCGCCGACTGGTACCGGGGAGGCGCTGACCAGTTTCCCTGGTAGGGCGTAGGTCGAGCTGCCTGGGGAGCCGCAGACCTTTGAGGCTTCGGAGCTGGCTTTTTAATTTGAAGGCCTTGTTTTTCAATGGCCTTAGCGGCCTTGATTTTCTCTGATAAGGATGAGCCGAACAGTGTTTCGTCCCTTTCTGAATCACTTATAATATGAAGAAAAGACTTATCTAGACTGGGTGTTATAAGCTTAATGCGATTTTTTGATTTTAGATGATGTAAATCGCATAATAATCTGCAACCATTACTAAAATGTTTTAGGGCCTGGGCTTTGTCATCCGTCCTTAGGAGGATGTCTATGCCTCTGTTTATGGCAGTAATGCCTAAACCAAGTTGTTGTTGGTTTGCCACCAGAGTTTTATCGCGATTTCGGACCATATCTGGGACTGCAGCTGATATCTCTGCGTTTAATTTTGGGGCTTGTAAAAGCCTGCAATTGTCAGGAACCAGATAATCACTACAAATTCTATCTTTATTGTCCTTTGACATGCCTCTTTTTAATAAAGGGAGCCATAGTTTTGTTAAGTTATCATTAATATTAGCCCCATACTCGGGGGCGTCGGAAGTAGATTCACCGAGAGCCGACAGAAGGTCTGGGTCTAACTCGTCCTCTGCGTCTGCAGGCTGGTTGGAGCACTCCGATGCCGGGTCTTGATCTGTCGGTTGGGGGGTAAGGGCCAGTACTGGGTCTTGCGACAATTCTGGCGCCACCGATGTGGTGGGCCCCAGAACTATGTCATGGTTAGCCTCCACGGCCTGCCCGAGGTCTTCGTTACCTAAAATAACGAATCGCAATTAAGTTTTTTTTTTTTTTGAGGGTATTTTGTTAAATAAAACGAAAAAAATCTTTCTTCGTTTTTTATTGTGCAGAGAGACGATACATCTAATTTAGATTGCTCGTTTTTTCTGCTAAATAAACATCGTTGAAG
This sequence comes from Xylocampa areola, assembly GCA_935421205.1. Taxonomy (NCBI): domain Eukaryota; kingdom Metazoa; phylum Arthropoda; class Insecta; order Lepidoptera; family Noctuidae; genus Xylocampa; species Xylocampa areola. Next base: position 18,046,090 of record OW285205.1, on the reverse strand, counting down.
ACTCGCAGTCAACCCCGATGCAAAAACATTTTGTTTTGAGGGTTCGGTTTGTCAGAGTTATTGACTCGCAGTCAATCCCAAAGCAAATCAAAACTATTATTAACTTTTAAATAAAATCTGGTATTTACCTTCGTCTTCAGATGATGAATCGAGCGGTATTCTGTACCTGCGACGTTTTTCCTGTTCTTCAATCTTCCTTATTTTATTTTCGTAATGTATAATACGAGACTGCGCACTCCTTTTCGGCATCGTGTATCACGAGCTGAGTGCACATGCGAGCGTTACCGAGCACAAAAGAGGAATGAGCAATGACAAGTGGCGCACCGCGCACGTCGGGTGGAGTGGGGGAACGGAAGTGCGTTTTACGACAGTTAGTCGTTTAAAACTCTAAAATTTGTGCGAAGTTACCAAGTAAATAGAGGGACTACGTTGTAAATACCTATATAATTAAATCATATATCTGAAGAATGAAGCGATGAGAATATAATTAACAAATGTTCGAAGTGATTCTTTAAATTGGCATAACTTTTTTATTTATGAACCGATTGACATGAAGCAAACACTAAATGTTAAGTGGAGCTTACCACAGTATATTAGTTAATACATCTAAATCGGATAAGCCGTTTTTGAAATCAGCGTGCACAAATGCACAGATAAACAGACAGACAGACAAAAATTCTAACAATCGTTGTTTTGGGTACTATTTGCTTTGATAAAGGTACCAATAATATTTTTTCTCATATATCTTCCATGTACAGACAGCCATCCGTTACATTTTTATTATAGGTATGTATAGATAATATTAGGCAGTTTGGCAAATTTGTCAGTGAGCCTTCTTCCACCTGCGCGCAAATATATCATAGACGTACTAAAAAAGAAATTCGCGCGCCATCTTAATTACAAAATGTATATAGTTGAATGTCTTTGCAAAATGTAATTTGATGTTATTTTATTCTTTATTTTTTTCTCACAAGAGTGTTGAAAGACGTCGTATGTGCCGCGTGCCCTAATGGTCAATACAAGTCTCGGTTGGTCATTGTTACCCAAGCCAAGGCTCGATTAGGAATTCAAACTCGACTGTAGTGCATACCAATCAAATATAAACTTATTTAAAATACATTTCGTTCCTAAAACGGTTGTGTGTAAAAATACCTAAATTGGTTTACACATTAAAGTAGTTATATATTTATATTTTCATGTACCTATTCATTGTATGTAATGTAAATATGTATCTAAAAGTTTAGCTGTACTAAACTTTAATGCTATGGTATAAAGTTGACATTCCACAAAAATTTACTTATTATGAGTGTTTGTGAATGAAATCAATTTTACGTCTGGCTTGTTCATTTGATTACAGTATTGAACAGAATGTATGTATGTTAATCCATTACAGTTTGTTGAATGTTTCCATACGTAATTTAGATACGGTATTCCTAACTGTATCTACTGCCCTGATTTATGAATTTCGAACTGGGACAGAACCTTGATAGTGGCGCCCCCTTACCTCCACTTTTCCAATTTTTTTTTCTTGTGACATCAAATTAAATTTAGGATAAATATAACGAGTAAAGAAAATATAGAAGAACTCAGGATTGGTTCAAAAACTAAATGGCGCCCCCCCCCAAAATTGCCGCCCGGAGCTTGCTACACCTGTTTCCCAGGGCTGTATATACAATATAATTTATTAATTAAAATTCAAATGGCCGACAAATTAGTGTTTACGGGTATTGTGCTGAATCAATATCCTGTATGCCAATTGAAGTAAATCGGACTCTTGAAAAGTCAGTATTATGTCCGGCAGCCAATTGTTAAGGGCCTAATAATAATAATACATAATATATCCTGATGATATTATTATAAATATGAATTAATTAAGTTCTAATGGTTCAAAAACTATAAAAACATTTTCATAAGTTACGTATATCTCAGTAAATTTTTGAGTTTTGTTTAACTAAACGTTTATCACTAGGAGTTTCTTCCTGTATCGTGCATGCATTTACAGATAAACAATCTTACATGCTCACAAACCCAGGGCCCAGAGCAATTATATGTAGATCATACAAATATTTGCCCCGTGCAGGAATCGAACACGCGGCACGGCAGCCTGTCTCTCGATCGCTGCGCCGAGCGCGGCTTCAATTTTTTTTTATTTGCTATTTACTTGTCTTTTCTTAAAAAAGAGGAAATATATTTTGTATGACTATATATCATCCAATGTAAACTTCTTTATTTGTGGTAAAGTGATTGTATTTCAGCTTTTTTGTCGTTTGCGTCGGTAATCATAATTATCAACATATAAATCTGCATAACTTCCTAGATAATATACATATAAGATACTCGAAGTAGGTATTATCAAAACCGTGTCACTCACATATGGCATTTTTTCTGATAATAACATTTTCTTTTGCGTTATATTTATAAGTATTATTCATTCAATTTGTTTAGGTAAATATGTTACTGTGACCATACCGTCACCGTTGCTTGTATTGTATAGTAATTTTAAGTCTTAATTATTTTTAAAGGTGAGACCAAACGAGCTCAGTTGTAAGTTCAGTATTTTACGATGCATTTGGTTTCTGAAAACTCCGGTTTGTAGCACCAACGACGACAAATATTATCCTACTGTAGCTTCTGCTCACGCGACTGCATTTACCGGGATAAAAAATATCCTTTAAGTTCAGGTTATAAATTATCTGTGCCATCCAAATCCGTTCAGCAATTTTTGCATGATTGAGTATCAAAAACATCCAAACACACACATTTAAACAGAAGTATGAAGAATGCAGCGTAAAGTAAATTAACTACGCAACTAACAATAGTCTCAACTCACAAAATTACGCTCGTCTGGCCTCATCGTAATTCTTTGTTTGTTTTATTTAAGTATACATACTTTAAAAATAATATTTTATTTATATAAATAGTGCAAAATCAAACGAATTGTGAATTGATGTGATACATCTGTACCTATACAAATCTCTTTTTGCAAATAATATTACTTTATGTACATACTTAATCATATAAAAAATAAATACGTTGATGTTTTGTAGTGCGTTTTATTTTATAATTGGAAATGGGCAGCAAAGTGAGCATTATGCAGGTGTCCCGTAGCTCAGTTGGCAGAGCGTCTGGAGTATTGCGCCCCTGTCGTATATTTCTTTCCACAAAAATGTAGGTACTAACAATTTTTCTATATTTAGTTTTTCGATCGAATGTTTTTCAGTTACTGAACAGGTTTTTTTTTTTTATTAAGTGACAGCTTTTTTCCCAATTAATCACTTCAAAATTGGGTTCTCAATTCGACAGTTTTCTTGTCGAGTTTTTTAAGCAATTATTCCGCCAATTATGAATTGTTTGATGTTTTTTTTTTTGATAGTTCATACTTCACACGTAGTCCTATATTAATTTTATCGAAATTGATTCGAATTCGTGCGCCGAGGGTTCCGTAACTACCCATTATACCGTGTGTCCGTATGTCACCACCGATTTTCTCAGGAACGGGTGGACCTAGAAAGTTGAAATTTATAACAGGTACTGATTTTTGTAAAATTTCGTGATTCTAGGTCAATGGGAACTACCATATAGGTTTTCGACCTAAAACCTATAGGGTACTTCTTTTGGTTAAAAGTAAGATCTTACAGAACAAATAAAAAAATACAGATAATAAAGTTTTTTAATAATTAAGGTAAATTTTGGTAAGTACTTACAAGCTTAGATAAAAATAACTACAGGCCTATTGCCCTTACTCCGGTCCTTTCTAAGATCTTTGAAAAACTCATGCTCAAAAGAGTAGTTGACTTTCTAGATAAACATAATATTTTGGCACCTGAACAATTTGGCTTCAGAAAGTATAGATCAACACATTTAGCTACCTTTACCTTAATTAACAGCATCATTAATAATATTAACCAGAAAATCCCAACATCAACTCTACTGTTAGATCTCAGTAAAGCCTTTGATTTCGTCGATCATTCTATACTCATTTCGAAGCTTGATAAATATGGCATAAGGGGAACGTCTTTGCTCTGGTTTCAATCTTATTTGCAAAATAGGAAACAATTCGCTAGAATCACTAAATTTGATACTGGAACAAATAATGTGGTACAATTTGACTCGACTCAAAGAGTTAATGGTTTTGGGGTGCCCCAGGGTAGCGTTCTGGGGCCCCTGTTATTTCTACTTTATGTAAATGATCTTCCACGTGCACTCAAACATGATTGTGTCCTATTTGCAGATGACACAACCATAATTTTAGACTGCAAGAATATAGATACTTTTAAAACAGAAATATATATATATTTGGAACACGCTAGATGGCGCTTCGTCTGGCCTAACGCAAAAATAAACGCTCCGTATTAAAATATCTTTTAAAAATACTATCAATGTACAGAAGTGTTTAAAAATCAGTGTATCGCTAAAACATTAACTAATAACTTAGTGACAGTGTTATTAATGAGTTTTGTACACAAATTGTGAAGTTAATATCATAAACTCCAAACTCGTGAACAGTGCCATAAAACAATAACGTAAAGTGACTATCCCCAATAAACAAGATAATTATAACACTCTGTGATGTTAACATTAAAATAAAGTGTAATAAAAACAATAACAAAAAACAAAAGTGCAAAAAGTGATTCATAACTAATTCAAACTTCAACTGTCACAGTTATCAACAAGAACAAAGGAAATTTGAATGTTTACCAGCTCCTATGCAGTGACATTTAACTAGCCGCAACTACTCCAAAATTTCGACACATTTTTAACCGACTTCCAAAAAGGAGGAGGTTATCAATTCGGTTGTATTTTTTTTTTTTTTTTTTTTTTTTTTTTTATAATACGAGGTTGGCCCAGTGGTTAAGGCACGGTCCAATTTTTACCTATTAACTAGCGATGCACAAGTGGTCGCGAGTTCAAATCTCAGTAACACCTTTCATTTTTAGGAAATCTTAAAATTCATTTTACAAATTTTATAAACGTTTCTCTGGAATAAAAGCGCAGTGACAGCGAACCTTACCTCAACCAATAGCAGCAGCGACCGCGAGATGGCGACACTGGTGACATGCTAGAAATCATAAAGCATACGAACTAAATTCTGGCCTTAGTTGGCTATTGTAGGAGCACAACGCCAACATTTTCAACAGATCAAATATTAATAATGAAAGACATTATAATGGAGACTGAGCAAAGAAACGATAATATTACTTTCAGAAAACCACAACGATCAAGTTCGCTTTGTGATTTGACATCAAACCAATCCCTCTTTGACGCAACAATGTTAAGTTTACCAAATACGTCTATCAACGAATCACAAAGCAATAAAGAGCTTTATGACAAAATTAACTTTTTACAAGAAGAGTTACTAATCGCGAACCAAGAAGTGGCAAACCTAAACGTTGAAAACACTACTTTAAAGCAGGAATTAGAAAAATGTAAACATGTGTTAGATAATTATAAAAAAGTCTGTACGGCCGATAAAGCTATTCGGACACCTAAACCTAAATCGGTTAAGAAGAAAAATGTTTCGAGAATTCAGACTTCAAGTATTACACCTCTAATACTACCACCACCGGTGGTCAGGGAACACCCGCTGGAGAAACCGAATACGGCACACCGAACGGTGAATCAAACAAATCTCGACCCGGTCGTAAGTTGTAATGACCAAAAATCAGACTCAAAAAATAGATCTGAACGGAAGATATGTTTACTCAGTACTGATAATAAAAACAACCTACTATCAATAGCTGAAAACACACTTCAAAATAACGGCAATCTATGTCATTATCTAATATCACACGGAAATACAAAACGGCTCCTGAAAATGGTCTGGAAACAAAGTTATTAAATTACGATATGAATGACTTCTGTATCATATTCCTTGGGGAGGAAGACTTCAAAAGAACTAACGTCTATTATGAAATTATTTTCCATATCCGTGAGGTACTTCAAACAGTGCAACACACCAACATAATTATTTGCATGCCAACATACAAGTATCCATTTGACACTAGCCTATTTAACTGCCGAGTGGAGACATTTATTAATCTTTTATACTTAGATATACTGACACATAAGCATGCTGTTCTTGTGGATAGTAACCTAAACCTAGAATATGACTGCAGCATGTTTAATAAATATACTGGCAAAATAAATAAACGTGGACTACGCACTGTATTTAATGATCTACTGGATTTAATGACGGACATCATACAAAACTTTGACATAAATCACAATTTAGATGACATTGATACAACAGAAGACCAATTTTTTCTTGACTAATCATCTATATATCATGCACCAAAACATTGCCGGCTTGCTGGCTAAATGCGATAGTCTTACAGTCTGTCTCAAAGAGTTAGTCGATAGAAACATAGATGTGGATGTCGTATGCATTACAGAACACTTTATGATGGAAACCTATGAAAAACACCTGAATTTAAACAACTACTGTTTAGCGGCCTGTTATAGTTGAAAACAATCCAAAAGAGGTGGAGCGTGCATAGTAGTGAGGGCCGATCATAAATGGAGAGAGCTGCCAAATATAGCAAAAATATCTACAAGTGGTGTATTTGAATGTTGCGCCATTGAGCTAATTACTCACAAAATAGTATGTGTTTGCATTTACAGAGTGCCAAATTCCAATAACTACAATGACTGTATTAGTAAATTAGAACGAATATTACATATTTTAATGAAAAAGAATTTTAAAAATATAGTTTTAGCCGGTGATTTTAATATAGATCTTCTTAAACGGAATAAGCAAGCAATGGAATTCGAAAATATGTTATTAAGCTTTAACTTGAAACTGGCTCTTTATCAGCCGACTCGCCTTAAGAGCAAAACATGCATTGACAATTTTGCGCATAACTTTAATAGGTTCTGTAAGGCTTCAGTATTAGAGCTAGCATTGTCGGATCACACGGCCCAATTATTAAAATGCCCAATTAGCACAGTATGTACTATTAATCGGTGGAGTAGGAGAATACGTGACTATCATAATGAGAATATTGAGAAATTTAAGGTTCATTTGCGTAGTCTAATGTTTTCAGAAGTTTATCTGTCAAATGACCCAAGGGAATCATTCAACGCGTTTCTGGATATATTTTTACTGCTTTACAGACAGTGTTTCCCAGAAACTGTAGTTCCGGTAACTGTCCATAAAAAGCCGAAATGGGTATCGCGCGGTATTAAAAAATGCAGCGAAAAAAAACGACAGTTACTGTGGCAGTTCCGTCTAAAACCGACTCTAAATAATAAAATGCAATTCAAAAGCTACAATAAACTATTTAAAAAAATTATAAATTTAACTCAACGGGCTCAAAATAACCATAACATAAAGACTTCTAACAATAAATCTAAAACAACTTGGCAAATAATAAATCAAATTAAGTTAAATATGCCAAAGTATAATATTAATAAAATAAGAATTAACAATAATGAAATTATCTCGGATCCAAAATGTATTTCTAATGTATTTAATAATTATTTTATTGATAAAATTAAGCCAAATAATAATTCGGGAGACAGAGTCACAAAACATATCACAAGTAGAAAAGATTCTATGTTCATGAGGCCAAGTCTGCCTAACGACATATTCAAAATCATTTTAGCTCTTAATAAGACAGACAGTGTAGGTTACGATGGCATTTGTACTAAAATACTGAAAGCAGTAGCTGGAGAAATTTGTAGTCCGTTAAGTTATATTATAAACTTGTGTATAAGCGAAGGTATATTTCCTGATGCCCTAAAGAAATCGATAATTAAGCCATTATTCAAAAAACAAGATAGAGAGTTAATGGAATACTATAGACCGATCTCATTGATACCAATTTTCTCGAAAATAATTGAAAAATATATTTATAAAGAACTCAATTTATATCTAGAAGCGAATAAGATACTTTGCTATGAACAAAAAGGATTTAGGAAGCACAAATCGATTAACTTGGCCATTTATGACTTTTTGCATACGGTTATGACAAATATGGACAAAAACACTCCAGTCTGCGCGATTTTCTGTGACATGACCCAGGCATTTGATTATGTACAACATAATATTTTACTAAAAAAGCTTGATGCTTACGGCATAAGAGGTAATGTCCTTGAACTCTTGAAATCGTACCTACATGACAGGAAACAAATAACGGAAATAACTAGAATAAATCTACGCACCAAAAGAGAAGAAATCTTTCTTTCAGAGGAACGTAACGTTATCTACGGTGTCCCACAAGGAAGTATACTAGGCCCACAGCTCTTTACATTATACATCAATGACTTCCCAAATGCAATTAAATATCCTATGACACTGTTTGCTGATGACAGTACGATAACCATTCCATGTAATCAACGAGATCTTTATAAGGAGGATATAAATAATACAATAAAAGAGACTGTAGAATGGTTAGACAATAATAATCTAAAAATAAATCTAAATAAAACCGTAATCATTCATTTTAGTCAGCGCGCTTTGATTCTTCCCAATCTTGACATAACATACAATAATATAAAAATTGACACAGTTAATATAACCAAGTTCTTAGGAGTTACGATAGATCGAAATTTAAATTGGAAGGCGCACGTGGAGACCCTGACTAAAAGAATAAATAGTAGTGCATATGCCTTGTACACTTTGTCTCGAAAGGTTAACATAGATGCCTTATTAACTGCATATTACGGGTTAACTGAATCTGTTCTCAGATATGGGGTTATCTTTTGGGGTAACTCGACGAACAAAGAAGACGCATTTAAAGCGCAAAAGAGATGTCTCAGAGCCATGTTCAAGTTAAATACCACTGATAGTTGTAAGCCCTATTTTGTACGCTATAAATTATTGACACTGACTTCCCTTTATATTCTGGAAACGGTAATGTTCATTAGAAATAATTGCAACTTATTTTCGCGGATGGCAGATAAATATCCCAGAAACAGGCGTGATCAAAATCAGCTCTGTCTTCAGGGGAGTAAGACTGCACTTATGCGCAAAAGTGTTTTCTGCATGGCTCCTATTATATATAATAAGTTACCTAAAAGTTGGAGAGAGCTTAATAATGTACAATTGAAGAAAAGACTAAAATCATTTTTAACTGGCAAAGCATATTATAACATTAGTGAATTTCTGACAGAACAATTTACTGTGACATAGATTTTGACATTATAATTTTATTTATTACTTTTTAATTCACTGACTTGTATTAAACTATGACATTATATTTTATTATTATTCTTTTGCTATGTAAAATTTTTGACATTTATTAATAATTTCACTAAATTAAATTAAAATGAATGTTATTGAAAATAATTATTTAATATGAACACAATTTTGTAATTCTAAACATTTGCACGCCATAGCATGTGGCAAACATGTCAGACCCATTATTGTTGTATAATATCATCCTACATGCATTTTTGTATTATTGTATGTAAACACATGTTTGAGCAAATAAATATATCTTATCTTATCTTATAACACGTTAGAAGATGTAATTCAATGGTTAGATATGAACAAACTAAAAATAAATATAGAAAAAACAAAACTAATCAACTTTAAAACTTATAAGAGCAAAAACACCGAACTCAATATTACTTACAATAATTCAGAAATAAAACAAATATATAGCGCAAAATTCTTAGGTATTACCCTCGACACGCATCTATCATGGAAAGAGCACGTCAACAGTTTATGCATAAAGATAAACAAATTTGTTTTCGCACTCAGAAAGGTGAAAGATGTGACGAACAGACACACCTCTATTATGGTCTATCACGCTTACATTTGTTCCATCATCCGTTACGGCATAGTAATTTGGGGAAATTCCTGTGATATTGGTAGGGTGCTCATAGCACAGAAAAAATGCATTCGAGCATTATACGGCATGGGATGGTCAGAATCATGCAAACCAATATTTAAGTCTGAAAATCTACTAACTGTACCCTGCATCTACATCTACGAAGTAGCCAAATTTGTTAAAAGCCACAGTTACCTATTCGCCAGCAACGATAATACATTTAAACGCAAAATTAACCACCTTCCTCTAAAAATGCCTGTACCTAAACTAGAACTGTTCAGGAAAAACTGTGCCTATATGGCCCCTTTAATATATAATTCTTTACCCAAAGGAATGACTGACCTACCTTATAACAAGTTCTGTAGTGCCTTACGGAAGTGGTTGATACAGGAGAGTTTTTACAGTGTCAAAGACTTTTTGAACAAAAGCTCATGTCGATTTGGCACCCATTAAAATACGGTGTTATTCTACGATTTGTTGTATTATAATCATTTAAGTGTTGTGATTACTATATTTTGCATACCCTATACTGAGGGTGAAATATGACCTGTACTTACCTACATAAATTTACCATCCTATGTACCACCATATTTCGGCAAATAAATGATTTGATTTGATTTGAAGCGAAAATCTAAACTTGCCCATATCTTCTTATCGTGTTGACTCAGGACCTTAATTTTATTTTATACACCGAATAAGGTTTTATACTATATACCTCAGTATCTGGTATAAATTTCAACTTACTAGGTCCACCTGTTCCTGAGAAAATCGGTGGTGACACACGGACAGCGTAGGTAGGTACAGAACCCTCTGCGCACGAGTTCGACTCGCACTTGATCGGTTTTTAGTTTATGTGTGTACATGTAGTTCGTCTTGAGGTCGGTTTTTTTTTTCTCTAAAAATTTGCCTTTAATCAAATTCAGTTTCTGCATTAAATATTTTTTTCTAAAGTAACCGCCACTTATAAAATCCCATAATTATGCAAGTCGATTACAATAAAAACAATTTTCACTGACGCACATTAATTTGATCGACCTTGAACGCACGGCGCAATTGTAGTATATCGACTATTTACTGCATTCTATGAAAACAATACCACCGATACAGCAGTAGTTACTAAGTTAACATCTGTGTTTTTTCACGTCTAATTAGTTTACGTAATTATCCAAATATAAATAATATTGTGCGGCTTAATAATAATTATTGTGCACTATTAATTATTTTATATGGACGAATATATAATAATCATAAGTGATTATCTATGGCAAATTTTAGTTCTTCCGGTCTCCAAGAAGCTTACATAAGAACTCCATCTACCTAGAATTACTTCTTAGTCAAGTTGAAGTTTTTGGAAATTGCTTACACATATTTTAATAAAATCACAAATGCTACGGAGATACTAGTAATACGCAAAGAGGCCTCTCAACCACCTGTCATCTTATTTGGTTTTCTTTATTTCCAAATTTCGTTGCATGCTAAGTTATATTGGTCTGAGTAATTAGATCTTCATACAGTTGTTGTAATATAACTGTACATATCTGAAGTTAGGCTTTACAAACAGCCGCGTGGCGCACATAGTTGTACAGAAAAGTGTTAACCGACCAGCGGTGCGAGCATGGTTCTTTTTTATTTGGCTAGTCGCGATTTGCGCATTGCCACATACAATCATGGTTCTTTTTGTCGATTTTAAACGTCAAATTTGATATAAAGTGTTGATAAAATTAAATACATAAAAACTTATAACGAGTCGACAATTTTGTCGAAAAGATCCGTGCTCGGACGCCTGTATTGACGGAATGTGGAAAAAAGGAGTGTTGTTATTGCGCTCTCACCGGATCATTCGTGCCCTGCCGAGTTTATTAAAATACTGAGTACCGCGCAGTGTACTACTTGCGTATAACTTAAGACTTGCAAAATATGGTATACGTATGTATTTTCAAATAAGTCAAATGCGGTGAATAGGAATAGAGACAGATAAAGTTTTTAACATTGATTTTCTCGTTTATTCATTTTGTCACAATATCAATGTCAACTTTGAATTAAAGCAACGAAACGAAATATTTATTACAATTATATATAGGTACCTACATTTCGAAAAACTTGTATCTATTTCTATCCATATTCAACCCTGAATCCTTATTCACCCCAATTGACATGTAGGTGTCGTTGAGTAGCATTAAAGATTACTAATAAAAATATTTCACCTATATTTAAATCATTTAATAATATGTACCTATATGGGAGGAATTTAAGTAACTTGCTTAAAAATAAAACAACTTTTTGTAGAAATTTTATTTTTATTTCTGACATTTTGTAGATAAAAGCAATATATCGAGACACACCTACTATATAATAGTATTGTTTCACCAAAACAGACAATCGGAAGGTAGCGTTCACTTGCGCAACATGTTGAATTTCGGTTTTACCTCTATGGGCTCTTGTTGATCGGTATGGCCAATTTGGAGGTACTCAAACCCGAAACCGACAAGTGGACGCTAACTTAAAAATATTGCATTATTAAGAAACTGAATTCATCATTGCATAATCTATACACACAATTTTGTATTACTTGTAGACGAAAATAAATATTTTTATTATTATGTATGATTCTTCTTTTACTTCTCTGTCAGGGATCTCGTTTTTTATTTTTAGAGGCATGGGGTAAGTAGGTACTTATTTCGTGAGAATATTTGCCAGTCAGCGAGTAGGTACCTTTATGTCAACGCCCGTGACAGTATTTTGTCCTAATTTAAATAAATAAAAAACGTAACTACTATAGTTCGTCTGCCTCTAAACAAAACTTGACTATGCCGTTTGAGATCTCTCCTGATCAGAGTTTATTGCATCACAACATTAAAATAAATTAGTCGGCTAAACTCTCCCAAAATAATCATCGGCCGCCTAGCGGTGTTACATGGGTGAAAGTTCGTTGACCCCAATCGTAAAAAAATAGCATTCTGTTATCTCTATTGATTATTTTGGTAGAATTTCGCCAGCCAATCTGCTATAACCTTATATATAGAAGATCTTTATACTACAGTTAATTCTATCAATGTGGCCGCTTAGTGGGCACGAGAAATACATTAAAATGTACCATAGATACGATAAGAAAAACAAGACAGCATGAAATAATTCATTTAACTGTTAAATACAGGTGCTTATAAGCATTTATTGTTACATCCTAACACAATCTTAGCTTAGTCCCACACTCATTAAAACAAACTATCTAAAATAGATCCTTTGAATTTCTTGGAGACTTTCTGTTCACATTCTTTCATCTCCTCATCGATATTAATATGTTTCAGACTCTTATTGACTTGTTCTGTACTCCTATGTTTTGTTCCCGTCACTTTGATTTGTATATTAGGTTCATTGGTTTTTACTTTTACTTCACAATTGACTTTTACTCTTTGAGTTTCGTTCATTTTAATATTCTGATATTTTTTCGGTACCTTTGTGACTTCATTGGATTTACTGGTGCCCAAACCACTGGTTTCTTTTTTTCTTTTAAGATTCATTTTCAGTTCATCACTAGTATTATCACTGTCATACGTTATTTTTGTTAACTGCCGATTCTGTTTGCGATCATTTGGGCCCGCTCCTAATTTCAATTCTGTTTTGTGTGATTTATAGGTTTCTTTATTTATTGTATCTACATTACCTTTTGTTTTATACAGTGATTCATTTGCAATATTATCAGAAGATTTTTTGTGGGGGACTTTTTTCGTATGGCTTTGGGTTTCTGTTAATTTAGTGGGAGTTTGCTCACTTGTTGGTTTAAACATAAGAACTTTGGCAGGTTCAGGAGCTGTTCCTTTTTTATCACATGTGATTAATTTATCGTCTTTTGTATTTATTTTGCGAATTAACAAGTCTTGTCCAAACATTAGAGTATCCATTTCCACTAGATTATCTTTTTCAGTGCCAGTTAAAGAATCGGAATCATAATATAGTTTAAAGTTTTGATGATCTGGATCATCTATATTGATAATTTTAGTAGATTGAGATTCTTCTTCTTTGTCAAGTAGCTCTTCGTTATCTTTTTTTATTTTTCTTTTGTAGTTATCAATACTGAAATCTTCAGTAGTTATTGTGCAAGGTTTGGATGATTCTCCTATGGGCTGGGCTACGACGGCGGTTGGCGGTCCACTTTCTTGTTCATCTGGTTTTCGTTTTGAACGTTTAATCTTAGTACCTGTAGCATCCTTGTTTTTCTTTGATAGAGTAGTAGGAGGGGCTGGTGGAGCTGGTGGTAGAGGAATATCTAGTTTTGTATTTAATAAATTAGTAGCCTGTGGGTTTAGCAATTCAACATTTATATTTGATATACTAGTAGCTTGTGTTTGAGGTACTCCCATATTTGTATTTGTTACAGCAGTATACTGTGGTTGAGGCATTTCAATTTCTCTTTGGTATTCCTGAAAGTAACAAATTTTCTGAATAAAAGCCCCTCTGTGAACAAGCGCAATAAATAAGGCTTCGTTTTATATATGAGAATAAGCTTTTGCCTTGCAGTGTGAAGTTACCAAGCGTGGCATGCACAGATTCTAAAGATAATCATCTATACTAATATTATAAAACGGAAGAGTTTTTTGTTTGTTTAAACGCGCTAATCACTGTAAACTACCAGACGGATTTGAAATTTTTTTTTTGTATGTGTTAAATTTTTGTTAAGTAAGTCGGAAGAAAAAGCACTGTTGAACTGCTTACTCCGCGTGCGCTGGCGTAATGGTTGATGATACGTAAATATAATGTTCTACAAAAATATTGTTCTAAAAAAAAGTCCGCAATGACATACACCTATCTTTTATACATAAACCACAATAAGGGATTTCGTGCCAAAAATATCTATAATTTAATATATATATATATAATGAACATTTTAAAGTGATTTATGAGCGTTATTATTAGGCATTGCTTATTAATCCTTATGAACGAAAGTTACTTCATCATCAAGACATTCCTCATTGGGAATGCTGTTGTTAGTGGTAACCGCCACTGATATTGTCTCCTTCTATCTAGCTATGTCAAATATTATCCATGCACCAGGTTCTGATGTTATCCTACTATCACACTCCACTAACCGGGCCATGATGGAAGCGTCATAAAACCTTAATAAAACTTTTTAAGTATTCGAACCCACGACCATACTCAGCATCTGCGTGTGCGACCACAAGACCAAATAGGCAGTTAATAATTATTGTACTAACCTCAAAAGAAGAATTTAAATCATCTCTCCTTAAAACAATATCTTCCATAAAAGAATCCAAAAGTATAGCTTTTTCTATGACATCAACTGCACTTTCGACGTTAGGTGTAAAGTAATCTCTTGCAAATATTTCGTTCGGATACAGCCAGTAATATATTTCTGCAAATCTATCTAGATTTTCCTGTAATAAGTAAATATAGGAGATGCATTAAAAAAAACGAGAGATTCGGGAAAACTTGAAGACCAGGCACCAAGTAAGGATTCTTGATGAAGCACCTTCAAAAGAGGCGATAAAGGCCACAAAAAAAAAAATCTTATTTATATATATCATATCAAAACTAAATAAATCTCTAAATTAATGTATCTAGATATTTTCTATGTTACTATATACTGTTGTGGAGAGAAATAAACTCTACTTTAATTTATAATTATTGAGAATTACTGGCACAATTATTTTAAAGAACATAAAAATTGCCTGTTATTAATTACTATTTTTCAAAGGAAACATTGAAAAAATAATAGACAAGACCGGGGCTTGAACCCGCGACCCTTGACATTCCGTGTCATCACTCTACCAACTGAGCTACCTTCGTGTCCAAATCAATTGAATTTTCAATGCTCCTGGTATATGTCTTAAGGAGACGCCTAGCGAAATTTATCTAGCAATCATTTACAGATCTACTACAAAAATTGTGTTGGAAATCGCCGAACATCATCCCAATCCTTTATAATGCCTGTAATTGTTTACTAAGTTATAGAGTAATGGTCTTATTGTTTAGGTATATTTTTAATGGGGTACAGTTGCAGCGACAGGTGAAAGCAAATAGAAATAATCTTCTTTCAAAAAAAGCCATTAAAATTTATCAAAACAACCAAAACATTTAACTAAGATTAAATTTATTTACAGCCAATCATTCAATCAGAACTGCACCTTGAGCAGGTTGTCATAAGATTGACTTGTTACTATACTTATGATGCTGACTGTACAATCATACACGAGAAAAGAAATACTATCCACTCACTTTCATGTTAATGGGAGTATTCCATATTTTGAAATCAGCTCTGAAAGGCAGTTTTAGTACTTGATTGGCACTTAGATCTTTGTCCGCATCAACTATCAGGACACTCCAATCTCGCCTGCAGAACAGGGGCAGGTTGACCGTCGTGTTCACTATTATCTTCTTTCTGACCATGGGATTCCTTATCTCTATCACTAAATCTGAAACCATCAATACAAATCAAATAAAATCGAAGTGTCTGTTTGTAATGTGTAAAATAATACTTTTTTAAGCTCATACAGTTAATTGCATTACATAGGCCCAAAAAAACTTTTTGTCTGTCTGTTTTTTTGGGGAATAATCTTCGATACAGCCAGACCGATTCTGATAAGATTTTACTGGCTGGACTATATAAGGACTTAGTTATTCGAGGCACAGCTAGTTTTAAAATATACTTAATAAATATTCTTATTTGATTTACAGACTATTTTTGAACTGTCGATAATTTAATCCTCGTATATAATTCAGACCTTATAAGACTATTTTAGTTCACTGTATCCAAGAGATATTTAAAGAATATAAACAACCTTACTATGTTCTTTATAATGAAATATGAAACTAGCCAATGAACACTTACAGGAAGAAATGTTTTTAGCAACTTAACTTAAGCAAGCAAATTACATGTTTTTATTATTAACTGTACATAGTAATTTTTTTCGTTCCTAAAATAGAGTGTATTAAATATTTTTATGAACAAAAAGTTTAATGCCTTAACAAATTTTGATGAAAGTAGGTCTAAAAATAATTTGTAGTTTGAATAAAAACATCAGTTACTTTTATTCAGTAAATTCGAGCAAAGGCAGTCGAGTCTCTAGCTAGTAATATAGTCAATTTCAAAGGGCCAACTCAGTTCGACATACCACTTAAACAACATTATACAATCAGAAAAAATTAAAACAACAATTGAAGTCACATCGCTAATAGCTATTTCTACCAGACAATCTTTGGATGGGACAGGAAAGACATGAAACATATAATTGTAAATAACATCCCACCATCAACTAAATCTGCCCATGTGTTGAACCGATCCATCCAGTTGTGCTCAGTTCCTGCCTGGCACAAGATTAGTACGGGCTTGTCTAGAAATCGTAGGACTGCTTTCAGGAATAAGATTATTTGGATGTTCCTGCCAAAGCTGAATGGATCATTTATTATCACGCCTGGCCTTTTCTGAAAGTAAAAAGAGGCCATATTCTTATAAGAATAATATCCAAAGGTTCCTCTTATATCTGAATTTAGCCTGGAAGTTTGCTATAGAAAACTACAAAAATGTGTAGTAAGTAGGTTTTCCTCTCAAGTGATCTGAGCAATAGACTGGAGTGTGTTCCCAGTGTTGGTGGGTAACTGTTGGTTTCAAATTAATTTCGTAATATACTCTTAATCAACCAGTATTAACTGTGTATACCGTAAGGGTATTTCTATTAAAAAAAGCCTAAAAAGTTGATTACCAACCCAACTTCGCAAACATTATGAAGGCGACCTCTTTCCATAGTTTTACCACATATTAATCAGAGTCAGTTTGTGGTGCACACATTGAATGATTTTTTAATACTTAGCTATTCCTTTTGGCAGCATTTTATGAAGCATTACGCAATCACCACCACTTGTTGTTAGTAAATGAAATTATATTAAATATTTTACATTTAATATGTATAAAGCAGGGCTTTCCTAACACATCACACCTGTATTGAATACTATCTATTTTTTTTTTTCATATTCTATACTGTATATCATATACTAGTTGCCAACACCAAGCTTTTACTAACAATTTTCGAACAGAAAACTATAATAACACATTGCCTGATCTGGGAATTCAATACCTGGTCTAACGCTCAGCATGCTTGCACAGCTAATCTATGTACAGTAAAAGATATTGTGTAGTACATACCCTTTTCCATTGTCTGTAGAGAAATCTTATGCCATCTATATGGTGTGATGGTATTTTACAAGTGTCAATATAAATGTTATCCTCTCCTTGCGAGAGGTATAGCCGGTCTTGTTGAAGATCACTGGTTCTGATCATCTTGATTTATTGTTAATGTAACTGCAATCAATTATATCAAACTATGGTTACTGGAAAAATATAGGACGGCTGGATCTCTTCCAGTTATGAGTTAATAAAATGATGACGAAGGGAGTCAAGAATACAATAAGTCACATGTCCATCAATAATTTTAACATTTGGTTAATAAAGAAAGATAGAAGTTATGGAACTTTTAAACTGCACTATGTATTATTTTTATAGCACACACATAGTAACTAATGGTGTTTATGTCATCACCATTAATATATAGTATTTTACAGCTTATTCAAAAATACAATTTCTTGTACCGAGTAGAAAGATCTTCCCTTATCACTGTACATTCACGGTAGGTGGTAAATAAGTGGGTGGCTACTAAAAATAAACAATTTATTGATCTGTTTGTAGTAAGTCATGCAGTTGCTACAAAGGATTTCCAATCAGAGTTTCAATATCTTGTTTTAGTTTTTAATCAATCAATATTTGTTAAAGTTGATGTGCTGGCGCACTCTCCTTTCTCTATCAATAAAAAATGGTCAGAGATTAAAGTTGAAGGTGATAAAATAGATGTTAAAACTTTATATGCTAATAAATAGAGTACTTACGACTAATGTAAATATTTGTTTAAGACGGTAAATTCTGATTCAATCTATTCAAAATAGACAACGTCATGATTAAAATATATAGCATTTCTAAATAAAATAGAGCCACAAACACTGATACACTGGTTTTGTGTACCTCTATGTCTTCAAATTCCTGCATGATGTGCCTGTTACGGTAAACATGATCCCAAAACATGGACACAGTTTCATAGAATAAAGACGTGAAACACTTGTTTACACACTGAAGCTACACGTACGACTACTTATGTTCCTTTTGCATTATTATCAATTAAGCTAGATATGTAAAATAATTCAATACATAAAAATTCATTAGAACGTACACAACTAGCTTGCGTTATCGAAATAATATATTAAACTGATAATTTAAAACACCTGTTGTAAATGCAAATTACGAGTATTAGCAATCAAAATTAGGACTATTCAATTTTGTTGTATTATATTTTGACAGATTCCCGAAGTTATTCGGCTTTTACTTTTTAATTTTAAGACTTGGATACGAGTTTTAAGTTTAATAGTTAAGTTTTTAAGTTACTTATAAAATATTCTTTTCATACTTCAACATAGTGTGAACCATAGAATTAGAATATTTTTGGTACCCCATACGTTTATGGTGTGAACTATCTGAAATTCTGATTGTCCCTTAGAGATTTAGGTGCAAATTTGCGAAACTGAATACCATTTTGAATTTCTTACTGACACGTTTCATTGTACTATACGGCTGCTTGGGTCCGGAAACCCTAAGCTGCAGAGGCGGCCTTTGGCATTGCGAGGCTCCGGCCGCCAGCCGGTAGATCTATGCGAGGCCCTTGTCTTTATAGAATTAATGATGATGTTGTTGTTGTTGTTGTGGTCCTAAGGCACCCCGCTGGTGCAGAGGGCCCCAACAAGTTTTCTCCAAGCCGGCCGGTCCCGCGCGATTCTACGAGCGTCTTCCCATTTGAGTTCTTCCTTCCTAATTAAAGATGATGCTTGACGATAAATGCAAATTCGTGTGGGTATGAATGCCTACCGGACGGCGCACTGCCATAGCCGCTAAGGGCTTCACTACTTGACTCATCTGTCGAGAACTCGAGACACAGACTTGGCTGCGCTGAAAATTATCCGCATTGAGGAGAGCTACTCAATGGCTTATTGCTCTAACCTATCCCTTAAACTTTAGACCAACCGTGCCGTAGATGATAATAGTATGCTTCAAGTGGAAACACTAGGCATTACTGCGGTGGTTGCCTCGTGAACACAGCGCAGCACAAGTTAGAGGAGTGCTCTGATTGGACTGAGCATTATCGGGGCATTAAGAGTGAGTTAAGAGACCTCTCGCTTCCTGCTATGATCGGACATATGTAATATGGTTGGGAGGGAGCTTGATGATCTCCCACCATGAGCCATAGCCCGTGGGCGACGTACTTTGGCAATTCTTCGCCCGACCAGCACCAGGCCCGAGACGGCAACGGTCTGTGCAGGCCAACCGTGGCCGGCTTGCTAAAATGACGGGATTCGTACCGTAATCTACCGGGGCTGCGGCAAATGCAGCTGCAGAACCCCGGTAAAGGTTATATGTTTAGGAGGAGTGTGACTGACACTGGTATGGCCACCATCAGGGATTTTAATTTTGATAATACAAGAATTTGTCGCCAAATATCAGAATTAATAGTCGATCACTGGTTGGCGCAGCGTGGAAGCTTCTTCCATTTTCTAATTGTTTTTGAAATTGCATGCTGCTAAAGTTTAGACAATGTTTTATGACCGGCCGACTGCCTGACGTCAACCCTCATTGAAAATAAGTTCGTGGTAATAGCCACTGATATCGTCTCCTTCTATCTAGCTTTGTCACACCAAATGTTATCCATGTGCCAGGTTCTGATGTTATCCTACTATCACACTCACTAACTGGGCCACTGCCTTATGGAACGTCTGGCGATATCTATTAGCAGTCATAAGATAGGTAAGTATCACAGACTACTTAGTGATGCTAGCGCATGTAGGTATGTTTAGCAACATGTATGAATATATATTTCAAAAATTATTGGTTGCAGCTCGTATTAAAACTCCAATATTGATGTGACATATTTTTTTTTAGATTTTTAAGAAAGACCCTATATGACTATGGGCCCTAGACAGGGCATCGCATTGGAAAGACCCGTCTGTCTCTCTTATTAATGCTCTAGGTGGAAAGTGATAAGGCGCGCCAAAAGTCCTGGTCAAGGGAATACGGTCCTGGGCAATGAAAATAATTTTACCAAAGGTCCAAAAATATATTCATTTATTGTAAACATAATAAAAATTGGATAACAGGCGATAATCTACTATCTTGTAAAAGTTGTATTGCACTTTCGCTTACAATATACGGGAAACATGATTACGTGTTTAAGGTATAAAAATTGATTGATCTGTATAAATCCTTTTTATCTATTCATTCTTGAAGTTTGGTGGCCTCTTCTCGACGAAAGCTGTCATACCTTCTTTGCGGTCCTCCTGGAAACGAAAAAATATTATTATGATGGTATCAGTATTATGATATCCTAATCCGACTAAAAGGTCGTCAAAATAGTATATTATAGCTTCACATGCTTTCACATATTCTTATCGTGTCTCTGACATGGCTTTACACACCATCGAGAACAGCTCTCAGGTGTGCTGGATTCCTGACGATGTTTTCCTTCACTGTTTCAAGCAAGTGATAATTAATTGCTAATACGCAAATTACTATGAAGTCAGTGATACGTGACTTTGACTTGCTAGTTCAATAGTTACACCACTAGGCTACTTTTTGTTTAATTAGCATTTTATTTTTTTGCAAAAATGAAGATATTTACTTTTGACACTTTAAAAGGGAGACAGGAACTCCATACAAGTTTTGACTGTCAAATAATCTTGCCAAGCCAATACAAATGTTAACTAAACTACAAAACTTACGGTAGCGAAAGTGCCATAGAAGTAAGACTTCTCGAATAGCAGTCCTGACTTCAGGGTGGTTTCATACGCCTGGTTGACTGAAGCCTTGGCCATCTTCACGATCAGGGGCGAGTGGGTGCCGATCCTCTCGGCCAGTTTGATGGTCTCTTCCAGGAGCTTGTCCACTGGGAAGACGCGGCTTACCAGTCCTAGGGAGGCATGGTGAGTTAACGTTGGTTCTGGGCACTTTAATACATCCTACTAATATTATAAACGGGAAAGTTTGTAAGTATGGATGGATGGATGGATGTTTGTTACTCTTTCACGCAAAAACAAACAAGGTTTGTATGACGGTTTTCTTTTTGGTAAATCCATGTCATGAAATGTCGGAAATTTGAATGGAATATTTTTATAAATTGCACCCGTGCGAAGCCATGACCAAGGTCGAGGGGTAATAAACACATCTCTTATTAACAAATGTACCTATGTGATAACCTCAGGTGATAACAATGCCATTCAAATAGAATTGAATGTTGAGAGTAGTTGATAAATACGGGCGGAGCGGAGCCTAGGAAATAGGGCCAATGGCCACTCGAAAAATATCTATTCACAAAATTTACTTAACTAAATTTGATTAACCTAATGTCACCCATGTTGCATTCTCCATAGGCATCTTAATTGTACGGCTATAACGTCAACGCTTCTTCGGCCACCTGTTTAAATTAACTGCAGTACATTCACTTACATAATTGATCTATAATGGCATTTGTTTTTATATTGTTGTGTTCTTTCGTTGGATTATATTTCATTGTATGATGAAGTTTATTACTGGCCTTCGAATTGAGCGAAAACGAAATTCTAGTGAGCATTTGAGCAAAAAGGTCGGTACTGCAAATAAATATTAGTGCAAGCAACTCACCCATTCTTTCAGCTTCATTAGCATCAATAAAGTTTCCAGTTAAAACAATTTCCATAGCCTTGGATTTGCCCACGTATCTCGGCAGCCTCTGGGTGCCTCCAGCTCCGGGAATGGTGCCGATGTTGATCTCTGGCTGTCCGAATTTGGCCTTCTCGCCTGCGTAGATGATGTCGCAAAGCATGGCCAGTTCGCAGCCGCCACCGAGCTAAGTTTAGGAGGTTAATGCAAAGATTTAATGGACTTGCAAGGATGTGGGAACGTAAAGATTTTGTTTTAAATCAATACATATAGTAAAAATGTTACGGATCGCTGTCTGTACATGGAAGATATATGAGAAAAAATATTATTGGGACCATTATCAACGCAAATAGCACCCAAATCAATGATTGTTAAATTTTTTGTCTGTCTGTCTGTGCGTTTGTGCACGCTAATCTCAGAAACGGCTTATCCGATTTAGATGTGGTTTTCACTAATATATTGTGGTAAGCTTCACTTAAAATTTAGTGTTAGTGTTTCATGTCAATCGGTTCATAAGTAAAAAAGTTATATATGACGTCGAATATTTGTTAATTATGAATTTGTGTTCATACACGACATGGTGTTAATTTACGACATCCACGCGGACGGAGTCGCAGGCACAGCTAGTTATTTATAAAGTAAATCATCCAATAAACTTCGATACGAGATCGACAAAAAAAATTTAATTACAGAATAAAAAAAATTGTTCGCTTGTGTTATATGGCCTTATTTTAAAACTCTTATTTCAAGATATTGAATTTTATATTATGTACAGACGGCAAAGTGTGCAGTGTGCGGGCAGCTATTATTCTGTAAAACAAAATTGCCACAAATACGATCGCCTACCCACTTGTCTCTTTTGCTGTTTGTATTCTCTACGTATTTTCCATATCAATAGTCTCTCAGAGGGCCGGGTTATCAACTTACAGCGAATCCATTGACGGCGGCGATGATAGGCTTGCCACAGTTGGAGACATCCTCCCAGTCCTTAAGGAAACCTTTCTTCTGGTTCTCACTGTATGTGTTGTTCTGCATTTCCTTGATATCGGCTCCCGCAGCGAAGGCTTTCTCGTTACCTTTGGGGGGAAAAACCCTTTAAATTTGCTGATAGGTTAAAAAAGCGCATTTTCCTTATTTAGCTTATACGTTTGGAACGGCAAGCAGCTTCTATTGCAGTTTGTATGTTATATTCTATGTGCAGAATTAATTCGAGAAATCCAACATTTAGGCTGTATTCAGATGCGCCACAACTGTTTGAATGGTGACGTTGCATCGATTGATGGGTGTGGAAGTGTGGTCAGACCTACCAATGGTCGTGGCGGCTGCAAAATTGTGTGGTTGTATGCACGTGGTATCGTTTGCGGCCACGATCGCTACTTCGTTCCAAACACTAGAAAGCGGTGCTTTTAGGGGCTGTCTTAATGTCCGATGTCAAAACAGCGCAATTTTTTTGCCCTTTATTGAATAATAAAATTTTGTTATTATATTAAATGGAACAAGAATACGGTCGCGAACAGGATTCAATACTCAATCATTTATTGCAATCATATGTTCTTACATAGGGATGTTAATATTAAGTAATTGATTTTCGATTCGAACCTGCGCCTCCCGGATAAATACTCCGGGCGCTCTGACCACCAAGCTATTTCGACCTCTGCTCACCACTACGAATTCTTCATCCATATTTTAACACGTCTTTTGGCGGCATCATTGCTATCTATTCAGTCCTATACAGGTGACCGAACCGACACGACTAACTTTTTTTTAAATAATTTGCAATCAAAATAATCATTCTTATCTACGTATTCGGCTACTTTACAGATTGTGAGAGAATTTGCTCCCAGTGAGCCACATTGGGCGTGTTACTTACGTAATAAAGTGAAATGATTATATTTACAAATGATAACAATGCTATTGAGATTAAGATAAGCAGCAATATAAAAAAGTATATCAAAGTTCAATTCCTAGAACAAAGTTCAATTATCAACCGCTGGGTATTCTTCGTCAAAAACCTGTATCACCTATTTATTATTGTCACGCGGTTGGCTTACGCTTTTGAATCTAAGTTTAAAGTGTAAAGAGAACTGAATTAATTTAAAGATACAACAAATAAATTATACCCACACTTGCTAAATATTTGAATAACAATGTTTACTACAGCCACTTATTATAGACACCATTATTTTAAAAAAAAAAACCAAAGGGTACCTACCTATATCTTGTGAACCACTAGCCCAATTTTGATGGGGTTTTCACTACAGCTTAGATTAGTGGAAACACAAACATCACACATACATCAACATCACACTATCACTTGCAGGCGGTGAGCAGAGTAACATTTTTATTTTGGATAAATCTTTCAACATGTATAGCGATTTCTAAAAAATTCTAAAGTTATTTTGTTTTGGGTATTTTATATGATAAATATGTATCATCAGCATCACGCTAACGCTCATAGGGGCCGGGCATCGCTATTTATTGTCAACATTATCAACACAATTCCAAACTCCAGAGCTGCTACTAAGAATTCTTAACAGAAAACCCCAATAACACTATACCCGACCTGGGAATCGAACCCAGGACCTCATGATCCGCAGCCGCGCTTGGAACCACTAGACCAACACAACTAAGTGGCATGTAACCAAAAGATAAAATGAAAGAAAGGAACTTTAAACTTTATTTCCTAATTCTTTTAAATTACCTATTATTACAACGTTTTCTTAGACAGCCTGAAAAAAATTCTGACATTTACGCAGATGGTGTCGCGGGCTTAGCTAGATATAGGTACTTAATATACTTAAAGAATGGAAAAATACCAGTGATGATAATAGCCGCAATCTTGTCATCGGCATCGAAGTCCCTGACGGCTTTACCGAGCTCCACAAACAGGGGCCCACAGAGTGCGTTCAAGGCCTTAGGCCTGTACAGCTGGATGAGTCCTACATTTTTCTTGTTGCCAACTACTTCTATCTTGATGTTTTCGTATGCTGGGGCTGAAATCAAATTGTTTTGTTCTAATATGTCTTTTCAAAATTCTTTGTCACATGTGCATTAGCATTTTTTTAATCTGACAAATTCAGTAAAAATCAAAGGTCAAGATCAGTAAAAAATAATTGTATAGGGCCATGTGTGTGAGTGTAATCTTGGAACAGCCTTTCAAATAAAGGGACTATGTGATAAACAAGAATATTTGTCATAATCTGTAGGCTTGTTTATTACCAGTCACAGTAGAAATTTATTCTTATGGAGTTCAAATTTCTATTCCGATCATAATAAGGTGACTATTTAGTAATATTTATTTTAAACAAACTAAGATGGTTTGTTTCAGTAATTTTTCTGTTCTGGAATAGTCATAAGGAATTATACCGTTGTGATCTAGTTTTAAAAATGTATAAGAGCCAATATTAATTTTATAAATTAATAGTATGTAATAATTTTGTTATGACACCTATTAAGTTAGTGATCTAGCGACCCTGAACAATGCTAACTGTGCGAACTTAGATATAATATCTGTTGAAAAATCAGGAAAAACAAGAACTAACAATACTAAGTGTATGTATTGTTATTTTTTGTTTTTCCAGATTTTTCAAACAGATACTATATCCACCGTTTATCTGTTTGAAAGTTGTTTTATTATACTAATTTAATTGACAATTTGTATAGAATTCTCTCACACATATGGTAAGTAGTTAGTTACCATGGTCTCCGAGTTGTTCAAACCATTTGGATATCTCTGTATGATATGTAATATTTTATGGACAAAAACCAGGACTGGTGGATTTCTATAGTCTACAAAAATTATCTACAATCTTGGTAGACTACTATAATGTTGCCTGAACTTAATAATCAGTGGATGGCCGTGAGCTGCAAGCACCCTTCACAGCATTCACCCCTTATTGTTATTTAATATTTACGCAAAATAAAAAACATTTTGCTCTTAACTAGCTTCAAAATATGTCAGCAAATATGTGTAGTATAGTACAGTAGTCATGACTTTATTTAATTAATTTGACTGACTCCTTATTTAATAAGATACATTTTTTTGGGCAAAACAATAATAATTTTAGTGATCAGATAACTGCATTGTAAAGGCCACATGATATTAAGTTTACTTGCATAGTAACACAGTTTCTATCAATTCTTTCTTAATTTATATAGGATTTTATGCTAGGTTTAAAAACAACTGTTGTTTGGCTATAACACCTTCTGCACATGTGGCTTCCTTGGCTACTCACTGACAATGTACGTTTCTATCACAGTTGTAATGAAATTTTTGCTTTGTTTTTTGCATAATATACCTCTTTCAATCTTTGCTTTCTTTTTTGTTTTTACCTTTTGTTAAATCATATCATAATCATAATCATATTCTTTATTGCAAATCCACAATGTAAAGATAAGATGGTAATATAAATAACATGGTAGCAATCGTGGACCCTGATGGGCACAGCAAATAGTAAATTAGAAGAGAGGAAGGCGTTGTCTATATAGAAATATTTGTTTATGCTCAAGTATTCATATTCCTTTTTAATGTATCTAAGTATGTACTTAGTATTGTTATTATGTTTGTATTTTTAGTAGGTATTTAGATATAAGTATATTTTTTGTATTTTAGTACATTATATTATTAGGTTATCCGTTCTAAATTTTGTATAAATTTATTGTGTTATATTTATATTATTGTATTATTTATATTTGTTGATTATGGTGAATATTTTAGTTTTTTTTTTTGTTACAGCTGAATATTTAATTGTTCATTTTTTTATATTTAAGTTTACTTTTATATTATGTATTAATTTATTATTTATTATATTTATATTATAGGTAAGTATGTATAGGTTTTAGCAGTAGAAGGTGTTTGTTAATATGATTATATTTGTATAAAATTAATATTTTCATGTTATTTGTTTATCCGTAAGATATTCACTAATCGTGTAGTATGCTTTACTTATTAGTATTTGCTTTAGGGTGTTTAGGACCTTCGTGTCGCTAGGCTCATCTTTTATTTTGTTGGGTAATTTATTGTATATTTTGATGCACATTACATATGGGCTATTTGAGTGTAGTGTCATGTTGGATGTAGGTAGCATAAGCATGTTTTTGTGTCGCAGTGATCTGTTTGTGTGTCGGTCTCCGCGCTTTGTAAAGAAGGTGGAGTACCTTCTAACGAATTTACATATTTCTAGAATATAAATGCATGGCAACGTAAGTATTTTATGTTTTTGGAAATAGGGTTTACAACTGTCTGTTTGTTCAATGTTTGTAAGTATTCGGATTAGTTTTTTTTGTTGTATGAAGAGTGATGGTGCGTCGGTGCTGTTGCCCCACATGATGATGCCGTAGCTGAGTCGGGAGTGAGCGTAAGCGTAATAAGCACTCAATGCAGTTGGTAGGTCTGTGGTTATTTTTAATTCTCGGAAAGCGTAAGTAAATTTGGAAATCTTGGATTTAATGTTTTGGATGTGTGTCTTCCAGTTGATGTGAGTGTCTATTGTAAGTCCGAGAAGCGTGAAATCGTCGACAACATCTATTTTTATATTATTTGTAGAGAAGTTAATTGTTATTGGAGATTTTTGGTAAGGGTAAAAAGTCATAATTTTTGTTTTTTTGTAGTTTATTTGTAAGTTATGTTGATCCATCCATTCTGTAGTTTTATTGAGTATTGTTTGTAGCTGTGTATTTATTTCTGTTTCGTTACGGCATGAAGTAAGAAGGGAGACGTCATCCGCGAATAGTATACAAGGCTCATTCATAATTTTTGGAAGGTCGTTGATATATATAAGGAATAATAAACATCCAATAACGCTGCCTTGTGGAATTGAAGAGTTTAGGATTTGTCTATCTGATCTTATATTAACTATTTCGTTATTATCTTGGTTATAATATTCAATTTCTACATATTGTTCTCTGTCTTTAAGGTATGACTGAAACCATTTATGAGTGACTCCGCGAATTCCTATTTTATATAATTTGTCTAATAATATATTAAATTTAACTCTATCATACGCCTTAGTCATGTCAAGCAGTACACCTACTGCGTATTTTTTATCGTTTAAGATATTGACTATTTCCTGCATATATTTATAAACTGCCAGTGTTGTTGATCTTTGTTTTCGGAATCCATTTTGTCCCTCATCAAAAATTTTAAATCTTTCGCAGAAGCCATAGACGCGGTCACACATGGCTTTTTCGAAAATTTTTGATGCAGTCGGTAAGAGTGCAATGGGGCGGTAGTTGCTGGGGTCGGTTTTTGAATTTTTCTTGTGAATCGGTTTTATAATAGCTTTTTTTAGGAGATCAGGGAATGCACCTTCTTCGAAAGACTGGTTTATTAATACGCAAAGTGGTGGAGTGAGTTCATCAGCGCAATGTTTAACTAGGGATGGGGGTATTTCATCTATTCCATGACTATTCTTGTTTTTTAAATGTTTTATTAATTTGTTGGTGTCACAGTAGTCTACTGGTCTAAGGAAAAATGTGTTCTCTAACTGTTGAGTTACGGGCAGATCGCAGGATTGAATATTAGTAGGGTTTATTGGTTCATTGCCAATTGATGCAAAGAAATTGTTAAAGATATTTACTATTTGTTTAGGTTCACTGTTAACTACATTATTTATTTTTAACTGAATATTTTTCTTTTCAGCTTTAGGTTTTTTATTTGTGCGTTCTTTTATCATAGCCCACATAGTTTTAACTTTATTTTGTGATTTTTTAATTTTATTTATGTATTGTAGTTTTTTAGCCGTAGTTATTGTACGCTTTAGTATTTTTTCATATATTTTATAGTATTTTTTAATGACTAGATTATTAGATTTTAGACAAAGTATTTTTAATAGTCTCTTATTTTTGCATGCAAGTTTAATTCCTTTAGTTAACCAGAATTTTTTATGGCACTTTTTTAATTTAATTTTTCTTTTTGGTATAGTTTTATTTAGTGTAGTAGTTAGTATATTATTAAAAGCTTCGTAATTTTGGTTTATATTATTATTAGGTACAATGTAATCGCTCCAGTTTATTGACTGTAGTGCAGATTTAAATAAGTTTATGTTTTTCTTGTTATACAATCGTTTTTTGACGAGGTAAGTTTTGTTTTGATTTTGAATTTGTGGTATTTTAAGACTAATTATTGTGCTACAGTGGTCTGAAAACCCTAGTTCTTCGACTGACGTGTTTGAATATTTTTTATTGAAATTTGTAAAAATTAAATCTATACAGGTTGATGAATTATGTGTTATACGTGTAGGTTGTTTTATGTGTTGTGCAAAATTGAATTCGGACATAAGGTCTAAGAGATTTTTTGTTTTAATATTATTTTGTTGTACATCTATGTTAAAGTCACCCCCGATTATGATGTTATACTTAGTATATTTTTTGTTAATATGGGTTAGCATTTTGTTTAGTTGGTTGTAAAATACGTCTTCATCTCTTCTATTCCAGTATATAATAACTAATAATATGTTAACATTGACTAGTTCGGTTGCGCAGACTTCTACAATATACTCAATGGACATTCTCGTAATATCATTTTTTTCTATACAGTCTATATCTTCTTTTATTAGGATGCAGGTGCCGCCACCTCCATGGTTTTTCCTGCAGTACGATGCAGCCACTTTGTATCCAGTGAAGTTAATTAAATCGAGTTTTTCTTGTGAGAGCCATGTTTCGGTCATACATATTGCTTGATATTCCTGGGTCTGGTTAATAAATGCTTCTATTATGTGTAGTTTATTAGATATACTTTGGATGTTCTGGAACATTATTGTGAAGCGTTGATCGGTTTCATTATGTGGTAATTCTTTCGGTTTAATCGTCTCGAAATGTTGATCGATTGGTTCGAAAAGTATGGTTTCTTTCATTTTTGTCGTCATGAAATATTGAGTCTTCGCTTTTTTTGTTATCCTTGGTGTGTGTCTCTGTGTTAATGTTGCAATTTATTTGCTCTCCTTCTATGTACAGTTGATTGTTTTTAATGATAGCATAGTGTCCTTTCTTACGGGCTGTTAGCATTTTTTCTCGCATTATATGTCT
The DNA here is from genome assembly GCA_935421205.1 of Xylocampa areola. Lineage (NCBI taxonomy): Eukaryota > Metazoa > Arthropoda > Insecta > Lepidoptera > Noctuidae > Xylocampa > Xylocampa areola. Next base: position 18,015,550 of record OW285205.1, on the reverse strand, counting down.
CTGTTTCAGTGCTTCTTCATCGAGGAATTCGGAAATGTGGAGTCCAGTGCCACTTTGACGGATATTATGCATTGTTTTATATAACTTCTTTAGCTTCAACATTTTGTAAATGTGAGAACGCCGTAAACTTGTCAAATGCGCTATTCATTTAATAAGGCTTATGTAATTATCTTTTATATTAGTGACTGCATCCAAGATTACGTTGTTTTTATATCCCGCCCAAAATTGTATCTACAGAAATTGTAAAAGATATACAGTTTAAAAGAGTAACCATGGAGTTTCTTGCCGGTTCTTCTCCATAGGAAGCGACTTTTTGGAACCGTGCAAGTAAATTCTGACTTTTCATAAGTGCCTTTGTATGGTTTATATGAAATAAAAACCTTTGACTTTGACTTTGAACTTTAAAGTTCCTTACACAAATGTGTTTAATAACACACAGCTATTATAATTGTCATAACTATTATGTTTTCAACTAAATATATATAAGAAGAATGCTTGATATGTGTTGGTAGTAGGGGTCTTGGCATGGGTTAAAAAGTTAGAATTCTGTCTGCTAATTAGCGAGCCAACAGATTAATATGAATTAGACCCACAAACTTTAGATATTGATTACCTACTTTTCTGTAAAATCTTATACTACAAGGTATTTAGTAGGTATTCATATAAAAATTACTTGTGATAAAGGCAAAAGAAGCTATAATAGTGAACTAGTATACAGGTAAGTACTAATGAAGTGGCATAAAAATACTAAGCAAGACTAAGAAGTAGGTACCTAAACCAATTTTATCTCAAATTGGGTCAAATGAGGCGATGGATGAATATTGTTATCAGTTAACTCTGTTTTTAACCGACTTCCAAAAAGGAGGAGGTTATCAATTTGGTTATATTTTTTTATTTTTTTTGTTACTTACCTCAGAACTCCGTCATTTATGAACCGATTTGGAAAATTATTTTTTTATTTGAAAGGATTTACTTTCAGATTAGTTCCATTAAAATTTTATGAAAATTGGTTTAGTAGTTTGGTATTTAAATCAAAATAACTGAAAAATAATACATCATCGAAGTAAACATAATGGTGTATTTTGCTTTCTTGTGACTTTCCAGTGGTGTTTACGGTCTCTAGAATAGTTCTAATGAACTGCCTATTTTCCAGCTTCATCATCAGATGATGATGATGATGATGATGAAACCGGAAGATAAGCACTTTTTACACGAGTGCTCAAAAAACGGAGTGTATATAAGTATGTATGTATGTAAGTATGTTTGTGAGTTTCTTTATCTATTCCACCATAACTTCTAAATACCTGAACTGATTTCGATATATGGGGTATCGTTAGAATCCTTACACTGTCCCGTGAGTAACATACGCTAGTCAGTTTTTTTATTTTTAATTAATTTCGTCTTGTTTTACGCAGTTTATTACTCTCTTTTGAAATAGCCTCAGATCTAGATTTCCTACTTTGATATGGATATGTCGCAGATGGATTGTAGAATAAGCTGTTTTACAAAACTGCTAGCTGATTTACAAAACAGTACCTACTGTTATGAAAAACAGCTGAACGACGTTTAGCGGTTTTACATACTTACTGAACTATAACACGCAGAATTGAATGAACGTATTGCGTTTATCAATGCAGCGGGTCAACAATCAGAGATTATGTAAAACAGTGTGAAATGAACTGTGTGAGATTGTTCATTTTAGTTCGAAATTTTGTCGCATATGGCTCTGTATGTCCTAACAATAATAACCTAACTTTATTTTACTTGTGAATAGCAAAAAAATTATGAAAATTTTTAATGACGTAAATACTAAACCACTATAATAGTCGACAATATATCGGGATTATGAAAGAAAATAAATTAAATTGATCCATGAGCGAGCGAAGCGAGCTCGGGAGATTCGTGTATCCCGACACGGACAGGTTAGGTGCGAAGAGTTTCGTGTTTAGGTTTTTTCTAACCATACGGACACAAAAATAGGAGCCCCGCTCAGCGGGGCTCCGTCGACCCAGCCACGGAAAGTCAAATCAGAATACAGTATCGCTTTTTTACTTGAATGGTGACTATCCATTTAATATGCCTATATAATAAACAAACCTGTCCCACTGTACATGTCATTCTGCATTACGTCTAAAGGTGGGTAGCAGTTTTGTTAAACATATCGCAATGGCAATCCAGCTGAACGTTGTTCAGCTGTTTTGTGAAGCAGCTAGAGATTTTGTAAAACAGTGGATTCTACAATCCATCTGCGACAGATATATATGGACGGCGCGTTGAATAGGTCTACCTATATTCACTTCCGATAAATCAGTTATGGTACGCAAGATTCACTAAAAAGTAAGAAATAAAATAATTTTTAACAAAAAATAATAAATAATAAAAATATTTATTTTCTCATCATCACATTACAGGGTTAGTACAGTAAGTAACAACTTATATAGAGACTGGTGTCTGAGATAGGTAAAACCTGTGTTACAGATCACCAGGCTACCCTCTGAAGAGACAAATAATTTAAATGTACATTATAATTATAATAAGATTATGCAAAAAAAATTTAGGAGACAAAATGAGATCAAATTTATATTTAAAACTAAATTAAAATAAAAAACGGTAAAAAAGTTGGACATAGATTGAATGGGAGTGTGTGCGATTGTGAGTGTGAATAAGTAGGAATGTAAGTGTAGTGGATGAGGAATTAATGTAGGTGTAAAGGAGTGAATTATCATGTTAGGTAGGTAGATATGTAAAGCACAATATTTCACGAGAGCGATTTGAGTAAACATTCCGTAGCAGTGTAGTCCAGACTTAGAAGCCATGAACTAACAATTTTCTTACATTTTGTTTTGGTGAAAGGATAGATTAATACCTGTTTATTTATTTTATTATATAAATATGGACCCAAGAAGGCAAAGAAATTTTGGGAAAGACTATTATTACACCGAATTTTCTTACAGACTGCGGTACTTCTTCTCTTATCTAATGATGTTTTTGGATCATATTTTAACTCCGAGTGTTTTTTTAGAATAACGGCAAGAACAAAAAGTTGACGTACTGTTAGTAAATTTAGGCTTTTATATAAGTCAAATGTTGGGTAACGAATGGGAAGAAATTGGCTAACTTTAAGTACTGCCCTCTGGGCTCGTTCCAAATTTAACAAGTAGGTTTTGGCAGCGCCACCCCATGATGTTATGCAGTATGACAATAATGACTGACATAGCGCATAATAAACAGACTTAATGATTGTGGAATCAGCGACATGACGAAGAGTCTTGAAGATAAAAATTAGTTTGCGTGTTCGGCTAACTAATGCCTCGATATGGTGTTGAAAACTAAGTCTATCATCAATAATCACACCCAGATATTAAATAGAGCTAGTTCTTGTTAATTTGGGGCAGGTGCATGAATCGGCAGACAACAAATCGCAACTATGGGCAATTATATGCAAGTTAGATTGCTCTTGTTTTTTGCAGCTGTATGCCATAAACTTAGTCTTATCCACATTGAGACTTAATATGTTCTTAGAGAGCCATTGGGAAACTTGATCAAACCCTCTCTGAGCATAGAAGTAAACTTCCTCCCAAGTTTCAGAATGAAATAGCAGTGCAGTATCATCCGCAAATGTTATTATTTTACCGTTTGTGAGCCTGGTTTGACATAATTCATTTATGTAAACCAGGAACAACGTCGGGCCAAGGATACTGCCTTGCGGGACACCATATTCGTTAGGAAGCTCATCACTGACCAAATTATCCATCTTTACAACCTGTCTTCTTCCTTGTAAATAATTTGAGAAAAGCTGAAGTGGTAAGCCTCTGATTCCCACATGCTCAAGTTTACTTATAAGATAGGAACAGAAACTGTGTCAAATGCTTTGGCTAAATCTAAATAAATAGCTAATGTCTTTTTCTTCTTTTCTAAGTGTGAAATAATGTAATCAGTGAGCTGATGCACGGCGTCTGAAGTTGATCGCCCAGAACGAAAACCGAACTGTGATGGTGATATCAATTTATTTTTTTCTAAAAATTCTACTAGTCGAGAGTTCATAAGTCGTTCCAGGATTTTGGATAGAGTTGGGAGAATAGAAATTGGTCGATAGTTGTTGACACAGCATCTGTCCCCACTCTTAAAAATAGGCGTTATTCTAGATTTTTTAAAAGCATCAGGAAAAACTCCTGTTTCAAAAGACAGGTTGCAGATAAAGGTTAATGGTGAGACAACCACTTCAATATACTGTTTAAGAAAAGCTTCCGATATGTCATCTAAACCAACTGCACAATTATTCTTTAAATTATATATAAGTGACTTGATTTCAAGGTCAGTTGTTCGTAAGAGTACTATTGATTTATTAAAAAAAGGTTGTTGTAAGGGGAATGGTCTTATGTAATACATTTTTTTCAGCCAAAAATTTTTCCTATATTTGCAAAAAATGAATTGATTCTATTTATTGAATTGATCGGATTATTATTAGAAATTAATTGATATGGGTTTTCTCTCCTTTTTTTGGTATAAGTTATATTTTTTATTATAAGTTTAAGTTAAGTTATTAAGAAATCTGTAGCCATATTCACATTTGTCATACTGTATAAAGGAGTGAAATCAATGCCTTTTATACTGTCATTTAATCCGTCTACATTCACATGTTTATGGAACCTCTGATTTTGATATTTTACTTTAGATTCTAGGAAGAGCATGGCACAGTCATGATCTGTTATAGATGTGCGTGCAACAAAACAATGAGCAGGTAATCTTGTTTTTAACATTATGTGGTCCAAGCAGGTGCGATTATGAGTGGGAATCTTGTGCCCTGGCAACATACCATGAGATGCTGCCATATTGAGGTAGGCGTTTGATCTTTGGTCCTGCGTACCGTTTGCAATATCTATATTTATGTCGCCAATCAAAACTATGTTCCGAAATGATGACTGTGTACGTAGGCATTCGTCTAGTGAGAAAAAAAGAACCGACTCCAAAAATCTTTCTGTTAAGTAAAATTGCACTAAAAAGTCGGTGCCTGTAAAGGATAATATACGTGTAAGTACATTCATGAAGTAGCGTATTACGTTCGCTTTAGGCAGTTGTTGTGTTCATTTGTAAATAGGTTCAATTAGGTATAATACATTATCGTAAAAATAATGATGGTTAATGTACCTTTAAATGTACTTTGCAAATTTTAGGAAACTTTCTAAATATTTTAAAGTTTGTCTGGCACCGACTCCAAAGATAATAATTGTCTAATGAACTAGCAAAAAAATACTAAGCAAGACTAAGAAGTAGGTACCTAAACCAATTTTATCTCAAATTGGGTCAAATGAGACGATGGGTGAATATTGTTATCAGTTAACTCTGTTTTTATTTAGTTACATCACTAAATCCAAACCCTGGGAGGGCACAAATATCTTTAAAATAAAAATAACAAAATAGTTTTGCTCACCCGTGCTATAGAATTTAACAAAACCGGTACTCGTAGTTGCTACTCTGTTCACCACGTTCTTTCCCAACAAAACACGAGTTACAGCACCGACGGAAGCCATTTTTAGTGATTAATATTATTTAACGACTGTTACGTCGCTTTTCTTATCCGATACTGGAGGATATCGCTGCCGATAAAAGTAAAATACCGGCGAAAATAAGTTCGGAAGAATGAACTTTGATACTATGCTAAGTAAATTGATAAGAATAATAAGTAAGTTTAAAAAGAAACAAACTTATGCATTTCCCTAAAGTGTGAAAGAGAAATAAATATGATAGAGGTTCTTATTTATCATCGGGTTCTGAAATGTCAGTTCCGTTATGTTACTCTGTTAATGCGAGAGATTTTATTAAAACCAAAGTTATTGTAACTACCATATTATTCTGTCCTAAATAGTAAACAGAAAAATTATGCAGCGTAACTTTATATTAATTTATAATTATTACCAACTAAATGAAATATTCAACTGAAACAAAACGTGACCAGAATTGAAGACAGTTCTGTCATTTGTCATTTCAATCATGCATGTCACCCGTTCTGTCATCAAAGTTGATTCGTTCTGTCCAGTGATGTTCTCGATACGGTACTTGCCGTAATATAGAGCATTTAGGTTTAGGTTAGGAGCACTAAAAATACGGTATCAGCAGCAATTTAATTACCGTATAACATATACGGCAATTGAATGAAGCAAATACTGGTTTGGTCATATTTTCATTAGTGACCTACCGTTCGGTGTCGGCCAAAATATTACCGAACCTCGAGTATTCGTGAATTCTCGTGCGTCGTTCGTTGAACTTCGCGGCTAACTTGTATTTGCCCGCGTCGCACTGACTCAGTTGACTGCCATTGATCGCAGGAGTTGAGGTTGTATTTTGCATATTAAATAAATGATTAAGTATTTCTTTTGTTTTTACTTGTACTTAGTTTTAGTAAGTTTCGGTTTCGGCCGAAACTGAGACGTCAAAAGGTCAAAATATCCGTTTAGGTTTCGGCTGAAAAACCAGTTAATAGCTACTTTAAATACTAATTTTCAACAACTTTTTCAAGTTTGGAAGCAATTCTGTTAAATCTCACAAAGAAAAAGACTAGCAAAGCAATGGCATATATAGGTAAATATATTTAATGATCTCGAAATTAGTTAATTTATTGCTATTTCAATTCATAACTAGAGTCAAACAGTAACATACTACAATTTCATTTACCTAATCACTTACCGCAATATTTTAGTAGCTATAATTAAAATATTTGAATAATGAATGTGACAAGTAGTCCCCACACGCACCGAAAAAATATAGCTAAATATTTTTCGTTAAAAAAAAACGGATATTTTAGATATTTTGCTTTAAAATACGACATTTTTTTACGGCATGCCTAAATTTGTCAGGAACAACACTGGGAAGTTCTGACTGTCACTGTCACAGCATTAACAGCATGACAGAATTGATCTATCAGTCTGTCTAACTTACAAAATTTATTTGTAAATACTCAATTGAAACTTTAATTTTTATAAATATTTAAAGTATAATTAACGAACGAAGTGATTAGCTAGTTTAGAATGGCGACGAACAAATTTAAGTTTTTCATACTGACCGGCGAACCTGGTTAGGTATAGCACATTCATTAATTAAACTTTAACACTGAACTTCTAGAAAACATAAATTATTTTCAGGAGTCGGTAAGACAACGCTTACAAAAAAGATATCAACAGAAATTGCAAATCGAGGAATCAAGACTACAGGTTTTTACACTGAAGAAGTTAGAAACGGTAGAACTAGAGAAGGATTTGATGTAGTTACTTTGGATGGCATTAGAGGTCGTTTGGCAAGAGACCTGAGCCTGTTGAATGGACCAATAAAGTATAAAGTCGGAAAATATGGCGTTTTGATTAATGAGTTTGAAACTCTTGCTCTGCCATCACTGACAAGGGTAAAAAGTTTGTAACATAGCTAGATGTTGTATTTTTGTATTTATTCCGCCGTTGGCTCGCTAATTAGCAGACACAATAGATTTTTATTGCTATGAAGTATAATTTTATATGTGGCTGAGGTTTTAATTCACCAGCAGAGAAACAAGTAACTCAACTTAGAGGGGGCCTAAGATTTTGGATGTTAGTACACAATAGGCAATTGAATAGTTCATTTCTTTTTTACGATTTTTGAGTTCCATATTAGGTAATATGTATATCTTATTTCCAGCCAGAAAACACACAGGCTCATTTACTGGTCATAGATGAAATAGGCAAAATGGAATTCTTCAGTGAACCATTTAAGTCTGCAATAAGAACAATATTTAGTTCTGCATCTAATTGCACAGTGCTGGCCACAATTCCTGTAAGGAGAGGTGATCAGCTGATTGAGTCTATAAGAAAACATAGCCAAGCCAAAGTATGGATGGTAAGCATATAAGCATACACTTTTGTTCCAAATACCTAACACATTATAATTACTGTACTATATTCTCATAAATAAACTGATCTTTCTTTCATGATGAGTTGGAGATATTTTCTTCCAAATAATCCTAGTACTTTGTTGCAAAACAAAATTTGTTAGGTAATTATAATCTCCCATCAACAGTTGGTTGAAAGTTATAACAAAATTTAACTTTCTTTTCTGGGATCAGCTTTTCTAATAACCCTTATGATCACAGACAGAATCTACTCCAAGTTGGCTCATATCATGTTGACATTAAAGTTCACTTATTATAATAGCAAGAAGGTTCTTTGAAAATATATATGTAAAACATTTTAAATTCAACTTCTTTTTTTTAGGTGACCAGAGAGAATAGGAATAGTATCTATGATGAAATATTGAAGGAAATGAATACAGTGTTAAACTTCATTTGAATTGTTTAATAATAACATAAAGCTATTTTGTAAAGTTACTGTTTGCATAAATAAATGTATGTTTTTAATCATGCATTCCACTTTTTTTTTGGGTGCAGCCAGATCTGATTTGTTCCTTATATGGTTACATTATCATTATTAGCTTAAAATGTTAAATTGATAATGTAATAGTCAATTTTAAATTAAGCATAAAATGTTCTAGGCTCAGGTTTCACTAAGAAGTTTAAATTTAAAAACATGCAGTAAAAGCTTAGCTTGAAATTCCATTGTAATATTATGACTTGATAAAAAAAAACTTACATATTGGGCCTATACACTCTTTAATGTTCTTTGTAAAACTCAAATCTGGCCACAATTTTCAATTAGTAATTAAGCTCTGTGGAGTTAGAAAAATATGGCAGGAAGATTCCTTAAATGTAACATAGATCTAATACAGAACAGAAAAAAACAACCTTGGATAGAAAGTAAATTAAATCTTTTAGGATAAATTAGATTTATATTTTAACGTTGCAATAATATTATTCAACCTATCCATAAATGCCAAACGTTCTGGCAGAGGCTTTTATTATAAAATCACAACCACTGCAAAATATAAAAACTACATTCAGTCATCAATAGTAGTTATTTGACATATTTTACAATAGTACATTTCTATTGGATTATTTTTTCGATTCTGTATAATATTGTATATATGTTTACTATAGGCACTTCTCTGGTAACTATTGTTTAAATACATGCAACAAAGTAACTGAAAGAAATAATACAGAAAGTTATTACAATATAATTATCATTTTTGGTTGTGAAATGTCACCCACTAATGGGTATTGACCTCTCTTTGTTAGTCCCATTCCATGGTCCTATTCCTGCCGACGGCGCTAATAAGATCGTCAACCCATTTAAGTCATATAATATGGTAATAAAATGTTTATTGAGAGTAACAAGAGAAGTAAAACATTGTATCAATCGGACATAACATAGAAATAGATTTATAGTCTTAATATAAATATCTTTTATGTAAAACAATTTCTTCTCTTGAAAAGTCCAGTGATCACATGTAACATTCTTACCACCTGGACTTCATGTATGCAATTTAATGATTACATTTATAGGTACAATTACTATAAATAAGTTGTAAAATAGTGTACTCATCTATAGTAATATTATAAAGCGTTCTTTTTGTATATGATAGCCAGGATCGTGAGGAATAGTATAGGCTATCTAACATTCGTTACACCTCTCAGCTAGCCTTATTAAGCATGTCTGAAGAAAAAGTGCTGCCGAACTGCTGTCTCTGCGTGCGCTGGCGTAATGGTTACTGATACGTAAATATAATGTTCTGCAAAAATATCGGTCTTTAGTACATCTTAAAAAAAGTCTACGATGCCATATGCCATCTCTATTCCATACGCCACAAGAAGGAAATCTGTGCCACAACATTTTTAAAAATTAAAAAGCTTTATTATTAGACCTGCCATATTAATCCTCACGAACGAAAATTATTTTATCATCAAACAATTTTATGACGATTAACTTTGCGCTTTATAGCATGTTATTTGGACGCATAGTTTAGGAGATAACGTAAAATGAAAATATTTAAACACCGCGCGAACGAGCCATGTAACGCGTAACGGCATAAGTCTAGCCGCCCGATAAGGACAGCATTGACAAGAAGAGACAAACTGTGACTTATTTTTTATTTGTTGGTTAGTACTAAGCAGGTAATTAAAGTATAATATATGCGGGGAAACCAAGGGGCACAGCTAGTTGTATACAAGACCAGATAAAAATCTCTTGGTCCAGCAAACTACCAATACATATTTATTAGCTTATGAGGTATTTATGGCATGTTTAAATTATGCACCAAGGAAGTAAAAGCCTGTGGATGATAATATAGACTTTACTACTCACAACCATATTTCTCTTTCCACAAAAATGTATAACTATAGACTTTTTACAGATAAATCTTTCAAACGCATGCGTAGCGAAGTCTATATTTATAATTTTCTCGTGAACAGACAGCGATGACGTCACCAAAAGACGTAATAAAACGTGGAAGATGAATTTGTAGTAGTGAGCAGAGGTCGAGATGGCTTAGTGGTCAGAGGTCCTGAAGTATTCATCCAGGAGGTGCAGGTTTGAATCCTGCTCACGACCAAATTTTTTTTCCACATTTTTTTTTACTTTATACTTTCTGTAAAATTTTCAATAACTTCACATATTTTGCAAGTCAGAACTTTAAAAGTTTTTGTTAAGTCTTAAAAACGAAATAGAAAAATCATTAAAGGTGCATCCCCATCAGCAGTATTGGGTCGAACATAGAATGTTCGTGAGTATTTATTCGTACGACGTTTTCTGGGTGATGGTGTGTTCAAACGAACACACTTGCGAATGCATGCCGCGGTGAAGATGCACCTTTAAATAGGAAGTCCAAACAAAATATAACTTTTAATCAGCTATCGTCATCTGAATAATCGTCAAACTGTCCATCTGACTCGTGCACTATTTGGGGATTACACATTTTTTCGTATTTCACTTTTTCCACAATTGATATAGGATGGGCATCCATGGGGCAGAAGTTGCCTTCTTCCATTTTCTTTTTGACGAAGTATAGCCACGGTGAGCGGGGAGGCGGCACCGCCTTGTAGTATTGTGGTATCCAGTAGTCGTCGGAGTCCCAATCTTCGGGAGAACTGGAGCGGCTGTTAGGTGGCTCTGGAAAAATATTTTTATTTTATAATAAAGCATCTTTTAACCGGATTAGATTAGCTGAGGAAAAACAACACCAATTGTCTTATTTCCTGACGATTCGAACACTTTGCAGCCTTCGTGGTCGCAGGAGGTTACGTCAGGAAAAACAAAAAATAATAATACAGGCAATTAATCCGGTTAAATGTTTTATTATAATGTGTAGTAGTCGCGAAATTTTTATCTTTTATGCTACTGGCTTTCATGATAAAATATGCAGATATTGATGTACCAATATATCAGAATACCTAAGTCATCTTTCTTTCTTTCTAAATTAACCTTAATAAGTTGCAGTACATTTTCAATTGTTTAGACAAATATCAATTTCAATCGAAACTGCACCTTAAAGACATAGAAATAAGGTGTTGATTTTTACCACATACTCAGAATATTTTAATTAAACGCCATTGTATTACATAAGCTCTCTTGAGTATGAAAACAAGGATTTAGAAGTGTGCCTAACTGTAGCGGTCACCAAATGGTGGATTGTAGTCTGGAGTCAGACCAACAACCTATTTTATGCAGATCTTGGTTGCTAGTAATTGTCTACCAAACAGACCTCATCAGTTATATTTTTAAAAACAGATCCCCAATGAAACTAACTGATGGTGATCCCTGGTATAGTTTTCATAATAAAAAAGATCCACACCTTGTTTATCCTCACATCCAGTTGTAATTAAAACATTAAGTTCGTCATCATCAACGTCACTGTTGTTACTATATTCACTCTCTTCTCTACAGCATTCTGTTTTTCTGAAATAGGTTGTATCTTATTATGTAGATGTATGTCTAATGTTTCTGGAGGTGCTCGTGGCTGGACCCTAATTTAATTGGGAAAAGGCTAGGGAGATTTTGATATATTTCTGCCTCACCGGTCTATTGGCATAGGGGTAGCAAACAGGGCCAGGTGGGCCTGTCAACCTAAAACATTGTTAGCAAATATTTGTATGATCTACAGATAATTGTTCCGGGTATTGTGGGTGTGTTTGTAAACGCACCCACAATACAGGAAGTAATTCCTAGTGTGGACAACAATTGTAAAGTTTAAAAAAAAAAAAGAAAATAAGTCTACAATAATCCAAAAATTTGCAATTGAATCGACAATCGAAAAAATCATTGCTATGCCTGTCTATTGGTCTAATGCAACCACTAGACCTATGAGGCTTTATTTTACAATATTTTTTTTTAAGATTTATAAAGAAATCATTACAATTTATACCAATTACAATTATGGATTGCTAAAATCCTAGGTACCATATTAAAGTTAGCTGTTAATAGGTTTTAAAATATTAAAACATTTAATACATACATGTGAATTGTTAGCATTAGTTTGTCATAAGAATACATACCTTCCATTCTCTCTGTCAAGACAATACATCCTTAATTTGTCCTTTTTTGCTGTATATTCATCACTACTGGGTTCTTCAAAGTAATTTTGAGCAAAATCAAGTTCGTCCAAGTTGTTAATATTATTCAAGCATTCCCACAAATTATTGTTATAGACATCAAGGATTTTTAAGTTGGGTATTTCATGTATATTTTCTGGTAGCATGCATAGTTCATTATTATCCAAATATAGTCTAACTAATTTTGTTAATTTATTCATATTGTCAGGTAGATACAGAAGCTTATTGAAAGATAAAACACATGTCTCTAAATTGCTCAAATTGCTAAATTCATTGGGCAAACTGTTGATGTTGTTCTGTTTCAAATTAAGTTCCTTTAAATTCTTATAAATGTCTATGTTATAATTAATATGATATAGCTGTGTGTTGCTGAGGTTAAGCTTTTCTACATCACAGCACTCATCCAACCCTGCACATGGCACATGGTCTAAATTATTTACATTATAGAAGCTATAGTCTTCACTGCCTAAGCACACAACTTTTGCTTGACTAAATGTGGACATAAGGCTTACATATTTACCTAGTTTACAATTATGTACATCTATATCTCTGACTAGAGTTGTGTGCAGCAGTAACTCTTCAAAATAACCATTTGTGAAAGACTGACATATACTGCTGTTGTTGCTTAAATTCAAATGCATCAGTTTCTGTGGTTTGGAAGCCCATACCCAGAAAGGTGGTCCTTCTAATTTATTATTTGATAAATTAAGACTTTCTATGGTATGGCAGAAACATGGTGTCTCATCAAAAAACACAATTAGGTTGAAAGATATGTCCAAAATTTTCAAATTGATGAGATTCAACACTGTGTGAGGTACTTCAGTCAATTTGTTATTTGATATATTTAGATGCAATAGGTTCGGTGGCAGCTCAAGGTCTTCACTAAAACTTGATATATTTCTATTACTTAAGTCCAGATCAGTAATATTATCCAGGTATTCTATTGTGTTTAACACAATATTCTTAACTAATCCGTTCGATAAGTCAGTCTTTTTTTTCGTATTTTTTTCTTGGTTTCTTACCATTTTGAACAATAATAGTAATAGTTTAATTTTGTTAAAAAAGCCACTGGAATATGAATGATTGATGAAATGAAAACCAACTCATTTAAAACCTTATTTTTCTAATCTACAAATAACAAACAAAGGACCAACAAATTCAAAAATTACGTCTGAGTGACTGTGACACTGACATTTGAGAAATTCAGTACTTTTTTTTTTTTTTTTTTTTATCCTTCGCCCTAATCGGGCAGGCTAAGGTCTTAGACCATACCGCCTCGTCTTCAGTGTTCTTGAATAAAAGTAAGGCCAAAGCCTCGTCTTCAGTTACTTCCTTCTTGTTTTAATCAAGTATAAAAAGTTATTGCAGTTATTGCCCCAGTAAAACGGTGGAAATTTTACTGAGTCTTCGATGGAGTTTAGGAGTGAACACGAAAAGTCATGATTTTCAATTGTATACAATTTGCCCACACTCGCACACCTTCATGAACACATAATGGTTAATTATCCACCATAATTACACATTATACTTCGGAGAAACACAAGTTTTGGAAAACAATATAAAATTGACAACGTGCACTTTACATTTTCCCGCCTAAAACCGAAATTCAGTACTCGACTTTGACATTGACTTAGTCTTTTTTTTTTTTTTTATTAAAAAGCACCATGACAATACTTTATTTTAATTACAATCTAGCCTTAACTAGGCTAATGCATAATATAATTTAACCTAAATTGTTATGTTAACATAATAGGTACTAAGAATACGTCCAATAACTATTCTTAGTTTTTATTATTATAATTACGACACTTCTTTTTCATGTTGCATTGTCTTTAGATAAATATTTATTTTGGATTCTTGGGTTTTTAGACCTTAATGTATTAAGGAAATTAAATATTACACGAAAAGAAGAAGAAGCCATAACAAACAATTTTTCAATAAATGCAGTCGGTACATATCTTTTCGCCTTTTAGCGCATGGCCGAAGAATCAGGATGGCTATGGTTCACACCCACTAAAAAATCTGCGTTCTGTGCCTGCTATCCTCTCAGGAACCATGAGAATTCCTACTTAATACTTTCGCAAAACGTCAGCTCCTACGGCACATCGGGACATCACCACCTTTCGCAACAGAAGCATTGCAATATGGGTGACATATATCACCCGCTGAATGACCGCGACCACCTTCCAGGACTCCTTGCTGTAAACCGTGACATCTATGCTTACGACGCGGCGGCGACGGCGACGTAGGTACCAAAGTATGGCACCTAGAGGTTACTTCTGACGTATCAGATTTTATATTTATCAGAAGAGACGGTTTCGTGAATGTTGAAGCATTTTTCCATAGATAATAAGTAATAAATAATAAGTTTTACAGAATTCTGATTCCTGTTGCATGAGCTTCGCTCAGCAAAAATTTATTTTTTGAGACTACGGTTTATAACCCATGGCATAGAAAGTAGGCGGATGTAGGTGGATGGAGTACCCGTACAAATATCCAATAGCTTTATGTAATTTTAAAGTCACCAACGATTAAGATACCTACTTCTAAGGAACCGTCGTGGCTAATAAAATTCGTGTAGGTACTTAAGCTTTAGTGACAGGATTGTTACAATTACCACTACGTATACGGTATACGTGTAACACAATGGTATTATACCCGTAATAAAAGTTTTTCGTAATTTACAAACACTGCCTGATGTAACAATTTATATTGTTGCTACGGCGAAGCATAAAAGTGTAAATTTTCCCCCATTTGAAGCAATGTTTTGTAAATAAGTTTCAACCTAAAATCATATGTTTTTACTCATAACTCTAGCATTAGACGCAAGTGCTCGCGTTTAGAACTTATAATGATTTTAAAGAAATATTTTTTAGTTAAGGTTATTTTTACATGTTTATTCGTTACGGTAATTCAAGGTGGTTCTAAAAATTCTGATGAATATAATAATGGTGGTAATGGAAATAAGCCGGAAATCGCTAGGCAAGGGAAAACAAAAAAAGCTAAAATGAGTAAGTATCAAGCTTAAATATTAATAAACCAAAACATTTTCCGCGGCTCCACATTGGGAAAAGTTAACTTACCTGCACTTCCATTTACGCATTCTAGTAAACAAGGGTAATTAATATGTAATTTTATTTTAGCTCAGAAAACAGCAATAGGTACGTTTTCTAACGTTATTACTCAAATACAGAACTTACCGACTATGGATATCGGCAGAAAGTTCCGGACACCATGCAAGACTGGTAATAAATGTGGAAAGGTACTTAAATACGTTTTTTTATTATCATTTTTTATTATATTTCTTCTCCTATCTTCTATAAGTGAAATGAAATAATCATTTATTCTCTCTTCACAATTGGTAAGCTTATAATTATAAGTTATTTAATTACTAGTTAGTTAATTTCCACCTTTGTGCTAGAAGTAGGTTTTTGGAAAAAACCTGTGTTACAGTTCACTAGGGGATAATATATATATAAGTCCTTTCACTTTTCTTTAAAAAAAAACATTGCCCCACACTACGAACTTCCTACTGTATCGCAGGTGCGTTTACAAACACATAATGTCACATGCACACACACCTAGACTAGATCATACAAATATTTGCCCGTACACGAATTGAACCTGCAACACGCGGCGCAGCAGCCGATCTCTCGACCGTTGCGCCAACCGCGCCTTCAAATTAAATTTATTACCTGCTACTTGCTTTTCAAAGATCCGAGTTCTAAAATCGACTTAGTTTGCAGCTTAATTATCTTCGCAATCCCAATTTATGAATGTCCTTATCACCTATAGGTACCTCTTTTATGATTAGTTCTGTCTTTATCCCAGTTTAATTAAGATCACACTGCTTTGTTGCACCTAACCTATCCCTTCTTATTTTCTGGCTATCGTAAGAGAAGAAAGAGGGATCACATCAGATTTTATTCCTATTTTTCCTAAGGTTTGAAGTGGAGAAAAATACATATTTATCGACACCTAAATATTTTTTAAAGCCATCATCTTCAGACGTTTTCAAATTAAGGTTAAAGTCACTACGTAAAAAATACCGCCAATTTGGAATCATGCCGTTACTCGTACAGTGAATCACAGTGTATTACTTTCCTCAGGTGATCAAAAGACTGATGGTACCAAAACTGGCGCAGTTGGAGAACACGATAATGGGTATCATGAAGGAATTAGCTAAGTTGCCACCTGGCTCTCGGCTTCCCGACAAGTTTACGATGACGGAACCCATTAAATTGCTGTTGGATCAAAATTATAAGTAAGGGTTTTTAATACAGATTCCCACGGTAGGCCAAGCTCAGGGTATTCGAAATAAAAATTCCCCCTAGTTCTATTTCTGGAACATCCGAAATTAAGAGGGGCCGAGATCCATCCGTGCCCGGTCCTGGTTGTCAAATTAAGATCTATGACAGCCGTTACGGATAGTCAGGAGGCCTGAAAGTCTGACAACCAGTCATACCACGAGATATTGTGTTACCCAGTAACTGGTTTGTGGAGGTTAGATAGGCAGTCACTCCATGTAAAATACTGGTATTAAGCTGCATCTAGTTTGACTAGAAGCCGACCCCAATGTAACGGGGAAAAGACAAGTTAGATTGATTGAATTGAAATTAAGTATTTTGGTTTTGATACCACTGTCTTGTACATTTAAGTACGGAGAAGGGTGGAGAAGATCCCATAACTTTCCTTACTTTCCGAACTATGTGTTCAAAATACTTTATTGTATATAGGTATATAAGTACCTAGGTAAAAAGTGTGTAAAAGCAAATCTTATGCTACATAATACTCTTTCAGGGAGGACGTATGCATGGACAAGCTGGAGTCATGTCTAAAAGAAGACAAGCGTCGCAAGCGCACGTTAAAGAAGCTTTTCTTTAAGAAGTACAACTTCCTCAGACAAGACTTAATCGGCTACGGCGGCAGAAGACTTTGGGGCGGAGAAGGAAATCTGTTCTATTAGGAAATAATTGTTAATATTGTAAAATTATATATCTACCTTACTTTACATTTTTGAGGTTTTATTTCGGTGCTTCTAAAATATGATATGTAAGGTCCCAATTTATTAGGTAATTTCCTTTGAAAGGGTTAATATATAAGTCAAATACGTTCACTTTAGCTAAGAATTAAATGGAAATAACAAATTATTTGTAATAACCATAGTACTAGCAAGAAAAATTGCTCCTTGAACGGCGAACATTAAGAAAAAAATAAAATTGTTGTAAAAATTTTAATTATAGCCTAAATGAATCCTTATCATATATGCGAATAGTCGGTTGAAAGAACAATCTGATTCGAATATATTTTGTTAAAGGATTTGTTCATTTAAAGGTCTCATCAGACGATTGTTTGCGTATTAGATACAATGCATGGCATCGTAAAATTGTTTATAGACTGAAATATTTTAATCCTGCACCCTACTCACTTCCTCCAAAACCTAACACAAAAACTATATTAAATGTTATATTGTATTGACAGCGCATTCAATGATTAACAGGAATAGCTTTAAGCTAATTAATTAAGGTGAGTAATTTGTCTAGATTTGGGCAGTGATGAAACTACTTAGCTGATGAAAGTAGGTACCTATTTAGAAGATTTGTCTATGGTGACCAATAAGTGGCCAGTTTTAGTAGTATTACACTCTTCTAAAAAAGAGCATTTTATTCCACAGATTAGTACTATATGTATCTTACGATATTATAATCCGACGAGCAGGCAACGGAAGGATAATAAATTGAGATAGGTTATTCGAAAGAGTTGTGTCAGAATTCTAGTAATTGTAAATCAAGTCTGCCTGCGCCAATGAGGATCAGATATCATTTTACTACTAGACATGTGGCTCGGAAAAACTCAGGCAGAGTTGAAGAATGTAGGTATTAAAATTGACGGATTGTCGAGAGACCGGCTGCTGCGTAGCGTGTCGTAGGTTCAATTCATGCACGGAACAACTATTTGTATGACCTACAGATAATTTTTCCGGGTCTGGGTCTGTGTACATGTGATATTATGTGTTTGTAACGCACCCACGATACAGGAAGAAATTCCAAATGAGGGAAAAAGTTTAAAAAAAGAAAAAAATTGCTGCTCGTTGGCCAATCGTTCTAATGGCGACTGCTGAACATCAGGGGCCTAATTCTGCTAATTTACCAATGTCGATGGAATGATTTTAGTTATTTGGTAGTCTGCTAGCTTAATAAGACCACCGGTCTAATTAAAATCATTCCATCGACACTCAACTGAAGCATTGGTAAATTAGCAGAATTAGGCCCCAGGCCTCGGGTTTTTTGCGACAACGCAATAAATAGTACGCATTAAAAGTCAGTGACTGCCTCTTTGGTCTAGTGGTCCCAAGTGGTTCTGGGTTCAGCAATTTAGATTAAAAATATTCTTAAGCAGTATCGTGCGAACACCCCATCTCCTTCTTATCGTGTGGTTGGTGAACAACTTAGTACAACCCGTATGCCTCTGACATGGTTTTACACGCCATCGAGAACATCCCTCAAGTGTGCAAAAAAAAAAGCTCACCACCTATTAAATGGGACTTAATAGTAACATTAGTGAGAAGTGGGTGTACAACTGTGTGTCAGATGCCATCTACCAGGCACAGTTCCAAAATCCGGGCTATTATCGAGAATTTCTTTATAGAAAAACACAATAACACTTGGCCCGACCCGGGAATCGAAACCAGGACCTCATGCTCAGCAGTCGCGCTTGGGAGCACTACACCAACGAGGCAGTTACCGACTTTTAGTAGTCCTTTATGCGTATTATTTATTGCTTCGTCGCAATAAATCGTGAGGAAACTTGCACACTTGAGGGATGTTCTCGATGGCGTGTAAAACCATGTTAGAGGCATACGGGTTGTACTAAGTTGTTCACCAACCACACGATAAGAAGGAGATGGGGTGTTGGCACGATACTAAATGCTAAAGAATATTTTTAATCTAAATGCGTACATGCGTACGTAATGCCATTTTGTGTAACTTTGAAGTTGCTGTTGGTCTGATCCGGCAACAACTTACTACCCATTTGATGTTCAAGAGTTTTAAAATTAAAAACAGGAGGATTCATTGAAGTTAGCATTGAACATCCTGAAAGTATTTCATATCTACGAAATATGACTACAAATCAAACATTACTTCTTTATTTTTATCAATGGTACCATCACTAATGTTAGATTTTGAATGAAGAAACTTGCCACCTAGGAATAGAGTTTTCAAGTATAATAGGTATTATTGTAAAAAACTTGAAGGAAATACTGTAGACTGAAAATTGATCTCGTTAGATAGATAATCAAACATCGAGTTTTATGAAAGTCATCGTCACAAACGTAATCGATTTTACACAAAATGGCAGCGTTCAAAGATTTTCAAAATAAGAAAGGTGAATCGCTTTAAAATGACGTCACATACTTATTACATCCTAATATTAGGGTTTGGTTTCTTCTGGCTTCGCTAATGTTATGGTTATTAAGTTTGTAACAATTTGTAACCTCAATTAAACAAGTTTTTAATTTTATTAGCAAACTCCTTTTTGGGGTTAATGTGTAAGTGATTCATATAAACAATTATTTTAAATTAAATTAGTACGAGTTTTTTTTTATGTATTAGCATAGGGTGGATGAAATGGCAGCAGGTCGTGGGAATTATTTGCGGCCTCCGCATTACCCATTTACTTAAGGGGAAGAATCTATAAAACAATTATGAGGCCTGCTGTTGGCCCACAAAAGGGGTGAATGAAGGGCAACTGCATGTAGTTGAGATGATAAGGGCAGGGGGATAATGATGATGATGATGACAAACTTATCATTACATAATACGAGTAACAGAATTATGTTCAGTAGACAACCAGGTACTCCTTCTGTTCAATGTAATTCTGCCTCGGTCAGACATCATGTCCCGCAACAACGCTGCCTGCATGCAGTGATAGAAAGAAAAAAAAAACAACGTTAAATATCTTAGGTTTGCGCGATCACTACACATTATAATAAAACAACTTTTATTATAATGTGTAGTGTCCGCAGTCCTCCTGCGACCACGAACGCTGCTCGAAACGTCAGGAAAAACAAAAAACCAATAATACACGCGATTAATCTGGTTAAAAGTTGTTTTATTATAACAACGTTAAAGTTTATTTGACACATTCATCATCATCCCCCGCCATTATCTCAATTTATTGGGGGTCGGCGCATCAAGTATTCTTCTTCCATACATCTCTATCAGGCGTCATATTGATAGTCAGCCCTTTTCTAGCCATATCATCTTTAACACAACCCATCCATCGCTTCCTCGGTCTTCCTCTACTCTTAAAGCCACATTCATACTTAAAACTTTCCTCGGCACATTATCCTCATCCCTCCGCATCACATTCCCATACCATTTATTTGACACAGTAAAAGACACAGATATGTTTTTTTTTTTAAATAAAACGTTGCCCCACACTAGGAATTTCTGCCTGTATCGTAGGTGCGTTTACTGACATATAATCTCACATACACACACACACACCCAGATCCGAAACAATTATCTGTAGATCATACAAATATTTAGTCCGTGCGGGAATCGAACCCGCGATACGCGACACAGCAGCCGGTCTCTCGACCACTGCGCCAATCGGGCCGTCAATATCTATTTCGTAACTATTAAATGATTAATAATGATAACATTATTACTTAAACACCAGGTGAACTTTTTAAGTAATTAAGTAGACTTTATCCTTGCATTCTTTAATGACTCCATTATTTTTTGACACCTAAGGGAATGGAAAGAGGTAGTCTTGCCGTGGACCCCACGCGATTAATATAGAGTCACGTGCAGGAAACCTAGTTATGTTGTAATCCATTGTTCATAATGTCTATAAGAGAACCGTTAGGCACCAATAGAAATTTAATAAACACACCATATGTTTTCCAAACTTTCATGGTAACGGAAATCGTAATCTTAAACTTGATTCAAAATTAGAACGAAACTTTTTACTGAACAACCTGTTTGCGGTGACTGACGTTTTTAAATTAAGTTTTTTTTTATTATGATTTTTAAACTGCAGTGCTGAATAGAGCATATAATTTGTGGCCAGTAATATCTTAGTTTTAAACCAAAAAGACTTTAATTAATCTAGTAACATGTGCGAAACAAAATTAAAGTTACAAGTAGTTTTAATAGTTTTATGTGTAGCGTTTAAAGGGCTTCAAGCTGTTGATGATTGTAAGTACTTGCCCTGTGTTCATAGTACCTCTAAACTATTGTACCCTAAACTATTATAACTATCCTACCCTAGGGATACTTTAGGCCCACTCCTACACAGATATGGAATGAGCGTTGATCATCACGGTAGCACAATCTTAATACCTAATTGACCAGGTGATGTGTTATACTTAAAATTGATCTTTCTTCTTCTGTGTGGAAAATCCATCATGGATGTTAGGTCCTGACTAAAATCTACACGGTCTGTGGTGAAACAGAATATGTTTTTAATCAGTTTTTTAGAAATGGAGTGGTCCACAATTGGAACAGATTACCTGAAGAAGTAGTTTCTGCCAAGTCGCAGTTACAAACAAGTAAATAAATAAGTTTAAAAATAGACTCGATAACTGGCTAGGTACAACGTCATCAAATTTAGCGTAATGACGAATGAAAAATTATAAATATAAGTGAAGTGATTTTCACCACTGTGTTTGTGACTGCGATATAGATTATATCAGTACCCTCTTGCTAGTCTATAACAATAAATAAATAATATATGTGAAACACATTTCTATAGTAGGATCCTTCCTGTATAGTAATTTTTAAGCTATAATGGAATTCAAAAGTAAGAACAGCGATGTCAATCGAGCAGAATCATTTTCAAGAATAATCTAGGTGCAATTCTAAGAATTGCCTCAACAATAATAACCTACCGACCGCCTATCTCCACGGAGATTAGCCAAGTACGCAGGAGATATTATAGTGCACAAGTGTATGCGCAAACACAGATGCACTCCTTATGACCGTAGAGAGAGAGGCTTTACGTGCTCTCCAAAGCACGGGGGTGTCACACCGCCTACTTCACAATTCCGGGCTGCTACTGAGAATTTCCTAACAGAAAAATCCAGTAATACTTTGCTCTACCTCCGAAGCACGGGAGTGTCACACTGCCAACTTCACAACTCTAGCTGCTACTGTCAATTTCTTCACAAAAAAACCCAATAATACTTTGCCCGACCCGAAAATCGAACCCAGGACCTCACACTCAGCAGTCGTGCTTGCGGCCATTAGACCAATTAGACAGTTAAGGCCTCAACAATACGCTGTATTCATACGGTACGTGTACATGTAATATTTGTTTAATATTTCAGCCCTATTATTCACTGTGACGCGAGCACCTCGGTACTTTGGCATACTACAAGACCATAGAGGACAACCATTGTCCGTGGAAGTATCGGAAGAATATATGGACCAAGACTATATCGCCACGAATAGGTAACTGTACCAGTCAATTGGTTGATTGACGCACTTGTCTCTATACTTTACTGGTGAACCATATTTTTAATTGTAAATTCCTTAATTTCCAGGAAACAACATAAAATCGATTGGAACAAGTAAGTTTTCTTTTTATTTAGATTAAAATAAATTAGTTAGTTATGATTTTGTTAATGGAGAAATTTCCTAGCATTTTCCCGACAACGTTAGAGTCGGCGTCCAGTCAAACCAGATGCAGCTTAATACTAGTATTTTACATGGAGCGACTGCCTATCTGACTTCCACTACCCAGTTACTGGGCACCTCGTGGTAGGTCTGGTTGTAAGACTTTAAGACTAATCACCTGTAACTTCTGTCACAGATCTTCATTTGACAATCCATAACAGACAGTTTAACTTTAATTTTAGCTCTCCGAGGAAGAGAGAGATCTCTTGGTTTAAAGTTAGGAAGTGTACAAAATAATAATATAAGTAATATATCACAGCATAACACCTGTATTCCCCGAAGGGGTATGTAGAGGTTTACAAAATTGAAGACCCACATTTCAACAATGTTGATATTAAGTCTCCTGTATTAGGTGGTGAACCTATTGCCATCTTCCGGGCACAATTCCAAATTCTGGGCGACTACTGAGAATTTCCTAAATTATTTTAGCAAATTCTCATTAGCAGCCCAATAACACTTTGACTAACCTGGTAATCGAACCCAGGACTTTATGCTCAGCAGTCGCGTATGTATGGACTACCTACTTGTGGATGTAAATTCATTTTTCCAGCTACCCCATTGCAAACGACCTATTACCCCTCTCTTTTCCTAATCATTAATTGACGTATCATATTAACAGATTAATAATACTTGGGGCTATTTCCTTTTTTAGGAATCCACTAGACTTGGATGACTTCGATGACGACGACACGGAAGAAATCATTGATCGATGATGAGGGCAAAGACGTCGAGATGCCTAACTAATATAATTTAGCATTAACGTATTTAATAAGTAATCTTAATAATGTAAAATAAATAAACTTATATATATATAATAACAGGGTTTTATTTTGTTTATTGCCTGGTGGAAAGTTTACTCCTTTATGTTTTGTAGTAACTCAGAGTGACATAAATGGTAGGCGCTATAAAATACTCAGTTGAAGTATACGATTACGTAGTGAGCTTGAAAATTAGATATTATTTAAAAAAAAACTACTACAGCCTAATAAAAAAATATATTTTTATTGTTTTTTTTTTTTTTAAACTTTGCCCCACACTAGGAATTTCTTTCTGTATCGCGGGTGCGTTTACAGACATACAATCCCACAAGCACACACACCCAGACCCGGAGCAATTATCTATAGATCGTACAAATATTTGCTCCGTGCACAAATCGAACCTGCGACACGTTAGCGCAGCGTAGCAGTTAGTCAATTAGGTTAAAATACTGCATCAACTAAATATTTATAACAAGTTAGCAGATTCTTTAAGTATGGCAAGTTTTTAAGATTTATGAGGAACTGCCTTAATTCCGTTTTTAATTTCGCATAATCTATAATTCTAAGCTTTTAACGAGTCCACTCTACTTAAGAGTGAACAGATTTATTCTGAATCTACGTGCTCTTCGGCCGCCACCATTACCATCAGTTGGTAGCGAAACGTTGATGCATTATGGATAAAAAAAACAATATCCTAAGTTAATCTGGAAATTAGAACTATCACAACGACCCTCCATTAGGCGATGTATCTGAATACAAAAAAATACATTTTACTAAAAAACATTTATTCGAAAGGTTACAAAATATATAAACAACAATATAAAAAGGAATTAGTTATCTAAGTCGCTGTACATTTTCTCTAATCGTTCTTCTACGGACGGTGGCACTGCATCTGCCGGGAACAGTGGTAGCCGGGCCATTTCCAGGGACTCCTCCAAATAATCCTCTGCAGACTCCTCGGAATATTGGTCATCTAAGTGATCTTGGTATATCTTCTCACATTCGCTGGGATGTTCGCTTTTCATAGTGCTAGGATGGTACCCTATCGCTTCAATAGGTCCTAAAGTCAGGTAGGGTACCGATGTTGTCACTTGATAATATTTATCTGCAAAATGAAAAGTATATTTTTGTTATACATAAAGCCTGACATGGATAATCTTATGACACATAAAGAGGAAAATGTAAATGCATTCATGTTGCTTGCAAAAGTTATAAAAAATATGATATTGTACCATGCGATAGATAAAAGGCCACTGATTTAGTGTATCCGTCTGTTTTGGAATCATTGTGATGGTATTAGGAGAAAATAATGTTATGTAAACCCTGTTAAGTAAATTACGTAAACTTATTTCCCACACAGTATTTATGAAAAAAATTGGCTACGCTGTAGCGCGTAGTCACCGCGTAGCGTCGTAGCCGCGCGTCGTATTTTAAAGCATTTTTGTGCCAGTTCTATATCCCTATATAATTATGATAATGTGAAGGATGATTGTTACTCAATCACGTCTGAACGACTTTTGATAAAACATGGTGATTAAGATAGATGATTAAGGATTTTATTAATTCCATGGATTTGTTTTGAATAAAAGGCCAAACCAGGAATCAACCAACGGTTTTTTCACTATGAATTAACTAACATAACCACTAAACACTAACCAATCAATACGTGGTAGTTTGACATTAGAATTTCATGACAAAAACGGTATTAGCCTGTTTCAGAAAATTGAATTGAATTGATGCAAGCATAAACCATTGTAACACCATTGTTAACCTTATTAACGCTTCAGTAACTAAAGTTTAGTTTAGTTGGTCAAATTAACTACATACATGATCAAACTTACGGTCAATATGGTCAGGGATGATCACAGTAGCGACTGTCTTTCCAACTTTATCATCGTAGTAGTCCGCGAAGATATCGACCCTCGGGCCTTCGTAGACCTCCCTGCCAGGCGCCCTCTTGGTGCAGTCGTCTTCTAAATGTCTTCTGGCGGATTCTGGCTTGGCAGTCGTGAGTTGCATGTGAGGTAGGGGTATTTCTGGCAGGGGCACGAAGCTCTTTCCAACGTTTGCACCGACCGGCCGCACTTTTGACAGTCTGGGAAACATTGTTAGTAAATATTTCACCAATAGAAAAACAAAACAAGACTGCCCCGTTGGTCTAGTGGTCCTGACCGCAACGGCTGAGCATGAGGTCTTGGGTTCGATTCCCAGGTCAGGCAAAGTGTTATTGGGTTTTTCTGTTAGGTAATTCTCAGTAGCAGCCCGTAGTTTGGAATTGTGCCCAGTAGATGGCAATAGGCTCGCCACCTATTACATGGGACTTTATAACAGCATTGATGAAATATGGGTGTCCAATTGTGTACACCTCTGCCTAACCCTTCGGGGAAAACAGGCGTGCTGCTATGTTATGTAGAAAAACAAAGTTGCAGTATACAACGATTCTTTCGTTGTTATCGGTGCTTACATAACCTTTGCGTCATTTACCACTTCAAGCCATGTAGAGTAAGCGAGATTTATTAATAATATCAACGAAAATTGTTGGAAGCAAATGCATTGGTTTATTTACAATTTGATACAAACAAAAGTAAGAAATCCTACTAATATTATAAACGCGAAAGTTTTTAAGTATGGATGGATGAATGGATGTTTGTTACTCTTTCACGTAAAAACTACTGAATGGATTTTAATGAAACTTTATAATAATATAGCTTGTATATCAGAATAACATATAAGCTACAATTTATAAAGATATTGTGTGAATTGTCCAAAATATGACGATAAGTGTCAAGTAAGTAGGAAAAAATCTACCATCTGCGAGCTATTCTGGCGTGCGCTGCCTAAACCATTTGAGATATAACAAAATGATGTATGGTGGAATTGTGTATCTTATAAAGGTCTACAAAAAAGTCCGCGATGGCATATGTCTATCTCTTCGGATAACATACTCAATCCATTTTAATACTTAAAAAAAATGGACAATTATGAAGCGGTAATTGGAAAGCAGGACCGGGATCAAAATTTCATGATGATGGTCGCGATATCCGACATCCACGCGGGCGAAGACGCGGGCATCAGCTAGTGCTATTATATAATATTTTTAACAATTAACAATAACTGAACAATGGTTCAATTGAATAAGAAAAAGCTGAGCTATTTAAATGAACCCACTATCTTCTCGATTATATGCTTCGCGGTCAGTAAACTTGTCGACTTGCTGCATTACCGAACGATTCACCTCGCGTATTTTCGGCAGTTCACACACACAGCTCTGAAATCGTGAGCGGTGCAGTCAACCTGCAGTAATAGATTTGTAGCAATTCTTCTTGACATCTTATTGTTTTAATCGATATAATTAATGAATGCCCCATCTTCTTCTTCATAGCGTATCGATGGCAATTCAAATTGTATCAGCCCAAAACCTTGTTACGACAACCGCATTGTCAGTCATGAGGTCTTTTAAAGTGCAGGTATCAGGCTGCCATTGTAAGCGAGCGATCTCTCGCTTCCGTCAGTGATTAGACACATGATCGCTAGAGTAAAACTAGTTAGTACCTTCTGCTACTAGTTTAAATTTGCGAAATGTTGGTTTGCTGTATTGTTATTAGACTTAACTCTTTCTTTTTTAACAGTTATATAACGTAATTTTCTTAATTGTATTATGTATATTGTATTACGTCTTATAGCTTCACTACTGTTCTGTAAAATGTGAGCATTATGTGGACATTAATTTTAATCTTTACATTAAAGAAGTACTCGCATATAACAGCCTATGACTAGGGATTATGAGTTTGTCATGCTCACTAAAATGTCTTGCTGATGGTGGCGTTGTGTATTGGGTCGTTGAGTTCCCTTTAAAATGGTTGAGTTTAGCGATGCTGATGCGCACGTCATACTCGTGAACGGGTGCTGTCTGTTGGGACTGGTCAGCTCGTAATAGCTTTGGTTATAATTTTGGCTTTATACATAATTAAAATTCTGCCTTTTCTTCAACATTAACCTGCATTATTCTCACATTAATAAATTTTAATTGTAAAGAACACAATTTTATAAGAGTGTCTATGGAGTTTCTTGACGGTTCTTCTCCATAAGACTAATTTCTTGGAAGCGTGCACCTAGCTTTGACTTTTCTTTAGTGCCTGTAATATGGCCTATATGAAAAAAAATACTTGAGTTTAAGTTTTGAAATCGGTATTAGGTAAACGGGTTGTGAGTTATCATACTAGGCGGATAGAAAAACATATTATTATTTAAGTGCTCTCAGACATTATGTTTATCATTTATTATTGATCTGGTTTAATATATTTTTAGAGCAGTGGTCGCGATAACTTAGTTGGCAGAATACTTCAAGTACCGATCTAAGGGGTACAGGTTCAAATCCGGCTCCTGGTTGTATTGTCTAACAACAAAAATTATAACATTGGTCCGACAAACTAAGTCTAGTGATAAAATGTACGAGTATATAGATTTGAAGTTAAGTTGATACGTTAACGTTAACTATTGTGCTCTAGATGACGTAATCTGATAACCATTTCGTCATTCAAACATTGTTTTGGTTTTGGCGCGTAAATGGCGCGTAAACTGCACATGTTCTATTATTTTTTTTAGTTACGTAATACATATTTGTTTTTTAAAGATTCCTGAATTTGATTATAATTTATGCTCGTAGAACACTGGGCGTGGACACAGTATGTCACTTATTTCTGGGATTATATCAATTTAATACTAAAAGCATTTGTACCAGAATTATGAAGATAAACAAAAACATAGCCTCGCACTGCAGTGAAAACGTTCACGCATGCCTACGAATTAGATGAACCGAACTGATTATTTCACACGACGCTGGATTGCAGCCCGAGTCAAAGGCGAGGGCGTAATTCAGCCGATTTTGTATTTGTCGTAGCTTTACGAAGTTTCAGAATCATTCTATTTTTTTGTTTTCAATGTAGTACATAACATATTGTTACATGGCATAGTCCCGATAAATTTCATCTTGCAGCATGTAAAACATGTATTTCGCGTCGAACACGTCATGAACTTTATTGATTTTGATGCTTATCAATTTTCGCCGATGATTCAATGTTTCGCTGTATGTCCGTTTGAAATAAAACAGCTTCATTGGTTTAGTAGCCTCTACAGCTGAGGCTGATACCCAGACTAAACCCTCATTTAGTTATTCTATTAAGAATTTGTCAGTGCTACTGAGAATTCTCAGATTTGGAGATTAGATTTGACTTTATTGTCTAATAGGGACTTAAAAACGGCATCGGTGAATTAAGGGTTTACAACAGCACCCATAAATACCCTTTAGAGAATATAGGTGTGCGTAATGTTTTGTTTAAGTTATTTAGACTATGTACTACTTACTTGTTCACCATAATACTCGTTCGTATTTCAGACGTCGCATAATGTACTTGTAACAGAACTGCGAGAAACAGAAACTCCATCGCGTTGGTCAGCGGCCACTACAGCATTTTAACAATCCGAACTCACACCTGGCAAGGTCTTTTAAAGCCTCTTTTTAACTGATGGTAAACAATGAATGGAATTAGCATTGTTGCTGCACAATACAACAGGTGGTTAATTAACCTTTTTATTTTTGAATCCTGTTTTCTTTTTTACTGTCGCATTAGACCAACTGGCCGGTTATATCAATGAAACTTTATAGATGAAACAAGTTTTGTTCTATGTTTGAAATGAGGTAAGTGTGCCGTGCAATTGTTTCGGCTGTTTTTGTGCATTTTTTTATTAGCAGTGGATAATTATTGTTCCTATATTTAATGTTTGTGTTAAAACTGGCTATTAATGTTAATATATTGATATATGATGAATTCCAAATAAATTGGGATAAGAGCAGAGTGATGATGATGACATTAAGTAATATTTTTTAAATTTGTTTTATGCCACATTTGGCGTACTGGTTGAAGCGTCGTGTATTCGATTCCTGCACTGAGCAAATATTTCTATGATTTACAGATAATTGATCTGTGTCTGGGTGGGCCAGTCTGTAATATTTTCATGTAAATGCACCTAGGTACGATACAGTACAAATTCGTAGAGAGGGGCAACGGTAACTAAATGGTGTCTGAGTTTTTCGTGTTGCTGAAGGACGTTTAATAAATAATTTGCTTTAACTGTGCTTTGCTTTATATTATTTTTCAAGAGTTAATAATTGTATTTAACTTTGATATCGAGTGAGTGAAATAGATCGTTGTCACGTTTGGGATTCTTTTTCTGTGTGGAAAATACATCATGGACATTGTACGAGAGTCCTACTGACCAATAATCACGAATACTTTTCAATTACTATTCCAGCAGGAACGCAATCCCAGCAAGACGTTTGTGATCTCTAAAAGAATTTGTTTAACATTTACATCAAAAGGTGGTGGTGTTTGATTTCTGAGTTCCAGTCCAGTTGGTTTAAAAAAATCTGTAAGTATCATACTAAATACGCGTCCACGTAATTTTTTTTTATGAAAAATGGTTTTACATTTGGCCGCCAACTCCCCTGATGCTAAGCGATGGTGTGGCCGAGGATGGAGCACGTAGATCCAGAAGAAATCTATTCACTCTTAGAGTGGATAGATTTGGGGAGAACGATAGTTGGGGAGCCGATGCAACTGCCCAGACCCGTCTCCCACAACGGTTGCACCGGACTACATCCCGAGACATGACTAGGTCGCTTCACGGCGCTTCACTTTAAGAATCTGTCATTGGTAAAACTAAAACCGATTCTAACAAGGTTGATGATGATATGGAAATAAGGCAGGGTCAACCCAATTCAAGACATAACACTATTTTAAACTTTGTTTGACAAAAATGAAATAAAAATCTTAAATCTCCAAAATATTTATTAACAGTAAAACTAAAAGAATCGTCCCTTCTTCTTCTTGTACACGATGGGGTCCAGGTGCCAGGTCTGGTTGCCACCACAGGAGATCAGGGTATAGCAGCCTCCGAGCACGATGGGTGGGTCTGTTTCTGGCAGAAGAGATGAGCAGATGTTGTCTTGGCAGAACGTTGCAGTTCCTGGTGGAAAAGTAGTTGCTTTTAACATAGTATTTCTTGACCTAATGTCATTGTATACGTAGCGGGGTGAGAATGTGGAAGAGGCGAAGACAGAGTGGTATCTAGGGGTACAATGCTTTTACCTCACTCAGTAGTTTTTGAGTTTATCACGAACAGACAAACAGACGCGGCGGGGGACTTGGTTTTATAATATATTGTGATTACTATATACTAATAACGCAAGACGTGACATGTACAATACGTTTGCATTCTAAGAGGAGATATGCATATATGTTTGAAGTTGATATGGCGTGCTATATTATCGCGTCGCGTGTTTCGTCAGATAGTTTTGGTATTTATTTATTTATTCTTCTTGCACTATATACATACAAAGGCGGACTTAATGTCTTAGGCATTATCTACCAGTCAACCATAGGGTGGTGGAGAAACAGACACGGGGTAGGTGCAATTTAATATTAAAAGATACACCTAATTACCTATACTTAAATAAAATCATACTCAATAATACTTAAATAGACTTTATATATACATATATTAAAAAAAAAACATCATATAAATAGTGCATGTAAATATATATATGGTATGGTATAATGGTGAGAAGATTCTGCCATTTTTTTGTGAATATGTTCCCCTACTTTCAGTTTAAATGAGTACCGAGTAGTGGCCATCCTGATTTTCAGAGGCAGCGCATTCCACAATAGTATAGACTGGACAAAGAAAGAGGAGTGTAAAAAATCTGTTCGGTGGGAGGGGCAACTTAGGAGACGATTATAGGTTGAGCGAAGATTTCTATTATGGTTGGAACAAATGTATTGAAAATAAGGAGAAAGAAAAGTATTCCTGCGATGTCACAAATATTTGTGCCACTACATAAATATGTGTCTTCTACAAATGATCACATATTCTCGCTATCATCTTGAGATCAGAAGTTAATAGTTAAATCATGTAAGCATCTGATTTGTCCATTGTGAGTTGAGTTTTTTAACAACATACCTTTGAGTGGTAGAAATATTAGAAAAAGAACAGAATGAAATGTTATGAAAAATGTTTGGTATAGAAAAAAACACGTTTGTTCCGTCCGGCTTGTTTCCCATTGAGGTAGGCAGAGACTATCGGTTTCTACTTGCTACAATTCTAATAGACCTCTTTCACTTCATCTATGTTGATTTACTTCTTCATGCATGCGTCTGCTTGTGAAGCATGTTAGGTACGCAGCGACCTTTTGATGGAACTTATAAAGATCGGTCAGACTAGGTGAACTTGATACTGCTGACGGTCTTTTCTAAAAGTGCTATCCCAGACGTTGTACTCAAAGGTTTATAAAACGGAATGATGTTTCAACGTCAAAAGAGACCTTTAATAAATACAGATAAATCTTTGAAATGCATCGCGAACTTTAAAGTTATAATATTAAATGGAAAAAGAATACGGTCGCGAGCAGGATTCGAACCTGCGCCTCCCGGATAAATACTCCATATTATAACTTTAAAGTTATAATTCAAGATATGTCTTTGAAAAAGCATTAACGCATGCTTAGCGAACTCTAAAGTTACAATATTAAATGGAAAAAGAATACGGTCGCGGTGGTGAGCAGAGGTCGAGATGGCTTAGTTGGTCAGAGCGCCTGGATTATCTATCCGGGAGGCGCAGGTTCGAATCCTGTTCGCGACCGTATTCTTTTTCCATTTAATATTTTAAAGTTATATTTTTTTTTGTAGAAAGACAGTAAAACAGGAATTACAATTGGACCCGGTAGGTGCCGCTGCAATCGGGTTCAGGGCAGGACAACGTCTGCTGGGCCCGCTAGTAGATACATATATTCAAAAGTAGTAGTTTCAGCTTCTTTCCACAAAAAATTATGACTTTACAGATCGCTATGCATTTTAAAAGATTTATCTGTATTAGTAAGACTGGTTGTCAGACGTTCAGGATGATCTGACTACCTGTAACGACTGCCAGTGATCTTCATTGTCCCATCGTTGGCACCCTTTTTGTACGGAAGCCCTAATAAATAAACAATGATCAAGTTCAACAAAGAACATTTCTTACCAACGTATCCTGTAGGTCTGGACTGCCGCTTGTTCTTCACATAATCCACGACAGCCTTCGAAAGCGCGTAGAAGTGTTTGCTGGATTTATACCTCGTCTTGGCCAAGGCAGCGTCACAGTCGCTCTTGTCAGCCCTACAGTGGTACACCAGGTTCCGAGTGTTGGCCTTCACCATTTCTTCACGAAGGACCTGGTACTTACTGTCTGTGTAGAGCATTTGACCAAATCGGACGTTTACTGGGGAATAGGTGGGAGATTACTTGACAATTGGGATACCTCACTATTTCATTAAACTTAGATTAGTTTATTGTTAGGAACTTTTTCACTTACTAGCACTGCAAATTTTAGGATTGTTTGATTTTGTGCATGGTAGGTAGTAATAGCCTCACTACCTATTATATAACGGCATCGATGAAATTTAGAGAATGACTGAGAATGTTAAATATAAATAATGACATGTTCGCTGAATGGTTGTGGACCCGCTTCTTGAGGACGCCTTACCACCTTAAGACGACATGAAGACTTAAGACTGAAATCGTCAACCCGCAGTGAGATAACGTAGTCAATGTTTAATACTGAGTTGATAGTAATGAGGTCGCCATAAGACGTGTTAAAATATGGAAGAAGAATTCGCGGTGGTGAGCAGAGGTCGAGACGGATTAGTGGTCAGAGCGCCTGGAGTATTTGTCCGGGAGGCGCAGGTTCGAATCCTGTTCGCGACTGTATTCTTTTCCATTATTTAATATAATAACTTTAGAGTTCGCTAAGCATGCGTTAATGCTTTTCAAAGATTTATCTTGAATAGTCAATGTTTGATTCCTCACTGTTTGATTAAAGACCTTAGTCCTGCAGTGCACGCCCAGCAAATGCTGAGTTGGTGACCATTTCGGTACGGGCCCCTCGTGCCCCTTGACAGTGTATAGAGTACAAATGGACCATGTTATGCTGTTTGTGCTGTTACTGTATTCTGTACTAAATAAATGCTTTTTTTTCTTTCTATCTTTTTTGTTCAGAGGGAAAAAATGCAGTTTTTTCCGGGAGTAAAAATACAGGCTGCTTATGTTTTATAAAAAAAACCATGGAGGACTCACATCCCGCTCCAACAATATATCCTTCCATAACGCCAACATGGTTGGTCAAACACGTAAGTACGGTGGCCAACACGAGTCTCTGCATGTTTGCAGTACCGAACTGGATAGTATAGCGCTCTAGACTAATCACCAGTCAACCACATGTTTCACGGCCCAATTTGTAATAACGACTTGTAAATTGGCGATTGAAGATTAGAAATATAATTGGGATATTGAATTCGATGTGTGTTAGCCATATTTTAGTGGCCCAATGGGAAAATACAAAATAGTATTGCGAAAAATACTAATATCATCTTTACATATATGGGCGATTTATAATTTAGGATATATATAATGGATGGGTGTCGTGGTGGCCGTGTGGTTACGGGCCTGCCTCCTGAGCCACAGGTTCAAACCTGGCATGTACCAATGTGACTTTTTTTCAATGTCATATGTACTTTCTTAGTTAATCTAAGACATCACAGACATACGGTGAAGGAAAACATCGTGAGGAAACCTGGACTTGGTAGTTTGAAATCGCCAACTCGCAGTGAGCTAGCGTGGTGTTTAAGCTCGTGCCTTCTCCGTATGAGAAGAGGCCATTACCCTGCAGTGGGAAAGTTATGGGCTGGTTATTTATTTTTATAATTTTTATTATAGATAAGAACTATAATTAAGGGCAAAATTTACAAATATTTTATAAGACCTGTCGTCCTGTATGGATGGGAATGCTGAGCAATGAAGAAAATGGATGAAAGAAGATTACATGTATCGAAAATGAGAATGTTGATATGGATGTGGAGTGATAAGAATGGATAAGGTAAGAAATGAGTATATTATAGGAAGTTTGAACTGTTTGACTTGGTACGGACACGTGATGGGGAGGGATGAGACACATGTGACTAAGAGAGTAATGAATATGAATGTTGATGGATCGAGGGAAAGAGAGAGACCACAGAAATGATGGATGGGTTGTGTGAGGCATGATATGAATGAAAAGGGAGTGAACGATAACCTGACAACTGATAGAAGAGAATGAACGAGAATAATAAATTGCTCCGAATCCGAATAACTTGAGATCAGGGCAGGAAAAAGAAGACGACATATCTGGGCCATACGATCGCTAAGCAATCCCAAACAATTAAAAAAACCCCAAGCCGAATAACTTGGGACCACGGCAGGAAGAAGAAGATGACATATCTGGACGATATGATCGCTAAAGCAATCCCAAACAATTAAAAAAAAAACCCTAGGATTTCTCTGTAAGTACTGAACGGATTTTATTCGGGTTTTTAATCATGAACAGAGTATTTCAAGAGGTAGTGTCACTAATGGTCAAAGAACTCATATATTACTAATATAATAGCAGTTACTCCTTTTGTAGTTTACCAACAGGTCAGCCCTTGACAATGTATCTTGGATACAATTAAGTACAATATCTAGCTACTTCCACTAAATTGAGGGTAGTCATGCAATACCTGTGCACCGCCCGCCCGCCCGCAAATATATGCAAGCGATGAAAAACAAGCAAAGTGACTGGCCTGAATCTATTCAATGTATCTTGGTTTAGGTAGACCTAAAGGACATAAAATCGTATGGATTTTATTAATATTTTATTGTCTCCCTAGTCGTTTTTCGCGTATAAATACTCAGTGTACAGATTTTCGACCCTCATTAGAATGTTACAGCATATCATCATGCCTGTATTCCCCGAAGGAGTAGGCAGAGGTGTACACAGTTCTACACTCACAGGTGGTGAGCCTATTGCCATCTGGGCATAAATTTGAACTCCGGGCTGCTATTGAGAATTTCCTAATAGAAAAACCAATACTGCCCGACCTGGGAATCGAACCTAGGACCTCAGGCTCAGCAGTCGCACTTGGGACCATTAGACCAACCAGGTAGTCAGTTTTAATATTAAAATAATAAAAAAAAACATTGTACCGCCAAAACTGTATAACTACCACAAACAAACATCAAAACAAAAGGGGTAGAGAAACAATAATTAACAATAGCTTACACAATCGTGGCCGAGGCAGCAGTTAATTGACCCCCCTTCTCCCACCTGACAGCTGATAGCACCGAATTATACCAGCATTTCACGCTTCACTGTAATCTAGACTCCATTTAAGGTGGCATGAACTAATTTGTAGAGTTCAGAAGTTCTTAGACAGGACATCGAAATTCAAGTTAACCAATGTAAGAAGAAGAAAGTCTTTCTGAACGAAAATTAATGTTCTTTTTTAAACACGTAAACGCGAGAGTAGCTACTATTAAAGTTATGTCAATCTCCTATATTCAAGGCTAGAGTAAAAAGATTTCTTCTGGATTAACGTGGTCCATCTTCAGCCACACGGTCTCTTACCTTCAGGCGAGGCATTTAAAAAAAATTAAGATGTAGCTTTGTTGGCAGAGCGTTTAGAGTACCGATCCAGGAAGACCAGATTTTAAACCCGCCCGCGGAAGTTTACCGTCTACCATTTTTTTTCGGAACGATTATTTTAATAAGCAAACACAGCTATCTGAAGAGTGATGCCCTTTACATGTCAATTTTCTCTATATAACAAAGTATACGATCATCAGCAGGATTTGAAACTGTGCCTCCCTAAGAAATAATTGCTAAATGGAGCGCCTGAAGTATTTATCCTAAATCTAATCTACTTGACACAGGAACAAAACTCGACTACTTACTTTAATCGGGAATAGGACGCCCGCCGCGGTCGGCGCAGTGGTCGGGAGTCTCATATATACAAATGTACTCTGTGGTCGGGAGTAACGAGAGAGAGAGATAGGCTATACTGCGCAACGTGTCGTGGGTATAAAAATAGTATCATATTGAACCCTGTGTAGGAAAGCCTCGGTCTATGGTGTTGGCACCAAGTAAGGACAATATGGCACGCGTGCTATCGCCCCTGTCCATCGTCAGTAATATTGTATCCCTCTCACACTGTTACACTGTTTCTATTTGCTACACTTTTCAATACACTACGGTATCTATATTATGTAAAAATCAATTACCGCATTTATTTTAGATCATCAGTCGAGAGCGGCTCGACCGATTTGGCAGATTTTTTTACACGATTGCCCTAGAATAGGAGTGTTATGTTTTAGGGTTTATGTATGTATGTCAGTAAGTACGTAAGTATGTATGTATGTATGTTTGTTTGTGAGTTTCTTTATCCCACCATAACTTCTAAACGCCTGAACCGATTTAGATGTATCGATAGAATCCTTACATTATCCCGGGTAATATGTGATAGTAAGATCTAACATGTAGTCGGAAGCATATTCTTCGGTCGACGTTCGTTCCATGCTAGGATCCCATTGAGGCTCCATTACAATTGTAACTGATTTGTTAATCAATTTGCCTGGCCTTTTCCCACTTACATTGGGTCTGCAGCTTAATACCAGTATTTTACATGGAGCGACTGCCTGTTTGACCTCCACAACCCAGTTACTGGGTAACACGATATCTCGTAGTTTGACTAGTTGTCAGACTATCAGCCCTCTGACTACCCATAACGGCGGTCATAGATCTAAATTTGACACCCGGGACCGACGGTTTAACGACGGTTCTCGATATAAAATTATGGTCACACATCCACACACCAATCTTGGAAAACGCAGCTTAACCCCACCGATCGATCAGTACGGCTGTACGTAGCTACGAGCCCGTCCCTTGTATCTGAATTGGTAGTCAAATTTTAATGATATCTAGGTGGAATGATAGTTAAATGGCGGTTTGTTGGAAAGTCATTGGAAGACCAGTGATCTTATTGAACTAGTAAAATACCAAATGGCTGAAGTTATTCGATCGACACACTATAAAGACTCAAGACCCTCATGATCATCATCATCATCCCCCTGCCCTTATCCCAATTAATTTGGGGTCGGCGCAGCAAGTAATCTTCTTACACTTTTTAATTGTTTTTGAAATTGCATGCTGCTAAAGTTTTGGCAATGTTTTATGACCGGCGGCCTGCCTGACGTCAGCCCTCATTTGGGAATGCTATTGTTCGTGGTAATGGCCACCAATACGGTCTCCTTCTATCTAGCTATGTCACACCAAATGTTATCCATGTGCCAGGTTCTGATTTTACTTATCTACTATCACATTATTCCGAGTTGAAATGGTGCAGTAAATACAGATAAATCTTTGAAAAGTTTTAACGTATGCTTAACGAACTCTAAAGCTTATTTATACATTTTTAAGGAAAGAAAGATACGGTCTGGAAAATGATTCGAACCTGCGCCTCTCGGGTAATACTCCAGGCGCTCTGACCGCTAAGCCACCTCGACCTCTGCTCACTACCCCGAATTTTTCTTCCACATTATAAAACATCTCTTTAAAAATATATTTTGAGAAGCGACATAATAAGACCCATAAATAACAGGTTGCCTGAAACTACGACAAAATTAAATACACTACTGTATATCCTCACATCAAAATTAATAACTTATCACACTTAAATCCTCAAACCGGCAATGTATTAATCCCTAACCAATTCAACCGCCAATCGTTTTATTTGTACAAATTGCGTACCTACAGTAACAGACGCACTAATTGTCTAACAAAATAATGCATCAACTTTATCTATGGTCGATACAGCGGCGCCGGCCACAATATAATTAGACGATTGTATCCATTGTCTATGGAACCCATGATATATTGTTGCGGAATTCAAGTGTTTACTTGTTTGGTGGTATTTCAACAGTTTACAGTTGTATTAATAAATTGTTCTCAATATTGTGGTTGAGATTAGATTCTCTTAATACGATGCCGAAATGTAAAAGCAAAAACATCTACCTAATTAAAATTATCCTCTCAAGTCTCAACAAATTAAAACAACAGTTTATAGGAAGCTTTCAAATGAAAGTGATTTAATAACGGCCAGTCTTAAACTTCAAACTATTAAGTACTGTAATTTAAAAGCGAGAGCATTAGCAATGATGGCTACTTTAAAAAGTTAAAAAAAATTTGTTCGATTTCTTAGATTGTCGCGAGTATAGGCTGACTATACTCTCGACAATCTAAGAAAACCGATTTGACGTTTCTTTTTTGAGTGCATTTGTTCAAAATAAAGTTAAACTTGAGGTTTACGAATAATACTCGTTTTAATAGTGTATGGGTAACATAGTAATTATTTAGGATTATGAATTTGATTTTTCAATTTGTTACGTAGACGTTCATACCAAGGTAAAATGAGAAACGTCAAATTAGACTTATTTTATTGTCACGAGTATAATTAGTTTGTTGGTTCCAATTCCAATTCCAATTTTGGATAATTATGGCTCCATCGGGTTAACGATGATTCTGCCAATGTCAAGGTTGGATAAAACACGTTATAAACATTAACAAAATTTTACCAGTGGGAAAGCCAAGGTACGGTTCACAATAAAAGTTAAGCAATTAGTGTTTTATTAGTGTTTAGTAATAAAAAAAAGAATAAACAATAGAAATTAATAATTATCAGGACTTTGACATAAAGTGTTGATAAAACGATAAAATTCAATACATAAAAACTTTTATCGAGTCGGAGTGTGCTCCGTCCGAGCACAAATACTTGGACTCGATAAGTTTTATGTATTGAATTTTATTTTTAGTTTCCTATGTTCAATAATTGCCATAGGGAGCAGAGATTGTTACACCGACAACAGTTACTACGCATTTTAAAAGAAAATCCATTACGCTTTTCGATTAACAATAAATAATTCAGTATCTATGAGCAACAAGAGTTGATATCTTGTTCTCTAAGAAAACCTGACGAAATAAACTAGTTTTATCAGTTTTATAGTAATTCTGGTTGACACTACATACAATTATGTGAATGTGAACCAATTTTAATACAGGTATCGTAGTGGGTGTCTCGCTAAGAGTTATGATGGACAACCTGACAGACTGTGGTTGTACTAGTGAATTTATACCCCTGATACCTATTAACCATGTACTAAATGTGAATTATCGACACGTTTAACTTTGCTGCTGGAAAAATTGTTGACTGCACGAAATTACATCGTATGTAGAATTCCTTAAGGATGGTTCCGGTGTTTTGCTATGGCAAATTTAAAATTGTAATTGTAACATCTATGCAGGGTGGTCAAGTCGATAAAACGATTTTATTGGCGGATAATATTAAGGAGGGGGCACGTGTTCTCGGTTGTTATTTCGATTATTGATTTAGTTGGGACATGTAGGTACGTTATTAATTTTAGAAATAAGATTGAATAAGTAAATGGATAATATCACAGATAACAGCACAGAAACTCGTAGAGCGATCAAAATGAACATATCAATAACCAATTACAAGAATGTTTAGAGCTAGAAATCAATTCAGTTTCTATCTTTGTGCTAAAGTAACGATCATATAAAGCAATAAATGTCCTTTTGTGAATGTAAAGCTATAAAAATTATAATTGCTTATCATATAAACAATATGCATATATTCTAATTGGATTTAAAGTTTTCAGGATCGTTATTAAAATTTAATGGAACCGTATATATGTATTACACTACCTATAAGCAGTGATAGCCAGAAAGAAAAAAAACTCCATTTATTTTTAAATAAATTTAATTTAAATAAATAAAAAAAAAAAAAAAAATTAAAAAGGTGTTACTATAAAAATCTTACTATAGCGTCGACGAATATTTAAGTGATAAATCTCTAAATTTGAAAAGTAAAGTCTTTTTCAATTTTAATTCTTATGTTAATGTTATGTCTATGTTTTTAGAATAAGTTGCATTGTTTTAAGATACTTAAATGATAAGTCCTCTCCACATTTATTTATTATATCTTTTGCTGTGCCCGACAGGGTCCACGATTTTTACCTACCAAATAAATGTTTACCACCTAAGCCTACATTGTGGAATGCAATAAAGAATTGAGTATTGAGCCTAGTGGTATGCCCTATGAACTAGCAAGTCAAAAGTCGCAAGCCCGAACCCAAGGCACGCACCACTGACTTTTCGAACTCAAGTGCGTATTAAAAAT
This sequence comes from Xylocampa areola, assembly GCA_935421205.1. Classification (NCBI taxonomy): domain Eukaryota; kingdom Metazoa; phylum Arthropoda; class Insecta; order Lepidoptera; family Noctuidae; genus Xylocampa; species Xylocampa areola. Next base: position 17,974,510 of record OW285205.1, on the reverse strand, counting down.
TATTTATTACTTGCTTAAAACGTTGAAGGAAAACATCATGAGAAAACCAGCATACATGAGAGTTGTCCTCGGACGGTCTAAACTCTTATACTAGATTGTTTATCAACCACACGAGAGGTAGTAGAACAGAGCTGCTCTCCCTTGCCCGGCAATGCGCATCTGTTTGGCAGGTGCATTCATTTATAGGCTGATTATTGTTCTACCCACCCTGTCTACCGTGAATTATGACATGTTAACAGGTATTGGGAACTGGGACAATGGTTTATGTTCATCTGACCACACAGATTGTTATAGTCATAATGATTAGCGACAAATCCAGTTCTATACAAATTACATCAGGTGCTGGTCTAAAAAACGTCTCTTTCTTACATCTGATTAGAATGGACAATATAAATTTAATTTATGTACTCAATCCTTACTTTACAACCTTACCTTTAACCCTTCACCTGTTTGAATCTTTATTTAAATATGTTTTTATACCTAATGTTTGAAAATATTCTGTGTGTTTACGTTTCTTTTTTATTTTATTGTGTGTTTACGTCTCTTTTAATTTTAATGTGTTTAATTTCTTTATTTCTTACTTCTTTCCTTTATATAACATCCATTAAAAAAAAAAATTGCACTGTACAACGCTTTAGATGACCATCTGTAATGTTGTTCATGTATGTATAAATAAATAAATAAATATAGCAAACGCCGTTTAAAAAAATTTAATGCTGTTTTTGTTATCTCTAAAATCGTAGAACCTTAGAACAATTTCTCATTACTCTGATAGTTTTCGATTGTTCAATGTCAATGAATCATCATATTGTATTAGTAAGAATTTTATTTTCACGAAAGGTGGGTATTAATAGAGCAGCCATTACGAATATAAGTGGATAATAATGGGGAATAAATGGATTTCAGGATAAAATCATTTGCACTACAAACATGAAACAATCGAAAGTAACCATACAAAGACTCTCTTACAGTGTGATGTTTATCACATATTTTCACAAATATAATAATTAAAAAGTATCATTTTCTCGGAAGAATTTCTTGATATTGAATTTTTGATGTATATTTTAATTTAACATGGCTAAATACCCTTTTATTTGCACATCTCACTTTTTTAGTAACTGTAGTAAAAGACAACAATGCTCTACTTTAGTTTAGTTCTTGAATGTGTCAAGAACAATAAATGTTGGACATCATCAGTTACAAAAGACACAACAAGAAAACTGTGGTTTTAATGTTTTTTTATTATACTCATAAAAGGTATACAATAAAAATCAAAATCTAGTTTAAGTTTGTAGCGGTGCTATTAAACATCAGATCATCATTATTTCACACAACAATTACTAGAGTAGTGACGTAAGAGCGAGATATACACTCTCGTCACATAAATCAAGCAGAAACAAACAAAACATCACACCTAATAATGGTTAACAATAACATTACAATTTTGTAACACCCATAATTCGTATTTAACGGTTTATCAAAGCTGAAGCAACCTGATTCCACAATACTAAAACTAACTAGACTAATAATAAATCTCTAGGTTGAATAATAACAATCTAAATGCTTTCAAAACTAGTACATTATTCAGAATCCGTGCAGAATAATGGAGTTAGACGGTTATCTCGCCTATTGTTGCCATTAGCAGCCATCTTATAACAGCATTGTTTCCACCAATCCGAGGCGCACGAGCGCCGTGGATTGCCGGAGATGCACGAAGTTCAAATTTAAATGTGGAATTGTTTTTTCAAATGATTAGGATTGGAATTAAAAGTTATAACATGGATATCAAGCTGAAAATATCTTATGTCACTTTACTATTCTAATGTTGCACAAAGAAATTAATTATTTGTTTAACTTTCATGGGGGATTTTCAGGGTAGGGACGTCCCACGTTCTTACACTATGATCAAATAATTTTTCAGGAGGCCCTTTTTTGTAATTATATTTATAATCTGGTCCTATCACGACTGTACTCGATGAATCAGTGACCCACCCATTCGCCCGATGGTCGAAACCGAACCTCATAAATAATATGATTTATAGGCAATAAACGGCAAAATATTAATTTTATAAAATTGTTTCCTGATCACCTAAAGGTGGTTACCGCGCTTGTAAATTATGTTACATTCAGTTATAACGTTATTTCAAGTTACTATAAATTAATTTTGTATGTTACTTTTTTAATAATTGGAAATGCAATTAGCTTATGGGTGGTATAAATTCTGACACTAGGTTGTTGTTCTTTTTTGTATTTGCCTCATCCTATTATTTGGAGTCTGCTCTCCTCGTTTTCATGCCAGTTTATATGGCTAGGACAGTCTGCATAAGGTTGTCTGCAGGTTCGATTGGGTTACCTCGAGGTCCTTTGACACGGTAAAGTAAGTAGCTGGAGGGTGCCCCAATCCTGTTTTGGTGTTAGGAAGGGTTAAAGGATTTTTTACAGGATGTTCATTTTAACGTCTCGGTTGGCGCAGTGGTAGAGAGACTGGCTCTGCGTTGGGTGTCGCAGGTTCGATTCCTGCACAGGTAGTGGATTGTATTCTAATCAGTTTACTAGAGAAGATTCCATTCCATGATTTACAGTAGTTTTTATTTTTCTAACAAGTTGATTTCAGGCGCTTTGACCACTTAGCCATCTCGACCTCTGCTCACTACCGTGAATACTTCTTCCACATTTTAACGCTTTTTTTCAGTCACCGGTATAGGGACTGAATAGATAGCAATGACGTCACCAAAAGACGTGTTAAAATGTGGAAGAAGAGTTCACGGTAGTGAGCAGAGGTCTTTATCCGGAAGGCCCAGGTTCGAATCCTGCTCGCGACCGTATTCTTTTTCCATTTAATATAACAACTTAAGATTTCGCTAAGCATGCGTTAATGCTTTTCAAAGATTTATCTTTTAGTTGATTTCAAATAACTGGAACCAATATGAAATATTTTGATTGAAAATATGATAAAGTCTTGTAAATGGTTCTCACTCTCGCGGATTTGCGGAGCATGTTCTAGAGCGAGGAAGATATATCTATTTCGGATCTAGTTATTTGACACGACAGCTAGTGCTGTAATAGCTAAAGTGATTTTGTCGATAATTTCACATCACCGATTAGTTTCTTTCGTAGTTCCGTACTATTCGGCACAGCAAAGCGATTCGTGTTGTTCAAGGCATTGTTTACTCGACATTACGTGGACTCTTTGTGTAGCGTTTATGGACAATAAATACCGCGTATTGAACAGTGGGCCCAAATTAATTAGTATTATGTTCCGATTCAATCGCTAACGATTGTTCTAACCGATTTGTTATTGTTTTGTACTTAGGTTCTGGTAGTGATTGTGTGGTTTTGTATACTTTCATGGTGGTATACGAGTGGGTGGAAATGAGGCATTAATAGCCCGTAGTGGCAGCATGCGCGGCTGCTGAGCGTGAGGTTCTGGGTTCGATTTCCAGGTCAGACAAAGTGTTATTGCGTTTTTCTGTTAGGAAATTTTCAGTAGCAGCCGGGATTAATTATAGAAAGTTGGCGGTGTGACACTCCCGTACTTCGAAGAGCACGTAAAGCCGTCGGTCTCTCCGGTCGTGTTGGATTGTCGTCCTATAGGATGGCAAACACAGGTGCACTGCGCACCTGTGGTTGCGCATACACTTTTGCACTTTAATATCTCTTGCGTACTGGGCTATTCTCCATGGAAATAGGCCACCGGGACCTGAAATTCGGTAAGGAGTATATTATAGCCCGTAGTAACCACTGGTCGTTAAACAAGAAATGAGGTGAGGCAACGTTTGGTACGGTCTGTTTGCGGATGTGTGAGAGCTTGGAGTATTTCATCAGAGTTTTTCCGTTTTTCGAAGGCAATTTAAACTGGTGGTTCCTGCTCTTGTTAACTATATAGTCCTCAATAAGCAAGTTAGAGGCCTATGGTAGGAATAGGAAACTCTGATAATAGTTTTGCTTAACCAATCAAAAGAAGTTTGGAAATTCGGTCCAGAAATGTTACCATTTTCAGCAGCTTGCCTTGTTCAAGAGCTGGAGAGGGTGGCTCAGCCACCTGTCTCAGTTTGTCGAACTTTTGATTAATTTAGGAATTCTCGCGTGAGGTTTTTGCAATCACTACTCATTACAATAGAACTTTATTTATCTTCAATCAAATACTGTATTTACCTATCATATAAATATAACAGTAAACTGCCTCGTTGGTATAGCGGTCTCAAGCGCGATTGCTCGGCATGAGGTCTTGGGTTCGAATATCAGGCCGGGCAATTTGGTATTGTTTTTTTATGGTTTGGTATTGTTGTTAGCAGCCCGGAGTTAGTAATTGTGCCCGGTAGATGGCAAAAGGCTCACTACTTAATAAGAGAATTGGTAACATGTGGGTGTACAACTCTGCTTACCCCTTCGGGGAATACAGGCGTGATGCTATGTTATATTATATTAATGATCAAATAGTTGAACTCTTCGCGTTAACTGAGATAAATAGATGTAGATTTTACTCGTGACCTATGACCTAATTCTAATTGAATCATGGAATATGGACAAGTTAGGTTGCGATGTGGGGCATATGTATCAGAGATCAATAAAATGACAGTACTCTATCGTAGTGTCTATAATAATTTCTATATTTGGCTTACTCAACAATACTTTATATACCAATACTACCCTACAGATGATGTGTTGTCCAAAATCTGATAGGAAGAAGCAATTCGGTTTTGACCGAATTTTCCAGTGCTGAGTCTCGGGTTCGATTCCCGGGTCGGGCAAAGTGTTATTGAGTTTTTCTGTTAGAAAATTTTCAGTAGCAACCCGGAGGTATGAATTGTGACCGGTAGATGGCAATAGGCTCACCATCTATTACATGGGACTTAATAACAGCATTGGTGATATGTGGGTATACAACTTAGTACACCTCTGCCTACCCTTTCGGGGAATACAGGCGTGATGCTATGATGCTATGTGTTTGTGAGATAAGCATCTCACGTAGAGACAATATACATTACATAGATAAGTAAATGAATGGAAATATAAAATACATAATTGCATATAATATAATTCAACCGTAATAACAACTATAATTAATAAACTGCCTCATTGGTCTAGTGGTCCCAAGCGCGACTGCTGAGCTTGAGGTTTCGGGTTCGATTCCCGGGTCGGGCAAAGTGTCATTGAGTTTTTCTATTAGAAAATTCTCAGTAGCAGCCCGGAGTTTGGAATTGTGCCCGGTAGATGGCACTAGGCTCACCACCTATTACATGGGACTTAATAACAGCATTGGTGAAATGTGGGTATACAACTTAGTACACTTCTGCCTACCCTTTCGGGGAATACAGGCGTGATGCTATGTTATGTTTATAATTAATAAAGTGCTCTATCTCTCACTACCTATTAAAAAAAATCCTGTGCCCGACAGGGTCCATAATTGTTTTTATTATTTCAATTACCACCTATAAGTGTACATTATGGATTCCATTAAACGATTTGAGATTTACAAAGTTTATTTGGCTTCTATTTTCTACTGGTGCTGCCTAAGTAGGACAGCCCCAGTTACACGAACCCTTCCTCTTTTAAAACCTGACCAGATGGGTTAGGTACTCTTGAAATTAAATCCGCTCAACTAACATTGGGAAAATGTCATACGTAATTTTAAATGCCAAAATGTCTTAAAAAAATTATTGATTTGGAATAATAATAAGCCAATATGCTTTAAAAGTGAAATAACTGGGATGTAGGTAAATTTATTTAAAAATAAAAATTAAATTTTTAAGGCGTTGATTTAACATTAGAATTTTCAAGAGTAAACCCATTGGCCTGTTGCTTAACCAGGTGTAATTAAGTTACTATATAGACTCTATACAGTAACTTATATAAGTACACCTAGTTTAACGTCTCCATAAGACGTAATAAAATGAGGAGAATTCGACATAGTAAGCATTCAGCACAGATCAGTTCGCAGAGAGCTAGGAGTATTTATCCGGGAGGCGGAATAGGGCGTATTTTTCAATCCACAATAATGTATAACTTTAGGTGTATTTGTACCATTAACCATTTAAATATGTTAAAGGTAGTTTTGTCTATCAGTGGATCTACGTAGTAATATCGGGGGCCGTCTGCGGTGTGTCGGGTACTAATATCGGCCACGCGCGTAACACTCTATGTACTTTATGTTCGTGCTCCGTTGGAGAAGCTGTGCAAGTAATGAGCCGTGGCGGTTAAAGATAAGATTATAATAATAATAATTTATAATAATAATAATAAGTAGTATTAAGAAAGTGGTACTCCTCGACACGGCAAGAATTGTGAGGAGGTTCCTCTCTCTAGAGCCCTAACCACCGGTGGCTTGGACCCTGTTCCCGATGCCGGTGCCCTACTATTTTATATATTGTAAATGTATATTGTTTATTTTTTATGATATATAGTTAAAAATTTAATTAATATGTAAATTTGTAAAATAAACGAGTAATAATATTCATTCATCATAATAATCAAATTAGTTAATCAGATTCAGGTATCAGTTAATGGTAATTTTCACAACAAGTATTAATCTCTAGCCAAAACCTTAATTCTGATAGTTCGCAGACATCAATCGGACACGGAAACTTTTCAAAATACTTATGTATTGCTTCGGGTTTTGTGACCCGAATGGCTGACCAAATGAGCTATTTAAATCAAATAATTATATAATGATATACATTTTTAGTTACGAATATAAAAGATTTGGCCGAAGTAGGTACATATATGCAGATATTTTGAAGTAAAAATTTGTCAGACAATCTTGTCAGGTAATTTCTCACAGCTTTAGAATTATCTGGAGGCACGGCAGTGCCCCCTCCGAGACGATAGCCGAAGCCATACTTTTTAACCAATATGTAGAGTTTAGAGTCAGGGCATATATAATAAGTAGAGTTACTTAATATTCATTGTTATGATGATGATGTTATGAGGTACAGTCAAGAGCATGTAGAGCTATATACTACAAATCACATGCAAACAATGCAAATATAACTAGCCTAGATATACAACAAATCTTCTTCTATATAAGCTTTACCGAGCTTATAAATAAATACAAAATCAACCCCGGTTGGCGCAGTGGTCGAGCAACCGGCTGCAGTGAATATTTGTATGATCTACAGATAATTGTTCCGGGTCTGGGTAGGTATTATGTGTTTGTAAACGCACCCACGATACAGGAAGAAATTTCCAGTGTGGGGCAAGGTTTTAAAAAAATTGCTTTCCAAGCGCTACATCTGCTCTCTTGTACCACAGTGCAGAAAACCCAAGTATATCGAGAATCTGGGTGTTCTGACGCAACCAACCTTCTGTTAATGCCTTCAATAACTTTGCTTTACTTCCTTTTAATATTAGAAGCTCATTCCTAAGTACTGATTGCGATACCCGGCTAAAGTTTAACATCGTGATCGCTACCTGTGGTGTTTTATTTATCTTTTATCTTAAATGCAATAAAGTGGTAGTTGGCTTTGAAGTATAACTGCAATATGTTTAGTAGTATCGTCGTGGTTTCTTGGTTCTGGGTATTCTGAAACAATTTGTGTTTTTGGGTGAACAAAAATCATGGAACTCGCGTCATCGTCATCGAACGCTCGACGATACAATTCACAAGTTACTTAGTTTTCACTTATATCGGCAAAGACTGCCCCGTTTGTTTTTTCATATAGCACCTCTTGCGTACCCAAGGACCCACTCCAATTATAAGAATGACTTTAGAAAAATCTTCAGTTAAAGAGAAATACGAAGTAAGAGATAGTAATTTCAATTGAAAAAACTTACTTTTGAACATGGGTGATATTTTCAAATCTTGTTCTTCTTATGAATGTATTTTATTTTATTATTTCTTCTTTTTCATGGCATTTAGGAAAATGGACAGCCTCGTGTTATCTTTGTTCTTATTATTATTTGTAATTTTTTGTCCAAGCCATCGAGAATTAATTTGTTTTTATTATTTTCTTCGATCGAAATTTAAGCATAAAATCGACTGAATTAGTAAATTCTTTGTATGTAACCATTAATAAACCAAGTGGAAACATAGACCATAAGAGTTAGGGTTGGACCTCTTTGCTTGATAGCCAAGAAGTTTATCAAGTACCAGTTAATCTTGTTGCCTATTTCCGTCCATTCCTGATCTGGAGATCATAATGATTGTTATCGGACAGATCAGATTGTAAACAGCAATGTTATGTCCATCGCAGATGGTAGTTAAGATGTATGGCGGAGCCCTAGGGCTGACCTTTTGTTACTTATTGTTTATGTTTGTTTGTCTTTAAGTATCTGTGTTGTTAGTACTGTAAGTGGTTTCTGTTATTGAACATGGGTTTTGTCTTATTAACTACGCTAACCCAGGCTAAAACTTTCTATTAAATTCTCAATATACAATTAGTAGGGTCGTTCTTCAAGTTGGATTCTGTGCATCATTTTGGGGGCGTTAATATTTTTAAGAAACGAAATTCATAATAACCTTTTCAATAATATAAGTTCATTGTCCAAATCCACGTGACACGAAATAGTCCCTATTTTGTGTTACGTGGATTTGGCACCACGATGCAGATCAACGGCGCGAGCATAGTTCTTTTTGTGGACACTTTTGTCGTTTTTAAATGTAAAATTTGACATAAGTCGTTAATAAAACGATAAAATTGTGTAAATTTTAACATAAATTTACTCGACAAGTTAGCCGACAAAGATCCGTGATCGGGTTCCTGCTGCGATTGCGTGGCGCTCGGATTGCACTTTTATACAATGAATCCTTAATAGTTAGATTAATTAATGTGTTTAGTTATAATTTGTAACTGCTGTAAATTGTAACCAAGAATTAAATGGAAATAACAATTATTTGTAATAATTATCCTAAAAGCATATTTGGATGCGATATTTGATAATTGATATAATATTATGTTAAAACTTCATACATGTGGTGATCCCCAATTAAATTTTCAGTAGCAATGCGGTGTTTGAAATTGTATCCGAGTACAATAAGCGCCCTAACAATATTACATGGAATCTAATAACATGAGTGGTGAAATATGAGTGTAACAGTAAGAACCTCTCTGCCTAACCCTTCAAGGAATACTGGCATGATGCACAACTCCTCGTGGCAACAGAATCCAAGTAAGTATTGTACAGATGAAATCCAAATCTCTCAATCCTGCTTTGCTATCGGGAGTCCTCGGCTCCTATCGGCAATCTTCGGGTCAGCGAGCAGGTTGAACCGAGACAAGATCGGTACATTTAAATATCCCAGTCTAAATGTAAACAGCTAGTATCTGATTAAGGGCTCGTGTCCAGATATCGGAATCTTTGTGGTACTAGTGATACTCGATATAAAAATAAAATAAAAGTGACGTCATACCTTTTTTTTATAATAAATGGATCTGGGTTTTTATGTCTTTAAACATATGCAGTGATAGCGTAGTGGTATGACCATTGGACTGGCAAGTCAAAGGTCGCAGGTTCGAACCCAAGGCCAACCACTGACTTTTTCAAAGTCAAGTGCGTATCAGATATATTTATCACTTGCTTAAACGGTGAAGGAAAAGAATGTGAGGAAACCAGCACACCTGAGAGATGTTCTCGATGGTGTGTAAAACCATGTCAGAGGCCTACGGGCGGTTTAAATTCTGATACTAGGTTGTTCATCAACCACACGATAAGCGGAAGATTACTTAAAACAAAAATTCAAACAAAGGAAATTAACACGGCCGATTGCTTCTTGATAGACTCAAGTAACTCGGATAGCCCATGCCCGGTTCCTGAGGTATTTTTATCGGAAGATTTCAGCGCTATTGGTTTGATTGAGAATTTAACTGGGAAATTCAAAAACCGGCCATAAGAGGTACAATCTGCACAACCGTTTACAGGTTTGATTTCTGCCCGGGTCAGATTTTTAGGAACTAGGGTGGTCTGGCCACATGAAAATGACTTTTGTATGGCGTCCTGGCCCGTTACGTTCTTGTACTTAGCGTAAAATTGGAGAGGTCTTACTAGAAATGGATTACTATAGGTTGATGCTGGTGATAGTGACACATTTATTAATTTTTCCCACGTTCATACTTCGATAGTTGGTGTAGACATTGTGAAAATTAGTTTATGTATGTAAAGATATACTTAATTATAATCAGGGCTCTCCTGCTGCCCTCTCCTGTGCTAGAAAGGGTCTTTAATTGGTACCATAATTTTTAGCTGTATCTGTACAAAATGTATCCTCTGGTATAACTATTGAGTAAAATAATACTACATCAGTCACTGGGAACGAAATACAAGGTTCTAATTAATTGGGTGACTTCCATTTACGGGGTCAATGTGTCAGTGATATATATATCTGCCTAGCCTTTTCCCAATAACATTGGGGTCGGCTTCCAGTCAAACCGGATGCAGCTTAATACCAGTATTTTACATGGAGCGACTGCCTATCTGACCTCCACAACCCAGTGACTGGGTAACACGATATTGCGTGGTATGACTGGTCGTGGCAGTTGTAGTTGTAGAGTTTCAGGCTTCTGACTATCCGTAACGCCGTCATAGATCTTAATGTGATAACCGGGACTGACGGCTTAACGTGCTCTCCAAGGCACGGAGGGATTTTGATATGAAATGCTGGTCACTCATCCACAGACAGACCGCAGCAAGCGCAGCTTAACCTCGATCGATCAATCGGTTTGTGCGGCCGTTACTTAGATACGAACCCCTCAATGTGAAAATCACTTAGATAAGGATTCATAATAAAACAAAAATTCAAATTTTACAACAGTTTTTTTTTATGTTTACCGTTAAAGGTTACTTTAACGTTAAACGTTATATTTTTTGTTATTTCCATTTAATTTATGACAAGTGTATATATTTGACTTATACATATATATAAATAATCCCTTAAAAGAAAGTTACCTATTAAATTAGGATCTTATATACAAGAAACTCACACATAGGTAGAAAGTTTTACTGAATCAACGGCTAAATCTGCAAAAACTACAGAGCGTGCTTCAGATATTCAAGCGACCGAGAAACACATGACTTTCAGAAGTAATTCCTAGCGCCATTTATTGTGGCAGAAGACGCGTGATTTACTACTGCTTAGCTACTTTGTTGCATGGTTTATCAATACCCTACAGTAGGATGCTCTACTATGTATTATTTATATAGAACTGTTGATCCAGATAACAGATATGGAAAGAAAGGTGAGAAGGATTAAGGACGCTACTGGATAGTCAAGTGAGATGTGCTCAAGGGCGGACCTAGGGGGGGGGGGGGGGGGCACAGGGGCACGAACCCAGACGGTTTCAAAATAAATCAAGGAGTTGAGGTCCTGGGTTCGATTTCCGGGTCGGTGTTATTTTTTTCTATTAGGAAATTCGCGATAGCAGCCCGGAGTTTTGGATTGTGCCCGGTAGATGGCAATAGGCACACCATCTATGACATGGGACTTGTTAACAGCATTGGTGAAATGTGGGTGTACAACTGTGTACATCTCTGCCTACCCCTTCGGGTAATTCAGGCGTGATGCTATGTTGTCATCAATAAACAGCTTTTCACTTTTTAGGACACACATGGCAGACGTACCTCTAATTTTTTAATTTAGTTTCTGAACTGCCTCGTTGGTTTAGTGGTCCGTAGCGCGACTGCTGAGCAGGTGGTCTCGGGTTCGATTCCCGGGTCGGGCAAAGTGTTATTGAGTTTTTCTGTTAGGAAATTCTCAGTAGCAGCCCGGAGTTTGGAAATGTGCTCGGTTGATGGCAATAGGCTAAATTTTTGTATACATGGGACTTAATAACAGCATTGGTGAAATGTGGGTGTACAATTGTGTACAGCTCTGCCTACCCCTTCGGGTAATTCAGGCGTGATGCTATGTTATATGTTATGTTAATTTCAACTTTTCACTTGATAGTTCACATATAGCAGGCGTGCTTTTTTACTAATTGTTATATTTAAAGTTAATAAAATATTAATTACTAAGCACGTGCTTTGGATTGGCTATGTTCCCATCTCTATCTCGCACTTGTAGTTTGCCATATGTGTGACAGTGACAGAAATAATGCTAAGGCAACAATGCACGTGCTAATTATATTTAATGGTGTTGGCTTTAGTTTTTATACCAGTAAGTTCAAGTTCCGCAAGTTTCAAATAAAGAATATCTTGCTTTCATAAACATACTGACGCGAGCATTTAGCGAACAGCGCAGTTAAGTTTTATTAGTTAAATATTGAATCCACATGTAAGTGTTTACTGATTATGCGCCGTTTTATATTATGTTAGTACAGCCATATCATAACATTTACGAGGTAATATTATCAAGTGCTCTGCTACGAATACGATAAAAACACGTAGTATTTTCACTTAACGTTTTAAAGTCATGAAGAAATCAAGTAAAAAACTTTTTATTACATTCGTATACGGACCTTCTATCTATACTTAAGTTATTATGAATTCGAAAATCAAAAGTTATTTAATAATAATAAAAATCTATTGGTTTTATATGGTTTTAAGGTTTCATGTTTTAAATAGTAATATCTTCGGTTTTCACGATCACTACATATTATAATAAAACAACTTTTAACCGGATTAATCGCGTGTATTATTGGTTTTTGTTTTTCTTGACGTTCAAGTGAGTCCTTCTGCGACCACGAACGCTGCAAGTGTTCGAAACGTCAGGAAAAACAAAAACCAATAATACACGCGATTAATCCGGTTAAAAGTTGTTTTATTATAATGATTAATTTTTTATTGAAAAAGAAAACACTGGCAGGTTAAAATTATTTAACAAGCGCTCTTTAAGCTCTTTGACAATTTGATTGATAGATTATCCTTCTAGGAGTTTAGGCGGGAAAATGATGTAACTGAAGACGAGGTTTTGGCCTTACTTTTATTCAAGAACACTGAAGACGAGGCGGTATGGTCCAAGACCTTAGCCTGCCCGATTAGGGGGAAGAAAAAAAAAAAGCTCTTTGACAAGCGCCCGTTGTTTGGATGAAGTATACTATGAGTATACATCTGTTGTTGCACGTGTCCAACCATAGACGTAGATTATTTTTTTGCTATCACCTAATGCAAGATTTTACCGTTCCCAGAGGAATGAATCTTTATAGCTTATTTATGACATTATCATAAACACTAAAATATCATAATAATCTCCCACATTCAGTAATACGGGCACAATAGTGTCCTTATGTTTTTCTGTTTTAAGACGTCAAGCAAATTCTATTTACTTAGTAAATGATTAAAATAATATTACAGAGAATTATCACTATTCAATCACGGCCTAAGTCCATTTAGATTCTCTTGGCGCTCTTCCGTACAACAAGAAGGATAAGCATAATCTCCATTGTTCCAATTTCTTCTGTAACCAGTGTTGTACCAACGTAGGAGCTTCCAGCGCCATCCAATAGGATCATGGAACTAATCAGTAACAACTACTCAACGTCACTAAGATGGAAAACATACGAGTTATTAACATGTACGGCACAGTGGCGTGTCATCTTGTTTACTTGTGTGCGTTACGGGAAGTCTTTAGGTACTGGTGAAGTTAAACTGATAGAATAAAGTTTTTTTTTCATGATGGTGTTGTTTGCAAGTCTTGGTACAGTTGTTTTATTATAAAATCTATAAAAGAAATACATTTTGTGTTTTGTTATGCAGTAATCATTGTTTGGGAGACAAATACGGCTGTAGATTGTGCAAAATCTTAATCAAATACTTATATTTAAGATCCTAATTTATTAGGTAATTTCCTTTGAAAGGGTTAATATATAAGTCAAATACTTTCAGTTAAGCCAAGAATTAAATGGATATATTTTTGTTTGTAATGACCATAGCAAGACGAAAACTGCTCCTTGAATGGCGAACATTAAGAAACAAATAGAATATACGTAGAAATTTGAATGATGGCTTAAATGGATCCTTATCACCTGCACATTGACCCCTTAAAAGGAAATTACCTAATAAATTAGGGCCTTATATATGTTGGTATCAGTTTAACCTTTCGGCTCAGTAACGTACAGATCTGTACGTTGTAACAATAAAAATCTATTGTGTCTGCTAATGACTGACGCAACAGCTTAAAGGTTTTATTTTTGTGTTTCTGCTAACACAATCAGGAGCAGAATTACAGAATAAGTGAGACGAATTTAAAATACTATAGACAATTTTTATTTGAACGTATGTGATTTATGGTGTTGCAAGGTAACGGTAACCGCTTATCACGAGGAGAATTTTACGCTTAAAAAACAAAACTTTTCCACTTTTGCTTTCTAACTAAATGTCCGCGGTCAAAATACACACACGTATGTTTTCCTCTTAATGTCTTATTTACGTATAATCCGCAGTGTGTGTTTCAATAAGCGCGCGTGCGCAGCCAATGTGGTAATTGTGGCGGTATTACTTACCATGGGGTCACTTAGTGATGGCTAAGTACTGGTGGTGATAGAGATAGCCCAGAGCATTGATATATGGCATTATGGTGGTTGAAAGTTTAAGGTCAAATCCGTAAGAGGGTACAACTGTATTATATTTTTGTAAATACATAATTAAATATACTAATGCCGTGGTCGCCGCGTGGTTTCGAGCCGTTCTGTGGAGCCACAGTTTGTGGGTTCGAATCTGGTATGTGCAAATGTGACATTTTCAATGTCTTATGTACTTTATTAGCTAATCTAAGACGTCACAGACATACGGTGAAGGAAAAACATCGTAAGGAAACCAGGAATTGATGGTATGAAAACGTCAAATCACAGTGAGCTAGCGTGGTGATCACTACTTGTACCCTCCCTGTATGAGAAGAGGGCCTTGCCCTGCAGTGGGACAACTCTGGGCTGGTTATGTTATGTATGTATGTATTACATCTACAGATTTACGTGGAGACTGTTTTTGAGGACCAAGTTGTTACTGGATGCTTGGCAACCATGATTTGGTCAACCAGCCTAACCCTAGGTTATTGGTATAACCATTAGGTGGTGTAAGAAGACAATAGCGAATGAATACTTACTAAGATGTTTCCGGTTATGTTGGAAACTTAAGGTTAGGTGTAGGAGACAAACTTTTCACATTGCTGTCTCGGACAACAGGGTCCAAAATTGTGTCTATATTACAACCCTCCAGCTAATGTAAACTTACATATGTACATTTTGGAACGCAATAAAGATATTGAGTATTGAGTATTGAGTAGCACATTTAAGGGCGTAAATAGGACCTTCTGAGATTTCGGAATCTGAGAGAATTCGGAATCTGATCCAACCTCCAAACTAATACTAGAAATGCAAAAGTAACTAGCTGTCTGTTTGTTTGTTACGTTTTCACGCCTAAACTGATGAACCAATTCTGATGAATTTTGGTACAGAGATAGATTGAACCTTGAAGAAGGATATATGCTAGCTTTTGTTGCGCAAACGAACTCGCGGTCACCAGATACTCTAGATGTAAATTTCCTATTAACGAACCGGTAAATTATTGCAGTTTGACAATATTGTAAAAAAATAAACTAAATCTTATTTTATTTCGTAAAGGGAATGTTTTGTCCAATAAACTAGCTCTCACTTTGATATTCAACAGTACATTTTTGTATCTAAATAATAGAGATAGCCAAGTCTCCGCCAGACTTTAACCACAGCATCCCATTACCAGCAATTCTTATCAAACGCAATCCGAATGCGGGTGGCATACACTACCAAATAACTTTAGTAAACAAGAAAATAATATAACACCCTTATCCCCAAACATATAAAGCATAAACTCCTTTAAAATTATGATTATTCAAATGCAAATTCATCTTTGTAAACCGAATAGATATTGGCCCACAATGACTATTCGACATGTCAAACAATTGAAGAATTTCCGAAGCAATAAAGTCTATATTCGTTTGAAGATTAAGTACCGCATTGTGGTGTTTTCAAGAAGGATGGTCGAGTATTCAAGCGATATTGATCCTTAATGTAACGAGCAGTAAGAATGTGTCTTACTAACGAACCTGATAGGTCCGTAATGGACTGACTTCACGCCACCGATGTCATCGCGGCACAAAAATCTATGGAATAGTGAGACTACAATTATTTTAAGATAAGGTACGGTACTGTATACTGATGAGATCGGGAGTTGAAGTGAAGTACTTCAGTATTTTGAATGTGTATGCAATAAGCTATCATATTTCTTTGAGCAAGTCATATTCTCTCTCTCGAGTTTCCAAGTTTTCCAACACATTCCCACCAGCAGTTGAGACTTATCCGTCAATGTATTTAATCATCTTATGAGCGGAGCGTACGGTCATAGAAACTTCTAAAAACAAAATTAGTTTTGTTTCCGTTTTCTATCAGTAGAGTAGTAGGCTTTTATGTAATTATGTCTGTACTAAGGTTTTATGAACTTTGGCACTTGGCCATTTAAGATTTACTGAGTATTGGAAAAGGGACCATCCATAAAGTACGTCACACATTAAGGGGGGGAAGGGGTCGACGAATGGTGACATTGTGTGACAAGGGGTGGGAGGGGTCCTAACTTTCGTGACGTCACATTTCAAAATCTAATAATCTAAGTTTGATTTGATGTTGATTACATAAAAAAATTATTTTAATGGAAATAAAACTAATTTCGGACCTGATGTTTTAATTTAATAATTTCGATGTGTAAAATTGCAAAATATGTGACGTCACATTAGGGAGGGGGGGTCTCACAAGTGTGATCAACTGTGACATGGACGGGGGAGGGGTCAAAAAATCACGAAATTAGTGTGACGTACTTTATCGATGACCCCAAAAACCCTAGTGAATTACTACAATACTAGGACTTAAATTGTTAGTTTGGTATTATATTTATGTTTTACATTCAATCATATCTTTGCTTTCTTGTAAATTGTAAGGATTTGTAGAATTCCTTCCAAACGTGCGAATTGCGGAGTTGTCCCATATCTTAAAGCATAATAAAACTTTTTATAAATTTCTCGCATTCGCGTCGTAACGCAAGAATTGAGACCACATTTCTTCTCTGCGTCTCTACACCAATTCCTTTAATTCAACGAAAAGTCTCAGTACTCAGTACGCGTTAAATCGCGTCTGTCGTTATGTTGCTAATCTCGCATACAAATTGTTGCTTACTCGTATCGGCTTTGTTTATCAAATGTCGAGGCTTGGACTCAAATAAAAGGCAATTGTGGTAATTCTGGGCGAAGTTAACATCTTGATTCGTAGTTTGCTTTGTTATAGGTGGTATAAATACGGACAAGAACTATCGTATAGTTGGACCATAGAGAATAATTTCAAGAGGGGCTCAACTGTTTTTGTCAATGACCGCGAATATGTCTTTATTACACAAATTAAAGCATAAATTTTGTCTAAAGTTCACGGATTTTAAAATAATACGGACGTAGCGTTGCGTATGACATGTGAGAAGCCAAACACGTAATTATCATACACGAGCTAAACGCATACAAATACTTAAAACTCATCCACTCGGCGCCAGTACGCCGCATGGGTGTGTACATAATTTATGCTTCGCTAATGCCAAGGCAAGGTTACATCCGTATTTTTTTCAGATCCGTGCTAAAGTTATAAACTTTTTTGGAAAGAGTAATACGGTCCTACAGGATTGAATTTGCGCCCTCCGAACGAATACTCCAGGCGATATCAGATGGGCACAGTTTCAAATGATGCTCATAACTGTATTTTCCTTTTGATAAAATATTATGACTTAAGAGTTCGCTACGCATGGGTGAATGCATTTGAAAGATTTATCTGCATATAAATGGACTGTCTTAACTGATCTGTGACGAGAGGTCATAAAATCATAATTTAAACGTGTTTCTTTGATTTTGTATAAAGTTAATGACTATAACAATAAATGAGATATATCAAAAATAAGTAAGAAGGATTCTTTTCATGGAAATAGTAGTTAAGTTTGAAATAATTATATAAAACTGCCTCGTTGGTCTAGTGGTCCCAAGCGCGAATGCTGAGCATGAGGTCTCGGGTTCGATTCCCGGGTCGGGCAAAGTGTTATTGAGTTTTTTTCTGATAAAAAACTCTCAGTAGCAGGCCGGAGTTTGAAATTGTGTCCGATAGATGGCAATAGGCTCACCACTTATTACATGGGACTTAATAACAGCATTGGTGAAACGTGGGTGTACAACTTTGTACACGCTGGCACAGTACAGACGTGATGCTATGTTATGTATTTATATATGTCGGAGATGGCAGCACTGTTTTATATTATTGGTGTTGCAACATCGAGTGCTACGGACGCTCGACCGCCTCGTTATAGACCTCACCGGCGAGGTCCCCGTCCGTCGCGAAATATCTCATCATGTCCGCCCCGACCCTTGCTCGAGCCGGCCCGCGCCGAGCTAATAGCTTTAAATTCGACCCTTAATAATAAGGAAACTGATCTGGTCCAGCTAGTCCCTAGTTGTCCCCTCAGCAACGCCCTAAGCCGAGGCTCGTGTCCCGCAGGGGACGCCCTTAGTGCTGTGTTGCTTAGTTTGTAGTAATATAAAATATGCTCTGGCTGGAGGCATCAAATTGTCTCGCCATAGCTATTGTTCGGTTACGCAGATCAAACCCCTATGGGTTAACTGCAAGAGGCCACGTCCAAAAAAAAAAAAAAAAGAGTGCTACGGACGGTCGGCGACTACGGCGAGTGGAGCAAGGACGGCAGTCTCTTGTGAGCCGCCGTGGCGGACGGACCTCTACGCTCTGACTTATCTATCGAGACCTCTGATTTCTTAATGTAATACCTACATTGTACATTGTAATATAAAGTGACTCACTACTAATATCTAACCCAAAGTAAACGTGCTCTCAGTGGCGGAGAGCCTTAATATTGGTTTTATTTACTATTACCTTTAAAATCCGGTCAGACAAACAGACCTCCGATCCTATTCTTCAATATATTTCCGACATATAAATGAATGCTCATATCATAATACTGTAGGTGAATTTACATACTAACAATTTAGCAGCATGCCAGATATAGGTATGCTGCGCCGACCCCAATAAATTGGGATAAGGGCAGGGGGATGATGATGATGAATTTACATACTAACTACTTTGGCCAATACTTTGAGCTTATGGTCCATTGGATTACGTTTTTAGATCCATCTCGCGATATTGGCATGTAAATAAAATTTCAATCATATATTCGTGGGAATATGTCGTTAGTAGATAGGTATACATAAAAAAAAAACAATAATAAATAATTGCGTTTTGAAGTCAACACATTAAATTGAAATGTTTTAATTTAAAGGACGTAGGCCCCTCATCCACTCCAAAATGTGTCTACAATAAAGTAGATTTGAGGCCGTGAGCGCAAGAGTGGCCATATTTTTCTAAAAACAGTTAAAATCAATTAATGTTTCGAAAGAGATAGGTGGGCCACTCTTGCTTTCACGGCCTCATTTAATTTTATCAACCACTTCTTATCACGCCATTTTTTACGTTCTTGTGTTTTCCTCATCCAGCTTCTTCCGGCTACCTTGACCAGGTCATCGGGCCATCTCGCGCATGGCTTCCCATAACTTCTACGGTTAGTTCTAGGTCTCCACCCTAGAACGCCCTTACCCCACCTGTTGTTCAAAGTAGATATATAGGGTGGTTGATTTCAGCCAACAAAAAATAGGCGATCAGACGAACTTTTTGTCCCATAAATTATTCCAAGCTGTTGAAACCCCGGTATACAGCCATAAAACCATTATCGCGACAAGTGAAAACATGTCCACGTTAATTTATGACCTCATTAAGAACTTAATTAGACAAAGTGCAGAATTGTGCACTTAGAAGGCAATTTATTTGCCTTGGTAAATCTAATTGTAGGGAGATTGCATGTTGTTCACATTTTGCTCATAAAATTCAAGTTTTACTGACTGATACACTGGTCAATTATCTACCGCGTAAGAGGTAAGTACTCTCATTTAAGGTATGTTGAGGTAAAGCTAGGTATTATTGGAATTCGTGGTAAGTGATTGTGTAAAGTGTATGTTAACGAACGAACGCTGCAAAGTATAGAAAAGGTAGGAGAAATAAAAATCAAAAGGTGGGGTAATTCATGGGGCTACTTTTGGAATTAATTTCAATTCTTATCCAATCTCAAATCAAATTCTAAAAACAATGTGTAACCTGATAATAAAACCTACATCACAGGTTTCACAATTTTAAAGCATATTCGAATTGTAGTATCCTGTATACTAAATTATTTTTAACCCATTTTTGCAATCAAAAATGCGAACTGACACATTTGGAATGTCAATGTATGGTTGTATAAAAACTTTCGTGAGACATATTCGTATCAATTAATGTTCACCGGTTACTACTCACCTGCATTTTTCGGGATTGCCGGGGTTGAGTCAAACAGTCGAGCGAGTCAGTTTGACTCGCGACATCGCCGCGGGCTCAGCTCATTACTAAGGGCTCCGTTCGAGTTCGAAACTAGTCGGGCAATGCCGAAAAATGCACGTGAGTAGTAACCGGTGAAGATTAATTGAAGTCAATCTAAGGGTTAATTTTAATGGAGTATCCCCACTGTTAGATTACAAGTTGTTTTATTGTAATGTGGTGTATATTTGTTTTTAAGTTTTAAAACTCATCATATTCTGGAAAATACGTTTTTGGATGGAAAATACCTACGTCACGACGATGATACCTGTATGGAGTAGGATGCAGGTACGGGTTAATTGAAACAGCGTATGGACTGTTTTCAATCCATAAGAAAAGCTCGGAAAGCGAACTCGCAAACATGTGGCGCAGCAGCCGGTTTCTCGATCCCTGAGCTTACCGAACCGTCAATTATCAGCACAAACCCAGCTCAAACGTAACTGCGATGTTAGGTCGGTATTAGTTTACAGCTACAAGTTAGTCATTCCTTCAGGCGAGAACCGTCAAAATAAACTGATTTCTTTGCATCGAAAAATACGCAATCCATTACCCAGTGGTCGCCCAATTAAGAATAACCCGACCGAATATAAACAGTCGGCATCACACTCCTTAGTTTACGACTGTAGTAAGCAATTTATTGAAAACACGACGCCGTTCATTCTCGGTCGGTTAATCATCGGGAAAGCAATGAATTAGAATCAACCTGTTGTTGATCTACATCTATCATAATTATTCGTTTTGATTGTAGATCTTTGAATGCGAGTTGTGACTTGTGGGGGATTTTATAATAGAAGTAAATTATGCTAAAGTATGTGTGGTGGTGCAAGGTATGATTGAAGGTATTTGACCTTAATTTAGTTTTATGTAATGTAATAACAAGGAGGCAAGGTATAGACGGAGCTCAGGACAGAAAGTGAAGGAGAAAGTGGAACAAAATAAAGGCAGAGAAGAGAGCAGTCCCTATATATAAGGTCCTAATATATTAGGTAATTTTCTTTTAAGGGGTCAATGTGTCAGTGAAAAGGATTAATTTAAGCCATAATTCAATATTTTACAACAATTTAATTTTTTTCTTAACGTTCGCCGTTCAAGGGGCAATTTTCGTCTAGCTAGTACTATGGTAGTTAAAAATAAATAAATAAATCGTTAAATTTTTAGCTTATGTGAATGTATTTGACTTATATATTAACCCCTTCAAAGGAAATTACCTAATAAATTAGGACCTTATATAATACTTTCGATCGAATTGTCGGTATAGTGCACAAGTGTATGCGCAAACACAGGTGCACTTCTTCCTTCATTATCATAGTCCGATGGGACGGCAATCCGACACCACCGGCGAGAGATCAGGCGCAGGACCGACGGCTTTACGTGCTCTCCAAAGTACAGGGTTGTCACACCGCCGACTTCCTAACTCCGGGCTGCTATTGAGAATTTCTGAACAGAAATAGTTACACACAATTGGAATAGTTACACGAATAGGTTATACATATAAAGATTAAAAGTTTCATCTAATTAAAAATATTCAAATAAATCGTAAATTATAGTCAAGAGTTTTTTTTTATTACCTCAATTTTTTTTAATGTTGTCCAGTGGCAAATAAGCTGGCGGCCCACCTGTTGGTAAGTAAGTAACTACTTATAACTTGTTTTACACAATATGGTTATTGTTTAAGACCACAGCTTGTATATTTACGTCTCAAATATACTCATGTTTCTGCACACGCCCCTATAATTAAGTCGTTTACATTTTAATTTGTTTTGACAGTGTTAGATGTACGCATATCGTTAATATGGGTATCACTATTACAATAAGCAGGTGTAAACGTCCCATTAACTTCAAATGAACACGAGCATTATTAACTTCAATTTTTATAGAGTTTATTATAGAATGCAATTTTATACAACGTGTAACAAAAGTCAATGAACTTAGTATACGATTCTTTTTTTTACTATGGAACCAAATTCAAAAGGCGCGAAATAAAATTCGCAGCTTATCATAAAATAATACTTTCCTATCCACCAAAATGTATGGAGCAACAGTTTTTTTTTTCTTTATCAATTTGGTTCCATATTCAAAGTTGTTCGTATAAGTACATGGGTACATTGACCCCTCAAAGTATGACTATAGAACTTCCTACACGTTGTATACGATATTAAAAGTTGGCTTAAAAATTCCATAAATTGCTCTACTACCACTGCTATGTAGGAAGTCATAGATATATACCATCACGCCAGTATACCTGAAGGGTTACGAAACGGAGAACTTTTGTACACCCACGTCATCGATGCAGTTATTGAATACCATGTAGTCAGTCTGATGGCCAGGCTGCTACTGAAAATGTTTAAACAGTGAAACCCAATAATGACATATAAATCTTCCAAAAAAAATCATGCATGCACAGTGAACTCTAAAGTTATAAATTTCGGTCACCTGTATAGGGACTGAATAGATAGCAAAGAAGTCACAAAAAAAAACAAATGTGGAAAAGGAATTCGTAGTACTGAGCCGAGGTCGATATGGCTTACCAGTCGGAGCGCCTGGAGTATTTATCCGGAAGGCGCAGGATCTAATCCTGCTCACGACCGCATTTTTCTTTACACACAAAAAAAATATAACCCTATATTTTTTCACGGGTCTGTTGTGAATACAATACATTGGAGATTTCACTGTTCGAGGCTATGTAATTGAGTATTCATAGCCTAAGATAGATAGATAATTTAGCTGAAAACAGTCCTCCCCTTTAGATGAAGATGGCATGTTCGGCACAGTAGTCGAAAGATCGACTAATGCGTCGAAGGCAGCGAGCAGCTAACCACTATTGGTCTTTGGTCAAAGGTCAAAAGCCAATACGGCACTAATATTAGCATGTCCAGCAAATCTACCTCGTTGGTTAGCGGTTACTGAGCTTGAAGTCTATGTATTTACGTTAGATGTATTTAACATCGTTGTATATCCAACACATAAAAACTTAAAAGAAACAAGTAGTACTAGATATAATTATTATTTCAATGAATTAGATTTAACAATAAATTTATGAATTTTCAGTTGCTCTCTTATCTTATCGTTTTATAATTTTTTATTATTATTAAAACAGTTTTAATTTTAAGTTGGTTTTTATTTTATTATAATAGCTTTAATTTCTTCAATTTTATTCTGTAAATAGTAAATATTATTCACAATAAATTTAATTAGCAAATTTTTATACAGCTTATTTGTATAAACATTACTAATAATACAATAGTTTCTCAGTCTCAGTCTGTGACCTTTTCACGATTATATTGCAAAACAGGAGTCCGAGCACGGATCTTTTCGACAAACTTGTCGAATCGATAAAAGTTTTTATGTATTGAATTTTATCGTTTTATCAACACTTTACGTCAAATTTGACGTTTAAAATCGACAAACGTGTTGACAAAAAGAACCATGTTCGCACCGCAGGTCTTGATAAAAAAAATTACAGAGATAGCTTTCATTCTGAAGTCAGTCACATATTATCTCGTATATTATTTTATTGAAAAATATAATTTACACGGGACCGACGACGTCGCGAATAACAGCTAGTTCTCAATAATTTGATATGCAAAGTGTCGCGGGAATAATGCCGTATTCCTGCGACACTGCACAATTGAACACGGGTCTATTGTGAATATAATTGGAGATTTCACTGTTCGACCCCTTTATGGCTATGTAATTGAGTATTCATAGCCTAAAGCTAGCTAATTGACAGAGACGCGACGATGTGACTTTGTTACGAGGTGCGAACTGTCACACCTAGGGCTGGCATATTTCTTGCCTAATACGTTTATAAGTTCCTGTTAAATAATAAATGTAGAGCTGGTTTCAATTAACTACTATGCAAATTACCGTGCTCTAAGCTACGAATAATATGGGCGTCAAAAGAATATGCTGCAAGAAAAATGTTATTAAGTGACCACACAATATGAAATATGACTTCAGGCATTCTTGAAACCTGTAATTTAGAAAGGTTTCAGTTTTAATAATTCTACAAAGGTTATTGTGCCTTGAGCTACAGACATCATGGGCTCAATAGGCATCACCGTTCAAGGAGGAGGAGGAAAACTAAAGGTCTACATAAAATTTAATACGACTTCAGGCATTTGTAGCACCTGCAATAGAAAGGTTTAATCAATTACTACCAGTAGTCGATTATAGGTTAAGTAATGAATATCTTGGACATCTATGAGATGTTATGGTTCTAGAGAGAAAAGGAAAATAAAATGACGTAGTACTTCAAAGATCACGTGTAATTAAAAAATGTTATGTCAATATTCATCATCAGCATTTCCCTGCCCTTATCCCAATTTGGGGTCTCTAGTTATTTCATTACAACACAACAACACTTTGCAGCATTTGAAACGTCGGGAAAAACAAAAAACCTAATACAGGCGAATAATCCGGTTAAAATTTGTTTTATTATAATGGGTAGTGATCGCGAAAACCTAAGATATTCTTTCATTACGATGGTACTGTTTTGTTGTTTTAGTTGAGTTATGGATTAATCGGTAACCTTATTATATATATATATATATATACGTATATCGAAAAAATTCACAGATGTCGACATTTAATAAAATAGGACCAACCTATCCATCCTATCGATTAGTTTTTTTTTTTCAGAGTTACAGATCTAAAATGGTGACCCTACAGTAACCTAGTATGGAGTTGCATCGCAAACGACAATAAAGGATAGAAGGAATAGCGTTTGCTTTATAAATTAAAACATACCCCACTACAAGGTTGCGTCGTGCAGAAGTTTTGCTTGATTTCGTATGTTAGCTTGATAAAGTATAAGGTTTATATAATCAAGACTAGCTGTAATTCGTTCGCGCGAAACTTAGACAAATTGCACTTTATATTCATCCTTCTAATCCTGCAAGATATTTAAAAGGAACATACACGAAAATGTAAGTTCATTTACACTTTTAATGTCTAACATTATCATTTAAATCCAATAAGCCGTTTCGCAGCTTATTTGAGACAAACTAAAAATATTATCATTTATTTTATAGTCACAGTCTATGTCAAAAGTTTTTATTTCACATAAAACAATTTAAAAGGCTTTTTTTAAATACACAATAACATATTAGGAAATACCGGCGCCTTCTAGAAGCTGTTGGCTCGCTTGTTAGCAGACACAAAAGATTTTTATTGTTATGAAGTACGTATTTGTACGTGGGTGAGCCGAAGGGTAAAAAAATGACATGTAAAACAGTTTGTAAAGTCCTATTTACAGAATAAAAATTGAATTTGAATTTGTTATCATTTTTGACCGTTATAAAAATTACCATTTTAACTGTTCCAAAAAAATAATAATTGAGAATCTAGAAGGACGAGAAACCTTTATGTAGTTTTTATAAAATTAACATTTTGCCACTACGATCTGTATCTTTAAGACATTTTCAGACAACCGTATAAAAATAAAACGTTAAAAATACATAAGTGATTGACATTATCTTGGCACTAATTGCGATATCTTAGCTTCTGTCAAATATTTGTGGAACACTTTCTACGATTATTTGTCGACAAATGTGTCGAAGGAAAAACGGACAATCGCCTGTTCTGCATCACGATATCAAATGTCATACGTCACAAATAAGGTTGAACTCGCATGTTGCGTGAGAATTGCGACGAATATGTTGCAAGATTGCTTTTGAAGACGAAATGCCGAATGATAATTAACGGTTTTTTATCACTTACATTAATGAGTAATTAGAGACACTCAGCCGTATTTGTCGCATTGTCCGTAGATACTGGATAGCGATCTGTCAGATGTCCATGCAATTGTGAAAACATTCGAATTTTAACTTTTTGAATGTCTAGTCTTGTTGACGCATCTGTTGCACGAACATTATAGTCAATAACACTTTTTTTTTTTAATTAGTCGTTCGTTTCTGTAGATAATAATAATAATAATAATTGTTTTTTTATGATACATAGTTAAAAATGTAATTTATATGTAAATTTGAAAAATAAGCGAAATAATAATAATAATACTCCACAACTATCACACAACGCCGTCTAGTCTCAAGCTAAGCAGAGCTTGTGTTATGAGTACTAGATAACTGATAAACATACTTATATATTTCTAAATGCATACATATCATAGATAAATTACACCCAGACACAGAACAAATGATCGTGCTCATCACACAAACTTTTGTCCTGGGTGGGAATCGAACCCACGACCTCCGGCATAGCAGACAGGGCTACTAACCACTAGAACAACAGGACAGTCAAAATAGATAAATGTCAAAAATAAATGCAAATGTCTGTGCCACCTTTAATATAGCATCATGCCTGTAATCTCCAAGGGTTACACAGATGTACACCCCAGATTTCGCCAGTTTATATAGTTTGTTAGTAGGTCCTCGGTTCGATACCCGAGTCGGGCAAAGTGTTATTGGGTTTCTCTATTCGGAAATTCACAGCCAGGAGTTTGGATTTGTGCCCGGTTAATGGTAACACTACCTATTATATGGGACTAAATAACAGCATTGATGAAATGATCGCGTACCTACGACAAACCCCTTGCCTACTCCCTCGTGGAATTCAGGCTTGATGATGCTATGTTAAAAACGAGTTAACAGCATCAGAAAGTTAGATTTCCTTATTTAATTCCAACATTCTAAAACCTTTGCATATAGGTATAAATATATCTAGTATTTAAACCTATCTAATCCGTATCTAGAAGCGCGGGCGCAGCTTAATAGTATTGTTTAATTGTATTCCCGAGGTTGTAAAGAATACTTATCGCGATCAAGTGAACTTTATATGATATCTACTAATGCGGAATCGTGTGTTTGTTTATCTTAGAATTAAATGTTACTGTAATGAACGGATGCTGTATAAATAAATAAATAAATCTTTAATTTTGTACACAACAAACAATATCGATAAAAATACACAGAGCTTTATGAGTAATTTAATTCAGCCGTTAGTCAGAGGTCTGAAAGTCTGATAACCAATCTTACCACGTGATATGGTGTTACCCAGTAACTGGGTTGTGAAGATCCGATAGGCAGTCGATTCATGTAAAATACTGGTATTAAGCTGCATCCGGTTTGACTGAAAGCCGAACTCAATGTAATTGGGAAAAAGCTAGGCAGATTGATATTGATGTGCCTACTCGTACTTTCTTAATTAATCTAAGACCATCACAGACATACGGCGAAGGGAAAAATCGTGAGGAAACCTGGACTTAATGAAGTTACAATATTAAATGCAAAAAACATACGATTGCGAACAGGATTCGAACCTGCGCCTCCCGGAAATACTCCAGGCGCTCTGACTACTAAGCCATCTCGACTTTCGTTCGAATCCTGTTCGCGACCGTATTCTTTTTCCATTTAATATTGTAACTTCAGAGTTCGATAAGCATGCGTTAATGCTTTTCAAAGATTTATCTGGACTTAATGGTCTGAAATCGCCAACCCACAGTGAGCTAGCGTGGTGATGTTTTATAGTGTCTTCTCTGTATGAGAAGAGGCCCTTCCCCTGCAGTGGGACAGTTATGGGCTGGTTATGTTTTATGTCTATGTACGCTTATATTCCCGGAATGGTTAGGCAGAAGGATACTGTTGCCACATAACACAGCATCACGCCTGTATTCCCAGAAGGAGTAGGCAGAGGTATACACAGTTGTATACCCACATTACACCAATACTGTTATTTAGTCCCAGATGGTGAGCCTATTGCCATATACCGGGCACAATTTCAAACTCCGGGCTGCTATTAAGAAATTCCTAACAGAAATACTCTATAACACTTTGTCCGGTTAGTGGAGTGTGATATTAGGATAACATCAGAACCTGGCGCATGGATAACATTTGGTGTGATATAGCTAGATAGAAGGAGACCGTATCGGTGGCGGTTAACACCAACAACAGCATTACCAAAGAGGGTTGACGTCAGGCTGGCGGTCGGTCATAAAACATAGCCAAAACTTTAGCAGCATGCCAGATACGGGTATGCTGCGCCGACCCCAAATATATTGGGATAAGGGCAGGGGGATGATGATGATGACTTTGTCCGACCCGGGAATCGAACCCGAGACCTCCTGCTCAGCAGTTACCTTGAGACCACTAGACCAACGAGGCAACGAGGGAATCCACGCGTGTTGCTATGAGTCTTATTGGGGTTGGGCTGGCGATTCGATGACAATCATATAGACGGTTGAAAGGCTATCTGGTTCAACTGTATTGACTGTGGTTTAAAAAAATAACTGCCTTTAGAGACATTTTCATATTACACAAAGATTTCGCTTAGATCAATTAGCCTTTCAACCATCGATATGTAATTTTATTTAAATTTGTAGTCTAATGCCTTATAAATACGTGGTAAAAGCAAGCGGATACTGGACGACTAACACTAGTATGTAACATTTGAATGATACGGAGCCAACAATGGTTATTGTGGTAAGATTGATGTGCGCATGTCTTTACTTCTAAGTTATTACTAGTCTAGCTTAGTTTTAGAACTATTTCGAGTATCTGTAATTTTTGCTAAATAATAATCTCTTTTTTAGTGTGTTTTTTAAATCAGTCTTATGTAATTTCATTCACTATAAATATTTAATGTTATTATATTAAATGGAAAAATAATACGGTCGCGAACAGGATTCGAACCTGCGCCTCCCGGATAAATACTCCGCTCTGGCGCTCTGACCACTAAGCCATCTCGAGATGGCTTTGTGGTCAGAGCGCCTGGAGTATTTATCCTAATATATATTATATAATAACTTTAGAGTTCGCTAAGCATGCGTTAATGCTTTTCAAAGATTTATCTTAATTATGTAATGTTTAAGTTTAAAAGATTATTGAAATTGATTTTAAGCTTAATTAAATTGTTAACAATATTTATAATAATAATTATTGTATAGTGAGATCTAAATAAAACGCTGTGCTTGCCTTTTATTTAGATGCATGCAATGCTATTGTACTTGTGATCGATATGTATCATGAATGTCTTTGTGTGTATTTAGTTGGTTTGCCTTAAATAAATAGATAAATAAATCTGTTTTTGAACTTCTGTAATATCCCGTTATTAAGATTGAAAGGTGTATGTAGAACTTTAACATGAACGCCTTAATTCATGTGTTAAAATTATTTAAGATAGGTTATACTTTTCTTGTTTGTAATTTTAACCTGCCTCGTTAGTATTTTGGTCTCAAGTGCGACTACTGAGCAGGTCCTGGGTTCGATTTTCGGGTCGTACAAAAAGTTATTGGGATTGTCTATAAGAAATTCTCGATAGCAGCTTGGAGTTTGGAATTGTGCCCGATAGATAGCAATAGGCTCACCACTAATTACATGGGACTTAATAACAGCATCGGTGAAATGTGGGTGTACAACTGCGAACACCTCTGGCTTCTCCTTGGGGGAATATAGGCGTGATACTATGTTATGGTATTTTATGTAATTTTGGTTTGATTGGGATTATACCAAGTCATATTTTAGTAAGCTAAATCTGAGGTATAATATTATGCAACGAGTTTTGAACTACGTTCGGGTTGCTTCCAGTCTTACCAGATGCACTCCTCCAGATAGTTTTTTAGTCACGGTAGCCTATCTCCGAGGAGATTAGACAAGTACGCAGGAGATATTATAGTGCACGAGCGTATGCGCAAACAATAATTGTACTCACTCTTCCTTCACTCTCATAGTCCGATGGGACGGTAATCCGACACGACCGGAGAGAGAACTGGCGCAGAGCCGACCGCTTTACGTGCTCTCTGAAGCACGGGGTTTCACACCACTAACTTCCTAACTCCGGGCTGCTACTGAGAATTTCCTTAAAGAAAAAACCCAATAACACTTTGCGTGACCTGGGAATCGAACTCAGGACCTCACGCTCAGCAGCCGCGCTTGCGACCACTAGACCAACGAAGCAGCCAGAGTATCACCATTAAATCTAAAAACACGGGACTGACAGAATTCAAGCCGAGACATTAACGATCATTACATTAGTAATTGACCTTCCAAGACCCCAATATTTCTAATCCAACAATTTCATCGCTCAAAGTCGAGAGGAACGCAAAGGAAATTATGGCACACAACCTCAACGGCTGTCTTAATCTGTGGTCTGACAGTTTATAAGTACCGCTTAATTTGCTGAGACTCACCCTTAAAGGGGGCGTTGCGATGACGATCCATCATTGTAAGGTAGGAGCATTGGGCTTATGGAGATTGTGGTCTAAGTCAAGAATTGTGGGAGGTTTGGAATCATGGTGATGCAGGATTTGTGGGCTAAAACCCTATTAATACTAGTGTAGCGTGTACGCATATTAAGCATTGTTAGTCTGAGTGATTCTAGTAACATAAGCATATGAAGTATAGCTCGTAAGATTAGTACCTAAGTAATGTGCGCAAGTTAGTCGTCAGTCGTTAGACACGCCCTTCTATTTCTCTTTTACGGAAAGATGGTTAAGTGTCCTTTTTTTGAAATTATAATTTTAAGTTTTCACAAAATTCACGGTTCGAAAGATCTAGAGCTAGATCTCACAACACAGGGAATCCTAGTATGGGGTCTAAGGCCTCAAACCATACTATGTAATTACTTCTGAAGTAAAAGTAGTTATATTATTTGTAAAAAAAAACCATCTGATACACTCACGTAGCGATCTGATAGACATATACCTAATATTTTTCACCGTGGGAGAGCCACGCTTCGGCACGAATGGGCCGGCTCGACCGGATTGATACCACGGCCTCACAGAAAACCGGCGTGAAACAATGCTTGCGTTGTGTTTCGCCGAGTGAGTGAGGGTACCGGAGGCCCAAACCCTTTAAAAGGCCGGCACCGCACTCGCGACTCCTCTGGGGTTGCGGGTGTCCATGGGCGGCGGTAATCGCTTACCAACAGGCGAGCCGTCTGCTCGGTTGCCTCCTATTCCATAAAAAAAAAAAAATATAACAACGACAAACTAAGTAGATCCTGAAACCGTTCAGTTTCGGCTTTTTATCACAAGTAAGAAAAAATAAAGAGTTTAAGTTTTGAGTATAATGTAGTTTGTCCATAATTTTAAGCAGAATTTTGAGTAGTAATGTCTTAGGTTTGCTCGATCACTACACATTATAATAAAACAACTTTTAACCAGATTAATCGCGTGTATTATTGGTTTTTTGTTTATTTAAAATTATTTCAGTCTGCCGTACATATGTATCTCTAAATTTAAAACGACTGTGACCTCTGAGTTTGTTTCGGTATTTCTTCTCAGGGATAGTCTTAGGAAATACCGTCGCGATTTAGTTTTAAATATGTATCAGAGACAAAAATAATTTTATGAATTTATCAATTAAATGTAGGTACGGTAGACTGAAATAATTTTAAATAAACTGTTGAGACACCTGACACCTTAGTCCTCCTGCGACCACGAACGCTGCAAAGTGTTCGAAACGTCAGGAAAAACAAAAAACCAATAATACACGCGATTAATCCGGTTAAAAGTTGTTTTATTATAAAGAATTTTGAGTGTTCTCAGAATTTTCAGTGACTCCCAATTCTGCAAGTTGCAATCTAGCAGATGTGAGTGGAAGGGGAAATGGTGGCTGTTCAGTGGCGCAGCTAGGGGTGCACTGGGTTGTTTTTTGTCCGTGTAAATCCTCAAGATACTAATCCCGGATCCCGGGTTTCCGGGGTCGCAGCTGCTACTACTGGTGTTGAAACTTGGTTGAAGAACAATCTGTGATGCGTGCGTTGGATTAAAAGTTTGCGTAATATGTTTCGTGAGGCATATTCATATTAATTATTGTTCACCGGTTGCTACTCACGGTTTGCGCAACTAGTTTCAAGCTCGAACGGAGCCTTCAGTCTTCTTCAGTTCGTCATGAGCTGAGTTTGCGGAAATTTCACGAGTCAGTCTGACTCAATCTTTTTCGGACATACCCGAAAAATGCACGTGACTTTGAACCTTTGACTTGCGAGTCAAATGATGATGAGATATAGCCGAGTGGTATTGGCCGCTTCTCATTCATAACTTAGACCAGATAATTGGTATCGTCCTCTATCAATAACACATTGGTATCATAAAGTGGAGTTCTGATAACGTCATTAAGTATGTTGCAGCTCTATTCAGTGATAATAAATCATGTGCCGATGAAATATGTTATCGATAAAGATTTCTATCGATTTGCGTGTATGATCTGTTCTGGGTTCATGACTAATTGTACACTTAAAGTGTTTTCTTGGCAGATTAAGAAAAGTATACATTTATCAATCAACATGTCTGTATGTACAACAAGAAGAAGAAATATAAAAAGAAAAATTTTCGTTGAAAAAATTATTCGTTCGTAAGCAGGATTTGAACCTGCGCCTCCAGGATAAATACTCTAGGCGCTCTGCCAATTATCATTCATCCCGACCTGTGTTCACTAATCCGAATTTTTCTTCCACATTTTAATACGTGTTACGGTGACGTCATAACTATTTATTTAGTTCCTATACATATGACTGAACCGACACGACTATCTTTGCTGTTAATTCAAAGCCTTCTCACGACCGAGTTTTCTTTTTACAAAATTTTTTAACTTTAGGATTCACTATGCATGCGATAATGCCTTTAAAATATATCTCTATCGTTGTAGAAGAGTTCAAGATAGTGGGTGGTGATCAGTTTCTTGGTTGGTAAGAGTGACTGGTACAGTTAACCAGGAGGTGTAGCAAAATACATTAATTAGCGTAACTATACACTTCACAACAATAAGCAAAAACATAAAACCTTTTAGAAACGATGGTGCTACTCCAAAAGCAGGTTTAAGGAACCCATTCTCTGCTAAATCATTTTCTATAATAAATCCTTTCTCATTAAATAAAACGGCAACGCTCGTGCATATAACGCCTTACGGTGATGTCCAATTATAAGTAACACTGCGTTTACTTTCTTAAGAGCTATGATTTACTTCAACGCTGTTTGGTATTTAATCAGAATTCCATCAGAATTGATCCGTTGATCACTAAAGGCTGGGCAGGGAGGCAACCTGTTATTTACACAATTTTCACACCTACCGCAGTGGGTAATTTGAAGACATAACTTAAAGTAAATTAGGTAGCAGGAATCAATTTAAATATGGGTTTTGTTATTGCCGCATTGATTTAAACTTAAGGCGCTTGTAGATGTCCTAATTTCGCGCTCATTAAATAGGTAGGTAGTGCGACTAACTTCAAACTAAACTCTTGCAAGTGAGGGTAGTAATCTAGGGGACCGTTCAAGTATTACGTAAGCAGATTTTTTTGCAATTATTAACCCCCACCTCCCCCTCGTCAGCAAAAGTAATCAAAGCTCTTACCCCCCCACTCCCATGCTGACGTTAACATTGGTACTCATGCATTTTTCAACGTGTTCTGGTTTCTTTATCTGGTGTCTGGGTACGTAATCACTATTTTCGGGAATCCCTAAAAATGTGTTTCGTTTTCTAGCATAGACAAGTAGGGTTACCATATGTGTTCAAACCGAAATCTACAACATTTTGTAGAAAATCCGTTAATAAATAAATACTGCTGACGTAATCACTATCCAGATCCCCCATCCTCCGTGTTATCAAAAATAAACAAAGCAAAAACGCCTCCGCCCCCCTGAAGTGCTTACGTAATACTTGAATGGCCCCTAGGCAGACCCTGAATCCGTACCAGTTTGCTCTCAAAAGTTTTGAGTGTTAGTTACACTCACAATTCTACAACTTGCGATCTAGCAGTTGTGAGTCGAAGGGGAAATGGTGGCAGTTCTCCCTCTCTCTGTTGAGTGAGGACTGTGACGCATTTCGCACGGCGGAGGGGAAAGCGCCGCCATTTTGAGGTAGTTTCGCTGCCATAGTTCTTCAAATATAACCCGTTACGTACATGCATTCACGTAAAACACATGGCCGTGTCTACATCACAGCCACACACGGTTTTTTCTCATAACATTTTATGGACACTTGTTATGGATTGACACCGGTATGGATCAGCAGTGCCGGTTCAGGTCGATCCTACCAGATCTTAAAGGACTAGACGGGAGACGGCTTCTCACTAAATATCGAACAAAGAAAAAAAAAAAAATAGCGGGGGGTGAGGTAACACACAAGCACAAAAGAACTTACACTAAAGCAACTAGCTCTCGTCATTACAATAACATTATTAAGAACATAATAAAACTAGACACAAACATAAAATGCTGAAACTACTCCAGTATTAATTCCTTCAAGTACCAGGTAGGCAAAATAATCTTCAAAAGCCTATGTAGGTATAAATATTTACCAGCAGATTAAAGATTACAAAGGTTATCCAAAAGGGGCTGAGAATGACAATTTTGGTACGAAACAGAACGTGCAATTATATATTCTATATTAGTTTAGTATTTCATCTGAAAGGTTTTAATTATGTCCGCCATTATTTCAGTTTTCATGTTTATCAAAACATTACATCTTAGTGTATTGCATATGTAAGCAACTTACAAGCCATTTACATGTAAAACAGACTATTAAGTAGGGTTGGCGGTAGTTGAAAGGAATAATATCTATTTTAAAATAATTCATTTTAGTAATATATTTTTTAAATGATATAAAATTACGATAGTCAGGATACATTGACGTTGATTATGATTTAGACATATTAAACTAAAATTTGGTAATTGCTATCTTTTGATAAAAATAGTTTAGTGCGAGACGGGACGAAATAAAACACGTCTAATTCAACACCTTTGCAAAGAACATTTACGATTTTAGGAGGTCAATAATCAACTGGAGAGACGAATACTGTTGTCTTGATGAATTAGAAAATACAATAAATATAAAGTTACAATATTAAATGGAAAAAGAATACTATAAAAAGTATTCTTTTTCCATTTAATATTGTAACTTCAGAGTTCGCTAAGCATGCGTTAATGCTTTTTAAAGATTTATCTTGAATCTATCTGCAGATAAATATCATAAATACAGTTTAAAGTACTTATCCCCAGTCCAAGTGGTTTTCTAGTTTACTATCATCAGCCCGTGATTGTTCTTTAGACATGGACTTACGAACAACCTACCTGTGTACCAGAATGTGTTGTTCTAGCATATTTCCTCTTTCATGTTTTCCCGTTCACACTTCATTCACTTAAAATTATCAACATCTTCCAAATACCAATTCAAAGGAGTCCATATTTTTTTAGTAGTATGTCCGTATTTGTTTTGCAGTGGTAGCCCTACCGTCATGGTGAAGTCACGCCGGTGGTCCGCGCACTCCACGAACACATTTACACGCGCGCCCCCTAACACACGCCGCTTACTTATTACATTCGAACTTCCACCGTAGAAGTACAGGACCTTAGTTCATGGTATGTCTGTTAGAAAGGCAATAGCACTTGAGATTCAAGCGTAGAATTTTTTTTGAGTGTGAGAAGTCTGAAAACCACGCGGTCCTACCTCAACCTTTACCGAAGTCCCGGGTTCGTTGCGGCAATCACCGCGACCCCGGCAGGTTATGGTCCATTGAAGGGTGTCAATGAACGCGCCAGGTTTTGTGTAGGCTGGCTACAGTTAGCTTACACAGTGACACCAGTGAGGCGCACGTGCTTAAGCGCGGTGCGCGGCGGTCTCTGGCCTGGCACCGGCGAGCTACCCATGTCCGCCGCCTGCAGTCTACGGCTCAAGGTGGCCAGATATCGTTTAGCGTCCTCCAGTACCAGAGGCGCCTTCTGCGGCAGGGGATTCCTAGAAAAAGTTGCCAAAGGCATGTGCTCTGGCTCCGGACCATGTTTCTAATAACGGCCGGAAGCGAGAAATCGCCTGCCCCTTTCTACTGTAGACCTGAGACGCTCATAAGCCTGGTTAAACAAGGTTTGGCGCAGTTCTCACTAGGCTTATTATCAGTGTAAATGGGTGTCATGTTTGGCATTCAGGGATGCAGGCCGTTGCTGTTGCCTCCCAATAAAAGTTATTGGCCTCTTTTTAAACGAGTGGATATTTTGGCGGTGTGGCTTCATAAACAAAAGGTATGTTTATCCATGTATTTCTTTGCTTCATATGAGTTGTGGTGTTATTACGATATATCTTAAGAATTTTAATCTGAGCGTCAGCGTGCTTCTGAAAACACGTTAAACTGTCGATACCGCCTGTTGTTAATGAATGACAGTCGTTAAGCCAAGTAGAAGAAGAAGAACCATAGTCCTATGGGAGCTAAGCTGGTGGCATCTATCCTACTAATATTATAAACGTGAAACTGTTTCTGTATGGATGTTTGTTACTCTTTCAAGCAATAACTACTCTACGGATTTGGATGAAATTTGGCACACAGATAGTTTATAACCTGGATTAAAACATAGGATACTTTTATCCCGGCTGGACCGAATTCTGAAGTCCACGCAGTCGAAGTCGCGGGCAGAAACTAGTCACTAAATTTCACTGAAGAACCTAAGCTAGTGGTCACAAAGCGCTAGAATGTCAGTTAGTAACAACATTGTTTTCTGAGTTTAAGCTGTGATAGCTCAGTGGTCTGACCGTTGGACTAGCAAGCCAAAGGTAACAAGTTCAAACCCAAGCCACGCACCACAAACTTTTCGAATTCGTGTGCGTATAAGAAATTATTTATCACTTGTTTAAAACGCAAAAGGAAAACATCGCGAGGAAACCAGCACACCTGAAATATGTTCTTGATGGTGTGTAATGCAATGTTAGTGACCTCGGGTGGTTTAAACTCTGACAATAGGTTGTTCATCAAGCACACCATAGGAAGGTTGTTTTCCGTGTCCTGCGTTAATTCAGTGCTTCGGTTATCATTTTGTGAGACGCACAAATGACGGCGCGGTTGGCACAGCAGTTGAAAATCTGCTGCTGCGTCGCGTGTCAGGTTTCGATGCACGGTACAAATATTTGCCTGATCCACAGGTAATTGTTCCGGTCGTGGGTGCATGTGTCTGTAAATGTACCCAATATATTGGAGAAATTCCTTTATATGGGGCAACAACTTTCATCACAAAATAAGGAAGTACTAGTAGTGGTCAGCTAATATTATACCTATGGGCTAAAAATTTTGTGTAAATTAAAATCCTTTCTTGCATTAAACGATCACAGAAGCGGCGTTGTATAAAAAACCGCCTACCTATACAATTTAACCTGTTGAACGTGTAACGAAATTGAGCACTGTCCGTCCGTTTGTCACGATCATTATCTAAAATAAATGATAGAACTGACGTTGACTGCTGTCAAACAGTATAAAAAAAACAATAATCGTCGGTAGCAGTCCGGTTAGTCGGTACAGTTAACAGCATGTCTATGCAATTTGACATTAGAAGCGCATTTTTTTGGCTTCCAATTTGCCTGATGGTAAGCGACAGTGTAGCCAAGGGATGAGCACGTAGATCCAGAAAAAATCTAATCAGGGAACACGGAAGACGGAAGAGAGTTCCAATCATGGGCAGTACATGTCATGAACGTGGATTGAAATAGCTTTTATTTCGGCGCAGTAAGAAGGGTTTTCGTAGTCGAGTGTTAACTTTAAGGTGCCGTTAACTGTACCTGTCATCCAGCCTTTCTAAGAACCAATGATAATAAATTAACAATTTCGTTTTTTTTATCTGTATAATTGAGTTTTGTGTCGTTAAATTGATGTTATAAAATGCAAAGAATTTTGTTTTCGTTTGTTATATTGTCCTTGTAAGAAATATGGCGCTATTAGTTACATTGTAATCTTTAAAGGTGGAGATGGATGTACATTTTAGTTTGTTATCTATGGATGAGTAAAAACAATTATTGTGAAAGCTATAGCGTGGTAAAAGCCTCTTAAATAAATGAAATAATGATTCCATTCCAGAAATGGGGAGTTTTTATTCAATAAAAAACTTAACAAGTGAGAGTCTGACTCGCCCATTGAGGGTTCCGTATAAATAAAATTACTGAATAACTAAACAAGAATAAAAAAATTGCTCGTACGAAAAAAAGGTTGAATTTAAATGTTCTCCCATCGTTATACGTCACGGTCGATTCTCCAATTGCGAATGTAAGTTTGTAATCAGAAAATATATTTGATATAACTGAATATTAAAGATTTACGGATTATTCTCATTACTTCTGCTACCAGCTCAACGGGAACTGGGAAGCAGATTTTGATCTACTGCGAGTGTCCAAATGGGATACATATCGCCGTATTGTTTTATTGCGTTGGTTAAGAAGCCTGATTTTTTAACAGGTTCATGAGACTTTAGACCTACGTATTTGATACTAATTTTAACTTGATGCCTCCACGCGTTTCTGAGAAAAAGGGTCTTGACAGAAAGACAGACGGACAATGAAGTGATCTTAAAAGAGTTCCTTTTTTCCTTTTAAGGAATTGAACCCCAAAAAGTGTTAACTTAGTTAGAGTAATTAAAGTGTCACTTACTCCAAAATGAAAATTCTACTTGACAGTTAATCTATCCACCAGATCCTCTACATAATGATTAATAATCCTAAAAAGAAAAAGATGGCTTAGTGGTCAGAGCGCCTGGAGTATTCATACGGGAGGCGCAGGTTCGAATCCTGTTCGCAACCGTATTATTTTTCCATTTAATATAATAACTTTAGAGTTCGCTAAGCATGCGTTAATGCTTTTCAAAGATTTATCTTGAATTATTAAGGTAATTGCATTCTTTACGGCATTGTATTAACTGCAAAGTAAGTCGTGTCGGTTTGGTCACCAGTATGGGGACTGAATTGATTGCAATAACGTCGCCATAAGACGTGTTAAAATATGGAAGAAGAATTCGCGGTGGTGAGCAGAGGTCGAGATGGCTTAGTGGTCAGAGCGCCTGGAGTATTCATCCAGGAGGCGCAGGTTTGAATCCTGTTCGCGACCGTATTCTTTTTTCATTTAATATAATAACTTTAGAGTTCGCTAAGCATGCGTTAATGCTTTTCAAAGATTTATCTTGAATTATTAAGGTAATTGCATTCTTTACGGCATTGTATTAACTGCAAAGTAAGTCGTGTCGGTTTGGTCACCAGTATGGGGACTGAATTGATTGCAATAACGTCGCCATAAGACGTGTTAAAATATGGAAGAAGAATTCGCGGTGGTGAGCAGAGGTCGAGATGGCTTAGTGGTCAGAGCGCCTGGAGTATTCATCCGGGAGGCGCAGGTTCGAATCCTGTTCGCGACCGTATTCTTTTTCCATTTAATATAATAACTTTATTATATTGTATCTTTATTATTAATGTCGCGGGCTCAGCTCATGAATAAGGGCTCCGTTCGAGTTGGAAACTAGTCGGGCAATCCCGAAGAATGCGCGTGAGTAATAACCGTTGAACAATAATTAATATTAATGTGTATCACGAAAGTTATTAAACAAAAAAAAAAAAAATCTGTCTTTGGAATCTTTGTTATGTTCAAACAATGGCTGCTTATAATTTAATGCTTGAATACAAATTGTGATGAGTAATAATAATGACTACGAATAAATGCATGAATGTTATAAGATTATGCGTATTGTATGTATGTAAGACATTAATTAAAATTACATAAACAATAATAACAGTATCACGCTTGTATTACCCAAAGTGGTAGGCAGAGATGTACACAATTGTACACCGAAATTTCACCAATGCTTTTATCAAATCCCATGTAATAGGTAGTGAACATATTGCCATCTACCGGGCACAATTCCAAACTCCGGGCCGCTACTGAGAATTTCCTACCAGAAAAATCCAGTTATACTTTGCCTGATTTGGGTATCGAACCCAGCACCTCATGCTCAGCAGTCGCGCTTGAGACCTACGAAGCAGATAATTAAAATGATTCTTCAAACAAAAATTGAATTTGTTATACTAAGCTTGCCTCACATAACATAGCATCACGCATGTATACCCAAAAGATAGGCAGAGGTGTTTTATGCATGTAATTATGTTAATAGCAATAGGTCATGAGCCCATTTCCATTAACCGGGCACGGTCGAATCGAACTAGAAAAATCTAATAGCACTTTTCCCGCCCTGGGAATGAAATCCAGGACCTTATACTCAGAGGATAGAATGAGGCTATTTATAATAAGCTTAGGTAATAATATTTGTCTAGTTGGAACATCAAGTAGTTATGAACTATAATAATTCAGTAGTTATAATAAGTTTCTAGCCAATTAAAGGAAGAGAAATTACTGAATAAATAAACACTATAATACCGGCATTTACTAAGAAATCAAGATGGCGTTTAACTGTCAAAATGACAGCGCGCCATTTCGTTACACTGGCACGTGCGATCGCAATCTGCCTTGTGCCAAATTAAAAGAAAATATTGAACAAAAAATGCGCGAAGAATTCTAAATGGGTTCTGTGACTTTTATTGTTCACTAAGTTGCACCAGTTTAACTTAGCGGTTACCCAGAATAAGTGTGGTCCATTAGTTTTTTCCATGTATTCTATCCGATAGTTTCGATAAGGTAATAGTTTGGTTAACAATTAAGTAAGTCAGTGCAAGTTTTATCGTCGTAGAAAAGGCAACATTGGTGTCTCGAATGTTGCGCAATGCAGTTCTCGGGGCTCCTCTAAGACGAAGAGGGTGTTGGCAGAGACAGTGGAGATTTGGTGAGTAGTCCGACATATACGAAACGTGGGCGTATACCATGGGCTATGTAATAAGTCTAAAAAAATGTTACTGTAATTGCTCTATTCTAATAGTAATAGTTTGATTAGAGATAGACAGATTAATTGACAAGAGCGAGTTGTTAAAACAATCCTATAAGAAAGTTAATAAACAATCTTGTAAAAAAAACCCTTTCAAAATGGCGCCTACTCATCTTGACAATTTCCAACATAGCATCACGCCTATATTTCCAGAAGGGGAAGGCAGAGGTGTACACATTTCACCAATGCTGTTATTAAGTCCCATGTAATAGGTGGTGAGACTATTGCCATCTACCGGGCACAATTCTAAACTTCGGGCTGCTACTGAGAATTTTCAAACAGAAAAACTCAATAGCACTGCCCAACCTGGAAATCGAACCTGAGACCTCATGCTCAGCAGTCACGCTTGGGACCACTAGACCAACGAGGCAATTTCTTATTTTGCAGTATCTCAAGTTATAATTATATCGGGTCGAAAAGACTCACATATTAGGCTTTTCATAAGGGTCTGTAGAATGTGTGAATGTGTATTCTTAATTTATCTTCACGGAAAATTTGTCGGAACCAAGTCTTAGCGTTATCAATTGTCAATTACTAATTATTGTAAGTTTTGAACCATCTTTATGCATCAGAGGGCACGGTAATCTATCAAACCATGCTGTCATGTAAATATCAAGATCAACTGTGACAGTTAGAAGTCATATCTAAACTTACCGTAGAGACGGCTTTACTGGAGACGGCTTCTGACTAAATATCGAACCAATTTGCTCGCCGCTTTTGGCGGGGGGTGAGGTAACACACAAGCACAAAAGAAGTTGCACTAAAGCAACAATAGCTCTCGTCATTACATTAACAGTATTAACACACATAAAAAAACTAAACACAAACAAAAATATGTGTCACGCACGATTAAAATCGTGTACTATAATTGTAACTGTACAGGTAAAAGGTATTTGATTGGGAATCATATGCCAGTGGCGAGAGGGGTAGGCCAACTAAAACTACTCCAGTACTAGTTCCTTAATGGATCTTACCGTAGGATACCAGTATCAAATATTTCTTGGTATACGGGGTTGGATGACGGTATCACCATGTCCATCCGATTCCATCTCTAAAATTGATGCAGAGTATTTAACTTGCTCACGTATTTTACCTTATAGGTTGTCATACAATAAAAGTATGTAAGCCTTTGTGTTCCACCTCTCTTATCGGAAACTGAGGAATTATTTTGTTGACCGTTTTGTAGATAGGATACCGTTGCTGGGGTTGAACGAAACACAAATTTCTGGCTCATTTCCAAGACCTTAACTATAATAATTGTAGCTAGGAATAATTGGGAAAACGCGAAGTTATTGGCTCGACTCAATCCAAGTTATTCATTAATAAAAGATGAATGTTTTATTTTTAAACGTTTAATTTTTAAAATATTTAATTGAAACAAATACACAAAAGTGTAGCACTGTGGCGCAACTCTCAACGCCCAGCTCTATAATTTAGAGAACATAATCAAATTGTTCCAGACTAGGTTTATGAACAATATGACCCAATAGTAAAAATAAAAATAATTGTTATGGGAGTGTGTGAGTGAGTTCATAATACGTTAAGATAAATTAATACGAAGGAAAATAATAGATAATAATTCAGAATAATTTAGGTATTGAATGCCCAATTCTCAAAATGGCAAGTGAGGGCCAAACAGATTCTTTATCGTAAGAAATAGAATTGCTTCACTATATTAATTACTCTTATATTATGGGTACCTTTACGGACACAATGTTCATATGCTGCATTAAGATTAGAGATTCGTTTCATTGAACCCCAAAGCTTACTAGAGCAGTTAACTCAAGGTTATTGACACGGTTTTTCTAGGATTCTATCAGAAAAAACCAAGCCATATGTTTTAATAATATCGTTTTAATGGGTGCATAGGATTATTAGTTACTATAGTTTGGTTGCCTTGTCTTGTCGTCTTAAATCTCTGTAGGAATTGCTAGTTGCTCAATCTATTTAGATAAGATGGTTGTTATGGAGACAAAAAAAAAACTACCATTCTTTTATCTGGGCTCTGGTTAATGTTCTTTACCTTCACAGGGATGGACAAAAAATATATTGGAATGGCTACCAGATTGTTTTTTTTTCTTTCTCGTAACGTCTTTCTGTGAATATCATGGTTATTCTTGCAAAAGTAATTTTTAACAACGTTCTGAAGGGTTACTCTTGAAACTAATA
Source organism: Xylocampa areola (assembly GCA_935421205.1). NCBI lineage: Eukaryota > Metazoa > Arthropoda > Insecta > Lepidoptera > Noctuidae > Xylocampa > Xylocampa areola. The sequence continues at coordinate 17,931,379 of OW285205.1, read as the reverse complement.
TCAATTCCAATTAAATTCCAATAGTAATATCTTAGGTTTGCGCGATCACTACACATTATAATAAAACAACTTTTAACCGGATTAATCGCGTGTATTATTGGTTTTTTGTTTTTCCTGACGTTTCGAACACTTTGCAGCGTTCGTGGTCGCAAGAGGACAGTCCTCCTGCGACCACGAATGCTGCAAAGTGTAAAACTAATAATACACGCGATTAATCCGGTTAAAAATTGTTTTATTATAAATTCCAATATTAAATAGACGCCTTAAAACAACGCGTAATTTTATAATAAATTTATCTACATTACAGTTGCCTCAATTTTAAAACATGTTGTCATCGTATTATCCCGAATCTCTAATTATCTTTTAGACATTTTGGCATCTAAAAGTACGAACTGACATATTTCCAATGTCAATCAAGCGGCATTATTTTCAAGAGTAAGCCCACTGAACGTTGTTTAAAATTATCGTTAACTTTCACCAAAAAAATATAATAGACGAAGAACTAAATAAAATTCAAATATATCAATAGATACGTTGCATTCTAGATACCTCGTCCAACCCAGCATAAGAACTGTACATAAATTTTAATATACAAACAAATCCTGTCTTACCACCCTTTAAATTCCCCGCACGTACAATCCGCAATCACGCAAAACTTTATTAACTCTTCAATATCCATTTCCAATAGAAGCAATCTTGGGCCATTACTATTCTTTATAGACATAGTTAAAGGCATAAATTACAGGCCATATATTATCTCAGAATGGCTAATGTAAACGAGGATCAGGCAACGTGCAAAGGGATCGGAAGCTATGACAATGCCAAACAATTTATTTTAATGGGCATTTATTAAGTTGGCTGTATAAAATCGCTGGTTACTCGGCGGGTGGTTGAATGCTTAGATTATCTGTGTCATGCGCCCGAGCGGCCGCGATGCGTATCGGGTGTATTCGGCTTTATTCGGCCGGTATCGGCAGCGATGACAATGGGAAACAAATGCGATCACGTTCGCTCGTATGTTCTGTAATGTATGATTTTGATGTTGCGATTTGAATTTTGATTTTTGTTCTTAATGATTGTTTGGTATTCTTGTTTATCTAGGCTTCATCTCTAATGGAATTATTTGAACTGGTCTAGACTAGCTATTTTGTATTAGATAAAGCTTTACCCATAAACTGTCTCGTTGGTCTAGAGGTCCAAGGTATGAATACTGAGCATGAGGTCTTGGATTCGATTCGCAGATCGGGCAAAGTGTTATTGAGTTTATCTGTTAGGAAATTCTCAGTAGTAGCCTGGAGTTGGGAATTGTAACCGGTAGATGGCAATAGTCTCACCACCTATTGGCCACCACATGGGACTTATTAACAGCATTGATGAAATGTGGGTGTACAATTGCGGACCTCTGCCTATCCCTTCGGGGAATGCATGCGTGTTATTTAATAAAATATTAGGGTGATGAGTCAGTATTGGTTGCGAGTACCCCGTCAGGTCTCTTCGTAGAATGATAAAGCGTTTCCATTATCAGCCATTATTGTAAGACACTTGTAACACTAGTTGAAGCACCAGTCAGTAAAAGTTCAGTTAAGAGTTGATTTATTGTTGAGCTTTTATTTCTTATAGCTCGTGCAGTTAGGCGTATCATTTTAAAGTGGTAGGTTGGTAGTTGGAGCGGATATAAAACTTGTAGCTATTACTGGCAGTTCCAGTGTTTTTAGCAAGAAATACCGACATAGAAAAAAAAGTGGTTTTATTTATTCAATTTCAGTATATTTATTTCATGTTAGTTTTCGATTTCGTCAGATTCATTTCGATCCATGTCGAGCTAAGGAATAATAGTTAAGTAGCCGGTAGGATAGTCTTCCAAATTAATGCCTTGAATAGCTTCACTGTCAACCAAAGGCTCAAAGGCCATTAGGCCTTTGCAGCATTAGCTGCTAAAGGCCGGCGCAGGTTCAGAAAGGCCTATAATCGTCCCCCAGGGGCCGAGCTGGTAACACTGTCAGTTCTTCCTTCTCTATTTCTCTTGCTCTCTCTGCCTTTTCGACTTCCAGTCAAACTGGATGCAGCTATTATTACTTTTTCTCTGGAAACTACAAATTTCATATCTGCACCACACGCGGTAACAATTGGCTGCAGACCATTCAAGTACTTATTATGTGCGAGAATAGCGCCCGCGCTTGAATGGGCGTAGAAGCCCATATCTAGTGAATAACGCCAAAAAGCTATTTTTATTGATCATCATACTTTTATCATTTATTTATTGTTGGGCTTCGTGTCAGCGATCATCAAACATAGTGCAGGGGTGGCTTTTGGTATCATACCGGGTTGTCACGCTGGCTTGACGATATGCTTCAGAAATAGGACGATGACTTTAAAACAATGCTGAGATAGATTTGTACGAACAATGACTGAATTAAATTTGGCGAATAAAAATAAGAATGACATGCAAATTATGAACTTAATGAAGTCTTTTTTACGGAATAATTTAGTGACGTTACAGCTCTTTTAATTAAGATTTTGCATACTTATCTCATGGAAAGCGATCGATGCTTTTTTTATGTTATAGGGGGCAAACAAGGAGACGGATCGCCTGATGGTAAGCGATTACCGCCGCCCATAGACACCCGCAACACCAGAGGAGTCACAAGTGCGTTGCCGGCCTTTCAAAAAGGAATACGCTCTTTTCTTGAAGGTCGTAGGTAGGTACATGATAAAACGAGTACGGCCATAAGCCACTATTTTAAAGATTTTCATTCCGCGTTCCCCTACCACTTGCACCGTCACAAACCAACAGCAATTTAGAGCCGATACGAAGCGTTAGTCTGTCGGAGGCGGTGCTAAGTCATCTGAGGCGAGCAATAACGCTGCATAATTCAAGGACACAAAGGTTTGACGTGATAAACGTTCGGCTTCATTCACGCCGGGGTCTGGTGGTGCCGCGGTAGGGGCTTTGTTCGTCATTTGTTCTTCACCGAAAAGTGATACGTATTGTATTGTGTTTCGACGCTCAAAAAATTGAATAAGCAAGTACTGAGTTTGTTTTAGTCATTCCCTTTTTATGTAATCACTCCTCCTTTTTATGTAATCCTGTTTGATGCGTTTTTGGTTAAGATGAAGATTTGGCGTGTTTGGTTTGGTTTTGATTTTACGGAATTATGTCAAGAAAGCTTTAGGTATTTTCATTAGGTATTTTTTTTGAAGTCTGTAAATCGGAAACACGAATTTGTAAAATGTTTATTTCTATCGGCAGTTTACAGCTAGTACACATGCCATAAATGTTCGCGATCGTTAGTAAAACCATTGGGGTTACTCTTGAAACTAATAGCAATTCCAATATTAAATAGACGCCTTAAAACAACGCGTTATTTTTAAATAAATTAACCTCCATTAATAATATAATAATATATGTTTACATTACAGTTGCCTCAATTTTAAGGCATGTTGTCTTCATATTATCCCGAATCTATAATAATTTTTTAGACATTTTGGCATTTAAAAGTACGAACTGACATATTTCCACCAATGTCAATCGAGCGGAATTATTTTCAAGAGTAAGCCCACATGTCAGAGATCTACGGGTGGTTTAAACTCTGACACTAGGTTGTTCGTCAACTATACGATAAAAAGAAGAAGTTATTATCAACTGTCATAATATATATGATTCAATCGGTATTCAAGCAGGGCCAACCGCTTTACTTATTTTCAATGCACAGAATCAATAAACCACCGTCAAAGATTCTGCTGGCTTCGTTACTCGTATGACACTAGAGTCACATGACGTCACAACAAAGCTTTACAAAGCCACATACAATAAGCCACAAAGGAGGTAAGAGACCACAAATGGCCGGCCATAATTCGAGCTGCGATGTAAACTTGTTACAATTTGCAACGTTTACCTATTGCATGTTCTGCTTGCTTGACCTTTGTTGTAGGCTGTGACTTTAGTGAAAGGAGGCGCGAGCTGGATAGTAAAGTTTCTCTTTAGGAGGCAGTCTTTGCCTAGCGTAAGCGCTTTGTTATACGAGGAGTAAATAACCAATTTTCCTTAAATAATATAGTGTTTTATCCTGATAAACAGTCCTCTGTGTTTCTAGCCCTTCAAGCATATCTGTGCATAAAATTACGTGTATAATTATTACGTCCTCGGGAATGAAGTTGCGATTCCGCTGGGACCCCGATAAAGGTTAGTGGATAAAAGTGTGATTTTTATTCGGCAGAAGTCGTCCATGATGGATTTCCACACTCAGATTACCAGGTCGGGCAAAGTGTTTTTGGGGTTTTCTCTTAAGAAATTCTCTGTAGCAGCCGGAGTCAGAAAGTTGGTGGTGTGACACCTCCGTGCTTCGGAGAGCACGTAAAGCCGTCGGACCAGCGCCTGATCTCTCTCCGGTCGTGTCGAATTGCCGTCCCATCGGAATCAGAGAGTGAAGGAAGAGGGAGTGCACCTGTGTTTGCGCATACACTTGTGAACTATTTTATTAAGGATAATAATAAAATAGGATAATAAAATAAAATAGAAATTAATATAGGCATTACATGGCCTCAACATGTATTAAAAAAAATATAATTATATATGATTTATAAAGGATTGGGATGTTGTTCGGCGATTTACAACTGCAAAGTGGTAACGCTGAGTTTAGTAAATCTGTAAATGATTACTAGATAAATATCACCAGGCGTCTCCTTAAGACGTATACAAAGAGGATTGAAAATTCAATAGGTTTGAACACGACAAGGTAGCTCAGTTGGTAGAGTGATGACACGGAACGTCAAAGGTCGCGGGTTCAAGCCCCGTTCTTGTCTATTATTTTATCAATGTTTCTTTGAAAAATAGAAATCTCTTGCGTACTTGGCTAATCTCCGTGGAGATAGGCCGCCGTGACCTAAATACGGTCGGGAGGCGTATATATATATATATATATATACTAGACTAATTTTAGGCTATGTAGAGCAATATAATAAGATATTGATAACAAAAAATAATAAAAACAAAACATAAAAAGGTGGTTTAGGCGTGGAATCTATTCCTTTGCATTGCTGCCATCTGGTAATGTGTCCAGAAAACTGGCAGCATTGCCACGGTCAATGGCAAAAATTGGGAATTCATTTTTTATTATGTTCGTTATTTAAAATGTTATTACTTAGATTGGGTACCTGATCCTTGGTCAAGAATATTGCAGTAATCGCTCCGCTTACACACCATAGTCTTACCTTTAAATCTATCGGTAAACACAGCGCACATGCTCTGCGCACCCATTACGTTGCGGTGGTCAGCACACATCTGACCATTTGTGACCATTTGCAGGCTATAGACCGCATGATTTGAAGAGTTAGCGACCGATTGTGGTTAGACGGTGCTTACACAAAAATTATTGTACTATAACACCACTCTTTATTCATCTGGTTAAAATGTTACATTATATCGACATATATACATACATACAGACAGATAAATCTTCGAATAGCATTAACATATGCTTAGCGAATACTAAAGTTATAATTTAAAATGGAAAAAGAATACGGTCGTGAGCAGGATTCGAACCTGCGACTCCCGGATAAATACTCCAGGCGGTCTGACCACTAAGCCATCTCGACCTCTGGAAAAAATACGGATACAGTGAGTGTAGTGTCGCGGCTTTTATAATATTAGTGACTAAAATAATAGTAAAGATCGAGGTAGATGAAGAAACGTCTACCGCACCCATGACGTAGTAAACTCGCTGCATCGGTCTGCTTATGACCACGATCAGTGCAACCTGGTCGAAACGTCAAGCGATACAAAGGTATTTATTGCGCGTTAATTCCTGTTAGTTATACATATAATAATATCATGTAACGCGATAGTTTAACAGTTAGTATAACTTTAGAGTTCGCTAAGCATGCGTTAATGCTTTTCAAAGATTTATCTGTAAACACAGCAGTTAACTATGTCGTAAAGATGCCTTAATAAACATTAAGGCATCTTTACGACATAGTATTAACTGCAAAGTTAGTCGTGTCGGTTCGGTCAAATGTATATGGACTGAATAGATAGCAATAAAGTCACCAAAAGACGTGTTAAAATGTGGAAGAACAATTCACGGTAGTGAGCAGAGGTCGAGATGGAGTATTTATCCGGGAGGTGCAGGTCCAAGTCCTGCTTATGCCCGTATTCCTTTTCATTTCAAATTATAACGTGATATACACACAATCACGTCTGTTTCTGATTGGGGTAGGTAGACACTATCGATTTTCACTTGTTACGATTCTAACATCTCTTTCTAATTGGTACTACTTCTTTCTTTACCTCGTTGCTCGATCTGTAATTAAAATAGGTTAGAATAGGCATAAGATATTTACTGCCTCGTTGGTCTAGTGTTCCCAAGCAAGTCTGCTGAGCAGGAGGTCTCGGGTTCGTTTCCCGGGTCGGGCAGGTTGTTATTGAGTCTTTCTGTAAGGAAATTCTCAGTAGCAGCCCGGAGTTTGGAGTTGTGCTCAGTTGATGGAAATAGGCTCACCACCTATTACATGGGACTTAATTCCTTCGGGGAATACAGGCGTGATGCTATGTTATGGTATGTTATAAGATATTTACTAAAACTTTAAGAAAGTACTTATTACACATAAAACAGATAAAACCTATGGACATATATTAATAAGGTTCACATCCTTAAAATATATCGTAATTCCAAAATTTATTCAACACCTAACAGCTCAACACAACTATAAACCAAGTGGAAACCTACTTTCTCGTAATTTTGACATAACTGTCATAATTTCATCGTCTATGGAATAACTCTCAAGAGTGCTGCCCTTCTCTCTTCTCAGACAATTTACCATTACGAAGATCCGCCATCAATATGCATAGACACAGCAATACAAAATTCGTAGTTAATAAAGAACAATATAATTTATGTACAAAGTAATGCATCTTGCGCCCGCGCCGGTCGCTCCGGGGCACGGCGATTTTACGCGTGGCCGAACGTTCCCGGGGGAACTGCGATATTGTTTTATATACGTGAAGGTTAGGTTTGATGGGAGATGATGGTGAACGATTTTTAGCTCTCTGTTTCATTTCTTTTCTATTTCAGCTCCGAAATTCTCGGCGTCATTTTCTCGGTGTAATTCCGTGAAATTCGGGGTAAAAAGAGTTGGTAATACTTACAAGGCTTTAAGGTACATATTATAATTTACTATCTGCGTCCCGCAAACGTTGTTCTGCCATTTTTTTTTTCTAGATAGGGCTACCCTATACACATAGGGGTATAAAAAATAGCCTACGACCTATTCTCAGACCTACAAAATATACACAAAAAAAAAACATAAATATCGGTCAAGCCGTTTCGGAGGAGTTCCATACCAAACCAGTGTACACGAGATTTTTATATATTAGATTTATATATTTAATTAACCTCTTGGTTCACTCAACTGCTTCATATAGAACTTGTAAATCTAGGACATAAATATTTCAAAGGCGCAGGCGTAGCGAATTCTGGAATTATAATTGTGGAAACAAAAATACTGTCTTGAGCAGAATTTGAACCTGCGCCCCTGGATCAAAGTTCCAGCATTTTCTTAACTGAGCTATCCCGATCTCTGCTCACTATTATTTGCACCATTCTGGAGTAGTGAGTAGAGGTCATGATATTGTTTCTTTGCACAAAATATTTTCTGTGATACAGTAAAATATTCCAAGGAATTTTGTCTCTTCAGTATTACCTATAATCTGAATGATTTATGGGTTACCTTTCACTACACTTTAAATTGGTAACAAATACTAATTAATAAGAGGATTATAACTTTCGTGACGGACATTCATATTAGTTCGGGCTCAGCTCACGACTAAGGGTTCCGTTCGAGTTTGAAACTAGTTGGGCAATCCCGAAGAATGTAAGTGAGTAATAAGTTAATAACCATAACATAACATACATTAACATTGTTGAATAAGAATTAATAAGAGGACGCACCTTTTTTATTTATTTAAACCAATTAAAATGCATGTTGGTATTGAATGATCATGATCACTGATCGAATGTTTATAGATAGATCATCTCATAAATATCCTTACATAACAGTATATAGTAGAATTTATAGAAATCGAATTGTTTTTATACCTTGACCCTTTCTCGGAACTTCTGTTGTATCGGGGATGCTTTTACACATGATGGCATAAATATCACATGATTATACACTCAGACTCGGAATAATTAATTATCTGTAGGTCATACAAATTGATTATATAGGTATTATATTAACTTTGATCTACGACGCAGCACCCGTTTCTTAAATACTGTGGCAACCCACAGAACTCAAAACACAAATGTTATAATTAATTAAACCCATTAAATATCATTAAACTTAACATTTCATATATTATCTGTGCATCAAGTACTAACCCGTAGATCGTCATTTCATACCTTTATCGGGCCGTGACACCCAACACTTTACCACCTAATCGAGAATGTATTGAGCACAATAAACAACAATTACACCGTATAATGAATGTCCCACAAACGTCATTAGTCGTGTTAGTACAACGGCACTAATACAATAAATAATATAATGTTATAGCGAGGACGGAGGATAGCAACGGACGGCCGCGGACGAGATATTGCTGGCTCGGGATCTACACGCTTTGTGGTGCCGCAGAGTTAGGGTTGGCGAACGTTCCAGTGCAAAAAATAATTATTATAAGGTGAGAATGCGATAAGCCCGCCCATTTTTGTATAATTGTTTTTATGTAATTTTTTTTTTGTATGGTTGGAGTGGTATACAATAAAGAATATAAATAAATATTGTCTCTAGTCAGCTAGTTCTAGAGGGACTCGTGGCTAAGTAACAGCGACATAGATCGATTGATCGAGGTTAAGCTGCGCTTGCCGTGGTCGGTCTGTGGATGGATGACCATCATTTCATATCGAGACTCGAATCGTAGGTCCCAGTTGTCAAATAAAGATCTATGACAGCCGTTACCGGTAGTCAGACGCCTGAAAGTTTTACCACGAGATATCGTGTTATCCAATAACAGGGTTGTAGCGGTCAGATTGGCTGTCGCTTCATGTCAAACACTGGCAGTAAGCTTCATCCGGTTAGACTGGAAGCCAACCCCAAAGTAGATGGGAAAATTCTAGAAAGATTTATTGATATTTAGTCAGCTCCAACCTCGGATCGGTAAACGATCGTTGAGGTTTAACAACGCTTGGCGCGGTCAAATTGTAGATAGACCACTAAGAGCATTTACAGGTTCCAAAGTTGTGGTCCTAAGTGGTTTAATTTCAATGCATCGTACTATTTGCGTAGAATCCAGTTTGGATTCTAGGAATTTCGATTTAATCCTTAACTGTCTAAAAAAAAAGACAAAAAGTCTATTTCATAATTTTTGTTTAAGTGGCCTTTAATATAACAAAATATGTGTCGATTTGAGAATCGCTTCCTTTGTGACAACATTTCTTTGGCATAATTATCAAACATTCGTAACTCGAAAAACGCGTACGTCCAATTTCCAGTAGAATATTTTTTTATCCCACATAAAAACAATAAAATTAATCATGGACAATTAGAAGGATAGAAAGAAAGAAAAATATTTATAAGAAACATAGATACATACACACACTTATAGAAAATCACGCACAACAAGAAGTCATAGAAGTACACAGTTTATAACCAAAACGAGGGACATAATTAAAATAACTAAATATAGTGATATTAATTTTTTTTGTGGAAAGGAGCTCGAGATGGCTTAGCGGTCAGAGCGTCTGGATTATTTTTCCGGAAGGCGCAAGTTCGAATTCTGCTCACGACCGTATTCTTTTTCCACAAAAAGTTATAACTTTAGAGTTGGCAAAGCATGCGCTAATGCTTTTCAAAGATTTATTTGTATAGTAATACTAGTAATAATAAATAAGCGCCGCCATCCGATTGGTTTCGGCGCCCGCCATCGCAAAAGTGCCTTACTCTTCGACTCTGGGAAGTACAAAATTATACTTCATAACAATAAAAATCTATTATAAGCTTTAAGTAATTAAACAATAATATAATTGCGTGAATCCCTAACAAGCAAAGGTACAAAATTGTGTCTTGATTGAAGTGGGTGCATTAAATTCTCGCGGTGCCAACCCTAATTCCAAGTGCATACGATACGGGACGAGCTTTGTTTTGTAGTTCCATAGACTGAACACGAAACTAGACTTGTAATCATTTATTTAAATATCTAAATAAAAGGTAGTTAAATCCAACCTTACTAAACCGACCAAATGAAGTCCAGAAAAATACAATATCTTATTGTTATCCGATATTGTAATAATTATATTATTAATATGGTAAATTAATTCTGCGTTTAGGCTACCCACGGAAATTGCAAACAATAGATGCAGCGGTTTTTATATGTAAGTTACAATTTTCAGTTTGAGTTTTAATGTCTGCCTCTTTGTATAATGTTATTATAATTATAATATGGCATTCTTGGTGAAAGCCTCACTTTTACGGTGCAGTGCGGTGTGCTACCGATTCTTTATTTTCGTGTTTGGAAAATTTTGAAAAAAATGACGTTGTGAACTCCGACCAACTAAAAACCACCCAGTCCTTCGCGGGGAAGTGTGCTACTAATTCCTCGTTGTAAGTTAATAAGTAAGTGTAAAAAAAACCAGCAATATTTCACTACTAAAATTAAGATTAAAAACATAAGCAACGGTGTGCACACTCAAAATTCACTGACCTATTTATTAAGTTCCATTCTTCTTCTTATCGAGTGGTTGATGAACAACCTAGTGTCAGAGTTTAAGCCACCCGTAGGTCTCTGACAGGGCTTTACACACCATCGAGAAAATCTCTCAGGTGTGCTGGTTTCCTCACGATGTTTTCCTTCACCGAGTGATAATTAGTTTATAATGTGCGTACACATGACTTTGAAAAGAGAGTCGTGCGTGCCTTGGATTCGAGAACTTGCGACCTTTGACTTGTCAGTCCAACGGTCGTACCACTAGGCTATCACTACTCAGTACTAAGTTCCATTAACTGGCGACCTTATTCAGATCTGCCGTGCAGAAATTCAAACCTTGGGCTGCTACTGAGAAACTTCTAAGAGAAAAACCAAAAGACATTGCTCGACCAACCCAGGGCTCTACGCTCAGCTCCTTCGTCTGAGAATATGTAGACAATCTTTAGTCGATTACAATGGTATTGGAGTCTTGTCATAATTGGAATCCTGTCCTAAAAGACACTTACTTTTTTATCCAATAGGGATCCTTTGACCTTTAACTCGCCTGTTCTTAAGCGATGATGTGGCCGAGGATGGAGTACGTAGATCCAGAAGTCATCTATTCACTCTAGCTTTGAGTATGCCTAGATTGTATTTCTGAGGAAACACGGAAGATGGCAGGAGTACCATTCGAATTTGCACCACTAACCCAACCAAGGAGGTCCGTGGCTGAATAACTAGATACTTTACATTAACTAATGCTATTTGAAAGTTGCAACACCGTTATTATCCGTCCAACAATACATATTGATGACGTAGTTATTCTAACCCTCAAGCGCTACGCCACCTGTTATTAAATGCCCGTCTCTATCGAACCCTAGGCCGCGGCTGTAGCTATAAATATATTTCGTAGTGCACGCACAACAATTAAATTATCATAGGGAAGTCACCGCACGCGACCTGAGAGTTATAGGGACGAGTTGATGCCGACAGTCTGCCGGTGAAATGGTATAAGTGAATAATTCGATTAGAAAAAATTGTGATATAAATTTTGTTAAAATAGGTAGATATTCTGGTTTGGAAGTTCTTACTTATATTCCTTCGACGGTTTACTCTGACAACTATTTAAGTTAAATTTCTATCGCACTATCATCTACTTTGTATTTTCACCATAAACCTAACATAAGAGTTGCTTTCTGAAGTAATTTGCATAAGTTAAATTTTTTTTTTTTTTTTTGACACTGCCTTTAAGGCCTGTTGTTGGCAAAATATTCAATGTATCCTATTCTTCATATATTGTTCCTGGCTATATTAATGCAAAGTTTTGAAAAATATTGTCTCGCCAGCGCGCAGCGCCAATTTGTTCAGACCTTTTAGATCCAACTACTTCATGAGTACACGTGGCACTTCCCAATTTTATCCAACCCAATGATAAGAAGTGCTTGCTCAAATGGAAATGAAATTATCGATCTTGGTTACTGTAAAAGTCAACCTTTCTTCACACCAATCACATCCACAGTTCATTTCTCTCATACCACATAGAAATAAGTATGCTTGGCTGAAAATTATCAAAACTATACTTACTCTATACAAGTGTCGCCCCCTGCCGGCTGGGTGGCTGACGTCAATTACCGGAGTTATAGCGAGGACTGATCGTGAGTCGCGTCTCGCCGCGCATGTACATGCCCCATCCGGAATGTTCCAGCGAATTCTTGAAACGTATCGACCGATTGGATTCGTTTGCAGTTTTGATGGACATATCATAAAGTTGGTAATATTTCCCGTTTGTGAAGGTAGTTAGAGTTCGGGCGGCGAATTTCAATGGATTTGTTTTGAAGTTGAAGTAAAATGTTGCCGGTCCATAGGATGACATATATATGATGAGTTAAGGCAGAGCGACCCCGACGAACGTACTGCAATCAAATTGCGGACGATCTCAAAAAAAGACAGGTCAGGAGCAAACTAAATCGACAAGCATGCATAAAGAGGTTAATGAACATAGAAGAAACAAAAGAGTTGTGGCAGAATCGTAGAAGAAGTGGAAATCGATAATACCCCAATGGAAAACAGGCGTGATTGTAACTAAGTCCATATTTTATAACAATAATGCGTGTAAAAGCGACTAAAGTTGCTTCAGATATTGAAAACCTTAAATTTGATTGGAAACGTGAAGTCTTTCGTCATAAAACGAACACACATCCCACTATAACCGGTAGCCATCTTAGTTTAACCAAATCTGTGACGTATGACAGAGGCGAGTCAAAGGTCGGACCCGCCTACCGACGCAGCGCACGCACACATTATATTTAACTCTAAACATAAGTGTATAGATGTGTTAGGTGAATGTTTAATATGTGGTAAATATGAAGGCGTTGCGAAAGTTCTACTAGAGATTTTGAAGCTTCCTCTTTAAGTAATGATTACCGTTGTGTAGATATATCTTTCAAAAGAATTAACGCATGCTTTGCGAACTCTAAAGTTATAATATTAAATGGAAAAAGAATACGGTCGCGAGCAGGATTCAGGATTTTTCCATTTAATATTATAACTTTAGAGTTCGCTAAGCATTCGTTAATGCTTTTCAAAGATGTATCCTTAATTGTTAAGGTAATTGCATCTTTAAGACATTGTCTTTATTGTAAAGTTAGTCGTGTCGGTTCGGTCACTTGTATAGGGACTGAATAGATAGAAATGACGTCACCAAAATGACGTTTAAAATGTGGAAGAAGAATTCACGGTAGTAAGCAGAGGTTGAGATGGCTTAGTGGTAAGAGCGCCTGGAGTATTTATCCGGGAGGCGCAGGTTCGAATCCTTCTCGCGACCGTTTTCTTTTTCCATATAATATTATAACTTTACCGTAGTGTAGTTTGAGTCAATATCTACGTGTCTCAAGTTATGCCCCTTTCTAAATGGAAGGCAATCAGAATAAAAAGGAATATACCAAAGGACATATTTGAATAAAATTGTGCTCACACAACATTATTAATCACATAATTATTAATTTGATTTTATGATTTATTGCAATACATATATATATATATATATATATTATTATTATTATTGTTTATGAATTAACTATGTTTAATAAGTACTAGGGTTTGTATGCAAACAGCTTGTGTATCAACTAACTCTTTTGTGTTTGTATGAGTGTTTAAGCATCTTTATAGCAGATATAACTATTCGTATTATTTGTCATGTAACTATTGGTATATCGCCAGTTTGCCACCTCAGGCTGCAGCTGAAAATCAGCGCTGCACTTGCATGCAGCATTTGCTGAGCTGTGGCCTTTTAGACACGCAATTCCACACCGAGTACGCTATTGATAATGTAACAATTTTAATTAATTTAAAAGGTTCTTATCCGGTATCCAGTGGCTCCAGGGCTCCGGTGACAGCGTCATCCGGGTGCCGCCCGTTTGTATGGCGCCGCCTTTGTCACCGCCGAACCCGTAGCTTTGTAATAAAAAAATAAAAATGTATATATTCAGATAGATATTTAACTACATTAGAAGCTTGCGGTATAAAAAGAGTGATCGCGGCCGCCTGAGCCCTGAGGCTGCCTGTGCCGCGCGCCGGCCCGTGTCTCTGTATATTTACCTATTTTCTTACATTTATTCCATGTTTTTTGTTTTTTACCTTACCACTTATCTGTACTTGTCCACGTGTGCGTCTTCTTTCCCGTGTGTTATTATATTATAATTTTTTGTCGTTTTTGTAATTTTAAGATCCTGTATATTGTTTATTGCTTTCTTCAGTGTGTTTCTATGTATGTGTGGTTTTGTGCTGGTCTAATAAATGTATCTTTCTTTCTTTCTTTCTTTTCTCACTATTTATTGCCAATTAGCTACATTTTGCTACCGATTAGGTAAAATTGTGCAAAATTGTGCTCTTTTATTTTTATACGAATTATTACATACAATATGTCATTATCTATTATCACAAGGAAAATGTTCAGTGTAAAAGTGGATGGCTACAAAAACAAAGGAAGACTAAAGAAACGATGGATGGATTGTGTGGTGTCAAAGATTAAAAAAATTAAGATAAGGGTAGGATGATGATGATGATGATGAAACTAAGTAATACGCAATACAAAATTATACTACAGTTTTTTTTATAATGTATTTTTATAGTAATATCTTAGGTTTGCGCGATCACTACACATTATAATAAAACAACTTTTAACCGGATTAATTGCTTTTTTTTTTTTTTGACGTGGTCTCTTGCAGTTAACCCATAGGGGTTTGATCTGCGTAACCGAACAATAGCTATGGCGAGACAATTTGATGCCTCCAGCCAGAGCATATTTTATATTACTACAAACTAAGCAACACAGCACTAAGGGCGTCCCCTGCGGGACACGAGCCTCGGCTTAGGGCGTTGCTGAGGGGACAAATAGGGACTAGCTGGATCAGATCAGTTTCCTTATTATTAAGGGTCGAATTTAAAGCTACTAGCTCGGCGCGGGCCGGCTCGAGCAAGGGTCGGGGCGGACATGATGAGACATTTCGCGACGGACGCGGACCTCGCCGGTGAGGTCTATAACGAGGCGGTCGAGCGCGTCGGAGTGTGCTTGTGTGTCTGTTAGACTCTTGAACTACAGTGGTCCTATCATCGGGACGGAGGAGAGCGTGACGTGGTCGGCGGACTTTACTGATCTGAGATGGCCTGTAGTCGGCGGAAGAAACAACTACGGGATTCGGATGGTTAGAGGCGGAGTCGAAGTATTTCTTCGATGCCCTTTTAATGAATTGCCTAATGGTGGGCATTCTGAGATCGAAGTGGAGTTGAAGGTTCCTAATGAACCATGGGGCGCCTGTCGCTTTGCGAAGGAATCGATTTTGCAGGGTTTGCATCCTATGGATTTTGTAGTACTTAACGTGTGCGAACACGACGCTAGCATAAGTCATAATGGGTCGAATGCACATAGTGTAGAGTCTGATCTTAAGGTTAAGAGACAGTTTACTGCGTGCATTTATCATGGGAAAAAGACGGCCGACAGCGAAGGCCGCGCGGTCGCGGACTATCTTAATGTGCGGACGGAAGGACAGTTTGTGATCTAAGGTCACACCCAGGTATTTGGCTTGCAGTTCCCAAGGGATTGGCTTGCCGAACATGGTAATAGGTCGAAGCTGGGGAAGAAATTCCTCGGCGCCCGTTCTAGAAAAAAGAACGGCGGCGCTCTTGTCTGGATTGACCTCGATCCTCCATTTCCTGAACCAAGCGCCTAAGGCATTGGCCGAGGTCTGAAGTGATCGAGTAATGCAGTCAAGACTCCTACCGGTGTAATAGATGGCCGTATCGTCGGCGAAAAGAGCCAACTTGGATTTGCCGCTTTTAGGTATATCGCTGGTGTACAGCGCGAAGAGGAGTGGTGAAAGCACAGAGCCCTGAGGGACTCCGGCTAGGATCTGATGTGGGGACGATAGAACGCCCTCTACGCGATAGCGGAAGCTACGGTTAGACAAAAAGTCTCGTATGATGAGTATGAGACGGTCAGGCACTTGGAATTGATACAGCTTATAGATTAAACCGTTGTGCCAAACCTTGTCGAAAGCCTTCGCTACGTCGAAAAACAATATGCCCGTTTTCATTTTACGCATGAAGCCTGCGCTTATGTGCTCAACGATACGATGCAACTGATGAATGCAAGAGTGTTTAGCTCGAAAGCCAAACTGCTCGTCAGGAAGAAGCTTATGAGATTCGGCATAATCCTTTAAACGAATATAAAGGAGCCTTTCATATATTTTCCCAAAGACGTTGAGAAGACTGATGGGACGATAACTGGTCGGCTCGCACTTAGGCTTACCGGGTTTAGGAAAACCTATAACAGTTGCCTGTTTCCACGATTGTGGGAAGATGTTGTTGCTCAGTGCCGCATTGAAGATGGCGGTCATGAGTACTATCAGAGGTGCGGGGAAGTATTTAATCACTTTGTTGGTGATCCCGTCTGAGCCAGGGGCTTTCCTGGGTTTGAGGTCCTTCACGATCATTCTAACTTCGTCTACGGTTACTGGGGGCAAGGAATCGTCGGATTCGTCTGAGGGCGGGAGTGCAGTTCTACGTTTAACTTCGGCCTCGACCTTGGACAGGTGAGCTTAGTCTACTGGTAGAGCGCTTGGCGTACATTGGGCTTCTAAGCTGTCAGCTAGGACTTCAGACTTTCGTCGTCATCGAAAGCAGGTCGTATAGCGGCGCATTCGTCGGATTTTAATTTTCGCTGCAATTGCCAGAAAGCTTGATGAGTAGGTTCTATTTTATCAAGCATTTTGTCCCATCTAGCTTCCCGCATTTCCGAAATGCGCTTCCTCGCAGCACGCTGCAAGGTGCGCATATGAATACGGTTAGCTTCGTTGGGGAAACTGTCGTAGGCACGGATAGCTGCGTTCTTTTCCGTCAACAACTCACGCACGTCATCCGGCAGTTTCCAGCGGTGTTCGTCCACCTCCGGAACTTGCCGTGAACATTCGTTCACTACGGATTGCACGTGACTGGTGAGGGAGTCGATCGCAGTCACCGTGTCGGCAACAGACACTATACTATCGGGAATTGAGTCTAAGTGCACAGAAGAGGTCGACTTGAGGCGTTCCTCTAGTCTTCTCCAATCCGTGATGGTTTTAGTGGGGACAGGTTGATCTGAGTTAGAGGGACCTGACCGCGGGCCTAATTTTAGGATAACTGGTCTATGGTCAGAGTCGAGCTCTTGTAGCGTCTCTATAGAGCGTAAACCTAGGTTCACGTTCTTAAGAATCGCTATGTCGAGTATGTCAGGTCGGTGATTTACGTTGTCAGGGAAGTGGGTGGGGCTCATTGGAGCGATGATATCGAAATTAAGTTCGATACCTAATCGTTCGAGGTGTCTGCCTCGTGTGGTCGTCGTATTGCAACACCAGGATTCATTTTTGGCGTTAAGGTCGCCAGCAATGATGACTGAGTTGCTCAGAGCGAGTAAGGCTTTAAAGTCGGAAGCTAAGTTAACGTTCGATGAGACTTTAGGTGGAAGGTATGCCGAGACGATGGTGATCGGCTGGTGTCCTGTCATGCCTAGCCGGCATATAGAGGCCTCTATGTGAGAAAGAGGTGGGGGGTCCATAGGGATGCAGTATAATGATTTTTTATAATAAATGAGTGTACCGCCGGCCTGGCAGCGGGTCCTATCATTGCGCACTATTCTATAGTTTGCAACTCCAGGGTTCCTCTGGGCGGGTTTCAGAAAAGTCTCCTGTATGAGGAAGATGTCGATTTGATGGTCGCGTAAAAAGGTTGCGATCTCGTCACGTTGACCATTAATGCTATTTGCATTGAAGAAGCCTAACTTAAGGCATCGGGGCTTGAATTTACAATTTTCGGTAGCCATCAGTTACCGTTAAATTTAATGTTGGCTAGGGCGTCAGTGATGTCTTTGTATTCAAGCATCACTTGGAGGATGGCAAAGCCGTTGCCTTCCTGGGAGCGCAGTGTTTGCGCCAGTGCGCTAAACCTATCAGAACTAATTAACGAGAACACGCTCTGTACCACTTCCAGGTCCGATCCAGTCGTTGGCTGACTACCGGAGCGAGCTGGAGATGACCTAGAAGCGAGCACCTGTTTAGGGGCGGATGCAAGCACGACTCGAGGGGATTGTACCGGCACAGGTGGTGGGGCGGGGATAGGAGTCTCCATCAGTGATGGAATGGCTGAAGGCGGAGTGGTTTGTGTGGGCCTTAGGGCCGGGAACGCTTGCTGATGATTCAGTGCGCTCCAGGGTGAAGGCCGTTGAGGGCTAAGTCGCTCAGGCAACTTTGTAAGGGGCTGTTCCCTAATCGCCCTCTCTGCATAGCGCTTCGCAAGCTTTGAATTTTTTGATTTTTTTTGTGCCTTAGGGCACCAACCCCGGTAGTTGGCCGGGTGGCCAGACTCGCCGCATAATACGCAGCTAGGAGGTTCGGTAGAAAGGGTCCTATCTTTTGGTCTTTCACAGTCATTTGTGCCGTGATCACCAAGGCACTTGACGCACCTTGGCTTCGCATAACAATGACGCTGTGCGTGACCGTATAGTTGGCAGTTGTGACACTGACCAATAACGCCCGACTTATGTGGGTTTTCAACTGTGAGTCCGGAAAGGTGGCACAGTGTCTTTAGATTATATATTGCTTTGGTGGCTGCACCTTGCTTGCAGACAACTAACACCATTTCGTATGGAGCGCCGCCGCGACTGCGATGCATACGGTGCACCTCGAGAGCCGGAATTTGTTGCGACTTAAGGTCGCTTAAGATCGACGGAGTTTCAATCTCCACGGGTATTCCGCGAATGACTACGCGAATGAGACGGTCTTCCTGTAGTGCGTACGTGTGGAACGACACTGTCTTGTTCTGGAGAAGTTTGGTGAGGGAGCGGTAGTCGCTGGGGGCAGGTACTTGGACTTTTATGCCCTGCTGAGTGCTTTTTGCAAGTGTGTAGTTGATTTTTTTATCAATACACCACTTGGAAACGTCGGTCCATTTCGCCTTATCTTGAATGTAGATAGGCGGGGGGTTAGGTACCTTTTTAGGTGCCTCAGTGTTGACGGGGGAAGGACTAGCAGGCCGGGTGACTGGCGCTGTGTGCATTGGAGACTGGGGCTGAGAGTTTTGGGACAGGGCTGCCTCAACGGTTTTGAGGGCTTTCGCGGGATTTTGGCCAGCGGCTTTTTTAGCCTTGCGGGCCCTCTTTTTGCCGACTACGGTGACATAGCCGTCAGATGAAGTTGACGAACACGAGTCAGAATTTTCAGATTCGGAAGCAGATGACTGCATAGCAACATCCATGAGGTCGGGTTGAGCCGGTAATTCCTTTGTTGACGATAACAAAGGAACTGAAGAATTTCCGAGACCATTGTTTTCGTTGAACAAAGGATTGCGCTCGCACAAAGGCGAAGCTAGAGACAAAGGCGGGGACGGTTCGGCTGATTCCGGAGAATCGTTAACAATAGGCTGCGGTGCAGGTGTGACCGCTTTGGATATGCCGCCGCGACTACCTGAAGCAGGCTTGGGGTGCGCGGTAGCATCGTTACCGGGGCTTTGCGCGTGGACTTGCTGTAGTAATACAGCGAAATCTTTACCGTATTTCCTATCAAAATCGGAGTCCTTTAAAAGGATATTTTTAAGGAACGCTACAATAAGTGTTGCGTCCATTTTAAAGGATTTAAAAAAAGGGAATTATCATTAAAACTCCTAATAAACCTAACTCCGCGGGTGGAGGGGCCCGGGGATGTGTAACTCTCCCTGCCGGGTGTAGACAGGGAGATGTGTACCTATTGGTGAGCCCTAAGCTTGTAACCCGTCGCCAGTCTTATTGTGCGAACGGGGCCCTGACCAGTCTAGTGCGAAGGGTGTAGACACACCCGACCAACACTAGGTGAGTAGCTGAAAGGGAAGCCAGAGTCTAGAGCCGACTAGGAGATCCCCCAAGGCCGGTTATCTAGCTCCCGTCCAATTGACTGCCTCACCCTGAAGGGGTTTCAGCTGGGTGTATCGGGTCAACACCCTCTCGGCTTCGTTGACACCGTAAGGTTTCAACCGAGAACCACGAAACTGTGGATTTTCCCAGAAGGGGTAAGTAAACACTCGTTTTGACTGTACTTTGGAAAAGACAGATAATCAGCCGCCGCCTCAAAAAAGGCAGCTTTTGATTTATAGTGATCGTAGCTAGTAGATAGCTACGGAGATTGCTACGGCAGGGCGTAGCGTACAACGATCACAGACACAACACGGTCGATATCACAGGAGCGACACGTCCGTGCGCGGCGAGCGTTGGAGCGAGAGTGACGCGGATTAATTGCGTGTATTATAGGTTTTTTGTTTTTCCTGACGTTTCGAACACTTTGCAGCGTTCGTGGTCACAGGAGGACTGAAACCGAAACGTCATAAAATGTTTTTTTAATATAACATAATTTCTCCTGGCTGACCTCAGAAGCTAGTGTCATAGTTTAAACCACTCGTAGGTCTCTGACATGGCTTTACACACCATCGAGAACATCTCTCAGGAGTACTGGTTTCCTCACGATGTTTTCCTTCACCGTTGTAAGCAAGTGCTAATTTAAAATACGCACATGACTTCGAAAAGACAGTGGTGCGTGCCTTGGATTCGAAGTTGTGACCTTTGAATTGTCAGTCCATCGGTCATACCACTAGGCTATCACTACTTCTTTTAAAAAGTTAAATAAAAGATATCTAGGTAAGTGATTGTGGCACCAAGAAGTTACAATAGCATTTGTCGACGAGCATTTGTAACTATTTATATGTACTGTACAATTGAAGGCAGAGGTGAATTGAGATAAAAACTTAATTATAAGTGGTTATACAGATAATAAATCGCAAAGCATGTAGCGACATCTATCTCGCTACATGGAAACTACGCGCACAACATCCTGCATCGCGCAATCAAAGTTTGACGACGAGTTCGTATATATACCACCTCCCGACATTAAACGTTGGGCCGTGGCCCGCCAGGCAATATCACCCGCCCGGTTGGAGGATCCTCCCTTTTCAATGGAGGAACATCACACCTCGTTCCTCCATAAGCATTAACGGATGCATAGTGAATTCTAAAGTTTAAAATTTTACCATCTCATCATCATCTTCTTTTTCCATTTAATATAATAACTTTAGAGTTCGTTAAGCATGCGTTAATGCTTTCCAAAGATATATCTTGAATTGTTAAGGTAATTGCATTCTTTACGACATTGTATTAACTGCAAAGTTAGTCGTGTCGGTTCGGTCACTTGTATAGGGACTGAATTGATAGCAATGAAGTCGCCATAAGACGTGTTAAAATATGGAAGAACAATTCGCGGTGGTGAGCAGAGGTCGTGATGGCTTAGTAGTCGAGATGGCGTAGTATTTATCCGAGAGACGCAGGTTCGAACGAATCCTGCTCACGACCGTATTTTTCATAAAAGCATTAACAAAATATGCATAGCGAACTCAAAAGTTATGGCCCCAGGGTTAATGTCGGGAGGTTGTATATATACGAACTCGCCGTCAAACTTTGATTGCGTGATGCAGCGTGTTGTGCGCGTAGTATCCATGTAGCGAGATAGATGTCGCTACAACTGCCAAGAAAAACAGAGGACTTGCTACTATTCTTAAGAGAGTAATTTTACTATTAGCAGCTGCGATCCCGGAAACATGGTAAGGAGTAATGCAGGACTGTATGGTTTAAGTTGGTAAGGCGTGCGTCCAGCACCCTTTGCAGATTTCCAATTAGTTTGCCTTTACCCAAAGTTGGGGTCGGGTTCCAGTGAAATTGGATGCAACTTAAATACCAGTATTTAACATGGAGCGACTGCCTATCTGACCTCCATGACCCAGCTACTGATAACACGATATCTCGTGGTAAAAAAAAAAAAAAACATACTGAGATCCCTCGAGGCACGGATGGGTCTCGGTATGAAATAATGGCCATCCATCTACAGACCGACCGCGGCAAGCGCAGAACTCGTTCGATCGATGTGTGCAGCTGTTACTTAGACAAGAGCAAATCGTGGATATTCACTTTATTAAATAAGTTAAGCTGTTGCGTCAGTCATTAGCAGACACAATAGATTTTTATTGTTACAACGTACAGATCTGTACGTTACTGAGCCGAAAGGTTAACATGGAATATTTTAGCTTAACATTATTTATTACCTACTAGCTTTAGCGTTAGACGTGCTGTCTAAAATCCCGAAATTTACAATTTTACAAACATTTTTTCCAGTATTTCCTTCATAGAAACCTTGTCCATTACAGTCCGGTTGAGCCGTCTTAAGTGATGATATTTCATACATATGGCAATTGATTTTCATCTATATAGGTACTAGCTAGTGCCGAGATTATTTTGGGGATGAATTTCCAAAAGTCCCTTCTTAGGGCACACGTACGTCATTTAAGGAACATATGTGCAAAATTTCATGCTTCAAGACCCAGCGGTTTCAGCTGTGCGTTGATCGATCAGTCAGTCAGTGAATCAGTCAGCCAGTCAGTTTCTTACTTTATATATATAGATAGATAGATTAAAAATCACTAGCACCCATAATTTTGAAGAAATCTATTAATCCAATGATAATCTATCAGCTAATATTCATTTACTCAGATATCGAATAGTTATATTTTATTGTACCTATCTAGTAGTCATCCAATTACCAGCTATTTTAATAACTCAGCGACATGATAAGGTTCGAACTTCATGTTTAATAAGTACTGATAAGCATAAGGCTTACCACACACTGGAATGAAACGCACGCGGTTTTCAACGCCGGAAAAGTATACGCTAGGTTTTTATTAAAGAGTTGAGGATCAGATTTTTTATTGATATTACTGCGGTTAGAAAATGCCTGAAAGTTGTAAATGATATGGTATATAGTAACGGTATTTTTTACTTTTTCTGTATAAATCATTTAAAGAAAATACACGATGCTTTACAGAAATCTATGGTAATAAGTGATCATGAAAATCGATAAAACATAAACTGCAATGCACTGTTTGTATGTTACGTCGTGTTTGCACGTGTAATAGTATATTATCCACATATTTAAAATTCTGAGCTCAAGTACCTATGACGTCATATGTCTGTTAAGCTCCTAAAATTTTACATGAAATGCGTGAGCATTGGTCATTACACATTCGGTGCCATTATAACAATTGCCTTCGGCTCGGGCTGCAATCCAACCTCAAGCGCGATGACCGAGTTAGTGTTAGTGTTCACTGTGATTTGTTCTTGTAGCTGTTGTTGTCCTTCTAAGAGTTTTGTACTACTAAGTTTAATAATTACTTTTAAAACACGGAGTCCTAACATAAGTTCTATACTCGGTTCGGTGTTGTCAACGTATTGGAACCCCGTTTTACGTGAGTGTGTACCGAGCCTTTACTGATGGACCCGTGTGGAGAGCGAGTCACTGACGCAGTTAAGCGTAAAGCAGGGTGTACTACAAGCTTGTTAGATAAAACCTCTCATTTGTTTTAAATACGTACTTGATAAGAGGAATTAAGAGGAAATGTTTTAGTTGTGGATATAGTGTTTCTATGGCGGTTTCTTTTTTGATATCGGGCTGTACAGAATCATTTAATCAATTAAATTTCCCCTTTAAAACTCGGTCCAGCCATTTCGGAGATAACATCCAGACAGACAAAATTTAATAATAAAAAGTTTTTTGTTATGAGTACCGTATATACTTTCATTTGTTTAAAGAAAGAAAGAAACACTTTGTGTGTATAGATTATTCTTCTAAAACTTCTCACCCTACCAGTACCACAGCATCGCTCTAATATCTCCCGGCGGTACGGAGTGACCTTAAAATTTTATTGTTATAACGGAGAGGCTCAAGTACTAACAATACCTTGTGTTAGGGTCGTGTTTCGCCTAATTGCTGTTTGCTTTTAGCGTGAGATATCTTAAATACCTGCGGGATATTGATCTGGGGTCCGAACGTGGGTAGTTGGAGAAGAATGGCGGTGTTGTGTTGCTTCAAATGTTTTGACTGAAAAAGTTAGCCATAAAAGCCTCGCCGACTTGCTATCAGCATCAGTGATTGGTAATTTAGCGATTTCGGCAATGCTACATCGCGTTTAGAGATTCTTTGCTTACTAAAATGTCTTGTTAATGGTGGCGTTGTATCGTTGAGTTTCTTTCAGAATGGTTGAGTTTAGCGATGCTGATGCGCACGCCATACGCGAAAACTAGTGCTGTTTGTCAGAACTGGTCAACTCCATAATAATTTCACCTTTATACATTATTACTATTTAAATTATTTTCTTTTGATTTCCTCCTACATTAATGTGCATCATTCTCACATTACATCAGCGACAATTATAATAAACACTTTATTTTAAAAAGTGTCTATGGAGTTTCTTGCCGGTACTTCCCCATAAGTTTTTTTTTTTGGAACTGTGCATCTAGCTTTTACGTTTCGTAAGTTAAGGTTTAATAGGGGAAAAAAAAAGAAAAAAAAATTGAATTTGCCCTTTGTCGTAATAGCTAAATCGCGAGTGTCTGCGTTTAGTCGTTGTATCAAATTTCCAAAAAGTTATCGAAGTCGCTGATCACTCTATGCTAACACTAGCAAGTCTACGGAGGCGCTAATTCATTTTTAGAACGACACGCGTCCCGTTATGCCAGTCTGTGGAATAAAAGGGGTGAGGATATGTAGCTACAAGTATGTATAAGTATGTACGTGTTTCGCAATTCAAACACATAACGGTATACGGGACTAACACGATTAAGTACCTACTTACCATGAATTAAATAGTAATATTGCCCGTATTTGGAATATTGCAGACATATTATACGGACGAATTCAATGAATATAATGAAAAATAAGTATAAAGAAAAGGTGTCAATAGTTGTTTTACTAATAGACGAGCGAGAAACAGACTACATTATTAATGTATCTAAAGGTATATCGCTAAACATGGATGTCATTAGTGTCTGTATATAAATTATGGAAAGAAACACAACATAATATAGGTAGGTGGGTTGCCTGGAAGAAATCGTGTTTCGTGATAGCCATTGTACTTTATTTTGTAAGAAATTTAATATTAAGTACCTAATAAAATGTACAATAAAGAGTAAATAAATAATATAAAAAGTATTGCACACTGCACATCCATATTCGTGACAATTTCATATTAACACCGCCTTTATTTCCCAGTAGGGATCATTTATTTGCATACTTGCTGTGCCCCGCGGTTTCACCCGCCCCGTTAAAGACTTCCGTACGATTTAAAATCAATTTAATCTTGTGTAAAAACCTTGTCCTGATGAATGATGAATACAACAAAAAAAGAATTATCTAATTCGTTGCAGTCGTTCTCAAGTTATGGCGTGACCAAGGGAAATAGGGATTCATTTATATATACAGGCTGTGGTTTTGAACAGTGGCCTTATTGTAGGAACATATACAGCAACAAGTTATATGTTATATAAAAATAATTAAAACAATAATACCCAAGAGGTCAACGTCCTATTCGTCTCGTAACAGCTAACGCTTCTCTGTAAAATGTTCGTGTACGGCCTTTGTCGGTGCGTGGTGCCGTCCTTGTACATAATGCGCGCGACGCGGGGCGATGGCTAAGACATGACGTAAACGCAAAAAACAGTAAAACTGCGAAATTAATTAGATTTTCTAAGATATACTTTTTTTAATTGTTTTTTAATCAGTTACACCTATAGATCCACCTCCTTCAATTTGGCCACTGTCTAGAACCACAGCTTGTATATATAGATAATTCTATTTTTTTATTGTTTATTTAAAATATTAAGAAATAGGAGGCGACCGGCATCGGGAACAGGGTCCATGGTACTGGTTGTTAGGGCTCCAGATAAATAAATCTTCTCACAATGCGTGCTGTATCCAGGAGTACAGCTTTCTGCATTAGGCTCTTGATCCAGCCGCGTACAGAGGCTTTATTACAGGCAACTTGGGCTCACCGAATAATATTATATAAAAAAAATACCTTGAATAGACTAATACATAATATTACAAAATATAAATTAAAAACTATTGTACAACTTGTAATGAAGGGACAGCGGCGGCGTCATGGTTCACTGTTCGGTGTCACTTAGCCGGCCACGAAAACGGTAAACAACACCCAGCCAAAACTCTTCTTTAAGGAAGGCCTCAAGATATTGAGTTGGAATCTGTACCGCGAACGATTTGAAGTTTGTGTTGTGGCGCGACTCATTCTTCCCGTCTCAAAGTCCCGTTGGTTTTCACTCGAAAATGTCTCACCTACTACCGCTGACGTCGAATTGATGATCACTTTGTAGTACATTGCGACGTAGGTATTATAAAATAATATTTTTGCTCTTAATAGATAAGCTATAACATAAACATTTAACGCAGTGTAATACAAAATTACCACCAATTCGATGTCACCCAGATAGCCAATACGCCTTCGAGTCTTCCAATAATTGATTAGGTTGGTTACAACCTAAAAAAACTTGAAGACTGAAAACAAATGTTTACTCAATATTCAATATTTTATATATTACAAAG
Source organism: Xylocampa areola (assembly GCA_935421205.1). Taxonomy (NCBI): domain Eukaryota; kingdom Metazoa; phylum Arthropoda; class Insecta; order Lepidoptera; family Noctuidae; genus Xylocampa; species Xylocampa areola. Next base: position 17,904,712 of record OW285205.1, on the reverse strand, counting down.
GTGTTAAAGAATGTAATATTACATTACACTATGGACCCTGTAGGTTAACATTATGATATACAGATTATCGTTTTGGATTGTGTGAGATATGCGTCCGTAAACTTAGTCATGAGATATTCGTACTATGTACCTACAGAAGAAATTTCAAGTCCGGGTTGGCGTTACTCGTAAATATTATAGAAAATAGAGTAAAATTGTAAGATAAAGATCATCAATTACCATTAAAACACGTCAAAAATGGGTAACACAATAGCTTAATGGCGTAATACTCGTATATACCTAAATATTTTTACCATGAAAATATGGTAAAAGAAACGGACGCGGCAGTTGATAGTGTCAGTTAAATAACAGAAGTCTCACCCCAATTAAATGCAACCTATAACGACGGACATCCCACACCTTCCGGGTATATGAAGCAATAAAAAAATATGTAATCATTACAAATTATTATCCCTCTCTAGTCTAGTTATCCGCCAATTATGAATGTACATCAATTATACAAACAGGACTATGTATTAAAATGATTAAACTCATTGATTGTCGTTCTGTGATATCCCTAGGCTACTTGTTACCTTACGATATCTTATTAAAATACACCTAAATTGACTCGATTATACGATACAGGATAAGAAAATAGAGAAGATCCATTCCTTACAACACGCGGGGTCCTTTGTATGACCGCAGATACGCCGCAGACATAAACAACCATGCTGTGTAAGTTCAATCAATATATTTATTTTATTAGTTGTGTGAAACAAATTTTGGATTTACTGGGGAAAAAAAGTATATATTTATGTAATCGCAGCTTTGCATTAAAAGGCTAGTTTGTTGCCAAACACAATAATGTTACCCTGGGTAGTTTAAGGGTAAATTAATCAATTGTAATGCGTTGTAATGTAGTGGATCTTTTGAACCTATTTTGCATATTGATATTAAGTACTTAGTATACTCGACCACATTTCTTACTCTGCCTCCAAGAGTGTCATTATTGAAATATTGTCCTTTGGCATAATAACTGAATTTAAAAAAATATAAACATTCTATTATGTGTAGTTATGAGCGAATAATTATAAAATGGGTTCTCTCAATATTTGCTACTCTTAAAATTACATTATTTTGCTTAACTGCTTCGGACGTAGAAATTTTGGATCAATATTTGTTGTAGTATTTTCTCCGTTTTCCTCGCGTGGTGTGGAGAATATCTATTGTTCGGTGCAACAGTTATAACTTTGAGTAAAAATATCACTCATGCTAAAGTGAAATAGTTTCCAGTCTTAAAATGTATATATATTTAGGTACCATAAAGTGTGGCCATGCCAACATCGTGGTGGCCAAGTGGTTAAGGGCCTGTCTTTTGAGTCACAGTGTTTGTGACTTTTTCAATATCATATGTACCTACTTTCTTAATAAATCTAAAACATACGGTGAAGGAAAACATCGTGAGGAAACCTGATAGTCTGAAATCGCCAACCCGCAGTGAGCTAGCGTGGTGATCAATGCTCGTGCCTTATCTGTATGAGAAGAGGCCCTCTGTATGACAGTTAAGGGCTGGTTATGTTACGCTAAAGTGAAAAATATAAATATAGTAGGTAACTTCAAAATAAAACCTTAAGACGAGAAGCATTAGTTAATTCATTAACTTCGAGTAAGATATAATTTTCAAATATAACCAATTTTGATTTAAATGCTCCCGAAGGCTAAACTTCGCAACTTTTTCACAACTGCCGTATCCAAAGAGCCAGTCAATTCGGTTTAAAGTTAGCTAGCGTCAACACAAAAGTACCTAAGTAGGTACAGTCAACCACACGTTTATGGAAACACTTTGAGTTTGACAGAGCCTTCATTACGAAGCAATAAGGACGGTTCTCGTAGTTCAAGTATTACCGCTGATGTGTTGACCGTACTTATTTAATTTTTAAATGACAACCTATCATAATAATTGTATATTCACACAATGGTTGGAATTGTCATCAAGAGACCCCACTATAATGTGCGTACAATGTTGCCGAGGAATATGATGTAGATGCTAAAATAGTATTTACTTTCGATGATATAAGGGTTAATTTAGTTTGAAATGTTTACACGTGTAGATTCAGCTGTATTGTCTAGTGAATTATCTAGTATGACTTTTATGTTGGCAGGAAATTGATATATATATTTGTATTCTGGGTAAAGTATGTTTAAAAAAGATCCTTAAGTCTCATTACATATAAATAGGATTTAATAAAAATTTTATTGTGGCTTCAGAATCTCTCTTGTGTAGCTGTTGGTGTTTTATAGAACAAATTTATCACATTTACGCACACATAGAGAGGAAACAACAATAAAAATATTTTATATAGGTATAATGATATTTTGTATACAAAAAGCCCATGTAATGCCTATATTAATTACTATTATAAGGAAATATTAAAAATAATAGCCACGAACGAAGCTTGAACCCGCAACCTTTGACAGCCAGACAGTATTCTCGAGCATTTTTGTTCTGCCATCGGTGTGTTAGAAATAATTTTAACTGCCACAGTACTCTGGTCAAAACAAGTGAGGGAATTAAGACTACTAACTCTAAACTAAGCAGTACTCACACTAAGAACTCGGTCACTGCGTCGATTTAAGAAGAGAAGAATTATAAAGGTACATAAGAGGGGTATATAAGATTTACTAGCGGGCCCCGCAGACGTCCTTCCTTGAAAATATAAAACCTTAAAGCCTATTGCAGCGCTACCTGTTGGGTCCAATTGTGAATCTAAGGGCGAGGCCCCATTAGTGCGCTGCGCTGCGTTGCGTCGCGTCGACGCAACGGAACAACGCATTGTATGCCACACCTGTGTTGCGTTGACGCTGCGCCAACGCAACGCGAGAGGGTATGAACGCCATCGCAGCTGCGTCTCAGTTCAGCCTTTGCAATGGATAGGTACAAACGTGTTCTTTTGTTGCTTTTATTACGCCACCGCCGAAATAAACGAAGAAACCATAGAAGATTCTGGATATCTCCTTTGATAGCATTAAGAAATAGTGATGGTCAGTTTTTTATGCAGGAATATAGGGAGTAGTTGTCAGACGTAAACAATTTTTTAAAAAATTTTTAGATTCTGTGTGGCCAGCTTTCGTAATTTGGTTAAAACCTTAGAACCACATTTACGCTCGTCTAGCTTTCTCCTCTAGCAGTGGATCACTGTCCGTCAACGCAGCGAAGCTCCGACAACGCAGCGCATCAACCTCCCTCCCGCTTCGTCTCTTGTCCGTCGATCCGTTGAAACGTCGCGCGCGACGACGCAGCGACGATGCAGCGCAGCGCAACGCACTAATGGGGCCTCGCTCTAAATCATCCAAAGACCCAATCAAAAAAAGAGAAAAAAAATCGGTAAATCAATATCGATCGAGCCATTTAGGAGGAGTTCAGTGACAAACACATGTACAGAAGAATTTTACATATAGGGATAGTCAGTCAATAGTTATAAATTGTTAACTATTGTAATTAAAGTAACCAAATTAATGTATTTATTTGTCGGTTTCGTTTAAATTACTTTCGAAAAGTAATTAGGTACTAAAAATATGGGTAATATCGAAATAAACGTAAAGACAAAACAGCCATTTAAGATCACAGCTGCAATGATTTGCGCATTGTGTCAATTCTTAAGAGATTAGATAAATAATAATATTTTACGAGTGCCTCGTTCGTCTAGTTATCCCAAGTTGCTGAGCACGAGGTCTTTGATTTGATTCCCAGGTCGGGCAAAGTGTTATAGAATTTTCCCCGATAGATAGCAATAGGCCTTAATAACTGCATTGGTGATATGTCGGTGTATAGTTGTGTTGAACCTTTCGCTGAATATATGCGTGATGCTATGTTATATTATGTTGTAATATTTTACCTTTTCATCTTCTTATCGTAGCAGGGTGGATCTCATACGACCATTGATCACTACGCTAGCTCCCTGCGGGTTGGCGATTTCAGATCATTAACACCAGGTTTCCTGACGGTGTTTTCCTTCACCGTATGTCTGTGATGTCTTAGATTAACTGCAGTACTATTATGTATTCTGAGAATTAATTAAGAAAGTACATATGACATTCAGAAAGTCAGATTAGTATGTACGAGGTTTGAATACATATCCTGTGGCGCAAGGTATGAGCCCGTGACCTCTGCCAAGATATTTCATTAGACCGATTGTATGGATGATGAGTACAAGGGGTGTGAATGTAAACCACCCTTGTTTTATTTTTAAACAGGGTCTTTTGCTGTAAACCCTTTAGGAAACAATAAAAAAATGTAGGTACCTAACCATGAAAATTATTTTAAAATTTCTTCGGTTATATAATAGGCTTTGTACTTCGAAATATTAGCGGGGTTTTCACAATAAACCCCGATTCCTATGAGTAAATTTTTGGTGGTGTTGCTCGGGTTGGTTTTTGTCGCGCAGCACAAGGTGCGAATTTGTTTGTTTAAAAAAAAATATCAATATGAAAAACCTTTTTTTTTAAATACTCGGTATATCTCCTCTCTAAATATGGTCAGATCAACTGGTTTTTCGATAAAATGAAATAAAACAAGCTGTGTGTGAGGTATTAACAAAATTATTTTTTTATTTGAAAGTCATTTATATGTCATTAGGTGTGGAATATGACATCGTTCAAATGCCCGCCCCGGCTTCTTACGATTTTTACCAGTTTTCAGTGACCCTTCCGCTTAGATCCGGTTGAATTTGAGAGATGGCCTGTGTTATGTGTTTACCTTTAGGGCATCGGTCGATTGTGGTTTATTCGCATAGACCTGCGACTTCAAGAAACCGCACAAAAAATCTAGCGGCGTCAAATCGCATAGCGCGCATCGACTGTGAAGGGCCACCACGTTTACCGTGTCAAGCGCGCAACGTTTGCACTAACGAACACTGATTTTGATAATAAAGTTTTATCATTTGAACGTGCTGTTCAATCGTGTAACTTGCCATGATGATTTGACAGATGTCACCAAAACAAAATGGCCGCCACGGGCCGCCAAAATCTACCCGCGGCAATTGAAAAACCCCTACAAACTAACAAATACAGCACGAAGGGCGTCCCCTATTGGACTCGAGCCTCGGCTAAGGGCTACTAGGATCAAAATGACTTTTTCCACTGAGATTCCAATCCGCCAATCGCTTGTCCCTTACACTGCTTCCAATATCTTCGATAATTGTAGCTAGCGATTGTACCTCGCCCTTATTCTGGAACCAATAATTTAAGGACATAAAACACAAGGTTAGTTTAAGTAGACTATTGGGACAAAGAAGATATTTGCAGAATGCAGAAATTGTAGGTATCGCTATGGGTATGAAATAGAAAATAGAGGTAATCATTCAAATTGGATTTTCATGAGTAAGCAACCGTATATTACATTTCTTGAGGTGTATTTAAGCCAACAGATGATAAGGAGAGAACCTGCTTATATTATTTTATATTTCTTTCTTTCTTTCTTTCTTTCCTTTTCCCAATAAAATTGGGGTCGGCTTCCAGTCAAACCGGATGCAGCTTAATACCAGTATTTTACATGGAGCGTCTGCCTATCTGACCTCCACAACCCAGTACCTGGGTAACACGATATCTCGTGGTATGACTGGTTGTCAGACTTTCAGGCCTCTGACTATCCGTAACGGCTGTCATAGATCTTAATTTGACAACCGGGACCGACGGCTTAACGTGCTCTCCGAGGCACGGAGGGGTATCGGTATGAAATGATGATCACCAATCCATAGATCGACCGCGGCAAGCGCAGATTAACCTCGATCGATCGATCCGTGCGGCTGTTACTTAGCCACAAGACCCTCGTAAAACATTTTACTGTAAATAATACAGGTAATATGGGGGCATTTCTCTACTGCCCCACCATAAAAAATCTATCCTACTAATATGTACTATAAATGTGAAAGTTTGTATATATTTTGGAGTCGCAATATCTCCAAAAGTTAAGAATACATTTTAGAAGAAAAAATACAGTCAGCAAGCAAATGATCAATTTATAAAAAACTTATTTTATACCAATGGATCCTATTTTTCGTTCATTTACTAGAAATCCGAATGAAATCAAATGAAAATGAATAAAACAGACACAGTGAAATTCATATTTCTCGTCGAAAAACGTCTGATTACGTTATTAGTTTGTTAGAAGACAATACTAATAAACATTATTTAAATGACTGCTATCGATATGTTTAATTAACAAGGTGCGCAGTAGACACTTGCAAACTATAGGCGATATTCTTGGAATAGAATAATAATACTTTTATCTTTTTTTTTTTTTTTTTATGGAATAGGGGGCAACCGAGCAGACGGCTCGCCTGATGGTAAGCGATTACCGCCGCCCATGGACACCCGCAACCCCAGAGGAGTCGCGAGTGCGTTGCCGGCTTTTTAAAGGGTTTGGGCCTCCGGTACCCTCACTCACTCGGCGAAACACAACGCAAGCGTTGTTTCACGCCGGTTTTCTGTGAGGCCGTGGTATCACTCCGGTCGAGCCGGCCCATTCGTGCCGAAGCGTGGCTCTCCCACGGTTAAAATTTCATTATGAATTATCTTGTCCTCGAACCGCAATTGGTTGCTGCGGTGCTGTTGGTAGAATAAAAAAAGGTGCGGTTCAATCGGTACTGTTAATATTGGTGCGCTAAGTGGAATATTTCAAAACATGCACTACCTGCTAAACAGTAATCTGCAAGAAAAGAAAAATCTATTCCACCATTTTCTTCTTTTTGTAGTTTTAGAGCAAAATTTCGTCACTTTTAGAGCAAAATAAATTACGAACTACGTAGGTAAACATAGTTATTAGAAGCCAACTGGTGTTGTGCTTGCGACGTGACGTCGAAAGTTCAGATGAAAATAATTCTTTATGCATATTGATAACACAGATCTAGATAACGTAAGTTACTTAAATTATTAATCTGTGGATATAGTGACAAGATGTCAGGCGAGTTTAGGCGGGAAAAATGTAAATTGCACGTTTTCGGTTTTATATTGTTTTCCAAAACTTGTGTTTCTCCGAAGTTTAATGTGTAATTATGGTGGATAAATAACCATTAAGTGTTCATGAAGGTGTGCGAGTGTAGGCAAATTATATAAAATTGAAAATTATGACTTTTTGTGTTCACTCCTAAACTCCATCGAAGACTCAGTATTTCCACCGTTTTACTGGGGCAATACGCGCAACAACTTATAACTTGACACTGGCAAGCACAAAAAGTGTGGCGCCATATAATAAATAATCCCATGACGGGAACTATTATTACTTAAGTACTCCATATACTTGACACTGGCAAATACACAAAAAGTGTGGCCCATTACGGGAATAAAAAAAATTACGTAAGTAAGATGTTACTTGACATTGGCTAAATGCACGAGGAGTGCGAAGCCAGAAGAAGAAAAAAAGTAAAGTTGTCAGGCACGTGGACGTCAACAATTCTCGTTGTTACAATACTCGATTTATGATTAAATCATTATTATAATCCATTTTTTTATTATTGATTATTTTGCAGTATTCTTACCGCAAAAATTTTTTCGACATTTTAAGATTTGTAAATACATTTCCAAAATATGTTAATTAGTAAAGCAGTTTGAGTAACATAAATCTCAGAGTAGAATTAATAAAAAAAAAATTGCTACTTTAAGTTAGTTCAACAGAGAAAATACAATTAATAGTCAATTGAGTTTTCAATATAAATGATTTTATTTCCAGACTTAGACTGACCTTTAGCATAATTTGAAAAAACTTATGAATTTATTTAATTTAATTCTGTAATAATGACAATTGTAGACGCTTTAAATTTTATCAACTATTATTTCGCCATTGTTCTTTCAGGCCAAAATCTTATTATTACTGTAATAAAATATAGCTTATGTTACTTTTGGATAAAGTAGCTTTCTAAAAGTGAAAATATTATTGAAATCGGTTTAGTACTTAATATAGGCATTACATGGCCTCAACATGTATTAAAGAATATAAATACATACGGTTTAGTACTTTCTAAATTTATCGATTATAAACAAACAAACAACTTTTTTATAATATTAGTAATGATTATATTCATCAGTAAAACAAACCCTAACACCGTGTGAGTCAAGTTTTAAAAGCAGATATAGCAACGTAACCTGCGCGGGCGCTTACCTGAATGGTTGCACAATGAGCGAATAAATTAGACACCGGGTTATTGCGATGTCTCCCTGACGCAGACGACTCAATGACTACCATGATATACTGCCTGAATTGGAGGTAGGCAGTGAAATACTTGTATTTACTTCTTCGCTTTATATTGTTATTTTTATATGAAAAAGAAATACTTTAATTTTTGAATGTTTTTTTAAGAAATATTTTCAGTTACAGCTCGTCTTATTTTTAAGCATAGCACCACGCCTGAATTCAGCAAAGGAGCAAGCAGAGGTGTACATTGTTGTACACTTAGTCACCCACATTTTACCAATGCTGTTATCAAGTCCCATGTAATAAATTGCCTATTAGCATCAATCGGACACAGCACCTGGGAATCGTATCCAAGACCTGATGCTCAGCAGTCGCGCTTGGGACCACTAGACCAATGAGGCAATCCTACAAATATCTGTTATAAAGCGAAATGACATCTTCAAAACCTGCATCAATATCTATGCAAAATAATAAACTCTCGTTTATTACGTCAGTCGGGGGTCAAACTGTCTATTACGTACAGTCAGCTGCTAAATAAGGCCATAATCAGGGTTCAGGGGGCCGTCAATAAATCCATGGACACTTCCCTTTGTGCTCGATTGTCCACCACCTACGTCACCTGTTGGTGTGGCAAAGAATGCTATAGTGCGCTTGGCGAAAATTGGCAGTAAGTGTAAATTAAGTTTTTGAAGTACAGAAAATAATAAGTGTTCAGCGTAATAGATCGTGGTGACGTCATCATGATACGTATTAAAACGTGGAAGAATACGGAGTAGTGAGCAAAGGTCGGGATGGCTTAGTTGGCAGAGCGCCTGAAGTATTTATCCGGAGGCACAGGTTCAAATTCTGCTTCACATTCTAACTAATAATGTGTTTGTAAGATTTATCTGTAGAATGTACGCGCAGAATGATGCAAGATTATCTTATCTCTGAATTTCGGTAAATATTCTAAATTTTATTCTAAGTTACGGTTCGTTCTCGTCGCGGATGTGCACAGGGAAACATAGAGTTTAGTGGTTATTTCTACATTGATAACTACCCTTGTTGAGTATTATTGTAGTTTTGTGTCGAGAACTTTTTCTCAAATACCTTTGACATAAACTTATTAGGTAACTTCCTTTGTAGCGTAAATATTGTATAAGTAAAATATATTCACTTAAGTCTATATACTATACAAATGGAATTAACAAATTATTTAGAATTACCATAGCAAGATGTATATTGCAAACATTATATTAAAAACAAATGTAATAGAATTTTAAAATATGGTTTAAATGAATCCTTATCACTTAGGACCTTGTATACAATACACCAAACGATAAACTATAATAAAAAAAGAAAGTATACGCCAATTCACAACAGACATATTATATTCTCTGAGGTGTGCATTCTCGTAAATTGAAGATAACTTTATTCATGTGATAGTAAAGTCAATGTAAATATATATTTTATGCATTTAATTGTCTATGCGTTAGATTTGAAACGCCGGGGAATAGTTTGGTCAGAATTTATGGTCTGACTGGACGTATGCATTAACAACTTAGGGAGGTAAATTTTGCATTTTATATGGGTTTTGTAACAGAATCTTGGGGAAGTTTTTGATTTCTGATCAATGGGTGGCGGTAGTGATATTTCTTAAATTATGTGAACACAACGTTGAGTTTTAAAGAGAATTGTACGAGCATGCGACCGCCTATACCTAACCACCTGAAGTGAGGTTGTAGATGGTGATGGTGAAGTTAATAAACAATATAAAAATAGAGGTTTATTATCATTATGATTGCCGTTGTTCAATTATTTTTCCACATAGGCCTTAATACAAGCACTTATGAAACGTCAAAGGTAGGTGCACGGTTCCGAAAAGTTTATCATAAGGAGAAGAACCGGCAAGAAACTCCATTGTCCTCTCATCATATCTTATTTTGTCAAACTGAAGTACTTTTTATCATAAAATAAAATTTGTTCGATTGTAATCCAATTACTTCATATTTAGATTCTACAGGTGTACGTTGCAAATTTTAATCCATTCCAAGGACCAACATTCTAAGGTCTATATGTAAACAGAAGTCGTCCCGCGTCGAACCGACACTGACAATGCAATCCCAAGAATTCTGACAGACTAATCAGAATCCCAGGAATTTCATACGTGGACACATACAAACAAACTTCACAATTTACACACGGCGTGAAGAATTCGCTCCTCATAAATATCTACCAAGGTTGTGCCGCGTTCACACCGTATAAGTATTCAATCGGACTGTAAATCAGTGGGTAGCACGCGTGCCATTGTATGTACAATGTACCGTGTGACAGTGGCCGTTATTCGCGAATATTTTCCCGGTTGTAACTTCATCAAGTTTGTAGTATTACAGGTGTAGATATGTATGTGTTACGGCTTTGTTTGTGGAGAAAGGGGAAATCTAAGCCAGCTGGTTTTCTATCTTCATATAATTTTCTATTGACTGCCTCGTTGGTCTAGTGGTCCTAAGCGCGACGGCTGAGTGTGAGGTCCTGGGTTCTATTCCCGGGTCGGGAAAAATTTTGTTGATATTTTTTCTGTTAAGAAATTCTTAGCCTGTAGTTTGGAATTATGTTCGGTAAATGTCGATAAGCTCTCCACCATATAATTATTACATGGGAGTTAATAACAGCATTTACAAATAAGTCTTCGAAAAGCATTAACGCATGCATAGCGCATTTTTCTACAGCATTGTTAAAATGTGGGTGTACAATTTACTGTGTACACCCCTGCCTAACCTTTTGAGGATTAGAGGCGTGATTCTAGACTACACACTACAGGCTAGGTACATTTTAGCTTAAATATATTTGTATTCAAAGACACTGCTGCACATTCTTCAAACTGAAGGTTTTCTAAAATTCCTACTAATCTCTAAAGTTAATACCAAAAAAATGTGTATTAAAATTACGGTAATCAGATCGTGGACCGGCGCAACAATGTTACCGTTTGGCCCACATCCATAAACGATACCGAGGCGATGGACCGAGAATCTTTTTGTCCAACATTTAATAATGGCTAAGTACTGTCTGGTTGTTTGTATATCAATACTAGCTGTGCCCCGCAAACGTTGTTCTACCATATACATTTTCTGGATAGGGCTACCCTTATCACCTAGGGGTGTAAAAAATAGCCTACAACCTGTTCACAGACCTACCAAATATACATAATAAATTCATAAAAATCGGTCAAGCCGTTTCGGAGGAGTTCCATAACAAACACTGTGACACGAGATTTTTATATTTAAGAAGACTAGCTGTGCCCCTCCAACGTTGTTTTGTCATATACATTTTCTGGATAGGGCTACGCTTATCACCTAGCGGTATGAAATATACTTTACGACCTATTCTCATACCTAACAAATATACATAAAAAAAAACATAAAAATCGGTCAAGCCGTTTCGGAGGAGTTCGTTAACAAACACTGTGACACGAGATTTTTATATATTAGATTAGATGTATCTGTCTATTTGTCTACCTAGCCATTTTTTAATTACGTTGGGGTCAGCTTTCATTCAAACCGGATGCAGTTTTATACCAGTATTGTACATGGAGCGACTATCTGACCTCCACAACCCAGTTACTGGGTAACACGGTATCTCATCCTATGGTAGTTTGGAATGGATTGTAAAATAATGTGCTATCATTGTTATCTATTCAGGTCCTATATAGGTGACCGATGTAGTGGTCACCATTACCTGGAGTATTTATCCGGGAGGCGCAGGTTTTTTTTATAACTTTAGTTTTTTTAGCTTTAGTTCGCTATGCATGCGTTAATGTGTGTTAATGCCTTTGAAAGATTGCATGTGTTGTACGGCATTGTATTAATTGAAAAGTTAGTCGTGTTGGTTCGGTCACCTGTGTGGGGACTGAATAGATAGCGATGACGTCACCAAAAGACGTATTTAAATGTGGAAAAATAATTGGGGGTAGTAAGCATAGCTCGAGATGGCTTAGTGGTTAGAGCGCCTGGAGTATTTATCTGAGCAGGTTCGAATCCTGCCCACGGCCGTAATTTTATTTCCACAAAAAACGTATTATAACTTAAATGTTCGCCACGCAAGCGTTAACGCATTTGAAAAATTTTACGTCGGAGTCCTGAAACTCTGAAAACCAGTCATACCACGAGATATCGTGTTACCCATTAACTGGGTTGTGGAGGTCAGATAGGCAGTCGTTCCATGTAAAATAATGTTAATACCATCTGCATCCGGTTTGACTAAAAGCCAACCCAACGTAATTGGGAAAAGGCTAGGCAGAATGATCACCACATTGTTCTATCCCCTATTTCAGACAGTTTTGGGCAGAAAAGGTCACATGAAAGTCTTTTGTCCTATCGAATACTCGGCAGATTTAGGAACTGCGACGTCTAACTTAAAAGCAAGGTCGTCCTGCACACATGCACTTTAGCGCTGTCTTACACTCCCTAAATCAATCATTCAAAATTGAACCATATTTTGACTCTGTTAAAGTTGATTAGTCTTCGATGCTTCATCGGGAGAGATGTTCCTGTGGCAGCCGTTCCATAAAATAAGCATATGGCACCTTTAACGCCGTAGTTTATGGTTAAATAAATGTCCATATTTATTTATGGGATTATATTCCACTTACCACTGTCTTAGATTTCAGATTGTCACGAGTGTGGGAGCATACACATTAAAATATCAATTGGACTTTGATTTCCTTATTGGCTAGGTGCAGCTGCTAAGCGTGAGGTTCTGGGATCGATTGCTAGGACGAGCAGTGTTATTGTTGTTGTATTACTATTTTTCAAGGAAACATTGAGATATAGTTTTTTTTAATAATAATATTATGTCCGTGTCATCACTCTTCTGTCTGAGCTACCGTGCCGTTGTTCGAATCTATTGAATTTCAAGCATCCTTGTATTCATCTGAAGGAGACGCCCGGCGATATTTATTTAGCAATCATTTACAGATCTACTAAAGATTACACGGCCTTAATATGTATAAAAATATTATTATTATTGTTGTGTTGAGACATACTCAGTAGCAGCCCGGACTGAAATTGTACGCTCTCCACGTAATGGGACTTAATGATGACATCGGCATCGGTGAGATGTAGGAGTACCAAACAGTGTACACCCGCTTAACCCTTCCGGGAATATTGGCGTGATGCTTTATCTGTCTGCCTGTATATTCCACTGTCACAGACATTAAAAATACTACTAACTACTATTGGTACGAGTGTGCATAAACATTCTACTAATAATATTATAAGAGCGAAAGTTTGTGAGGAGGGATGAATGTTTGTTACTCTTTCACGCAATAACTACTGAACGGATTTGGATGAAATTTGGTACACAGCAAGTTTATAACCTGGATTAATACATGTATACTTTTTATCCCGAAGAAAAAGTCCCAGGCAAAAAGCTAGTGGTATTATAAATTGAATTAAGTTAAAATTCTTGGTTATAATCTTTGATATGCAATGAAATCATGAGGAAACCAGTACAAAAACTAAAATGATATGTTCTCGACGGTGTGTAAAGCCATGTCATGCTTACTAGCAGTTTAAACTTTGACACTAGTTTCTTCATCAACCATATGAATACAATATAATAATAACGGTGAAAACCTGACTTGACTTAAAATGTTGTCAAGGAAGATTTTATTGGTTGTCAAGGTGTAATTATTTTCTAGACATAATAAGTTAAGGCGATACGAAGAAGAAGAAGCCAGTCGTAAAAAGTAGTCGGTCATCAAATTAAGTGATATTCAAAGATAATAAATGTTCGCAGACTCAGTCTGCTTGTGACCACGATCAGTGCAACCTGGTCGAAACGTCAAGCGAATCGAAGGTATTTATTGCGCGTTAATTCCTGTTAGTATATAGTAATATCATGAAACGCGATAGTTTAAAAGTTAATAATATAGGACCCATTTTAATAGATTATTTTGAACATTTTGGCTGCTACTATAGGTCCGTAGTCATACTTAAGGGGGTTAATATACCCATATATACAAACCACTTTTACTAAGGGACTATCTTCGTAAACTGGAAAAAGTCAACTGAGAGTCTAAAATGACCACTTTGAGCATTTCTCCTAAAAATTAATAATGATTTCAATTGAGTAACTTCTTAAGATTCTCCTATTTGACACGTTAGCAATTTCTGTTTTGAGCGCCATTTTACGAATCTCCACAGAAAATTGACAAATAGATGAATTATTATAATAAAACACAACGCTGAACGCTGCAAAGTGTTCGAAACGTCAGGAAAAACAAAAACCAATAATACACATAATCCGATTATTATATTATCCGATATTATTATTAATCCGGTTAAAAGTTGTTTTTATTATAATGTGTAGTGATCGCGAAAATCTAAGATAATACTAGATGAATTATTGTTTATGAATTGCACGCAAATCATATTAGGATTTTGTCCATGAAGTGATCATTTTACGATTTGTGAAATGAATCATATTAGGATCCTATTATGATTAAGCTAAAGTGGCCTTTTTAGACCCCCAGTTACATAGAAACGTTCATACCTACATACCTTCTTGAACTTTTACTACAGAGAAGCTGTAGTAAAAGTTTTCGGTTTAATAGTAAAACTTGTTGGTGTACATGGGTACATTGATCCCTCAAAGTAAACAACGGACTTGTATACAAAATGCTTTAAATTTACGTGTTCGTTGTTGTTTCATTGAAATATGCTTTAATTGCGATTCCATTGAATATAACTTCGGAGAATCCTCATCGATTGGGGTACTTGGCAATGAGTATATAATACCAAGAATAATGAATATTGACGGGGAAAACCTTGCTTTGTTTTATGTTTTATGGAATATGAGAATCTAACTGCTTCGTTGGTCTAGTGGTCCCAAGCGCGACTGCTGAGCATGAGGACTTGACTCACAGGTCGGGCAAAGTGTTATTGGGCTTTTCTGTAAGAAAATTATAAGTAGCAGCCTGGACTTTGGAACTATGCCCGGTAGATAGCAATAGGCTCATCACCATCAACAATATGGCACTAAATAAAAGCATTATTGATGTGAGCGTACAATCGTGTACAGTCACAAGCACTAATGCATTTGCAATTTTTAAAGTCCATATAATTAATTAAAGATAAATTTTTGAAAAGCATTAACGCATGCTTAGCGAACTTCAAAGTTATAATTTTTTTTGGAGAAAGATTACGGTCGCGAGCAATATTCGAACCTGCGCTTCCCGGATAAATACTCCAGGCGCTCTGACCACTAAGGGCCGATTTCACCAGTGAAACTAAACGCGATCAGTACAAGCTGAACTCAGTTCACGCATTTAACTGAGTTCAGAGCTCCAGTTTGCATTTCACCAACAAAAACTGAACGCAGTTCAAGCTGAACCCAGTTTAGGCTTCTGAACGCCCGACTTTCGACGTTCAGCTAAACGCGTTCAAGAGCGGCCTTGTCAAAATGGCGGAATATTGTTTAAAATAAAAGAGATTTTGCTGTTATTTGACTTAATTATGATATAACGCTATTGTATAAATAAAATGTATATAAAACTGATAACTAAATAAAATTAAACATGTATAATAGTTATAATAAAGTTTCCTATAAATATGTCAGCACCAAAAATGCATAATTTTGTAATATTTATTGTTTACATATATATTAATAAATATAAATTTAGGTAAGTTACCTCTCAAAATCGTTTAAATTCTTTATTGTGACAACATTTACATTAATTAACCAAGAAAACATCGTTTTCGTGAACGCGATCAAAATATAGCAGGTAAAATCAGTTTGACGTTAACTGAGATCAAAATCAACATTTGAACTGGATCACGTAGAACTAAGTTCTGTTAAACTCGGTTTTTAATGGCAGCGGTGAAATCGGCTCTAAGTCATCTCGGCCTCTGCTCACCACCGCGAATTCTTCGTCCACATACGTAATACGTCTTTTGGCGACGTCATCGCTATCTATTCAGTCCCTATACAGGTGACATATAAATAGTATCTGAATAATATAGAAGTATAAATGTATGTCTATACGTAGAAGGAATGGTTCTTCTATCTGTGTTACATACCTAAATATCTTAGTAATATACGCTAGAGATATATAGGTCAGTTTTTTAGAGTTTGTGTTTACATGTTGGTGCTCGTGACTGTCCACCTCTGCCTTCCCCTTCGAGGAATACAGGCGTGATGCTATGATCGACTATTTACCATAGCAAGAAGAAGGAAAGAAACCATAGACAACATTAAAACAAGACAGAAATAGAACCAATAAGTATGTACGACAAATCAAACAAGAAATTTAGTTGTTTAAAAAAGACGCAGACTGACTCGTTGGTTTACTAATAGCAAGCGTGGCTGCTGAGTGTCAGATCTAGGGTTCAATTTCCGAGTCAGGCAAAGTTTATTCCCCAACAGGGGTTCCACCTTGTCGTGGTGGGGGGGGCTCTAGTAGCCGTGGCTTGGTCACCCACGGTGAAGCTAACGGAACCCGAGGAGGGCCGCCCCTCAGGGCTTTGCCTTCAAGCCCATGTTGGAGCGGCGCTGGCGTAGGTTGCGGGCCTTATGGGGGGTGTCGCAACTGAGGTGGGCTGCGGCGTCATATGGGCGGCACCGCAGCTGAGGGATGGGGGCCGCGGTGGGAGAGGAGTGCCGGTATGTCGATGCGCCGCTCTCCCTACCTACCGCGGCCTTGACGGGGCCGCCACCGTTGGATGGCGGACGCGGTGGGGCCGCAGGGGAAGAGGAGTGCCGGTATTGCGAAGCGCCGCTCTCCCTATCCTCTGCGGCCGTAGTGGCAGGCGGCGGGGCCACAGACCTGACCCGTCGCAGGAGACCTTGGGCGTCCGGACACGGGGTCGTCTGGCGCCCATTGCACATGGTCTCCGAGGTGGTTGCGGCACGCCATTAGTCTGGTGTGCCGTAGCGGGGGGGTGCAATACCCAACCCCGTGAGGGAGTCCGGCAACGGACGGCTGCGGGCGGGTTCGCGGTTGTGTGCGAGAGCGTTCCCGCTTCCCGCCCTCAAGCAGCTGAGGAGGTATACTGTGGAGTTTTAGTGGGTTCGAGTCCCACATAACCGCTCTGTCTCCCCGTGTCAGAGCGGTATGCGAGGGCATTTCTCCACATAAAAAAAAAAAAAAAGGCAAAGTTTATTGATTATTTCTGTTAGGAAATTCAGGTGTACCTATGAATTTCCTACCAGAGAATCCTGACCCGCGAATCGAAGCACAAGAAAGGCAGTCTGCCAAACAACGCAAAGACCAACAAGCATTTCAAAATAAATATACAAAAAAAATATAAATATAAAAAAAATATAAAATGTTTACAAAATTTCCATAAATGGCTGTCAGTTTAAATTTCTTAAATAATATGTATCTTAATAGGTACCCACGTAAACAGCTTGACAATTGAATTATTTATAAAAGCAAAACAAAGATAATGTTTTTACTGTTTTCTATAAAGTTCACACCGTAATAAGGTCACCGTGTATCTGTAAAAAAAGTATTGTAACATTTAGTTGTACGGTAATCAGGTAACAATAAACGACACGAAAAAAAAATTTATCTGCAAATTAAAGACAATGCATTTTTTTTTTAAAACGGAAGACTCCTTTGTTTTTACTCATTAACCAACGTTAAACTTTAATTAGCTACGTTAATTGTTCAAAAACAGTTTTCTTAGCGTTTTTTACCTGGCTCAATAACTCGATACCTTGGTCAAGATGGTTCCAATCAAATATAAAATAAATGTGGGTACACAAATTAGTTGTGCTAGATTTGGCAGCATACAAAATATCTATTACTAAGTCACAAATGTCTGGAAAACAGTAGTTTTTTTTTAATAAAACAAAAGAAACAAGTTTAATTAATTTTCGGAACTTCTATAAATAAGATGAATAGATCGACGTTTGGTAAAAAAACTGTGAGTATAATTCAATGATACTTGTCTCGAAATCATTTGAGCCGACGAATAATAATCAGTGTTCTTAACATATTGTTATTTTAATTTGGAGTGGTGTGTAATGGGTTTTAGTGATTAACAATCTTGATAATTGCTCGATATGATTTCTCTTGAAATCATACTAAAAACAATGCATAAGTAATCATATTTCTATAAATCATAGTCATCACAATTTTTGGCAAAACATTTGAGGAACGCTTGCATTCATAATTCAAAAGTGCGAGCTGACAACATCTCAGTCAATCAAGTTTTTTTTATGCGAATAACCCCGTCATTGTCTATTTCTAATAACTAAATTAATTTTACTTTTGTAAAAAGTTCTACAATTAAAAAAAGAATACGTTACCGATTTATTTTGAATTTGTAATACCTAATAAATTTTATTCAATCTCTTCCCCTCAGCCACGTACAAAATTATACTTCATCACAATAAATATCTATCGTGTCTGCTAATTAGCGAGCCAACGGGTAATGAAGTAATATTGTTTGTCTCAATTCGTCCCTTAGTATGTAGGTACATATTTGTTTGACTTTTATTTGCTACACATTTTTTTTTGCAAAGGACACCCACGACGAATTCGGAATGCTCGCATTCCTCACAACGAATTTTCAATTAAAAAGGTTAATTCAATGTATTTTTCGTCATCTTTTATATTTAATTCTCACAATTTTTTGTTGTTATTTCTAGAATAATGATCTCCGTTCGCGGCAGAACTAATTTAAATTCAGTTCACAGACCATAAAAACATTTTAGTACTTAACACCTTTTCTAATTAAAAAATATAACTTAACATAACATGGAACAATTAGTTCCTAACGATCCCTTGTATAAGTATAATTATTTTTTTAAGTCTTTTTCCAGCATAATAAAGTATCTTTTATTATGATTATGATTTCTATATTTCACCATAAAACAAACATGGTAATTGATTAAAAAATAAAACACGTAATTCGTGCCTTTTGCCTCATATAATCATGCCCTATTACGTATGAATGCGGCAAAATGATTGGCATTTAGCAACATGTGAAAAAGTATTGATTCAAATGACCCAGAGATCCTTATGACGTAATCCCTTAGTCTCTGGCATGCTGTAGTTTTACTTTAAAAAATGGAAGTAAGTACTTCATAAGTTCAGAATTTGAGTTCAAAAAGAGTTCAATGTGTTTATTGTGTAATTAGCAGGTTAATGTATCTATCCGTTCCTGGATGCCACTGTATGGTTAAAATATTTGCGTATTTAATTATGTTGTAAATTAAATTGCTTAACGCATACTTTCGGTCGTTTTTTAAGTAGGTATTTAGATTTTGAAATATAAGCCACCGGATTAGACCTTTGATACATTATGGAAGCATTTTGAAGTTATTTGTCTGTAAAAAACCGTATTGATGTTGGAAAGGAGATGGAACGACTGTGAATCATGTTGTCCACTATAATATGTAATAAGTCATAAAATCAAGATGATTTTGTATTTGCAAGACACAGGGAAAATCCAGTGCCGGCAGCATTTAAATTTTAAGAGAAGTTATAGGGCCGTATTCATAGGCAATCGTTCATAAATTATACCCTTCCTTGTTATTTAAATGTAAACGGTAAAGTATGACTCTCTGACTTAAACAAAATACATTTTAGGTAAAATATATTTTATTAGTCACGATTATAACTCAGGGGTATGAGTGTCTTTCTATGAGTTGACAAACAGTAGATAATAAATAATAATAATAATAATAATAATATTCCATAGACATAGAGACACAAAATAATAACCACATTGACTTGGTGTTACGTCAAAGTTTTATCTTTTTACATTGCCCAATTAAACTCGTACTTTTATAATGTTAAGATGATCAGATATTTATAATTAATATTCAAAGGCATTTGAATTCGACATGTAAAGGTTACGAAACAAACTTTAATGGCAAACCAGTATTTTTTTTTTGTGTTTAGACAAATGTTGTCTATATATAAGTAGTATGCATATATGCGAAATTAACAACTTCTAAGGGCAGATGCGGATAATACCATTGATTAATGTTATAAAAGTAACGTATAGATCATTTCCCTTTTAAATTGTGCCTAACATATGATTTATAACGATAAAAAACAACTGGTTATGGAATAATACAATTTTAAAAACTTCGCCGATTTTGTTTATTATAGAACTTTGTTTGGTCACAATAACTAGTATAGTGTTTGATTAAGAGATGTTAGAGAATCCTCCACAGCAGAAAAAAAATGGTTTTGATAAGTTCTCCCTAAAATAGTCCAAGTCCATCTAGAAGTATAGTATCGTATAATTTACTAATATAAATACACAAAAAAGAAAATTTGAGCATAAGGAGTTTTGATATGGACTTTGGCATTTGGTGTGGATACACGATGAGGAGGGATGAAACACATGTGTCTAAGAGTGTAATGAATACGAATGTTAATGGTTGGATGAGAGGAGACCAAAGGAAATCTGGATAGATTGTTGATGACATGAATGAAAAGGGAGTGAACTGTATAGTGACGGCTAAACGGGGAAAAATGGAACAGAAAAACATTGTGCCGACCCCAAATAACGTAAGACTGCCAAATCTATGAGAAAGCGAAGTCTCCTAGTGATTTATTGGCCAGTAGGTAATTTCTAAGCCTCTCCTTTATTCGTTTCGATGTCTTCAGTATCTACTATGAGTTTTTTTAAAGCCCTATCTGCACTATGACATTGTTAGAATAAAACACCAGTAGAGATTGTAATTGATATGAATGTATGAATGTGAACGTAAGATGTACGGTTTGGTAATGGATGGTCTATAGTAGTCGAAAGAGATCGTAGATTATATACAGAGCAATTTACATAAATATTAATTATTGCGAATAGAAGAATACAACCGCGAACAAGGTTTTAACCTGTATCTATTGTATCAGTATTAGAAGTACTTAGCCAACTAAACTATATAGTACTTCTGCTCGCTAAGTCGAACCTTTTGTCTGCTTGTCTATTTTCTTTTTCTATATTTAAAAATACAAATATCATCATCCCCATTATCCCCCGACTTATCCCAAATCACTTGGGCACAGCATGGATTCTTCTTCCACTTTCTAATTGTTTTCAAATTGTATGCTGCTAAAGTTTTGGCAATGTTTTATGGCGGGCCACCTGTCTGACGTCAACCCTCATTGGGAATGCTGTTGTTCTTGGTATCCGCCACCGATACGGTCTCCTTCAATCTTTAGATACAGCAATTCTAATATATAAGAATTAGTTAACTGGCTCGATCAATTTTTTAATATTCTTTCTTGTCTTGGCATTATATACTGACTGTCTATTTATTATGTCACAGATAATAAAAATGAAATTATTTGTTTGTTTTGATTCAATTAATTGTAGCAATCCTGAACTATCTATCTATCTGCCTAGCCTTTTCCCAATTACATTGGGGTCGGCTTCCAGTCACACCGGATGCAGCTTAATACCAGTGTTTTACGTGGAGCGACTGCCTATCTGACCTCCACAACCCAGTTACTGGGTAACACGATATCTCGTGGTATGACTGGTTGGCAGACCTTCAGGCTTCTGACTACCCGTACTACTACGTACGACTACCGTCATAGATCTTAATTTGACAACCGGGACCGACGGCTTAACGTGCTCTCCGAGGCACGGAGGGGTCTCGGTATGAAATTATGGTCACCCATCTACAGACCGACCGCGGCAAGCGCAGCTTAACCTTGATCGATCGATCTGTGCGGCTGTTACTTAGCCACGAGCCCCTCTAATCGCAATCCTGAACATTATACTCATTTTAATAAAGTTACTTTTGTCTGACTTCTGGTGTTTAACATATAATAAAAAGTTAGGAGAGATTCTAAGTCTATGGTGTTAATTTATATTTTTGATTTTTTGAACACTTTGTATATTAAATTACTCATTATTAATAGAACTTTTTGAAGAATAGTGTTCTCCGAACCGGTGTAGGTAAGTCATTGTTACTTTGCTATGAAGAATCTTGAAGACGATTTAGATGGGAACAGCTTAGGTTGTCACGATAATACATTCGATGAATCCGGTTAAATTGTTATTACTTGTTGTTATTTTAGGATGATTGGTTTTTGACATCAACCCTTAAATAAAGGAGGGATGGTGACTTTGACTTTGACATAGTTGGGCATTATTATTTTTCCAGATCTTTTTAGGGTTTGTAATATTACCTTTCTAAGAAGGTACCTACGTGTTAATCATCATGTTTCCATTTGAAAAAAAAAAAATTATTATAGTTATTTATTTCCAATATTTTCTATTTTTGCCCAAGAAATAAATATTATCTTCGGAACCCTCCTATTTATTCAGCTTCCCACTTGACCTAATCGTTTACCAACAAAACACAGAAATTTATAAATAATTCTAAAATAGCATACATCGGCTTAACAATGCTGCGCACTCCAGTGGTCATTTTCTTAGAAGCTTGCTTAACCACTGCACAAGTTCCCAGAAAACGGGCGATCGTCCGCGGAAAGACCATTATCCATTCCACGTATGTTTTATAACTGATTTCTGAGTATTTCGACTTATGTTACTAGAAAACTAGTTATGTTTCGCAGTAGCGCTCTCGTGGAGTTTTCGATAAAAAGTTTTATTTTCACAGTTGAATGGACAGCGACCCCGGGTGGATAGGTTCATAGCTCCGAGGGAGCAATTTCCAGAACTGTGCAGGAAGATGAAATGGAGAGTTCAGGAGAAGGGCGGCGATGACGTGTGGGTAAGTCCCTCATTTAAGTTCGATAGAATCAAAATCAAATACTTTTGCTAAGCTAAAAAGGCGCTTATGAACTGTGTAAATATTTGTTATTTATTTTATTTATTTATTGTTTCAAAAAGTACAATCTCCAATTTGTTTATTTATGTTATATGCCGCATCTGTTTAAATTTATTTCTCTAAAAACTATTGTACCTTATTGTACGAATAGGCACCTCATTAAAAAAGGCGAAAAATTAAATTTCTAATCGCATCGTATGGCATGTGTGAGTGTGACAGGTAAAAAAACGTAAAAGAAATTGTAATTGGATAATAGAACCGAAGCGAGCAGCAGGTTGGGTCACAAACGATGTCAGTATCAATTAATATCACACCATTCCACAGTTTTTTGTGGCACGAAAATTTGTCGCCACCTTTATTCACGTGATAGCCGTTTCGACTTTTTACAATTGCATAGTTCGTCACTCGGTTTGATGCTTAAAGAAAAACACCGTAAAGTACCTACGCGATGCAGCTACATGTTGGGTTTATAAAGGGTGCCTTGTATATGACACAAGATACTGCGGGGAGTGATAACTTGGTGTGTAATTATATATGTTTTTCACAAAATGTTACGGTTTTTAATTTATACTTTCAAAAGACCTTATATCATAATGAAAAAACTGCACCGTGATTTTTTTACAGCAGCTATTTAAATTATGAAAGAAAGAAAGAAAAATTTATTCAGCTACAGCGCAAAAGACACGGCATACAATAATACATATAAGCAGTTAACCCATAAATCAAAATAAATTAAATATATTAAAAAAATTAAACTACAAAAAGTAACACGTGAGGAAAGAAAAGAATAAACCAAGTTGTGTGAGTGTGTCTCTCATGGCTGGACCAAATAGGTATCCAGATCAGCTTAATGCCAAGTAGGAGGATCTACCTACTAGGCGCTGGTTTTCGTCTGGAACCTGTACAAATGCTCCACGGATGCCAACAGTGGATGGTGTACTCAAATTGTGTGTATTGTTTCAATTGTGTGTATTCAAACGACTGTATATATAAATTGACTATAATTAGTTTTGACAGCGCGGTTGGCGCAGTGGTCGAGAGACCGACTGCTGCGCTGCGTGTCGCAGGTTCGATTCCTGCACGGAGCAAATATTTGTACGATCTATAGATAATGGCTCCGGGTCTGGGTGTGTTTATGCTTGTTGAGATTATATGTCTGTAAAAGCACCCACGATACAGGAAGAAATAGTACCCCTCTAGTGTGGGGCAACGTTTAAAAAAAAATATAGTTATAAATAACTAATAAAATTAATTTTAACTCATGTAAATCAATCAACAATTTCTTTTATATTTATATAAATGAAATGAATAATGTATTACAGGTCAATTTAATTTAATTTAAGTTCAGGAAATACTTCAGCTATTTGAATACATCAAACTAACCCTAACTCACGGGTTTGTCTTGCTAGACTTTAGATATACGCTTTTACGAAGTTCTCATTTATCGTTTTTAAGTTGTAATTATTTTTGTAATGGAAAGGAGGCCCTGCGATACCAAGTTTTCTTTCCTGACACAATAAAATAAAATAAACCAAAAATTGCAATTACGAGGTTTTTATTCTAAGGCGACGATAGGTGGATAAAAAAGACTTGGACAAGTAGAATAACTCAAGATAAATCTTTGAAAAGCATTAGCGCATGGTTAGCGAACTCTAAAGTTATTATATGAAATGGAAAAAGAATACGGTCGCGAACAGGATTCGAACCTGCGCCTCCCGGATGAATACTCCAGGCGTCTTATGGCGACGTCATTGCTATCAATTCAGTCCTTATACAAGCGACCATAAGACGTGTTAAAATATGGAAGAAGAATTCGCGGTGGTGAGCAGAGGTCGAGATGGCTTAGTGGTCAGAGCGCCTGGAGTATTCATCCGGGAGGCGCAGGTTCGAATCCTGTTCGCGACCGTATTCTTTTTCCATTTAATATAATAACTTTAGAGTTCGCTAAGCATGCGTTAATGCTTTTCAAAGATTTATCTTGAATTATTAAGGTAATTGCATTCTTTACGACATGTATTAACTGCAAAGTTAGTCGTGTCGGTTCGGTCACTTGTATAAGGACTGAATTGATAGCAATGACGTCGCCATAAGATGTGTTAAAATATGGAAGAAGAATTCGCGGTGGTGAGCAGAGGTCGAGATGGCTTAGTGGTCGAAGCGCCTGGAGTATTCATCCGGGAAGTGCAGGTTCGAATCCTGTTCGCGACCGTATTCTTTTTCCATTTAATATAATAACTTAAGTAGAATAACTATTTACGAATAATCAAAAAACTTTTTTTTTTCATTACAACTTAGCATCTGTACGACATTGTATTTACTGGAAAGTTAGTCGTTTCGGTTCAGTTTCCTGTAAAGAGAACACATTATATATATACAAGACGTATTAAAATGTGGAAGTAGAAATCGGGGTAGTCAGCACAGGTCGCCTCGGAGGCGCAGGTTCCAATCCTGCTCACGAACGTAGTTTTCTTTCCACAATTTATAAATAGAATCCAAAAAAAAAAAAAACAAAACCTAAGGTGCACCACCACCCGGGGTCGCGGTGAATGCAGCTACGATATAAGTTAGTGGAGGATCGTGTGATCTTTAGTCAGCAGGAGTCCGGCACAGCTTCCACGAAGGATTTTCTACACATAAAAAAACCTCTAACCACTGAAAAAATAATTGGTATAAAGTTATAATTTTAAATGGAAAAAGAATACGGTCGCGAGCAGGATTCAAACCTGTGCCTCAACTCTCTCAATACTTCAGGCGCTCTGACCACTAAGCCATCTCGACCTCTGCTCACTACCATGAATTCTTCTTCCACATTTTAACACGTCTTATGGTGACGTCGTTGCTATCTATTCAGTCCCTATACAGATATATCTTTGAAAAGCATTAACGCATGCTAAGCGAACTATAGTTATAATTTTAAATGTAAAAACAATACGGTCGCGAGCAGGATTGGAACCTGCGCCTCCCGGATAAATACTCCAGGCGCTCTGACCACTAAGCCATCAAAGATTTATCTGTAATTGGTATAACTTAAATACCGTAACATTTTGAGGACCGTAACATTATATTAAGCTGTTTCGGTAGGTATTGCTAACCTAAGCTGTCATCCCCCGCTGTATGTCGAACTATTTACTGAACATCTTGTAATATGCATAAATGTATCAGGCTGGTATATTGCCAGTTGTGCCTATGGCGGGACAAGTAGGAGTTAGCCTTTTATATCATGATAATGGAGTGGCTTTGTGTTAGCGTCTACATTAAATGTAATTCACTCGAGCTTAGAGATGGTTAGTCGTGTAAACTTTGTAGTATAATGGAGCTGACATAATTTAATAGATACAAAAAAAAACTTTATATCTATAAAAATGAATCGTCGAAATATATGTACGCGCATAACTTCCAAACGACTGCACCAAATTGGATAATATTTTTTTATTTGTATTCATTATTGTCAAGACAAGATTTGTATAAATAAAAATTATAAAATAATCGTACAAATAAAAAAAGGGCAGTTTAAAGGGTTTATTTAAATCATATTAGTATTTTATTTCTTTTTCTTCATTTATATAGCGGGATGTGGGGAATAATTCATACTTAGTTACTTAAGAGTAATATATTAGGCATCGCATGCTTTGACTGGTCTAGTGGTCACAAGCGATTGCTGAGCGTGAAGTCGTGATCGATCAATCAAATCAAACTGTTATTGGTTTTTTCTGTTATAACATTTTCAATAGCAAACCCGAACTGTTATTGGTTTTTTCTGTTAGAAAATTTTCAATCGAAGCCCTAAATTTGCAATGACACAGCCATGAGACAACAACGGTGTTAGTGAAATATATGTTATGATGTGCTTCCAAAGCAATTAACTATCACTGGGGATTTTCCTACGTGATTCATTTTTATTAAAGCAATATTTCTCCCGACCGTATTTCGGTAAGTACACCGGAGATATTATAGTATACAAGTGTATGCGCAAACACAGGTGCACTTCCTTGTCCTCAGTCTGATGGGACGGCAATCCTACACAACCGGAGGGAGATCAGGCGCATTAAAGCAATATTACCTAATAACCTAACCTAACAAACCAGTTATACAAATAAATTTATTAAACACTATGCGTGTTTTGAATATGACGTAGGCTTTATAATAGTTTTGTTATTTTAACACACGGAATACCACAGTGACCATCATTTCAATGTCAATCGAGATAACCATTACACTTACCGCCGGATACGTTGTTCCTTGTCAGCACTTTAACTAAACTGACAACATAGTGCGATTTAACAGGACATTTCCACCTATATATGATAAGTGTCTTATCAAGTTTTAAGTATAATTAAGTAGTTGGCCGTTAATACGAGTATATCAATTAATGAGACCACCTGTATTTTTTAGTATACCGTGCATTTCTATTGGAACAAAAAGTTCGTTATAACGTTCTAAATTTAAAGGGGGTGTACTATGCCAAATCGAATGCAAAATAATCGAATATCAATTGATCGACCACTATAAATCGAACGTCTTAATACTTGAACATTCAATATATCGTACATTCAATTCATCGAGTGTTCAAAATATCGAATGTTTGTTTGATGGAGCGTTCAACGCATCGCATATCTATAATAGGATAAATTTTATTTGCTCACTTCATTAGGCATCACTGCACAATTGTATGCCTATTCGAATCAAATTATTAATAACAGCTGTCACATACTCGTCAGTCACCGAGGTGTTGCTGAAAATCAGCGTCGTACCGCTAACCGCGATGCGGCTTTAGGCTGACCATCATCTCTTTTTGATGGATACTGCGACGCACACTGCGTAATCTTTCTGTTGCAGGGTTCTTACTTTACTTAGTTTATAAGTGTGTATATATCTATTTTTGTTTTTTTTTTTCCTTGCAACATTTCTTTTTCTGTAGTGTGTGTCACGTTATCAATCTTAAAAAATATTTCTTTCTTTTCTTTATATTCATTCTATCGAAACATTAATATACTGAATACTTTTTATAAAGAATACAAGCTAAAAACACGAAATTTACTAATAAATCACATTTTAATCTTTAATTATTATGCTTTATAGGTACACAGAATATTTCAGATTACCCTCATACATTGTAATATCGTTATTACCTCATAAATAAACTTTGTTCATCTGCAAAAAGCATTGTGAGTAAGTATTGCATTATTACAAGTGAATTTTGTGAAAAATTCTGTAGGGTCTTAATAAAAGCCTGAATTGTCTCAAAAATGCTAGTCGGTCTTAGCTTTGGATGGCTATGTAATGGCGATAAACAAAAATATTAATAACAAGTTCTACTGGCATTGTTCCTACAAATTTATCTACCATTATAATAGTACAGAACAACAAAATTGCATGGAAGTGAGGAGCATTTGTTGGAAAGCTATACGACACAGCATAATCACGCACCAGTGGGCTTACTCTTGAAAATAATTCCGCTCGATTGACATTGGAAATATGTCAGTTCGTACTTTTAAATGCCAAAATGTATAAAAAATAATTATAGATTCGGGATAATATGAAGACAACATGCTTTAAAATTGAGGCAACTGTAATGTAGGTAAATTTATTTTGAAATTACTCGTTGTTTTAAGGCGTCTATTTAATTATTATTCAGCGCAATGAGGCCAATATTTCGAAATCGAGTTCGTGTGCTCTTCCAAACAAAAAATATTGAAGGATTTTTAGGGCGTCAGGTTCTTTTTGAAGAAAACTATGTTATGTTATTTGCAACAAAATCAAATTTAATACTATTAAATAAATAACAACTTGCGTGATTCGAATTCGAAACATGTCCTATACTTTTCAGACAAATTTATAGTATACATGGTTTGGTGGACACGGGTACAGATCGTTATTTCGTGCCCTTAGTATTTGTATTTCTAACGACGAAGACGCTTAATTGTTACATGCATTTTTAAAAAATACTAAATGCGTATATATTCTAGAATATGACATCGCCACACCCTCAAGTAGTAATGGCGGATTTCGAGATGGCGGTCACTAATTATATAAAACAAGAATTTTGATGCGCAACACAAATGCTGTCTATTCCACTTAGGTCAAAATGTATGGCGTCAAATTCAACAAAATGGTTTGCAAAGTAAATATGGCAACTATGGCCAGGATGCTGAGTTTGCTGTCAAGTTAAGACACATTATCGCACTTGCTTATTTGCCCTAAGAAGAGATACGTGAGACGGGAAATAATAAATTACCTATAGCACGCTCATCACCTATGTTTCCATCTTCGCCGTGGTCCATGTTTCAAAATAATACACTGGGTTTTCCTAGAACTCAAAACAACATTGAAGGATGGCACAGAAGACGGAAAACGTTCCTTGATAAGCACAAACGGGTCTTTATGCTACGATAGAATTTTTAGTTAAGGAGCAAGCTATAACAAATAGGACAATTGAAAAGGCAAACGCGGGATTGGGAAGACCTACTTCACAAAGAAGAGGCAACAGGGTTGAGAATGCGATTGAAAAAATATTAAATAATAAAAACAACTGCAAAGAATAAACCGCGAGACCGGAGCATTGAGCACAGAATTAACTCAGGGTGGATGAAATGACGGCAGGTCACGGGAACTATTTGTGACCCCCGAATTCCCCTTAAATTTAAGGAGAACATCTATAAAACAATTATTAAACCTGCTGTCTGGTATGGTTCAGAATGTTGGCCCACGAAGGGAATGAATGAAAGACAACTACATGCAGCTGATATGAGAATGTTATGTATGTGCGGTGTGACGCGGATGGATAGAATTAGAAATGAATATATAAGAGGAAGTCTGAAAGTGGTACCGGTGACTGAGAAGTTGTGTAGAAATCGTTTAGCATGGTATGGGCATGTGATGCGGAGGGATGAGGGTCTTGTGACAAGGAAAGTTTAGAGTATGAATGTAGATGGCTATAAGAGTAGAGGAATACCGAGGAAGCGATGGATGGATTGTGTTAAAGATGATATGGCTAGAAAAGGAATGACTGACGATATGACAGCTAATAAAGATGTATGGAATAAGAATAAATAATTATAAAATAAATTGGTATAAGGGCAGGGGGATGATGATGATGAAAAATAAAATGGATTTATTAGTTTCTCCGTGCAATTAAAATTCACGCAACATTTTAAAATTTATAAAAGATAATAATTCAAGATTAAAATGTGATTTATTAGTATTTCGTGTTTTTCTTGTATTCTATATAAAAAACATTCAGTATATTGATGTTTCGATAGAATGAATATGCGATGCGTTCCACGCTCGATCAAACAAACATTCGATATTTTGAACACTCGATGTATTGAGTGTACGATATTATGAACGTTCGAGTATTTAGACGTTCGATTTGTAGTGGTCGATCAATTGATATTCGATTATTTGGCATTCGATTTGGCATAACACACCCATTTAAAGGTACTCTGGAAAACATTACATATTTGGGACGATAGAGTTTTTTAACAGATTCAAAAATTTCTTAGTATAAGATATGCATGTTGTAGTTAAGGATGTTTCTCCAAAATTTTAAGCTGGATTTTTCCAGTCCTATTAACCTGAACTACGTCGAAGAAAAAAGTGGGTCTCCAGACCAAAAATAAAATTACCGTACTGTATGTAAGATTCTATAGGGGATTTCTGATTTCTATAGGTAAGTCAAATTTTTTTAAGCAAATTAGTTCATTTTCATTGGTAGAATTATTTTTTCTGACGACTATTACGTTTCACCCATTTTATAACCAATAAATAATTAATACAGATAAATATTCAGTTCCTTTGTTTCAAAATAAAAAATGAAACTTTACGGTTCGCTAAGCATGCGTTAATGCATTTGAAAGATTTATCTGTATTTATTAAGGTAATCGCATTTATATCACATTGTATAAAATGTAAAGGGTCCGAACTGATAGCTATGACGTCACCAAAAGCGTATTAAAATTTGGAAGAAGAATTTGGAGTAGTGAGCAGAGGTCGAGATGTCTTAGTAGTCAGAGCGCCTGGAGTTAAATACCACTAAGCCATCGGGGAGGTGCAGATTAGAATCCTGCTCATGACGGTGTTTTTCTTTCCAAATAATTTTTTTAACAATTACTAACTCAACTGTAACTCTCGCTTGCATTACTTTCAAACTATCGGGGGCTGAGTTGCTCGCGTCCGTAGGAGTTCACCTTTAAAATGGAATACCTACACGTGGCCCCTGGGTGGTGCAGAACAGGCAACACAACTCTGGTGGGAGGCTTCGGTCACGGCTGGTCACCACCCACCGGACGAAGCCATGCCGTGAAGCTACCTAGTCGTGTTTCGGGATGTAGTCCGGTGCAACCGTTGTGGGAGACGGGTCTGGGCAGTTGCATTAACTCGCCAACTATCGTTCTCCCAAAATCTGGATAGATTTATTCTGGATATAAGTGCTCCATCGGTGGCAAAATGTAGATCAATTTTGATAAAAAAAACTCCTATAATACAAATTTACCTAATCCATTCCCGTCTTCGCTGCATGTAATCTTCCTTGGTCTTCATCCTGGCTCAGTATCCCGATCTTATATTATCTTTATAGCATTCGCCTTTCTAGCCCATTTTAACTAAATCTATTTTTATCGTTTCCACAGTACACAAAATACCTACAACAAAAGAGATACGCGAACTATTTAGACGAGGCTTTTGGCCTGGAGCCGATAAAGCCTGAGGCTTCTAAGGCTGAAGATGAGGACTGTGTGCAGCTGTGGCCTTGTGCACCCAGGAAGAGGAGTTACCTGTCTTCAGCTGATAGCATTCTAGACCTGCCTACTTACAGCTATGCTGCATGTACGAAAAAATTATATTTATATATATCGATACCTACCTATGTAATTTCCTCATTGGTCTAGTGGTTGCAAGGGCGACTGCCGATGCGATTCCCGGAGTCGGGCAAAATTTTATTGAAGTCAGCAGTCTGGTGTTTGGAATTGTACCCGGTAGATGGCAATAGGCTTACTATCTAATAACGGCATTGGTAAAATGGGGGTGTACAACTGTGTACACCTTTCCCGACCCCTTCGGGGAATATAGGCGTGATGATGCTATGGTACATGTGTGATCAACTGGGATTAATTCCAAAACCCGGGCTGCTACAGAGAATTTTGTAAAAGGCAATTAATCAAACACCAGGTATCAGGTGATCCAATTGCCGTTAAACAGCCCCAATTCCAAACGTCGGGCTGCTATTTAGAGAAAAATCCAAATAGAAAAGCTTTGTTCGATCCGGGAATCGAACGCTTGGGTTCACAAGACCAATGAGACGTTGATTAATTGTCTTATAATGACGTTTAGTTCCAGAGTTACTCGACTGGTCCAACGACAACATACTAGTGGCAGCGCTGGGTAGGAACTACCACAAGTGGTCTTGGCGGACGCAGAGCCTCATCAGCCAGGGATTCACTGAATACGACATACATTGCTGCAAGTTTGATCCTAAAGGGAAGCTGCTCATTGTAAGTATTTGAATAAGCCATTGTTATTACGATTAGCAGTTAACTTATTATATTTTTCAACCGATGAAAAAATTTAAGAGGTTCTCAACCCGATGTGTAATTTTTTTAAATTTTTGACCTCGTATAACTTTTGACGGTCTAGTGAGATTTGTTGATTAGGCGGAACCAAATAAACCTATGAAAATCATAAAACAAAATAACAAATATACGTACCTATGTAACGTAGAATTTGCGCCGGCTCAAAATTAGTTCCATTTGTTTACGAGCTTAGATATTATAGCTAAATACTTGAGCATTATTTTTCCATCTCAGCGGTTATTTTTTTTTTTCTTAAAAAGTGTATTTTTTTTATCGTAGCTAATTCCAATAGCTAGTAAAATATGAACTGGAGCGGGGATCGAACCCATTTGGTTTGGGACTCCAAGTTAGCGCGACCATCGCTTACCAAGCTGAATCTTTCTTCCATTATTTTAACACGTCATAAGCAGACGTCATCTTAATTTATTCCGTCTTTATACACTCTTACGTCACTACACAAACAGAGTTCATATTTTTACTATCAACAAAATTATAAATCGACTTCCACTATTAACTACAAAAATCGGATTTGATACAACACGATAATATAATGGCTGACGCTTTTATTATCGACAGTAGTATGAAGATCATATCGTATATTATGTATCCGATCAATTTATGTAATATGGTCATTAGGTCTGGAAAGTATAGTACTTTACGGTTTGGGTGATCTATTCAGTGTTTACAATAGTATAATTTTAGTGATGCGTCATCGGCGCTGCTTTAACGCGACAACCGCGCGGCAGGTGCATCCAAAATCATTAAACCATATATTCTCGCTTCTGACATCGCTGTCGTGCTGCGTGTCTCTCAAACTGGGTACCTTTAAGGCTTTTTTCTATTATTACACGAAATGGCAATTGAATTAATATTTTTTATGTCGGAACGATCCTTCGTTCAGTGAGGTAAGTGTTTTTTAACGTGAGCTCTCATCTGTCAAGCATACGTCACGTTAATTGACACCCAGTTACATGCTTACGTGTTACAATTTTTTTACGCAGCACTGCTATCGTTTATACTTTTGTATGAACAATTAATTTTAATGATTAGAGAACACAGATGTCATTATCATGATGCTAACGAGGTACCACTCTCGTTAAAGGACAGGGGTGGCCAATTCGCTAGTAAGGACCACCGGTCAAGATGTCTTATAAAAAGTCCAGTATGTTGTACACAGTGCACATTATATTGTTACACAGCTAGACCTCTACTGTTTATCACCTTATATAAGTGGTTCGTACCCTTTTTTACCAGTTCTTAATTTCACGCCAATAAAATGTATTTGTTTGTCTGAGGCTTTGTGTCGCATCTTCCGACAAACTTTTTATCTCGTAATATCAATTCTTATGGAAATTTTCACAATGCTTTGATTATGGAAGCAAATAAGATATGGCAATCAATCGTTTATTGTTAACACGTCCCAAGAGGGAATACGCATGTCATTCAAATTTAGGTCAAATATTTTTATTCGTAATCTTTATTGCTGTGGAATGACACCTATTCAAATACTTTTTTAATTAATCGTGTTTTAACGATTGAATATTAAAGTTGAAAAGTGAGAATCATGCGAGGGAAATTTAAAATGTCAAAACCCACGCTATTGGTTGGAGTGAAACGTGATGTCACTCTGCGCGATGACAATATCTCGAGTATGTTTTTACTGGGTGTAATCCAATGATAACAGAACAGAATAGGTGTAATCATATTTTTACAAATGTTTTTTTTTTTCGCGGTAATGTACCAACGTATACGATCGAATAAAAATATTAAAGAAATACATGCATATACCATATTGGTGAAGTGAGTGATGACATGACTAGTGCTGACCACGCACTAGTCACACTCATAATTTATGTATAAAAACTTTCGTAAGATATATTCATATCAATTAATGTTCACCGCACGTGCATTTTTCGGGATTACCCCACTAGTGTCATTTTCGGGCAATCCCGAAAAATGCACGTGAGTAGTAACCGGTGAACATTAATTGATACACTCATAATTATTGGTCCTCAATAATTTTCTACCTTCGGGTTGTAGAAAATTTGAATAAACTGATCAATAAAAAACACCTTTAATTTCGTGTTTGTAATAAAGCCCGAAATAGTTGATAAATTATGATAATAATTAAAAAGTATTAATCTAAAGTATAGGGATGACGTCATTAAAAGACGTATTAAAATGTGGAAGAAGAATTCGGAGTAGTGAGCAGAGGTCAAGGCTTAATGGTCAGAGCGGCTGGAGTATTTAGGCGGAAGGCGCGGGTTCAAATCCTGCTCACGACCGTATCTTTCTTTCCACAGAAATTAATATCTTTAGAGCTAGGCATACGTTAACGCGTTTGGATGATTTATTTGTTTAAGTCATTAACTATTCGCCCTGCCTTCATAATGAAAGCTTACTCTACAGGTTGGAACTGACTTCAAGATGGTCGAAGTCCACGACAATGCGCAGAGTAAATGCATTGAGAAGAGCAGTTGCCGATGCCAGGAGCAGGAGCCATCGTACTGCTCCATCACCGCCATGGACTGGAGTCCCACTGGAAACTCGTTTGTCACGTGAGTGTTATAGCAATGTGACAAAACCTGTGTCGTATATTCTGTGTTTGAGCAACTGTCGGTGCTAGAAGGAGGCTACCTATACAAAAGCGCTACTGGGAATTCGTATTACACGTAATCTTGATTCATGAGATACTAAAGATTTCTTAAGTATTCGGATATTTCCGGAGCTGGCTTCTTTAGAAGACCCGGACCTCCCCTCCACGCGCCGATTCTGTTTAAGTACACATCACTTGTATTTGTCAAAATACCTATAATACATAAAAATAAGTTAAAATGCAAAAATATGTTTTGCATTCCGGCACACAAATCATACACGTTTTATCGTCATTTATCAGGGGCTGTTCTCGAGGAATATTAAGTTCGTTCACTCGCAACGCCAGGACCATCAGCTGGTGCAACGCTAACCGTAACGCGATCCTCATCGTGAGGGTGTCTCCGGACGCCCGCTACGTCACGGCGGCTGCTGTTAACGATGATGATGTAATGGTCTTCACCTGGCCTGGTCTCCAGTTGTTCTCTAGTCTGAAGTCAGATTGGACGATTAAGGTAAGGTTTGTATATAATCTGCTAAAATGATTGAGTAATAAAATCATCGGACATTCTTCTTGCAATTAAAAGTCATTTGGCCGTACTTAATTGTTGTAGTATAATGTTAAAGGTTGACCATTATTTGTAATTAAACCGGATTAAACATTAATTGATATACTTTTTATTTTTATTTTGTTTCAGAAGAGATATAATTCCTTTTGAAACGATAAGGATTCATAATTTATGAATCCTTATCGTTTCAGAAGGAAGTTACCTTATGAATTAGGACCTTGTATATAACAATGAAATGATTTTTAAAATTTAATTCTTTCTTTAAGTTATTATATATTTTTTATGATATTATAAATATTAATATATTTCTCGTTTTAGTTATGAATAATTTAATGTTGAGTATCCCATTGGAGTGACAAGTTAAATAATCGTAGGTCTGAACGCTCACACCATCGACTTTTCGTAATCACTAGCATGTCAGTTTTAAATTCATTAGCACTTGCTTTGAACGGTGAGAAAATACTATTATTTAATTATTATTTTCTACATAAACTTCTTAATTTCAGGCACTAACATGGCATCCATGGCGCAGTGCCCTCCTAGGTATTGGAGCAGTGACGTCAAACTTGAATGCTCGCGTTGCGCTGTGGGACGCGCCCACCGGGAAGGTGCGCAAGCGGACCCTGGGCAGGAACCACTACAGCCTCGACGCGATGCTGTTCAGCAGGAGAACGGGCGAGCTGGTACTTAGCTTGTGGAATACAGGTAAGGACTCTTCAGGGTCTATAGGCGCGGTGATGCTATGGGAGCTCATCGAGAAGGTGCGCAAGTGGACCCTAGGCTGAAACCACTACAGCCTCGACGCGATGCTGTTCAGCAGGAGAACGGGCAAGCTGGTACTTAGTGTGGAATACTGGTAAGGACTCTTCAGGGTCTATAGGCGCGGTGATGCTATGGGAGCTCATCGGGACGGTGCGCAAGTGGACCCTAGGCTGAAACCACTACAGCCTCGACGCGATGCTGTTCAGCAGGAGAACGGGCAAGCTGGTACTTAGCGTGTGGAATACTGGTAAGGACTCTTCAGGGTCTATAGGCGCGGTGATGCTATGGGAGCTCATCGGGACGGTGCGCAAGTGGACCCTAGGCTGAAACCACTACAGCCTCGACGCGATGCTGTTCAGCAGGAGAACGGGCAAGCTGGTACTTAGCGTGTGGAATACTGGTGAGGATTCCCTAGGTCTATACGTACGATAACGTCACGCTGTGAGATTATCTCGAAGGTGTGCAAGCGGACAGGAACAACTATAGCCTCGATGCGATGTTATTTAGTAGGAGAACGGGCGACCTGGTCCCTCAGTTTTTGGGAATATAGATTTTGATTTTGAGTCAGAATCATCATCATTCAAACTGCCTGCAGATGTCCTTTACTGGAGATGGGTCTCCCGATATGTTTACAATACGTATGGTTCTCATACTATGTAATTACCATCGGTTTCATTATTCATCGGTCATCATCAATAATGAAACCGATGGCTACATTATTCATCACGACTTGTTCGTCGTATTATCATCTATTCTATTTATTTCCCTTTCCCACAATCGATCCATCATTTTCTTCGCCTTATTCTTATAACCATCCTTATTCTCAAAACTTTCTTTGTAGCATTATCTTTATTCCTTCTCATCACATGCTTATACCATGAAAAAAAGAATTCCTCATACATAACTTCTCGGTTGCTACTTTCAGACACTCCGACATGCTTATATCTAATTCTATTATAATTAACTACATATGTCACCAAATATGCATTCTAAATGAAACAAAATGTTTACACATTAAGCACATCGCTTGTGAATCATAATCAGTAATTATGCAGTATAAATCGTGACAATTCTTCTAAAAAACGAAACATTATCAAACCGACCCGACGATGGAAGTATGTCCACAGAAATCTACTTTAAAATTTGTAATTAAATTTATCGAAAGAGAAATAAAATAAGACTAAAATTCGGCGGATTATACAATTAATTAAATACCGCTATCAGTCGAAACTTAATAAATGCACTTTTAAACCGAGGACCTTATAAATCCTGTGATTAACTCTCAAAATCATTAATGTGTGTTATTTTAAGACCACATTAAACATGTAATCTATGTTAATTAATACGTGAAAAGAATACTTTGTACCCTTAATTAGAAACGTGCGCGCAATGTGGAGTGTGAGATTTGGCAAGGTAAAGCTTATAAGAAGGATTGCAGAAAGTTCAAATATAATACAACAATTACACAAGATGTACTTTGTAAAAAACAAACAGCTGCTCCATAGATTTTGGTCGAGTAGCGAACATTTTTATAAAACACTGATTTTTTTCACGCGATTTTTTTTTATTTTGTTACCATAATAAATGTTAATTGTATTCCTTGACTTGAAAATTTTACTATGGAATAAATAACTAATAGGTATGATTAAGCATAATTTTTAACATAGGCTCTATAAATATGGAACGGGTACAGATCACCAGCTTGTAATAATAAAAACCCATAAACGTAGGATAGAAAAAGACCAACAAAGCCTACTATGGGAATGGAAACTCTTACGGAAATATCACATGTTAGAATGAGAAAGCATATTTAGGTTCAGTCAGCACTATTGGCAGATGTTGTTTTCTCCAGTGTCACTGTCAAAAATCACGCTAACTTATATTTGCTGTATTTTCAGTGAATCCTGTATATATTATACAGTTTTAAAATTTATAAGCAATGCCTACGTGTTGTGTTGGTGACTGCGATGTTTCTTATAAAAATAACCCAGAAAAAGATTCATTTCACAGGTAAATTTGTCAACAACAGCATATATTTTTATGGCCATATTTAAAAAATCTGTCTTTAGAGAATTTATTTTGAAAACCAAATCCTATCAAGAAAATAGTGAATTTTCTCTATAGTAAAAAACAATGGTGATAAAAGCAATATTGAGTACGTTGTTCTAATATAAATTTTCATTTCATGTATACAAAATAATTTTCCAAATCGGTTCATAAATGACGGAGTTCTGAGGTAACAAACATAAAAAAAAAAAAAAAAAAAAAAAAAAAAATACAACCGAATTGATAACCTCCTCCTTTTTGGAAGTCGGTTAAAAATAGTGACTTGTCAGTGTCGACTATTGTGTCGATGAAATTTTAGAACAAAGAGTTCCGATATCAGAATTTATTATATGTGTAGATCTACCAACTATCGCTGCACAGCAATAATTTTTCCAAAATTTTAATTGCGTTTCTGTCTGTTTTTCGGTGTGTCTGTCCGAACGTTTATAACATATGAAAAGCTTAGCGTAGCTTAGTGGCCCAGGTTACGTTATAAATATATTTCATCACGCTATCACAGTAGTCCCCAAATGCGGTTCGAATCCAGACCACCAACCTACTTTGTGCGGACCTTAGTTTAATAATGATCTAACGAACTGCGCTACTATTATTCTTCGCAATTTGATTTGAATTTGAATTTGATTAGACCCCGAATGAAACTAGTTGGTGATTCCTGCGCTATCACCTTAAGGCGGTGAGCACTGAGCCTATATGTGATAGCGTAATGAACATGTTGTTTACATAATTTTTACTGCAAATTCAAGAGAATTTCACATTTTTATGATATATTTTTTTATACTAAAAGGTTTCCTGTCGATGCTAAGGAAAAGGAAAAATGGATGAGACTAATTGGTAAAAAGAATAAAGATAAAAAGAAAAAATAATAAAGAAAAAGAAGAAATAAGAAAAGATAATAGGATATACCTTTTTTTTCGGGGGGAAACCTTCAAAAACGCGCCCGGCCTTTATGGATAAGACCGGGGTATGAGAGTCCTTAAAAGCTGCTTTCCTAACAAAGTACCTATTACCAATGAAATATAATTATAGTATGAGCGCATGAAATTTTTGTATTAAAGTAATGTGATTAATTAATGAAGTGCATTAAATAATACCTACGCTTGTGATTTTAGTTTTATTAACATAATTTGATTGAAAATATATTCATTTTGTATACCAAGTCTTTACATCTGAAATACTGTTTATCGATAATCGATATGTGTCAATATTTCCACGTTGTACATCACTATTGCACGCACACATTGACAATTCAAAAACGGTTGCATTTTTTTGAGCTCTATGTCCTTCTATGGGGTAGCAAAAATATTCTAATTCTATGTAAAAACCTATAATAATAAAAAATAAAAGACTTGAGAGGTGTCAAGGGACACCCGGATGGAACGAAGTTCCTTTCGATTGATTAGTGAAGGAATTGTAATAAAATTGTATTTTTTTTAAGTTTTTTTATTACAAAGTCCCGCGCATCTATCACGTGTATGAAAGAATAGACAGACAGAGTACATATATAAAATATATATATATGGCTTGCTTTCTTTAAGAGAGAGAGAGAGACAGACAGAGAAACATGCGCACGCCGCACGGCTTACAATAGCTTACTATAGCAAAAAGTGTCGTTACAACTTTTCGTCTTAATTTTTTCCGTCTAGCCCCCTTTCGCAACGCGCGATAAGGAACTTCGTTCCAATAAACATTTAAGTAAAAATACACTGTCAAGAGTTTCTCACTAGTGGATATAATTATAATGAATGTCATGTCGGAAATTAGTTTTGAATACAAAGGTCTAAGTCTTCAGGCACGTGGAATCAATTTGAACCATCTCCTGTCTGATAGAAGATATTCTAAATTGGCATAAGTTGTCAGGTTTGCCCTTTCATCCGCCGGTGTCAATAAAATTGAGGCTTACTTACATTAATTTCCATTCAATTCAGTTAATTTATTTGCGGAATACCCATGTACCCATACATGAGTTCTTAATAACAGTAATTAACGTCCACCAAATTTTACGATTTACGGTATACAAATTCATAATGATTCGATCTTAAAAAAACAATATAATATTAACAACTGAATTAATGTCATTTTTTTTTTGTAATAGCGACTTAATGCAGAGTAATAAATAGTATAAGGTACAATTATGTGTTACACTATAGAATTTACAGTTAAAGTATTGTGGGCTACAAAAGAAATGGCCATGGCCTATTAAGGAAACCATCAGTCAGAAATCAATAAGCTTGTCATCTCAAATTCACTAAAACAGTAGTAGATTTTTAACTGCAGCATCTCTTATAGGTTTAAATAAACTTTATTCTCAATAAAAAC
The DNA here is from genome assembly GCA_935421205.1 of Xylocampa areola. Classification (NCBI taxonomy): domain Eukaryota; kingdom Metazoa; phylum Arthropoda; class Insecta; order Lepidoptera; family Noctuidae; genus Xylocampa; species Xylocampa areola. The sequence continues at coordinate 17,863,928 of OW285205.1, read as the reverse complement.
ATAACAAGTCACTTACTTGAGAACAATAGTTATTACTTAATTAAATACTAATATTAGGTGGTTCGACAACATCCGCCACGAACTAATCAGAGCTACCCGAAACTCGACCCACCCAACGCATTCATTTTTCAAGTAATGTCCGGATTGCGATTAGATACATGCTAAACTGAGTTTTGATTAAATTGAATATTATAATTGAGTGTAGGTTTGTTATGCGTGAGGGTATCTTATTGTATAGCTGTGCTCCTTCAAATGTAAACATTTTTTTTTCCATTGGTCCCGGTTTTTGGTAGAACTAATAAACTTGCTAGTCGTTTTTGATTTTATATCTTACTTATCCGTAATTTTTTTCACGCTTGTGTTCCCCGAGACGGTAGGCAGAGGTTTAACGTTAACATTCTACCAATGCCGTTAATAAATCCCATCGCACGGGCTCAATTCATAAGTCTTGTTTTTATGTATTTTATTCCAATGTCTATCTATGTTATAGCATTTTTTTTTTGGAAAAACTTTCTGTCACTGCATTCCTCTTGTAACGTGAATGCATTTCAGAGCAAATGTCACATCAGAATCACTTTCATTCTTAATCTTTATCTGTAAGGAATGTGTAAGGTGACATAGCATCACACCTTGTATTTTCCAAAGGTGTACATAGTAAATTATATTAAATGGAAAAAGAATACGGTCGTGAGCAGGATTCATCCTGCGCCTCCCGGATAAATAATCCAGGTGCTCTGACCACTAAGCCATCTCTATCTCTGCTCACCACCGCGAATTCTTAGTCCATATTTTAACACGTCTTTTGGCGACGGCATTGCTATTCTTTTGTATTCTTTTTCCATTTAATATAATAACTTTAGAGTTCGCTAAGCATACGTTATTGCTTTTGAAAGATTTATCTTTAAGTGTACCCAGTAATTGTACAACCACATTTCGCCGATGCAGCTATAAAGTCAAATAATAATTAGTGATGTGCCTAAATATTTCCAAATTAATCCCAATAACATATTGCCCTACCCGGCAATAGAACCCAGGACCTGACGCTCAGCAGCCGTTCTTGCGATCACTAGACCAAGACGCCGAGATGTTATCATGTCCGAGGTCTACAGATGGTTTAACCATACGATATAGAAGGCAATATAAATCGTTAAGTGATAAGAAACCTAAATACTAATGACACTAGTATTTCACAGATAGAGAGTCAACCACCCCAAAGACATGCTCTCAACTGGTGGTGATGAGCGACCCGGACACCGTGGTGGACCAGTGGGGCGAGGGCCGGACAGGCCTGGATCGGGTCCGGACAATGGTCTTCAGTCCGGACGGCACTAAACTTGGTAACATTACGATACTCATTATTGATTTATTGTCTACGGCTTTACTCACGTGTATATCTATTTACTTGCACATGAATGTGCAGAATAAGGCTAAAATAAATGAGCATTAGTTGGCACGTGTTTTTGCTTCGCAATATTCCTGTCTCTGTCACACACAACTGTCAACTACAAGTGCAAGATAGAGACGGGAACGTAGGTAAGTTAAAGCACGTGCTAATTATGTAGGTAGTGTTGATAATTCTTTCAAACGCAATAACGCATGTGTAGAGAACTCTACAGTTATATTTTCTATGGAAACAATACGGTGGGTGGTATGACGTGAGCAGGCTTCGAACATGCGCCTCCCGGATAAATACTCGAGGCGCTCTAACTACTTAGTCATCTCGACCTATTATCCGGGAGGCGCTGGTTCAAATCCTGCTTACGACCGTAAGTATTTTTATTTCCACAAAAAATTATAACTTTAATTAATGTTTTTGTGTGTATAACAACTTTCGTGAGACATATTCATATTAATTATTGTTCAACGGTTATTACTCACGTGCATTCTTCGGGATTGCCCGACTAGTTTCGAACACGAATGGAGCTCATAGTTTGACTCGCGACATCGCCGCGGGCTCAGCTCATGACTAAGGGCTCCGTTCGTCCGTTCGAGTTCGAAACTGGTCGGCCAATCCCGAAGAATGTACGTGAGTAATAACCGTTGAACAATAATTGATTTAGGTAATGTTGTTTATTTTGACCCTATTTCGATCCCATAGCAACGGCGACTGCCGACGAAGACCTGATCATCTGGAACTTCCTCCCAGAAGACAAGAGGAAAAGGAAAAAGTCTTGCAAGCGATTCTCCGCAATACCCGTGTATTTGGACAAAGCTACGAATGGTGTCTCCTTACGATAGTCCCTAGAGAATAATTGTTTATTTATTATTGCAGAATTTTGTTATAAATTTGTTTATATGGTAATAAATTATATTTAATATAGTTCTGTTGATGGAGATTTTTCTTATCTGTACCGGTTACCGGTAAACCATTATAGGTACTTCTTACTTATACTCGCGACAACGACAATCTAAGAATTTCGATTTGACGTTTCTTTTTTGAGTGCATTTGTTCAGTATTATGTTGAAACTTGAGGTATACGAATGTTACTAGTTGTTATAGTGTATGGGTAACATTTTAATTATTTAGGATTATGAATTAGATTTTTCAATTTCTTACGTAGACGTTCATACAAAGGTAAAATGAGAAACGTCAAATCGGACTTCTTATATTGTCGCGAGTTTAGGATCATTTTGCTGTCTGTCTCTCCGTCTATCAGGTGCCTTTTTTTTTTCTTAAGTATCAAGTTGAAAATCGGTCCTTTTGAATACAAAATCATGTTACATATTTTATGACCTGTCTAGGGTACCTGCCGTTGACCTACAGTTATAAAATTTGGCAACAAGCAAAATGTGTTACACAATTTTTATTAAAGTAGGTAGTGAAATCAAAAAGCTCATTGGGCCCTATGGAGGCCCACGGAGGATAGTTACATGTTAAAAAGTACCTAAATTGTACATTTAAGGTCCTAATTTATTAGGTAATTTCCTTTTAAGGGGTCAGTAAGACATAATTCAAATTTTTACAATGTTTTTCTTTTTCTTAAATGTTCAAGGACCAGTTTTCGCCTTGCTATAGCTCATGACTAAGGGCTCCGTTCGAGTTCGAAACTAGTCGGGCAAACCCGAAGAATGTACGTGAGTAGTAACCGGTGAACAATAACTAATATGATTATGCCTCACGAAAGTTATTATACAAATATAGCTAAGAATTAAATAAATAAAACACATTATTTTCAACTGTTAAGTGAAAAAAAGAGGTAGAGACGCAGAACTATAATGGCGAACACGTCATATGCTAATAATGGTCCATCGAATGGCACGTAACTTACTCATAGAGTAATTGGTTTTATGCAAATGAAAACAAATAAACTAAGAATGATTTTAGCTGAGGTGTCAAAAAATATCTACTTCTATAAATATTTCGGAGTAATAATAAAGGATCTTAAAATATATTTGTATACCAAATCGACCCGCTCGTCCGAGGCTACCGCGCCGTCCGGTGGCGCCGCACCGTATGTAATCCGTCTCACGGATAAAAATAATCGTACTATTATAAGTCATAATTAATTCATTATTCATTTTATTTCTATTGTGGCATTTACAAGTGGGCCTGGAATGGGCATTTCGTTTTTACGCCTTTGTACAAAGACGGAATTCAGTTGTTTGTTATATTTTTTTGTAACTGATAAGCTGATAATCTAGCAAACGCAAGAAAAAGTCATTTATTGTATATTTTACAGTCACTTCTTATGGGTTTAACTGAAGATAGCCGTAATAAGTAACACCCGTTAACCATCAAAGGATGGACATTGAAAAATAGCGTTATTAATCAAAAAGTTGCATGTAAGTAAATCAATTTAATATTTATTATAAACATCATTAGCAGCAAGTGACTATAACCTGTTAAATTATTCTGTTATCAACGTATTTTCAACCAACAAAAAGAGGAGGAGGTTCTCAAGTCGACAGCTTATATTTTTTATTTATTTATACCTCTTGCGGACAAGGCGGACTCAACGATATGTGAACACATGACGTGTTTTCTCATATCGATGGGCGGACTTAATGGCTTAAGCATTCTCTTTCAGTCACCCAACAAACAGAAACATGGTAGGTACAATTCAAAGAAATGGTAAATAACAATATACATAAATACAATATACGTACGAGTATATGTCGCAGATGGCTTGCAGAATCAGCTGTTTTATAAAACGGATCTGTTATGTAATACACCTGAACAATGTTCAGCTGGATTGCCATTGCGCGACGTTTAACAAAACTGTTACCCACGTTTAGACGTAATGCAGAATGGCTTATCTACAGTCAGATAGAGTTATTTATTATATAGGTATCTTAAATGGAAAGTTATCACTGAAGAAAATTAAAGATGCTGTTTTCTGAAATTTCTTTTCGACGGAGGTCCGCCTGGCGGAGCTCCTATTTCTGTATCTGTAAGGTCACAAAAAACCTAAACACGACGGAGATACCTAAAGGGAAATAGTTCGCTCGCCACGCTAGCTCACTGACAACGTCATCAGTTCGGACCTAACCTAAAAAAAAACATTTGGTATCGATTAGTACAGTAGTTTAATATTCTTGTCAATCAATTAAAAAAAATTGTTCATTGCTATTGACTTACAAATAAAATAAAATAATTTTTATTATGACACATAAACCCATGACTGACAAAATTTAGAACTAATATAATGTACAATCTGAAGTTTCATTTCATACTCTTTTACATAATCTCTGATCGTTTACCCGCTGCATTGATGAACTCAAACCGTTGATGCAATTCTGCGTGTCAAAGTTTAGTAATTATGAAACACTGCTAACCGTCATTCAGCTGCTTTACATAACAGAACTGTCTTGTAAATCAGCTGATTCTTCAATTCATTTGCCCCTTATATATATTTTTAAATGTATGACCACACTCAGTGAATTCCTCAACGGTGTAAGTACAGCAGCTATCTCGTACTCGAGCTTATTTCATTAATCCCGATAAGAACTTTAGATTTCAAAAATTTTTACATTTTAACAAAAAACTTAAATTGGCCCCGACTTAAAATATTAAGACTGATATAAGATTATATTTTTCATTTTTAAGTTTCCTTTTTCGATTAAAAAATGTTGTTAAAATGTTGTTTCATCTTAAGATAAAGGCACATTCACAGGCGGGCGAAATTAGCATATCTACCAACCTGTAATGTTACAAATTACTGTCGTAAAAGCAAAGTTTATTGTGATTTCAAACCGATTTAACAGTTCAAATCACTCCCTTTTCAGAGTTTCTGCTTCGGAGGATCTTCTACCATATGTAGGTATGATGTGAAGAAACATACAGTAAGAGGTTATTAGAATTTCTAAATGAACCCTGTATAAGGCAATTGCTGTTCCATATTTAATAAAAACTTCTAGTTTATGTTAACTCGCGTTGAACATACATTTTAATATTTTTCCTCTTATCAGATAAAAACATCGCGTTTAAGATGACTGACGAGTTACTGCTTATCACGGCCATTATCCGTATCAGTTAATATCTAGCTCATTGAATACAAAACACTAGAAGTTTCTATATATTTATGGTGTATTTACATTATACACGTAATTATAAAATTAATATATGAAAATACATATGTACAAATTAAGTAACTAAATATCGGGTTTGATGGATAATACATTTTGAAATATTGAAATTAGATGTGCTATTATTGAGACGAAAAAGTTTTCGAAATTATAATTTTATTTTGTTATTGCTAGCTTCCCGTGTGTTTCAATCATAAAACTAATCTTCCTCATTTGGAAATTCAAGGGAAACTCAAATCTTTTGAGTCGTAAGTGAACAGGCTTCTTCTGAGTAAACCTGCGATAGAATATATCTTGCTCTTAAAGTAAAATTTAGGTCAAGAGTAGATATCCTAATGTTATTATATTAAATGGAAAAAGACTACGGTCGTGAACGGGATTCAAATTGCGCCTCCCGGACAAATACTCCAGGCGCTCTGACCATCTCGCCATCTCGACCTCTGCTCACCACCGCGAATTCTTCATCCATACTTTATAACACGTCTTTTGGCGACGTCATTGCCATCTATTAAGTCTAATAAAACCAAATGATATAGTTGAAAATGAATATCAGTTATGCTTAATAACATGCTGTGACGTCATACAGAGCAATTTAAAGGCCAATTAACCTTTCATACCTCCTTGATTATTAGGGGAAAATTGCCACGTAGCCATATTATATGGACATCAGAATTCAGTTAAGAATTTTTAATTAATTTCAGCGAATCATGCATATTTTATTAAGTTAACGCTTCGACTAAGAATTGTAGATTACATCCATTGAATTATGACAGCTGTAAAACCAATATTGAGAAATAAAATTAATGTACAGTATACATTATCTAGGAATCGTTATTGTTGGTTTTTCACAAGTTTTTGGGGTCAGTTTTCATTGTAATTCGATTTTGGGATTATATCAATAACGTGTGAGTGACTACAATAAAAACACAACAATTATTTTTGTGAACAAAAGACATTTAATAAATTTATTCATTAAAAAATTAAAATAAAGTATCATGCGTCATTGCGTAACTGACTTTTAATAGCTGCAATAACTTTCGTTTTGACAGTCTGACAGTATACATTGATGACACTACATCTTAGTAGAGAAAAGTGGAATTTGTACAGAATTTTACATTTTTAGACTATATGGCGCGATGTATGGCAAATTGAAATGAATTCTAAAGTTATTATATTAAATGGAAAAAGAATACGGTCGCGAACAGGATTCGATCCTGCGCCTCCCGGATAAATACTCCAGGTGCTCTGACTACTAAACCATCTCGACCTCTGCTCACCACCGCTAACTTTTCTTCCATATTTTAACACGTCTTATGGCGACGTCATTGCTATCAATTCAGTCCCTAAACAAGTGACCGAACCGACACGACTAACTTTGCAGTTAATACAATGTCGTAAAGAATGCAATTACCTTAACAATTCAAGATAAATATTTGAAAAGCATTAACGCATGCTTAGCGAACTCTAAAGTTATTATATTAAATGGAAAAAGAATTCGGTCGCGAACAGGATTCGATCCTGCGCCTCCCGGATAAATACTCCAGGCGCTCTGACTACTAAACCATCTCAACCTCTGATCACCACCGCTTATTCTTCTTCCATATTTTAACACGTCTTATGGTGACGTCATTGCTATCAATTCAGTCCCTATACAAGTTCCTTCCTGCTCGCGACCGTATTCTTTTTCCATTTAATATAATAACTTTAGAGTTCCCTAAGCATGCGTTAATACTTTTCATTTTTTTTTTTAAATTGAAATGAATTGTCATTACAAGTCAATATCGCAATTAACCTACCGGAGAGAGTTCCAAATTCAAACTCAAGGGTAATAGGAACACAATAAGTATAACCCGCGAGTAGAGTTCTTCATCTAATCTCTATTTCAGTTCAGCAGTGAATCGAGAAGAGGTAAATCTATATCTACCTACACGACGACATTTTCTGTCCCATATATATCCGTAGCTTATTTATTACAGCAAACGTTTTAGAATTACCATTTTTGGAAAGAAAATACGTTGTGAGTGGGATTCTGATGAATAAGAACCTACTTCAGGCGTTCTATTAAGTTTTGTTGTAGGTACTTTCAGAGTATTTTCTTTTTTTTCGAAGTTCTGCACCTATACAAGCCTTCATACGCTGGAACCAAGAGGCAAAAGCCTCCTTACAAAAGGACTGTGGGATATTAGTACAAATTTCTTCAAACGCTCCAAGTAGCTCTGGATTGCTGGATAACTTTCGCCCTTTTAATTGCTACTTTACGTAAGGGAACAAAGAAAAATCACATTCAAGTCCGGACTATAGGGAGGATGACTGAGTAATTTTATTTTAGATTCCTCGAGGAAGGTAGTTGAAAGACCGGCTCGATGTGCTGGCGCATTGTCATGGTGGAGAAACCAAGTCTTGACTTAGGTCTCGCATCTTTTAAGGCTTCAAAATCTTTTGGGAGACAGTCATTGATGTACCAGGATGCTGTGACAGTTTTCTGTGTCTTGTTTCTTTTTATCCAAAATGGATCTACTTTTGGCCACCAACTCGCCTGATGTTATGTGACGGTGTGGCCGAGGATAGAGTACGAAGATCCAGAATAAATCTATTCACTCTAAATAGAGTAAATAGACTTGGGGAGAACGACAGTTGGGGAGTTGATGCAACTGCCCGACCCGTCTCCCACAACGGTTGCACCGGAATACACCCCGAAACATGACTAGGTCGTTTAACGGCATGGCTTGGCGTCGTCCGGTGGGTGGTAACTAGCCGACGCAGAGGCCTCCCTCCAGAGTTGTGTTGCCAGTTTCGCACGACCCAGGGGCCACGTGTAGGGATTCCATTCTAAGCTAAGGGTGCCTCCTACGGACGCGGGCAACTCAGCCCTCTGACCTCTCTTCCCAAAAAAAACTGCGATCACTCCTTTTTTGCAGACTGAGCTTGTTTCACTAACTAACGTTGGTGGTTCCTCGTCTTCAAATACCCATATTTTGCTCTGAGATTTAGTAGGGACGTCGTAATAATAAATATAAGTTACATCACCTGTGATGATTGTATTGATATTAGCAGAATGACCGTCATCGAATTTTTTAAGCATTTCTTTGCACCACTTGCATTGTATACTTCTTTGCATTTCTCTGCTCCCTCAAAGCATTGGTCATCGAATGTTATGTACCCATACTGAACAAACTTAATAATATTCTTATCAGTAGTTACTTCAGTTGGCCTACCGGATCTTTCTTCGTCCTCTAAGTTAAAGTTGCGACGTTGGAAAACGACGTTGGAAATACCACCTTTCTATCGTCCTTAAAGATGGGTAAGCATCTTGCAATACATGCTTCCTAGGCCACGCCGAAAATTATATAATATAATAACTTAAAAACACGTCGCGTAAACTCGGCCATCTCAATGGTTTATTTATTTTGTACTTTAGTAAAAAATAATACGCGTATCAAATATCAACTGATAGTAATTTAATGAACTGAAGTTTATTATTCAATCCTCAAACAAGTCTCAACTTGCTTCGATCAGGCGTACGACAAAACTTATCTAACACCCTACGTATATTGATATACAAGCGCGCCCTTCCGTTTCAGCCGCTTTTTTCTTTTCGCTCGTCTCCTAAGGGACATAGCATGATGTTAAATAGCCTACAGGCTTCCCTAAGGACTGAGTTAACAAATGCAAAAAAATATTTTAAACTGAACTAGCAGTTCCAGATATTAGCGCGTACAATCAAAAATAGAATAGATAATCTCTTAAATTTTATTATATTAGTGTATATCGATGTAATATATTTTAGAGTTCCCGATGAAAGCTTAAAAAATACTTTAAAAAAAACTGTTTTATATGTATTTTATAATATAAATACAAGTGTACATGTACCACAAACTGATATTCCTGATAAAAAAACGTTGCGTTTACATTATGCGTGTTTCGATCGCGTGGGTTATCTATGCCGCCTATTTTTAATTTATATATGGTCATAGATCTCACATACCACAATTATGTATGTCTAAAATAGTCATCTAGTTTAGAGATTTTGTGAAATTCAGCTGTTGCACAGCGATAAGTTTCTAATCGATTTTGTCTTTATACAGATTCAATTATTGTTCACCGGTTACTACACACGTGCATTTCTTTTTGGGATTGCCCAAGTCTTTTTGAACTCGAACGGAGCTCTTAGTCATGACCTGAGCCCGCGGACATGTCGCCAGTCAAACTGAATTTATACAGATTGTTCTGTAAGTTATATCTACGAGGAACTGTGAGGAGTGATAGCTTGGGTCAATATCTACTGTTAGATGGGAATAGTAACAGTAGATATCTAATATCTAGCCCGTTTAGTGGAGTGTGATAGTAGGATAACATCAGAACCTGGCGCATGGATAACATTTGGTGTGACATAGTTAGATAGAAGGAGACCGTATCGGTGGCGGTTATCACCAACAACAGCATTCTCAAATGAGGGTTGACGTCAGGCAGGCGGCCGGCCGGTCATAAAACATTGCGAAAACTTTAGCAGAATTACAGATATATATTGCGCCGAACCCAAATGAATTGGGATAAGGGCAAAATGATGATGATGAGAAAGGCATATCTAAAGAGGTTTAAATTTATTTTTATTTATTAAAATAATAGTCTGAATCAACTTAACAACATTTACGCGTGAAACGAAATTTTTTGAATGTTAGGCGCTGAGTTGCCCGCGTCCGTAGGGGTGCACCCTTACAATGGAATCCATACACGTGAGGTGGTGCAAAACAGGCAACATAGCTCTGGTTGGCTTCGGCCGCGGCTGGTTACCACCCACCGGACGCCATGCAGTGAAGCGACCTAGTCGTGTTTCTGCATGTTGTCCCGTGCAACCGTTGTGGGAGACGGGTCTGGGCAGTTGAATGAACTCGCCAACTATTGTTTTCCCCAAATCTATCCACTCTATTTCAGAGCGAATAGATTTCTTCTGGATATACGTGCTCCATCTTCGACCACACCTTCGCTTACCATCAGGTGATTTGGTGGCCAAACGTAGATTTATTTTTGTCAATAGTATAGCCAATATAAAAAAAAAAACAAATGTAAAGGGTAGATAAATGACGCTACGAAGAACTATTTATTAGAGCTGTTACCTCTTGAATCGATTATGTCTTCCATTTTCTCCGTCTCTGGCTTATATAACTAAAATAGTGCATTTTATGTTTATAGTGTATGTATATATGGTTTCAAGTTATACAGAATTTTTAAAAGTATCCTGAATTCGTTTTCGTATCATATTTTCCTTGTAGTTGTAATGAAAAATCCCCTTTATAAGCATCCTTCATTAATTGTGAATAGTAATAATATTATTTATCTCTACTACTACATTGATAAGTATTTGTTATCTAGTTATAATGCCTGCCTAGCCTGTTTTCAATTTAATTAGTGGCGCTGGTTGGATTACTCAGTTCGATAATCATGTTGCCAATCATCAATTAATGATTGGTCAAATATCAGTCATATTATCTTTGGTTTTGGCGACCATTGTACAATTACAATACAGCTTTTAACCGGATTAATCACGATTGTTTTTTCTTGACGACCAGAAAAATTTGCAGCATGGTCGCCGTATAACTCGAAGTTATCCTGTAAAATATCAGTCAGTTGTGGGAATTAGCTCGTTTTTTTGCGGAAGCAAAGGTTTTATTTTATTTTTTTATTTGCTTTGTTTTCGTGTCGATCTAGTGTCAGAATTTAAGTCGGAAGGTTTCTGTCATAGATATGCACATGACAATAAATTCCAGCAATTTAGTATTAACTCTAATGATCCATTAAAACCATTATGATGATTAATTAAAAAGTCAGTTATGTCTTCGTACACTCGACAAAAGCCTTTATACACCGCTAAGCAAGATATATTAGGCTATCTACAGTGACGCCACTTTATCTTGACAGAAGGCAAAATTCCCTATTTCACACTCAAATAAAACGTACTGAAATTAATAATAAATTTGACATTTGTCTATATTTGAGGTTAAAAGAAGTGCCGCCGTCACTGCATAGGTATATCTTGACAGTTTATGGCCACAATTAAGTTATAGAAAGATAATAGGTTATCGTTAATTGACGTTTTTGTGCAACCGTTAATGTTTTAATCGTTACTTAACCTTTGGTTGTTGACTTTAGATAATGCAGGACTTGACGTCATCGAAAACCTATAATCAATAAACTTCGACAGTAATGTGGAAATGAATAACGACCGTGAATCATCTTATCATGTGACGAATTTGAAAACAATATGGTGGGTGGAACCATAAACATCAAAGTACAATTCAGACTCGTGCATTTAAGGCGTAAAAGCTATAGCTTTCACCCACGGCCTAATCCAAGTCGTAGGTAAGTGTCTTTAAAATTTAATCTGTGTGCCAATAAAAGACATAACCTATCAAATGTATGTTAGTACTAGCTACTGTTACGTTAATAAATAACCGACCGAGCGAAAAACCGAACCCCAAAATCTCCCTGTTATGAAAAAATGCACTAAAAAGTTAAAAATAATTGCGTTATTTAGGACAATAATATACAATGATTATAACTTTTGGAGTGTGTCAATAACAGCCATAACGTATCAAATTATGTTAGTGCCAGCTACTGTGACTTTCATAAGTACCTAAGCATATGGTGTTAGTAACTTGGTGGTAGATCACGCACGGTATCTACCACGGCACGGCTCCTGATGATGCCCCGTGTGGAAGTAAGTTCGTGGTAGTAGCGATTTTTCATCGATTGCGTATGTATAGTCGACCATACAATTGCTTTACCACCCTAATGCTGAATTTCGTTTGCACATCATAATATGACAAGGTCTATTATCGCTTACAAGATCAAACTGTGAATCAGATACTGTCAACCTTATTGACATTTTCATTTACTGGAAGTTTTTGTCAAATATGGTAAAGGAATTTCGTGGTCGACTATACATATATTTCCGGGCTCTTCAATATTATGGAAGTAGCTACATTTTATATATATATGCATCCATTGTTAGGGACTTCCGCAGGGTAACGGCTGAATATATTAAATAACAAAGCAGTATAACAACTTTCTTATTATGTTCCTCCGTATCAATGCACTGTGTCAAATTTCTTTAAAAACAGTTCAGTGGTTGAGACCTCAAAAATGTTGAAGACTTTGTAAGCTCCGTGTAGTTCCGCTATAGTACCGACTACAATGCGCCCGTCCTCAGCGATGATGCGATGGGTATGACGCGTGCATTCGAGTGTCTTGTCGAGCCTACTCCTGCTACAATATTATGGAGGGCAGGGTGATGTTCCTAATGAGGTTCAGAATGCTGCACTAATCGTAGACAAAGTTAAGATTATTATTTTCTACGGAAACATTGAAAAGCAATAGACCCTTGACGTACCGAGTCATGGCTCTCCCACTGAGCTATCGTGTCGTAGCATCCATTAAATTTCAAGTTTTCTTCTCGTCTTAAGGAGACGCCTGGCAATTTCTATTTAGCAATCACTTAAAGATTACTAAACTCGGCGTTACCACTTTGCAGTTGTAAAGCGCCTAACGATATCCCAATCCTACATAATATTTTTTTAAATGATTGTTTTATAAATATTAAGGCCATGTAATAATGCCTAAATTAATTAGTATTTTCTAAGGAAATAAATTAAAAATAATTGACACGAGCAGCCCCCCCCTTGACCCCCGACCCATGACGTACCAAGTCATGGCTCCCAACTAAGCTATCGTGTATTCAATTTAAATTTCCTTCTTGTCTTAAGGAGACGCCTGGACGCCTTATGTTTGGACTTTTAAAGTAATGCTGTTGTGAATAGAAAATACCGAGCCGAGTGGCGTTTGAACTGTTAGTCTTTATTAGGTAATCCAATTACTCTGTCACCTAGGCCAGGGCTTCCCTGTGTGTCGCGACAGCCTGGGGTATCGAGGCGATCTACATAGATTGCCTGTCTGTGCCGACCTGACCGAGTTGAGTAAGCGCCGATTGTAAAAATTATAAATGTTAATTTGAGTTTTTTTTTGATATTTTTTTAGTGGATTATAATTGCACACTGTTAAAAACTTTTTGGGCAGAAAGGGTCACAAAAATAATGGAAAACTCCCAACGGCGTCACAGTAAAAATAAGTTTGGGAAGCACAGACTCTGCTATGTATCGCGACTACCACTTGTTCAGTAAAATATTTCCTTCTACGTTAGATATTAACACACGGAGTGACTAAATAGATGACTATAGGTGCTGCTTTTTTAGTGTTCCGTTCCTAAAAAGGAAAAGGGAACTCTTATAAGATCATTCATCTTCTTAGAGGACCAGACGGGAGACGCCTTCTGACTAAATATCGAACAAGCGAAAATAGCTCTTGTCATTACATTAACAGTATTAAAATACATAAAAAAACTAAACACAAAAAATTGTGTTACACACGATTAAAATTGTGTACTATCATTGTAACCATACTGGTAAAAGGTACCTTTATATGATTGGGAATCATATGCCAGTAGCGAGAGGGGTACGCCCGGTAAAACTACTCCAGTACTAGTTCCTTCAAGTTGTCCGCGTGTCTTGTTGACTATCTGTCTGTCAACACCTCTTTTTTCAGGAACACGTTGAGGCATCAAATTGAAATCAAGCTTCTTATCCAACGCAATAAAGAAATACGGCCAGTTATGCCACATACACACAGTAAATAGCATCACTTTTGGGACCTATTCGAAAATCCAAAAGATGTTGCCGTTTTATGCTGAAATAGGGGCCTGTTTTGGTCTCGTGCAGGTGTAATTTTGTAAGTCTTGTATTTTTAATCTTTATTTTCTTTACTTCTTATTGTAATAGTTGTAAGTTCGGCCACGAGACTGAAATAAATACTTTCTTTCTTTCTAAATCAAAATGAGTGATTTTCGCCAGTAAATCAAAATGTTTAGGTAGTTCTCGTTGATCATCACAAAATTCGGTGATCACAAATAGTAAATCACAAAATTTGGCAAGAAGCAGGTAGTACCACAGCACAAGTATGTAGCGACATCTATCTCGCTACATGGTAACTACGCGCACAACACTCTGCATCGCGCAATCAAAGTTTGACGACGAGTGTGTATATATACGACCTCCCGACATTAACCGTTGGGCCGTGGCCCGCCAGGCAATATCACCCGCCTGGTTGGAGGATTACATAAAAGTCCAAACAATGTTAATTTGTGGTTACAGCCTTAAATTTATAGCTGGAGAATCGACTGTCATATAAAGATTCAAAGGAGAATATTTTTTCAAATGCAAGGTTAAGTTTGGTCTTCAATGCGACTTTTCGTTACAGCCATGTTCAGGGCTTTCTTAGTTTATAAACTTCAGTAGTGTTATAATTTGTCGAGATGGCTTAGTGGTGAGCGCCTGGAGTATTTATTCGGGAGGCGCAGGTTCGAATCCTGCTTGCGACCGTATTCTTTTTCCATTTAACTTTAGAGTTCGCTAAGCATGCGTTAATGCTTTTAAAAGATTTATCTTTAATTCAGTAGTGTTAAATATACGGAACTCTCGGTGCACAGTGTGCGTCAAATTCACATGTCGGGTTTCAGTAAGTAACTAGGCCTGGGCGGCCCATCCAAAACCCGACCGAGGCCGACCCGACCTCTCACATCGATCAAAGTCAATAGGTACTTAGTTACCAGCGATTATATCCTTCCAATGCTATACATCTATATTTGTTGCTCATATCGCGTGCTTACTCATAGTAAATCAGTGGTAACTGACTCTAGATCCCGGCTGGTACTAGTGATAACCATATAAATATATCTCTGTCTTCTGCCGTCACTCAAATACGTTATTAATCTGTCTGTCAGATTGTAGAAGGGATATTACTAGATAAAGTATAAATAATTGCTGTTAATATTTTGATTGATTGTATAGTCTGTTCGCTTAAATAGTGGCTGATTATGTAAACGGCATTGTAATATAAAAGGTAGCATTGTGTTACTCAGTAACCGGTTTAGAGGCCAGATAGTCAGTCGTTCTATTTGAAATACTGGTATTGCATCTGCTTAGACTAAAAACGACCCCAACGTAATTAGGAAAATTGGGGGACATCAAAAATATCTTATTAACGTATTGATAGAGATTAAAGTTAATTATTTTTTAAGAACTAAATACTGTCGTGACCAGGATTCGAATCTGCACTTCCCGGATAAATACTCCAGGCGCTCTGACCGCTAAGCCATTATAAGATTTAGGAAGAACGATAGTTGAGGACTTAATACAGTTGCCCAGACTGGTCTCCCACAACGGTTGCACCGGACTACATCCCGAAACACGACTAGGTCGCTTCACGGCATGGCTTCGTGAGGTAGATGGTAATCAGCCGCGGCCGAAGCCTCCTACCAGAGTTGCGTTGCCTGTTTTGCACTACCCAGGAGTCACGTGTTTCAAGGGTGCACTCCTACGGACGCGGGCAACTCAGTTCCAAAATGTATAACACAAATTAATGTCAATGTGGCCCAAAACTACATAACTTTATGATTCAAATTTGTATTTGTCAAATATAACAATCACGTGTTTAATCTTAGCATAGAATTTCCTAACAGAAAAACTCAATAACACTTTGCTCGACCTGGGAATCGAACTCAGGACCTCACGCTCAGCAGCCGCGCTTACGAACATTAGACCAACGAGGCAGTCTTCAATCTGTACATATAGTTCTTGAATCTGTACTTAAAATACGAAAAAAAAAAATCCCCAACCTATTATTAACAGCGTGATCTAAATAATGCCATATTTATTCACTAGCTGTGCCAGCGACTCCGTCCGCGTGGATGTCGTAAATTAACACCATGTCGTGTATGAACACAAATTCTAAATTAAGAAATGTTCAACGTGATTCTTTAAATTGGAATAACTTTTTTTTTAATTTTGTGAACCGAGTGACATGAAACAAACACTAAATGTTAAGTGAAAGTTACTACAATATATTATTGAAAACCACATCTAAATCGGATAAGCCGTTTCTGAGATTAGCATGCTCAAACGCACAGACAAACCAACAAACAGATAAACAGACAAACAGACAAAAATTATAACAATAATTGTTTTAGGTGCTATTTGTGTTGATAAAAGTCCCAATAATATTTTTTCTCATATATCTTCCATGTACAGACAGCGATCTGTTACATTTTTATTATATGTATTTATTATAATCTCGAGTTCCCACATAATTGTTTCAGTTACATTTTCAGAAAAAAACTAAGTTACAGTGCTGTTAATTAGGTGTATTTTGCACTATATATTGCAGTATATGGTGCAATTAATTAAACTTTTTTTTAGAAATACTATATCTGGTGCTCCAGGTTTGGCAAGTAAACGGTGCATCCGAACTTGCAAAAAATGTCTTAGACCTATTCACCCTTGCATTATTTAATGAGTTCCATTTTTAATATTAGTACGGTGGGCAACATATAGATAATAATTAAATGAAAAACAATAATTTTTTGTTTTTTTTTATTAATTATTACATATATTACGAATAATGCTTTTTTCGTGATAAATTATGACAGAAGTCACATCCTCGTTGGTCTAGTGGTGCAAAGTGCGAGCATGAGGTCTTGGGTTCGTTTCCCAGGTCGGGCAAAGTGTAATTGGGATATTCTCAGTAGCAGCCCGGAGTTTGGAATTGTGCCCGGTTGATAGGCTCACCACCTATTACATGGGCCTTAATAACGGCTTTGGTAAATGTGGGTGCAGATCTTTGTACACCTCTGCCTACCTGATGTAGAGTAAAAGTCACTTTACAGTAGAAATCACTAAAGTAACTATAATAAAAATAATTATGAATAACAAATAATTAGAAAATTACTTAATATTAACACTTTAAAGGACGTCTATAGACGTCTCAAAATAAAACATGTATGGTGTCACGTCACGTGTCGTTCAAAAAATTAATCTACTTGTGCTGTCTGTACTTACATCATTTTTATTATCAATGTTAGATGCTTATCAATCATCACTCATCATATTCAAGCCATAACCTTTATTGAAAAGAATTCCAGCACATTGTTGAATTCAAAAAACCTAATTATTTAATTAAGTTGATTTCACTAATTAATATTATTTCATTAAGTTGTGCACGTATAATCTTGAAATACCATCGGAGGAAGATATTTAATGTAACTGGATTATTAGCAATGACAAAGTAAACAGTTTAATTGAAATAATTATGTAAAATTAACCTCTCCTTTGTTTTTCCTCAACTAAGGTTTTAGCTAGGATTTTAAGTACGTAAGAATAACGTTCCGTGTTCTGCCGTGCCTCGGAGAACACGATAAGCCGTCGGTCCCGGTTGTCAAATTAACATCTATGACAGCCGTTACTGCTAGTCAGAGGCCTGAAAGTCTGACAACCAGTCATACCACGCGATATCATGTTACCCAGTAATTGGGTTGTGGAGGTCAGATAGGCAGTCGCTCCATTTAAAATACTGGTATTAAGCTGCATCCGGTTTGACTGGAAGTGGACCCCAATATAATTGGGAAAAGGCTAGGCAGATATATAAGAATAACTTTGTCATTAACTGTGTTTTGAATTTAAAACTATTCAATTTTTTTATTTAAATAAAAAAAAAAATATATACCACGAATAATGTTATACGGATAACGTTAGTACAATTACCAAAATCTAGCTTTAGGCATAGAATAAAATTTATTTTAGTTGAATCAAGAAAAAATGTGTTCGAATTTCTTTTGAATAAAATATTTTCATCAACAATTTATAATAACGGTTAAAGACTAAAAGACTTAAATTGTACTTTAACTGCAGACTATATAACAAGGTATTTTTAAAAGTCCACATTATTAATGCTGTTAAGTTTCGTATAGAACGGATAAGAAACGTCATTGGTTACTCTTTTTACTTCAATAAATAATTGATGAAGTCATTATTTTCGGATAAATTGATTAACAGAAAATTATAATCCGAACAAAAAGGAAGGTAAGACTTATTAATTAAGGACTAATTAAAAAAAATGAGGCACTAAGCTCCTTATGGCGACAGTATTGTGAGGATTAAAGTTATTAAAACAGCCTGTCAAGTCTTGCAGATAATTACTACTATATAATAACAGGAATTAACGTGAAGCTATTGAAATCCAAAAACACAAGACTTTCAATCGGATGTTTGACGGTTTTAAATTATCAGCAACGTGGAATCCAGTGATCCAAATATCAAAACCTTGCTATTTTAAGTCGGAAAAAAATATGAACACTGTGAGTGTAGTGTAGCCTTTATAATAATAATGAAAACATGGAGGTAAATGAAGAAAAATCTACCGCACCCATGACGGAGTAAACTCGCTGCATCAGTCTGCTTGTGACCACGATCAGTGCAACCTGGTCGAAACGTCAAGCGATTCAAAGGTATTTATTGCGCGTTAATTACTGTTAGTTTATAGTAATAACGTGCAACGTGATAGTTTAAAAGTTAGTTCTTGTAGATAAATTAGTACTTATTTTTGATTGTGAGGTTGGTTGGTTTTTAACCGACTTCAAAAAAGGAGGTTCTGTATTCGAGCCGTATGTATATCGGGCGGGGTTTATGCGTATTTTAATTTACATTATCGCCTAAACTATGCGTCCAAATTGTAATATACGCTCGCAAAGATTTCTGGTTAATTACGACCAGAATGATGCTAGTGAAACCGCTGGTAGTAACTCGTTCAAATTATAATCGCACATAACTTCAAGCTCCAAAGGGATATGATCCAGCTAGTCCCAAGTTGTCCCCCCAGCAACGCCCTAAGTCGAGGCTCATGCCCCGCAGGGGACGCCCTTAGAGCTGCTGCTTAGTTTGTAGTAATTTAAAATATGCTCTGGCTGGAGGCATCCAACTGCCTCGCCTTAGATATTGTTCGGTTACGCAGACAAAACCTCGCTGGGCGTCTGCAAGAGGCCAACAAAAAAAAAGCTCCAAAGTGATTTTTATATAGTTAGATTGTCCTTTTGTAAGTTCAACCAAACGAGCTGATAAACCAAAATATTTTATAGAAAGAGCTTGTCACGAAGTCAGTTTCGATAAAAGTAGCGTTAATGCAACAGCAAAAGAGTTTAAACATTCCATAAAGACCTATGGTTATTGACAAAATTAAAAAGAGAATTTGAAAATGATCCGCATTCGAAAAGAGCTGAACTAACCATGGAGACTATGAAATACGTAAAAATAGGCACTTTTCATAGTCGAAGAAGAACAATCGTTGTCCGGTTATATAGCAAAGTAGAATTGTGCTTTGTTTTTTTATGTTATACGGGGCAAACGAGCCGACGGATCGCCTGATGGTAAGCGATTACCGCCGCCCATGGCCACCCGCAACATCAGAGGAGTCACAAGTGCGTTGCCGGCCTTTTAAAAAGGAGTACGCTCTTTTCTTGATAGTTTGAAGGTCGTACTGGTCCGGAAATACCGCAGGCGACAGTTCATTCCACAGTTTTTTTGTGCGAGGCAGAAAGTTTCTAGAGAATGTTTAGTAGAGTTTCTTTTGTTAAGTTAAAAGTGGTTTACTATAATTTAAACCCAGACCCAGGCGACATATAGATCTTAGAAGTGACAGGTTTTCGACAGTGCACGTCTCCAATAGCGTCATAGGTTGTCGTGGTACCCAAAACTTGCCTTCAGCTAATATAGACACACTGGCGATAGACGCAATAGCTATCAGCTCAGCCCTTGGCAACATGGTTCCTCTGTTTTATTGTTTTCCCGCGGGTTCATTAGATATTACTACAGTCAGTAATCTATTACGGTGTATGAAAAAGCAAAACTTTATCAAATAAGAAAACCTAAATAATTTTCCTTTAATTGGAAAATCACGACTCAAGTTGATTAAGTGCTGGTTATTTTTTTATTTTTTTATCTTGGCGTCTAAATATTAATATAAATTTATTGTTTTAATTTAATCTTTTTTTTATCTGAATTAATTGTTTTTATTTAACTGACTGTATGAATTTATCTGTTTTGTTTTACATGCAATCTTTATATTTAATAATATTATTGGTAACTATTTAATGCGTAATTGACTATTTAACTTCAATAATTAACAGTTACTCGTACTATATAAAAGCTATGCACGCCTGTAAGTGACTTATTTGCACAGGACAAACCATGAATAATGTCTACATGAATAATAATTGTAAATAAGTGGTTTGTGAGCCTTATAAAATAAAATAAAAATAAAACCCAACTTATGTTTCACTTTTTAGTTCAAAAATGGTGGGCGTGCTTTTTAATTATTTTTTTATTTACTTTTTAATTTATACAATCTGTATGAGCCTCACCTCTAACGCAATAGATGGCGTTCTCTGTACTCCATTTCATATAGCAACAGACTAAGGTTGCACATCCAGAATCTAAAGTGTTTCTTGTTTCTTTAAATTAATATACGAGTACAAATCCGAACACACAATAAATTTTAATAATATCATTCTTATAATAAAACAACTATTAACCGGATTAATCGCGTGTATTAAAGAGTTCCGGTTAAAAGTTGTTTTATTATAATGTTTAGTGATCGCGAAACCCTAAGATATTAATAATATAATTCTTTATAATATCCATAAAAAAGAATACCACTCCATCCTTTTCCGTTTGGCATACCTAACAGGTAACATTTCTGATAAGGCTTTAGATCTTATCACCCGTATACATCAAATTTCATGCTTTTAGTGACGATTGTGACCATTTGTGACTTACCTAGAACTTGTTAGTAGGTTCTGGTAACAATGAATGTATGTAGTTATGTGTTCATTTAATTAATAAGTTCTTAATTATACTTCAATACCAATAATTCTTTCTTGTCCGTTGCAACCGTCTTATACACCACTTATTCAGGAATTCGGAGACTTTAAAAGAGTTATTAAAAATAAAAAAAGTGATTTAATTTATCTCTCTTGTCGTGTGGTTGATGAACAACCTAGTGTCAGAGTTTAAACCGCTCGTAGGCCTCTGATATGACTTAACACACTATCGAGACTATCTCTCCGGTGTGCTGGTTTGCTAGTGGTGTTTTCCTTTACTGTTTTAAGTAAGTGATAGTTAATTTCTAATACAACCATGACTTGAAAGGTGCATTCGAACTTACGACCTTTGACTTACAAGTCCAACAGTCTTACCGGCAGGTTATCACTGCTCAAACTAGCAAATTAAGTTAAGTTTAATTATCTACAATGTTAACAAAATAGGATGTGAACACCAAGTGTTTTAGCCTAGTTACTGATAACTTTATTTATTTCTCCTGGAACACATAAGCAAGCACAGTACATTAGAGCTTTTCTGCTGCGATGAAAACTCATCAGTGCCTTGCTTTCATTCACTTTTTAGGTCACGCATAGCAGGCATGAATTATTTATTTATATACATTGATACACAGATTGTCTGGAGAAATATCTGCGTAGTCCTTTCTCAATTACATTGGATTCGACCAGTCAAACCAGATGCAGCTTAATACCAGCATTTACTATACAACCCAGATACCAAGTAACACTATATGTCGAGGTTGTCAGACTTTCAGGCCCCTGACTACCCGTAACGGCTGTCATAGATCTTAATTTGACAACCGGGATCGACAGCCTGACGTGCTCTTCGAAGCAGATTGTTAGGAATTGCACAATACATTTTAAGTGTGGAGCAAGGATTAATAAGTCCCAGATAAACTACTTAGAATGCTGAGACAAAATGGGGCAATACGAAGAATCTAGACTTAGTTAGTGCTCGTTGAACAGCTGTTAGATGAAGATATGCTGCTCTGCCCCCTAATGACATATTCATCGGTTTCAAAAATGGAGAGAGCACGTTAAACGGTATTGCTAAAAGGGTTTGACGAGAAACGTCGTTTGTCATTCGACATTGGTAATTAAATTGGTGTTTTGTGTCATCGAATAATGTAATTACTAAAGTCGCTCAAGGTGGTCCTGTGCAGCAAAACATACGGGAATAAATTAATTGTATATTCTCAGAGTTTATTAATCGTGTGCACATACTCCACGCGAATACCACACTAATTAATCTTTCGAGATAAAGTTATTAAAAACTCCATAACTTTATAAAATAATTTAAAAGTCAATAGGTATTTCATCATTTTAAATATTCAATGGTACACTCATAATGGGCGTTGCCTAGTTTGAGGGAATTCAGGGAGAATAGAAAGAAATTCGAACGTGATCCACAGATAGATAGACTAATATATACCTTATGAATGTGGTGTGTCGTGCAATTGTGCAAATCACCTTCATATACATAAATGGACATATAACCAGCACATAGCTGTCAAGAGTCGCTTCTCATACACGAAGAAGAAGGCGCGAGCATTGATCACCACGCTGTCAGTCCAACGGCCATACCACTAGGCTATCACTGCTACAATATATGATAAATTAAAACCTAATGTGCATATTGCCACTACAAGCGAGTTGCGCAAATAATATACTTAATTAATAATTAATCTGAATTTAAATTTAGCGTAAATCGCAACGTTTTTTGTTATCATGATGAGAACTCGCCCTAATAACAGAGCATCTAAGACAACGTTAATACATTTCATCCAATCACAAACCTGGATTTGTTTGTGAAATGCGCCAACTGTCAT
This sequence comes from Xylocampa areola, assembly GCA_935421205.1. Taxonomy (NCBI): domain Eukaryota; kingdom Metazoa; phylum Arthropoda; class Insecta; order Lepidoptera; family Noctuidae; genus Xylocampa; species Xylocampa areola. The sequence continues at coordinate 17,840,801 of OW285205.1, read as the reverse complement.
GGCGCCGGGAAAACAATTTTCGCACCACTTACGATTCAATTTCGAATATATTAAAAAGGTTTTCTTTGAAAAATAGAAATTAATATAGGCATTACATGGCCTCAACATGTATTAAAAAAATATAATTATATATGATTTATAAAGGATTGGGATGTTGTTCGGCGATTTACAACTGCAAAGACTTACTAAGCTCGGCGTTACCAAACGCTGAGTTTAGTAAATCTGTAAATGATTACTAGATAAATATCACCAGGCGTCTCCTTAAGACGTATACAAAGAGGATTGAAAATTCAATAGGTTTGAACACGACAAGGTAGCTCAGTTGGTAGACTGATGACACGGAACGTCAAAGGTCGCGGGTTCAAGCCCCGTTCTTGTCTATTATTTTTTCAATGTTTCTTTGAAAAATAGAAATTAATATTAAAAAGGATTATTATATTATTAAATTGTGTGGTTCTGCTACTAGCAGTGATCGATCTCTGAGGCCTGGAAGTCGTGGTGATCTTGTGTGCATTATATACTCATTCTAGTTCCATTCAGAAACCTGGAGACACTACTCCCGGTGCTAGACAGACGTTGAGGTTAAAAAGGTAAGAATTTCTGCCAGGAGATATTTTTTGTTACAGCAATTCTCTTGGTTGCCCCCAAATGTTACCCACCGTGACCTGGGTACAACCCCTTTTTTTATACGTGGAGAAATGCCTTCGCATACCGTTTGTTTTATTATGTGGGATTTGAATCCACTAAAACTCCACGGTGTACCTCGACAGCTACTCGAAGGTGGGACGCAGAACCGCTATCGCACACGACCGCGAACCCGCCCGCGGTACCGGACGTAGCCGGACTCTCTCTCGTGGGATGGGTATTGCACCCCCCCGCTACGGCACACCAGACACATGGCATGCCGTAACCACCTAGGAGACCATGTGCAATGGGCGCCAAACTACCCCGTGTTTGGACGCCCAAGATCCTCTGCGACGGGTCAGATCTGTGGCCTCACCATCTAACGGTGGCGGCTCCATCAAGGCCGCGGAAGGTAGGGAGAGTGGCGCATCGACATACCGGCACTCCTCTTTCACCGCGGGCTCCATCCCTCCGCTGCGACGCCGCAACCCACCTCAGTTGCGGCATCCCCCATGAGTCCCGCAACCTACCGCCGCTCCAACATGGGCTTGGAGGCAAAGCCCAGAGGAGCGGCCCTCCTCGGGTTTCTCTAGCTTCACCGTGGGTGACCAAGCCACGGTTACTAGAGCCCTCCCACTACGACAAGGTGGAACCCCTGGGGGGGACCTGGGTATAACCCTGCTGTTCTAATTAGTAGAAAATTTGCCGATATTGATAAGGAATGTGCAAAAATAATATGCATTTTTGCATTGATACATGACTAAATGCAAATAACGACAATTGTTGTGTTATTTGAAGAATTGACTCCTTATCAGTTTTATAATTTTAATTTACTAATCTGCGAAATTCTCAATCAAAGTATATATTAATTATTTCAATAATTAGAACAATACAAATTAAAGTAAGAAACACAGTCGAATGTTTTGTCATATTATTATCTTATTAACCTTTATTGTTTAATAATACGAGGCATCTGTTTCCATTTATAGGCATCCATAGCCTAGCGTAGTCCCATCCGTTAACTAATAACAGAAACTAATTATATTGAATACAAAAAACAATTTGCACGGAATATAAATAAATAAATTAATAATGTCATTTATTTTGTTCACTTTAATTGATAAAGCCCGTGACGGTCGCTTTGGATATCTTTTTTCGTAGGTACTAATTGGTCTAGTGGTGTTATGGTAGCACGTGCCAAGTTTGCACAACGCTATGACAAAAAAGGGCCAAGATGAATAAACTTAGCACGTGCTTTAACTTAGTGTTCTCGTGTCTATCTTGCGCTTGTAGTTTAACAATTGTGTGACAGTGATAGGAATAGGCGTGTGTTTTTTTATCTTCGCTTGTGGTTATGGTTTTAAGTCATTTGCATAGAGTAATTAACAAACTTATAGAGGACTAGCTGGCCCGTAACTTCGTCCACATGACTGTCAGAAACTAACTCAGTGAAACCCTAATTCGGAGAAAATAGGCTAATTACAATATAATAGCTGTGCCCCGCGGTTTCACCCCGTTAATTTGAGGAAAAATCCTACTAAAATATATTCCACCAGCACCCTTCCCCGTCATGACCGCGCCTAGCACATCATAAATGCGCCTGCCTCATTGGTCTAGTAGCGTCCTAAGCGTAACTGTTAAGCAGGAGGTCTCGAGTTCGATTTCCGGGTCGGGCAAAGTGTTATTGAGCTTTTCTGGTAGGGAATTCTCAGTAGCAGCCCGGAGTTTGGAATTGTGCCCAGTTAATTGCAATAGGCTCACCGCCTATTACATGGGACTTAATAACAGCATTGGTGAAATGTGGGTGTACAATTGTGTATACATACATCTGCTATGCTGTGTACGTATATGTCGCAGATGGATTGTAGAATAAGCTGTTTTACAAAACTTCTAGCTGATTTACAAAACAGTACTGTTATGAAAAACAGCTGAACGACGTTTAGCGGTTTTACATAATAGGCATGATGACTGTATTAAAGACTCAAGGAATTCATGGTTTTAGAGAAAAATATATGTACACAGGATTCTCAAAAATGATTTAGTTTTAATATAAACATTAAGAATAATAAGATTTTCAATAAAATAAAAGTATAAAATACTGCAATCGGCCATGTTAACTGAAACACCAATCACAGCGAATGAATGAAATGTATAAATGAAATGAATCATCAGGAATTGAAACATCACCTTACATTTGCTTGAACTTTCGTTGTGAAAATTCGTTTCGATGGATTTCTACATCATTATATTAGTTAATTTATTGTTTATTCGTGGTTTTGTACCTAAAATATAAAAATTCAAGAATCATCAACGATCAAACAAGGTTTTATTAAAGCAAATAGCAGTAATTTGCCAAGAATTGATTTGTTGATGTTGGGAGAGTTTCTTGCGATAAATAAAGACTTTTGCTCATCTGAATTTCGGAATGTGAAAACGTCCTTGTAAGTACATTATTATTAATCTATTTTGCTAAGTAAAATTCTACTTACACAAGCTTGTTTTAACACATAAGTCGTCGGTTATTTTTGAGGTTAACTAACTCGCAGCTAACGAAACTAATACTATTTTTACTTTTAAAGTATCTATTTCTTAAAACTTCACAAGTAATAATGTGTAAATTTACAAACCAATCTACTAAACACCTACCACAGCTATACGCACTCGTAAATTCAACATCTAATAAACACCACGTCCACTTTCCGTATTTGTTTATTAGTCTAATCAATTTTATTTATTTCAGGTCTTCCAGACCGTCATATGGTGATGATGCTATAAGTTACGTGCAACTTAAACGTGAAGAGAAAATTTCCCCGGAGCATAAAGTCCATGCAAAGTTATATGCAGTTACATTGACAGTTGATGAAGATGAAGAAAATGTAACATCTGTTCAATGCCACGATTGTGTTGCTGCTCAAGGGGGTTGCAAGCATGCCATAGCTCTCCTTATGTGGGTTCATCGCAGGAGTGAAGAACCATCCTGTACTGAAGTACAATGTTACTGGCTGAAGTCTAAACTATCCAGACTGAAATTTATAACAGCAAAGGACTTGTCAAACGGTATCATACCATCAAATCCAACAGAGCTAGAAAAAAATTTGGTGTTCTGGGCTCATGATATCAAAAAGCTATCCAATGATAGCTGGTTCACCTGATGGCATTTGTCAAGATAGCATTGTTGAAATTAAGTGCCCAATGAGTGAGAAAACTTATCTGAATTATAAAAAAAAATGGAAAACCCACGGACAAATGTTATACCCAGATGCGAGTTCAAAATATTTGAGTGTACGGAAAAAGTGTTATTTTTGTGTGGCCGACTCTGATTACCGTAACAATAAACATGTTGAAATTTTATATGTAACATTTGATAAAGAATATGTCAGATTTTCTTAATAGTGTAATTACATTCTGGAAATCCTATGTATATCCATTGTTATATGAAAGTACAGAGAAGTAACTAAAAATGCAGTATTGCTTCATTTATTTAATAAAAGTTTTGTAAGTTAATTAAACCACATGTTTTTGTTATTACATCATCAAGAACTTTGACCAAACTCCTCAAAGCCTCTTGTTTTATATCGTCTTGTATCATCTTGCTGCAGTCAGAAGCAGATTCCATTTGAAGGGACTGTTGATGGTGATGATTCTATGCGAGTCACAGAAGGAGTATAAGAAGTATCAATATCTGCTTGTTTTTCTTTTTTAAACATTCTTCGTATAACATTTACATTGGAACTTGACGGGTTAGTATTAACACAATGATTAATTTTAAATGGAGATGTAGAGACAGAGTGCAGGTGTGGCTTAAATGGTGATGTATTCTGATTTACCAACTGTTCTGTTTGATTAGCTTTACTTTGAAAGTTTTAATCACATTTACTTGAATTGATTTATCTATCGTTTTTGGTGGTACTTGTTGAAGTTCTTCAAGATTGTGCTGAAATGTAAAAATAAATTTATTTCATTATGTATTTCTTTCTTTACATAGGTAGTGATAGAATATTTATTTAAATGGTGATAGAACAGATAACAGTGCCAGAGATGATACAAAATATACCTTCTTTTACCTGTAGATTTTCATTGAAACAAAAACAGGTAGATGTGACTGTATACTAAGTAAATATTGATCTAATAATAAAATAAAAAAAGGCTAATAAATTACAAACTTGTGTCATTATTTAGTTAATTAGGTACATATTAACATTTTAAAGTTTCTTGTTGCATTCAACCCGTTATTAAAGCATGAAACTATATAAATCTTAAAACATGTGTACCTGAACTTCCAGATGAAATTTCATGTAAATTAAATTTTCTGGAACCATATTACTTTCTTCTAATTGCTTTTCACATTCTGCAATAGCCATCATCTTTCGTTTCTTACGCTTAAAAGGTGGTTCTATAGTGCCAGATGTTAGCATTTATGGATGTATGGTTGGCATTAAAATTATTCATACACCCTCTAGTTTCATACGCACTTGTGTCACTGATCCCATCACATGATACTACATATAATTTTCCATATCTAGCTGTAAGAAGAAAATATGTCCAAATTGTTAACAAGAACGATATCTGACCAAAACAAACATAACCTCAATTAATTGCTAAAGTATTTAATCTCACACAAAGATTCAAGAGTTCACACCTATTAAATCTATAGAACTAAAGTTATTATATTAAATGGAAAAAGAACCTGTATCAATAGAACTAACGGGAACATAAACAAACAATTTGTTAGGTGTTGATATTGATGTGTTTTTGCACAGAGGATCCGCACACCACTTGTAATATTTGGAATTCATTTTAACACAGGAAATATGTAATAATGTTGATTTTCTTCGTTCAGCATATACAGCAATGCAATGTATAGTGGGTCGTGACGTCACAATGGACGCCATGACACCCACGAGCGTTTTCGCGCGTAATTTGAAATAGATAGATTAAAATGCAGTTAATTGCGTTACAACTAATTTTAATGCTGAAATAATGTGTTTTTCGGAAATAGTAGACGTGTACCCTTATTATAAAAGCAGATTTCAAAATCAGTCATCATGCCTATTACTGAACTATAACACGCAGAATTGAATGAACGTTTTGCGTTTATCAATGCAGCGGGTCAACGATCAGAGATTATGTAAAACAGTGTGAAATGAACTGTCAGATTGTTGATTTTAGTTCGAAATTTTGTCGCATATGGCTCTGTATGTCTTAACAATAATAACCTAACTTTATTATACTTGTCAATAGCAAAAAAATGATGAAAATTTTGAATGGCGTGAATATTAAACCACTATAATAGTCGACAATATATCGGGATTATGAAAGAAAATAAAAGAAATTGATCCATGAGCGATCGAAGCGAGCTCGGGAGTTTCGTGTATCCCGACACGGACAGGTTAGGTTCGAAGAGGATGACTCTCTTCGTGTTTAGGTTTTTTCTAACCTTACAGACACAAAAATAGGACCCCGCGAAGCGGGGCTCCGTCGACCCAGCCACGGATAACTTTGGTAACACTGTGGCGTAGCTTAGTGACTCAGCTAACATCACTCAAAGAAGCCGAGCAGTGTAACATAACTTTGAGAATCTTAAAGGATAACATACAGTTGAAGAGTCGACCGATTTAGGTGAAACTTTTACTGCTGCGATACTTTAGGGCAAACCTTTATAATTAAACTAGCTGTGCCCCGCAAATGTTGTTCTGCCATATTAATTCTGTGGATAGGGCCACCCTTATCACCGAGAGGTGTAAAAAACCTATACTCAGATCTACCAAATATACAAAAAAAAAAACATATAAATCGGTCAAGCCGTTTTTGAGGACTTCGATAACAAACACTGTGACACGAGATTTTATATATTAGAAGGTAGAAGATTAGATCAGATTACATATGTATCATCACGCTATCACTCATAGGGGTCGTGCAGCGCTATATAAAAATATTAAGTATCAACGGCTACGCAATCAAGTTGTATACAAAGTGTTAGAAACGTCAGGAAAAATAAAAACCAATAATACACGCGATTAATCCGGTTAAAAGTTGTTTTATTATAAAGTGGTATGAAGTTTAAGCGTTTTAGTCATAGTCGAGGTCCAATTCCGCAATTTAAAACTCCGGGCTGTTACTGAGAATTTCCTAACAGAAAAACTCAATAACACTTTGCCCGACCTGGGAATAGAACTCAGGACCTAACGCTTATGAACCGCATTTGCGACCACTAGACTTATTATTATAACAATTTAATTTAAAAGGGGTTTAAAGAGTTTCTTCTCGATTATTCTCCATATGTCCAACTACTTGGGACTAAGTAAAAATCTATGACTGTGTTTGTATTCAATGGAAAAACAGAATGGTTTTATACCAGAAGGAAGGGGTTACAAAGTAAAAAAGTTCTGTATATCCACTTCACCATTAAACAAGCGTGACGATATCACGATTAGTAATGATTAATAAATAAATAAAACAACACGTTTATACCTTATATAGGCTGACGCATCGCGCTGGTATGAAAAGGCGATTAGGAACGTCGCGTGCGCAACAAGGGTAAATCAAAACCAAGACTAAGGATTATATTAATGACTAGATATTGCGCGTGACTGTGCGCGAATAATCATTCAAATTGGACCAAACGGAAAATAATAGACAACAGTAAAAAAAAGCTTTAATATTAACAAAAGATTGATAAATATGTTTAACAACGTTTTTGTTTTAATATCCATCATGGATGTTGTGCCGGACTCAGAAACACACGGTAGGACCGTGTGTTTTAACTTATCAGGTCTCTAATCTTTACTGAGGTCCCGGGTTCGTTGCGTGAAATCGCCGCGACCACGGCAGGTTATGGTCCGTTTAAGGGTGTCAGCAGACATTCCAGAGATGGGATACTTACCAACCGTTGACATGGAATCATGAAATTTTGTAGAAAGCAAGGTTTTACATCACAAATATAAAATCGAAAGTCATCAATTTGTAGTTTATATCACTTAAGAAAAGTTTTTTTTTTTACTTTTTTTTTTTTTTTTTTAAAACGAAATTGACATTTATTAAGAATCTAAAAAAATATTTATTAAAAATACAATTAAATACACAGCTATAAAGTCTTTCATTACAACATATCATTATATTACTACAACATATAATTAACATTTAACATATAATTAAATGTATTTAATCATACTACATAATACACAATTTACACTTACTACACTATATAAAAACTATTTTAATAATTACCTCAAAGGACATGGCTGTCTGGCATTGGGTGTGGGGTTTTTGTATTCCCATTGCATGTGGTAGTTTCAAACATGCTATTTCAAAGTACACACTATTGGAAAAATCTTACACCACCAATCTGCAGCCTGAAAACCAATTTAACATTTAGAAAAAATCTAAAGAATATTAAGTAGTTCCGATTAAGCTGTTGCGTCAGTCATTAGCAGACACAATAGATTTTTTATTGTTACAACGTACAGATCTGTACGTTACTGAGCCGAATGGTACAGCTATAAAGTCTTTCACTACAACATAATATTATATTTATGTAAAAATACTACCTCTTTAAACTAACTACAATATATTAAAAACTATTTTAGTAATTATGTACATAGTCCATGCCATGCCATAGTCATGGCTGTCTGGCATTAGTAATTTGTAATTTGAAATCACATTGAATGTTATGGCTTTTGTAAATATATAAAATAATATTCTATTGAGATTTCACAAGAACTTATCACACAAAGAGTGTCCTGTGCTATGCATTTAATTTTATTTATTTTTCTAGATGCTTTAGATAAATAAGCTGGATATTATCATAGAATAAAGCTACTACACATAATCTTTCCATAATACATATATATACACCAATTACACATAAAACAGTAAATACACACCACTGTGGCAGTTGTCTTTAGTTTCACTTTTATTAACTTTGTTTTTCCTTTGCCTGAGATGGGCGCCATTGCGTCACAAAGGTTAGCGCTGAAAATCAGCGCTGTAGGTTTCTGTGGGAATCTGCAGCATTATGCTGAGCGCTTACCATTTCCCACTTGAATGGGACACACTTATATTTATAATATTAGTCTTGAGTATCATAAATAATTTATAATTAACTGAGCTGAGAGCATTATAACTTTAATTTCAAATATTTCCATCTTCCAAGTTAAATTCTTCAAGTTGTCACCTCTGCTGTATGTTTTCCTTCCTGTTTTTTTCCTTTTGTTGTTAGGTTGGCAGTTGGCTGCTTGCAAAAAAGTTGCCAGCTTTCAATTTTGTAGACGTAGACTTATTAAAGTATTTTCTGTTTTAAATATTTAATTTTAAACTAGTTATCTATTTGTGATTTGTCCTGCTCTAAATGTATCAGAATTGTTAATGTTATCTTAAATTTGTAATTTATCAAAAATACTGTTTCTACAGGTTGAAAATTTTATATGTAATGTCTATAATTATTAATCTTTTTCTTCTTTACTGTGTGCCCATTTGAGGGGAATAAAAGCTTTTTCTTTCTTTCTTTCTTTCTTACTATTTCAATTTTACATTTTTAGTTGGAGAATTGATCGTGTCGTATATAGATGATGGTGAAAAAAAATTGCAACTGCACAGTACAGTTTGCCCTACAATTCACCTTTTTTTTTCGTCGTTAGAGTAATTTTCGGTGCTTTCATGATTTATGAACTTCAGTAATGTTAATACCCTTGGGTGCGAGTCGAGTTGAATCTACGTTTGACCACCAACTCGCTTGATGGTTAGCGACGGTGCCCGAGGCTACAGCATGTAAGCAAATCTATTTTCACAAATTCTAAATTCATATTCAACATCGTTTATTTAACATAAAACAGGGTACATTATCATGGTCTTAATCTGCTAAATTGGTCAGTCTATTTTCCCTGAGGTAGACATGTGAAATTTATTTATGGTATCCAACAAAATTAATAATAGATTACATTATATTTAAGCATTAATTAGTAACTGCCTCGTTAGTCTAGTGGTCCCAAGCGCGACTGCTGAGGATGAGGTCTTGGGTTCGATTCCCAGGTCGGGCAAAGTGTTTTTGGGTTTTTCTGTTAGGATTTTTTCAGTAGAAAGAAAGAAAGCATTTATTTCAGTCTCGTGGACGAACTTAGCATTTACAATAGCAGAAAAAAGAAAATGTAGATAAAAATACAAGGCTTACTAAAATACGCCTGCACTAGACCAAAAATGGTCCCTATTTCAGCATAAAGCGGCAACACCGAAATATTGCAGTAGCAGCCCGGAGTTTGGAATTGTGCCCGGTTAATGGCAATAGGCACACCACCTATTACATGGGACTTAATAACAGCATTGGTGAAATGTGGGTGTACAAGTGTGTAGACCTCTGCCTAGCCCTTCGGGGAATACGAGCGTGATGGTATGTTATGTATTAATTAGTATTTCGCTCAATTATATATTAAATATTTATATCAAATTAATGTCAATTAATAATCATACTAGGAAACACACACACGCACACACTATTAATAGCTAATTATTAAATAAATCTTCTATTATATAAAAAAAAAAAAACAAATCCGTAAACTTTTAACTTATTTTTTAATCTATTTATAGGAAGAGCTTTAATGGTATTGCAATAAAAACTTTAATACACATGGCATATGAGCTGTTTTGGAAAAGCAAGGTAACGTGGTTCTGTGTTCTACCGACAACTAATCTGTCACCTTTTCGTGTATTCCTAGGAAATATTTCTTTTGCAGGGCTTAGTGGTCAGAGCGCCTGGAGTATTCATCCGGGAGACGCAGGTTCGAATCTTCGCGACCGTATTCTTTTTCCATTTAATATAATAACTTTAGAGTTCGCTAAGCATGCGTTAATGCTTTTTCAAAGACATATCTTGAATTATTAAGGTAATTGCATTCTTTACGACATTGTATTAACTGCAAAGTTAGTCGTGTCGGTTCGATCACTTGTATAGGTACTGAATTGATTGCAATGACGTCGCCATAAGTCGTGTTAAAATATGGAAGAAGAATTCGCGGTGGTGAGCAGAGGTCGAGATGGCTTAGTGGTCAGAGCGCCTGGAGTATCTATCCGGGAGGCGCAGGTTCGAATCCTGTTCGCGACCGTATTCTTTTTTTATTTAATATTGTAACTTAGATCTTTGAGTGTTTTTACAAATACACCTATTTCAAAAATATACATGCAAGGCAAGGTGAGAATTTTGAGGTCTTAAAAATAGGTTTGATGATTCGTAGGGCGGTATACCAACTATAGCTCTCACACATTTTTATAGAAATATTTTATGTTTATCAGTTGAGTTACCCCATAATAGCAACCCATAACGCAAAACAGACGCTACGTAGCCGTAATAACACATTTGACACAGTTTGACGTAATTTATCCAGAACATAGTCATACTTATTAACGTTTTTTGCATATTTGGTGAATATGTTCCTTCCAGTCATCTTATACCTATTTTACGTCCATTGTATATTATATTTAACTTTTTATTTTTATTGCTTTCAGTCATAAATTGTATATAGTTTGTTTTATTTAGATTTGCAGTCAGATTATTATTGGAAAGTCATTTTATTACTATTTTAATTACATTATTTATGAATGTTTGCCAGATTTTCAGGCTTCTGACTACCCATAAAGGCTGTCGTAGATCTTCATCTGACAACCGGAACCGACAGTTTAACTTGCTCTCCGAGGCACGGAGGGGTCCCGATATGATCTGATGGTCACCCATCCACAGACTGACCATGGCAAGCGTAGATTAATCTCGATCTATCGATCTGTGCGACTGTTACTTAGCCACGAGCCCTTCCACAAACTGTCAAGTGTTATTCATTTATACTCTGTATTTTTCTTCAATTCCGTCGTACGCACATTTATAATTATCTAATCGTTTGCGTCATTAAAGCCGGGTCTACATTTACACGGGACCCGTCAATTTGACTTCATCATTATTTCCCATTGCAATTCTCATTACATGAGCATTCGATCGGTTAAATGATATTAAACTAGATTAAGCGTAGTCATAATAATTATAACGAATGAACACATCACACACATCGAAGGCTTTTAAGGCCTTGTAAGCTTATTAGAAAATATATAGTGCCTAACTTCCGGGGTGATTTGTAAATGGCGGTAAAGAGACAAAAAAATTGAAGATAAATCTTTGAAAAGCATTAACGCATGCTTAGCGAACTCAAAAGTTAATATTAAATGAAAAAGGAATACGGTCGCGAGCAGGATTCAAACCTGCGCCTCCCGGATAAATACTTCAGGCGCTCTGACCACTGACTGACTAGCAATGACGTCGCCAAAAAGACGTGTAAAAATATGGATGAAGAATTCGCGGTGGTGGGCAGAGGTCGAGATGGCTTGGTGGTCAGGAACAAAAAACAAAATAAGTTTAGTAAAGGTTTTTCGAAAATAGTAATAAGTTTAAATAGCATAACATAACATAGCATCACGCCTGTATTCCCCGAAGGCGTAGGTGTACACAGTGGTACACCCACATTTCACCAATGCTGTTATTAAGTCCCATGTTATAGGTGGGGAGCCTATTGCCATCTACCGGGCACAATTCCAAACTCCGGGCCGCTACTGAGAATTTCATAACAGAAAAACTCAACTTTGCCCTACTCGGGAATCGAACCCGAGACCTCATACTCAGCTGTCGCGCTTGGGACCACTAGACCAACGAAGCAGTGTACAAGTTAAAATACATTGTTAAAAATATGCTATACCTAGATACGGTGTTGTAGTCTAAAACGTTCAGGTTCAGAATGTCCAATTCTCAAAATGTCTAACTTTTAAACTATTCCGTTGCATGATATTATTATATGTATATATATCTGCCTAGCCTTTTCCCAATTACATTGGGGTCAGCTTCCAGTCAAACCAGATGCAGCTTAATACCAGTATTTTACATGGAGCGATTGCCTGTCTGACCTCCACAACCCAGTTACTGGGTAATACGATATGTCGTGGTATGACTGGTTGTCAGACTTTCAGGCCTCTGACTACCCGTAACGGCTGTCATAGATCTCAATTTGAGGTAGATGAAGAAAAATCTACCGCACCCATGACGGAGTAAACTCGCTGCATCAGTCTGCTTGTGACCACGATCGGTGCAACCTGGTCGAAACGTCAAGCGATTCAAAGGTGTTTATTGCGCGTTAATTCCTGTTAGTTAAACATATAACAATTCTCAAAATGTCTAACGTTCCAGGATCATCACAGCTGCCTTCGCCGGTTGTGGTGACGAAGAATTTTGTTAATGTAAGTTGTCATACAAGAACAAAAAACTTGCATTCAGTGTACAATAAACCTAAAGCAGCATAAACCGAATTAGCCAAGTATTATTTTAATAATTTAATATCAGTTTCAATGATAATTATATTCCGCCAATAAAATGGCCAATGGGAAGACGTTGTGCGTTCTAATCGACCAATTAGATCACTTTATAGCTTTCTACATATAAGGGGACATTTAAATTTGATATTTATGTAAGAACACACAGGTTGCGTTTTACAATCGATTTGTAGTAGTAAGTACCTTAGTAGGAACAGATTTTTTTTCAAATGCAGTATCACTTAAGTAACGAACTATTCGATAGTTGACAACGCGGATGGCGCAGAGGTCTGCACGGAGCAAACATTTGTACGATCTATAGGTAATTGCTCCGTGTCTGGGTGTGTGTGCTTGTGAGATTATATGTCTGTAAACGCATCCACGATACAGTAAGAAATACCTAGTGTAAGACAACGTTTTTATTAAAAAATAAATAAAAAAGAAGTTTGTCGGAAGAGCTCGAAAATTTCATCCGGGGTGCGCTTTTTCACGTCGTATTCTTGACTGTATTTTTCTTACTACAAAAAGTATATCTTAAATCCATAACTACAATAAATAAGAGAAACAATCCTTTATTGTAACAATAAAGTCTTACTTAGTATGATTTTTTATTAATATAAGTAGTACTACGCAATGATAGCCTAGGGGTATGACAATAGAACTGACAAGTCAAAGGTCGCAGATTCACAAGGCATGCACGATTGAGTTTTCGAAGCTATGTGCGTATTAGAAATTATTTAACGTTGGCTTAATGCGGTGAAGGAAACCAGCACACCGCGATGATGTGTGAAGCCATGTCAGAGGCTTACGGGTTATTACTGACGTGCATTTTTCGGGATTACCTAACTATTTTCGTTCCAGTTTGACTCGCTACTTCGCCGCGGGCTCAGCTCTTGACTAAGGGCTCCGCTCGAGATCGAAACTAGTCGGGCAATCCCGAATAACGCACGTGAATAATAACCGTTGAACAATAATTCATATGAATGTGTGAAAGTTAAAGTTAGTGGAGTGTAATATTAGGATACCATCAGCACCTGGCGCATGGATAACATTTGGTATGGCATAGCTAGATAGAAGGAGACCTCATCGGTGGCAGTTACCACCAACAACAGCATTCCCAAAGAGGGTTGACGTCAGGCAGGTGGCCGATCATAAAACATAGCCAAAACTTTAGCTGTATGCCAGATATAGGTATACTGCGCCGACCCCAAATAATTTGGGATAAGGGCAGGGGGGGGATGATGATGATGTGTCTTATGAAAGTTATTAATTATCACATGCTAAAAACGGCGAATTAAAACATCGTGAGGACACCAGCATACCTGAGAGATATTCTCGATGGTGTGTAAAGCCATGTCAGAGACCTATGGACGGCTTAGACCCTGAATACAAAAGAAGACATTGAAATTCTACTACACCATTCATTGTAATATTAATTGCATTTATATTACGAGTATTACTCATTGGTTGTCTAATGGTCGCAAGCGCGGCTTCTGAGCGTGAGGTCCTGGGTTCGATACCCACGTCGGGCAAAGCGTTACTGGGTTTTTCTGTTAGGAAATTCTCAATAGCAGCCCCTAATTATGAAGTTGGTGGTGTAACACCCCCGTGCTTCGGAGGACTCGTAAAGTCGTCGGTCCTGCGCCTGATCTCTTTCCGATCGTGTCAGATTGCCGTCCCATTAGACTATGAGAGTGAGGGAAGAGGGAGTGCACCTGTGTTTGCGCATAAACTTGTGCACTATAATATCTCCTGCGTACTTGGCTAATCTCCTCGGAGATAGGTCGCCGTGTCTGAAATGCGGTCTGGAGGAGTATATTACTTATTGGGGACATTAGCTCATAAACGCCCACTTTAGTAAATAGGTTCTGTAGACGTTACAATGAAAGGTAATCAGGGAGCATTGCCATTAACACCACGATTGGCTATTATTGTCTCCGAAAAATGGGCCTTCCTTGATTATTAATTTTAAATAATATGGACGAATGGCTACGGGCTCGGCTCTTGAAACACAGGTTGTTGGTTCAAACCTGGCATGCACCAATGTGTCGTTTTCAACATCATATGTACATCCTTAATTAATCTAAGATATCACTGACATACGGTGAAGGAAAACATCGTGAGGAATTTATCTGAAATCGCCAACCCGCAGTGAGCTAACTTGGTTTACAATGCTCGTGCCTTTTATGTATGAGAAGAGGCCTATACCCTGCAGTTGGACAGTAATGTGCTGGTTATGTTTATGTTATGTTATTATTTTATTTCGTTTATTTATTTCTTTTGCATACTTAATACATTTTTAAATGTATAACTGAAAAAATATATAGGTACATTTAAAAATATAAAACATAGTTGGCCATCCGCTTCGGGGACAAGGACCACGACACCGGTGGTTAGGGCTCAAGAGAGAGGAACCTTCTCACAATGCGTGCCGTGTCGAGGAGTACTACTTTCTGTATCAGGCCCTTGACCCAGCCGTCTAACGAGAGCCTCTTAAGGTGTTGGTCGAGACTCTTCGCTATCAGTCCGTTGGCCGTATTTTTATTTATTATCATGAGCTCAAACTGTCCCACTGGTACATAGGCCTCCCCACTCTTCTTCCATGCTATGTTTTATTATGTTTTAAATATGTATTAAAGACATGTATCTCGTGGTGGCCAAGTACCTGTATCTGTTAAACGTGAGGTCCTGAGTTTGATCCGCGGATCAGGCAAAGCCTTATATATATTGGGGTTTTTTTTGAGGTAATTCTCAGTGCTAGCCCGAAGTTTAGAATTATGCTCGTTTGATGTAATCCTGTTCACCATCTATTACTGTGGACTTAACTTCATGATCGGTGAAACGTGGGCGGTGAATCAAACTCTGCCTAACCCGTCGGGGAAATACATGCTTGATGATGCTATTACCCATAAATTTCTAAATTAGGTTAGTATAAAAATTGATACAATAACACATTTAATTCAATGTATAATCAATTTAATATCAATTAAAAGAATCAATTTTCACCGTTCAATGTCCCCATGATTTTCAATTTCAGATTTAATCAATCGATTGATCAATCAAGATGTTATTAAACTTGTTTGAAGCGGTTCTGTGCCGTTACTTGAATGATGAATATTCATTGATTTAAGTGACACTGGTGACGAGATACAGTTGAGAGTGGTAGATTGCGTCCCCATGAACCTGGTCGTTTACCTTACATTTATTTTTAACAGCATAAACATAGTATCACGCGTTTTCTCTGCGGGGCGTAGGCAGAGGTGTACACACCAGTTGTTGTACAAATGAACGGTGAAAATTGTTTCTGATATTGTAATTTAGCGACAAAGTCCCTAAAAAATAGATAAAAAAAAAACAAAGCATCAGGAAAAATAATAACTCGCTTAATGCGGTTAAAATTTGTTTTATTCTAATGTGTATGGTGATCGCGAAAACCTAAGATATTAAATTGTTTCTAATATTTTGAAATGATGAAAGATATAGTACACCTCAGCCCAAAACTTCTCGGAAATAAAGGTGTAATGAATATTTTTATTCTCGCCTTCACTGGTGTTGTTATTAAGTCCCGTGCCGCTCAGATCGATCAATAAAGGTGTGCTTACCGCGGTCAGTCTGTGGATGGGGGACCATCATTTTCATATCGAGACCCCTCCGTGTTCCGGAGAGCACGTTATGTCGTCGGTCCCGGTTGCCAAAGTAAGAACTATGACTGCCGTTACGGGTAGTCAGAGGCCTGAAAGTCGGACACCCAGTCATACCACGAGATATCGTGTTACCCAGTAACTTGGTTGTGGAGGTCAAATAGGCAGTCGCTCCGTGTAAAATACCGGTATTAAGCTACATCCAGTTTGATTGGAACCCAATGTAATTTGCATTCCAAACTCCAGGCTGCTCCTGTAATTTTTCCAACAGTAGCAAAACCCAATTACACTTTGTCTGACCTGGGAATTTAATATAGGACCTCACGCTCAGCAGCCGATCTTGTGACCATTAAACCAACGAGGCAGTCACAAAAGTAAAGTATTTAAATTTATTATTTTTACATACACACGTACATAGTATTACGCCTGTATTCCACGAAGGGGTGGGCAGAGGTGTACACACACATTTGACCAATATTGTTATTAGGTCCCATGTAATAGGTGGTAAGCCTATTGCCATCTACCGGGTACAATTCCAAACTCCGGGCTGCTACTGAGAATTTTCTTATATAAAAACTCAATAACAAATGCAGATTAATCTTTCAAAAGTATTAAAGCATGCTTAGCGAACTCTAAAGTTATATCGCTTAAGTGTATAGGGGCTGAATAGATAGCAATAATTTCACCAAAAGACGTTAAAATGTGGAAGAAGAATTCACGGTAGTGAGCAGAGGTCGAGATGGCTTAGTGGTCAGAGCGCCTGGAGTATTTATCCGGGAGGCGCAGGTTCCAATCCTGCTCGCGACCGTATTCTTTTTTCCATTTAAAATTATAACTTTAAAACTCATTAACACTTTGCCCGACCCGGGAATCGAACCCGAGACCTCCTGGGACCACTAGACCAACGAGGCACTTATTATTGTTCACCGGTTATTACTCACGCGCATTCTTTGGGATAGGCCCGACTAGTTCGAAATCGAACAGAACAGCTTAGTCATAAGCTGAGCCCCCGGCGACATAGCTGGTGAAACCAATAAAAAAAAACATGCAGGGCAGTCTTTGGGGACTGCCTATAGAAGTGAAAAATAAGTAACGTGTGAATTGTATTGCACTAATACCACACGGAGGTATATCTATGTACATATATACACAGTATATATATAGCTCATGGGAAGCGTGCGGTGACATATATATGTCGCAGATGGATTGTAGAATCAGCTGTTTTACAAAACTGCTAGCTGATTTACAAAACAGTACTGTTAAGAAAAACAGCTGAACGACGTTTAGCGGTTTTACATAATTACTGAACTATAACACGCAGAATTGTATGAACGTTACTTTAGATTTTATTAATGCCATACTCTTCTCCTTATTATCGTGTGGTTGATGAACAACCTGGTGTCAGTGTTTAAGCTGTTACCTCAGTCATTAGCAGACACAATAGATTTTTATTGTTACAACGTACAGATCTGTACGTTGCTGAGCCGAAAGGTTAAACTACATGTAGGTCTGGCCATGGCTTTACAGACCATCGAGAATATCTCTCAGGTGTGCTGATTATCTCACGATGTTTTCCTTCACCGTTTTAAGCAAGTGATAATTAATTTATAATACGCACATGACTTCGAAAAGATAGTGGTGGGTGCCTTGGATTCGAACTTGCAACCTTTGACTTGTCAGTCCAACGGTTATACCACTAGGCTCTCACAGCTTATTTTATTAGATAATATTACACACCGGGAATATCAGTTGTGCTGGTTTCCTCACGATGTTTTCCTTCATAGTTTTAAGCAAGTGATAATTAACATTTATAATACGCACGTGACTTCGAATAGATACTTTTGACTTGTCAGTCCAACGGATGACCGTAGTGGTATGAACCAGTAGGCTATCAATGCCATGATAAAATCCAAAGAAATGTACACCAATTGAAGTTAAACAACTGAAAAACAGTGTAGTTTCTAACTTTTATATATCTGCCTAGCCTTTTCCCAATTACATTGGGGTCGGCTTCCAGTCAAACTGGATGCAGCTTAATACCAGTGTTTTACATCGAGCGACTGCCTATCTGACCTCCACAACCCAGTTACTGGGTAACACGATATCTCGTGGTATGACTGTTTGTCAGACTTTCAGGCCTCTGACTACCCGTAACGGCTGTCATAGATCATAATTTGACAACCGGGACCAACGGCTTAACGTGCTCTCCGAGGCACGGAGGGGTCTCGGTATGATATGTTGGTCACCCATCCACAGACCGACCGCGGCAAGCGCAGTTTAACCTCGATCGATCGTGTGCGGCTGTTACTTAGCCACGAGCCCCCCAGTTTCTAACTTTTATAATTCTAGTAATATCCACGCCGAAGCTATGAGAGTTTAAAAATAGTTTTTCATAATAAATTACACGGCGCTACGGATGCGCGTGCCCCGCGTTGTATGTAGCTAGTTGAGAAATACCCTTATAACAGCAACAAGTAGCGCCATCTGTTACGTAAGGCGCGAACTACTGGAGCTACCGGAATAGGTGTCTGTTGTTTAGTAGTTATTTGTTATTACAATGTATTATGACTTGTTTTTTTTGGTTTATATGAAAAATATTATTGACATGAAAATTATGAAAAATAAAAACTGAATTTTGAAGTGGCGTAGTGGTCCATATAAAATGGCATCACGCCTGTATTCCCCGAAGGGGTAGACAAAGGTGTACACAATTGTACACCCACACATCACCAATCCTGTTTTTAAGTCCCACGTGGTGAACCTATTGCCATCTACCGGACACAATTAAAACTCCGGGCTGCTATTGCGAATTTCTAAACAGCAAACCCCAGTAACCGTTTTCCCAACCTGGGAATCTAACTCAAGACCGCATACTTAGCAGTCCAACTTGGGTCCAAGGAGGCAGTGGCCCAAGCTTTTTTAATTAACTACCTATATTTATTACTCCACACTGGCGCATATAAATTATACAATATTTCTGTGATCTAGTAAATAAGAAAAATTACATTTATTTATGATGCATAAAATGTAGGTACACGTTTGAGATAAAAAAATATCTATAAAACAATTGTCTGATTTCGCTTATTCTGATATACCTGAGTTTAGAATAAGTCCACCTAAGTAAGAAATCATTAATGTTATGAAACTTAAAATTTCCAAAACTACTAAAGAAGGTCGTGATCGTGTCGTGTTGCCGTATAAAATTAATACAAAATATCCTAATAGGTATGTACTTTATACGAAAAAAAAAACACATTACTACACTCATAATATTAATTATCAAATATTATTAAATTAAATTAAATTAATATAAAATATTATCACTAAAGTATACATAAATAATTTAACAATATATACATAATGTCTAAGTATATAATATAAGTAAGTTATATAATAATTATATGTTTAAGTAAATAAATATTACAATATGTAAATACAAAATAATGTGATAACTAACATGTTATTGAAACTTTGACAACGCATTCCATATAAAAGACATCAACGAGCTGCCTGCACGTTCACGTTCCCTCGTAAGTTATATCTATCGACTGATTGGACAAATTATGCATACACTAATCTCGTATCTAAACGATAAATTATGATTAACAGAGTCTAATACTTAATTAAATTTCTTAATATCTCAAAAACGCCAAAGTAATTAGCCCACCTTCCATAAAAAACATCTTAATATTATGAATAAAAATGACAGGAAACGATACCACGAGCGAATAATTTTGTCATAATTAATTTTGATATAACAGCGTTAGACATAAATTGATGGCAGCAACATCACAGATGTGTTAAGAGTTAGTGAATTAATTAAATAAATATAAATCTTGTGTTAAACACGACAGCCCCACTTCCGTTGTCAGGCACACCACGGCACTTGTTACGAACAGCACACTTGCGCACGAGCAGAAAAGGATTAGAGAAAAGATGTTTGAAATAGTTCTTCGGCTCCTCATTCGTTGCGGAGACCGCGGGCAGAGCGCGCGCGTTCAGCTTATAGTAAAAAAATAAAAAAACAAAAATACGATATACCAGTTCATTCACGGTTCGCCGGCTGTGAGCTTTTCGGGTGCAACGACCTCAGTTATATCATACTGCTGTCATTTTTTTAAACTGTACGTCCTTGCGGTTGGCGCGAACAGCTGACGGACGAAATCCCGACGCGGCATCGCCGAAATTAAAAAGTTGAGTGCCCGAATGTTTTATATTTAGAATCTGTGATTTGAAAAAAGAATCTGTGCTGTGCGCGTATGTTTTTTTTTATGTGCAGTGTTTAGTGCCTGTGTTTTGAGTGACAAGAATTAGTAAAGAGGTAAGTTGTAAGTGAGTTAATTAAGTTTTAATCGGTGGTTTCAATTTGTCCATTTCTTAACACTTTGTAATGACTTTTGGTTGTTTTTCTGCGGCTTAAATACGACGAATTAGTACTTATTAAGTGTTGTTAGTAGGGCTAAAAGATAATGTAGTATTTTTTATTGATTTGATCAAAATAAGGTATAAAAGTTTCACTCTTAAGTTTATCGTTTAATATACCTATCAAAGTTATGAGTTTTTACAGGCGCATATATTTTTTATTATGTTTTGACGACATGATCTCAAATACCGTGAAGCAATTATTTCATAATATTCCTTTTAATATGATACTTAATAATAATTTTATGTTAAACCACGCAGCTCATAAATTACTCTCATTATTTTTAAAAACATTTCACACTTAACTAAGCTATTATTACTAGACGTTTCAGACTTCGACAAACAACCCTTGCTTAATAGCTGGTGTTAAGTTAACTATCAATATTAAACTGTTTGCCCTCGGGTTTGCTTGTCAGAACAGATCGGTTTGAGGCCTCAGGGGACCTATGTCCGGCCTATATCTAGATCTAACCTTTAATCTGAACCTTAATCTTATTTGTTAGTGATCTACGGAGTGAAACAACGATCGAAAAACCCTTAAGGTTAGGTCTGACATTACATTTTATTTATTAGTTTCACAAATTATAATTATAAGGGAGATAAGTTTGCAATAATAACTTAATTATAATGAAACATCTTTAACACGTGATTAATCCGGTTAAAAGTTGTTTTATTAATCTTTTACACGTAATTAATCCGATTAAAATTGTTGTGTGGTAATTGCGAAAACTTTGGATGATAATGATTACGAAATTGTACAGATAAATATTTCGCATTAGCGCATGCGTAGCGAACTCTAAAGCTATACATTTTTGTGGGAAAATAAAAAGACGGTTGTGAGCAGGATTCAAACCTGCGCCTCCCGGATGAAATACTCCAGGCGCTCTTACGATTACTATTAGAAAATTGTAGTTAGGGGAGGTATGTCAGTAATAGTCATAATTTTTAGGTGATATATGTTATAGTATGACGAGGTGCGTGAATCAAACGAGCGGGTTGGGCTAAGACTGATTTTATTACTACATATCTCCATGTACCAACATTAACATTTATATTTATTTATTAGCTAAATACCGACAATCCCCTTTTTAAACAAGATAACATCACAAATTCACAATACATGCATATTAAAAAAAACATATCGAACTATATTATTTCAATTATTAAAATTCCAATTATTTTATTGCTTTCATCTAATTAAAGCTTCAATCACTGAAGGGATTCAAATAAAATGCAACGTGAACATTATTAAAATTACAGATAGGTACTTAAAACAATAATTAATACCCGTTTTGCAGCTCCATTCACATTAACTAAGTATACATAGGTATATGTATCCTGTAATCATTCAAATTTTACAACGGAACACAATACCAAATAGATCTACAATACCTAAACACCTCACTAAAATTACTATTATAACTAAAACACCATTCATAATAACAATTATTTAAAGATATGATGAAGATGATCATCGGCTCATTGCATCATTACTTTGTGATCACTTATTTAAAGATATGATGAAGATGATCATCGGCTCATTGCATCATTACTTTGTGATCACTTATTTAAAAATATGATGAAGATGATCATCGGCTCTTTGCATCATTACTTTGTGATCACTTATTTAATAAAATTCACAAACAGCTTAAACATAAAGATTTCTAAATAGTAAAATCAGATACCTTTTTCAAAGACACCAAAGCAAGCGTAGTGTAACTCTAAAATTATAATTCTTGTGAAAAGACCAATACGATCTTGTGCAGGAATTTAACCTGTGCCCTCCCTGATGATTTCCCCCGAAGAGCGCCATATTCATGCAGGGAGTGCAGGTTCAAATTCTACTCAAGACCTATCAGAAACCAATATAAAAACATTATCCATGTTGGTAACTACAATACAACTTTACTGA
Organism: Xylocampa areola; assembly: GCA_935421205.1. NCBI lineage: Eukaryota > Metazoa > Arthropoda > Insecta > Lepidoptera > Noctuidae > Xylocampa > Xylocampa areola. The sequence goes on along the minus strand of OW285205.1, from coordinate 17,817,869 downwards.
AGAAAAATGTTTTTAGCATGGTTCCTATTATATTTAACAAAATTCCGGACAAAATAAAAAACGACACAATTCAAATGTTTAAAAAGAAACTTACAACACTCTTAGTTGAAAAGTGCTATTATTCAATTAATGACATCTTAAATGATAAATTTTAGATTGACATTACTCTGTAATTACTATACTTTTTGGACATCGACATTATTCTGTATTATTGTGATATATCTACCTCAACCATACATTTGAATTTGTTTTAATAATTCATATTTCTAATGTTTGCATCCCTAAATTTAAGGTAGAATGTACAAGGATCAGAATTGTTTGTTAATACCATACTTTATTTACCTACATTCTAAGCAAATAAACTTATATTCTATTTCTATATTATTACCAAACAAGGCAACACAGGTATCTATACAAAAACAGAATAAACAGTAAAACTTCACTGAATTATAACAAAAATACATTAACAGATTGTCTATGATTAAGGGTTGTAATTCTATCGATCATAATCTATGGATCCTAGGCAGAAATTCTACTTTCCGTCATTCCGTCACATCAACATATGGACTACATCTTCCTCTTTCTTACACATATCACATGTGAGTGAAATATATTTCTTCATTAAATATCCAAACTTATTAAGCGGCAAGTGTCCAGATCTCAATCTAAGGCCGATAACCAGTAACTTTCTACTTAATCAGGCATTACAAAATCATGGAGTACGATAAGGGTTCACATACGAAGTTTTGTATCATATATCCTTTTTATTTATGGACATACACAGAATATTAAAACATGCGATTATAAAAGTAAGGTTAAGCACAAAGGTATTACTTATGTCTTAAAGAAATTTCTTAGAGAGTATATCTTTAGTTTTTGAACTTAAATTAAAATTTGTATAATAACTTTCGTGGGGCATTTTCATATTAATTATTGTTCACCGGTTATTACTCATGTGAATTTTTAGGGTTTGCCCGACTAATTTCGAGCTCGAACGGAGCCCTTAGTCATGAGCTGAGCATACATCGTGCCGCATGCCACTTTGCCGAAACTAGTCGGGCAAACCCGAAAAATGAACTTGAGTAGTAACCGGTGAACAATAATGAATATTAAATTTAAATATTTTGACATAAAGCATGACATATGTCCTTGGAAAAAATTTCAAAAGAGGCTTAAAATTTGTATTTTTTCTTGGATAAAAGATCAACCTCCTCGTTGTCTTTCAATCCTATATGTGGTGGTACCCATTTTAATTTTAGATCTTTAGTTAGCAAATATAATAAACGGTCTTAAGTGATATTATCATTACTGCTAAGACTAATCTATCTGTAGGACTTCTATACTATTCTTATTATTAATATATATTGTACACAAATCGGGTAACAACATAGATACAATAAAAATTTATATATAATGTACAAAGTTGAGCTTAACTTAGAATGAGTTTTCGTCCAACAATCCTTCTGGGCGAAAGAGAGATTAAGAAAAGGAAAGTCAGTGTACAATATATGTAAAGAGTGATTTAAATAAAATTATTTAAATATTCTTAATAATAAAATACATAGCATCACGCCTGTATTCCCCGAAGGGTTAGGCAGAGGTGTACACAGTTGTACACCCACACACACACAGCTTATTATGCAGCTTATTATTATATAAGGTCCTAATTTATTAGGTAATTACCTTTTAAGGGGTCCATGTGTAAGTGATAAGGATTCATTTAAGCCATAATTAAAATGTGTACAACAATTTTATTTTATTCTGAATGTTCGCCGTATACGGAGCAGTTTTCATCTTGCTAGTACTATGATTATTACAAATAATTTGTTATGTCCATTTAATTCTTAGCTTGAGTAAATGTATTTGACTTATATATTTCCCCTTCCAAAGGAAATTACCTAATAAATTTGGATCTTAGATATTTAGTATATTCAGCAATTGTATTTTATACATTTTATGCTATGTTATATATAAAATACAATTGCTGAATATACTACATATATAATAATAAGCTGCATAATAAGCTGAAGTGTTTTTTTGTTTGAACGAGTTAATCTCTGGAACCACCAGTGTCAGTCACCAAATTTTGACAAATTCTTTGCATTTGATAGCCGAATTCTTGAGGAATATTAAAGGCTAATATAACATCACGTCACGATGCTTAGGAGCATATCTTAAAGAAAAATAAAAAATTGAGTGAAACAGCTCGGCACAGTTAGTACAGGGATTTCAGTATATTTTTCATGGCCCGTAAGTAGTGATAGCCTACCGGAATGACCGTTGGACTGGCAAGCCAAAGGTTGCAGGTTCGAATCTAAGTACCACTGAATTTTCGAAATCATGTGCGTATAATATATCAATTAATTATCGCTTACTTAAAACAGTGAAGGAAAACATCTTGAGGAAACCAACACACCTGATAGGAAAACCAACAAAACACCTGAAAGGAATTGAAATTGAAATTGAGGCGATTAGATCTCTAACCCAAGTAGTTGCTGAGATCTCCATGGCCGCTCAATCCTTCACGTTACGTTCGCGCGGCCAACTTTAAACCCTTATAACGTCTTTATTTCTACTTTGACAAATTTTTGGTTTGTTCCTTTCGGTTTTGACAAATTCCGACAATCATTTAGGCGAAGTTTTTTTGTGTTTGCGTACCTTGGCGGAGCAATCGTAAGGCACGTGCGTTACGGTGCATCGTATTCGCATCAGATTTTTAACTACATTGTAATTAAAAAGTTCTTGTTCTCGTATATCAGATTATTCTGAATACTTTACTTTACTCATTGCATTTATTTATCTATTTATTAATTAGTCTTATTCTGCATACTTTGGAAAATTCTGTATGATTTGAAAACCGTTTTGCGGAACGTATTATAATTTAGATACAATTTTGGTAGGTATTGACATAAGCTATCACTCCCCGCAGTATATCACACCATTTGCAGGACACCCCGTATGTAGTAAGTGTTCGCTACACGTGCATTAATGCGTTAAAATGTTATTACATTAAAATTACTATAATAATAAACACTTTTGCTACCATCAGCATTATGGTAATGGTAATTTTTATAATTCAACACTCATCATTTTTGGCATTTAACCCCTTAAAGGAACCTTAAAGGAAATTATTATTTAAAAATTTCATTTTATGATCAATATTTATTTATTTTAATTATTGACATTAAATTTATATTACATACAAAATCATTATCTTGTATTTACAATTATTAACATAATGATATCAATTTTGAACATCGAACACGGTAAGGAAAAAATAGGCGTATAACATGGATGATAATAAAATGTTAAAGTATGTGTTGCTTCGAGCTTGCGCTAGATGGCGCAACGATACACTGGAATTATTAAAGTTACATGCAACTTTAACTTAAGGTACAGAAAGTGAGGAAGATATTTAACATAACATCACGCCTGTATTCCCCGAAGGTAAGGTAGGGAAGTACACAGTTGTACACCACAATGCTATTAATAAGGCCCTTGTAAAAGTGGTGAACCTATTATCATCTACCATGCACCGTACTAAACCCCGGGCTTCTGAGGAGTTCCTAACAGAAAAATCGATAACACTTTGCCGGACATTGGGAACTGAACACAGAATCTCATGCCCAGAAGTCGCGCTTGGACCGCTGAACCAACGAGGCAGTATATTTACTTATTTTTAATAATATTTTTAAACGGGCCTGATTTGCCCGCGTCCGTAGGAGTGCACCCTTAGAATGGAATCCCTACACGTGGCCCCCTGGTGGTGCAAAACAGGCTACACAACTCTGGTGGGAGGCTTCTGCCGCGGCTGATTACCACCCACCGTAAGAAGCCATGCCGTGAAACCTAGTCGTGTTTGTGGATGTAGTCCGGTGCAACCGTTGTGGGAGGCGGGTCTGTGCAGTTGCATCTACTCCCTAACCGTCGTTCTCCCCTAATCTATCCACTACGTAAAGTGAATAGATTTCTTCTGGATCTACGTGCTCCATCCTCGGCCATACCGTCGCTTACCATCAGGCGACAACTCGCCTTGTGGCCAAACGTAGATCCATTTTGGATATAAGATAAATAATAAAAAAGCGTGTTAATGCATACGTAGCTTAACTTTATAGTTATAATTTTTTGTGGAATGAAAATATGCATGAATTCTCTAGGAGCTAGCGATATTTACTGACTGTAAACAGTATTATTATCTAATAAAATAAGCTGTGAGAGCCTAGTGGTATGACCGTTGGACTGACAAGTCAAAGGTCGCAAGTACGAACGCAAGCACGCACCATTTAGTTCATCTTACATTTGTACAAATGCAATACGAACTTAAATTTTAATTTCACAACTATGCAACTTTGATAGGAATTAAGTGTTCATTTTTGTGGAAAAAATATATGGTCGTGAGCAGGAATGAACCTGTACCCCCAGGATGGCATACTCCAGGCGCTCTCATTGTAATATTAAGGTGTAAGTAATTTAATGTCGTTTACAAAATTTACAAAACTTAAAAAATAAAGATTCACATGAGGATTTCGTATGTATCATGGATGATTTTACAAAAACGAATCTCTCTATTAAATAGTTCACCGATTACTACTCACGGACGGAGCTCTGTAAACAATAATTCATATTATGAATATGGCTTATGAAAGTTATTATACAAAACCGAACTCCAATTTGTAAATGCCCTGTTTCAGAATAAATATCTATAAGTCTCACGTAGCTATACATATATTATATGTTCTAGATGAAAAGCTACGGCTGAAAGATCTAAATAGAAATGCAGTTCATCAGCCAAATAGCTCCGAAATCACATTGACATAGTAATTAATTATAGTTAGGTAGCTTAGTAAATAAATCAATGATTTTGTGTCTGAAAGAGATAGTGTTTTTGACGGGACTCCGTTTTTAAATTTGCTTCAAAAGCTTGCTTCATCTTGCTTCAGCAAAGAATTCGTTATGTTGAGTGAGGACTGGGCTACTAAAATTCTTCAAATACCCGTTACGTACACGTATTCACGTAAAACACACGGCCGTGTCCACGACACAGCCACAACCCGACTTTTGGTCTCATGCAGGTAGTAACCTGCTTGTTATCGTTAATAGTCTGATTCTTTCTATTTTCGTTGGTTTTATTATAACAATTGCTAAAGCTTTTCCTTTTTTCTTTATTTCTTTTTAGCGTTTGCTGCAAAATGCGTTATAAATAAATAACCAGCCCATAACTGTCCCACTGCAGCGCAAGGGCCTCTTCTCATACAGAGAAGGCATGAGCTTGATCACCACACTAGCTCATTGTGGGTTGACGATTTCAGACTATCAATTCCAGGTTTCCACACGATGTTTTCCTTCACCGTATGTCTGTGATGTCTTAGATTAACTAAGAAACTACATATGACATTGAAAAAGTCACATTGGTACATGCCAGGTTTGAACCCCGACCTGCGGCTCAGGAGGCGGGCCCGTAACCACTCGGCCACCGCGACACAATGCGTTATATGTTTTATAATTATATCTGTAATTGTTAAGTTGCATCTGTACGACATTAAATTAACTGTAAAGTTGGTCGTGTCAGATCAGTCACTCTGTATTGACTGAAATGAAGCGATGAAGTCCACATAATTACCCGTATTAAAATGGAGAAAACAATCGGCTTAGCGACCGGCGTGGCGACGGTCGTGGCTTAGTTGGCAGTTGCTTTATTTTACTTTATTATCAACTGTTGAAATTAATACCAATTCCAGTCCAGTTCCAATGATAAATCAACGCCTTAAAATAAAGTGTTGAAATAAATTTCAACTACATTATAGTTATCTTATTTTTAAGGCATATCGGCTTATTAGTATTCCGATCCTTTAATTATTTTTAAGATATTTTAGCGTTTTAAAGTACGATTTCACGTATATCCAATATCAATCAGGCGGATTTATTTTCATGATTAACCCTACTGCTCGCTGCACTTACAGTTACTCAATGCGTACTTGTGGGCCCGTTTGGGAACCTTAAAAAAATTGCATTACACAAATTACAAGTTACAAACAGCCTTCACAATATTTTACAAATTCGTTTGCAGTGCCACAAAAATCATTAGCTTGGGGTTGTAGGTTCAAAACTTCAAACCCAACTTACTGACATATGTTTCTATCAACAAAAATGTTGTTAACTTTTCATTAAGACCTTTACGACAAGTAGAACAGATAATGATAACATAATGTTCTTCACAAATAGAGATATAATTCGAGAGCATTATGCCGACACAGCGGGGGTGTAGGCAGTTGTTAATGTCACCGGTAGTTGATACATTGCTCTGCGATGTTACATTATGGATTTCTTCTTTGTCTGAGTGTGTTTTAGTAGTACGTGCATGTCTAAGTGAGTATTCTGTTTAAGAAGTTAGCATAAGTTAAAAGAGTTTTAAGTTATTTAGCATTTGTTTAATTAACCAACCCGTGTATACTTATGTGAACTGTTATGGCACTCTTACATAATACCTAATAGTGTATGCGAGTTTATTGTAGTTTTTCTGTTTGTGTATAGATAGGAAACAAACAATTTAAGGCACACTTAGCTCAGTGCTCGAGAAATCGGCTTCTGCGGTGCGGGTTACGGACTCTATTCTCGCACGGAACAATCATTTGTTTGATCTGCATATTTAAAGTTAGTGTCGTGTGTGTGTGCATGTGAGATTAGAGTTTGTAAAATCGCCCAAAATAGAGAAAAAAAACCTTGTTGAAAGATTACCAAAACAGAATAAACCGACGCTAATAAAAACAAGATCAAGCTTAAAATTATATTTACGGAATTTATTTATTTAATTATTCATTTACAAATCTTTTTAAACTAAAAAGTGTGTAACATATTACAAAAAATACTGAAATACTACTTTTAAATTACTCAGACCTAATTTTGTACCAGATTTCATGCGATTAGTCACGCATCATAGTCTGTGAATACGAAATGCATCGGTTGAGCAAAAAGTATCGTGCAAGGAATTTGGAGTCGGAGAGCGCCACGATTCTGAATAGTTTCTCTCTACAAATAATTTAGTATTAAATAGACATGAGAAGATTGTAATATTTATACTTACTTATAGCAAAAAAACTTTCAGAAGAATAAAATGTAGTGGTATTTTGAAACATACTTACAAACGAAACATAAGCCGAAAATCGTTATTGAATTTAGCGAAATACGCATGCCTGCATCAATATGTCACCTTTTCACGATACACGCACGTTCAGGGTAACCAATTAAGGTGTATGTAGTTAAATTAAGAAAAACTCCTGTTTTGTGTGCACCAAAATGTGGAAAGAAGGGTCTGATTTTGAACCATGTAACACAGGTTTACCACCTACCTCAGGGTTCAGGGAATTCGATTAACTTTGGTATCAACCTTTATGTGAATAAACTATTTGTGAATTTGTGAAATGAAGAATTTTCATTGCAGTCGGGGAACATTACTATGGAACATTTTCTTATAGATATCTTATATACATATTTACTTTTTCGTGTACCATAGCTATTATATATATTTCTTAATCTTACTAGCTCAAGTCACTATCTGTTCAGCCATTTATGGTGGAATAAAGAAAATCTCCTCTTTTTGGGCAGTAGCGTAAAAATTGTCAAGTATCATATCGTTTGTCACGTGTCTACAGCACAAAGGACGATGAATCACTTCGATGTCAAAGACACTCTAGATCTGACGTCGATCACTCGTGCGTGACACTGCGCCGGTTTTTTGCCTATATTTCGACATTTTAGAGTTCCTCTTAGTATTAATATTGTGATTGAATCGGTATTGGTTTATTTTGTGATACATTTACTGATGCATTAACGCGATCCATGACAGAGCATGAAGCATTTAATTTGCAAATCTGAAAATTGAAGTGGTAATAGGTCAGGGCAAAAATGTAAACGTCTTGAACCAAACTAAAATATCATAGAATTTTAGTAGTCACCATTGGTCGCGTCTCGCTCTTATAGTTTCCTGCTTTAAGGTAGGTTACGGTCGACGTTTAGAGATAGTATCAACACCAATATCTTTTGTGTTACTAAATAGAGATGAGCAACTTTTAACTGGATTAATTCTGTGTATTATTAGTTTTTTCTGTTGTTTCGAAATCTGCAGCTTTCGTGATCACAGGATGATATTCTGTTTTATGGACGCAAAAATCTAAGGACTTTGAAAGTGAAGGAATTATTTAAAAATTGTCGATGGACACCTTAATCTATTCATAATAGGTTCGTAAACGCAATACGATCAACTCGATCCTCAGTGAGGTGAATGGACAGCTGTATTTCTGCGGAACCTACCATAGCGTTACGAACTGACGTGACGAAATTGTAACGTTTTATACTTTTTATAGCCATCGGTTCAGTTCTATGAATTTGAACTGTATATAAGTCATTTTAATAACATGATACTCCCCGTCCCGACACTTGAATGTTAAGTAAAAAATATTTTAATAATAACATTATTGTCGGAAATTAGTAGTAAAGAATTGTAGGGACATGTTTCTGCGAAGTTTTATCGTTTGATAAAGTTTCAATTTCACACCCAGTGTGAATATTAATTGAATTGTGGGAGGTGCTAGATACTGTCCATGTATCTAATTATATGGACGTTAAAAAACAAAAAAAAAAAACATAACCCTTTCAGAGCATTTGCCAAGAATTCATTTAAAGGTCAGTCACCTGTATAGCGACTGAATAGATAGCGATGACGTTACCAAAACACGTATTAAATTGTGAAAGAAGAATTTGGAGTAGTGAGCAGAGATCGAGATGGCTTAGTGGGCAGAGCGCCTGGAGTATTCATCTGGGTGGCGCAGGTTCGAATCCTGCTCACGACCATATTTGTCTATCCACTCATCATAGTTCTCATGTATTTTTCGTTACGTTTTATTTATTCTGTGTGTATAATGGTAGAACAAAACAACTTAACGTACTTATAGACTTTTACAAACAGGTCGGTAAACTATCTTTAAGGGTTAAGCAGCGCTTGTCGCGGTAAATCTGTAGATGGGCCTGCTAGAAGCATTTTTATCAGAATATCTGTGTGCACAGGTACGTTAAACCGTCCTGTTTTTTTTAAATTAGTAGCAGTTGTTAAGCCAAGTCAGAGGCCTACGGGCGGCTGATATAACTCTGAGATTACGTTGACTCCTCAACCTAAATACACGAGACGATGAAGATCAAAAACTTGCCGCACCATATACCCCATACCTGAGCCACCTCGACCTCTTAACGATCAGAGAGTATGTAGTATTTAGGTTCGAGTCCTGCTCACGACCGTATTCTTTTCCCAAAAATATTTATAACTTTAGAGTTCGCTAAGCATGCGTTAATGCTTTTCAAAGATTTATTTCTATTAGTGGTAGTTATTTATTATACACACCAGTTAGGTATTTCAATTTTGAGCACGTTGGCATGTTGGCTTGCTGACTGCCTCGATAGTCTAGTGGTCGTAAGCGCGGCTGCTGAGCGCGAGGTCCTAGGTTCGATTTCCAGGTCGGACAAAGTTTTATTGAGTTTTTCTGTTAGGAAATTCTAAGTAGCAGCACGGAGTCAGGAAGTTGGCAGTGTGACACCCCCGTGGTTTAGAGAGCACGTTAAGCCGTCGCTCCTTCGCCTAATCTCTCTCTCCGGTCGTGTCGGATTGCTGTCCCACCGGAATATGAGAGTGAAGGAAGAGGGAGTGCACCTGTGTTTGCGCATACACTTGTGCACTATAATATCTACTGGGTACTTGGCTAATCTCCGCGGAGATAGGCCGCCGTAATCGAAATACGGTCGGAAGGAGTATTATGTTGGCTTGTTAGTATCCTAATTCTTTAATTATTATTTTTAAGTTATTTTGGCATTTGAATCACCTTGCCCGTTAATGTATAAAATTGTACTTTATAACAATAATATTTCTATTGTGTTTTTGTATAAAAACTTTCGTGAGACATGTTCAACAGCTCTTAGTCATGAGCTGAAACCGCGGCGATGTAGCGAGTCAAACTCTCAGTTTGACTCGCGACAAACTGAGAGTTAGACAACTAAGGGCTCCGTTCGAGTTCGAAACTAGTCGGGCAATCCCGAAAAATGCACGTGTTTAATAACCGGTGAACATCAATTGATATTTCTATTGTGTCTGCTAATTAGTGAGTTAACAGATTTTAAAACTATGAATTGATATATTTCCATGGATGTTCAACAATCAATTGGATACCGTTTTACTTTACACAATAGTTATACAGTCTAATTTAAAGTATTTTATCGCAGTACATAACTCATCGTATCTCATGTATTGCAAGAAAACACCGTTGCCGTAACGTCATTTGAAATGAAACCTAAACACCGGCGGCGCCGGCTACTGCGTCTTCACTGTACTTATAGACATTAACAAACAAACAAGACTCGAGGTTGAGACCATTACGATTGTCACTTTTTATATTATTACGGGATTAAAATTACTAAAAAAAGTTTATTTCAAAATGTCTTTAAATATTCAATACATTTCATTTCATATTTTTCTCATGTTTTAAATAAACGTTACTTCACACTAGAAATTTCTTCCTGTATCGTGAGTGCGTTTACAAACATTATAATCTCGCACGAACACACACCTATTCCCCGAGCAATTATCTGTAGATCATACAAATATTTGCTCCGTGCAGGATTCGAACCTGGGATCCGCGGCGCAACAGCCGATATCTCGATCACTGCGCCAACCGCGCCGTCTATAAACTCCAAACTCAAACTCAGTAAAATTATTTCCAGGTACTCAATTATTCTGTTGAAAGAACATTTGGCAATTTTTAATTTAACTGTGTTCTGTGAATTAGAATCATCCTTACATACATACAATCACACCCGTCTTCCATTGGGGTAGCCAGAACCTACCGATTTCTACTTGCTACGATCCTGGCACACTCTCGCTTCATCTATGTTCATGAACCTCTTCACACATGTTCGTTGGTTTAGCTTGCTTGACCTGTAATTTTTTGTGAATGTATGAATCTAATCTTTCTTATAAATTAATACCCACAAGACAAGAATGCCCTAAGTCAGTGGTCCGCAACATTGACAATCATAAGAGCCAAATATAGACAAAACACCATTGAAATATATGCATAGATCTACTTTTTATGCGATTCAAAAATGTTTACTCGTCTCTTACAAGGCAAGATAATAAGTAATATTCCGTGCCTGCACTGAACATTTCGTGGAAGAGGCCCAGCCGAGGAGTCAAAGAGCCGAATGCGGCTCGCGAGCCGCGGTTTGCCGACCAATGCCCTAAGTCATATACTATTAGCATTGGTAACCTTAATTTTATATTAACCTATTTCTTGGTTACATGGTGTAGGTATTTTGTTGTAAATAACTAAACTATGCCGAAAGTATCGGTTTTTTTTTTAATAATCTTTTAATTATTTAATTCTTCAGTCAAAAAAAAAGATTTAATAACCAGCTGGTTTCCATGACATTGTCTGTACAATAAAATGTGGCCTTTATCCTCTCTGAGGTCCAATCTATATCTATTCCAAAATTTAACCAAACCCGTTCAGCCGTTTTTGCGTAATCGAATAACAAACATCCAAACACACTTTCACATTAGAAAGACATCACATAGACTAAGTAAAACATTACACTGTCGGTCTATTGGCCATGTTAATACCAAACTAATTAACGATACATGCTCAAACATGTGGTCTATCTAATACATAGAAAACTTCCTCCTTCACCTCAACATTCACTTTCCTCACATTCACCACAACTCGGGTGGGGTGTATATAAAAACGCATCTATTCGCTGTTTTATTGGGCGGTCTCAAACATGGCATTCAGGCGTAACCCACTCCCTACCACCGCTTTCTAGAGTAGGGGGGCCTAGTGTCCTACGTATTAAAATGGTTTATATTAATTATTTATTTACCGCGTTTCCGGTAAAAGGTGGGCAGAGTTATTGAGTGGATATGGATTAAAAGTAGGGACGGTTTGACGTCTTAGTCGTGTTTAGCGGTTGGAGTTGGTTTGAAGGTTATGTCTGCTTCGATAATTTATCGATTGTGGGTTACGACACTGGTGGCATGGCACTATAATTGTTGCAGTGATGTGAGGCGTGGTATTATTGTTCTAATATGTCTATGTTTACTAAAGTTATATTTTTTGTTAATAGAAATATGTTACTTACGTATCGTCTAAGTCGCATGTGATAGAACTAATCATTTAAAAATGTGTCATTAATCTTTATCCAAATTTTTTAACTCATTATGTCTTAGTTTTTTTAAGGAGAAAAACCTATAATATGCTTCTCCGGCCCAAAATAAATTGGGTTAAGGGCAGGGAGCTGTTGATTTTGTCTTATGAATAATGCATAAAAGGCAAATGTTTTTTTTTTTTAATTTTTGCGGCAATGTAAGTGTCGACGGTGTATGTTAGAGTTTCGATGTGTGAAAGAGATGTATGCCAGTGATCGCACACTGTGTGTTTGTGTGTGGATTATGAATAAAAATAAATGTACATTCGTTATCCAAATTAACTCTTTTATTTATGAGTGTCACAGTAGCTTCTGTGACAGACATAATGTGCAAGTGGGAGTGCCTTTAACAAGTAATGTAGGTGGATAGGAAAATAATGACTGTGGAATTTGGGAATAGAAAGACGGTCTCCAGCTAAAGAATTGTGCTTGCCGTCGGTGAAAAATCCAAGCGATTTGCCTTTCTTTAAGGGACTTTTTTACAATTTGAATTTCAAACACACTAATGGATTGCTTGGAGTATTTAAATTTTTCAGACTTATCCTAGTTTTTCCCTGTAATTTAATTAGTTTTATAATTATTATCTGTACTTAGAGCAGGGATAGCCTAGTGGTATGGCCGTTGGACTGACAAGTCAAAGGTCGCAAATTCGAATCCAAGGCACGCATCACTGACTTTTCGAAGTCATGTGCGTCTTATAAAATAATTATCACTTCCTTATAACGATAAAGGAAAATATCGTGAGGAAACCAGCACACCTGAGAGATGTTCTCGATGGTGTGTAAAGCCATGTCAGAGACCTACGGGTGTTGTTAACTCTAACACACTTAGTGTTAGAGTTAACAACACCCGTAGGTAAGTACAGATAATAATTATAAAACTAATTAAATTACAGGAAAAAACTAGGATAAGTCTGAAAAAAAAAAAAAAAACACTCCAAGCATTCATCAACCATACGATAAGAAAACGATCTGTACTTAGAGATCGTGAGACATTACTGAGTTGTGTTGTGTTGTGTCGCCGAATTTGAATTTAATTCATGTGATAATAAATTATTTCATTGGGCTAGTGGCGCGAGCCTAGTGTGTCATCTTGGATTCGATCGTTTTTTACAATTGAATTTAATTCATGTGATAATAAATTATTTCATTGGGCTAGTGGCGCGAGCCTAGTGTGTCATCTTGGATTCAATCGTTTTTTACAAGGAAATTTTCAGTAGCAGCTCGGAGTTTAGAATTAAGCCCGGTTGATATAAATCTTCTTAATATCTTGTGGTTGATGAACAACCTAGTCTCAGAGTTTAAGCCGCCGGTAGGTCCTGGCTTATATAACATCGAGAACATCTCTCAGATATGCTGGTCAGATTGTCATATGATCACCGTTTACCAAGTGAGATTTTGATGAAATTGTATGAATGAAATTAGGATTTAAAATAAAATCTCTGTTATTCGGGTATAGAGGTGCATTGTAATGTTTATATTATATAAGATGGTAATTCTTCTTCTTTTTCTTATCGTGTGGTTGATCATCAACCAAGTGTCGTAATTTATTACGTAACTTACTTTTAAGGAGTCAATGTAAGGTTCCATAAAAAAAAACTATGTCATTTTTATATTTTTCTTAATGTTTGCCGTTACAGGAGTCAGTTTTTGTAATTACTATGGTGATTACAAATAATCTGTTATTTCCATTTAATTCTTGGCATAAGTGAATGTATTTGACTTACATATTAACCCCTTCTAAAGGAGTTATCTTATATATTAGGACTTTATATATAATTAATAACGTAACTCGAAGCTAAAATATTACGTTCATGAAGAATGTATACGCATGACAAATCGTTGCAAAAAGCGTTTTAGCGTAATTTTCTCGTTATTCATAGTTTTGAGAGCTACGATGCGCAGTGACTGATTTATAGTGAAGTGTCTCTGCTTGATTAGCGACGATGATACGTTGTGTGCGCTTACGACGTGCATGTTACACTTCATTGCACTGTAATAATTTATTTTAACGAGTATGTTCTGGTTTGGGAATGATTTATCAGTTTTATGTTCAACAAAATTGTGAAAGCTTGTGTACTCCCGACCGAATTTTCGGTCACGGCGGCTTATATCCACGGAGATTAGCCAAGTACGCACAAGTGTATATGCAAACACAGGTGCACTCCCTCTTCCATTACTCTCCTAGTCCGATGGGACGGCAATCCGATACGTCCGGAGAGAGATCAGCAAAGGACAGACGGCTTTACGAGCTCTCTGAAGTACGGGGGGTCATACTGCCAGCTTTACTTTGGGGTGGTAGTGAGAATTTTCTATCAGATAAACCAAATAACACTTTGCACGACCCGGAAATCGAACTCAAGCCATAAGTACTCCTCACGCTCTGCAGCTGCGCTGACGGTAGTTTAGACCGATGCTAGCTGGTGTATTATGTATTCAATCGTGTGTTCTGTCAGCATGTTCATTTATTTACATAACAATATATATATATCTAAATATTTTATATTGTTAATTGTCAGACTGGTCATAAAAAAGCCTTAAAATGTTTTTTTTTTATTGTAGGTACCTAGAAATTTTTGTAGAGACTTGTCGAGTTTTTATAAACTATAGAAAATTGTGAATTTTTCAATCTTCTTAACATAGATTCAGAACTCGTTAGCAACGATTATAAATCGTTTCAATGTCAAAACCATAGATCTTGTTAAAGATTTTGATGAATAAGTACTTTCACTTAGTTTTAATTATCATGTTGATAATTATGCGCATACGCATGTTGTTTTGAAATTACTCGAGCGATTCATACGATTTCTTTTAAGCAATGATGTTTATTTTCTCGTAGGAAAAACTGTATAATTATCGTAGCAATAAGTTAAAAGACGAACGTTGTAATTGTGGGTAACTCTAAAGGATTGTTTCTTGGAATTATGAGTGATACGTTTATTCATTGAGCGGTTATAAAAAGATAGAAGAAAGTGATTCAAGTTACATTTCGTCGCTTAAGGTCAACACCGCGTATCTAGGTAAGTCGAAGTTAACAAAATAAACTGCAACATTGATACCGTTAAAAAACTATTTTTACTTTGTACCTACATACATAAAGTTTGTTATACACATACATTTTGACAGCATATATATAATATATGCTGTCAAAATGGTCATAACCGCCTAAAACGTGGTGTTTAAGCGTAAACAACGATTTGTATATTTGAGGGAAATATATACTTAAAGATATAAAATTAAAAAAAATCTGTTTCGAGTCCATAGGTAGGTAATATCAAAATTTTAATGAGGATTTCATATTTAATAAGCCCTGATAAACGTGTGACATTTTGAAATTTGTATGCTATTGACAATAAATTTGTTAAATAGATCTGTAGGTTTACTCTTGAAAATAAAACCACTCGATTGACATTGGAAATATGTCAGTTCATACTTTTAAATGCAAAAATGTCTTAAAAATGATTAATGAATCGGGATATTAATAAACCGATATGCTTAAAAATTAAGATAACTATGATGTAGGTATTTAAACATTAAAAATTGTTTGATGGCACTGATTTATTGGAATTGGATTAGAATTGGTATTAACTTCAAGAGTAACCCCCCTCAACTGATTTATCCCTATTCATTTATTGCAAATAAAGTACCTATATTATATTAAGTTAAAATATTAAATGGAAAAAGAATACGGTCGCGAACAGGATTCTAACCTGCGCCTCCCGTATAAATACTCCTGGTCGAGATGGCTTAGTGGTCAGAGCGCCTGGAGTATTTATCCGGGAGGCGCAGGTTCGAATCCTGTTCGCGACCGTATTCTTTTTCCATTTATTATTGTAACTTTAGAGTTCGCTAAGCATGCGTTAATGCTTTTCAAAGATTTATCTTGGACTATATTATATTATTTTTTATTTTTGATATATATTTGTAGAGTAAGTTTCCATCTTGATTATAATTAATAATGTCGATATTAAATTAAATGGAAGTTAATACGCTTAAAAGTATATTTTTAGGCAGAATATTATCGTGACAGTAATACTTAGCATTAATATTGCAGCCATTTTAATAAAGGTTAATTTAAAACTATCGTTATAAATTAAAATTCTATTATAAATATAACAAGGTTCCTGTTTGTTTATGTTATCTTGCATCTTAAACCTTGTAGGCTGTCTGTCTGTTTGACGTGTGATGGAGAAAACATGGCGAATTTCGATTTATAAAAGTGCGTTTCATTGCGTTTAATTTATTAAAATATTTAGCATAATAAAAGGGTTGTTATTATGTATTTAATTTGAACCAAGTCGTATTGTTATTTTGATATCAACATGATAGGAGTGAAGCCTTTAATTGAGTATATAATACAATTAAGTACATAAACTACTGAATTAAGTCTTAAAATGACCGGTTAAATGGTCTTAAGGTCATGGGATTAGTGTATATTGTCATTTTATAATAAGTAGGGCTTAAGTCTTAGAGGAACAGACGGGAGACGGCTACTGATTAAGTATCGAACAAATTTGCTCGCCTCTATTGGCGGGGGGTGAGGTAACACACAAGAACAAAAGATCTTGCACTAAAGCAACAATAGCTGTCATCATTACATTAACAGTATTAACACAAATAAAAAACTAAACACAAGAACAATTCAGTCACACACGATCATGTACTATCATTGTAAAAATACAGGTCAAAGGTATAAAGGTTTGATTGGGAATCATATGCCAGTGGTGAGAGGGGTACGCCCGCTAATACTACTCCAGTACTAATTCCAAACAGTCCTTCAAGGCTTAGGTAAAGCTTGAGCTCGCCAACTGGGTAAGTACCTCCATAACATAACAGAAACATGGCATCACGCCTGTATTCCCCTAAAGGGTAGGCAGAGGTGTACATAGTTGTACACCCACATTGCACCAATGCTGTTATTGCCATCAACCGGGCACAGTTCCAAACGCCGGGCTGCTACTGAGAATTTTCTAACAGAAAAACTCAATAACACTTTGCCCGACCCGGGATTCTAACCCGAGACCTCGTGCTCAGCAGTCGCGCTTCGGACCACTAGACCAACGAGGCAGTAAGTACCTCCACATTGCATAAAATGGTAGCTAAATAACATTGCCTTTCTTTTCCTGTATTATATATAAAACAGTAGGAGAAACTATTTTTGCTCCCTATACTATACATAATATATCTCGAGTAACCCCCCTGCCCTTATCCCAATTTAATTGGGGTCGGCGCAACATGTCTATTTCTTCTATACATCTCTGTCAGCCATCATCTCGGTATTCATTTCTTTTTCTAGCCATATCATCTTACACACATACTCATTAAGTAGGTACCTACATAATTCATAATTTTATACATTCATATTTCTTTATTTTATTTTATGACGACATGTCAAGTTGAAATGTAGTTTAATTTGATTAATGCATTGGCATAGTAAGTAAATGACATAAAGTTATAAATTTTTGTGGGAAATGAAATACGGTCGCGAGCAGGATTCGAACCTGCGCCATCTAAGCCGTCTCGACCTCTGCTCACTACCACGAATTTTTCGTCCACATTTTAATACGTCTTTTGGCGACGTTATTGCTATCTTTCTTTTACCACAAAAATGTATAACCTTAAGGTTCGCTAACGGGCGTTAATGCTTCTCAAAAATGTATCTAAATGATATAAATTGAATTAAGGACAAAAAACAGACTCATTAATAATTATACACGTAAAAATAGCTTTTATTTTAATATATATTACCTACTTGTATGCTTCATAACTAAATATGGAGTCAACCTCTACCGAAACGAATATAGCAATAAAGCTTTTAATTTTATCGAGTTTTTATATAATCAGAAATTATTGGATTGACCGAATCGGGCAAAATTATCGATCTCTCGGAGCAATTCACAAACTTTATTTCAGTCATTAGTTGAAATGACCATTTAGTTCAAAAAAGGATTTAAAAGGAACCTAACTTCATTCAACCCTACGATGTGAAAAAATGAGATTTATGGAAAATAAAATTAATTGGTCCAGATATACCTTGTACGGAGCGTTGACAAGACCTTAGTTATTAACGCAGAACTTAAAGAGTGTACATATTATAGGGAATCCTTATAAGGGTGGCCGCACTTTCGCTACTATCACCCTTTCAATAGCAAGTACTTGCTTTAGACTAGGTTTAACTAATATCAGGGTAATGGTAGTTGAGACATTATTTTAAATATTAACACCTCTTTGATAGTAAAACATAGCATCATGCTTGTATTACCCAAAGGGGTAGGCACCGTACACAGTTGTACATCCACATTAAACCAATGCTGTTATTAAGTTCCATATGGTAAGCCTATTGCCATCTACCGGGCACAGTAAAAAACTCCGGGCTGCTATTGAGAATTTCCTGACAGAAAACCCCAAACACAGATTGCTCGACTCCGGAATCGAACGCACGACCTCGTGCTCAGCAGTCGCGCTTGGAACCACTAGACCAACGATCCAGTTTTTTTTTATTGCAGTCAGAAATTATCAGTTAGCATACATTTTTGGTCTGAGTCAATTTTGACTAGTGGATACGTCTGTAAAGCTTCTAAATACCTTGTCGCAATCAATATTGTCGCTTACCTTCTGCAATCACTCGGTCGCAATAGGACCATCGCCCATGTTGCTAAAATCAATTGTTAGTCTACGTGCGACTATTGCACGGACGATAGTAGTCAATGCGGCCAGCCTAAGTCGATAAGAAATCACCCACACGTAGACCGGTTGGCGTTGATCGTTGCGTGTCGTGACTTCCGATCGCTCAAGACTTGTGGGTCGCTGTATTGTAGATGAACAAAGAACTTCAGTGTTGTGATTGGCAGTTTTCGGTCACTGTAAGCTTAACGGTGTTCTGTAAAAGTTATTGGCTGTCTATCGAATCTCTTTCGAGCAGAATACCTATTCATGGACCTAATGTTAGACCAGGTATTTGATGACAAGAGTCGTGGGTTAAAATCCAGATCGTGTCTATTTTACTCTTACAAAAACATAAAATGGACAATGTTTATTACGCAGCTGCAATCTTTATTACAGTAGGTGATTATTTATGATAGAGTGTGGTGTTTTAACTCAAATTTCAACTTACCAAAAAAGATTTGAAGCGTATATCCTAAATTAGAAAAAAAAAAACTGCAATTGTTATATTTTAGTAACTGAGATGGGAACAATAAAGATTTGTCTAATTAAAATAATGATAACCTAACCTAACATATTCCAACATTTATGTGGACACTTTGATATAAGGTCCCTTTATAGTTAATGCGAAGTAATATCATATTATGTTTATGATGCCGTGCCGTGAGTTGAAACGGCATTATTTTGACGTTAAATTATAACGTTTATATTATTTTGCAGTTTTAGTTTTAAAACGCATTAACGCATATTTTTTTTTCTTTCGTTGTCTAAAATGTGTCCAGCATATCTTGGCTTGCGGCGAAAATGGCAATAAATTCAAACCATACTGTATTTAATGAGTAGTACTAACTGGGAGGGTCTAAATGTATTGGGTATGTAGTACGCAGGCCAGGTTGCCAGTCAAGGCCTGTCTGCAGGCCAAGTGAAATGGCATTTACAACTATTTCTTTACTTTCGTAAAAAGTTTTATTTTCGGTTGGAAATAATGAAGAATGATGATGATACAGTAATTTTTTACTTACCTACATTTTGGTCACAATTAAGTGTAAGTACTATAGTTATTAAAAATGATTAAAGTTATTAAATGAATTCTATATTTGTAAAAGTTACCGTTAGTATTGTTGTAAAAATGGCAAGGGAGTATGTGACCTTTGGAATGAATAAACAGTTTTTTTCGTGTCGTTAAGTTCGAATGTTAGAGTTATTCAAATAGATGTGAAGGAACGAAGTGTGGTGTTCTTCCATTGAAAATGAAGGATGCTCCAACCAGGCGGGTGATATTTCCTGGCAGGCCCGATAGTTAACGTCGGACGGTTATATGCATGTTCGCCATAAAACTCTGCTTGCGCGATGTAGAATTAGTGACGTCATGTTGTCTGCATTATCATGTCGTGGTTCGGTACACAGATTAAAAACATATTAAATAAACCTATATACAATTGTTAGCTCTATCTGCCGGAGCATAACCCTAAAACGTGACGATTGACGAAAAATTTATAAACCAAATATGTAATTTAATCCCTTAAAGCACACGACGTCTATAGACGTCCATAGAACCATATAATAACATCTATTCTACTGTGTCTCATCGTGTGTCCTACACATTGTTATTGTATAATAAAAAAGAAACGTGATTACATCTCTTGTATAAAAAGGTGATATATTAAAAAAACCTTTAAAAAAATCCATATAAAATGTTATCTTTGACAGTATCAAAGAAAATAACTGCACATGCAACATTTCAATAAAACTATAAAACCGTGAGATCATTTTATGACCGTGTTAATAGTGTTATAAAGACAAACATGTGTGTCTGTATGTATGTATACCAAATGCATTTTATGTTGTTTATGAACGAGGATTGGCAAGTTACCTACTTTATTAAATTATATCAAACATTCAAGATATGTCTTTGAAAAAGCATTAACGCATGCTTAGCGAACTCTAAAGTTACAATATTAAATGGAAAAAGAATACGGTCGCGAACAGGATTCGAACCTGCGCCTCCCGGATAGATACTCCAGGCGCTCTGACCAACTAAGCCATCTCGACCTCTGCTCACCACCGCGAATTCTTCTTCCATATTTTTAACACGTCTTATGGCGACGTCATTGCAATCAATTCAGTACTTACAAGTGACCGAACCGACACGACTAACTTTGCAGTTAATACAATGTCGTAAAGAATGCAATTACCTTAATAATTCAAGATATGTCTTCGAGGTCGAGGTCGAGATGGCTTAGTTGGTCAGAGCGCCTGGAGTATCTATCCGGGAGGCGCAGGTTCGAATCCTGTTCGCGACCGTATTCTTTTTCCATTTAATATTGTAACTTTAGAGTTCGCTAAGCATGCGTTAATGCTTTTTCAAAGACATATCTCGAATGTTTGATATAATTTAATAAAGTAGGTAACTTGCCAATCCTCGTTCATAAACAACATAAAATGCATTTGGTATACATACATACAGACACACATGTTTGTCTTTATAACACTATTAACACGGTCATTGTATATTGTAACTTATATCAAACACTTCGAATATACAATTGGTAACAGGGTTGCCACTTATAAATTTGGATTTGCATTTTGTATTTTTTTTTATTCTGTTTTTTATATTCGTAATTTATTTTATGGCGAGGGTATCATTTTTTTTTCTTGTAACTTTATGGCGTGTACTGGTTGCGTATTTGAAAGCCAGTTATCGCGTAACAAAAGTGTTACCGTTTATAATTGGAGAGATTAATTGTAGTGATTGTATACAATTTTATTTATATTATCTTCGTTGTGCCTCTGCAATGCTCTTTTTTAATTAGGTACAGTCAACCGCAAGTCCATGGTAACAATTTGTCATTGACATTACCTTTAAGACGTTGCAGTAAAGACGGTTTTTTCAAACCAACAAATATTATTTTTTATATACGTATAGATAGTTAGTTTTTTTCAGTATAGATATTTAATAAAATAATTTAATCTTACCGTTGCCGCTCACTCCTTACTATTTGAAAAGATATCATTTTAATTAGGTGGTACTTACTTAATCAAGAGAGACTCGTAGCTAAGTAATAGCCGCATAGATCGATCGATCCAGGTTAAGCTGCACTTGCCGCGGTTGGTCTGTGGATGGGTTGACCATCACTTCAAACAGAGACACCTCCGTGCCTCGGAGAACACGATAAGCCGTCGGTCCCGATTGTCAAATTAAGATCTATGATAGCCTTTATGGGTAGTCAGAGGCCTGAAAGTCTGACAACCAGTCATACCACGAGATATCGTGTTACCTAGTAATTGGGTTGTGGAGGTCAGATAGGCAGTCGCTCCATGTAAAATATTGGTATTAAGCTGCATTCGGTTTGACTGGAAGCCTACCTTAATGTAATTGGGAAAAGGGTAGGCTTAGTAACTTAGTAATTCAATGATATTTTTCAAGTTCAAAAGTGTCACATTGGTTGCCCTAGAAATCTAAAACGATTGGTAATAAAAGAGAGTCGTTATAATTTTATAGTTAACTGCTGATAACTATATACTTACCCTGCTATGATTATATCTAAAACGATACTCGTAAAAGAAATAATAATTTATTCACAACACTTTCTCATGTAGGTAAATGTTTCGCGGAGTATTGCTACAATATAAACCTATAAAAAATTCGTGATAATGTAAAGTGGTTAGAAAATTTTGATCGCTAGCGGGACTTAAACCTGTTGGTTAAGGACTAGTATTGATTTTAATAAAAACAAATTTGCAACCACAGTAATTGTTCCTCTAATAATGATCTAGGAGAAAAAAAAAAACAAGTACCTCATATAATATAATTTTAAAATATTGTTTACACAAATTCTCACTTTATACGGTGAGGTAAAAATCCTACATTTCCTAGTCTTCTTCCCAAAGCATTTGAAGGTTACTATCGAAAAAGAAGAATACACACTAATAGGACTTTTTTTTGTGTAATAAACTTTGTATTAAATACTTGATGTACCTATATCTATTTAAATAAAAATCAATTGCTGTTCGGTCTCGCTAAAACTCGAGAACGGCTAGGCCGATTTAACTGATTTTGGTTTTGAAATGTTTGTCGTAGTCCAGGGATGGTTTAAACGATGAGAAAATCTTGAAAAATTGCGAGGAAGATAGTAAAAAGAACAATTTAATTTTCTCTTATAAACTGTTCTACCTACTTTCCTGACAAACATTTTACGTTCGAGGTGATACGAAGTACACCGGGTCATCTAGTCATATATATAAAAATGAATCGCCGAAATGTTTGTACGCGCATAACTTCCGAAAGGCTGCATCAAATTGGATAATTCTCTTTTTTGTGTTCGTTATTCTCAGGACAGGGTTTGCATAAAAGAAAAAAAAAATTAAAAGAAAAACAAATCGGTACTAAGTTCGCTGGGTCAAATGGGTCCCTTAAATAAATCAGCACAGAGTACTCGGAACAGGTTCATTTGGCAGAACTCAACTGCACGTGCTAACTTCAACAGGCTTCATTGACCTCTTGCACGTGGATACAAATTGGTCGTTGACGTGCAATTATTAATAGCACCGATTATATTAGCATATATTAGAAGAACTTAGATATCTATTAAATAAATAAAACTGAAGTGTCTGTTTGTAATGTCAAAATAATAGCTTTTTTAAATTTTTTTTTTTTATGAAAATGGATGTAATTTGGTCTCCAACTCGCCTGGTGCTAAGCGACTGTGTGGCCGAGGATGGATCACGTATATCCAGAAGAAATCTATTCACTCCAAGTAGAGTGGATAGATTTGGGGAGAACGATAGTTGGGGAGTCGATGCAACTGCCCAGACCCGTCTCCCAAACTGTTGCATGGCTTTGTCCGGTGGGTGGTAACCAGCCGCGACCGAAGCCTAACCATACATACATTTATTTGCACGATACCTACGTCGAAAAATCAGTTTTAATTTTTTTTGAACCGATTCTGATACCTGGTTTACTACCTGCGTAGCTGACTATATAAGGATTAACTTAGGCTAATTATAATATATATATACGCGGGTAAAACTGCGGGTTACAGCTAGTACCTACCTACGAGTTATCCGAGTCTGGAGTAGATAACTACTATCCCACCATACATACATTTATTCGCACGATACCTATGTCGAAAAGTTAGTTTTTGTCTCTCTGCCTGTTTGTGCCAGCAAATTTTCGAAATGGCTGGACCGATTCTGATAAGATTTTACTGGCAGGTAGCTGACTATATAAGGAGTAACTTAGGTTGATTATTATAATATACCTATATATATATGCGGATAAAACTGCGGGACACAGCTAGCACCTAAGAGTTACCCGAATATGGAGGAGATAACTACATTTTTGAGTTTAAAGATAAAACCGACATCTTTAAAAAAAAACTTTCCTTACGAGTTTTAGGATGAAATTAGACTGTTTCAAAATAAAGTAGCTTCTGTATCGTGGGTTTAGAGACACAAATGTCACATGTACACACACTCAGAAATAACAATTATCTATATTTATTAGCAGATCATAAAAATATTGTTCTGTACGAGAGCTGAATTAGCCGATCACTCGACCATTACGACAATCGTGGTGTCAGTTGCATGGGCCTAAAAAGAAGATCTGGAGCAGAAGTTATCTAATATGTACTCTAATTTCGTTTTCTTATATATTTTTTTAATAAACATCCCAGTATTTCTACAGCAACGGGATTATGTCACTATCTACAAATGGCGACAAGTTATTGAACACAAGTGCACATATACAATTAAAAGTCAAAAAACTTTGAAAAAAAAAAAATGCCTTTAATTTGTATTAAAATACGAAGAAACTTTTTCCCCGACCTATTAATATACATAGAAAAAGTCATGAAAATAAAACTTGAGATCACCCGGATGGAACGAAGTTTAATGAGAAAATAAATAAATATATATATATATATCTGGCTTGCTTTCTATAAGAAAGAGAGAGAGACAGACAGAGAAACATGCGCACGCCGCACGGCTTACAATAGCTTACTATAGCAAAAAGTGTCGTTACAACTTTTCGTCTTAATTTTTTCCGTCTAGCCCCCTTTCGCAACGCGCGATAAGGAACTTCGTTCCAATAAACTACATCTTTTACAGCACATCCTACATAGCTATAAACCTATAAATTTGTTTGTTTAATTACCAGATCCAGTATAGTGATAATATTAAATTAGTGATACTGAACTAATAACTAAAAACACGTGAACAAAGTGACTTCGCCTTACGAGCGGCTAAGAAAGTGCTAATGGACACATTCTTAGAAATAATATTATTAGAAGTTTAAGTTAATATAAAATTACTTATTAGTCTTATAGGCTAGATTGTAATTATAATTAGGTACCTACTAATGAAACTATAACCTTATTAATTATTGTTTAACGGTTATTACTCACGCGCATTCTTCGGGACTACAACTAGTCGGGCAATCCCGAAGAATGCGCGTGAGTAACGACCGTTAAACAATAATTAATATGAATCTATCTCACGAGAGTTATTATAGAACCATATTGAACAAAAAAAAAAACCCCAGATCAGCCAATTTTATTGGATTTTGTTCTTAAGAAATTCTCAATAGTAAAATGTACACGTCTGCTTAGCCACGATATTACATACAGGCGTGATGCAAAATAATAATAATTATTATTATGAGCCTAAACTGTCCCACTACTTAAAGCTAATTAATAATATAAAAAATATCGTATGTAATTTCGTTATGTACAAAGCTATATACCGACTATAAGTATAAATTAAACCATGAGGAGCACTAGACGCCTATAGGCGTCTTAACAATAAAATTTATATTGTATCTGATCTACCGAACTTCAGGTGGTTGAATACGATTTTTATAAAACACTAAGGTGCTACAAAGAGTAGTATGTAGAGTAATAATAATTATGATTCGTATAATAAACGAGGAACGGTAATTTGTTCTCCTTTCATGATTTATAAACAAGATGATAAATCAATGATTTTATTGTATTCTGATTGCCAGCGACTTTTAGTGGGTCTTTATAACATTTAACCATTAAGTAAACAAATTAAAAAATGATTTCATGTACTCTTTTGGTGCCAAAAACTTGTTTGCCTTTTTAAAGTTTCGACTTTTCGGTACATTTTTCGAGGTCATGGTTTTAAAGATAAGCGGCGATCATGTTTTAATAAAACCACTATGCACTTTTATAGTATTACTAGCTGGTGACCGCGACTTTGTTTTCGCCACAAACGATAACATAAGTTATTATAAGTAAGTAATCAAAATTCGTGAAAGTGTAACAAAAAGTAGTAAACTAGACTAAAAACTAGTTTCTCAGTTTGACTCGTGACATCGCCGCGGGCTCAGCTCATGAATAAGGGCTCCGTTCGAATTCGAAAATATTCTGGAAATCCCGAAGAATGTGCGTGAGTAATAACCGTTAAACAATAATTAATAAGAATAAGATAGATCATCTTGTCATTTGGCATAGAAAAACTAAAATAAAAAAATAATGTACAGTAATATCAAAAACAGAAAGCTCAAATCGCAGCAAATCTTACATGTGACATTAAAAGACTATATAAATTAGCTAATAAAAGTCCACTCATGAGCATTAAATCAATGCAACACTCCTTAACATCTCACTCGACCACTAAGAATTTAGATAAATTAGTAAACGATCGTATTACAACCTAATTAGAAATCAGCAGTGCCGAATATGGCGGAAGGCGATTAGGCCTAATGCTCGGTACGCAATACTCGTATAGTAGGAATAATTAACACGTATTGCGATCATTAGTCGGTGACGTCATCCTCATGAATAATTAAACACAATTAAAATGCACGCGAAAATAGCTGCTTGTAGGCGGAGTGCACGGTAGTGCGGACAAGTTCGGTGTATTTTGGGACTGAATATAAATTATAAATTTGAATTTACATTTGCATTCTGTACTTTGTATGATGTCGTGGTGGCCGAGTGGTTTCGGGCCCGCCTCCTGAGCTGCAGGTTGTGGGTTCAAACCTGGCATGTACCAATGTGACTTTTTCAATGTTATATGTACTTTCTTAGTTAATCTAAGGCATCACAGACATACGGTGAAGGAAAACATCGCGAGGAAACCTGGACTTGGTAGTCTGAAATCGCCAACCCACAGTGAGCTAGCGTGGTGATCAAGTGCCTTCTCTGTATGAGAAGAGGCCCTTGCCCTGCAGTGGGACAGTTATGGGCTGGTTATTTATTCTGTACTTTACACAGGTATCTTTATGCGTTTTTTTATATAATTTATTGCAAATAAGGGTAGTTAAGTATGTATTTATCTTTATCATTCAACTGTTTATGTGACAAAATGCCCACATAACCAGATTGTACCAGGCTCTCTTAAATTCGAGAATAATTATGTCAAATAAATAATATTATTTATTTCTTGTCTTTAGTAAAAACTGTTGTTAGTAACCCTGTTGATTCGTGATTGTAGGGACTTTTGATAAGAACTGCTTTTGTTTTATAGATTATTTATGTGATTTTCGGCAGCTAGACTTTGCCACACTTCTGCATTTTACCATAACGTGGATTTTTTCTCAGACTCATGAAAATATCTATGTATATCAAAGTCATCTTTGTTTCAAAGTAATTTATTTAAGCGCGTTTAGCGCATTGATTGAGAGATCTGCTACATAACCGAGTGTTGCGAGTTGGATTCCTGTACGGAACAGATATTTTCATAATCTACAGATTTTTATTGTTTCGGATCTGGGAGCACACACACGGTGACAAAAACATATCACACATACATACATTATGTATATTTTGACACACTCACAATACAAGTGAAATTCCTAATGTGGGGCCAAAGTCATAAACCCTAAAGTGGCTTATAAAAGCGTTACCACATAGTCTATGAAAGATAGGCTTTTAGGTTACTCGGAAGTCACACTTGGTTACAGGAACTTAGGAAACAAACGCCTATTAAATTGACTTTTCAAGAAAAGGACTTGTCGCTACACTACGTACCTCTCCAACATTTTACAATCACAACTCAGATTATTTAGTCACAGTAGAAATTAATTAATTACGTCGGCAGTTAATTTACAAGTAGGCATGATTATTGCTATCTCCATTTAATTCTATATTATCGTTGTTATAACTCAGTACGTACCACAGATAATATATATAACTAGATAGTGCATGTACGTACAATTGTATGAAAACAAAGCGTACCTGAATATGTCTTCATAAAATTCTAAATAGTAATATTATCTGCTTCCATCAATCGGTTGGTTTGTTTTTTTTTCCTTTTCTCTGTTGGCTATGGAAATTGTAGCCAGCAGACTCATCTTACAAGTAAAAAGTTGGTTCGTTGCATCTACTTTAAAGTTAATAATAATGCAGTGTGTACAATTGCCATATTAATTCAAGTCTTCTTTTTCTTTTTGTCGTATGGTAGATGAATTACTTGGTGTCAGATTTTAAACCATTTAAAGGCCTTTGACTTAACTTTAAACATCTTGAAAACATCTTACAGGTACCTATGCTGATTTTTTCACGATGTTTTCCTTCACCGTTTCGAACAAGTGATCAATAATTTATGATAAATAATACGCACATGATTTCGAAAAATCTGTGGTGGTGTGTGCTTTAATTTACGGTCTTTGACAGCCAGTCCAATGTCAGCATTTTAATTGTACCACTCGGTAATTTACATTCTTGTTATCAGACATTTACAATTGCAAACCAATTCGGTCGTGGATTAGTTATATTATGAATCATATTTGACGTCAACAGCATTTCATATGGAGACCTCTCTGTACCTCCGAGAGCACGTTAGTCGTCAGTCCCGGTTGTCAGTCCGTTACGAGTAGTCAGATGCCTGAAGATCTGACAACTAGTCTTACCACGAGATATCTTGTTACTGAGTGGTAGGAGTTAGAAAAGCAGTTCCATGTAAAATATTGGTTAAGACCAATATTTTACATGGCTGTATCCGGTTAGATTGGAAGTCTCTGAAGATTTTGTATCTTTGAACGCGCTAATCTCTCGACCAATCTGGACCGGATTTGAAAAAGAATTTTTTGCATTTGATAGCTCAATTCTTAAGGAAGATTACACCTGTACTATTTAACGTCACGTCACGACCCTTAAACCAAGCAAAAAAAAAACAACAATACAGATTTAGATTTAAGATTAATATTAACTGTGTATTCGAGATAAATCCTTGAAAAGCATTAACGCATGCTTAGCAAACTCTAAAGTTATTATATTAAATAGAAAAAGAATACGGTCGCGATCAGGATTTGAACCTGCGTCTCCCGGATAAACACTCCAGGCGCTCGGACCACTAAGAAAGCTGGACTGGCCATTAATATGGAAGAAAAAATCGCGGTGGTAAGCAGAAGTCGAGATGGCTTAGTGGTCAGAGCGCTGGAGTATTTATCCGGGAGGCGCAGGTTCAAATCCTGTTCGCGACCGTATTCTTTTTCCATTTAATTAACTGTGTACTTGTACATGAAAGAAAAAAAAGTTTTTGAAATGAATTATTTCATCACAGTTCACTTTATATCTGTGGCACACATTATAGTTGTTTGACGTCGGCATATCTTCGTGTAAAGGATAAAGTGAATGTAATAGTAATTATGTAGCACTTTGAATAATTTAATTTTTAATACGCAATAATATTTTTGTTATGAAGTATAATTTACATCTTTAATTACAAGTGGAGTGCATGTAATACTGTGAATTAATAAAAATATTTTAGTGCGATTTTCTACGCCTTTCTTGAGTAGAAAGAAGGAAATGGATCGTGTCGGTCGTTCTTTGCTATTTCAGCTTAGAAGCCGACCAAGGGATTATTTTATCAACACGGATTATTATGGGATTAATTTGTTTGTTACAAAGCGAAATTTGATTATGACAACCCAATGAAACGGTCTTGGCAGAACAGACCGACGAACCTAGAATATTATATTATAGATACTAGCTGTGCCCCGCGCTTTTACCCGCGTATAATTATATTATAATTAGCCTAAGTTACTCCTTATTCCGATTCTGATAAGATTTTACTGGCAGGTAGCTGACTATCAGCTACCTGCCAGTAAAATCATATCAGAATCGGTTCAGCCGTTTCGAAGATTTGCTGGAACAAACAGACAGAGACAAAAAAAACATCTCTACATTCACTTAAGAATTAAATGGCAAACATAAAGAGAAAATGTAATATGTTTAAATGAACTGATCTCTTAACAATTATGGTTTAAATGAACTTATACACTGACCCCATAAAAGGGACTTACCATATAAATTAGGCCATTGTTTAAGGAATGCACTGTATAAAACTTATACCGTATAGACGACTTCTAATGAAAATAATAACAGCTTATTACCATTTCAAACAGCAATTTTCGTTTATAGTCCTCTTATATAAGAATTTGAGACATTGTTTACCCACTATGAGCTATTCTGTCCCACCCATAAAAGGCTACTATAGTATAGTGTTATGGACATCATTAGCTAAAGGTTACCGTCCCATCCTTTTCTATAAACTAGTGATTTGTAAGCAAACCACGTTAAAAACGCAGTACTGATATATCAAATGTTAAGACCGCTTCAAGTCCTGATGATCCCAAAAAGGCAGAAGATCGTGACGATAACTCACAATAGCGAAAAAGAAGCTCTGAAAAATGATCAGTTTAATCATTAAATTACTGCGTAACTTCCATTGCAAGCATAGATTAACGAGTTTTTTTTCTTACGATAAGGCACGCGTCATTAGCATGCAGCCGAAGCCACGTGCTTTATATAGGCTGTATCTCTTGCTAAAATAAAAAAGTTGGCAAGCGTGAGTGGTGATTAAGAATGGTGTTCCGCTTTAAAAAAAAAACAGTATAAATTTTAAACAGTTTCGCAGATCATGAAATCAAATACTATAGATAAATAGTTTTAGGGTAGGTACTCAATAGCTCAATAAAATATTGTTCTGTTGTATATTAAGAAATCAGATATTTTATTTAAATATTGAATATTCAAAGATTTGCGTTGTTACACGACAGTTTAATTAGATTTTTTTTTAAAATTTCATATCTGGTATCAATTCAAAGCATAATTGAATAGATATTTTCGAGGTAGGCTTGTTATATTTCGTATATTTCGTAAAAAAGAGTATAAAAAATAAGACGCACAGGTTAACAGTACTGCAGAAGTCGGCTAATGAAAAAAATAATTTATATCTACTAAAAACAAAATTTATACTAAAATCAAAAGAAATCCATGTTCAAGTAAATGTATTATGTTGTACAAGGCAAAAAGGTTCCCTATCTCAGCCTAATGGTTTCCCTTGACAAAGTGCGGATCTCTAAAACCCTTTGACCATAGATCACTAACTAATTAAGTCGTATCGTCAACTAGTCTATGCCTATTTAAGACGGTGCGACCGAAGCATACGCAGGAAAAAAACTCAATTAGGAGAAGTAATTTCAATTGATTTATATTAACGAATTCTTTTCAATGTATATCGTGCATCTTGTTTAGTAGAAAATCTATATATTTCTGTCCTTATTTTCTTTTAAGGATGTTTTAATTAACTTGTGTTTAAATAAATTTATATAATATTTTACTCTGACTCAGCTCATGAGTAAGGGCTCCGTTCGAGCTCGAAACTAGTCGGGCAAACCCGAAGAATACACGTGAATAATAACCGGTGAACAATAATTAAATTTACATAAGATAATTGTTTTAAAAATATTACCGATTACCTTAATAAATACAGATGTTAAAGATAAATTTTTGAAAAGCATTAACGCATGCTTAACGAACTTAAAGTTATTATATTAGTGGTCAGAGCACCTGGAGCATTTATCCTGGAGGCGCAGGTTCGAATCCTGCTCACGACCGTATTCGTTTTCCATCAAATATAATAACTTTAGAGTTCGCTAAGCATGCGTTAATGCTTTTTAAAGATTTATCTTTAATTGTTAAGGTAATTGCATCTTTACGGCATTGACTTGACAACTGCAAAGTTAGTCGCATCGGTTCGGTCACCTGTATAGGGACTGAATATTTATTCCCTATACAGGTGACTATACGTATTTACTAGATAGCGATGACTTCGGGGTAGTGAGCAGAGGTCGAGATGGCTTAGTTGGTCAAAGCGCCTGGAGTATTTATTCGGGAGGCGCAGGTAAGAAAACTAGTCACGTTATACTTTCTTTTAGTTATACTTTTTTTTTAGTTTTTTTTTTTTTTAGTGTTATACTTTCCACAATTTTTGAAAGTTCCTATTCCCGAACAAAAGAGATAGGATCAAATGGAAGGTAGGGGAGTGTTTGCTATAACAGCAAAGAAATGGGTATTGTATAAGGCCTTCATTCCACACAGACGCAAGTTGTTATATTACCGTGTGCTAAAACTAAATAAATTGTCAGTTTTTTATAATTAAACTAATTTTCAAAACTCCTCCAGTTTTCTAACATTCCAGTTTAATAATTGACTCGTTGCAGTTAGTCGAAGTTCGTTTAATCCTACTACTTTTCCGATAAAAGTTATAATTCTTTAAATATTCGGAATGCCTCATGCCAATTTGTTAGTGAACTCAATAATTGGAAATACTTACACGGTAATTTATTTATTTTTAAATACCAACAGCGTTGCAGGCATTCCAAAGGGATATTTAAATTATTTTTTAATTAATTGTCATTTTGTGGAACGAGATAATAATACGCTTATTAGGTTTTTTTTTTTGGATTGATATATAGTAGGTTAAAAACTATCTTCTGTTGCAATGCTAGCGAATTCCAGAACATGAATAAATATAAATAATATGTACGTATTTGTCGTCCTCACAGGTGCTGCAAGGTAGCGACATGTTCTGGGAATCTCATAGAAAGGAAACGTATTTAAAATATTAAAAAGGGAATAAAATTTAAATTTATTGAATGGTATTACAATTTAATATTGTAACTTTGGAGTTCGCTAAGCATGCGTTAATGGTTTTCAAAGATTTATCTTGAATTATTAAGGTAATTGCATTCTTTACGACATTGTATTAGCTGCAAAGTTGGTCGTGTCGGTTTCGGTCACCTGTATAGGTACTGAATTGATTGCAATGACGTCGCCATAAGACGTGTTAAAATATGGAAGAAGAATTCGGGGTGGTGAGCAGAGGTCGAGATGGCTTACTGGTCAGAGCGCCTGGAGTCTTTATCCGGGAGGCGCAGGTTCGAATCCTGTTCGCGACCGTATTCTTTTTCCATTTTAATATTGTAACTTCTGAGTTTGCTAAGCATGCGTTAATGCTTTTCAAAGATTTATCTTGGATTTATTGAATGCTTGGAAAGTAAAAAAAGAAGCGGAAAGTACATCATTTGGGTTTTAAGCATACTAGCTAATATCCGCGACTTCGTCTACGCAACAAAAGGTAGCGTAAGTCCTTTTCCAAGGTCCAATCTATCTCTATACCAAAATTCATCATAATTCGTCCAGGGGATTAGGCGTTAAAATGTAACAAAACAAACAGACAAACAGACTTAAAATACATAACATTACCGATCTAATCGATGACAGATTGATAGTCAAATCAATTCGAAGCATTCAATCAATCAACGCATTACACGATCAATTTGATGTCAATCAATCAATCATTGATTAGAATGAACGCGAGCAAGCTAAGAGTGTATGTACCTTTTAAAAACGCAATTAAACGCAGACGAGTACTTACGTTATATGCTATGCCTCATTAATCTGCTTAACGCAAGTGCGGCTGCTGAGCTAGAAGTTTTGGGTTCGATTCCCGGGTCGGGCAAAGTGTTATTGGATTTTTTTTGTTAGGAAATTTTCAGTTACTGCCCGGAGTTGTGAATTGTGCACAGCTACCACTTGATCACTGAATCAGCTCAATGAGCAGGCAACTTAATTTTTTTTTGTTGCTTTGACATTTCATTGTCTCCAAGATGACATACAGAAAATTCATAAGAACCCCATACTAAGGTCAAACGGTACCAACATACCGCCATCCTGTAATGTAGCTATTAGAACAAATTGCGTAGATATCTCCCAGTTATTGGGTCCCCGAGGTCAGAATACAGTAGCTGGCTAAAGTACTACATTTCCTGGAGCCTCGAAAAGGCTTGGCGAGGCTTGTTACGAGAAATTCCTGAGATGATTTAGAGAATATTTATTATTGTTTTGATAATAATAACATTCAAGCTAAATCTTTGAAAGACATTAATGCATGCTAAGCGAACTCTAAAGTTACAATATTAAATGGAAAAAATAATACGGTCGCGAACAGGATTCGAACCTGCGCCTCCCGGATAAATTGAATCATTTAATATTTTAATAATAACATTGGCAAAAGGTGCCGACAATCTTCCCGAAAACAAATTATACCTCGCATATATTAGGTATGATGTTACTGACGCATCATATATCGTATTAAAAAGATGACATGAATTTAACATTCGGGATAAGAGCAGTGGTTGTGATAGCCTGGTTATCCCTTGGCGGAGCATGTTCAATACCTGCCCGCTGTCGTATCTTTTTCTCTATTATAATATATTAAATATATACTAATTTTGATGATTGTAAGAGCGATTTAGCGAAGGAAAAGGCTATAATTATTTACAGATGACTTGGACGTCACCTAATTTGAATTTGACGTCAATTCGTTCAGTTTCTGTCTGATAGTGGAATAGAGTAATTGTTTAATTTCAGTGTAGTCTTTTGTCTACATAAGAATCGACTGCATTCAGCCCATTCTGCAGAATCTTCGTAGTGGTTGACGTCACTTATCACGTCCTTATCCAACAGTTCTTCAACAGAAGAAATCTTCAGGTCGTTTCGTGATAAAACTCACAAATAAATAATGTTAATCCCATATAGGTAGATATGTATGAGCGAGGCCTTTGTCATTAAGTGTAATAATTACAATTTGTTTATGTTGAAAACAATTTTATAACAAAGTGGATAAAAATCCAGTTAGTTATCTTAATTTAATTCCCTCACTTTTTAAAACAAACCTCGTTATAATTAATCCAGAAAACCAGCATTACAGATTTAAAAATCCCACCGGTTATAATGCCGTAATAAATTATGTATGTAGCCTTAAAAAATAAAAGAGAATTCTCTCAATGAACTGGACTTGATGCTGGCCCTAAACCAGTTCTACGGCCCCTAAAAAGAAAGATATGAAACAACGGAATCCCGTTTTGTGACGTCACTGCATGCCTGACTGCCGAGCCATGTGGTTCTCTACTAAAGGGAATTGGGTGGGATTCTTTTTTCCCATAGGCGTCTTTTAAGTCTATGGAGGGATCTCAGGATTCTAAGATTAAACCTGACACCTGTGTCAGGGCTATTAGATCCACTCTGTTAAGCCTCGTATCGTACTGCCAATTCTAAAGACCGAATTCTGAGTTTAATTTTTCGTGCGAGTAAGGAAATCGACGACATTATCTTAAACTCGACATTAGTAACAAAACAGCGAATGTCAATTGAAAATGTATTTTCTTATTCTTGGAATGTCACGTTACAGATAGGTGTAATTAGGTTTAGCCCTAACCAATAAGTAGTTTAATGCAAATTATCTCGAATCTCGAGATTATCAGACATCTCTATGACGCAATTGGAGCCCAGGAGCCATCTGATTAAAAACTATTTACCATCTGACGAAGCAGTGATAGCCTACTTGTATGACCGTTGGACTGACAAGTCAAAGGCACCACTGATATTTTTATATATAAAATATTGATAACCGACGCGTCTGTAAGGTGCAACGTTTAAAAAATTATATGTATATATAACGGTGAAGCAGAACATCGTGAGGAAACCAGCACAGCTGAGAGATGCTCTTGCTTGTGTGTATTAGGTTGTTCATCAATCAAACCATAAGAAGAATATTTTGGAACACACTTAAACGTATTAGTTTTTTTTTTATAGCGGTTGATTCGGACTAGGATTTTTTCCTGCATCGAGGATTCAATTACAGACACTAATTTCATATGCACACACACTCACAGCCGGAACATTATCAGTAACATTACATAGCATCACGCCTATATTCCCCGAAGGGGTAAGCAGAGGTGTACATAATTGTACACCCACATTTCACCAATGCTGTTATTAAATCCCGTGTAATAGGTGGTGAGCCTATTGCCATCTACCGGGCACAGTTCCAAACTCCAGGCTGCTACTGATAGTTTCTTAACAACTCAATAACGCATTATCAGTAGTTTAATTGGTATACAATGTTTTACAAAATACTATTTTACATTTATTCAATCGAACATCGCTAACTGATTTTGGTTCAACCGGTTACAAAGGAAGGCAGTAACCGAATTAATTTCCACTTCGATGTGTCAAATTGTTTTTTATTGGTTCAATTAAAAGTGCGATACATTGTTGCAATCGATATAATACTGGTTTTTTAGTTCGGAATACGTTTAATTCGTCGTTTTATTATTATTCCTACGTGTTAAGGTTTGTAATGAATGGTGTTAGATAAGCCTGATATAATTCAATGAGGGATCAGTCACTATACTTAATATTACATAGATTATTGGATAGCATAATACAAATAGGTACAACTTAAAATTATGGTGCAAATTATAGAACCTGTCGAGCACAGTAACATGCATAGTTCAGCAAGGGAGAGGGATATATCCTGCTGGGGTCGCAGCGGTTGCTGCAACGAACCCGGGACCTCGGTAAAGGTTGGAATAGGACCGTGTGGTTTTTATTCGGCAGGAGTCCGGCACAACGTCCATTATGGACTTCTCACACTAAAATTATACGGGAGAGGTGGGCTTATGGGTTCTTTTCATACAAAGTATTCTGTTAGGAAATTCTCAGTCCAGAGTATGTAATTGTGCCCTGTAGATGGATATAGCATAACCAACGATTCGTGTAATAGGTTGATCAAATTGCCATCAGTTATTATCAATAAATGCTTTGATGAATTGTGGGTACGCAACAGTCCTCTACATAACTCCTTAGGGGATACAGGTGTATCCAAAATGATACTTTGTGGGCATTAGAGGCGTCTGTATAGAGTCCTTGGATATACTCGTAGGCTTGAAGGAATTAGTACTGGAGTAGTTTTAGCGGGCGTACCCCCTTCGCCACTGGCATATGATTCCCAATCATATAAAGGTATCTTTTACCAGTATGGTTACAATGATAGTACACGATTTTAATCGTGTGTAACACAATTTTTTGTCTGTGTTTAGTTTAAAGTTATTATATTAAATGGAAAAAGATCGTTATGCATGCGTTAATGCTTTTTAAAGATTTATCTTGAATTGTGTTTAGTTTTTTTTATGTATTTTAATACTGTTAATGTAATGACGAGAGTTATTTTCGCTTTAGTACAAGTTCTTTTGTGCTTGTGTGTTACCTCACCCCCCACCAAAAGTGGCGACCAAATTTGAAGGCGTCTCCCGTTTGGCCCTCTAAGCTCGTAGGTGTTGGAATCGAATCTTAACCGGTCGAACAATGATTGTTTGCAACATATCCATTTGAACACAGCCTTTGAGATTGTATGAAAATTAAATCTTCCTTTTATTCAATATTTTTACAGGTACGCTATTTTATGTTATGACATCAATGTATATCAAATACATTGATGTCATAACATAAAATAGCGTCACGCCTTTATTCCCCGAAGGAGTAGGCAGAGGTGTACACAATTGTATACCCATATTTCACTAATGTTATTAAGTCCGATGTGATAGGTGGTGAACTTATTGCCATCTACCGGGAGCAATCCCGAAACGAAAAAGTCCTTGGTAATACACATATACAAAGGATTTTCTAGATATAAAATAAAACGAAAATTAACCGACGCTGTGCCGGACTCCTATCAACAGAAAAATCACACTTTTCTACTAACATCTTTTCCGAGGTCCCGGACACGACTCTGGTAGGTTTGGTCCGTCGGAAACATCGACGGGCCCCATCTTTTGTTATTTGTGCGGGCTGGCCACAGTTAACCTGCACTGGCAATCCATAGAGGCGCGTACGCCAAGCGTAGCGCGCTGAGCCAGCAGCGCGTTACGCTTGGCGTACGCGCCTTTCGTCCGGCCGTCTTGACCGTCCTCGCCGGCTCGGCGATAACTCTTTACCTGACCTGGGAATTGAACCCAAGACCTCATGCTTGGAACCACTAGACCAACGAGACATTCATGTCCTGAAGTATTATTTTAGACTGTTACACGATGTATAAACTAAATCAAACAAATTTAGCTTACACTTAACATTACGAAAGCATCTAATTTGATACCAATCAAACGTGTAACAAACCTGCTCTCCGAAAACCGGTAGCTGGTAGTTCCAAAAATAAACGAGCATCTGATTGAGCGAATACTTCAATGACTTGTTATTTGTATACGGCGCGGCGTGAATACATTTTATAGCAGCCATAGGTTACGCCACGGCAAACGAAATACGCAGCTAAATATAACAGAAAAAGCAGATGTATTTCTTAGATACTTCAAATATGAAAAGCACACATTGCTGTCAGTCTTGTTCCATCAATAATTTGCCTCAAAACATGAAACTTATATGGTGTATCCCAAAAACACTTTTCTCTTTAAATAAATTTTGAAGAAAACTTAAACATTCACCTTCGACACCAACAGCCACTACACTCTATCTTGCACGATTGTCCCCTAGTTATGAATGCTACCTAGATCTCATTCTAGATAACCCCACATAAAAATATCACTTTCTTTTCACACAAAGAGATTACGCTTCCATATTACGTCATTCAACCACATGTTTTTACTTTTTAGTCAAAATGCGAGTAGATTACTTGTCAAAGCTCTATAGCAAGGTATCTATTTCTCGCCGCCATCTCTTTAGTACGTTTTTGATATTCAAACAAGTTTAATTTTAATTGTCATCTGCTAAAGATGACAATTAAAATTAAATTAGCCCGGTTAGTGGAGTGTGATAGTAGGATAACATCAGAACCTGGCGCATAGATGACATTTGGTGTGTCATAGCTAGATAGAAGGAGACCGTAGAACGAAAGAAGGAACAGTATTGCGAAAGAGGGTTGACGTTAGGCAGGCGGCCGGTCATAAAACATAGCCAAAACTTTAGCAGCACGCCGAATATGCTACTTCGACCTCAAATAAATTGGGATAAGGGCAGGCGGATGATGATGAACTACTTTAAGATGACATGTCGTGCTAGAGATGACGTGTCGCACGACTAAAAACTACTTCATTATGCTCTCGCCACAAGTACCGCTTGCGTTGACAACGCCTAATGTAATGCGTTTAAAAGATTTTTCTGTCACGTAACGTTTCCCAATCAACTGCAATGTTGCCAGCGCCAAAAACTTAGCTACAATTTAGTATTTTACTTCATCGTCACACTTCATTATTTCATTATTTTATCCTATACAATATACAAATTGATTCTTACGAACAGCATTGTGTCCCGAAATTGATTTACTTTCGCGGAATAATAATGTATAGGAAATTCTAATTTGTTTAGCCATTCTAAATGTTCAGCAACTAAATAAATTAGATTGCATTACATAGCATCACGCTTGTTCCCCGAGGGGTAGGCAGAGGTAACAGTTACTCACATTTCATTGAATTTTGATTGAATTAATTTTCCTAAGAAATGTGCCTATTGAAAAGCGTAATAGTTATAATGAGTAGAAGATTCGAACAACACAAATAGGTCTCGTTTCCAAGAATAATTGCCGGGGACTGGAAAAACTGCATGCTAATAACTATTTGTTTAATTATCTCAAGCAAATAAGTCTGTGATTATTAAAACCTGTATTATCCTTAAAATTAATTTGATATAGTTATAATATTTTTGTGGAAAGAAAAATACGGTCGTGAGCACGATTCGAACTTGCGCCTCCCGGATAAATACTCCAGGCGCTCTGACCGCTAAGCCATCTCGACCCGACTCAGTAATTTAGTTATATTTGTAGTGCTGTTTAAACTTACCCTTTAAACTTTTAGGACCCAGATAAATTCAACCTTTCATTCAGTCTATAAACACAACAAACTGGCCTATTGGTGGGTTGGCCTAAGTGTAATTAGGATTTATTGTTAGGAAGTTCTCAGGGGCAGTAGCGAATATGGAAATGTGATAGATGGCACTAGGTGCACCACCACATAGAACATATGATGAAATGTGGATGTAGGGTACACCTCTGCTTTTCCCTTCAGCGAAACAAGCGGGATGGTCTGTTACTTTTGAAAACTATACACAACTGTTCATTAAGGTCATAGATACACACAACAATTATAAGGCGTCAAATCGTTATAACGATCCCTTTAAAAGGCATGTTAACATCTGATTATGTCGTAAGGCATACTTCACATTCTCTTATGTGTCCCTGCCTTATACGCGTCATCAGGCTTGGTCATAGCTATGCGACACATTAATGAAGTTGGTACGAGGACTTACGGTGGTAAATAGCTATTCCCACGGGAATTGTGGACGGGTTTGTTTTGGTTTCGTCTGGCGCCATCTGTCGCGCGTCATCGGAAAGTAGCATAGCGCGTCACATACATTAATTTGTACATACAAAAATCGTACAATGGTTATTAATAATATAGTAATAGTAATAATAATATAGTAATTATAAAACTGTGAATTTTTAATCAATTAATATTCACCGGTTACTACTCACGTGTGTTTTTCGGTATTGCCCGACTAGTTGCGAACTCGAACGGAGCCCTTAGTCATGAGCTAAGCCCGCGGCGATGTCGCGAGTCAAACAAAAAGTGTATGTTACTCAATCACGTCAAAACAAAATTTTCATGAAATTTGGTGTTATAATTTTTTGGACTTTATAGAAGGACCGGGTTAACTAGTAATATAGTTATAAGTTAGAATGGCATTTTATTTGATATACAAGCTGGAGCCCGCGACGAGATAGAAAAAAAGAAAATCTGATGATGAGATTGTAAAACTATTCAAGATAAATCTTTGAAAAAACTAGATAAATCTTTGAAAAAATGCGACATACGAGAGGTTAACCTGTCGTATGTCGCATTTCCGGACACAATAAAAATTGCATTGTGTCTTGCGTGGATCCACGTTCCGGCAGTCAAAAGGTTAACGCATGCTTAGCGAACTCTAAAGTTATTATATTAAGTGGCAAAAGAATACGGTCGCGAACAGGATTTGAACCTGCGCCTTCCGGATAAATACTCCAGGCGCTTTGACCACTAAGCCATCTCGACCTCTGCTTACCACCGCGAATTTTTCTTCCATATTTTAACACGTCTTATGGCGACGTCATTGCTATCAATTCAGTACCTATACAGGTGACCGAACCGACACGACTAACTCTGCAGTTAATACAATGTCGTAAATAATGCAATTACCATAACAATTCAAGATACATGTTTGAAAAGCATTGACGCATGCTTAGCGAACTCTAAAGTTATTGTATTAAATGGAAAAAGACGTAAAACTAATTATTTTATTTTTATACAATTTTAGTTTGACGTTTCTAATTTTAGTGCCTAACTAAAAGAGTGAAAACTAAAATGTCTGTTTAGTCTACTAATATTAGAATATGACTGCCAAAGGCTGAGAAGATATATTTAATAATATTTCAGACTAAATTTCCAGGCGGGCGAAGCCGCG
This sequence comes from Xylocampa areola, assembly GCA_935421205.1. Lineage (NCBI taxonomy): Eukaryota > Metazoa > Arthropoda > Insecta > Lepidoptera > Noctuidae > Xylocampa > Xylocampa areola. Next base: position 17,776,366 of record OW285205.1, on the reverse strand, counting down.
AGCACAGCTAGTATTAAATAAAGATTACATTTAAAAATAAATTAAATGTTCTTTTATGAGGACGTCTTTTGCCCGGTTTGATGTGATTTCCGACTGTGTAGTATCATTAAATCCTTTTAACAACCAATACATAAATGAAAAACACTTTCTATAATCTCATACATTAAAGCATCCCAATGATTTCATTCTCGCGCGCCATACATTACCATTCCACTCAGAAATAGCACGTACATTTCGAATAAACTTCGCAATGGACGCGTAAACTGTGCATTCCAGTTTTTTAACATCGTAAAGTCAATTTAAAAGCGACATAAAGTCGAAGTGACACTGCGATTTTTTTAAATCTAATTGGCCTTACCATTGAAGCAGAAAAATCTTTATTAAAATACCTTCTAATAAGGGTTATTTTTTATTTAGATTGTGTAGTGGTTGTGTTTATTTCTTTTGATGTGTAAATAAATAGAGGTGTGAAAGAAATGTTTTTTCCGTTTGTCATCTGTTTTCTCGTGTACGTTGTAATACTAAATAAATTGGGTGTGAGGCGGCTTGACAAGGCACTTTGAATCGAAGATGTATTGGTGTTTTGGTGTTTGATCTTGGCTATGTAACTTCGAGATACCGTCGCGTCGTACCTTTAGATCATTCTGTGAATTCGCTGATTTCGCAGTAGAGGTTATTTAGAGTTGTTTTTATAAATCGTTCTCTATTAGGAGCTTAGTCTGCGTACCTATTGGGTATCTCGATTCCACGAATATATGGTCGTTTTATAGTACATTGCGCAGTATATTCTTAATTTTTTTGCTCATCATAGACAAGCTGTAACATACGACGCAATGTACTACAAAGCGACCATCAATTCGACGGTAACCGAGATAGTCAAAAGGTATGCTGGAAGTAATGGTTGATTTGATTGATTCTTAAGTTATTTATTATTTGTTTTAGTGAAACCGGGTAATTGTGAATTGGGTTGATTGGACACAGTCATTGTTATCCTTTTTGTACTTAGAGGACCAGACGGGAGACGGCTTCTGACTAAATATCAAACAAATTTGCTCGCCACTTTTGGCAGGGGTAACACATAAGCTGAAAAGAACCTGCACTTAAGCAAAGACAGCCTCATCATTATATTACCAGTATTAAAACACATAAAAAACTAAACACAAACATAAAATTGCGTCACACACGATTAAAGTCGTGTACTATCATACAGATAAATTTTTGACAAGCATTAACGCATGCTGAGTGTAATATCATTGTAACCATACAGGTAAAAGGTATATATGAAGATATTTGATTGGGAATCATATAAATGTCACTTATATAAGTGCGTGCAATTATGTACGACGTTGTTGCTAAGTGACCACCGGGGTAATTTTAGTGAGATAAGAATCCCATACCCCTTGGTCTTAACACCAAAGACAGAGCCGGGCGCCTTTATTAAAATTTCCCCGCTAACAAAAAAAAAAACATAGATATTATATCTAGTAAGTAACTGCATTTTACTTCACAGCATAGTCACTTATTACCCACTTTGAAAATAGCTTGCGTCCGTTAGTGGCTTATGACAGGTTGCTAATGAATCTGATTGCAATCATTGCCAACATCAAAATAAAAAACTACCATTTCTCATCACTCATTTTTCTTTAACACAATTACCAGTTAGCCCTTATCAAATGCTTACAGCTTGTAACATCGGTGCTCAGCTAACGCTACAGTTTTTCTATTAAGATACAAAAACGTCATAGCACGAGTTATTATATCGAGATTCTTCCGCACTAGCATTTATAGCTTTGTCGCGTCACCGTTAGCGATACACACGGCTATGTAGACACGACGATTCAATGCTGAGCATTTTTTTTTTTAAACCAACATTTACCCGACCCGGAAATCAAACTCAGTACTTCGTACTATGAAACACTGCGGCGTACTTAAGTATATCTACCCATCCTTTTCCTAATTACGTTAGGGTTGCCTTCTACTCAAACCGGATGCAGCTAAACAACTGTATTTTACATGGACCTCCACAACCCAGTTACTAGGTAACACGATATGTCGTGGTATGACTGGTTGTCAGATTTTCGGGCCTCTGACCATACAACGGCTGTCATAGACCTAATTTGACAACCGGGAATGATGGCTTAACGCGCTCTCCAAGGCACGGAGGGTTCTTGGTACGGAATGATAGTCAACCATCTACGGACAGACCGCGGCAAGCGCAACTTAACCTCGATAGATTGATCTGTGCGACTTTTACGTAGCCAGGAGGTGTGGTCCCAAGCGCAACTGCTGAGCAGGAGGTCTCGTGTTCGATTCCCGGGTCGGGCAAAGTGTTATTGAGTTTTCCTGTTAGGAAATTTCCAGTAGCAGCCTGGAGTTTGAAATTGTGCCCGGTTGATGGCAATAGGCTCACTACCTATTATATAGGACTTAATAACAGCATTGGTGAAATGTGGGTGTAAGATTGTGACCTGTGCCTAGCCCCTCGGGGAATACAGGCGTGATGCTACGTTATGTTATGTTTAATATAAGCAAATGCACATAGTAAATACTTGGGATTAAAAAACGTTATCCTCACCAATGAACATGGGTCTAATGTCCACAGAGACGTAATTTTCCGCACGACTGCATTCTTTATTCTTTTTAATCCTTATCATGGCGTGGTGGAGGCGGTTTGAAAAAACGGTGAAGTGCGAAGAGAAATAGTCAGCTAATATACTAGTACCTTTTTTTTTAATGGACGATGGAAACTATCGCTTTAGCGCATTTTAAATATATTTTTTATACTCAGTTTGTATTTGTTGAATTTCGCATGTGGTGGTGGCCGAGTGGTTACAAGTAGTGGTTGGCGATTATGAATGATTGGTATAATCGAATTACTGTGTAATACTAATTCTGATAATCGATTATGAAATTAGTTACTAATATGTTTTCATAATCGAATGACGTTACTAATTTGTACCGAGACTCGAGAGTCACTTTTTAGCTTTTTTGGTGGAGTTATTTAACAGATAAAGTTAACTTATTTTAGTTTTATAGATAAGAACACTACTGATCATGTTTCGCTCTTTCTGCTCTACGGCGACGGTGACTAAATTTTTTTTTGTAATTACTAGTCTGTTTTAATCGAGATATCTCGAGACATCTTCATAATCGAATGATTTCATTAGTATATCTCATAATCGTCGACCATTAGTTACAAGTCCTCCTATTGAACCATAGGTACGGAAGTCCGCGGTAATACTTTGACCTTGAGCTGGCCTATTGTAGTAGGGAGTTTCAATAACAAGCGAGGCCAGCTTAAATTGGTTTTGTTACCGCTGACGTGCGGCGTACTGTTCCACTGTGACTTTTACAATGTCATAATATACAGCAGTGATAGCCTAGTGGTATGAGCGTTGGACTGCCAAGTCGCAAGTTCGAATCCAAGGCCACGGTCTTTTCGAATTTGTGCGTATTATAAATTAATTATCACTTGCTTAAAACAGTGAAGGAAAACATCGTGAGGAAACCAGCACACCTGAGAGATGTTCTCGGTCGTGTGTAAAGCCACGTTAGAGACCTACGGGTGGTTTAATCTCTGACACTAGGTTGTTAATCAACCACACGATAAGAAGAAGAAGAATGTCATAATCTAAGACATCACAAACATACGGTGAAGGAAAACATGGCGATTAAATCTGGATCCAATGGTCAGAAATTGCCAACCTGCAGTGAGCCAGTATTGATGAATGCTGCCTTGCCATACAGTCAGACAGTTGTGGGTTAGTTATGTTATGTATGTAGCGACATCTCCCACGCTACATAGATACTAAGCGCATAACGCGCTGCATCGCGCAAACAAAATTTGACGGCGAGTCCGTATATATACAACCGCGCGATATTAACCGTCGGGGCTGATATGATCCAGCTAGGCCCTAGTTGTCCCCCTAGCAACGCCCTAAGCCGAGGCTCGTGTCCCGCAGGAGACGCCCTTAGCGCTGTTGCTTAGTTAGCAGTATTTTAAAATATGCTCTGGCTGGAGACATCCAACTGCCTCGCCTTAGATATTGTCCGGTTACGCAGAAAAAACCCCTCTGGGTTTCCGCAAGAGCCCATTCCAAAAAAAAATTATGGCGAACATCCATATAACCGTCCGACGTTAACCGTCGGGCCGTGGCCCACCAGGCAATTTCATCCGCCTGGTCGGCGGAACCTCTCTTTTCAATGAAGGAACACCACACCTCGTTCCTCCATATGCATGTGTTATTTGTTCTAATATTAATTATTATTTAACGGTTATTACTCACGCACATTCTTCGGGCCAAACTGGTTTCGAACTCGAACGGAGCCCTTATTCATGGGCTGAGCCCGCGATGATCTCGCGAGTCAAACCAAAAGTGTTTGACAGTTTTGTATGTTTGGGTGTAGAAATAAAGCATCGAAAACCTCGTCAAACATCTTACGAACACACGGTTCCTGCAACGGATACTATTATATACTCCTCACCGAATATTCGTTCACGGCAGCCTATCTCTACGAAGATTAGCCAAGTACGCAGCAGATATTATAGTACAAGTGTATACAAAATTCCTCTTCCTTCACTCTCACAGTCGATGAGACGGCAATCCGACACGACCGTTGACAGATCAGTCGTAGAACCGACGGCTTTGCGTGCTCTCCGAAGCAAAGGGGTGTCACATCGCCAACTTCTTAACTCCGGACGTTTTCCAAAAAAATTCTGACAGAAAAGCTCATTAACACTACCTGACGCAGGAATTGAACTCAGGACATCACGCTCAGTAGCCGCGCTTGCAGCTAATAGACCAATGAGGCAGTTCGTAACGTAAAATATAATATACCTAAGCGTATACTAACTATATCCTACGCACACAAATCTAGCGACTTCCGAACCTTTCACACACGAAAAATATTATGGAATATTCCGTTTTATTCCGAAACCCACGTGTGGAGGAAAGGTGGTCTATTCGTTCATAACAACGACACGACCACCCATTAATTATAACTCAACAATCCAACACTCTGAAAACTTAAAAAAGCCACATTCAGTATATAAACAATTTCCACTTAAAAAGTTCGTATAAAAAGTAGACAGTTAAATAGTGTTCATTTACTTTATTTTGAAAACAAAATTGACCGTGAAGTATGTACTAAAGGCAATATACTTAGGTTCGGTAGACATTTTTATTATTAAAATGCGTTTTTTTCTATTCTTACTTATTTCTAAAGTCTTTATTGGGGGCGGGGCATACACGCAACGTTTTTATGCGGTCTTTTAATAATCGCAAGACAGGTATGTGTAGAAGGTCCGCCACGCCACACACAAAGGCTATAACGCGCATACACAATTCTGTCATACAATAACGGAGCATGGCACTGGCAGGCACATCGAAAGACCCTTTTTTTATATAATACCGTCGTTGTATTTGTTTGTACTGTCGCTATGGTTTACCTATAGATTTATTGCTCTAAGAATTTACGAAAATAAATGTTCAAAGAAGTACCTACGGAATGCAGTTACTTACTCATTTAATTTACAGTTTGCCAAACCAGATGATTTTAGCAACACTCCCGCACAGCCATTGCAGTTGTCAGCGATTTTGTTTGTAGCTAGTTTTTTTTTTGACTTGATATTTATACGTGTATATTTTTATCTAAGATTAGCGTGACCTTTTTAGCTCACGAAATCTCACTCGTAGGACCGGCAGCCGACACTACCTGTTCAGCTTAATGACGTCATCTGTATGTATTGTATAAATGAACCACAGAAATCTATATAATAAATAAATGGGAATGCCATCAACTACAGTCCCCCAGTGTGCAATTACTCTAATACAGAGTAGTCTAATGCGTATTTTTTAGCACACTTTCCTCCTTAACTGTGCTTGTAGTGTACATGTTGCAGATGGATTATAGAAGCCGCTATTTTACAAAACTGCTAGCTGATTTACAAAACAGTACTGTTATGAAAAACAGCTGAACGACGTTTAGCGGTTTTACATAATTACTGAACTATAATACGCAGGATTTTATGAACGATTTGCGTTTATCAATGCAGCGGGTCAACGATCAGAGATTATCTAAAACAGTGTGAAATGAACTGTCAGATTGTTGATTTTAGTTCGAAATGTTGTCGTTTACCCCGACACGGACAGTTTAGGTTCGAAGAGGATGACGGGAGCTAGTGAGTGAGCGTAGCAAGCGAACTACCCCCGTCGTCCTCTTCGTGTTTAGGTTTTTTCTGACCTTACAGACAGAAAAATAGGAGCCGTCGTCCCAGCCACGGAAAGACAAATCATAATACAGTATCTTTTTTTTTTACTTGAGTGGTGACTATCCATTTAATTTACCTATACAATAAACAAATCTGTCCCACTGTAGATATCTCATTCTCCATTACGTCTAAACGTGGGTAGCAGTTTTGTTAAACGTATCGCAATGGTAATCCAGCTGAATGTTGTTTAGCTGTTTTATAAAACAATACTGTTTTGTAAATCAGCTAGCAGTTTTGTAAAACAGCGGATAGAAACTGCTAGCTGATTTCAAGTAAGTATTCATCTGCGACCTACATTTAAGCACGATGACACGGTCACGCGTCCTTCACACTTTATGGATTTATTACTTATACTTCTGTGGAATGAACCTTCTGTACTTACTTACTATGGATCAAATTATACAGGTTGACCACTTTACATAGTCTATCATTATATAATGCTCATCGGTTCGTCCACATAGCGTGCTGTGTTAGTTTTATGCTTGTATTTTTTGTGTCTATCACAATACTTGGCGTTTGATTTACGAGTTGTTGCATGTTGTATGCTTAGCTTACGTCACTTCAAATATGCTTGCATTTTATTCAATTGGTGCGGTTTGATCTGTTGCGATAAAAAATAAGGAATTTTAAATTATTTATGTAGTTATGGTAAGTCAGTTATTTCTTATACATTTATGAAAGTAAAATTAAAATTGATCAATTAGAAAATGAACGTCCTTAACCATAAAATCTGCCATACCATTGAATGTATTAGTATACAATAGTCAAATAAATAATTATGGGCTTATTTCAATAACAATTCATCTTTTATTGAAGTACATCGATTACACTTTGTCTATAATTCATTTTCTGTTGTAAAGCCACTAACCGCGGCCATGATTTCCGTAATAAAAGCGAAATGGCCCATAAAATTGGCTTTGCTTCGATCATCGGCATAGGATTCGATAAAATAATGTTTTATACAAAGGAAATCAATTTGTTATAAATTCAATATCTATATATTGTTTTAATAATGTGTTTTCGAATGTTCTCATAAATACAAAGTGCCATTTTCTGTTATACAATATCATAAAAGTCAAACAGTAGTTTCCTTCTGGCTCTTTAATTAGATACATATTGAAAAAATTAACAATACAAAAAAAAAATTTATGTTCTAGAATATAATTTTAACTGTTGGCTATTCATCCACAATTATTAGCACATATACAATATTTATTCGTCGCATTTTTATTATATGTAACAATAAAGATACGTTTACTACTACATTTTTAAAACGTAAGTATTTTGACGCATGGGTACCCAACTCTACAGTAATATGTAGCTATGTCTTTTTGTAGATAGAAAATAGTTTGACAGACAGAGAAATTTAGTTTTTTTTGTCGAAAATCATTAACGCATGCTTAGCGAACTTTAAAGTTATATATTTTTTTGTGGAAGAATACTCCTGCCGCTGTGATCACTAAGCCATCTCGACCGTCGAGATGGCTTAGTGCAGGTTCGAATCCTGCTCGCGACCGTATTTTTCTCCAAAAAAATAAATTATAACTTCAGATAAATTTAGTTAAGGAGTTTGCTCGTCGCTTCTCTTCTACAATAAAGCACAACAATGCGGTGAATGGTGAACATATTGATTTGATTCTGATGTGTCCTGCTCGTGACCGTATTATTTTGTGCACAAAAAAATTTATAAGATTTCTCTTTGCATAATCTGAAGTGTTATGTTATGCACCTCGAAACGTATGCTAAGTATGTTAAAGTTGAAAATTAGCATCCTAGCCGGTTTTCCGGAAATGATTAGCTTAATCAATTTGTTTAATAGCCACTTAACGGCTAAGGTCAATCAGTAATAAATTAATTGTTCATAAACGCTAGTATTGTGCTACTTTCATGAGAGTTAATATCTTCATCCGCCCTAGATAACTTTTTTAGGGTTATATAAAGTCACGGCTTTATATGAACAAACTACAGACCTTGGCCCAGCCTTCGAGGAGAACATCTGTCAAGAAGAAGAGAAGCTATCGCTCGAAGTTTTACGAAAAACCTCATGGAAAAGGCCATAAAAAGAGCCCAAATTGTTATCGAGAATGGCCGCGGCCATATATATTTTACAAATCCGCGATATTTTATTCAATTTCAAAGAAAAAAACGCATTATTTATGATTTTTCAATGTAAATGAATTATAAAATATTGTCATAAACACACCTTGTACTTATTGTTTATATCGTTTAACGAAAAGGGGCAGTTTTGGTGACCAATCTGTTTTTCCCGGATGGAACACGCAGCCACCATACAAAATGTACTTTTCTGTGCACATGAATAAATAATAGTTTAAAAAAAATGAAAAACACGCTTTGTTACTAGCCAAACTAGAATGTAGAAAATAATATTATATCACTTAAAAATATATTTAGAGAGATTAAGAATAAAATCATTTTATCGTACAAAAGCATAAGTACATTTTATGGTGCTAGATGTCAAGAATGGGTAGCGAATTGCTGTCTGTCAGGTCGTCCGATAATATAAAGGGCTGTGTCGTGGTGAATGCAGCTGCGATCCTAGACCCCGGTGAAGGTTAGTGGAGGATCGTACGATTTTAGTCGGTGAAGTCCAGTACAGCGTCGATTTCAATATATAAAAAGGGAAAATAAATTTATTAATAATTAATAATAAATTTATTCCTAAATACTCTCTAACTGCCTCGTTGGTCTAGTCAGCCCAAGCACGCCTGCTGAGCATGAGGTCCCGGGTTCGTTTCCTGGGTCGGGCAAAGTGTTATTGTGTTTTTATTTTAGGAAATTCTTGATAGCAGTCTGGAGTTTGGAATTGTGGCCTGTTCCATATCACGATGAGCATCACGCCTGTTTTCCCCGAAAGGGTAGGCAGTGGTGTAAATAGTTGTACAACCACATTTCACCAATGCTGTTATTAAGTCCCATGTAAAAGTTGGTGAGCCTATTGCCATCTGCCGGGCACAATTCCGAACTCCGAGCTGTTATCGAGAATTTCCTAATAAAAAAACCTAATAACACTTTGCCTAACCCGGAAATCGAACCCAGGACCTCATGCTTAGCAGTCGCGCTTGGGACCACTAGACCAACGAGGCAGTCACTTAAAACAGTATAAAATCTAAAATAGTACCTAATCTATACAAAATTTAAAAAAAATAGGTAATCCACACAATAAAAACAATAGGCAAATGCATTTAAATAAAACCTTGTAAAATATAAAACAAAATCTCTAATACTTAAAAACTCCGTTTTATAACTAGTTACTTATTGTAATTTAACTACAATTTATTTGTACTTCAGCACAATTAATACACCACGTATTTATTGTTCTTTAAGTTCGATTATGTGCGTCATTTTCTTGGCGTTAATATTTTCATGAAACTAACATCAAAAAACTAAATTTTTCATTTATACAAGTTCATGGATATATAATGAAAAAATATTAATGAAAATTTAATATTTTAAAGTGATTTTCATAAACATTTAACGCCACTAAAATGACGCAAGGAATCTAACTTGAAGAATGACCCATGTTTCCTATGCAATCCCGAGTCACAACCACTAATGCATCCGATAAAAAAATTATAGGAATGCAACTCTACGCCATCGTTGAAGGCAATACTGGATTTGATATGCTAAAATCAGAGCATTGCTAATACAGATAAGTCTTTCAAATGCATTAACGCATGCCTAGCGAACTGTAAAGATATTTTTTTTGTGGAAAGAAAGATAGGTACGCATCCAGGCGCTCTGTAAGCAGGATTCAAACCTGCACCTCCTGGATACATACTCCAATCGCTCTACGAACTAAGCCATGGTCTTAATTGACAGAGGTCTTAATTACACCGTGGGACAGCCATGCTTCGGCACGAATGGGCCGGCTCGACCGGAGTGATACCACGGCCTCACAGAAAACCGGCGTAAAACAACGCTTGCGTTGTGTTTCGCTGAGTGAGTGAGGGTACGAGAGGCCCAAACCGTTTAAAAGGCCGGTAACGCACTTGCGACTCCTCTGGGGTTGCGGGTGTCCATGGGCGGCGGTAATCCCTTACCATCAGGCGATCCGTCTGCTTGTTTCCCACAAATTCCATTTACAAAAAGTATGACCGTATTTTTCTTTTCACAAATATTCAAATGAAGTTACATCAACTATCACTTCATTAAGATACCTATACAACTAATAACTACCAACCTTCGACCATCGATGCTACCAACCAAACAACATTAATGGATTCTGCCAACATAACAATAATTTAAATCAAATCTATGCATTGACATCTGTCTTCGGTTGAACTACGATTAAAATACAGGACTACAGTCCGCCCGTCATAAATCATTAGGAACATAAATACGGGGGACTGGGATAGGAGACAATTCAATTACTATGAGCTACGGAGATGCGGTGACATTGAAATAAGCGTTCGCGGTGACTGCCATTTGTGTAAAGGCTAGTGTATATTGGGCTATGAAGTTTTTGAAACGCATTAACGCATGCTTAGCGAACTTTAAAGTTATACATTTTAATGGAAAAAGATATATATACGGTCACGAGCAGGATTCGAACCAAAACACTTATTAAAATATGGAAGAAGATTTCGTGGTGGTGAGCAGAGGTCGAGATGACTTAGTGGTCAGAGCACGTGGGTCGTTTAATTGTGTTTATCGGGAACTTCACGTACACTTGTTGTATTGTATCATATTATAAATTATTATAATAGGCATGCAGGCCGAAATCAACGTGAAAATAACTTTACCTACGATACTACAGTTTAATCTGTTAATGTTAGATGGACTTGCATGACAGGTTTCAAACGATGATGTTAGTGTTGTGGCGTAACGTAAAATAGTGTTGTGGGCAAATACACATTTTTGAACACTTTTTCACATGTTTTCAAGCAATGAAAAATGGATGAGTTCAAGCTGACAAGTAGGTATATTTTATTTGTTTTTTATAGAATATTTTGACGATACTGATTATTTTTTTATCGAATAGGAGATAACCAAATGATGGTTCAATAGTTTGAAATAAAAATCAACCTTTGGGTTTCCATTTTCATAGTTGATTCGTTTTTGAATAACATTTTATTGTGTCGACTGTGTTGTGCAAGCCTTCCTAAAATGACCAGACTATAGTTTAAATAGAAATAATATATTATCAATGTTATTAGAACTACGTATAGTGTGAAGTCGCGCCTTACAATTACTGTGAATCGAGTAATGTTTTTCATTCGATTCCGCCCGCGGCTTCCCTCAGAACTGTCCAGTTACAAACTACAATTTATCATGTTGCCATTTCCCTTTTCAACGTCAGCAGATGTCCAGGTCCTGGGGACTATAGTGTTGCCAATGTTATATAATTACATTACATCATTAACACCTGTAAAAATGGGTGTAACTTTGAAAAATAAATAAATATAGCATCACACTTGTATTACATACACTTGACCCGAAAGGTAGAGATGACCCTTTTGCCATAAATCGGGCACAATTCCAAGCTGAGCTGCGTTTAAGAATTTCTTAACAGAAAAACCCAAAAGCATTGTCTGACTTGGGAATCGAGCCCAGTACCTCAGGTTTAGCAGCCTTGTTTGGAGACAAATAGACTGAGTTTCTTATTAACGCCTGAGGTAGTTACCTATTACTTTGTGGAAAATGTGTTTTCTACTAGGAAATTCTCTGTTACATCCCGGAGCTTCAAATTGTGCCTGGTTGACCTCATGCCATCAACATTGAGGGGGGGGGGGGGGGTTCATGTTATGTATGGTTAACACTTGTTCCACACCTGAAGAAAAAAGGGTACACTACACTCCGAAATAAATTACTGAAGGTAGAACCCCTCGAGCTCAACACCATAGGGGATTACATGTCGGTGTACAAAAGAACATTTCTACGTAACCTTTCGGAGAATACATTGGCATGATGCTATTTTATGTTATTTATTATTATAAAACATATTAAAAGGCATCTAAACAGCGTACATGCACTACTGGTTATTATTATAATATACTATATCTATGCGGTAAGTTACGATTATTGGCCACAGCGAAATTACATGCTTTGTAAACGTAACTTTAAGATTATACGAGAGTTACTTGTAACACAGGGCTGCACAAAATTTGTGTACAACAATATTTTACGAGACACTATTAATATTGTGACGCTGAAATGAATAAAGTTTTTAATTAATAACTTTTAATAATAATTATAATAACTTTCGTGAGACACATTTATAGTTTAACGGTTATTAATCACGCGCATTCTTCGGGATTGCCCGACTAGTTTTGAACTCGAACGGAGCCCTTATTCATGAGCTGAGCCCGCGGCGATGTCGCGAGTAAATCTCTGCCAAGTTTGAAAACTTTGACTCGCGCCATTGCCGCGGGCAATCCCGAAAAATGCGCGTGAGTAATAGCCGTTAAACTATAATTAATATAAACCAACATAATTTACTTAATGAGCGAAATAGTAATTGGTAATGAATAATATGTATTATCGACTGCCTCGTTGGTGTAGTGGTCCCAAGGTTGACTACTGAGATTAGGTTCGATTCCCGGTTCGGGCAAAGTGTTATTGGGATTTCTGTTAGGAAATTCTCAGTAGCAGCCCGCAGTTTTGAATCGTGCACGGTAGATGATAATAGTTTTATAAATGGCCCATCATCTATTAAATGGGGCTTAATAAGAGTCTTGGAGAAATTAGGGTGTACAACTGTTTAGGTAGTACATGTACATCTCTGCCTACCCCTATGGGGAATGCAGGCCTCATGGTATAACATGTTTGGTATGTGCAACCAACATTTCATTAATACCGTTATTAAGTCAGTCAGTCCATGTGAGCATTAGGTATCGGGCACAATTCCAAACTTCGGCCTGTTACTGAGAATTTCTAGACGAAAAACCCATTAATACTTTGCCGGACTTGGGAAACGAAGGTCTTGGGACTTTGAAAATAAAACTTTTAAATTAATTGAAAACCACATAGAGCAAGTAACGGCAAAGGTTCGCGATCCCTGGTTTAAGAGATATGGTGTCTAAACAATGGTAATAGGTGCACAGGGCGTTTAGAGGTGAAATGCTTGGCTCTGTAAAATTATGTTACTGTAATAACCCGATCTGTAGAAATTCTTTAGATTTCTAGTTGATATTAATGAAATAAAGCAGCTGCTGACTTTGAGGTCCAATTAGCTAAGATCCCAGGACCCCGGCAAGGATGTTATTAGAAGACAAAGAAAATTTATGATGGATTTCCACAGATAAACAAAATAGGTGTGATTTCTAAGCCGGGTAAATTGCATTGTCTGTTAGAAAATTCTCTGTAGCATCTCGGAGTTTAGAATTGCGCTGAGTAGAATCTACTAAGCATTTTCTCAAAAGTTCTCTATTAAGTTGTGTGTTTGTTGTGTGCTGGGTGTCTGTGTGTGCGTGTGTTTGTCTTGTGGTATGAGGGCGTGTGTGCGTGTTTTTGCGGGTGTGCGTTGTCTTTTTGCCTTTTTATGTAATAGGTAGGGGAAAAAATCTTTTCATGTTTTGTATGTATACCTACAATTGAAGAAAAATCTCTTTAGTTGTAATGTTTGTTGCAAGCAATTTCAGCCTTAGTGGAAGTCAACCGCCAAAATTTTTGAATGCTTGGTTCAAAAATGTTGGCTGTTAACTTCCACAAAGGCTAAAATTGCTTGCATTGAACATCAAGACGCAATGGTTGGCACGTGTAAAGTAGGCCGAGCTGTCCAAGGGATTTTGTTGGTAAAAGAACTGTACGGAAACTTTTGAACTCCTCAAGGTATTATGTTTCATGTCTGGACATCTGCCGACCTTAAGAGAAAGTTTATTGTGCCTGCGTGGTGAACAAATAATAATGAATTATTCGATTTAATAACGAATTATTGTTGTAGATAACGTGTGTAAGTTGAACAAAACTCATGTTTTTGTGTAATAACTTACGTGGACATGTTCTTAATAAATTTATCGCTTATAGTTATGACTTACGTCCATTTTTCGAGGACGGCCCGTTAATTTCGAACTCGAACAAAACTAAGCACGCGGCAATGTCGCAAGTCCAGGAGTTGCTTTAGATGTGATAAACTTATTGCTTTCTGACAACGCCGCGCGAAGTCGAAAGTAGTCGGAAGTTAACGAAAAATGGATGTGATAATACGTTTTCCAATGTTCTCACTTGTTTAATAGTTTTCATAGCGTCGATGAAGTTTTCATTCTATGTAAGTTGTGTGTTTGTCGTGTGTGTGTGTTTGTCGTATGCGAGTGCGTTATTTGTGATACTTACGCCATTTGTTGTCTTTTTGGTTTTGTATATATTAGCTCTTTTCGTATTTATGTGGTGGTATTGTATGATAGATAGATATATAGATAGAATAATCTTTATTGTACACCATTAGAGTAACATTTATGAAATTCAATTATTAATTAAGCTGTTGCCTCGCTCATTAGCAGACAGTAGATTTTTATTGTTACAACGTATAATTCTTTAAGGTTAAGGGTACAATGGCGGTCTTATCGCTAACAGCGATATCTACCAGACAACCTTTGGATGGACAGAGAGACGTGAATAATTGCAAATGGGGGCAGTCAGTGGTGAACTACACTACATATTTTACAAGAAATAAATACAATAACTTAATAAATAATTATGTTCAGATACGGTTTAATTCAGGTATCAGGTATGGTTTCATTATTAAAATCTTTTATTAAATATAGGACGTCTGTTTGTCCAACTTCTACATGGATTAAGTAATCATTGCTAATCTAGGAAACAACTTGAAAATCTAAATATTCACCATTATTTGCTTTGACAGTAAGAAGATGTGTATTCAGATAACCAGTCAGTTCATAATACGTGTATTGTGATCGCTAATCTTTTATGATCTCGTTATTGATTAAAATCGCTGGGTTTTCTTGTCTCTGACTAGATTTTCAGTTAAGTCGTTAAAGTCTGCAATTATTGTGGTGTGTTAGCTGATCATCCTGATATTGTAGTGGATCGAAAGTCTTTAGCAGTAAATTGTATTTGTTAAGCTGAGTTTACATTTTTATTGTATATTTTGTGAAAGCTATATGTGTAAGACTATATTTATTTATTTACTTTAAGTATAACGGCATTACACCAATTACAATAATTTAACACAATGAATTAATTTTATAAAGCTTAGACATGAAACAGAAACTTAGACAAAAATTAATTCATTTACGACAAATTAATTATTAGACCCACGGAGATACAAACACTAGTAATAATTAGAATTTTTCAAGGAAATATTGAAAAATTATAGACACGAATGGGCCTTGAACCCGCGACCTTTGACATTCCGTGTTATCACTCTATGAACTGAGCTACCGTGTGGTCGTCCGTGTGTATTAAATTTAAAGTCCCCTTGTATACGTCTTAAGGAGACGCCTGGCGATATTTATTTAGCAATCATTTAACACGCGTTACCACTTTGCAGTTGTAAGGCGCCGAACAATATCCGAATCTTTTAAGGTTCATGCATCATATATATTGATATTTTTTATACATGATAAGGCCATGTTATGCGTATATTAATGCAATACGTGTCTTTAACATGTATACAAAATAACATAGCATCACGCTTATATACCCCGAACGGGTAGGCAGAGGTGTAGACAGTTGTACACCCACATTACACTAATGCTGTTATTAAGTCCCATGTAATAGGTAGTCAGCCTGTTGCCGTCTATCGGGGACAATTCCAAAATCCGGGCTGCTACTGAGAATTTTTCTAGCAGAAAAACTCAATAACACTTTGCCCTACCCGGCAATCGAACCCGAGACCTCATGCTCAGCAGTCACGTTTGGGACCACTAGACCAACGAGGCAATTAGTATAAGAAATATAAATTTATATGACTCTAGTAATATATATATAGTATATAAGTAAAATTCAGTATTGGCGCACAGTAGAGCGTGAGTGCAGAGAGGGTGCGCGGTATAGGCGCGCCACAGTACGATATGATGGCACGGCGAACTGTTGCCTTCGGATTCGACTATCCTTTTTTACCTACTAAACTTGTATTGTTTTGTTGCACAAGTAGTTCGGATCAGGCTTGTATTTTTAATACTTTACTAGGTGTAGAATTTTTATGCTTGTGACCTATACAAGGATTCCCGTGCTTAGTATTAATTACACCCCTTTCGGGGTCGCGGTGATTGCTGTAACGAACCCGGGACCTCGGTAAAGGTTGGAGTAGGACCGTGTGGATTTTAATCGGTAGGAATCCGTTATAGCGTCTATGTATAATATTTTCCACCCCCAAAAAAAAGTAGTTACCTACGTTACGGCACTTAGTATTTTTCTTTTTTAATTAGAAAAACCGACATCTCGCAGTTTAAAAAAAACTACTCGAAAAGTGTCTTTATCAGATCTATTTGCTAAAATAGATTAAACAAAGCATCATGCCTGTATACCCGGAACGGGTAGGCAGAGGTGTAGACAGTTGTACACCCACATTACACCAATGCTGTTATCAAGTCTCATGTAATAAGTTGTCAGCCTGTTGCCATCTATCGGGCACAATTCCGATCTCCGGGCTGCTATTGAGAATTTCGTTATAGGATAACCTAATAACACTTTGCCCGACCCGTGAATCGAACTGAAGACCTCATGCACAGCAGTCGTACCTACTTGGGACCGTTAGACCAACGAGTAAGTAATTGTCAAAAATAAATATCTATAATTTTTCATTATCTGCCTAGCCTTTTCCCAATTACATTGGGGTCGGCTTCCAGTCAAACCGGATGCAACTTAATACCAGTATTTTACATGGACTCGCTCCATGTCTATCTGACCTCCACAACCCAGTTACTGGGTAACACGATATGGTTACTAACTGGTTGTCAGACTTTCAGGCTTCTTACTACCCGTAACGGCTGTCATAGATCTTAATTTGACAGCCGGGACCGACGGCTTAATGTAATCTCCGAGGCACGGAGGGGTCTCAGTATGAAATTATGGTGACCCATCCACAGACCGACCGCGGCAAGCGCAGCTTAACCTCGATCGATCGATCTGTGCGGCTGTTACTTAGCCACGAGCCCCCTAAAATTTTTCATTCAATATAAATAATAAGCAGTGGTAGCCTAGTGGTTTGACCGTTGGACTGACAAGTCAAAGGTCGCATGTTCGAATCCAAGGCACGCATCACTGGCTTTTCGAAGTCATGTGCGTATTATAAATTAATTATCACTTGCTTAAAAAAGTGAAGTAAAACATAGTAAGGAAACCAGCACACCTAAGAGATGTTCTCAATGGTGTGTAAAGCCATATCAGAGACTTACGGGTTGTTTAAACTCTGGCACTAGGTTGTTCATTAATCGCAAGAGGAGACATAGTAATTTTAGAAAATTTAGGGAGCTGATTTGCCCGCTTCCGTAGGATTGCTCTCTTAAAATGGAATCTCTATAAGTGGCCCCTGGGTGGTGCAAAACAGGCAACACAACTCTGGTTGGACGCTTAGGCCGCGACTGGTTACCACCCACCGGACAAAGCCACGCCATGAAGCGACCTAGTCGTGTTTCGGGATGTAGTTCACTGCAACTGTTGTGAGAGACGGGTCTGGACAGTTGTATCAACTCCACAACTATCGTTCTCCCCAAATCTATCCACTCTACTTAAGAGTGAAAAAATTTATTCTGGATATACGTGCTCTATCCTCGGCCACACCGTCGCTTACCATCAGGCAAGTTGGTGGCCAAACATAGACCCATTTTTGACAAAAAAAAAGAAATCATTGAGTACTACAATTTCTAGATACTCTCCAGTCTAGCATAACCGTATCTAACCTATCCTAACAGGCCATTAATTATAATTTCCACTAGATTATTACAATTAACTATCATACACTATATCATCATTCCATTCCGACGTGATCATCCAACAGTTACATATTTCATTAAATAATTATCGAGATTGGCTCTGATCGACCAATCATCTATCAATCATTAAGCTATATTTTATCGAGATCTTAGGGCTTGGGTACACATAGTTACATTTGCGGTAAAAACAGCTGCGATCAAGAGATCCTGGTAAAGGTTGGACGGTGTGGGTTTTGGTCGATAGGAGTTCGGAGTAACGTCTATAGTGGATTTTGCACATTAAAAAACAAGTGATGATGTCCTTCAAAAAGGTCAGGTGCGTGACGAGATGTATGAAAGTAGACGAAGCTAGAGGAGTATGAAAGGTATGTAGCAGATAGAGCAGTGATAGCCTAGTGGTATGATCGTTAGACTTTCAAGTCAATAGTCGCAAGTTCGAATTTATGGCCACTAACTTTTCAAGTCATACAGTATCAGAAATAAATTACCACTTGCGTAAAACGGTGGAGGGAGATCTTGGTAGGGGGAGGAAACCAGCATACCTGAGAGATGTTCTCGATGGTGCGTAAAGCCATGTCAGTGGCCTACGGGCGGATTTAACTTTGACACTAGGTTGTTCATCAACCATACGAAGGAGATGAAGAAAAAGCAGATGGTATTGTCTAGTTTCTGCCTCCATAGGGAGAGGATGAAGAGGAGTTTATGTATCCATGTAAAAATGGGTACATAAACAACAAAATCATCCCCCTGCCTTCATCCTAATTTAATTGGCATCGGCTAAGCGTGTATTTTTCTTCCATACATACTTTCTACTTGTACTGGAATGCTGCTGTAGGTATACATAGGTACATTGATATCTCAAATTATGACTACGGATTTCTGTTACAAGTTGTTTAAGACGAGCATTAGATTTAAATAAACTGATCGCGGCAACCGCAGTTTTATTCTCTGAATCGATCGAAATAACTTATGGAAAATCAGAAAAGTCATTTATTGTGTTCAAGTCCTAACACTTTTACAGTCATAAACACCACAGATATTAATCGAATGTATAATCGGATGTGCTCAATTATATCGATTACCAATCATTACCGGTGTTTAATGGCCATTTAATGGTAACATTCCACTCTGTAATTTTATCCTCAAATATATTATTAGAATATTTTGTGTAATGAATTCAAATTCAAATTCAAATTCAAATCATTTATTCTGTAAATAGGTTTTTTGGAACTCTTTTACATGTCAAATTAAAAACTAGAAGGCGCCGGCTTTTCCTGTCTGACTACCTCTGAGAAGAAAAGCCGAAACAAACTCAGAGGTCACAGTCTCTTTTAAAGTCCAGACATCAGAATATAAGGCTATGTGAGCGTAATCATGTAGGGCGTCTGGAGTGGCCTTTTGAAGAAAGAGCCATAGCAGTTTCAAGTTGACCTGTCCTTACTGACGGCACGTATGCATCAGTCATCGTGTAGCTCGACCATAATTAAGGGAACTCAACGACCCGTCGCAAGACGATACCAGATCGGCAGGACATTTGCGTAGGCCAGCTAAAATACTCAAAACCACCACCAGAATGATGTTGATATCATATTAATTTTAAGATTAAGTAATAATTAATTGCTCTGTTGGCTTAGTTGATGAAAGCGCAGTCGCTACGAGTAAGGGCCTAGATTACATAACTGGGTCAAATAAGTTTTTTTTTATTATTATTAGTATCTAGGTACATAATCATCATCGCCCTGATCTTATCCCAATTTATTTGGGGTCGGTGCAGCAAGTACCTATCTGGCATGCTGCAAAATTTTTGGCTATGTTTTATGACCAGCCGCCTGTCTGACGTGAACTCTCTTTGTGAATGTTGTTGTTGGTGGTAACTGCCACCGATACGGTCTCCTTCTATCTAGCTATATCACATCAAATGTTATCCATGCGCCAGGTTCTGATGTATATTCTTAAATTAAATTAAATTAAATTAAATTTATTTGTTAGAATATTGTTGTTACAAGATGTTACATACAATTTTACGTCCAAAATATTCTGCTGTTTCCAGCGTACAAATCTTCAAGAAATTAAATTAAATTAAAAGCCGTATACAAACATAGGAGAATATTAACTGATATCAAATACAATTTGAAGGGAATATTACATACAATGTCAAAGCATACTAATTAGAATGTTAAGAGTTATTAAATACAATTTAACAGAATACTAAATATGTCAGGAATTATTAAATACAATGTCAAGATAAGCTAAATACAATGTCAAGAGTTATCAGGTAAAATGTCAAGGAATACTAAATATAATGTCAGGAATGAATAAATACAGCGTTATGAGTTATTCAATACAAAGTCATAGGTATTCATTACGGATGGCAAGTCGTCGTCCAATTTAAATTTAGAGTCAAACTTTTCATTTAAAAACTCATCTGTTAAGTAATAACACTTTAACAATAGGAAGTCAAATAATTTCTTTTTAAATGTCATGAAGTTAAGATTTTTAAAAACATTAGGTAATTTACTGTAAATACGGATTGCCATACAGTAAACATTATTGGAAAATAGTTTAATTCTTTGTTAGGGTACACATAATTTGTGGATATCTCTACTTTTTCTTATAACAACATCATTATGTAATTTAAATAACCCTATGTTTTTATGTACAAAGATACAAAGTTCGAATATGTATAAAGTTGGGAGTGGTAATATTTTTAAACTTTTAAAGACCGGAACACAGCTATCTAGAGGTTGGGCTTTGGTTATTGACCTTACACATTTTTTTTGGGCCCGGAATGCTTTAATAAAATCAACAGAATTGCCCCATATAATAATACCGTAACGTAGAATTGATGCCACGTAACCATGATAAGCATGAAGTGCTGCGTTGATACCAGCTATGCGAGTTATTCTGCCTAAAACAAAAACAAATCTTTGCATATTGCATTTGCATAAACAAACATTTGCATTTAGTGCATAATTTGTCGATATGTTCTTTCAAGTTGCAATATTTATCTAAAGTTATACCCAAAAAAGTAGCATTTTCAACCTTTCTATAGTGTCACTTGCATATATTATTTTTAATCCGCGTAATTTGCTATTATACGTTTGGAACTGTATA
The DNA here is from genome assembly GCA_935421205.1 of Xylocampa areola. Classification (NCBI taxonomy): domain Eukaryota; kingdom Metazoa; phylum Arthropoda; class Insecta; order Lepidoptera; family Noctuidae; genus Xylocampa; species Xylocampa areola. Next base: position 17,755,126 of record OW285205.1, on the reverse strand, counting down.
AGTTTGGTTTTACCAATATTGACATGTAAATTGTTGTGTTTTAACCATTCTATTATTTTGTTTAGTGTGTCATTGATCTCTTTTTCGTATTTGATGATATTTTTATCAGTGACTTCAATACTAAGAGTTGTATCGTCGGCGTACAGAATACATGAATATGGAGTCACGTTGGGCAAATCATTAATGTACAGTAAAAACAAAAAAGGTCCTAATATACTGCCCTGGGGAACGCCACAGGAGTTTTGGCGATAGGCAGATCTATATATAATTTTTCCGATATAGTATGTCTAGATATCTCTACACATTGCTGGCGATTATGCAGATAAGTTTTAATCCAGTTTAATGCATTTCCCCTAATCCCATAGCGATTCAGTTTGCAGAGAAGCAGTTTGTGATGTACGAAGTCAAAAGCTTTTGACATATCAAGAAATACTGATGCTATTGACCTTTTCTCATTAAGACTTGACGTAATCATTTTCACAAGAGAAAAACATGCGAGGGTTGTTGATTTATCCTTACTGAAACCAAACTGTTCCTCTTTTAAAATTGCATGTTTTATTATAAAGGAGTGCAGTTTATCGTACATAATTCTTTCAAAAATCTTAGAAATTACTGGTATCAGAGTAATCGGACGATAATTGTTCATATCATGTTTTTCTGAAACTGCGTCGTTGGTTTAGTGGTCCGTAGCGCGACTGCTGAGCAGGAGGTCTCGGGTTCGATTCCCGGGTCGGGCAAAGTGTTATTCAGTTTTTCTGTTAGGAAATTCTCAGTAGCAGCCCGGAGTTTGGAAATGTGCCCGGTTGATGGCAATAGGCTCACCACCTATACATGGGACTTAATAACAGCATTGGTGAAATGTGGGTGTACAATTGTGTACACCTCTGCCTACCCCTTCGGGGAATACAGGCGTGATGCTATGTTATGTTATGTTATGTTTTTCTCCTTTTTTATATAATGGTTTGACAATAGAAAATTTTAGTTTGGTGGGAAATAAACCTTGAAAAAATGATAAATTAATAATGTGGGCCAGTGGTCGACACATATATTTAGAGCAACATTTAAGAATCCTTGTATTAATGTTGTCATAGCCAGTTGAGTTTGTTGAATTTAAGGAATTAATAACTTTGTACACAGAATCTTTATCAGTTGGAGTCAAAAAAAATGTATCTGCTATGTCAGTGATGATATGTTTGTAGTCAATTGGTGTTTCAGAATTAGGGATTTTTGGTTTGTTTGTCATGTTAATAAAGAAGTCATTAAATTGGTTGGCAATTGTATCGCCATCAGTGTATGTGCATTGATAAATTTTAATAGAAGAAATTTCAGCATTATTATCGATATCTGTACTATTCTTTTTTATTATATCCCAGGCGGCTTAGGCTTAGTAGGTACCTAGTCTTTAAATTTGTGGTAACTACTTCATATTTTACCATGCAATTGGTTAAAAATAATTGCATGGAAGGAGAGGCACTGACGTGGTTGCCAAAACGCCTATTACTAAAATATAATTAATTGAATATTCTTCTATTTTTAACACAAATGAATGTTAATGTTTATTTGTCATAGTTTAACTAACATAGTGTATTTTAATCACAACAACATGTATATGTGATAATGTTAAGTGAAAAGCTCGCGTGCGTTTTATGCTGCATTATGAAACTCAAAGCACTTTATGAGCAAGTATGTTGAAAAGATTTATTATTGTTTATTTACTTACGGTTATATAATTGTAGTGGGAGATTTTTTATGGATTTCGTTTGTTATGTGTTGGCAATACAATTATTATTAATCTTCTAATGTCTCGTTGGGCTAGAGCACGAGTTCTTAGGTTCGAGTCTCAGGTCGGGCAGAGTGTTATTGGGTTTTTCGGCTAGAAAAGTCTCAGTAGCAGCCCGGAGTTTGAAATTGTGCCAGGTAGATGGCAATAGGCTTACCACTTATTACGTGGGACTTAATGACATTATTGGTGAAATGTGGGTGTTAAATTGTGTACACCTCTGCCTACCCCTTCGGTGAATACAGGCGTGATGCTGTGTATGTATGATGCTATGTTATATTACCTGCTAAGATAATTTATTTCCCTCTCTCTCTAACATTGAGAAATTATACACTTTACAATATTCTGTAACCGAAGCCTCGAGCTTCGGTTACAGAATATTGTAAAGTGTATAATTTTCCCCGTTGCATTCTAGTGCGCCCACGCAGCCGACACCGCTATTTGTTAGATATTTCTAACATCAATTTATTTGTACCGGACGTGTTTACTTAACAATATTGATCGTGTACCTCATCAAAATTGTGTTATAATTTCTTTCGCTGGTAACATCTTTTATATGAGGAAGAGCTCTTGGCTAAGTAACAGCCGCACAGACCGATGGATCTAGGTTAAGCTGCACTTGCTGCGGTCGGTTTGTGGATAGGTGACCATCATTTCATATCGAGACCCTCCGTGCCTCGGAGAGCACATTAAGCCGTCGGTCCCGGTTGTCAAATTAGGATCTATGATCGCGGGTAGTCAGAAGCCTGAAAGTCTAACAACCAGTCATACCACGAGATATCGCGTTTACCAGTAACTGGGTTGTGGAGGTCAGATAGGCAGTCGCTCCATGTAAAATACCGGTATTAAGCTACATCCGGTTTGACTGGAAGCCGACCACATGAAACTAATATAACACACAAATACAAACATAACACTCCTTTTTTTGGGTAGTCGTGTAATTGATATTATTATTATTTTCCCAGAAAGGAATATATATATATATGTGACCAAAATTCAAACAACAACAAATTCTTGCAAGACCACCTGCCGAACTTCGTGACAATTTGTTACGTTGTTGCAAAGTCGATTTATTACTCTCATACTGTGATGTTTTTAATAAGCTATTTAAAACATAATACTTTTAAACGCATTAAAGCAGGTAGCGACCTCTGAAGTTATAACTTTTAGTGGAATAAAAAATACGGACATTCGAACCAGTATCTCCAGGAAAATACTCCAGGCGCTTTGCCAACTAATCCATCTCGACCTCTGGTCACTACTCCGAATTCTTCTTCCATATTTTATTACATCTCTTGGTGACGTTATCTATTGAGTCCCTGTCAGTCAATCAGGTGTCTGAACCAACACGACTACATTTGCAGTTATGCCATGTCATACGGAACGGAATCGATGAACATAAAACTTCACACGTTATTGTATACATTCTTTTCTTCTATCTGTAAATTTATATATTTAGAGATTGCTACGCATGCGTTAATGCACTTGAAGGATTTATCTATACAACGTTAACATAATAGGTACTTTTTTCAAGAAAAGTTGCGAATACTTGGGTAGGCCCCAAAGCCAACTCAGCAGTGTTCCGACCTTCTACGAAGTCTTCTAAGAACTTATGTTATAAATACGGGCATTCAAATACACAATTTATACTCATATAAACTACAAATACTTTGTAATATTTAAATGTGGTTTTAAAGAAATTACAATATCTTACCAGTTAGGTAGCAGTTTTTGCTGTGGTTTCGCCCACGGTGGGAATACTTATGATAGGTACCTTATTAAAAGCTTTACATACGTACTCGCTTTTTCCTAGGGACTGGAAGCACAGAGTACTACCACAGACTATATAATACGGTACGACTAGACTTTCAACTTCAAGCATTCATATAGGCTCGCCGTACACGTGTCGCATTATAACTGTTCATGTCTGAAGTTAGGCAACGGCCACATAGGTACTGTCGTAAAGAGAAGTTTTATATGCTAATATATTTAAATTGGTCAAGAAAATAAACACAATCGCTAAACATTTATGGCACTGACTGTATTCGACCCTTGAGCGAGCGAGACAGATGTATTAACCGATACCATGCTCTTACTGTGTTCGCTAGATCGCAAATGCACACTGCCAGTTGTATAGTAAAATTGACTAGCGTGCAGCAGACTTGCGTATAACGTCAGACATTGCTTGTCAGATAAGTCGAAGCGAAAAGAAGGGTACTTAAAATGTTGCCATGTGTACAAAAATACCCCATTTTATGGACAAGAATCATCAAAAACATTTTATAATATAAGTCAGGATTAAAATTGGTCGAGTACACGCTGGGCAAAATTACGACGTGTAGCATACATGAAGGTGAAGCCTCATATTCACTAGGAGACAATTGTCTCGCCCCTCGTATCACCAGAGATGCCGAGCGATGTCGACAAACGTTGGCACACATCTTGTCTTGCAACCGTTTTCGTCCACATTTATACTTTATCGCTCAACTGAAGCGACTGATCGACAAGGTACAACTTGAGCGATGTCGCCCGAAGGTATGAAGTTTACCCTCTGGTCGTACTCTGTGCTGGTGGTTCCAGTCTGACCAGATGCGGTTGAATATGTTACATTTAATTTATAATAATGCTATGGTAGTTGTTGATTTGCATGTGAAACCCGATATGCAAGAATACATTTCTAAGCTTAAAAAGAAATGCCAACGTTGGGATGTGTTTAGATTTACCGGGCAATTATTACTCGTAGGTAAATTTTTCACTTACAAATTTAAGGACATCGATCGACTTAATCAATCAATACTGCATCGTTGGTGCACAATGTCAAGAGAAATTTTTATCTCGTACCCGCGACCTGTCTCTTATATATTAGCCTAATATTATATTGTTGTCATATACCTACTATTTTGCAACAAAAACAGTAGGTACCTATAACCAAAACATACTATTGTAAAAACCTATATGATGAAAAAGAGTAACCGTGGAGTTTGGAACGTGGCAACTAGCTTCTGACAATTCAAAAGTGCCTAAATGGTTTCATTGAAAGGAATGATTTGATTTGATTTGTGCAGACACAGACCTCATCATGCAAGAAAAAAAAGTTCGCACTTTTGTTGCTGAAATACTTATATGCATAAGCACACCTAAGTAGGTACCCATTTTTCGTAGGCAATTTAGGCATTCCACGAGGGGAGGCCTATTCTATTGTTTCTCTATCCCTGTACAAAAAACGATAAAACATTATATTTGTGGCCCAACCCCATTTACAAAGCCACACCAACAAAATTATAAAGATATCCATTTGAAAAGCACACTAGTACTATCTTCGGGATGGAGGGATAATAGTGAGATCATTTATTTGCAAATTACCTGCGCCGAGGCAGCCGGTGTCGAAACATCTGTTACGGACCGTTGTTTACTTAGCTCCGATAAGTTTAGCTGATACTGAAGGTAGGGTTAGCATCTATATCGAGATTGTAGATAAGTACCGTGTACTGCTTTTGAATATGACTTCATTTTGTGTGTGCATTTTGTTGTGTGAACATGTGATGTGGAAGAATTAGGATTATGTGACGAGGAAAGTTTTGAGTATGAATGTGGCTAAAAGACTAGAAAAAAACCGACGGAGCGATGGATATGGCTAGAAAAGGAGTGACTTCCGTGATAACGGCTGACAGTGATGAATCGAAGAAAAATATATGTTATGCCGAACACAATAATCTACAAAATTTACTAAACAGATCCGTTTTATAAAAAAGCTGAACAACGTTCAGCTGGATTGCCATTGAGATACGTTTAATAAAACTGCTATCCACGTTTAGACGTAATGCAGAATAACATATCTACAGTGGGACAGATTTATTTAATGTATAGGTATATTAAATGGATAGCCACCACTCAAGTAAAAGAAAATATACTATCAATTAATGTTCACCATTTACTACTCACGTGCATTTTTCGGGATTGCCCGACTAGTTTCGAACTCGAACGTGTTCGTGAGTAGTAACCGGTGAACATTAATTGATATGAATATGCCTCACGAAAGTTTTTATACAAAAAAAAAAGAAAATATACTGTATTCATTTTTTTTCCGTGGCTGAGTCGACGAAGCCCCGCTTCGCGGGATTCCTATTTTTGTGTCTGTAAGGTCAGAAAAATCTAAACACGAAGGGGTCATCCCCTTCGAACCTAATCTGTCCGTGTCGGGAAACACGAAACTTCCGAGATCGCTTCACTCTCTCATAGGTCAATTTAATTTATTTTCTTTCATAATCCCGATTTATTGTCGATTAGTATAGTGGTTTAGTAGGTATTTGCTTAATTCGAAATTTTCATCTGATTTTTTAAGACACACAGAGCCATATGCAACAAAATTTCGAACTAAAATCTGCAATCTGACAGTTCATTTCACGATATTTTACATATTCTCTGATCGTTGACCCGCTGCATTGATAAACGCAAAACATTCATTCAATTCTGCGTGTTATAGTTCAGTAATTATGGAAAACCGCTAAACGTCGTTCAGCTGTTTTTCATAACAGTACTGTTTTGTAAATCAGCTAGCAGTTTTGTAAAACAGCTGATTCAACAATCCATCTGCGACATATATACACGATTAAAAACGAAAACGAATTTGTATCTAAAAAGAAAAAAGTGCATTATAACCACACCGCACATTACCTATATTTTAAACATAGGTAATTCGTGAATAAATATTGAGTTGCGACTTAAACTGTACAACAATCATAGGTTTCTCATAGTCTTTTAGCGTGAGAACTTGCTAACGTTCTATTCTATCTTAATTTACTACCACTTGCTGTAAAATTGCAGCCGCTCATGTTTAGACATGTAAATTTGTGAACTATTGATGTGAATTAAGCTACCATTTCATTCGCAGTGCTGGATATGGTGCGGTGGTAATTACAGCAACGACGCAAAGTGACCATAGGTACCATTGGAACGTTCAGCAATAAAATCATGAATCGTGGTGACCCGACTCAATAAAGCAAATTCTATACGTTGCCAGAAGTGTGGCAACATGTTTATCTGCAGTATTATCTATGTTTCGTCGGATCTTGGCAATAGATGATCTATTGAATACCGGTACAGATTAACATAAGTGTCCCCGCACCTGTTTGGAAGGAAAGTCCACAGTAAGGCGTAATTTGAAATATTTAGATAGAACTCGAGAATTTCTATTTTAAATGTGATACAGTCAGAAACATAAGTAGAATTTAACTTTAAAAGGTTTTATAAATTTGTCTTTCTTCGTCGTTTCACTCTTGGCAGAATGGTCATTATTTAAGGATAGTAGCACGCTCTATGTTTTATTTTTCAAAACAATTTATAATAGTGCCTACTGGCACTAAGTCAACATTTTAATAAAAATTTCATCCAGGCTTGCATTAAAAAAAATTTGGTATTGCTATTGCTAATATTTTTTAATGCAAAGACCTAATAATTCAACCTTTTTGGGGGCTGAGTTGCCCGCGTCCGTAGGAGTGCACCCTTAAAATGGAATCCCTACACGTGACCCTTGGGTGGCGCAAAACAGGCAACACAACTCTAGTGTGAGGCTTCGGCCGTGGCTGGTTACCACCCACCGGACAAAGCCATGCCGTAAAGCGACCTAGTCGTGTTTCGGGATGTAGTCCGGTGCAACCGTTGCGGGAGACGGGTCTGGGCAGTTGCATCAACTCCCCAACTATCGTTCCCCCATTATCTATCCTCTCTACTTAACGAGTGAATAGGTTTATTCTGGATTGCTCCATCCTCGGCCACACCGTCGCTTACCATCAGGCGAGTTTGTGGCCAAAAGTAGAACCATTTAGATATGATAAAAAAAAGTAGGATACCGGTAGGTACACATAAAAATCTGATAATCGTTACTACGCACAAGAAGAATTTAATTATAATATTTGCAAAACATCATTATTTAAAAATAATATCTAAAATAATAAAAAAAGTTTACAAAATACGAATTGAATAAAATCTTATGCATTGGAAACTTGCTTTATATTTGGTGAATCGTGCATTAAATACAAATACATAAATTCTTTAACAAACTATACAGAAAAGTGGCGCTCACTCACACGATTGTCACTAGATAAAAAATATTTCAGAATTTCAATTCACGCCTAGATACCCGTAGGATCAAAACGCATTTATCGACATACAACGACATGCATTCCATAGCTATTAGTCAGTTACAATTGTCTCCAACTTTATCTCATGACTTATGAACGACCCGATGAAGATATATCACAATATCAAGTCCCTAAGACCGAGGCTAGACGGCGCCGCATTACGCACGCGCGACCGTGCGAACTTGCGTCTTGCGATTTTTTGTTGCATCATGATAAACGATCAATACGTCATATTGCCATCATATCCATCGATAATCGGCTGAATATTTTTTTTCGTGTTATAGCATAGACGTATTTGTGTTAATCATGGGAAATGTATGATATAACTAAGGCACATTGTATTAATTTTTGCACTGATTCTGGTAATTTTATAAGGAATTCTGATTTCTATGTCAACCTATAAACAATTATTATTTTCTAAGGAAACATTGAAAAAATAACAGACACGAACGGGACTCTAACCCGCTATCTTTGACATACCGTGTCATGGCTTTCCCAACTGAGTTACCGTGTCGCTGTTCATATCTATTAAATTTCAAGTCTATTTAGCAATCATTTAAAGATTAATAAAGGTAAAGGCTAGGTAAAGGTTCTGTTATTATCGTTACGTAGATGATATTCTCATATGCTGGACCAATCCTAAAGAGGAATTAGATTCATTTGTTCAAAATTTAAATAATTTACATCCAAAGATTAAGTTTAAATTGGAAATTGAAGTAAATAATTCTATAAATTTTCTAGATTTAACCATAACACGGGAACATTGTCGACACATTTTCCAAATATATAGGAAACCTACTCATACGGATGTTGTTATTCCTGCGGCTTCCTGTCACCCTTGGCAACACAAACTCGCTGCTTTTCATTCATATATAAATCGGTTAATGACAGTCCCTTTATCAGATCAATCCTATAAAAAAGAATTCAATACGATTTGTGAAATTGCTGTTGCAAATGGTTATGATCGGCGGATGGTATATAACATGGTTAGGGACAAAATTAACAAACAGGTGGCTGGGCTCTTATACGCGGTGTCACATAAGCGCGTTATTCATAATTATCGATCTAGTATGATTTATTTGGGCAAAATATCAGACAAAATTTCAAAAATTTTAAGGAATAACGACGTTTATGTGGCATTTAGAACTAATAATTCCGTTCGACGTGCCATTTGCAACGGCAAAGAAAAGACAGAGGTTGGCAGAAAGTCTGGGGTGTATAGGTTGGCATGTGATGAATGTGATTCTGTGTACGTGGGTCAAACTGGCCGTAGTTTTGAGACACGTTATAAAGAACACATTTCGGCTTGTAGGAATGCCCGACCAGAGAGATCACATTTCGCGAAACATTTATTAAACACCGGTCATAGATTATCGGAAGGGCATTCCTATAAAGTTTTACATACTGGTAGTAAAGGTCTAAGGCTGAACGTGTTCGAACAGTTAGAGATTATCAAACATAGCGTTGATGGGACCATACTAAATGAGCAGCTTAATGTTTCCTCCTCCCCACTGTTGCGTATTTTTACATCAACAACCAATTAAATAAAATTATTTTTATTATAACTCTTATATACCATAATTATTATTCTTAATTAATTCATTACATATTTCTTTACATCCATTTTTCTTTATAAAATAATTTATTACAGATAAAATTTTCAATAAACTGAATCAAGTTTAAAAACACATTCCGTAGTTTTCCGTTACAACATGTTTTTTTTTTGTTTTTTTTTTTGTTTTTGGTAGTGGCATCTCGCAGGTCAACCTAGGAGGTTGTCGGCTGCTTAACCGGACTTTCCTGTGGATGCCCTAATAATAAACTATTATTAAGGCCTCCAGCCAGGGGCTTACGACTAAATTAATTCTAAAGCGACAACGCTAAGGGCACCCCCTGCGGGGTACGAGCCTCGGCTTAGGGCGTCGCTTGAGGGAGGACAGCAAGGGACTGGCTGGATCGAACAAGAATTATCATAATTATTATTATGAGGGGAATTTAAAGCTACAGGCTCAGCGGCTACGCGGGCTGGCACGAGCAAGGGTCGGGGAGGTGATGCATTAGGTGCATTACGGGACGTCGCGACGGGCCTCGGCGGCGAGGCCTAAATGACGGCGGTCTGTGTTTGTGTACTGTGCTGGTGGCCCTACGGCTCTCTTGGAGCAGGGTTATAGCGTCATCGGGGTACAATAGTGAATGCCTAGGACGGCGAGTTCTACTTATCTGGGAGGGGGTGTATCGGGCGGCAGCCGCGATGAGAGGGTTGGGGTGCTTTTCAGCAGACTCGAAATAACGCTTGCAGATGCGTTTTATAAACTGTTGGATAGTGGGAATTTTAAGGTCGAGATGGAGGTTTTCGTTTCTAACGTAGAGGGGGGCTCCCGTGGCCTTACGTAAGGCACGGTTTTGGAGGGTCGGCATCTTATGGAGGCGGTAAGATTTCGCGTGTGGGAACACGCACGTGGTGTAAATGCGCAGTTTGCACTTAAGGGACAATCTGCTGCGTGCGTTCATAATAAAGTGAAGCCTACCCAGAGCGAAGGCGGCGCGCGAGCGCACCGACCTTATGTGCTCACCGAAGGTCAAGTGTCTGTCGAGGATGACTCCTAAGTACTTGGCTTGCTTCTCCCAAGGGATCGGCTTGCCGAACATGGTTATCGGTTTTGGGTCGGGGGGTCTGATCCTACGCCGTTTCTCGAAGAGTACGGCTTGACTCTTATCGGGATTAACTTCTATTCTCCATTTCCTGAACCAAGCGCCTAGTACGTTGGTGGAAGTTAGGAGAGTGCTAGCTATACGGTCGCGTACGATACCGGAATAGAAAATGGCAGTGTCGTCTGCGAAGAGAGCTAACTTGGCCTGTCTATTTTTCGGGATGTCGCTAGTGAAGAGCGTGAACAGGAGGGGCGAGAGCACGGAGCCCTGGGGGACACCGGCGCGGATAGAGTGGGGGGCGGATAATGCGCCCTCTATGCGATAGCGGAAAGTGCGATTCGAGAGAAAGTCCCGTAGGATGAGCACGAGACGGTCGGGCACGCCGAGTTGGTACAGCTTGTATAATAAGCCGTTGTGCCAGACTTTGTCGAAAGCCTTCGCTATGTCGAAAAAGAGCGCGCCTGTCATCGTGCCGCGCTGAAAACCGGCGCTTATGTGCTCGACGATGCGGTGGACCTGTTGTACGCACGAGTGTTGGGTACGAAAACCGAACTGTTCGTTGGGGATGAGGCTCTTCGCATCGGCAAAGTCCTTGAGTCGCTTATAAATAAGCTTCTCGTAGATTTTACAGAGTACGTTGAGGAGGCTGATCGGTCGGTAGCTGGTGGGTTCGTTCGCGGGTTTTCCCGGCTTAGGGATACCTATGACGGTGGCTTCTTTCCACGATTGAGGGAAGACGTTGTGACTCATGGCGCCATTGAAGATGGCGGTCATGAGTATAATGAAAGCGGCGGGGAGAAGTTTCATGACTTTATTAGTGATGCCGTCTATGCCGGGGGCTTTGCGGGGTTTGAGATTTTTAATGACCTCTTGCACCTCGTCGGGAGTGACGGGGGGCAGGGAGTCGTCGGGGTCTTCGAACGGCGGGACTGAGGCTCTGCGTTCTACTTCTGCGTCGACCTTGAGGAGGTGCGCTTGGTCAAACGGGTGGGTGCTAGGAGTGCATTGCGCTTCTAGACTGTCGGCCAGGCACTCGGCCTTTTCGATGTCGTCGAAGGCTATGCTCTTATCGGGGCGGATGAGAGGGGGCACGGTGGCCACTCCATCGGATTGGAGTCTCCTTTGAAGCTGCCAGAATGCTAGGTGAGTGGGCTCTAAGTCGCTCAGCGTCTTATCCCAGTGCGCGTTACGCTGCTCATCGATGCGTTTCTTTACAGCACGCTGTAAATAGCGCATGTGAGCTTTGTTCGCGTCGCAGGGAAACGCGCTGTAGGCACGTACGGATGCGTTCTTTTCCGTTACCAATTCGCGTACGTCCGCCGGTAGTTTCCAGTGATGGTTGTCCATCAATGGAACTTCCCGTGAACAACTGTTCAAAACGGATTGTACGTGACCGGTGAACGAATCGATCGCATTCGTAGTGTCAGTGACCTAAGCGATGACGTCGGGAATAGAGTCTAAGTGCGGGGAGCTGGTCGATTGTAGGCTTTCGCTTACTTTCTTCCAGTCCGTGATCGTTTGGGTGGGAGGGGGTCAGGAAGGATCAGAGGGCCCCGAGCGAGGTGCCAGTGCCATGATCACGGGACGATGGTCGGAGTTGAGCTCGTGTAGCGTCTCTATAGACTGTAAACGAAGGTTTACGTTCTTTAGAAGCGCCACATCGAGAATATCGGGAAGGTGCGCGGTGTTGTGCGGATAGTGAGTGGGATGCATCGGAGCAATAATGTCGAAGTTGAGAGTGGCACACAGGCCGAACAGTTGCCTGCCTCTCGCGGTCGTCGTATTACTGTTCCAAGCGGGATGTTTGGCATTGAGATCGCCCGCTATGATAACGGAGTCACTCAAGCCGAGGAGGGCAGTAAGGTCGTGGGATAGGATTTCGCGTTTTTCCCCCACATCGGTGGCGGCGGGAGGGATGTAGGAAGAGACGATAGTGATGGGTTGGTGACCGGTCATGGCTAGCCGACAGATCGATACCTCGAAAAGTGAGAGAGGAGGTGGGTCTAACGGGATGCAGTGGAGCGTTTTGCGGTAATATATAAGGGTGCCGCCCATGTGACATCTAGTTCTATCGTTCCTAACTATACGGTAGTTGGCGATATTCGGGTCCCGACGGGTTACAACATGTGGGGGGAGAAGGCATAAATAGAGGTGTAGTGTGCGGTTTTGGCTCACTCGGTGGCGGACACTGCACGATCTAACAGCTCCTGATGATGCCCTGTGGAGGGGCGAAACACGTGTAGAGTAGTTGGTGGTAGTCCGAATTTTCACCGCTTGCGTATGTGCATACATTTGCGGGCGGTGCACAGGTAATGCATGACTACCCTCAATTTTGTGGAAGTAGCTAGATATTGTATTTATGTGCATCCATTGTAAAGATTCGAGTCCTGTTCGTATTTTGATTATTTTTCAATGTTACCTTAGTAAATAATTATTAATATAGGCATTACATGGCCTTAACATTTATAGAAAATAATTTAACCTTTCTATACATATTAAATATTAATATTTATATTTAATTTAATCTTTTAAACATTTATAGAAAAATAGCATGCTCTTATTATAACCGAATTATTAAAAAAAAAATAGGTTAGGGGAGCCCTGGGTTAAGGTAAGAATGTCTCACAAAAAATGGCGTTGGCTTCTCAAGCGCTCTCGCTCCTAACCATATGTCTGATCACAACTAGGAGTGAAAGGTTGCGAACTCGAGCAGGGCATTTCTCCAGTTGTGCAAGGTCTCTCCCCAGTTGCTCCCCCTTTCTTCATTATGTTTGTTGTAAACACGTATTAATAGTTATTAGTGGTTGCCCACTGGCCAAAATAAATACGTCCATTATTCATTAAGAAAAAATGAATTGGTAACCCATTAAGGTTGTATTGTCAAAGATATACACGTATGTGTGTGTGTGTGTGTGATTCAGACATTAATATTAAAAGGTTTTAGGAGGTACGACTAAGAAAAAAATTGGGTATGTTTTACTTATTTATTAATTTCTCATAAGAGGACTTTTAACGTATACTTCGAAATATTACAATTATTCGAAATATTATTAAATCGATATTACAATTAGGTATTATTACTGATTAGTTGGTAGGTAAGATGTTGTGACAATAATTGATAAAAATAAATAAAATAAATTAAACCCTAATTTGGGTTAGGTTTTCAAAACAATTGACGTATCAAGTAACCGGAAAGTTTTGAGTGTATAAGATCAATCGAGATGGAATAATTAAAAATATCAGATAATTAAACGATTCAGTTCAGTACAAGCAATTAATTTCACATTGTCATTGTAGAATCGTAAAGATATAAATGAAGCGAAACGTAAGGACATTCTGATACTTCTAAAGAATACCGCTACCATTCTGTATTTCCAACTGTTTCATTACAACGGATAATATATTTGTCATTTCATAAAGCTACAGCTTTGACAATTAAACAAAAAAGAATTGGGTTCTGTATCTCAAAAACATAAAATGGAACCCGGTTAGGATCATTTTGTGGTCCACCCGTCTGTTTGTCTGTCAGGAAACTTTAGTTCAGAAACAGTAAAGGTATCATCAGTTCGAAATTAATATTAGAATTACCTTGGATGTGTAAACAATTTTAAGTTTGAAACTTGTCAGTTAAGATCAACGTAGTAAAAAATACAGCCGTTTGAATCACATATTTTGATACTGGCAAACTCGGTTATCAAAACCTGTAAAGAACTTTCTTCTCGTTGACCTAGAGTCATGACATTTGATAAAGCAAAAAGAAAATAAAAATAAAACCTAGCCTCACCAAAGACGTAGAAGAAAATAATAATTAAAGACGTTGTTTTGTAGTTATATCTCTTAATTATTATTTTTTTGTACGGAACTCACAGGGTGCGATTTCGTCTCGTGACAGGGCGGATATTTATAAAATTTAATTTAATAAGTTAATACACATTGGAATACAAAACGAAGACAATTTCTGCGAACAAGATGTTAATTATTGTAACACGCGTTTTAATACAATTCTGTACTCTTCAGTTTACAGGGGATAAATATTGGTATATTAAATGCATTTATTCTCCACTTTTAAAATATGTATTTATTGGATGTATTGCTTTTTTATCATAAAGAGGTGTTTTAAGTGGTTGTTGGCACGTAAGATGATCATGATGTCAGTTTCTCGGGCTATTGTCAAAATGTGGTTTGAACCAAGCAACTGGTTGTCTAGAAATTAACAGGTTACGTAACAACAAATTCTTTAAATATTTCTTGTAATTTAAAGATTTTACCTTTTTTAATATATATTTTGTTATTCAATCATCATCATCATCATCATCATCATTCTCTTGCCAGTATACCAATTTATTTGGGGTTGGCGCAGCATATTTCTGTAATTTGCTAAAGTTTTGGCTATGTTTTAAGACCAGCCGCCTGCCTGACGTCCACCCTCCTCGGGAATGCTGTTGTTGGTGGTAACCGCCACAGTTACGGTATCCTTCTTCTTTAGCTATGTCACACCAAATGTTATCCATGCTCCAGGATCTGATGTTATCCTACTATCACACTCCACGAGCCGGGCTATCTGGCATGTCCGCTACAAACCATCAGATATTACTATTTTGTCCATTTCAGATATGTTTTATTGAAATTTGTGTGATGTCAAAGTCAAATCATTTATTTCAATTAGACCCTTTACAGGCACTTTTGAATTGTCAGAAGCTAGTTGCCACGTTCCAAAGTGTAGATTCCTATGGAGAAGAACGGGCAAGAAACTCCATGGTTACTCTTTTTATAATGATGTGTATTTATAATTAGGTACTGCAAATGTTGTTCGGTAATTGTAATTCAATATACGTTTATATTATTTTGCAATATATTTTACCATTGTAAAGTGTCGTCAAATTAATGAAATACTAAAATGTAAGTCTTACTTTTCTGCACACAGTACAGAGGTAAATAAAACCCTAAAAACATGTTTATTGTGACTGAAATGAGTATTTGTCGCATGTCCTGCTCATTGAAGGTAATTTATTAATACTATTGCCAAAGAATTGACAATGTGAACGTATATGGGTTTTATACGATCATAAATAAGTTGTTAAGGAGGTTAGGTAGGTACAAAGGTTCATTAAAACGCAGTTAATTATGGTGATCTTAGAAAAAATTACAACTGCTCACGTTTCTTGGTAAAGTTGGGGATAGACAAACGATAGAATAGGCCTCCCCTATAGAATGCTTAGTAAAATGAGTACCTAATTAGATGCGTAGACACAGCAGAAGCGTAATTTAATAAATAAATTAGGGTGCGTAGTACTCGCAACCGCCGCGCATGTATGACAAGATGTATGAACGTGGACGAAGCAAAAGGCGTTTGTAAGGATCGTAGCAGGTGGCGTTCTGTAGTTTCTGCCTATCCCCATGGGAGAAAGGCGTGAGTTTATATATGTAAATTATATCAAACTGTATCTTTACACATAAATATTTTAAGGAGTGGCTAGTGATTTTAAAGATTTTTGTGGAGTTCCTGCTCACGACCGAATTTTTCTATCCATAAAAATTATAACCTCTGTATATTACCTCTTTACAAAATAATTAGGGACTTATTCATAAAAACTTAGGTTCTTAAAGAACCTCTCTTGTTCCGTAAATGTCAATGGAAAAAGATGATAGCAGACTTGAGAGACATGTTAGCGAAAATACAATGTAAGCACCCTTATGAGTTTTTAGAATTGAGACATTAATGGCGAATGTGTCTCACGAAAGTTTTTATTAAAAAGAAACAATAAGGTAATATTAGGTAACTCTAATTTGAAATAACATCAATTAATGTTGAAAGAGTCGCCTTGGTCCGCAGTTCTGTCACTACTGTTGTTTCGTTAATAAACTTTCAACACAGACATGACCATTCGTATATTTTTCTAATAAATAGAAAAAAAAAATACCTCTTAGCCAAAATAGATACACAAAATTGTTATTAAACATCCTTTGTTTCCTAGTAAATATTATTTACACTGCATCTAAATCCAGTAAAAGATATACTCGTTACTAAAAGTAACTAAACAAATAAGGAAACTAGTCTTGACTAAAACATTAAAAAATATGTGATAATTAGTTATGTTATGAATGACGGTGGACACACAACGTTACTTTCTCGGACATTCCCAAAACCCATTGGGAAAATTCTATTTTTTCCGGACAAGGTGATAATTTCGCTGTAAATTAATATTGACTTTTCATCACTCTGATAATAATTGATAGAGACTGTTCATATATTTTTTATTGATAATAATAATGATTCCCATTTAGTAATAATTAAGTTACAACATTTTTCCCAATCACGACGCAATAATTTGTCGTGTTAACCATAATCGAAATCCTTGTTCTTGCTTCGTATTTTTTACTTAGATACTCTGTTGTATAACAATAAGGTTAGGAAAAGAGACGATCAAGTTTTTGGTAGTGACAATATATTATCATATTAACTCTACCTTCTGCCTTGATGCCAAGAGACACAACAAGTGACAGTATGAAATGTTAATTCTTTGTTTATTAAGACAACGAACATACATTTAACTTTCAAAGAGGAAAGAGACACAAATCGGTTTTAAAAATTGTATTTAATATATTGATGTTGCTTTACTGTTCATAATTCAGCATGTAATTGCTTACATAAAAAGCCTATGGACATTTCTGTTTTGTGATTATTGCAACTGCAATATATTAAACAGTTGATTATCAGAATCGGATTATCAAGCTACACATTCTAAAGACATTTCACAATCAATTTACAAGCCCCGCGAGCTTATACAGCTGTCACGTTTTATTTCACCTTCTTAGTCACCAGTTTTTATGCAAATGATCCTATTCATAATTCTATTATATGATCCGTCGATGTCGGTTATGTAGAATAATTGGAGCTCAATATAAAGAGATCCAACTGTCTTCGTTTATTATAAGCTTTGGACGCTGTTTGTGCAATGATATAATAAAAATAAAACTATAATTACACTCAGATGCAGTAGTTGCGTGCAAGTTAATAGCACTCGTTCGTTTCACACGTTTATTGGTATCTCTT